>CM077306.1:28750000-30000000 GCA_039655065.1 Glossophaga mutica
ATTCTTATAGTCAAAACAAGATAAATTTTATAAAATTGGTTCCTGAGGGGACCCTCAACTCAGGTTGTTGCCATCATATGAAGTGTATAACTTGGGAAAAAACAGACAAATTGTACCATAAAGTAGGGACAAGGAGGTGGGACCCTGGCAGGACAGTATATGGACCTCATCAGTTCAGAGATTTTTTAGTTTAACCAAGCAGTCAGTTGTTTGCGTTTTGCTTATTTTATACTAGTTAGTACTTTGGAAAGTTTATTTAGTAATTCTAAACTTGCATTTTGTTCATAATCTTTAAAAATCTTGGTATCTTCATATACTGAGTATTTTCTCTTGAAGTGAAAGTTCACCTATTAAACATGGTAACATTGGGGGAGAAATTGACTAAAGAAATATCCTCCCCATTCTATCAACATTTCATGCTTAATTTTTTTTCTTTGTTAAAAAAAAAGAAGAAGAAAAAGAAAGATTCTAATAGGTGTTAAAGCTTTAAGTTTTAATTGTCCAGAAATATATGTTTTAAGTTAAGGCTGAGACACATCTGTTCCAGGATATCCTTATACTACTATTGTTTGGAATAAATATTCTTAAAAATTGAAATTTAGCAATTAGAACTTTATTTGTTCTCAGTAATATGAAATTGAAAGATTAAAAAGAAATAAATTTCTCCTTTGAAGAACATCTTTGATTTAATTATGAAAGATTGTGTTTTCTAAAATGTTAATTGTTTACTCATAGGTTATTGTCTTTTGGCATATGTTACTTTTTGGAATGGATATATTAATAAAAATTCCTAGAGGTTACTGTCTTTAATATTTAAATTTCTTTGATTTCTGTCATAAAATTTAATTATGTTCCCACAATTATATAGAGTTAAAATTTAAGAATAAATTATCTAAAAGTATAGTAAACTTTCATATCCTATGAAAAGAAATGTTTCAGTAAGTTTATAACTAAGTTACAAATTACAAATAATTAGCCAATCATTGGAGTAACATCAAAATTTTCATTCCACAGATCTCTACCACAGAGTTCAGTTACTGCCTATTCCTCTATATTTACTGGGGATAACTACTGTAATTACTTAAATACTGATTTGGAGATGGCTTTTTATTTTGAAACTGTCTTTCTTGCATTTTTTTAAGCTCTGGATTCCCTTCATTATCCTGTGGAAGTAGCAGTAGCAGTTCCTCAAACACGGCGGTGAATTCTCCTGCTATGCCCTATAGACTCAGCATTGGTGAATCAATCACCAACCGACGAGATTCCACTGTAACCTGCAGTAGCACCATGAGCTTGGCCAAACTTCTACAAGAACAAGGCATCTCTGCTAAAGTGCACCATAGCCCAGTTTCAGAAAACTCCCTCCTTCAGCCTCTGCCTAAAGCCCTGGCTATCCCTTCCACACCTCCAAATTCACCATCTCACTCACCTTGCTCTTCTCCTTTGCCCTTTGAGCCTCGAGTACATCTTTCTGAAAATTTTTTGGCCTCCCGACCAGCTGAAACATTCCTCCAGGAGGTGTATGGCTTGAGACCTTCCCAGAACCCTCCTGATGTTGGCCAAAGGAAGATGAACTTAGTAGACAGGCTGAAAAGACTGGGGATAGCCAGAGTGATCAAGACCCCTGATGCCCAGGAAAATGGAGGAAGCCAAGAGGCAGAAATTGGTCTTCAGAGACCAGACTCTACTGTTTATTTAAAGTCAGGTAGTAATTTATTGAGTGGATTGAGGAGGAATCAGAGTCTTCCAATCATGATGGGTAGCTTTGGCACCTCAGTTTGCACATCCTCATCCAAAATGGAAATCTTGAAGGAGGACGGAGGTTCAGCAGGTAACTGACCTCTTATACAAATTAGCACATGCAGAGTAGATTTGCACTGATACAGGTAGTCTGGTCGGATGGACAGAAAAGGAATGTTGCAGATGGATTGTGAATGTGGAAAGAGGAAAGTGAAAGGTTGGAAACAATTGGGATGAGGGAGGCCTTAATGAATGAGGTCTAGTAAATTGAAAGTATAAATGAATGGGTCATAAGTATTTGGAGACAGAAAAGGAAAAAAGATTTAATACACTCCTTTAGTTGAGTTTTCTTGTCTTGAAAATAAAAAGTGACCAGAAAATAAATTAAGTAATATTGACATACACCATTACTTAATTTACTAGCACATTTACTTTTTGGTAAGCACAGGCCTAGAACACCCAGGTTAGGAGGAAGTGGGAAGACAAAAGGAGCAGCTTTGTTGCTGAGAGAAAGCTGTTCTGGAAGGTTGGTGGGGTAAGCTCAGTCTGTTACCAAGGCAACAGTGAGGTGGCTTTTATGTTTTCCCCTGATGTCTTGCTAAATTATACTTCCATCAAATGGCAAGCTCACAGCATTAGCAAGCAAGGAATTTTACTTTTTTCATCAAATCAGAGTAGTGCAGACTCTCATTTTGCTTTCTATTTTCAGGGCTTTGAATCTCTGGTAGCCCAAACACAACCCAAATTCCTCTTGTACTTGTGATTAACAAAAGTTCATTTTTTCAAAGTTATATTTTTATACGACATCCTAAAACACAACATGTGTGGAGGTAGGAAGAATTTGTTTTAAGAAGGAAATATGGGCAAATTAGAATCAAGTAAACTTGTTTTCAGAATATTTCTTCTGGGTAAGTGTAGTGGCCAAGGAGTATGAACATAATTGAATTTATTTGGAGGCTGGATGGGGTTAAATCAGAAGTACAATCAGTAGGAATTAGAGATAGTTGTCTATATACATCTGTACATTTTTTAATAAGGAAAGTTGGTTGCAACTAAGCTTTTTCGAAAGTGTTCTATGCATATTTTTAATGAAAGATGACATATATTTGCACAAAAATTCTCAGGCACATTAACTTATTTATTTAAGCTGAAGTAAAAACCCAGGTGCTTGCTTTGAGACTTGTGTTTTAAATGTTAAATAAAATTAAAACACATCTGCCTTTTTTCTAGATATCTGTGAATTTATAGAATGAACTTTTTAAAGGGAGAGTCAAAGCTCTTTTTCTCTGGTTCTTTTTGTTTGTTTTTTACAAAAGATGTGAAATAGCAAAGTGAACCTTGAGAAATTAGGTTTCAGCCTTGTGACAAATTGGCTGTGAATTGGGAAGAAATAGCTCTGTTTGCTGGGTGTTTGACGTAGCTTGATCTCAACAGGGTCATTCAGGAAGAAGTACCATTATGTGAAAGGCATGGTGGAGAGAAGATGAGGAAGGGGGCTAATTAATTCATTTTTGAAAATGGGAGGCATTGACTTTTTGGTGGTTAATTTGCAGATCTTTTGCTCCTTTGTTGTTACTTGACTGAATTTTCTGAATTAGTCTTGCTCCTCTGGTTCCCGCCAATATACTTATTCCCAAGTCAAAGGAGTTCCCTTCCTCTTTCCTCTTGAAGTGCCTTTCCTACATGAAGAGTATGTGCTCAAAGGGGTAGAAAAACCCACATGCACGTATTGGTAAGAATGTGCATTTTCCATGCTTTTTATAAGCTTTTAACAAAGCTTTTCTAGGTAAATTTCTTAAAAACACAAAGTGAAAGTATCCTTCTCCCTTTTTCTCTTCTTCTCTCAGTCGTGCTGAGGTCAGCAGACGGTACACGTACATGTTTAGAAAAGATTTCATCAGGTGTATCAGTGAATTTAAGTGTCCCTGAATGGGGTAGGCTTTGGCCAGAAGAATTCCTGATGTTATGTTTCCAAAATATCCCAATTCGCTTTTTTAAAAATAGTGTCTGAGTTTCTACTTCATAAGTAACTGTGGGGTGCTTATTTTAGCTGATTCTTAAAGTTTTTTATTTATTCTCTAAGAAAGTAATCTTCCTGTTGCCAGTTTCTAAGAGACATCAGGAAGTAAGAAAGTGTAGGGCCAGAGAGTAATACAAAATGTTGTCAGATTTATGTTTATTATATAAATATAAATTAAATATCTGTAAGATTCTGCAGTATTCTGTATAATTAGTATACTTTTCTGTAATCGATGCTAAAATGATCAGCTTGGAGGCAGGGCAAGGGCATATTCACACCAAATAAAGCATATCCGATTAAAGAGAACCAGACTTAAGTTTTTGAAAATTAGATTGATGTTGCCGTCCCACCGGAAACAAGATCATTGTATACTGGTGCATGCTTGTCTCTAGAAATGAATTCCATCTTGAATTGGATTTTACTATTTTCTGAAGTTTCCACCTAAAATCATTTTTGGTACAGCCTGAGAATCTCTATTATAACAAACTTGTGTGCAAAGTATAGTAAGAAGAACTGGAACCTTGTAGCGAGTTCCTCCTTAACATTTTTGTTTTTCTATATTAACTCTGTATGTACTACTATGCCAGTATAGGAAACACCAATCTTATTTTCCTCCTTTAAGAAGGTTTTCAGTGATTATACCTCAGGTATTTCTGAGTATCTTATGATATAGTGGGAAAGATACCTTCCTAAGCTCAGAATTAGAGGTTTTCCTGAATTGTGATGATCCCAAATCTTCTGTTAGGCATGCATCTTAGGGAGAAGTTAATGATCATTGCTAAAGTAATTTTTAAAAGAGTTTTATACTATATGTCTTCATTTGACACAAATGAACAGACTCTTTCAAAGGGGAGAAATAAGTTAGAGGCAGCTCACGAGAGCCACTTCTTGAGGGTGTATTATGTACAGTATTCAAAGAGCTGTTTTCTTTTTTCCTGACCATTCTAGTTCATAATTAGTAGTATTTGTTAGTTACTAACATTGACTTTTGACATCTGAACTAGGGCTCTTGAGTGTTTAATGGTCCACTCCTTTGATGTTGGGTGCCTGCAGGCTTGTACTCCAAATGCAGCAAGTGTCTATACCGAGTGGTTTGCGTTGCACAGCACAGCTACCTAGGAGTGGCAAAGTGCCCTGTGGGGCAGCCGGGGAAATACTGATGTTTGATATCTGGGGCTTGACTTTGTCAAACAGCTCTTTGTTACATCTAGCTTTGCTTTGTCAAATGTAAATCAGATAATAAACATGAGTATCTTCTTAAATTTTCATTTGTCTTCCTCTATATTTGTCCCAGTTCTTTTTGCAGATGGTCCTGCATAAAATCTTTTCATTATAGTTTTTTTTTCTGTACAGAAAACAACCTCTATTTACCAAACCAACAATAGTCATAAGTAGTAAACAGGTCTTACTATATTTCCTTAAGGTATTTTTAAAAAATAGACTAGAGGGAGTGTGAAGCACTTCTTTTCTTGGTGTCCACAGTATACTGTTGATACTCTGTAACCACAAAGAAGCTTCATTTCTTGACCAGAAATTTTCTCCCTTTCCTTTTCATTCAAACTGGCCTCATCAAGCATCTGACTCACTGACTTCCTCCTCCCTTGAACATCCACTTCCTTAGTCATTAAGCCCTCAGGGCAGTGAGATTCTGATTAGCATCAAATAATCTTAGGAACAAGAGTGACCACAGAGACGAGAGTTTCCATCAAACTAGAGATAATAACTAGGTGTCTGTTTTGTTTCAGCTCTAGGCCTAGAAAAGTGGCAAAACCAGACTAAGCAAGGCCATGGCTGACAACGGCACTGATCAACTACCCCCTACCCTAGTGTTGATCAACCCTAGAGACCATGACCGTAACTCCCTTAGTCATCATGATTAATGATTTGTCCCCTATATAACCCATCTCCTGGAAGCCATCAGGAAGCCAGGTCTTTGAGGGTTAGCTCACCTGTGACTCGGCCTGGGCCAATTCCTAAAAATAAAGCTTGCTTTCTTTGCTGGAAACTCCTGTTCATGTTTTTACTGGGCTGTGATGTACACAGGCAAATGGACCCCTTTAGTTTGGTAACAAGTTTTAGCTATTTAAAAACTTTCCAAGAAACTAAATTTGAAAATTTAGTAGACTCCAATAGGAAAAGTTATTTGATGTTCTCTTCTCTTTGTCACAATTTAGTTGCAGTATATTTTTAAAATTCATTTAATATCCTTTTAGAATTGTGAACATTTTGTGAAGAGTAAATGAAGTATGAGTCTCTACTTCTTTGATAAAATACTTAGAGATACTTCCAGCATCTTTGTGTCTTTCACAAACCATTCTTGGTAGATACACAAAGTCCAATAATCTTTTGATGAGGGTAAAGATTGGATACTTTCAGCATCCTATTGACTTCCATCTCTGTTTTTATTAAGTTTGAGTTGTGCTAGTATCAAGTTTTGTTTTTCATTAGTTTTTTTTTTTTTTTTTTTAAATAAGATGCCAAATGCCATAAAATTTTCAAATGAACAAATGTGCAGTTTTGGCAAAGATGCTATAAAATACAAGGCTGTGTTACCAGCAATAACATGAAGTGTTTTGTTCTTCAGTGCAAGAAAGTATGAGTAAAATGCACCAAAGGTGATGTGAGATTAAACAAAAAATACAAAAAAATCAAATTACGAAAGTGAAAGTATTATTTCATAAAATGTATTTTTCTTCTCAGCAAAATCACTAATGTTAGTAACATCAGCCCTCTTTCTGGGTCTTTGGGAAAAAAAGGAACTTTAATGCAATGCCAAAATGTTCCTAAATTCAACTAAAGAGAAGAGCAGTTTACACTTAGCCCCCCAAAAGCCTTTATTTCTTTCCTATCTGCCATTTAGAGCTGACAGAGTTGTACTAATGTCTAAAATTGAGTAAAGGAAGAAAAAAATCTCCAAATAGTGGTAATTAGTGCTAAGCCTTGGCCAAGTCAAGTGGCTGGGGTTTTCCTTCAGAAACTTCATCTTTGTTTATAGCCAGTAATCACATAAGACTCAAATCCTACTCTTTTAAAATCATAAAGAGAACATTTAAATATAAAATTTAACACAATAAACAGGCTCAAAGTAAATATTCGATCTCTAGCTGGAGATGGATTTGACCACATGACTAGTCAAATCTATCCATAATTCTCATTGTAATGTCTTTCCCTTGCTTCTAACTTTTAAAGTCTGTCTCCATCTAGTCTGCTCATGGTGCTTGCGGTTGTGGTAGGAAGACATACATGAGCAGAGCAAGGACAATGGAGCAGGTACAGGAGGGCACCACAATGGAAAGCCCCGGATACGTAGCAGTGGGCAAAATTGGGAAATCAAGGACCTCACCCCCAGGGTAACCTTTCCTCCCCTAGCATATTGCTGGTCATGCAGTTTAGGCCCCCTGACCTTTCATATAGCTGGTTATGTGGTTCGGACCCTCCCCTGACCTTTCCTCCCTTGGTATGCTGCTAATCATGTGGTAGACCCCCTTGGAGGAGAAATGGGACAGAAGAGTGGTCTCACACCACTCCCATGTGAGCCCTTGCACAGTTACTCCCTTAAGCATTAACCCTTAGGGGTAACATCTAGGCCTCTGCTACATTTCAGCTCTAGGCTCAGAAAAGCAGCAAAACCAGACAGGTGATGCTGTGGCTGCCATCAGGACCAGCTGCACTGACTAATGATGCCCTGCCGTGGCACCCACCAATCAGTGGAGACCACAGCCCTGAAAGGGCACATCTGGAAAGCTGATGAATGTTCTATTGAGATCCTCCTCTGAGACCGCCCCTAAAATCACCACCCTTGAAAGCCCTTAGGATCCAGTGTGCTTTCCCCCTTGGGAGCATGCCTTTCCTGTCCCCCTCCTCTTTTTACCTCCTAAGCTCCACGGGCCCCCCCCCCCTTTTTTTTTTTTTTTGCTTCTGTGATGTGTTTCCTGAGCCGATTTCTTCTACTGCTCACTTCTCCAACGTCTGTGACTTTCTAAATAAAGTTTCTCTTACAGTTTGAGTCTTGGGTCTGAATTCTTTCCTAGCCAGAACTCAAGTACCAAGGTTGCTGAACCAAGGTCTGGTCTGACTCCACCCATCTAACATCTGGTGCCACTTGCCTCTGCCAACACAACCATGACTACCCTCAGTCAACAACCTGAGGTTGGCATGACAGAAAAATGGAAAAAACCCAGTTCTTCAATGACATTGCCAAATATGCCTCAACTCTGGTAGCACTGCCTCCATACTTTATAGTTCATGAAATTAATGAACCTCTTTGATTTAAGCCACTTAAAAGATTTGGCTTTAAATATCTACTTCGGAAAACTCCTCAAGTGTTTCTAGCCCAGACTCTTTGGAATTCCCAAACATGTAATAGACATTACCACTTGGATGTCTCACTGCCAATCAAACTCAACATATTCAAGCCTGAAGTGAGGCTCTTACTCCCCTGAGCCCATTTATCCCCCAGACTCTCCTACCTCAATAAATGGCAGCACCATCTACTCAATTGTTTAAGTTAGAAACCAGGGAATCATCTTTGCCTCCTCCTTTCCCTCAACCCTGACATCCAATTGATCATCAAGTCCTGTTGCATACTCTACTCTCCATCCCACTGCTGCTCCCTTAGTTTAAGGCCACTTTTGTGCCTCATTTAAGTGCTAACCTGGTTTCCCTGCCTCCTGTCTTGGTCCCTCCAATTATTTCTCTGCATTGCAGTCAAAATGATCTTCTATCATGCAAAACTAGTCAGATCCCCTCTCTGATTAAAATTGTCATCAGACTCATTAGAAGAGAAATTTCTGCCATACACTCCCATTGCATCTGGTAAGGACCTTAATGTAAGCTTCACTGTACTTTTATTCAATTTATTGTGTTTCCCTCATTAGTCTCAAAGCTCTAAGGAGCACTGAAACTGATGTACAAGGTCAGTTCTGAAAGTATCCAGCCATATAAAAAGGAGAGACATTTACTGAAGAAGATACAAGAAACATTGTACATAGGACAATGACGCCTCAGTCCCCTTCAAAGTAGGCACCTTGGGACCTCACACAGTTCTCCCAATCACCATCAGCTGCCACATCATATTGTCCTGAATCTCACTGATGGTCTGAAATCTCTTTCCCTTTCAAAGATGATTTTAGTTTTGGGAAAAGCCAGAAGTCACAGGGTGGTAAATCTAGATGGTAGCGGGGGTTGAGTCACCTCGGTGATTTGATGTTTGCCAAAAAACTCCACACAAGATGTGATTCACGACTGAGAACATTGTCATGATGAAGCTGCCAGTCACCAGTTGCCTATCACCAGGTGCCCATAGCTGCAGCCTTCTTTCCGCAGAGAAATGTTCGAGCTTAAGGCAAAATTTAATGCAGATTCATTGTCCCACTCAGTCATTTTCAATGCCACAGTCACAGAGTACACATGCTCACTCAGCAGCGTCTGCTGCCCCCACTGACTGGTACACTGAAGTCATCATTGTTCACACATGTGCATTCCAGTCTATTCTCCTTGGCTGCCAGATTACATAGGTTTCATGCAAACTGTTCTTGTTATATTAACGATGGCTGGACTTTTTCCAGACAGGCCTCGTGTATCCCCACACCTGCATATTAGTTATGCAGTAAATAATAATCTGGAGTAGAATGAATGGGTGAATTTATAAACAATGTTTGTAAACTATGGGTTGTAACTCATCAGTAGATCATGAAGTCAATGTAGAGGATTTATAATCAGCTTTCATTTTAAAAGAAAAAATAGATGAGAATAGTATATAACAAGGGTATTATTTCATACAACTTTTTATTATAAAGTGTGTAAAATATATTTCTTATAGCGGGTTTCAGTAAAATATAATGAAAGCCACTGGTCTATTTTAAGTATTTTCTCCTATAATGAGAAAAAACAGCCTTATTTAGAACAAAATGTCTGAACTCCCAGCAACTGAAAGACACCTACTCTTGGGGATTTGCACTTTACAGATTTCAAAGCTTGAAATTCAAGGAAGAAAGTGCCCACTTTAGAGTTTTAGGTTTCTGTGGGCAAATGACAGAAGCTTAAACTCTATCATGGATTCCACCTGGCAACTACTGCCATAGGCCAATTAAGCCTAGAAGTGCTGCTTAATTCTATTTCCTCTGAAAGTATAGCTTAAGTGTATTTTGTCTTATGTCTTAGAGATTTGTTAACTGGCTGCTCTTCCAGTCTTCTCTCTATAAGAGCAGAATGCCTGAGCGAATGAGGTGCTGCCATTCTGTTTCCATAGCAATAAAAGAAACAAACCTTTGCCAACCTTCTACCAAGGACAAACCTCACAACTCAAGGCCCACATCGAGAAAGTCTGAATAGATGAGTGGCTTTCTCCCCTACTTTGACTTTCATTGCAGTATTGGAAGATTCAAACTGGATTGTCTTTTGAAGGGACATTTGTGTTCATGCCAATTCAGCCTTTGTAAAAGCTTGTGACTAGATTCACTGGAAGTCTGTCTCTCTACACTACACATACTCCGCAATTTCTGCTTTGGAATTTCAATCACATGGAATGACCACTAGAGTCTTAAATTCTGGAACTTCTGGATTTGACCTAAAATGAATTCTGATTTTGTGTTGATGGAAAACAATTTCTTTATACCATTGTGGTGTCTTTAAGCCTCTGGATGTGGGAAGAAACCACATGAGAAAAACAAATCTTTGGGCAGTCCAAGGTAAGCTCTTTGGAAACGATGTTTTATATACTTATTTTCTTCTGATTATTAATACTAACCAGTGACCTTTCTGAAGACTTGGCTGGCTCACTGATAACCACCAGGTGGCAGATTCAGTCCACTCAACCACAGGTAAAAAAAACGATCAGGAAGAGGCAAGAAAATAATGGGGAGAAAAAAATCCTAAATCACACATGCATGTGTGCACACACACCCTTGTAATTTTAGAGCCATACAATGCAATATCCGCCACTGTGAATATATTGGATCTATCTATGCTAATATGGAAACATCTACTAGATAATCTCATGCGAAAAGCAAGGCATGGCATAGGGTGTAAAGTATGCTCTAATTTATGTAAAAATGTTAAATATTTTATATGTACAGTATATATATAATTTCTGGAAGGATACAAAAAAAAAAACCCTAACAGTGGGAGAGTACTTAAAGCCAAAGGCTGATGTTTAGCTGGTATGCACGTTATTGAAATATTGAAATACTACCATACTAGTTGTAAGTATACATTGTCCAAGGCCCTCAAATGTCCTCCCTGTCACCTGGGTTGCCCAACTCCTCCTCCTGGCACCCCCAGACTTCCTCATGATTCAGTAACTAAGAGGTTAATGCCTAGTATATGGGGTAGAAGTGGAGTCCTCCAGGACCCTCTTCCAGCCTTGTAGCCCATGTCTATTCTGATTATTTGATAACCTTGTCTTACTGGTTGTTAAATATTTTGAGTATCATCCCCATGGGTGTTTGGAAGGAGAGGCCTTTACTTTTTGAGCAAGAGTACACACCATGGCATAGTTTATAACAGGAAAAAAGGAAACAAAACTTTCATCAATGCAAAACTGGTTTAAAAATGTAAATGGGGAAAAATACAAAATGAAAGAAAAATTACAAAAAATAATAAATTTTGAAAGGAAAAATGTAAATGAAACAGAAATTGACATGATGATATATAAACAAATCATACGCTTGCTTTAAAGATTTTAAGTATAATTAAATTATAGATTTGCTTTAAATTTGTTTTAAAATAATCTAGTGTTGGAGAAGTGGGCTGGGTATTATGAATGAGATTAGTGACAAATTGCTAACTGCTGAAGCTAGGTGACCCATGAGTTCATTATACTCTTTTCTCTACTTTTGTACATTTAAAAATTTCTCCACAGTAATCAGGTTTAAAGATGATATATGTATAGTGACATTCAAAGAACCTCATGACATTATTTTTAAAAATATTACTACAATATAAGTAGAATTTGTTCCTGTTTAGGGACAATTATGTAAATCTATTTCTTTAGACTAGAGAACATTCTAGAAGACCCTAACTAAAATATTTTCAGTGGTCTTTTCTAGGTGTTAGTATTTTGGATAAATTTTACTTCCTTCAGATTATAATTTTCTTTACAATCAGCCTATTTTAACACACACACACAGTAAACCTATTCTCCCCCAAAAGTTAGAAAGAAAAGGTCCTGTAAACAAAATACCACTGAAGTTCATTATATTACTAAACTCATTTACCAGTTTTTGAGAACCTAATGTGTGCAAGGCAATGAGCCAAGAGCTTTGCTGACATGGTCTCGTTTCGTGTGCAGGACTGACTGCCCAGTGAGGACTGAACTCCCATGTGCCCATTTTCCAGATAAGCAAACAGACTCAGGAAACTGAAAGTTAATTTCTTGAGGTCCCACAGCTGGTAAGCAGAGGAACCTATAAGCAAAGTCGGTCCCACCTGACTCCAAATCTCAAGGAAAATTTTAGTAAATGTTGTGGAGGAAGAAAATCATAATTGTGACATTCTAGCCCAATTTAATTGTCATTTTAAATATATTCTTCTCTAACCCCTTTTCGTGTAGGCACATACTTTTACATAATTGTATCCACTGCATACATACCATCTTACAGCTTTGTGCATGAGCATTTCTTCATGTTTCCAAAAGCTTTCAAGTGGTCAATTAACATCTATGTAAAAAAAACTCCACTGGTTGTAACATTTTGGCTTTTTCTTTTTCTCGTTTTTTTTTTTTTTTGGTTTTTTTTTTTTGCCACCCTTCACACCACGCTCCCTTGAATGAGGGCGTACCCACGCCCCCTCCCACTCGCCGTTTCACTGTCAGAGATGGGCTATCCAGCGGACACCGTGCCTTGCGGATCCCGACACGCTCCAAGAGACCAGCGCGCGAGGGAACGTACGCGACGTGCGCGCGCCGGGGGCCTGCGCCTGCGCAGACCCGCGAGGCTGAACCCCGCGGCCGTCGCGAGTCCGCCAGGCTGGTCGTAGTAGTGGTCTCTGCGACGGTCCCTGGACCTTAGGTGTCAAGAGGCGGGACTGGAGCAGCTCCTCCCTTACGCGCAGGACCCGCAGGCGCCGCTTCAATTCTATCCGCAGGTTCTGCCCGGCGCCGCACGCAACCGCCACCGCCACATCGGACGTGAGCGGTCCCAAGGTCCTCTTTGCGGCGCCGGTGGTCCTCCGGCCTTTTTAATTTTAATTTTTAATATTATCTATAATATTGTAATGACCGTTACATTTTTTGCAGTTTCATCTGTGGATCGGTTTTTCCTCGTTGAGCTGGTCCCTGTGGTTATAATCACCCAGTTTATAATCCAGCAACAAATATTTACCAAATAGGCGTTTTGGACAAGTTGTTTTGCCAGGCCCCATGGAGGCACAGAGAATGATGTGGCAAAGTCCAGGCCTTCAAGAGCGGCACAGTCCGCACAGGCAGGCAAGGACGGAAGAGGGAGGGCAGTTGGTTGCTGGGAGCTGGCCTGCCTTCACCTGTCACTTCCTGCTTCAAGATTGGCCCCTGTTCCCACAGGAAGCAGATACCACGTCCTAAGCAGAAGCAAAGCTACTCTTTTGCTAGTGTTGCAGCCTCCTTTCAGATTGTCACCTCAATTCTAACCCCTGTGGCATTGTCTTCTGACCTAGGGTGCTCCACCCCATCTGCCTCCGTGACCTCATCTCCCTAAGATCTCCTGGCTAGGGCCCCAAACACAAGGGAGCACAAACAGATAAGGCGGCCCTGTCACCTGATGTTTAGGTCTTTGCTGTTTATCCAGCCCCTTGGCGTCCTTTCTAGCCCTAATCTCTCCTCCGCACTGTACCCTGGGCTTAGACCACCTGCACCTCCTACCTTTCTTCAAGGCATTGTCTCTTGTCCTGGCTCCACAGCTCACTCAGTTCCCTTCTTGAGATGACCCTAGTACCTGCACACTTACCAAGGCAAGGTGCAAATGTTCGGTATCCCCAGCATCTAGCATGGTACTCACAGCAGGAGCTGTAAGTATTTGTGCTGTTAAGTGAGCATGCGTAGGTGTCCCAGAGTCACTTCATGACTTCGAGTCTTAAGTTTCCTCATCTGTAAAATGGATTTAATATTACTGTCTCATTTAGCTCTAACTGGGTTTCTCAAGCCTCAGTCACATTAGAGAAAAAGGTTTGTTTCATTTTTCAGCTGATTCTTAAGCAAATCTAGTTCAGTGAACTAATGGAAACCAGTCATTTACAGAAATTTGAGTTATATCTGTCGTTGTAATGCTTCTGTTGGTCCCTTGGCTCTCATAGCATTTTTTGGTGTTAATTTTAATTTTTATTAAATAATGTACAGACATTTAAAAATCAAATCATGTTAGAAATTCATTGATGAAATGTTACAATTTCTTCCCCACCCCTCTTCTTGGTTCTGTTCCTCAGTGTGCTCTCTAGAGATTCCCTAGAGACAATTATTTTCAACTCTTTTAGCTATTTGTTTTGGAACTTTATGCTTCTAAATAATTTGTCTCTGTTGATTTTTCAATTTTAAACATTCTCTATTGACTTCCTGCTATGGTAGATGAGGATTTCACATATTCATTCTCCTGCCATTCCCCTCCCACCAGTTGTAGTCACAATTCACTTTTATGTTAAATCAGTATATGTTTACAGAAATATATATGTGTGTGTGTATGTACCTTACTATGATTATATCTGCTTTCTTACACAATTTTTTTAAACCTGGAGTAATTCTATAATTTTTCTTTTCTTAGGTTTCTATGTATCTATTGCTAAATTTTCTGGTTTTT
Source organism: Glossophaga mutica (assembly GCA_039655065.1). Taxonomy (NCBI): domain Eukaryota; kingdom Metazoa; phylum Chordata; class Mammalia; order Chiroptera; family Phyllostomidae; genus Glossophaga; species Glossophaga mutica. Next base: position 28,764,524 of record CM077306.1, read on the forward strand.
TATTACAAATGCTCTGTGACAAATTACCACAAATTTAGTGGCTTAAAACAACACCAGTTCATTATCTTATAAATCAAATCAAGGTGTCGACAAGACTTTGTTCCTTCTATAAGCTCTAGGGAAGAATCATTTTCTTTCCTTTTCCAGTTTCTAAAGGCTGACCACTTTCCTTGGCTCATGACCCTTTCTAGATCACTTCTACCTGACCATTTTCTGACTGACTCTCCCACCGTCCTTTCATAAGGATGCTTGTGATTACCTTGGGTTCACACTGATAATCCAGATAATCTCTCCATCTCAAGATCTTTAACTTAATCATAACTGTAAAGCTCCTTTGGAACAAAAAATTATATATTCACAGGTTCCAGGGATTAGAACATGGATATTTAGTTGGGGAAGGAGCATTATTTGACCTACCACAAGCTCCAACAGATCTGTGAAATGCCTGTCAGTATTATTAGATGATCTACCAGTGTCAAGTTCTGAGTCTTGGGGTCTTGCACATGGGATTTGGTTCCTTCTAGTTCATACACATAGGCTGTAGCTTTTTGTGGTATGCGAACTGAGGAGGTTATTGTGCCAAACATACATTGACATCACTTGGGCAGCACTGTCTCCTCTCTCATTCTCTTTGTGTTTATGAGATTAAACCTCTTTTAATGCTGAACTCTGATTTTAGTGGGGTTCTGGAAATAAAAAGATAAACAAGTGTGATCAAGTGTGATAATGTTTATCTGGTAGTTGTCTTTCATGCCAATGTATAGGGATTTTTGTTTTTCTTTTTATGGAGCCAAGAAGGAAGAGTTTTGACTGTAATTTAGGCAGGTGGCCAGGAATGAAAATCTGGGAGACCCAGTTTAATTTGAGTGACAGATCTAATTTTCCAGAAAATTCTGTGCAGGATCTGCTGTAGGAATTTCTCTTTACTTTAGAGAGAGCTAGTGTGACCTGATGGAAGGGCAAGGGCTTAGGACTCAGGCAGACTTATGTTTGTTCCCAACTCTGCAACTTGCTACCTCCATGACCTCTCTGATCCTCATTATCCTCTTGGGATAAGAATAATTGATCACTTTTTGTGTGCCTGGCTCACAGTAAGCACTCAATTATGGCAAGTTTTAATGCTTACAAGTCAAGACTACTGGGTGGCAAAGGATGAGGTGTGATTCTGTAGTCAAGATCAACAGCTTCCAGAATCTACCATCTGTGCTTCGGACCTTCCCTGGATTCTTCCCAATTTGTCTCTGAATATTGTCGCTTTGACTCTAAATGGTATAATTCTCTGTTTTTTTCCCCTTAATTCATCAAGAGCCTCCTGACCTAGAAGCCAAGACTGCCCTATAGTCCTACCATGTACCCCAGCCCTCTCGTCTACTGCACCTGCTGGGACCCTTGCAACTTGGGACCACGGAAGCTAATCAAGACACCTCAGCCACCAAGGAAGACCTCCGCAGGGAAGCCCAAGTAAGGATTGCCTGGGATAGACTATGGCCTGGAGGCTTAGGGTCCATCTTCAGCCTTCTTTCTTTCACAAGATTTTCAAAACAATTTGGTAGCAAAAATCCCAAGAGGGCCAGAAAGCCTAGCTTTGCACAGCTTTCCCTGCCAGCCTGTTAGCTGCGCATTGCTCTTGCCAGTCCTGCCTAGGTTTAGTGTCACTTTAAATGAGGGTGTCTCAGAGTTAGTTAAGCAGAGAAAGGGGGGCTTCCAACCAAAGGGACCCTCCATGTGGGATGAAGAGCTTTGGCAACTGGAAGACAATCTGTGCTGCCAACCCAGGGAGCCCCCAGAACAGTGAACAAGTGCCAAGGCATTCAGCCTGAGGTTGCAAAAAGACTGTCCGTTGTCAGACCTGTATTCCAATTTTGGGTCTCTGTGCTGATCTGTCTAATCTGGGAGTACTAAAACAGGCTTCTGAATTTCCAATTTTCTCTTTTTTTTTTGGCGCTGTTTGTTTTTTTCCTTTCAGGCTAACTCTTCCTCCAGCTTCAAAAAAACAAAATTATGTCCAACCAACAGCAAAACCTATTGTCTCCCCAAAGTAAGTATTTGCACATCCATGGGTTGGGAATGGTTTGAAGTATGTGCATACAACAATCTCTCTCCTTGGCCTTCACACCTTTGCCTGACTCCAACTAATTGCTGCCAGGAAGGTCAGGGAATTGCCAGAACCTACTGTAATTTCCCCCTAACCTCAGATCCTACATATAGATTCTATGGCCCTCTGTACCCACAGCATTCAAAATCACTACAAATGAGCTCTCATTTGAGGTGCCCTGACAACGGTTTCCCTAAAAGGGTACAATTCCTGATTCCTGTCACAGGCAAAGAGCCTCCCATTGGTGGTGTTTATCCTTTTACTGATTACTTTCCTGTGTCTAAGATTTTATATAAATTACAACTGTGTGTTTACTTATATATTTAAAAATTTGCCCACATTTTATAAACTCAGAAGTTTAACTTAGTTTTATGTCTTCCATGAGTCTTTGTATTCCATTTGTTTATTTATTTGCAAAATATTTATTGAGCATCTATTATTTGCTAAGCAGTGTTTCAGGTGTGGGGAACAGCAGTGAACACAACAAGGGCTCTGCTTTCTCGGAGCTTACAGTTATTTATATATGGAGATAAGGGAAAGTCCCTCTGTAAAAAGGACAGCAGAAACCACATTGACATCTGGGCCAAGTACTCCTGGCAGAGGAAGCAGCAAGTTCAAAGGTTGTGAGTGGGAACTTGCTTGGCACATCTGGCCTATTCCAGGAAAGCAAAGAGGCCAGTGTGGCTGGAACGGAGAAAGTGAGGATAGAGTGGTGGGAGATGAGCTCAGAGAAGTAACAGAGACAGTGAATGTGGTTGGCAGAATAATGGTCCCCCAAAGAGGTCCATATCCTAATCTCTGGACCCTGTGACCATGTTCTGTTACTTGCCAAGGGGAAATTAAGATTGCAGATGGAATTATGTTTGCTAAACAGCTGACTCGAGGTGGACAGATTACCCTGGATTGTCTAGCTGGGCCCCAAGTAAACATAAAGGTACTTATATGTAAAAAAGGAAGTCAGAGTGTCAAAGGAGATGTGACAATAGAAGCAGAGGTCAGAGAGATGTAATTACTGACTTTGAAGATGGAGGAAAAGGCAAAGGACAGACATTCTCTTAGAGCCTACAAGGAGGAATAAAACCCTCTCAACACCTTGATTTCAGCCCAGTCAGATGACTTTGACCTCTAAAACTGTAAGATAAATTGGTATTGTTTAAAGCAACTAAACTTACAGTAATTTATTACAGCAGCAATAGGAAATTTATACAGTGAAGTTTGCTGGCCACTGTAAAAGGACTTTGGCTTTTACTCTAAAAGGGATACTGTATCATCTGGTAGTGTCGCCATAACAACAACAAAAAAGACTGGGTGGCTTAAGCAACAGAAATTTATTTTCTCACAGTTCTGGAGCCTGGAAGTCGAAAACCAAGTTGTTGGCAGGTTGGTTTCCTCTTAGGACTCTCTCCTTGGCTTGCAGATGGCTCCCTGCTTGCTGCCTCTTCACATGGTCTTTCCTTTGTATGTGTCCATCTCTGGGGCCTTTCTGTTTGCCCTCATATCTCTTATGAGAACACCATTAAGATTGGATTAGGGCCCATCCTAATGGCCTCATTTTATCTAAAGGCCTTATCTCCAAGTAGTCATATTCTGAGATATCAGGGGTTAGGGCTTCAACATATGAATTTGGGGGTGTGGGATACAGCTTAGCACCTAACAGCTGGGAAGCCATCAGGGGATTCTAAGAAGAGTGACATGATCCAGCTTGCATCCAACTTTGGGAAGACTAATCTGCTACTGCATTGAGAATGAGGACTGCAGTGGCCAAGAGTAGAAGCCTTGGGAGAAGCCAAGGGAGACCAGATAAGATGTAACTGCAGGGATCCAAGCAAGGGATGGTGGTGATTGAACCTGGCGGAAACAGTAGTGAGAACTGGTCGAATTCTTGATATATTCTGAAGGTACAAACCAATAGTATCTGCGAATGGGATGGGTATAATGTATGAGAAAAAAATAAAAAGAGTTGAACCTGACTTCAGGATTTTTGGCTGAGGAACAGGAAGGATGGAGTTGCCATGTTCTGCAATTGGAGAAGACTACAGGAGGTGCATATATGTAGGGCATTGAGCTTAGTAAGTTCAAAATACCTCCTAAAATCCAAGTGACAATGTCAAGTAAGCAGCCAGGTGAACAGATCTGAGAGGTCTGGGCTATGGATACACATATGAGAGTCACCAGCCTATGGTATTTAGAGCGCTGCACCCAGGAGAGATCTCCAAGGCAAGGAGTGAAGACAGTGGTAGGAAGGCGGGCAGAACTGAGCCCCAGAGCACTCCTGTTGAGAGGTGGAAGACATGAGAGGACTTGACAAGGACACTGAGAGGGAGTGGCCAGGGAGACAGATGAAAAATCATCTTCCTAGTGTCCCGGAAGCAAAAGATAAAAATATTCAAAGAAAGAAGGTCTGATTATCTATTTTAAAAACTGTTGCTAGTCAGTTAAGATGAAACCTGGCAGTACTGTTGGATGCAGTAGCCTGCATCTTGGTGACAGCAAAGGGAATTATCTCAGTGGAGTGGTGTTGGCAAAGCCTGATGGGAATTGGATCCGTTCATAACAAGGGATTCACCGAATGCCTGTATATGAGTGAAACAGTTCCTTATTGTCTGCCTTCTCTGTGCTGGCACCCTGCCTGCATGACCATACCTGCAGATCTTATCTAATTTCCATTTTAATAGTCAATCTCAAGGCCTCAGTCACCCAGTGCCTCTAGTTGGGAGAGACCTCACTAACATCCACAGCTCCACTCTGGCTGCCAACATTAACCCTTGCCAGTATGGTCCTCCTCCTCTGGCTTTGCAACACAGTAATGAACACTTTGTGGATGTTTTTAAAATTCTCTATCAAAGACCTCCTGATTGTATTTATAACTTTCCAGGAAGACCCTTCAAGGCAAATTATTACCTGCCATCTTCTAAAACCAATTCAAAGAACACACACTTGGTCATGGTAGTCTGTCCTGGGTTCCATGTCAGCCAGCCTCCAAGTTCTGCCTAGGTAGCACTTGGGAAGGGAAATGGAGCAGCCAGGCACAGGAGGGCCCGCTGCTCCTGCCCTCACTCTTGCAAGAGGCTAAGGTAGACATTGACATGACCTCCAAAGGGGCACAGGAAGAAACTGCTCACCAGTCAACTTGAAACCTGGGGCTCTGTCTTCAAACATGCCATCTCAACTCTCTGAATTAATCCTGTGTTAATCCTCTAATTTTTTTGCAAACATATAATACACTTTCTGTATAAAGTTTTCAATTCTTAAACATGAACTATAACTCAACTGTTGTAACCATGTTTCAGCAGTTCTTGGGAGTTTTTCTGTTTGTTTTTTATGATATCAGGAGCCTTGAAAAAATGGCAGTAGCTGGATGCTCTCAACCCCTGAGAGATGTAATTAACAAATCACTTTATCTGCTGTTCTCTATAGCACTTAACTCTTTTTCTTCTATTTTCAGTATTTAAGTGCCTTTTTCTCTCTTACACTCATTCTATTTCTCTTGGTACAGAGCACTGTGGTTTGCATGTATTAACCACACATTGAATGCATTAAATGAGAAAATGTTGATTGATGTCAACAAAGTGTCAAAATTTGGTCAATGTAATTGGAGTAATGTAACAGGTTCTCAAAGGACAAAAACAGTAAAAATGAGTCAGTCTGGATTGATCTTATCTTTTACTTTTCAGTGAGAGAAACCCAATTATCTGACAATTATCTGACCCTTCCAGAAGTTCTAAAGTTAATGCAATGCTGTGGAAGGTCTCAGTTTGCTCAATGAGATTTACTAAGAGCAAAAAAAGGGACATAAACTCAAATCCATGGTCAGCTTTTTAAAAGAGACGCAGTGGTTCCCAACAAGGCTTTCCTAAATTCAAAGAAAACAGACCAAATTATCATTGTGGACATTTGAACTAGGAACATATGGTTGATTTAAGTTGCATTTAAATGCTTCTAAGCCCACCTTTCTCTTACAGAGTGAAAAGCCATTTAGGACAACAAGAGGAGAGCAATATTTTACCTTGTGTGAGTAAAAATGGAAAGAGGGTGGTGGGATTACCAGTTATTGAGTACTTACTGTGTGAGGGTATGGGTCCTTTACACATACTTACATCACTGAATCTTTGCAATGATCCTATGAGGAGTTGCCATGCCCTCCTCATAGTATGTGGCTGCTAAATATCAGGACCAGGACTTGAACTTGCCTCAGCCAGACCCCAGAGGGAGTGTTTAATTACCTCTCTACTGCCTTGTGTAAGGCAAGAAGAGTGTTCCAGGGAAACCAGATAGTGGCAGTCAGTCCAGGCTGGGGACAGCTCATACCCAGATGCAGGGAACCCTCTGCTGCACTTGGAAATCCACAATTGAGGGGTGAAGTGCCATCAGGACATCTAGGGGAGTAGGAGCAGGAGGTTTTGGAGAAAGAGATGGGGACCAATCCCTGAGGGGTCTTGACACCTGCCTAGAAGTTTGGACCCGATCTTTTTGATGACCCTTTATGGGTCTGACACAGGCATGAGACCAGGTAAGATTTACATTTTAGAAAAAAAACCCTTTGGTGGGATATAATGGGTGCTTTTTACCACTTTCCGCTTTTATCTATTTTTTTCCTTTCTCCCCCAAACCTCTTAGAAAAGGATCATTTAATCCCTTAATGGTAAGGAACAAAATAAACAAAAATGCTTTCAGAAGGAGAGGATGATGAATTTAGGGGCGCCAGACTGAAAGCAGAGAGGCTCACTGGGAAAGTATCTCCAGAGCTAAAGAGACAGATGGTGGTGGCCTCAGGCTATGTTGGGGCCAGGGGTGTGAAAGGATAGAATGAAGATGAAAAACATTTAGGAGATAACAGTGGCAGGTCTTGTATCCTGCAGGGCTGTCCCCGCACAACTCTAGAAAGCACAGTTGTTTCTGGGTTTGTGATGGCTGGTACCCTGCCCAGATTTGTTGTGACTTAGCATCTAGCAGGAGAAAGAGAAAGAGCTGACTTAAAAAAATTTTTTTGAACTGTGCTAGGCATTTTCTCATATGTTATTTTGTTTTATTCTCACTAATCCCTTTGAGGAAGTTTTTTGTTCTCACTAATTCCTTTGAGGAAGTTATTATCCTTATTGTCTGAAGAAAAAACTGGGGCAGAAATGTTGAGTAACTGTGGTTGGTGGCAGAATCAGGATTTAAACTCAGTCCTGTCTAATTTTGAAAACAGTGATTTCCACAATATTCAGCTACCTCCAGGCTTCTGGCCATGATGGAGAACATAGAGGAGGAGCAGGGCTGGGTGTAGAGTATGAGTGGGTGTCAACGGTTATGTTTTGGGTCCAGTTGAGTCTTGCGATTGGACCTCAGGAAAGAAATCTGGAGATATGAAGGTGAGTGGTAACTGGGAGAGGGTACAGGAAGGACTTAGGTGCTGGACTCCCATCTCATCTCTGTGTTCTTAGGTATGAGTAGGGCACTAGTAGACTTAGAAGAACCTCAGGATGCTGCAATATTATCTTACCTTCCACCTTGATGCTCAGGAAGTAATCAACGTGTCACCTGGCTATCGCCTCTTTCGGAATAGGGAGCAAATTTCCGTCACCTTGGGAGATGAGATGTTTGATAGGAAAAAGCATTTGAAATCAGAGACCATGGACAAAGTCAAAATTTCCAGGTAATGTCTTTGGACCAACATCCAGCTCCTCAGACCTATCCTTGCCTGGCTTGGATTGGCCTCAAGAATAAGCCCCAGATGTCCACTCCCAGTTGCAGAGTCCCTGTTCTGGAGGTTCTGTAGCATCAGTTCATGCCTCAGCCATAAGCCCACTCCTCTCCACACTACCTCTCTGCTCCGTCAGTCCCATTCTAATCAGGATGAAGGTCAGGTCAGTCAGCTGATCTGGAAAATGATGGGTGTAGTGTGATTCGTACTGGAGAGCAGTTTTTCCTGAAACTAATGAACGGATGAAATATTCATAAAATAGTCCAAATTTGTTGGGCGAGAACTCAGAGTAAAGTCAGGGGTCCTGGGAAGCCAAGTACGCCTCCCTTTTTCATTTTGCACAAAGGTATCACTCAGTTCTCCCTCTGGGAGATGCAGTGTGGAAGAGTCTAGCCTAACTCCATCCCAGTTGAGTACACTGTCATCCTTTCTGTTACTCAAGTCCCACCTACTCTCTATCCTATAATGCCATGTAAACACAGTCCCCACATCCTTTCATTCTACGTCCAAAGTCTCTCATACCTTCTCCGTCCCCATCTGGTAACTTCCTTTCTGCACTATTGCAATGGCCCCCCAGTTAGTATCTCTTCCTTGGGCTTTAAATTGCTTTGAAAAAGTATTTTTTCAAGACAGAAATTTAAAAGACCAATAATAACAACAGAAAACATGCACATAAACTAATCACCTACCTATTTGTAAGTATGTAGAAAGGATACTGCCAAACTGTTAGCAGTGGGAAGGGATTTGGGAAGGGATTCAGACTGGGGATAAGCCCACTATTGAGAGAGGTCCTGTGTGGAGACACCCCGATCTGATCTGGCCTAGAGAAACAAACTCCAGTCTCTGTCTTCCCTCCAGTGAGAACATTCAGGCGTTGTTTTCTTTGCCCTGCTCATCCACGGCCCTCTGCAGGAGGAGATGGGCCATGTATCCACAGTCAAGCCAACACTCTCACCCACTTCTTGGCCTCAAATAAGAAAGCTGTCACTGGTTGTGGCATAACAAAATACATAGTCCATACTTGTTTTATTCTCTGGTAAAGCTGTGAGTATTGTTTGCATTGAAGATCATGTTATGAGTCCCCTATTGTTCAACCTTCTCATACCCTTTCTTCTTTTTCATACTTTGAGGCCCTTTCCTCCTATATCCTTTTGTTTTTCTCAACCTCTTGAACCAAGGACCTCCTCTCTGCTGCACTGCACACAGCATGGCTTACCACCCTGTGTACTCCAGGTCAACCACATACAGCTGAATAATCTTAGACATCATGGAGGCTCCAGATCCAGAAGCACAGAAAACCCTTATCAATCTGAAAGCCACTCTTAAATCCCCTCCTCATCCAGTTTCTGGCCCATTTTTTTTTTTTTTGTCTGATTTACTGTCAGCATCAATTTTATTCCCCACCTTTTAATTTCCTAATTTTCTGAAATTCTTCCCCCTCCATTTCAACTATCATTACTAAATCAAGGTCAAACCCTAATAGATTTATGACACATTCCTCTTTCTCTTCTATTCAATAGGCATCGAAACCACCCCACTCAGTTCTGACTAGCTTAACCAAAAGGGTCATGTTTAAGGCTCAACTACCCTACTGCCAAATTTCTTCTCTCCACTCTTCTACTCCTCCTCTCCCACCCAAGTGATGGTGGAGTAGGTGCAGAGCATGGCTCGGCTCTCACCAGGCCACAGCCATTCATGCTCAGGAAGAGGCTTGATTTGCATGAAATAGAAGCTCTGTTGATTATTGAAGAACTACTTATCCCATAGGACTGATATCATTACTGACCTAGAAGAGCAGATCTCAGAGCTGACGATGATAATAGAGCAAATGAACAGAGACCACCAGTCTGCTGAAAAATCGGTGAGTGATCCTTAAGTTAGCTGACATCTCTATGGGTGTAGGAAAGACCAAGATTTTCACATCACCTGCTATCTGTCAGGCATGATGCCAAGGATTTGACTCATGGGAGCCATGTTGTCCAGGCAAGAGCTCTGAAGGTAGGACTGTGGTTACCCAGTGGTCTTTCTCTGTCCCATCCTCGTCCATAATTGCAAGAACTCAAGTTCTTCCTCAAGTCCTAACTCAATTTCTGGGAGTTCTCCTGGTGCCTCAGGTGTGTTCAATGCCCCTGTCCTCTCCACATTAGAGGATGCCAGCCATTTCCTGCCTAGTGATGAGATAAGCTTCAGAGGTTGTGAAGGCTCTTGCTTAGGGCACCAGCACGGTCACTGCTTCCAGTGTTGCTCAAAGCTACCCAGAAGCCTCCAGTGACCACTTCCTGTTGCTGTTGAAACTACCAAAACCCACAGTTCAGATTCTGCTGATGTCAACTGCAGTCTGTGTTACCTGGGGATTTTGGTGACACTGTCTTTAGATTTTAACATCTATTTTATCATAATCTCTTCTTTCCCCCTTTGAGCAGGTGTGGCAGGTGGCCTGGTCTGGAGTGGTAATCAGAATCCTCCACCATCTTTCCTGTTGTTATTGAAACACACTTGTAAAGGTTGAATTCCCAGCAGGCTCACCCCTCACCCTCTCATCCCCTCCTAGGTGCTTCTGAAACCTACAGGGACCTAGCTTGTGACTCAGACTGAGCCCTCCCCTATTATTGACTCATTACTCTATTTACCTGAAAACACTGCCAGCTTTATGTTTTTTTTCTACTGAAAGAACCTTTATTGGGCAAAACACTCATTTTCATTCACTGAAGCATCAGTCCTGCTGAAAACATAGTAGAGATTATTTCCATGGAGGGATGTCAGATTGTGATCCTTAAAATTCTCCCATCTAAAAAAAAAATGAAATAAGATTCCCCTACCTCTGAACACCCCAAATTGTTGTGTGATCCTGTGCAAGGGAGGAGTGCTGGTGCCACTGTTTAGTCAGAGAGGGACAAGGACAAGCCCGGAACCCCTTGTCTCAGATGGCAGCGGGTGCTAACTCAGCTTGGAAGTGTCCGTTCCTCCTGAGACAGTGACCAGAGGGTCTCATGTGTTAGAGTGGAAGTGAGCAAATCCTGCCTGCTGGCATACAACCATTCTTCCAACGAGGATTTATTAACACTGATTTACAGTTAATTGAAGGCAGGGTCTGTGTCTTAAACTTCTTTGGCTTTTCCAGGCCAAGACCTTTGTTCAAGAAATGATTGTTCAATTGAATTATGTATCCGAGGGTCCAAAGGCCATGCTTTTATACAGAGATTACAGCCCAGCGGAGAGACCAGACCTGCTCACAAAACCTTGTAGTGACAGAGATGGTTTCCGTGCACCAACACTATGAACTGATTACATACCAGACAACATAGAGCAAGGCAGAAATTGTTCTGTGCCCTCAGTAATGATGGAGAAACTCGGGGAGAGGGGTGTTCCCCATGAATGAGATGGCTTCTCAGAAGTTGCAGACTGGAATGGGAGTAGAGTCCTCAGTCCTGTGTTGCTAATGATGGCCTCATTTCCAGCTCTCCAATGAAATGGATCTCCGCTGTGCTGAAATGAAGCAGAGCTTTGAAAATAAGAACAGGTATGTTTTCTAACACAAGCCCTTGTGTACTGAAGGCCTGAGGCCCCCTGCATCCTTTTGGAGTTTTATTTCACTGTGATTTCAGACAGAGCCAAATGGGCTTGAGTGGCAAGGGGTTGGGGAGATAGTATACATATCTTTGGAGAGCAGGATGGTTTGATTTGAGGCCACTGAAATGTAGTACAGAAAAGGTTATTCTTGGTTTTGCACTTTCTCTTCCAATTATTTATTTCCATTACAATCTCCCTTTTTGCTGATTGCTGAGAAGAACCATTTTTTGTTCTATATGAGATTTCTGTGATAAACAACTGCTGTCCTCAGCCCAGCCTCCTCTTCTTCTCCTCCTTCTTTCCCTACTGCTACGTCAGGGCCTGGGCAAAATGAGAAGGTATAGGAGGGGCAGGAGCCACAGCCTCAAAGACCTACCAAGGGGACGTAATGAGGTGTGTTGTCTTTGTGGGTGAGGACACCCACAAAATCCCTTCCTTGCTACCTGTTGGGCACCAGAGTAGCCTCAGAAGCCCTGGTGGAGAGAAGTCTTCTAATTGGGTCATAAGCTTGCTTTTTTAAGCAGACATTTTAAATTAATTAATTATTTAGTTTATAATAGACTTTATTTTTTAGAGCAGTTTTAGGTTCACAGTAAAACGGAGTGTGAAGTACAGACAATTCCCACCTACCCCCTTGCCCCACACTTTCACAGCCAGTGCCATTATTGACATCCCACACTACCATGGTGCATTTGTTACAATGGATGACCCTCCATTAGCAAATTATTAGCACCCAAAATCCATAGTTTGCATTAGAGTTCACTGTTGGTGTTTCTAAAACACATTATATGTTTCTTTAAATTTTTTTTGTATTACAGTTGTCCCATTTTTTCTCCCCTTTATTCATCTCCACCCTGTACCCCTTCTCCCACCAGCATTCCCCCACATTCATTCATGTCCATGGGTTGTACATATACGTTCTTGGCTTCTCCATTTCTTATACCTTTTCTCTGTACCTTTCCTCCATTTCTCTATACCTTTTCCCCATTTTCCCATCCCCCTCCCCACTGATAACCCTCCATTTGATCTCCATTTCTGTGATTCTGTTCCTGTTCTACTTGTTTGCTTAGTTTGTTTTTGATTTTGTTTTGTTTTTTTTGTTTTTTGTTTTAGGTTCAGTTGTTGATAGTTGTGAATTTGTTGTCATTTTACTGTTCATATTTTTGATCATCTTCATTTTCTTAGATAAGTTCCTTTAACATTTCATAAAATAAGGGCTTGGTAATGATGAACTCCTTTAACTTGACCTTATCTGGGAAGCACTTTATCTGCCCTTCCATTCTAAATGATAGCTTTGCTAGGTAGAGTAATCTTGGATGTAGGTACTTGCCTTTCATGACTTCAAATACTTCATTCCAGCCCCTTCTTACCTATAAGGTTTCTTTTGAGAAATCAGCTGATGATCTGATGGGAACTCCTTTGTAGGTGACTGTCCCCTTATCCCTTGCTGCTTCTAGAATTCTCTCCTTCATTTGAATCTTGGCTAATGTAATTATGATGTGCCTTGGCATGTTCCCCCTTGGGTCCAACTTCTTTGGGACTCTGAGCTTCCTGGATTTCCTGGAAGTCTATTTCTTTGCCAGATTGGGGAAGTTCTCCTTTATTATTTGTTCAAATAAGTTTTCCACTTGTTGCTCTTCCTCTTCCCCTTCTGGTACCCCTATAATTCGGATGTTGGGACGTTTAAAGATGTCCCAGAGGTTCCTAAGCCTCTCCTCATTTTTTTGAATTCTTGTTTCCTCCTTGTTTTCTGTTTGTTTGTTTGTTTCTTCCTTCTGGTCCACTCCATTGATTTGAGTCCCAGTTTTCCTCCCATCTCTATGGGTTCCCCATGTGTCTTCCTTCATTTCACGTATTATAGCCTGCATTTTTTCATCTAATTTGTGAGCAAAATCAACCAATTCTGTGAGCATCCTGATCACCAAGGCTTTGAACTGTGCATCTGATAGGTTGGCTATCTCTTCATGGCTTAGAGGAATTGGCTCTGGGGCTTTCATTTGTTCTCCCGTTTGAGCCATTTTTGGTTTATTGATTGATTGATTGATTGATTGATTGATCTGGTCGCGGCTGTTACATATGAGGGGTGGAGCCTTAGGTGTTCCCCAGGGCGGGGCAGCCCAGTGGCTGAGTTGTGATGCTATATGTGGGGGCGGGGTCTGAGAGGAAACAATGGCACTTGTTCCACTCTCTCTTGGATTCCAGTCCCTTCTGCCACTTCCCCTTTGCCTGGATTATCTGTGCACAAATGTGGACCACCTGGTCAGCCAGCCACCTTATGCGGCCTCACTGGGTCTGCACAGTTGCCACCCCATGCCTGGGGTCCCCCAGCTGCCACCTGTGCACCTGGGAACTGCCAGCCGCTGCTGCCTGCATTACCGGATCCACACCTCCACTTTTTCCTGCCGCAACTCCGCCCCTCTTACTGGTCTGGATGAATGGTTGTTGGACTTCTGTACAGTTCAATTTTCTATCAGTTCTGGTTGTTTTCTTGTTTCTAAATACTTGTTGTCCTTAATTTTGGTTGTGAGAGGAGGCACAGTGTGTCCACCTATGCCTCCATCTTGGCCAGAAGTCTTTTCCAATAAGTTTTCAATTTCTTGCTCTTCCTCTTGCCCTCCTGGCACCCCTATGATTCAGATGTTGGAACATTTAAAGTTGTCCTGGAGGTTCCTAAGGCTCTCCTCATTTTTTGAATTCTTGTTTCTTCATTCTGTTCTGGTTGAATGTTTATTTCTTCCTTCTGCTCCAAATTGTTGATTTGAGTCCCAGTTTCCTTCCCTTTACTGTTGGTTCTCTGTATATTTTCCTTTATTTCACTTTTCATAGCCTTCACTTTTTTCTCTCTTTTGCGACCATACTCAACCATTTCTGTTAGCATCCTGATTACCAGTGTTTTGAACTGTGCCTCTGATAGGTTGGCTATCTCTTCATCACTTAGTTATATTTTCTTCTGGAGCTTTTATCTGTTCTTTCATTTGGACCATATTTATCTGTCTCAGCACACCTGTTATGTAGTAAGGGGCTGAACCTTAGGTGTTTGCCAGGGTGGAGCAACTCAGGTTACACTGTGTATGTGGGGGAGGGGTTGGAGAAGGAACAATGCCACTTGCTCAGCTGTCCAGCTGGCTTTCAGTCACTTTCTTCTCTATTCACAAGCAAATTGAGCCCTTCTGATGCTGATTCCCATGTGGTTGGGTTTGTGTATGTTCGAGGACCCTGTGGTGTCTCCAATGAACTCTCCTGTGAGGCTGGGAGTTTCTCCTGCTGCCTCAATCCCCACAGGTGTTTTCACTCAGAGGTTTTTGAGGTTTTATTTCTCCACACTGAGACCCTGGGTTGTGCAATCTGTCTCGCTTCCCAGTTTTTCCTCATGGTTTATCTGCACACAAATGTGGGACTGCTTGCTCTGCCAGCTGCCAGTTGCCTGACTACCTGTCTTCACCCCGTCTACTGGTCTGTATGAATGTTTCTTTAACTCCTTGGTCATCAGACTTCCATATAGTTCAGTTTTCTGGAAGTTCTGGTTATTTTTTATTTTTAAATTCATTGTCCTTCTTTTGGTTGTATGTGGAGGCAAAGTGTATCTACCTATGCCTCCATCTTGGCTGCTTTTTAAAATTTTTTATTTATTGATATTTTAGAGAGTGGGGAAAGAGGGGGGCAGAGAGAAAGAGAAACAGAAACAGAAAGAGACATCAATTTGTTGTCCCACTATTTATGCATTTACTGGTTGTTTCTTGCATGTGCCCTGACCAGGGATCAAACCTACAATCTTGGAGTATTGGGATGATGCTCTGACTAACTGAGCTACCACCCTGCCCGGGTACATTTTATGGGTTTTGACAAATGTATAATGACATGTATCCACCATTATAGTATCACACAGAATAGTTTCGTTAGCCTAAAAATCCTCTGTGATCTGTCTCTTTATCCTCCTCTCCCCTCTAACCCCTGGCAACCACTGCACTGATCTTTCAACTGTCACCATAGTTTTGCATTTTTCAGAATGACAAATAGTTGGAATCATACACTGGCAGCTTATTCACATTGGCTTCGTTCACTTATATGCATTTAAGTTTCTTCTATGTCTTTTCTTGGCTTGACAACTCATACAGCCTTTCACTTCAACACTCACCTTAGGAGCTAGTGCAGCCCACAGTTTCAAGACTGTGTTCTTAGGGACCATCTCTGGCACCCACTGGCTCTATTCAAAATAGTTATTGGTGAAAACAAGAGTCCTTTCCCTGCTTCTGTGGATAAATGCCAAGAGAGTGCATCAAAAAGTGAGGGTCTTTCAGCCTGTCCACTGGCTTCCTGTGTGAGGGAGGAGAGATGGGATCAGGTGAATATAACAGCTCAACTCTGGACTTCTTTTCACTGATGACTATGGCCTTCTCCTGGGGTCCCACAGGGAGCTCAAAGAGGCTCACACAGCGGAACTCAAGGAGTTGGAGAACAACTACAAAGCAGCCTTAGAAGCAGAGAAGTCGGCTGCCCAGGAAAAACTAGGTACGTTCAGGACCTGGAAGAATGACCGTGGTGAAGGGGCAGGAGTCTGACCATGTGGGTCTAGGGCTGAGGAACTCTCATGGCCACAGATGGGCTGTAGCTGGACTTTCAGAGTTTCCTCCTGAAGCTCAAGGAGAGAGAGTGATTGAGAATGAAACTGAAAAGAGGGAAGCCATGTCTACCATTGTCGTTCCTATATCTGGAAGATGGAAAGACCTATGACCAAGTTTTGAGATATAAGCAAGTTGCTTAATATCAAGTCTCCGTTTCCCCATCTGGGAACTGAGGACAATAATACTTTTCATTATCAGAATAAGAAAGCACTTTTTAAAGTATATTTAAAGTTCTGCAAATATAATACTATTCTAATTCAGCAAGTTTCATCACCTGTAAAATGATGATGTTTCATTAAATTCTAACTGATACACTATAACTTGCATTGGCCATTTATCCCATTGTTTATGCTGCCCTTGAGAAGAAGAAAGTGTGTCTTCTTCAGAATTCTGGGTCTATAGTCTAATCACCAACAGAGAGAAGGAGAAATTTTATAACCCCCTCTCTTTCTATTGCTTTTCACTTTTTTAAAGATGGTATTTAAACCTTGCTGATTTCCCAGTTTTTAAAAGAGACCATGCATTGTTTTCAAAATCAATGTACACTCAGAAATGTTGTTTTAAAAAGAAAGAGGCAGGTATGTGCTATAAGATTTTGCTTCTCTTCTTCCAAAGATTCAGGTTTACTCTGGGGCTTAGTTCTCTGACTTGGTGTTTGTCATAATTGCCTGAGAAGCATATTACCGACAGATACTGGACCTCCTCTGAGAGCTCAATTCATAGGTTGGGGGTGGGGGTAGGCAGGTGTCCAGGCATCTGAGTTTCTGATAAGATTCCAGAGTGATTCTTGAGGTACACAGTGGGTTTACCTCCTAAGGGATGAGTTTGAAGTGGGAAGAGTATGCAAGAGAGCTCACATTTGAATTTGAAAGTGTGCATTTCAGAACAGTAAGGATGATGATATTGTTTTCCTTTTGTCCAGAGGAATTGGGAAAGGAATACAAGTATTTGAAGACTATGTTTCTTATGTATCAGGTGAGATTCAGCGCTTCTTGTTGGATTATGAGAGTAAGAGAAGCAAGGCTCATTCTCTTGCTTGATGATGTTGGGATGAATCTAGAGCTCTGGCCCAGAAAACAATTTCATTAGATTCCCAGCAACCTTGGACCTAAAAGACATACACTAACCGGGCCCAGAGAGAAGAGTGAACCTTCGGACTGTGACGGCTTCCATGTGTGACAAGTCAGTCACCCCGACCCTAAAGGAACCCATTGAAAAATATGTTTATGATTACAAAAGTAATACCTGCTCTTTGTTTTTTAAGGAAATATATAAAAACCAACAAGACCAACATCAGAAAGAAAAAACTATCACTACCCCAAGACAGCAGCTGTTAATATGTGTACTTTGTGACATCTTTGATTTTAGTAAAGTGCTGGGTCAGAAGGAATAACCGTTGTGAAGGCCTTCAATACAGTCATCAAATTGCCATCCAGAAATACTGTCCTACTCCCACTAGCACAACATGGGGATGCTCTAGTCATCTTAGAACATAACCCACTCACTTAATCAGCTAATTTGATGGAGGCCCAGGGACAAAGTTAGAGCGGGATTTCTTCCTAGGGGGATGAAAAATGGAAGATAGGGAGAGGACAGGGAAGGGCTGAGGCAGCAAGCCCTTTGGTGACTAACTAATCCCACTTTGCCCAGGACTTTGGGGTTTTAGCACTGAAAGTCTGAAGTTGCAGGAAACAATTAAGTTCCAAGCAAACATGGATAGTTGATCACCCTATCAAAGGAGGAAATCAAGTTAAGCACCAGCACCACCTCTGAAATTCAATTAACCACTCACAGTTTAAGTTTTGAGCTTGTATTTCAAACTCATTTTTCAAGATGTACCTTGATACAGTCAGGGAAAATGTCATAGACCAGAGCCTAAGAGAAGTATCAGGTTGATAAGCAGGTAAGCTGCCCCAATTTCCTATGTATGCTTTGTGTTTGCTTTAAGCCAGGCCTCTTCAGAAAGTGTGATGTCTCTGGAAACTGAGCTTTGAATCATCTTCACCAGCCTTGAAGATGATTAGAGAACCTCTATTTAAATGGCCACAGTTACAAGTGAGCTCTGATGCCCTGGCCCAGTATGAATTCTGCCACTGACCTGACAAGGAAGGGAGTCAATATTCTGAGACCTTATTGACAGCATCTGGGGCATGGGCCTTTCCCCTCCTGAGGTCCCACCATCATGAAGTCTGAGCCAACCCACAGGGGCTGACATCTGGTTAGGCTTATTTAACTTCAACCACAAAGGAAGTTACATTTGCTGAGGGAAATGGACACTCTGAGAAACATCCTATTGTTTTCTAAATGTTCAAATTAACTTCTAGGAATTTCCCTTGTTTCTTCATGTGCTATTTATGAGTGATTTATGCATAATTCAGAGCGAGTTGATTTGTGAATCCTCAACATGGGGAACCCTACCTGTTTTGAAAGGAAGCCTAGTCCTAGTGGGCAAATACCATGCAGTCTGACTTTCAGGCTTCTCTAGCTCTCAGAGGGCTGGACTGGAATTTACTTTCATCAGTCACCCATATAGGGCCCTTTGCTTGCCCCCCCCCCCGACCTCCAGCAAGGGTCCCCAGTGAAGGAGGCTACAAAGGGCCCAGTGCTATGCCTTGGACCAGTGTGCAGTCTTTTTCAGGGGCCTTTTCTTCATGAGTCCTTCATGCCTCCATAGGACAGCATTTATGATGAAATGGAAGATAAGTGGTCAAGAAAGAAGGCAGAATGGGAGAAGGATGAGAAGTTGGAGCGGGAAAGGATCCTGCTACAGCAAAGTGAGTACTTCTGACTTGTTAGTGATAGGTACACCAAGAAACTGCCATTAAGCTTAGTCTCGACTCAAGGAAGGCAGCCATGGATGTACTAGTGGTATGAGCCGCATGGTTAGACTCCTGAATGGTAGGTGCCTGGAGTTCTCAAGAAAGTGACAAGAAGAATGGAGTGTTTTATGAAGTTCAGTCACCTGAGGTGCTAAACCTGTACCTTCCAAAACCCACTGATTCCAAGTTTGGCCATAATAGGCTAGAACAGGCTTTGGGACATCTGTAAGAATGTGGGCTTGTTATCTAGATACAGGTTGGTCCAAAAGTTCCAGAAAAAAAGTTCTTAAATTAGGTTTTAAATATTCAGTTGTTGGGGGAGGGGCAATACAATCCAGTGTACTGAATTGTATTCTATATTCCCACCCACCCCTAAGTAAGCCATGTTTGGTACATATATATAGATATTAATATATATTAAATTGAGATATAATTAATATATAACATTGTAGAAGTTTAAAGTTTAAATAATACTTGATTTGATACATTTATATATTGCTATATATTTTTAATATTTCCAACACTTAGCACAGAGTTGGGATCATACAAAGTACTCTGTAGGTGAGCCTTCTACTCAACTGAGCATCTTCATAAATGGAAAAGGAAGAGAGGAATTTGTGGAGATTCTCTTCCCTAGCCTAAAGGACTAGTTGAGGTAGGAGTGGGCCCTCTACAAACCTGTTCCACATCTTACCCCAACCTAATTCATATGGAACTTAGTTGATTTTAACAAATTACTCATTTAAATACAGATACTCCCTGGGAAAGTTAATTCATAAGGCCATTCCTATCCCTGTAGGGATGCTGGACCACTAGAAGTTAGCATGAAGAACCAGAGTTAAGGCTGGGAATGAAATGTGGAGCTGCTCCTGTTTGAGGCTTTGTCTAGAATCTTGGTGTAGCATAGCCCAGGTCATCTCCCAAACTCCTAGCTACTCATATTACACTCATTCCATGTTGTCAAAGTCCAAGTAAAGATGTGACAACCAGTTTTGGAAGACCAGCTTAGGCTGCTGAGAGTGTATCTCAGTCCAGACTTTCCTGTGAGGCCAGGAGTTGACTTCTTATCCATCCCCAGCACCGTAACACTGAAGAAGAAATTTGTGTTAGCCTCTCATTTCTTGTTCCCATTCAGTGTAGATTGGGACTCTGCCGACAGGTTCATTTGCCCCCCAACCAACCCCCGCCCCAGCCAAACCATTTTAAGCCTACCTCTACCCAGAGCTAAGTACAGAATAAATTTTATTGCTGGAAAAGTCATAGAGCTGTACTTTGAGATAAGATAGTCAAGAAAGCATAGTGGTTACTTCAGCAGACAGAATAAACAAAATAATAAGCAACAGGTCTAAAATAACCTACACAAAAAGAACAAGCCACATTAGAGGTAGATCCCACAGAGCTGATGTGATTGAGAGCCACCGCCATGTTGGCCTTACTCCCGTCTCTCCAGGTGTGCATCAGCCTGAGCACCAGGCTGAAAGCACCTCAGGTTTGACCCAGGCTGGACTTTCTATTATCTATAGATATGCTGGTTTTCTCTCTGCATCTGTTTTTTTCCACATTTACACCTCTACATGATTTCCTCTCACCTCCACAGAAAATAAGATGACAAAAAAGTTTGAGCTAGAGTCAGAAGAAGAAAAGAAGAAAATAAGTGATTCCTACAGTACTGTCTTTGAGAACCTCAATCGAGAGAAGGAGGTAACTCGGCCCAAAGCCCATCCATGGTTGGATGTGCAGTCTTGGTGGGACATCCGGTTCCTAGGTGTGCCCCTGTGGTTAGGCAAGCTTTTGTCTTTCCAGGAATATTTCTCCTTTCCCAGCTTCCCTAGAAAATATACAAGTAGACTGACAGTCTTGCTATCCTTTATTGAGATAGCCATACCACAGGTTATTGGAGTGAAAATTATAGTTAACAAGAAATAATAGGATGTGAAACATAGAAGCTAAAATTCCCTATTTTACCCAAATCCTAGTCTCTGAATGTTCTTTTCATTCTTGACAATGGCTGAAGAGAAAGGGTATTGTTGCAAATTAAACTAAGCAAATTTGGTCATGTACAACTTTTAGTAAATAGGGGCAGCTACCTAAAAGTTAGAAGGTGTGAGAAGTTATTCCTGTGAGTCACTCCACTGCAACCTTGACACTGATAGCAGGTTATGATGAAAGCAGATCTCAGACCACAGATCTCAGACATGTGGGCATTTACTACACAAACATGCATTTGCCAGCAGGTCCAAGCAGTTATATCACAGTTCTCTGAGTTATTGGGTGCATAAAAGATTCATCATAGGTGTATGTGATGGTATTAGAGAAGTAGGTTCCAGTGATTTTTCTGTAACCATTGTAGTCAGTATCAGGCAACCAGAGCTACTCCTCAGCAGGACACAGAACCATTTGGGAGTCAAGTCTTAGATCCCATTCCTAAGTATACAAGCTACAGGCTTGTTAGATTGTTGTACCCATTTCATGCAAAGCGGAGAGTGTCTCTAAAATATGTTAGATATCTTTAATATTCCATTTTTAAGAGCCTATGTCAAACCACCATGCTAACTGAAAAGCTACTAATCTCACCAATAAGAGCCCATGTATGACATTCACTATATTACTGAGCAAAACGATAATGAGGAGATGGGGTGTGCTCTGCAATAGTGCTTCTAGGGTCTAGAGAGCTCAGATGTCTGAACAAGCAGTAGCAGTTCCTCTTAGAGGGAAGGGATTTTATCATCTGTGTGCATCTCTTCTTCCCGTAATGACACTGACCATGAATCTGTAAATGGGTGTTCTCTTTTTCTCTCTCTCTCATATATATGATTTACACTTACAAAATGAACAGATATTAAATGTACATTTTGATGAGTTTTGACAAATGTATATATTCATGTAACCAACACCCGAATCAAGAAAGCACTCCAGTGTTCCTTTCCAGTTAATCCCTATCTCCCTCAAGACTTGTCCCAAGCCAGCTACTCTTTTGATTCCTACCACCAAAGATTATTTTTTCTTATTTTAAACTTTATATGAATGGAATCATACAGTATATGCTCTTTTGTGTATAGCTTCTTTATCCTCAATATAATGTCTGTGAAATTTATTCATCTGTTATATCAGTTATTTCTTCCTTTTTATTGCTCAGTGGTATTCCTTTATAGGAATATCACACAATGCATTTACCATTTTCCTGTTGGGGGAGATTTTGGCTATTTCCATTTTTTGACTTTTATAAAGCTTCTACAAATATACTGTACAAGTACTTTTGTAGACATATACTTTCATTTTTCTTGTATATACCTAGGAGTGCTATTACTGGGATCTAGGGTAGTTATAAGTTTAACTTTATGAGACATTACCAAGCTATTTTCAACCATAGTTGTACCATTTCACTCTTGCATCTTAAATATATGAGAATTCCAGGTACGTCATATTATTGGCAACAGATGGCATTGATAATCTTTTAATTTTGACCATTCCAATGGGTCTGAAGTGGTATTTCATTACAGTTTTGGTTTCTCTAATGACTAAATAATGACTCTGATGACTAATTATTTATATGCCAATAGGCATATAAATAATACATGTGTCTTCTTTCATGAACTATTATGTCAAGTCTTTGCCATTTAAAAAAATGGGTTATTTACGTTTTTATTATTGATATATAGGAGTACTTTTTGTACTTTGGATACAAATTTTTTGTCAGATATATGTGTTCCAAATTCTGTCTTCCAACCTGTGGTTATAAATATTCTGTACAAGACCTTGTCATTTTGCTCATCTTCTCTTTCAATGGGCAGAAGTTTTAAATTTTAATAACAGTCAACTTACCAATTTTTTCTTTTATGGTTACAGCTTTTTGTGTCTTCTTTATGAAATTGTTGCCTATTCCAAGGATATGAAGATATCCTATTTTTCTTAAAAAAAAAAGCTTTATAATTTTAGCTTTCATGATTCTATGATCCATTTTGAATAATTTTTATATGTAAGGTAGAGGTCATAGATCATTTTTTTCCAGAATGACACCCAGTTGTTCCAGAGTGATTTGTTGGGGAAAAAAAAAAACAAAAAAAAACCAGCAACACTTTTCTTTCTCCATTGAGTTGCCTTTGTGTCTTTGTTATATGTGAAAAGGGGCGGGGTGGACTCTCTGTTCTATTCAACTATTTACCCTTAACTAGGCCAACACCACATTGTCTAATTACTGTAGCTTGAAATCAAGAAGTAAAAATCTTCTAACTTTGCTCTTGTTTTTCAAGATTATTTTGGCTTTTCTATATTCTTTGTATTTCTATGTAAATTTTAGAATTATCTTGTCAAGAAAGCCTGCTGGTATTTTGTCTGGAATTACATCAAATACAAAGTTCAATTTTTGGAGACTTGTATATTTAATAGTATTAAATCTGTGTACAGGCCAGAAAAGCCTTTGATGAAAATATTTTTTAAATATTTGTCAGTGCACTTATGTTGAACATGAGTGATATTTCCATTATGTAAGATCAACATGTGATGTCATTAGTTTATAACATGTACTTCATGAAACCAATATCTAAACTTTGGTAAATATTATGTTTCTCAGTCCTATTCTGGTTTTCCTAGTTTTTGAAAGAAATTCCAGAACCCCATTGCTGATCTTTCCAAATAAATTATTTCTAGGAACTCTTGAAACAACATGAAAAGGACACCTTGCTATTAGAGGAGCTAAAAAAGACCAAAGAGGTAAGCTTTCTCATTTTTCCTGTGGAATTAGCATCTCATAAATACATCAGTAAAAATTATATGAGGCCTGTCCAGAAGGTTTCCAGCCATGTAATATGAAAAATGGAGATGTTTGTTAAAGAAAATACAAGAAACATTGTTCATAGGACAATGACACCTCAGTTTCCTTCAAAGTAGGCACACAGTTCTCCCAACAGCCATCAGCTGCCCTGTCCTATTTTCCTGAATTACATCAAAGGTCTGAAATCTCTTCCCTCTCAAAGCTGATTTTAGTTTTGGAAAGAGTCACGGGGTGCCAAATCTGGGCTATAGGGATGCTGAGTCACCTGGGTGATTTGATGTTTCACTAAAAACTGCACAAGATGTGGTGCATGAGCAGGCACATTGTCATGATGAAGCTGCCAATCACCAGTTGCCCATAGCTGTGGACTTCTGAATGATCCAAATAGTTTTTGCAGAGGAATGTTCAAGCTTAAGGCAAAATTTGATGCAGATTATTCATTGCTCTACTGGCTCAGTCATTTTGAATGCGACAGCCACACAGTACACATGCTCACCCAAAGGTGTCTACCACCTCCACTGACTAGTACAGTGAAGTCATCATTGTTCACACATGCACATTCCAGTCCACTCTCTTTGGCTGCCAGATTACATTGATGTCACACAAACCATTCTTGTTATATTAACAGTGACTGGACTTTTCTGGACAGACCTCATATGCTCTCAATCAATGAAATCAATGATAATTTTCCCAAAACTGGTAAAAAAAAAATAGAAAAGCTAAAGATGAGTTGCTGAAATCAGGAAGTCAAAAAGAACTTTAGAACTATCTGTAAAACAAAGCCGTTTGGTATCTTTTTAGAGCCTGTTTCAACAAATATGTAAGCAATATATTATGTGATCTTCAATATCAAATGTCTTCCATTTCTAGGATGGCTCAAACCACAAAAGGGTCTTAAATAGTAAAATGCCAGATTCTTTCCTTTAACCTCTGAAAAGTAGAATACTGCCACCTTGGAACTCTGACTCCAATCCTGTCCTTAAAACTCTGAGTGTACCTTACCCCGCCAGCCTTCTCAAGGAACTTTCTCCTTCTGAGACTTCCATGTGGTAGACACCTGAAGGGAAACTGTTCAGACCCACAAAGTGTCTTGTGGTTCTTCTTTCACTGAGAATTTGGTTTGGATCCAGAATGGACATGTTTGAGAAATGATTAGCCATTATGAAAGCATGGAACGGTACCTTAGAATCCAGGCAGGACTTCAGTATTGTTGGACAAAAAGACTGCAGTGTCCTACAAAGTAAAGGAATGGGTTTGGGAGCAAGGTAGATCCAGTGTATTCTCATAACTGCTTTGCTGATTCTCTCACTTATGTCATTTCTGGGTCAATTTCTATGAATTGATTAGAAATATTTATGGTCATAATTTTTTGCTTGTTTGCATGCCTGATAATTTTTTCTTTTTTAAAAAATTATTTTAATTGTTGTTCAAGTACAGTTTTCTGCCTTTTATCCCATCCCAGCCTACCCCCCAGCCCTCCCCACCTCTCTCCCATTTCCACCCCTGCCTTGTTTTTGTCCATGTGTCCTTTATACTTGTTCCTGCAAACCCTTCCCCTTTTCCCCCCAAATTCCCTCCCCTCTCCCCTCTGGCGACTGTCAGCCTGTTCTCAATTTCAGTGTCTTTGGTCATATTTTGCTTATTGTTCATTTTGTTGATTAGGTTCCTGTTAAAGGTGAGATCATATGGTATTTGCCTTTCACTGCCTGGCTTATTTCACTTAGTATAATGCTTTCCAGTTCCATCCATGCTGTCACAAAGGGTAGGAGCTCCTGCTTTCTTTCTGCTGCATAGAATTCCATTGTGTAAATGTATCACAGTTTTTTGATCCATTCATTTACTGATGGGCACCTAGGTTGCTTCCAGCACTTGGCTATTGTAAATTGTGCTGCTATGAACATTGGGGTGCATAGGTTCTTTTGGATTGGTGTTTCAAGGTTCTTGTGATGTAATCCTAGCAGTGGAATTGCTGGGTCAAAAGGCAGATCCATTTTTCATTTTCTGAGAAAATTCCGTACTGTTTCCCATAGTGGTTGTACCAGTCTGCAATCCCACCAAGAGTGCACTAGGGTCCCCTTTTCTCCACACTCTCTCCAACACTTGTTGTTTGTTGCTTTGTTTATAATGGCCATTCTGACTGGTGTGAAGTGGTATCTCATTGTGGTTTTACTTTGCATCTCTCTGATGGCTAGTGATGCTGAACATCTTTTCATGTGTCTCTGGACTCTCTGTATGTCCTCCTCGGAGAAGTGTCTGTTCAAGTCTTTTGACCATTTTTTAACTGGATTGCTTGTCTCCACTCTTCTTAGAGTGGAGTCATGTAAGTTCTTTATATATTTTGGAGATTAATCCCTTGTCTGAGGAATCATTGACAAATATGTTTTCCCATATGGTTGGTTCTCTTTTTATTTTAATACTGTTTTCTTTAGCCATGGAGAAGCTTTTTATTTTGATGAGATCCCATTTGTTTATTCTTTCCTTTATGTCCCTTGCTCTAGGGGACATATCAGTGAAAATATTGCTGTATGAAATGTCTGAGATTTTCCTGCCTACGTTCTCCTCTAGGACTTTAATGGTGTCACAACTTATATTTAAATCTCTTATCCACCTTGAATTTATTTTTGTATATGGTGTAAGTTGGCGCTTGATTTTCATTTATTTTATTTTATTTTTTTTTTTGCATGTAGCTGTCCAGCTCTCCCAACACCATTTGTTGAAGAGGCTATTTTTACTCCATTTTATTTTGCTGCCCCCTTTGTTGAAGATTAATTGACCATAGAGACTTGGGTTTATTTCTGGGCTCTCTGTTCTGTTCCATTGGTCTATCTGTATGTTTTTATGCCAGTAACAGGCTGTTTTGATTACAGTGGCCTTGTAATACAGTTTGGTATCAGGTATTGTGATCCTTCCTACTTTGCTCTTCTTTCTCAAAATTGCAGCAGCTATTTGCGGTCATTTATGGTTCCATATAAAATTTTGAAGTGTTTGTTCTATGTCTGTGAAATATGCCATTGGTACTTTAATAGGTATTGCACTGAATCTGTAAATTGCTTTGGGTGGTATGAACACTTTGATGATGTTAATTCTTCTGATCCATGAACACAGTATATGTTTCCATTTGTTTGTGTCTTCCTTGATTTCTTTCTTCAGTATAGTGTAGTTTTCTGAGTACAGGTCTTTTACCTCCTTGGTTAGGTTTATTCCTAGGTATTTTATTTTACTTTTTGCTATATCGAATGGGATTTTTTTTCTTGATTTGATAATTTTTTAATTGGATGTCAGCCATTGTGAAATTTACCTTGTTGGGTGCTGAATATTTTTGTATTCCTTTAAATATCATTGAGCTTTGTTTTGGAATTCAGTTAAGTTACTTGGAAACAGTTTGAGCTTTTCAAGTTTAGGTTTTATGTTTTGTTAGGCAAATTAGTCTAGGGCTAATTTTTCCTCACTGCTGAGATGATACCCTCCTGAGCAATCTACCCAGTACTGTGTGTATTTAGAAGGGTTGTCCTGCCCTGGCTGGTGGCAATGTGAACTATTTCCAGCCCTGTGTTGGTTCTAGGGATTGTTCCACCTACTCCATGCTGGCAGTTCTTTCCCCCAACCTCATCCCCTTTGATTTGTTCCTGTCTATCATGCCACTCCAGTGGCACTGGACTTCTTGCTGTCTCTTTAACAGGCCAGGAGGCTCCTACTTTGGAACCTTTGCTCTTGATTTTCTGTCTTCTCGGAACACTCTTTGCCAGATATCCATATGGCTAACTTCCTTACCTCCTTCTAGTCTTCACTCAAATGCCACCTTCTTGGGGCCACCAAACAACCTGATACTTTCTTTTCCCTGTTTTATTTTTCCACACAGACTTACAGCCATCTAACCTGATGAACTCAATGAAGGCAGGGATTTTTGTCTGTTTTCTTTACCACTTATCCCCAGTTTCTAGAACACTGACTGGCACATTTCAGACATTCAGTAAATAGCAACTGATTTTTATAATGAATAAAAAAAGAAAAAATTGCAAAATGACATACTTTGTACAATGCAGTTGCAGTAAATGAGGGTACTTCTCAAGTTTATGCACAGTGGGAAGGGGCTCATTACATGGGTAGAGCCGTAAGGATGGGTAAGAGTTAAATAAGGCTGACACCTGAAAGGTGAGCCCCATCTGGTTCACTGTCACAGTTTCTTCAGCATCTTTCTGAAGTAGATCCCACACTTATGCCTTCCCATCACTTACCCTGTGTCTTCCACCTGCATCCTTGGTTTGTTTAAATTTATTATTGTAATTATTATTGTTGTATCCTTGGTTTGTTTTAATTTATCATTGTAATTTATTTTATTATTTGTTTACTTTTATTTAATTTTTTAAATATTTCCCTCACTAGAATATGTCTCCATAAGAATAGGAGTTATATTTATCTTGTTCATCATAATATTCCTAGTGCCTAATACAGTAGTAAGGGTTTTTATTTTTCCTTATTAACAGCCTATTTCTCAGAGCACTGTTAAGTTTACAGAAGAATTAAGCAGAAAGCACAGAGATTTCCCATACATTCCCCACCCCCACACAATTATTAATATCTTGTATTTGGTGTGGTACATTTGTTATAGCTGATAAACTAATATTAATACATAATTTTAAACTAAAATTCATAGTTTAGACTAGAGTTCATTCTTTGTGTTGTACATTCTACAGGGTTTCTCTGATCTGAAAATCCTCTGTTCTCTACCTACACATCCTTCACCGCCCCTCCCAACCCTTGGTAACCACTGATCTTTTTTACTATTTCTATAGTTTTGCCTTTTCCAGAATGTCATGTATTTGGGATCCATAGTAGATATTTAATTAATACTTGCTTAATAAATGAATGATTGGTAGTTTTTGTGATAACCCATGTGAGCTCCAGTGAGGGCTGGCTCTGGGGCAGTGGCAGTGAGGTTGTAGAGGAGGGTATACATAGATGGGTGAGACATAGACAGGGGAGAATTCACAGGGCACAGTGACTGAATGGTGCAGGAGGAGGAGTAGCTAAAGTGAATGTCTCCCATTCTAGCCCAGGTACCTAAAGAAGACAATAAGTGGGTAGATACCATCATGATATCTCAAAACAATTTCTTCTTACCCAGATCATAGAGGAAGAGTTGCTTGCTCAAGCTAGTATCCTAGAATCACTTAACACAACCCTCTACCAAACCCAGATAGAACTTCAGAGAGAGGTGAGTCCTGGCTGGAATGGGGATGGGAGATTGTGGGAGGATCCCAGACTTCTGTGCAGCTCTGCCATACAGCTCTTGTTTGGGAAAGATAGCTATTAAAATTTACATGTCTTTCAGAAAGCTGCAGTGGGAAATCTGGAGAAAACACTCCAGACCAAGCTTGTTGAATCGGAAGAGAAGTTTAAACACACCATACAGCTCCTGACAGAGGAAAACATTCATCTGAGGTGTGAATGATGCACAAAAACATGACTCACTTGTCTTTAGGAAGTGCGAGGGAGTTGGGATGAGGAAGAGGTGAAGGTGTACCCAGGCAAAGCCACTTTCAGGAGGAAGATATTCACTGTGAGCCTGGTCACAGTATTTACCTGCCGTGGTGGAACAGTTCGTTTGAAATAGTGCTGGGAATGTGTCTAGACTCCTTTCCCTTACCTACATGTTAGTTTTTATACAAAATGACATGTGAGATTTATCTGAGAATCTCTAAGTGTATTCAGTTTTGTGACTGAAGGTTATTTTTAAATCCATCTCCCCTGAGGGTGTAGGGGTTTGGGTGTTAGTGGTTTACCCTTAGATGCAGCTGCATTTGCTTCCTGTGGAAATTATCTTCAGGTCAGAAATTGTACTGCTACCTGAAGATGCATCTTAAATCACTGAACTAAATTTTGGTCAATACTTTGATAAAGAGAAGTTATTCGTTGTGTTGATTTAGTAGGAAAATTCCTCATAAGACCGTTTGGTCACCCAAGTATCATATTTCATTAAAATCAAAGCCACTGCAAGTAATGAGTGAAACTGCCTGCAATGAAAGAATGAAACCACATTTCTCTCTCACAGCCCTTTCTACCCTTAGAGCCTATAGTGATACATCTCTTTCTTTATAGGCAAAAGATAATTGCCAAGAATGAAGAAATATATGAAGAACAGTCTGGAAGATCAGCCTGTATTACTATTTATGAGGATGATTCTGAGACTGTAGAAGATAGTGGCAACAAAAGATAAGAATTATGAGCAGAAAAGTTGTTCTCCATCACTGGAGATGGTAGGAATACCACATCTGTAAGCCTAGAGGACTCGTGTAGTGTTTTCTTGAGAAACGCATATGATGAGGTTGGTCCGGGGTTGCCTTGATTCTACTTCTGTCTTTTCACCATTTGCTTTCCTCTGGGTGTTTGGGGCTGTTTTGATTCTCATCTCAACTACATAGATTTTTCATGACTCTTCGTTGTGAAAAGTGATATTCTCTATACCTAGAGCTGAGCTTTCTCCGGGTGTACCATTTTCTCTTCCATTTTTACATATTTCTTTGTGAAGACACTGATCTGAAAATTTTCTTCCTATTAAATGTTGACTGTATTTTGGACTATACCTTTTGCCCCCCTGGGGCATTTAGCTAGCAAGAAAGAATTAATCGGTTTGATTACAAAAACCTTTCTTTTTTACATGTGTTCCCTACTCTCCCACCTCCCAATCATGTTTCCTAAACTGTGATTTGGGAAGAGCTTCTGATGATTCTCACCACCTTCTCCAAACCATTGTTAGAATTCAAGTGCCCACAGGGCAGGCAACATAAATAAGTGAAGTGGGCTGGACAATCCCACCAACACACTGATAGTTGGTAATTGGCAGCAGCTTCAATAGAGGAGATTGGGGTGTCAGGGGCGGTGAGAGAACTCATTCCATTGCTGCCATACAAGAGCATGGGGTCAATGTGGTAAAATATTTTGATTTTTCAAAAGAAAGTATTCTGGTTTTTATGTGACATCTCCCAGTTTTTAAATATGAACAAACATTTTTTTAAAAAATACAACTGTGTGAGTCAACATTGGGAGGCTCAAATGAAATAACTGTGATTTAGGTATTTTCTACCTGTGAGATGCCATCAGCTAAAAACAAAACAATATCCAAGGAGCAGTAAGATTAAATTATATTTTATTAAGAAGATTTTGACTAAACTAAAGATATAAATTACAAATTTAAAAGCATGGAAGAAGCACAGCATTGCTAGCAAAAAAGAAAATCAGACATTACAGAAGCATGCATGTATTATAAGAGCAATAACAGAGGCTGAAAAGGAAGTTTGGAAAAAGATTATAAGAAATTTGTAAAAACTTTTAATTTTAATGTAAGAATTTCTTACATTAAAGCTTTTAATGTAAGAAATAATCTTCTCCAATTTGTATTTTAAAGCAACTTTCAATGGGGTTCAGGGAATATTAATTATTTTGAATTAGCATTACTTGAGAAAGTTAGGAAAGATGGACACTCTAATCCTGTTTTATTCCCCTGAAAGCTGAAAATAAATCTCCCATGTGAAAAGCACCCTCCCTGTGCAAACAGGGTAGAAGCCACTGTATTACCAGAGATAGGGAATACAGGGCCAAGAAGGCTTTGTAAACAAAACTAGCTGCTTCTTTTCTAATTTACTACTGGAAGACCAAACTTCTTTGTCTTGTAAATTCTTCACAAATTTATTGTTACACTGTCTAAAAATAAAATCTGCCTGATTTAATCATTTCTTTGAATCTTAGATTTCTCTGCTATCCTATATGTGTGAAAGTTAACTTAATTTTTCTTCTGTTAATTTATCTTATGCCAATTTAATTAACAGATAAGCCAAAGAACCTGGTGAATAAAAAGGAAAAGTTTTATTCCTTAAGGAATAAATCTTAAGATTGTAAAGTAGTGTGAAGGATGGCTTGGAAAGAAAGGGACTGAAAGTACAAAACAAAAACAAAAAGAAAATCCTTACACTTTGAAGGGAATTAAATTGAATGATTATGGGTTGAAAGCAGATGAGAGACATGTGAAATACATCTGCCACTGTTTTTGAACCATATGATGTTATTCTTCTTTTAAACTTACTATACTTTTTGTATCTACTATAGTTTTTAAAAGCCTTTTTATCAAATTAAAAGTACAATTAAAATCATGACTATGGCTATTAATATCAAGCTATTGTTACAAAGCTAGATATTTGGGCTTGATTTGCATACAAATTAAATTGTCTTGACTCCCATTCTCTCCCCTTCCTGCCATCAAAAAAGGGAGGGGCAATAATATTTAAATTAAGGCTAGTGTTATGCAAGTAAAGTATAGCATAAAGTAAACGCATAACAGCAGCATCTTAATAAAATATTAAGTATAGTGTTATACATCAATCAAGGGGGAAGAAGAGTTTTTTTGTCAGAGTGAAAGTGGGTTGTGGCATCTGCTTTGCCATATTTTTCTTGTCATCTTTATTGCTCACTTCAAAGTTCACCTCTGTGAGGATGGTGAGAATATCATCACCCCTGAAAAACATAACAATTTGACCATCTGTTAGGAAAACAATTGGTAAACCCTTTTACCTGCTGTGCTTATGATAGTTACTGCTCTCAAAACATCAGGCATTTGAAGTGGTAAGTTGCTAAACCAAGACCTACCACAGTTTTTCAGATAAAGGAGTTGTCTCAGAGCTCAATAACTCATCTTTGGTTTAGTCAGGATCTCTAAAGACCATCAGAAACCTCAGTGTTAACATCAGATTTGGTTTCTTCCCTTCCCAGTCTGTACTCTGTTACCAATGTCCATAATCACCTCAATGACCTGTAACATCCTCTGCCCCAAACTGACATTGCTTCTGTGGGGTCATCTATGTATGATATAACCAGACTTCAGACAAGTGAAAATCAAATGTCTCCTGCAGTCACCTCACCTCTTTCTCACCAGCCTCTAATCCATTTAATTGGGCAACCTATTTATCCACCTCAACTTTGCCCCCCGAACCTTGCAGGATTCAGGATTCATTTTGTGGTCTGAACCACAAAATGAAAACATAGTGTTGAAATTATGGTTCACTCCTTTATCTGCCATGGAAAATTCTCACTCTTCATACACTTAAAACAGAATGATATATAGAACTAGAAGGAACCTGCAGAAGATTGCTTCCTATCCATCAGTTGTGTGTGCATTTGGGTGAACTGTGACATACAAAACCATCATTTAACTAAAGGAAACACAGGATATTTAAATGAGAAAAGGATATTTGCCTACATTTTGTGGCTTCAGAGCAGGCCAAATAAGTAAAACTATAAAGGGTTTCTACTCTTTGGTATTTTTCTCTCACAATACACCAAGAAGGTTTAAGGATGGTTAGCTGTTATAGAACTTTTGACAGGGTTAGAGAATGTTAAACATTGAAATGGGTTATAGCCTTTTTGGAAAACTTCTTGGAAGTTTTCCAGTTTTATGGTCACAGTCACATTTCTGCCTAAATACAGAGCTGGACTATATGACTTCACCATCCTTCCTAGCAGCATGATACCCTAATTATCCTTGGAGGTGCTAAAAAAGGGAAACTCCTCAGTAAGTATCTCACTTTTTTCTATCTGTAAACTCAAGGTTTGTCCCCTCTCCCACTTGGCAGCTCACCTGGGAAATACAGCTATATATGATCCACAGCTAGACATTTATAGATGAATGAAGGGTTGGATAGGCAAGAATTACCTGGGACATCTTTCTGTCAGGCTCTGGCAAAGTGACTGGATATACCAGGTTCCTTCCGTGGTGTTTCGGTAGGAAACACAATTGTT
This sequence comes from Glossophaga mutica, assembly GCA_039655065.1. Classification (NCBI taxonomy): domain Eukaryota; kingdom Metazoa; phylum Chordata; class Mammalia; order Chiroptera; family Phyllostomidae; genus Glossophaga; species Glossophaga mutica. Next base: position 28,797,876 of record CM077306.1, read on the forward strand.
CACAGTGGCCATTCCCAGCAGAAAGTCAGCCTCATCTGGGATATATCTCTTCTGAAGTGATAAGTCCATTTCTAAATAGGCTTCCTTTTCTTCTGAGTCAGTCTCTACAGCTATACCTTTCTGGTAGTTATCCCCTTGACAAGCCTGAATGAAAAAGATTTTGGGTTTGCCTGCAAGGGAAGGGCACTTTGAACTAGTGAAATAAGAAGTCAGCTCATGGATGGGGGCTTCCTGCCCATCAGAGCCGTAAATAATGCCCTTGTCTCCATGGGAAAGGATGCAGCAGATGAAGCAGTCTTTGGTATTGTGGTCCTTGCTTTGGTAGACTTCCAGAGTGTCGCAGATTTCCTTTGCTGTGAAGTCTTTGTACTGCACTATCTCAAAATGGAGCATACTAAAGATGGTATGCAAAGCCTCTGAAAAGTGAAAAACAAAGAGTCATATTATACCACAATAATACCCAGACCACAGCCCAGAGCTAAAGAGAACATTGATCAGATAAAAATCTGAACCAATCCTTAAGAATAAGACCCTTTATATTAGTTGCTGGATTCCATAAACTTCTAATAGTTATTGCCACCTGCTGAAAAAACTTACAAGTCTTGAGGCAAATACAAAATTAAAAAGATAAAAGGAGACTATTATTGTTGACCTGCTGTTTTATCTCAACTACTCTACAAGATGAGTAAGCAATTTTTTAGGCTTACTACCAAACCAATTTAAAAATTTTGTATAACTTACATAACCAGAAAACAAAAACCAAAACAATTTTTGAACAAAAGATCCATACTTATTTTATTCTGAACCCTCTCAAAATGGTTAAAATACAATATATGGACTTCTGGCCAAGATGGAGGCATAGGTAGAAACACCGTGCCTCCTCACACAACCAAAATAAGGACAACAAAAACTTGGAAACAAAAAAACAACCAGTAATGACAGAAAATTGAACTGTATGGAAGTTCGACAACCAAGGGGTTAAAATAGACACATTCATCCAGACCAGTAGGAGGTGCTAGTTGGGTGACTAGGTGGAGAGGGGTCTTGGCAAAAAAAGCAGTGGCTGGCAGCCCTCTGAGCATGAGGGGTGGCAGCAGGCAGACCCAGCTAGGCAGTGGATTGTGGAGGGGCTTGGAGAGCAAGACAGCTGGTGGACCGGGCAGTCCCACATTCACACGCAGACAAACCAGGTGAAACTGGGGAGCGAGACAGACTGCCCAACCCAGGGCTCCAGCACAGGAAATAAAGCCTCAAAACACTGATCGAAAACACCTGTGGGGGTTGAGGTGCCGGGAGAGACTCCCAGCCTCACAGGAGAGTTCGTTGGAGAGACCCACAGGGTCCTAGAACGTACACAAGCCCACCCACATGGGAATCAGCACCAGAAGGGCCCAGTTTGCTTGGAGGAAGCGGGGGAAGTGACTGAAAGCCAGCAGAGAGTAGAGCAAGGGCCATTGTTCCCTCTTGGACCCCGCCCTCACATACAGTGTCACAACCCAGCGACATGGGTTACCCCACCCTGGTGAACACCTAAAGCTCCACCCCTTACTACATAACAGGCATATCAAGATTAAAAAAAAAAAATGGCCCAACAAAAGAACAGATCAAAACTCCAGAAAAAATACAACTAAGTGATGAAAAGATAGCCAACCTATCAGATGCATAGTTTAAAGCACTAGTGATCAGGATGCTCACTGAATTGGTTGAATTTGGTTGCACAGTAGATGAAAAAGTGAAGGCTATGCTAAGTGAAATAAAGGAAAATGTACAGGAAACCAATAGTGATGGGAAGGAAACTGGGACTCAAATCAATGGAGTGGACCAGAAGGAAGAAAGAACCATCCAACCAGAAAAGAATGAAGAAACAAGAAGTCAAAAAAATGAGGAAAGGCTTAGGAACCTCCAGGACATCTTTAAACATTCCAACATCCAAATTATAGGGGTACCAGAAGAAGAAGAGGAAGAGCAACAAGTGGAAAAGTTATTTGAACAAACAATAAAGGAGAACTTCCTCAATCTGGCAGAGGAAATAGACTTCCAGGAAGTCCAGGAAGTTCAGAGTCTCAAAGAAGTTGGACCCAAGATGGAACACACCAAGTCACATCATAATTACATTAGCCGAGATTAAAATGAAGGAGAGGATCCTAGAAGCATCAAGAGAAAAGGAGACAGTCACCTACAAAGGAGTTCCCATTAGACTGTCAGCTGATTTCTTGAAAGAGACCTTACAGGCAAGAAGGGGCTGGAAAGAAATATTCCAAGTCATGAAAGGCAAGGACCTACATCCAAGATTGCTCTATCCAGCAACGCTTTCATCGGGAATGGAAGGGCAGATAAAGTGCTTCTCAGATAAGGTCAAGTTCAAGGAGTTCATCATCACCAAGCCCTTATTATGTAAATGTTAAAGGGACTTATCTAAGAAAAAGATAAAAAACATGTACAGTAAAATGACAGCAAACTCACAGTCATTAACAACCACACCTAAAACAAAAACTAAGCAAACAGCTAGAACAGGAACAGAACCACAGAAATGGAGATCAACAGGGAAGTGGGAGGAGGAGAAAGGGGGAAAAGGTACAGAGACTAAGTAGCATAGACGGTAGGTAGAAAATAGACAGGGGGAGGGCAAAGAATAGTATGGGAAATGTAGAAGCTAAAGAACTTATGACACATGGACATGAACTAAAGGGGGGAATGTGGATGGGAGAGGGTGTGCAGGGTGGAAGGGAGTGAAGGGGGAAAATGGAACAACTGTAATAGCATAATCAATAAAATATATTTAAAAAATACAATATATGAAAGTTTCAAAAGTCAAGTAGAACTAAAAGACCTATGCAAAAAAACTATCCCCTGTCTGCTCCTCCATATCACCCAGTCATATTCCATGAAGGTAACCAATTTCAACTTTTAACTACTTTTTTTGTAATTAACCTCCATTTTGTAATAAATTTGGGTATACTGCTATTTATTAATTGATAATGTTTGACTTTCGTATTGAATTCCTATTACAGGTGATGAGCTTTTGGTGCTCTTATACAATTACTTACCATTTTTAGTTCAAGCATTAGTAATGTTTGTATTACTAGTACTATTTAAACATAATATTATTTAATTATGCTTCCTTTCTTATTAAACTTTTGTCTTTCATGGAATTAGTAATTGCGCTATTTTTCTTGTTGCTTTGTTTCCTATGTGCTTAACATTATTTCCCCCCCAAATTTGCTCATAGAGCTAGTCAAAGTCTTTCAATATCTCCTGGCTGCCTGTCTGATTTCTTTTAAAAATAAAAATAAAAATTGTATATGCTTAAGGTGTACAACATGATGATATACATAGTGAAATGATTAAAGTAGACAAGCTAATAACGTATCTCCACACATAGTCACCATGTATATGTGTATGTGTGATGAGAGCACCTGAGTCTCCTAGCACATTTCTGGTATTCAATACAGTATTATTTTTATTGATTCCAGAGAGGGGGGAAGAAAGGGAGAAAGAGAGGAAGAGAAATATTGATGTAAGAGAGAAACATCGATCAGTTGCCTCATGCATGCACCCTGAGTGGGGACTGAACCCACAATCTAGTCATGTGCCCTGACTGGGAATCACACCTGTGGCCTTTCAGTTTGTGGAACCACGCCCAGCCAACTGAGCCATACTGGCCAGGGCTTAATACAGTATTATTAATTATAGCCATCATGCCATCCATTAGATCTCTAGACTTACCCTACATAACTGCACGTTTGTACCCTTTGACGAAATGCCAGAAATACAATCAAGTATTATTCTAATAAATGTGTTTTAATAGTAAATGAATGGAAATCAAGGACCTGAAACCTTTTCTTTAGTACCAAGATGTGTGGTGATAAATGGTGTATTCAATGGACTTATGCTCTGTGGCTTTTTTAAATTACAGAATAGATTTGCTTAAATAAACAAATGTTAACAGAGACCTTTGGCAGAGCCCTGATGATTAAAATCAGCCTATCTTACTTTACTCAACTTAAAAAATAAGTTGTTACCTGATGTTATGACTTAAAAATTATTTGATCAAGTAAAAATTCTTAGTATCACAATGATTGGGTCAGAGTATTTCTATTATTACTTTTAGTTGTAGCCATTTCTGTGTTCACACACTGCAAATTAGTTTTTCATTTAACTTGTCCACTCTCAATTTTAGCTGAGATAAGCTGAGCAAAATAATTTCTGTCTAGTTTAACATTTGCAAAATGCTATTTCTATTGAGGACTTACAATTGTTGCTGTTCTCCATTATAAATGCAACTTCTGTAAGTGGGCATGATACCAAGGCAATGTTTTCACACATTATAAGACCTGACACATTCAACAGAAGCACTATTCATTTAGTTGAATTAAAAGGGAAACTTATTGCTGCTTTCTAGTATAAGCCTTTTAATAAGATTTAATATTTTATCTTTATATATACATTGCTTTACTTTTTAAAATTAAGTTAAAAGAGAAAAATGCAGAAAACTAGCAAAAATATAAGAATATCCTTTACCTCCACAGGAAAATGTGGTTATATCCATTTTATTTGAAACATATGGCCCTGTTGGTATGGCTTTTTTCTTCCTTTTGATAAAAATGTAAGTGTTAGAAATGTCTTACTTCTTTTTTGGTTCTACTATACCTGCATCCAAGTCTGTTCCATTCCTATCCTTCATGTTGTGAAGCTTGGACACATTCTTCCTTGCTATGCTAAAGTCATAATTGTTAAAGATCACACAGTACCCCCGTGGTTTGCTTCTCATTCGGTAAATTTTGTCCGGTGTCTGAAAAACAAAAATGCAACCCAGGAGCTGACTTTGTGGGTCAAACATGAGACATGAACAAACAACCCCCTGGTTCGAGGTTACGCTGTCCCCCAAGCCAGACTGGGTTGCAAGTGCTCGTTCCACAGCTCCAACCCAAGGTCACACTGTTTCCCTAATGAACTAGCTAGTTTCTACCTATTCTCCTCAAACAGGATCCTCAGACTTCTGCTCCACCATTAATGTATAAAGTCAATGTCCCAAACTTGGGCCTTGAGAGCACTTTACACTTATATTAATATTGTCATCACAATGGATTATTTGTTAGCATTTTTGCTCAAGGCAGATGACATCTGTTGTCAGGAGCTAGGACTTACTAATTTGTGAGAGCTCAGTCAGGAGTTGCTCAAAGAATGGATGTCTTAGGGTTCTCTTTGGGCCACCCTTCCATAACCTTGTGTGTGATTTCCTTGGCTATCACCTCAACTCATCCATGCTTTCAGGCTTACAGCTGTGGGCCTGCTCTTCACACATTACAAAGTGTCCCAGGACTTTTAATCTGGCTCTCAGGACCACAGTGAAGGTGAGAGATGCACTGGTCAGGCAGATGGTGGCTGTGCCTCGGGTTACAATGTTCAGACTCTTGTACCTGATATTCACAGTCGGCGGTGGCCTGAGGCTGTCCTGCTTCTCCTAGGGCTGTTTCAGTGCTCAGATACTCAGCATTTTTTGGGGAAATCCATGCAGCTTCTCTAAGCAGAGAAAAGGGCTCTGGGCTGGGCTGGGGCATAAAATTCTTGGCTCTATACATTAAGTAACCTTAAAACTTGGAGCAAGTTACCTAATCTCTCTTGCACTCAGTATTCTTAGCTGTTCTTTGGGGGCAGCACTGGTGGTGTGCTTTACTATGTAAAGTGCTGCATGACTTTGGTTAATCCTTGATTTTCAGTTTGAGAGAGGTCTGGTAATGTGCTCAGGAGCCCATTGGTAAATTGTTTTTCTCAAGCTTAACTTCAAGTCTCCCCCGGGACTCCTCTGCTTCCCACCACAGAGAGGAGTGAGTGGGCTAATGAGTCAGAATGTGTTTGGTGAATTGCTGAAGGTTACATGAACAGAAGCGATTATGTCCAGAAAGGCAATTGCTGTACCAGCTTATTGAGGTGAGAATGCAGAGATGGCTAGATCATGAGCATTTGCCACTCACACCTAACACAAAGGAGAGACCGTTTTGAATGTCAAGCTAAAAAGGAAAAGCTTGGCTTGTTCCAGTGCTGCTGGACTCTTCCCCCAAAATCCTTTCCCACTCAGGCTGATGCAGCTCCTGAAAGGGTTAGGTAGGAGACTTCTCACCTGTCTGCCCTTCAACTGGTTCTATGTCTTTGTCTTTGGTTTTAAAACAAAAATTGAACACATAAGAAACCAAAGAGATCACATATTTTTAAATTAAAAAGTCACCCTTTAAGCTTGTCCTTTTGTGAAATTTTTCTACAGTTCTCAAAATATTCACTAAGTATTGTCCCCTTACTAGTTTATGTGGAAGCTAACAAGGCTAACTAGAACCTGCAGTATACAGGAAAGAAGTAATGGAAGGGTCCGTTGTACCTGTTGTGATCCACTGTCCTGTTTTGAAGATTCACAGTTCTGTTCTCCTGAATTGTCCGACACCGACAGCATGCTAAGTGACACCTCCTTTACAAACGATGGAGACACATCTGGAATGAGACATGGCAGAGAGGATACTTCAGGAAAGAAACTTGTAGCACCTAGGACAACATAAAGTCTCATTTAAAAGGAAAATTCACAAACTGCCTTGAACATTAATATCCTTGAATCCACAGAATAAGTAAAATTCTCACTACTGTCTAACTCTGCATCTATTTCAAACTTTCTGGCCCGAGGTCACAGTCTGGGTCTTTCGACACATCTTTTAGTGTGTAGAGAAGGTGACGACAAGTAGCCACCAAGCCTTCATCCTGATTAGGCAGTAGACCCATTAAAATGTGGTTATAAATGGTAGAGGCTGTAGAGAAGGAATGAGGATATCAAAGAGTAAATAAGCTAAATAATTCTTGAAAACATCTCAAGGTATTAGCATTTGAAAATTTGTCTCAACTTCTTTCAAGATATTAAAATGTAAAACAACAACGAACTTCCTGAGCAGACAAAAACAACTTAATCATACAAGCAAAGCTTAATTTAGCTTATGTTGCAAGACTAATTTGACCTTGCTTACACCCCTGAAAGTCATGAGCAAAACTTAAACTTTTCTTCATATCTTTTTTCAAGTTTGATTCGAGGTAACCACTGGTCAATCCCCTATCATCTGAGAAAATTCTAACATAACCAGTCACTGTGAAGAATAAATACTCACTGCTTTCTCACTCCTGAGCCTCATTCCATGTTTTGTTCTGAATACTTCCAGTTTGCAAACTTTTTTTAGTGTCTTTTTAAAAATACAACAATAAGTTTGCATTAATTACTACAATGATTCATTGATTTTACTTTGGCTATTTATGAACCTCTGAATTGAAACAGAAACACATTTTTTTTTTATTAAAAACACTGTGACACCCCTTACTGGGTAGCTCAGTTGGTTAGAGCATCATCCCAATACTCCAAGGTTGCAGGTTCCATCCCTGGTCAGGGCACACACAAGAATCAACCAAGTAATGCATCAATAAATGGATAAACAAGTGGAACAACAATGTTCCCCTGCCCATTTTCTTTCCTCTCTCTCTCTCTCTAAAAAATAAATAAAAATTTTCAGGAAACACTGTGACATAGTGGGATTTGTCAATTTAAAAATACATTTTGCTGTTTCACAGCTATCAGGCTGTTTCTACCTCTGCTTAATTCTTCATAATCATTGATTTTCTTCAGCAGGCTCTCGTTGACTCGGCAACAGATTTGTTTTAGGGTGTCCAAATTTCTTTCCCCAAGGAGGACCCTCTTCTCCATCTCTATGAAAATATCAAGCAAGGTCTAAAGGGAGGAGAGATAAAGTTGGAAGATGGAAATGGGCCATATTGGCTTTTAGATTAGATTTTTTTTTTTTACTTTCACTTTGTCCAAGCCAAGGTCCACCCTAGCTTCCTAAGTAGACCCTCCTGAGAAGACATGCTGGTTTTACGAAGCCAGTACACTACTAGGGAGGTAACTGTGTGGTTTCTGGCCCATAAATACAGAAGTGAGAAGATAGAGAAGAAGCCACATCCATCCCCAGGACCCAGGCTCTGTGCTGAAACCACCTGTGGACACATTTACATGAAGGCTATGAAACAGCCATGGTCCGCACGGTGACAGCTCCAGGAACAGCCTTACACCCAACATTTCCTCTGGACACACACACACACACACACACACACACACACACACACACACAGAGTTCCAGGTTGTTTCAGAAGTGGGCAAAATATCTCAGCTGCCTCCACAGGGTCCCACACTGGGCCGTGCCCCCACAACCAGCCTTGAACTTTTCTCCTGACACTGCCTTGCTCCTGATAATTACTGTGATCAGCCCTTCACAGTATACTAAGGAATCACACCTACAACACTCCTGGCCGACAGCTTTCTTATTCAGTCTAGGTTTTTTAAAAAAGGAGAATTCAGGTTGCTTCTACTGGAATAGCCTTCTCTGCCACCTCAGAAATGCCCTCTGACTGACTCTTCCTGAGGACTAAGTCCTAACATGACATCAGGTCTTACCATGTTGTCATCCAGTTTACACTTGGAGATCTTCTTTTTCAAAAAAAACTTAAAGTTCGGTAACTCCGATGTAATTACACTTTCTGAAATCTGGTATAGCATGACCCTGTGGTGGAAAATGGAGACACTTGAGAAATGCTTTCTTAAATAATTTCCCATTTGATATATAGAGTCACAGCGGATTTTATTCCAATGGCCTCCCTTCAAAATAAAGCTAGCTAATAACATGATTTATGAGTTGAGTCCTTGAAAAGAGGCTAGTGTAGTGACACAGAAGACTATTGACTCATGCCTAACACCCCTACCTTTAACAGAATGTAAAGTTCTACTAACTTTGTCCGTCAGTTAATTTCATTAAATGAATTGTGATTTTCCTTTGTCTTCACTGTAAAGTCAAGATCTTGTTGCAGACTTCCAGCCAAGATGGAGGTGTAGGTGGATACACTATGCCTCCTCTCACAACCAAAATTAAGGACAACAAGTATTTAGAAACAAGAAAACAACCAGCACTGATAGAAAATTGAACTGTACGGAAGTCCAACAACCATTCATCCAGACCGGTAAAAGGGGCGGAGTCGCGGCAGGAAAAAGTGGAGGTGTGGACCCCAGCAGTCAGGCAGCGACGGCTGGCAGTTCCTAGGCACACAGGCAGTGGCTGGGGGACCCCAGGCATAGGGTGGCAACTGTGCAGACCCAGTGAGGCCCCGCAAGGCAGCTGGCTGACCAGGTGGTCCCACATTTTTGCACAGATAATCCAGGCAAAGGGGAAGCGGCGGAAGGGACTGGAATCCAAGAGAGAGCAGAGCAAGCACCATTGTTCCCTCTCAGACCCCGCCCCCCCATATAGCATCACAACTCAGCCACTGGGCTGCCCCACCCTGGAGAACACCTAAGGCTCCACCCCTCACTACGTAACAGCCGTGACCAGAACAAGAAATCAATCAATCAATCAATCAATCAATCAAATCACCAAAAATGACTCAAACGGGAGAACAAATGAAATCCCCGGAGCCAATTCCTCTAAGCAACAAAGAAATAGTCAACCTATCAGATGCACAGTTCAAAGCCCTGGTGATCAGGATGCTCACAGAATTGGTTGATTTTGCTCACAAATTAGATGAAAAAATGCAGGCTACAATACATGAAACGAAGGAAAATGCATGGGGAACCAATGGAGATGGGAGGAAAACTGGGACTCAAATCAATGGAGTGGACCAGAAGGAAGAAACAAACAAACAAACAGAAAACAAGAATTCAAAAAAATGAGGAGAGGCTTAGGAACCTCTGGGACATCTTTAAATGTCCCAACATCCGAATTATAGGGGTCCCAGAAGGGGAAGAAGAAGAGCAACAAGTAGAAAACTTATTTGAACAAATAATAAAGGAGAACTTCCCCAATCTGGCAAAGGAAATAGATTACCAGGAAGTCCAGGAAACTCAGAGAGTCCCAAAGAAGTTGGACCCAAGGAGGAACACACCAAGGCACATCATAATTACATTAGTCAAGATTCAGATGAAGGAGAAAATTCTAGAAGCAGCAAGGGATAAGGGGACAGTCACCTACAGAGGAGTTCCCATCAGACTGTCAGCTGATTTCTCAAGAGACCTTCCTGGAAAGAAGTATTTGAAGCCTTGAAAGGCAGGGACCTACATCCAAAATTGCTCTATCCAGCAAAGCTGTCATTTAGAATGGAAGGGAAGATAAAGTGCTTCTCAGATAAGGTCAAGTTCAAGGAGTTCATCATCACCAGGCCCTTATTATATGAAATGTTAAAGGGACTTACCTAAGAAAAAGAAGATAAAAAATATGACAGTAAAAAGATAGCAAACTCACAGCTATTAACAACCACACCTAAAACAAAAGCAAACAACTAGAACAGGAACAGAACCACAGAAATGGAGATCACATGGAGTGTTAGCAACAGGGGAGTGGGAGGAGGAGAGAGGGGGAAAGGGTACAGAGAATAAGTAGCACAGATGGTGGGTAGAAAATAGACAGGGGGAGGGCAAGAATAGTGTGGGAAATGTAGAAGCTAAAGAACTTATGACACATGGACATGAACTAAAGGGAGGGAATGTGGGTGGGAGAGGGTGTGCAGGGTGGAGGGGAATGATGGGGGAGAAATGGGACACCTGTAATAGGATAATCAATAAAATATATATTTTTAAAAATCTTGTTGCAATTTAAAAAGTTTCAATTTTAGAAATTATGCTTTTTAAAATGCAAATCAGATCATCACTTCCCAATTAAAACTTGTCAGTGTTCTCCCAGTCATCACCTTCAGTAGGAAGGACAAACAAGTTCAGGAATATAGACCTTTGTGAGTTGAGCCCAGCCCACCTCCTCATCTCAGCCACTCCTCATCACCCTCTCACATCTGTTCCCCAGACACACCCCACTGCCCTGTCCCCACTCTCCTATTCCCTTATTTATCTCCAGACAACCACTAACAGCTCAAGCACTGCCTAAGTAACCTCAAGCACTGCATTCACCTCAATGTGCCTTTGGATTGCCCAAAGGTAACACGTACAATTGTCTGTTTACAAAGCTGCCCAAGTTCCCTGAGAGCACGGTCCATGCCCTTTTTGTTGCCACAAGGTCAGAAGGTTGTGAGGTGCAGTGAGTGTCTAAATGCAGGGGACCCAGACTAACAATGTTGGAACCTTGGTTCTAACATTGGTTCTAACACCACCCATGAGCAGTGTGACTTCAGAAAAATTACACATTTTTTCTTCATTATAGACTGCAAATGATTCTATATCTACACCATTGGAATGTGTTGAGGATTGCATGAATAAGATTATCTGAAGTGCTTTAAATCAATCTTTGGCAACACAGTTAATGCTCAATACATGAAAGTATTATTTCCTAACCTGTGATAGGCTTTTGGGGTATACTTGTTCAATGAATGTTTTATAAGTCAGAAACCTTTACATTATTATAGTGTAAAGCAAATAACTTCAATACAAAAACACATTAAAGTTAAATTATAAAATTAAAGGTCTGAAAATAGAAATAGTGTAAAAAGAAGTTACTCGGTATTATCATCTGTTCTATCCTTCTTCTCATGAAATCTCTACCCTAGAAGAATTTCATTAAAGCTTTCTCACTTTGGCCAAGATTGGGTCCAGTCAAAAGCTATTGCCCCTTCTAACTTTATTATAAGATATTTTGCCCTCTTACTTTCGTCATTACTGAAACTTACTGGTTTTCCTGTAGCATCATTGTCTAGAAATAAACCTGGATAAGTTAGAAGACACTTATTTTATAAGTAGAAATTATAATTTGAAAATTTTAATGTCTAACACAGCGGTGTCAAACTCATTTTCACTGGGGATCACATCAGCCTCATGGTTGCCTTCAAAGGGCCGAATGTAATTTTAGGACTGCATAAATGTAACTACTCCTTAGCTAGGGGCAAGGAGCTCGGTGCTGCCGCTGGGTAGAAACAAGGTGCCGGTCTGGATAAAACAAGGTGGAGGGCCTGATTCGGCCCATAGGCCTTGTGTTTGCCACCTATGGTAACTTTTTCTTATAAATGAATGCAACCATGCTAGCGTATTTTTTATTTACTGGCTAATGACCAACAATGATGAAGAAGCAGTAGACTATACTTGTGCTGACTCTTCTGTTACCAAACTAACATGCTGAATATTGTAACAGAAAGATCCTGCCTTGTTAGGGACTCCCAACCCACCCCCCACAGGCAGGTACAGACCGTTGTCTGGCTTTGGCAGCTTGTCTCAGTCTAACTCACATGGCAGTCTAACTCAGCCTCCAGAAGACCAAGACGGTGGACACAAGATGAAACCTTCCAGCCTTCCTAGTTCTGGGGCTGGTTTTGGGTTTTTTTGTTTGTTTGTTTGTTTTTGTTTTTAAGATTAATTGGTGCCTAATTTAAAAATTCCTTAAAAGAACCTCACAATCTAAGGTGCCCTCTTAGCGCAGTAGGCAGCGTGTCAGTCTCATAATCTGAAGAACTTCACAATTTTATTAAACCAAAATTACCCAGTATTGAATAGCATCCTCCTTCTCTACCCTTCCCAATTCACCTTCACCCAGACCGTATCTATGTGACCTTATTTAGAAAAAGGGCCTTTGCTGTTGTGAGCTCGTTAAAATAAGATCATACTAGATTTGAATGGGTCCTAATCCAATGACTGGAGCCCTTATAAGAAGAGAAAAATTCAGACAAACACAAAGGGAAGCATGGAGGCTGAGACTGGACTGATGAGTCTACAAGACAAGGAACACCAACGACTGCGTGTAACCAGCAGAAACGAGAAGAGAAGGAAACAAATTCTCTGTAGAGACCCAAAAGGGACCAACCCTGTTGACACCCTGATATCGGACTTTTAGCCTGCGGAACTATGAGAGAATTAATTACTGTGTTACGCCATCCAGTTTATGGTACTTTGTTACGGCAACCCTAGAACACACATACACCCCGAGTCTCTCTCTTGTCATTTAAAATCAAAATGGTCAAGTTTCAAGTAGAGAAACATATCACAAGGAACGTGCCAAAATCTCAGGTCTCTGAAAATAGAAGACTAGGGCATTAATAGGCCAGTCAAGTAGAGGACAATGGTTTTCAGCCCCAACTATGAGGACTTCATGTTGCACGGACTGCAGTTACTGCGAGGCAAGCAGAGACAGCAAAATGGGCCATAGCCAATGCTTGAGTAGAAGTTTCCTGAAAGGAAGCTAAAGATAACTTTAAGGAGTGTCTGAGAACAGGGAATGTTGACAGAGAGAAGTTGATAATACACTTCTATATATAAAGTCTTAAGAATCACAAAGATGTAACTGAATGTGACGTGTTATCACACCTAGCTTACCCACTCCCCCACAGGTGAAGAAAGGCTGAGCGGCAAGGCCTTCGGCAGAACTGATCCCCAAGTCACCGTTGCTCTCGCAGCAGCAGCCACCCTCACGGGGCTCAGCAGTCTCGGGCTTGGCCAACCCTGAACAACCGGCAGCATACACCTCATTGGAGGACTTTGTAATGCAAGTGTGGATACAAGCCTGAGACTCCACTGAGAATTTCCACACTCATCCACAAGCAGGTGGGAGGAGGATTGCAGGGTGGAAAGTAGAGATGCTTTATCCAAAACAGACAAAGTAAGCACACAATGTGGGTATCAGCAAAGCAGAAACACCAAGATAATAGACACATAACAGAAAGAGAGTTAGAACATTTAGAAAAGTCTATTTTAATGTCAGCATACTTACAGGTAATGTTTTACTTCAAAAATTTTATTTCATGGTTTTAGCTTTTTTTTTTTTCCCCTGGAATTATATGCCAGGTCTCTACATTTCTTGAACTGGCCCTGGTTGAATGAACATCTTCCCAGAGTCTCCAAAGTCATAGTACATCGACAACCTGAAATCAACCCTCCTGCAAAGATGGGTCCACTCCCCCGACCCTGCCCAGTGCTCACATTCTAGAGAATCTCCCCACCTGTATGGAGAGATCTGAGCCCTGCTCGGTATCTGAAGCTCCTTCTTCATCTCTTCTTCGCTGGTGTTCAGGTACTTTTCCAGGAGATCCAGTCTACCAATTCGAAAGAGAAGTTCCTTCAAGAAGGACAAGTTGTTTTCCTCCACCAGTCTCTTGTCCTGGAGTCTCTGGAATAACATCAAGGCATCTTTGATGGGTTCCTGCTTCTTATGTGGTATGTAGTCCAGGCTTAGGAACTTGAGGGAGGCCACCTCTTCACTGTTCAAATTCTCCCCAATTTCATAAAGACAATTGTTGAAATCCATACTCATCCAGAGTTAGTGGAATATAGTTGTAGCCTAGGTCAAAAGACAACATTATATTCAGATGAAGAAGAAAAGTACCATTAACAGGTTCATTCCTATGTCAAATGCCATTACATCTACTACAATACATGTCAGACATTTTGCTGTGGATACAGGGAATTAAAAACAAGCAGGCCAAGCTCCTGCCCTTACGTAGCTTCCTGTTTGGGAAGGCAGGCGCACAAACTAGTCTATGGTCAGAGAGTTGTGAGCAGGGTGCAACAGGAATAATAAATATGAAAGTTCAGTTGGTAGCAACCATTTTCAGACTCTTTGCAAAGTTGAAGAACTGTTTGTTGAACTCTTACTCAGGCTCTCCCTTAACTTAGGAGGCAGTCCTGGAGGGATATTGTTTGAGAACCTTGAGCTAGGAAACCTTTAACTTCTCATCCAGCTCCATCATCTCCTTGAGCCCACAGACTCTGCGCCTTTGGCGCTCCCCTTAACCTCAAACAACCTTAGCCTGTTTGGACCTCTTTCCTTCCTGAAACAAAGCACATCAGAGCCTTGATCTTTAAAACTCCCTGCATTTACTAACAATCTTAAATGAAAACACAAATCCCAACTATTACTCAGAGGTATTAGTCGGAAGTAATGAGCCAGGATCCCTATATTTTATTCATATGATGTTAAAATAGAAATATTTTTAACTTGCACATTAAGGTAGGCTTTAATGAATTTTTAAAGTGTCCAAAAAGCTTTTGAAACTTAAAAAAAATAAAATAAAATAAAAACCTTCCTGTCTCCATCTGGTTTATAAAAACAATGTGAATATTTAAAATAAAGTTTCAACAATAAAAAATGTATCCCCCAAATAAAATAAATTATAACATCGGTTCAGTTATCATTACGTACAGCACATACATACACACACTTATGTAAAAATTAGAATCAGGCTGCACAACCAGGTGTGCACACCTGTTTTTTTCTCACTTAATATTTAAAATAAAATTATAGCCTTATAATTAAATATTCTTCTTTGGTATAGTTTTAATGTTTCTAGATTTTTCAGCATATGGATATATCCAATTTTATTTTAAGCAATTTCTATTTCTTTATTGTTAAAAATAATGTTGCATTGAGAGGCTTTTTCATATATCCTGTACATATCTCTGATTATTTTCTTCTTAGAACTGGAATTATAGGGCAAAGCCTTTTTTCTCCCTTTTAATTTAGAGCTTACAGCATTGTTTAGGCAAGTTTTATTAATTCAGGAAACTAAAGGGACAGTATCTGGGAAAGATACACTTTGCATTGAATTCACAAGGGCTGCAGAGCCACGATCTTTCACTGCAAAAACAATCAATTACCATGAAAATACCTTTACTTAGGAAAGATATTAAATAAGGGGTCAGCACCTAATAGCATATATTCAAAGTGTAACAAACAAAAACTGCTGGACATATAAAGGGACAAACTAGCAAGCTCATTCCTCAAATCACACTCTATAGAAACACACCTGTGTGCTCAACAGGGTATGTTCATGGAGTCTCATCACAGCATGATGGGTAACACTGAACAACTAGAAATATCTTATGTGTCCTGTAATGAAAGGACAATTAAATAATCTAAAGTATAGTCATACTACACAATATTAGACAGAAGTTAAGGAAATGCATTCCTTCTGAAATAAAAGTGGATAGAGACTCAAGATATTATGATGGCAGTGAGAAAAACAAGTTGCAATATAGCAGGAAAATCATACATCTACTTTTTAAAAATATTCAAAGCAATACAATTAGATTTTCAGTGATTACAGACATCTATGTAAAAACAAGGTCTGGAAAGAAACATACCACGTTTATAAAGTTGTTCCTTCTGGGAAATAGAGGAGAAAACTACAACTTGGGGGTAATGTGTTACAGAGAAACTATGCACCTATTATCTGTGTAAATAAAACTAATGTTAACATCCTAGCTTGAGTGCGTTCTGTAGTTTTTTTTTTTTAAATATTTTATTTATTTATTTTATTATTTATTTATTTATTTATCTTTAGAGGGGAAGGGAAGGAGAGAGGGAGAGAAACATCAATATGCGGTTGCCTCTTGTATGTCCCCTGCCGGGAACTGGCCTGGCAACCCAGGCATGTGCCCTGACTGGGAATCGAACCGCGATCCTTTGGTTCGCAGGCCCGCGCTCAATCCACTGAGCTACACCAGCCAGGGCCGTTCTGTGGTTAAGGGAGTGAAACAAGGTGAGTGGAGGAGGGCAGGAGGTGAGCCTCTCTGGGAAGCTGAGGGCAGATATCACCAGGTGAGGATATCGCATCACGGAGGAGTGACACAATCACATCTGTGTTCCTGAAAGAAGACAAGGATGTCCCTTCAAGATGGCAGCATAGGTAAACACGGTACTTGTCTCCTCGCACAACCACATCAAAATTACAACTAAACTACAGAACAAACATTATGCAGAACCACCAGAAATAAAACTGAATGGAAGTCCTACAACTACAGAATTCAAGAAGAAACCATACCAAGACTTGTAGGAGGGATGGAGATAAGGGATGTGGCAGATAAAAATCAGGAGGGAAATCTTGGGAGTGAGGGGTCCCAGCACCACACTAAGCCCTCCCTGTCCAGAGATCCAGTGCCAGGAAGATAAGTCCCCATAACTTCTGGCTGTAAAAACCAGGGGGGATGGAGGCTGTGGAAGACAAACTGCTAGAGTCCCAGGCAGTTCCTCTTAAAGGGCCCATGCACACCCTCTCTCTGACTCAGATTCACTCTCTCTGAGCTCCAGTACAAGACCAGCCGATTGAAAGGCACCAGAGACATATGGGGAGAAACTGTATTGTCCAGCATCAGGGCAAGAGCTGGAGGGCAGCTTTCTCCCAGACAGAAGTGCTGGCAGAGGCCACTGTTCCTTTTCTGAGCCCTCCCCCAGCAGAGTGGACAGAGGGGCACCATATCTGAAACACCATCAACCTGGCTCACACCGTTTGTCCCACCCAAGCTGTTTCCAGTGGTTTTCCGATGTGAATGGTTTGTCTTGACTCATGCTTCAGATTTTTCTAAATTCTCTCAAACAAGTAGCATCTGGCCTCAGCATGCCCTGTGCCTATTGCTAAGTGGCCCCAATTCAGCACTGATAGCAGCCAGCCTTGGTTCAAAGCGTGGACTCTGTTGAGCACATTCAAACTCAGCACAAATAGCAGCCAACTGCAGATTGCTTTGTAACTCATGCCAGTTGGCCCCAATCAGAACACAGGTAGTGGCTGACCTTGGCTTGCACCTCCTGGGAGGACCCAGAGCCTGCACACCTGATGGACAGCTTCAGACCATGTCAAAGCAACACACCCAAGGGGAAAACTCAGTGGGCACCAGAGCTCTGCTGAAGTAAGTGCTGCCTCATGAGATGGACCCCTGCACAGCTGATCCTCCACAGTGGTCAGGGATTGATGGTCAGGGGTCACAGCCAGTCCTTGGAATTGATTGGCCTAGGTAAATCCCCTTCATTGACCTGCCAACAACAATCAAAGTTCAACTACAAGACGAGGGTGTACACAGCCCACTTTGTGGGCACATCTCAAGAACCCAACTTGAGTGACAGGTGAGGCTGTGCCACTAGACCCTATATGACACCTACCACATTAGGCCATGCTACCGAGACAGGAAGTCATAGCAGCTCAACCTAATACGTAGAAATTAACACGTGGAGGCTTCCAAAACATGGAGACAAAGAAACAAGGCCCAAATGAAAGAGCAGAACAAAATACTAGAAAAAGAACTAAACAAAATGGAGACAAGCAATCTGTAGATGCAGAGTTTAAAACACTGTTTATAAAGATGCTCAGAGAACTTACTGAGAACTTCAACAGTATAAAAAAGTCATGGAAACTATAGAAAAGAACCAGTCAGAAATGAAGGATACACTAACTGAAATGAAAAATAATTTACAGAGAATCAATAGTACGGTGGATGAACCAAGAATCAAATCAGTGACTTAGAATATAAGGAAGCAGAAAACACGCAATCAGAACAGGAAAAAAAAAAAAAAAAATCCCCCAAATGAGGATCTTCTAGGACAACTTCAAGTGTACCAACATTCACATCATGGGGTTGCCAGAAGAAAAGAGAGAGCAAGAAATTGAAAACCTATTTCAAAAAATGACAGAAAACTTCCCTAACTTGGTGAAGGGAATAGACATACAAGTCCAGGAAGTGCAGAGAGTGCCAGACAAGAAGAATCTGAAAGAGGCCCACACCAAGACACATCATAATTAAAATGCCAAATGTTAAAGACAAGAGAGAATCTTAAAAGCAGCATGAGAAAAGCAATTACCTAGAAGGGAGCTCCCATAAGACTGTCAGCTGATTTCTCAAAAGAAACTTTGCAGGCTAGAAGAGATTGCCAATAAATATTCAAAGTGATGAAAAACAAAGACCGACATCCAAGATTATTCTACTCAGCAAAGCTAACATTTAGAATCGAAGGACAGATAAAGAGCTTCCCAGATGAGAAATAGCTAAAGGAGTTCATTACCACCAAACTACTATTATATGAAATGTTAAAGGGTCTCTTCTTTAAGAGAGAGAAGAAGATCAAAAATGTGAACTACAAAAAAGCAATAAATACATATCTATCAACAATTGTTTTGAATCTAGAACAAAATAAACAAACAAGCAGAACAAAAACAGAAATATAAATACAGAGAAAGTTTTGATGGTTGCCAGATGGGAGGGGAGTCAGGAAGATGGGTGGAAAAGGTGAAAGGATTAAGAAGTACAAATTGGTTGTTAGAAAGTAGTCATGGCGATGTAAAGTACAGCCTGGGGTAATAGTAGCCAAAGACTATATATACATGACCTGTGGATATGGACAGTGGTGTGAGAATGGCTTGAGGGAATGCGGGGCGGGGGGGGGGGGTTTGAAAGGAGGGGGTCAAAGATGTAAAAATTGGGACAACTATAATAGCATAAATAAAATATAATTTAAACAAATTAAAAAAACACAAAAATTAGAAGAACTTAAACTTTCAAAAGAACTTCAGAGAATTCAAAGAACTTACTTTTTCCAAAGCAGCAAGAATCTTTCACACATCTCTCTCAGAGACTAGCACAGTAACTGTAAGACTGTGTAACACGATTGACAAACTATCTAACAAGCATTTCCTCTCAGTGGAAAATACACATCCATTCAAACACAAACAAAATAGTCACGAAAACTGTCCACAAAGAAAATCTTAACAGATTTCCAAAAAGCAGAAACTATATAGTCTGTGTTCTCTGGCTATTAGAAGTTAATAATAAAATTAGAAATTAACATATTAATTAGAAGTTAACAATGAGAAATGGCCAAATCAAACACACTATGAAAGAGGTTATCTATATTTAGGTGGCTTTTAAACACATGGTATTAGAACAAATGAGTAGGCTTCCAGAACAAACTGAAATTAATCCTAACGAATTCCTTACATCAAAATAAGCTGCAGATGGATCAAAGATTTAATCCTTAAAATTAAAATGCTAAGGAAAGAAACATAGGAGAATTTTTTAAAAATAATCATACAGAGGTGAAGAACCTTTCCAAGTATAACAGAAAACCTGAAAGCCATTAAAGAAACATTGATAAATGTCTTAAATGATAACTAAAATATTCAGCAAAAAACAATTTAAAAATAAATAAATCTTGCACTGGGAAATATGGACAGTAATATGATATATAGTAGAAAAGGGATTAATTTCTTAAAATAGGAGTCCTATAAGCCAGTTTAAGAAAAAGAGAAAGTCAGACCAACCATCCAATGTACAAACAGGTAAAGATCATAAGTAGAGAATTCAGAAAAAGGTAAGAACCAGTAGCTTTATATTTTTATAACAATGGCTTTTTCACATTTGAAAAGATGTTCAGCCTCATTCACAATAATTTTTTAAAGCAAATTGGAATTACAAAAACCATTTTCAGCTACCAAATTGGTGAAATACAAACTTGCAATACACAGTGTTGTGGGACAGTGGAAATAAAAATAAAGAGGTGGACGACTTGGCCATATCTATCAAAATGTAAAGTGTGCATATCCTTCCACCCCACAAGGTAGCTTCCAGGTGTTTTTCCCTACATTAGCTTAAACATCAGTGTACTAAAACATATGTGGAAGCTTATTCATGGCAACATTGCGTAAAATAACAAAGGAGCAGAAACAACTGTTTAATTGATATCAGAAGCGATAAATAAACTTTCACCATCTGATGGCACTCTATTCAAGTATTAAAAAGAATGGAGAGAACAACATGGTTGTATATGTGTGATCTATATAATGTAGTATTGAGTGGTGCATAGGTTTGTATAGTCACAGATCTTTGAACAAAACACACAGGAAGCTGCTCAGTAGTTGCCGCAGAGGAGAGGAAATGGAGGCCTGGGGGTGAGTGTGGGAAGGCCTAGGAGGAAACAGGAAAGTGAAACATTTCCCCCATTTAAAATTTTTACCATGCACATTTAAATGTACATGTATCTAAATTAAAATCTCTACTTAAAGACACATTTTCACTCATATACTGGAATGGGTCTAAACCAGGTCCAGCCCTGTTTGGTACCATTAGGTTCAGTGTCTTTAAAATTTTAAATCAGTTCTAATCATGGTTAAAACTTTGTTTTATAGCCCTGGCTGGTGTGGCTCAGTGGATTGAGCACCGACCTAGGAACCAAAGGTTGCTAGATTCCCAGTCAGGGCACACGCCTGGGTTGCAGGCCAGTTCCCAGTAGGGAATACTTGAGAGGCAATCACACATTGATGTTTCTCTCTCTTTTTCTCCCTCCCTGCCCCTCTCTAAGATAAATAAGTAAGTAAGTAAGTAAATAAATAAGTAAATAAAATATTAAAACAAAACAACAAAAAACGAGAGTTGCACAGGCCACTGGGAGCATCCAGTGGAGAAAGTTTACAGAACAAAATCTGTAAACCTTATTTTACAGAATAAAATCAACCAAATAGTCTAATGCAAGCAGCATTTTCTTGTTTTCCTCCACAATTATTTTTCTGATGATAACAGCCTATACTGTTTTCAGTTTAGAAAATACAGAAAAGATAAAAAGAAAAATTAAAATTACCTAGAATTTCATCATCCAAAGATAAGCACCTAATATTTTACTGTCTTCCCTACCAAATATTTTTGTGTGTATAAATATATATACGCATATAGATACTCCCTTATAATTGAACATACCATATTCCTGAGGTATAAGTGTATTTTTCTACTGGTAATACTGCACATACATCTTGATGTCTTAATTTTTTCTTCTACAGTATGGATCTCAAAATCTGTAAAGCATCTACTCATATGAATGAACCATAATTTACGTAATCAGTCTCTGATTACATTTAGGATGATCTTAATATGCAAATCTCCTTGTACACTCTGATTATTTTCTTAGAGTAATTGCCTAGTAGTAGTATTACAGAGTCAAAAGGAATAAACATTTTTAAGGTTTTGTTCAACAGTGTGTAAATATACATCTATAAAAACATTCATTTGAATATTTTATATATAATGTATAAAAGGTGGAGGAGAGGATGGGGTTGGAAACACATCAGGAAGTTTTCTTTTGCTTTTGATTATCTATGGACAGCATTGGTAAACAATGAATTCACACAAATATATTTGCATTACATAATATATAAGTGTATTAAAAATTTTATAATATATTTATGCCCAAAAGAATATAACTATAAATAAATGTTCATGGTTATAAAATATAATCCATATGAATACAAAATTTTTTTCTTGTTTCATTTTACTACAAGTCTCTGATAAAATTGCAATTATCATCCTCACTTTACTATTGTGAAAAGTCAGTCTAAAAATAAGCCAGTAAGAAATGAGTGAGACTCAGATTTGAGCATCTCACTCGAAGTTTTCAATGACGGACTCTGCAAAGATTATGATTTTATTCTGATTGCAGTTGAAAGCCAGTGAAGGAAAATATATAATCATAATATTTTTAAAGATTAAAATTATTTTAAAACTTTAAAAGACCAAAACCTACCCTGAAACACAAAAACAGAAATTCTTAACAAATCCACTAGAGCAGAGAGAGGGTCAGAACTTTGCAAACCAAGCTAGTATGCGCTGTAGCCTGAATGTAGACCCCAGCGTCTAAATTCCAGAGTCACAACTCCACCACTGCTTCATATGCCATGGTTTAATGACAAATAAATTTCATCGAATCACAAACAATTCTTCTAGCGATATTCTAGCAGCATCCTAGTTCTTCTAGGGATACGGATAACTGGGGAAAATAAATCCAAAACTTACATTAATCTTCTGAGACAAAAACCTGTATCTCATTCAAAGCTCAACAGTACTAAAATGGCTCTTAGGCCCAACCCCTAATAATGTACTATTCCTTCCCATCCAGAATGATCACGCTGAAATGAGGACTCCCCCAGAAACTGCCAGATGTCCACTCTGCACACACTGCTCACTCCAGGGCCCTGAGACCACCACTTTCACACAGTCTAGTAAAAGTGTTCAAATCTCAATAAAATGTATAACCAACCCTATAAATTTCAAACTGGACAAAATTCATAACTCCACCTATAAATGCTTAACCCCATGAGTATGGTCTTGAATTTTGTCACTTTATGCTTGCCATTACGTTATTCTCTGTACTGCTTTGTACTGTCTTAATTTCTCAAAAATAACTGAATTATTAAGACTTGTGCATGTCACATGTGTGTTTGTGTGTGTGTGGTCATGTCAGTGTGTACATATATGTGGGTGGCTATGTATTGACGAAGGGTTAGCTGGAGCAGCAAAGTCAGTTGAGATTTAAATTTTGGTTTCTGTTCCTCGACAAGTTTCACCAGCATAAGGATGAGACCTCTCTATAGAGCGCTGTACTTGGACCATTCCAGAAAAACCCCCCAGGAAGGCATCACCCTAAGCTAGAGCAGCCTTAAGATCTGGAATCTGTGGGCCTAGAGCCTCTAGAGGGATTGTTAATGGTTTTCCCACCTATGTCAAATACATGGCTCACTTCCATGGGTCCAGGACACCAGATCCCAACCTCAGCAGCCTAGAAAACTCTAGAATCAAAGGTCTTCTTCCCAAAAGGCCCAAATGACTTACCGAAGGCAAATCCTGGGACCCTCACAGCTAGCTGGTTTTGGCCGGTGCAGCTAAGGCAAGAGTACAAACTGAATGAAGGGTTAAGAGCACTTACTTCCTGTTTTAAACCAAGTAGCTCCTCCTACAGGTTCTAGAAACATAAAACACAGTTTGGCTCCGGCTGTGTGACTATGGGTGAATCACTTTGGCCCTTGTTACTGTATTCCAAAACTGGAAAGTTGGACTGAATGCTAACTAGGAACGCTTTCTTTTCATACTTCAAGAATTTACATATTTTTCTGGTTTTATTATTAATGTTTTCATTCAATAAATATTGACTGAGCAATTCTGAGAGATATTGAGATCTGGAAACAGTGGGGTCCCTCACCACAGCTCACAGAGGGTCTGCAAACTCCCACCACTAACCCTCGTGGTTTTCCCGACGACACTCAAATACAATGACCAGCTCCATGGGCCCCAAGGACACCAGATCTCACCCTTGATGACTTAGAAAACCCTAGAATCAACCAGCCAGCCTTACCAAAGAGGCAAACACTTATTATGCTCTGAGCCTGGGAGGTACAACGGAGAACAAAACACACATTAGCCCTGCCCTTTTGCTGTGGGTTGGTTGAAGCGTTTTCTGATGTTAAAAGTAGAAACAACATCAACAAAAGGATCAAACACCTCTCTTCTTTGAAACCGCCTTTTTTCTTTCCCCAGATGGAATGAGCTTCCAGGGGACGTGGACCCATCTTCTAGCTAATAGGATAAAGTGAGGTGCCTGGAAGTGCATCTTCCCCTGTACAGGGCTAGGTAAAGGTGCCATGGTTACATCGATGTCCTTTGCTGCCACTTGATTCTGCTCACCAAGTCTGAGTGAAAACACAGCAACGGAATGAAATTCTGTTAGTGGCTAAGTCCAAGCCAGGAGGTGTCCCTAACTCTTTCTTGATGCCTTTGGAGCCTCCATCCCAGCATTTGTCCCACCATTTTGTGACTAGTTCCTGTCCTAGGCTTTGAACTTCACAGGGCAGAAGCTGTATTTTTCATGTTCGTGTTCCCAGGATGTGCCATGGGACTAACAATATGTAGAACATGTTTCCTGCAAATCGACAAGAAAAAGAAACCCTGTAGACAGAAGATGGATACGGAGTTCCCTGATAGGGTTACTCAAACAGCCCAAGTGTATGTGGTGATGCTCCAGCTTGTCAGGAATGTGGGAAATGCCAAATAAAGCAATGAGATCCCCACTCCAGCCCTATCACACTGGGAAAGGTTTGCAGGTTGGGTCAGGCCAAGGACAGGAGGGCAAGCCCTCACGTAGGACTAGGGAGACGGCCCACGTCCAATACCATGCAGTGGTTAGAAAGTAGCGCCTGGCAAAATACACAGAAAGCAAATATACAGAGCGCTTGCTTTAAAAAAAAGAAAAAAAAAGAATGAGGAACTAATACAAGTACTATGTTTGTAACAATAATTGGTAACACTTTTGGGTACGGAGCCAGTCACCGTTGAAAGTGGTTAAATGCACATCTCACGTCCTCACAACAAGCACAGAGAAAGTACTTACTTGCGCCAAGTCATATAGTTAAAAAAATATTGTATACGCACAAAGCAATGATACATTTTGCAAAGATACAGATCAATTCAGGGATATGTATCAAAAGATTTAAAGAGTTGTCTTTGGGGAGCCATCAAAAGGAATAGAAAGTGGGGATCAGGAAAGTTCCTGGAACAGGGCAGGGGGAGAAGGGGACTGTGGGCCTTAGAGACTGAGGACCACAGGGCACTGGGATGTGAGAGGAGAAAGTTTCACTCAGCCCTCTGTCCCAGGACCAAATGGAAGTCTTGTGGAATCTCCACACTGATCCAGCAGGAGACACTGTCTATACTTGAGGCCGCTGAGGAGATTCGGAGGAGACTGAGAAATGTAGCAGAGGAACTGGAGATTTCCAGAGCTAAGTGGTTCCAAGAGAAACCCCACTGGAAGAGCCTGGCAGAACCCGCAGGTGTGCTCCCTCAGCAAGTCCCAGCAACGTAGTATCCAGAAGGCGCTTCTGCACCAGGCACTCACCTGCTCCACCCTGTCCCAGCAACATCACATTCACCAAGTCCCTGATGCCAAGATGCCCCTGAACTGCCTAATTCCACACACGCAAAGTCCTAACACTTGTCCACACACCCAGAGAAAAATCCCTTAAAACAGAGCAGGAAGAAAGGGTGGGAATGGAATTGCCTCCAAGAAGTTTTCTTTCACTTTCGATCCTTCTTCTAGGCTCTTCTGCCTCCTCCAAAACTCACTTCCTGTTTCTGTGTTCTGCATATTCTTAATTTACCAGCAAATTCAGCAGGGCTTGAAAAAAATCACAAAACTGTGAAAGCATTTCCCTGCTGCAGAGAGGCAGAATCTGATGTTCAGTGAGAGAGAAGGAAAATTACTCAACAGAAAGAACTAGAAAATAAACTTTATTTCTCAGACAGAATAGAGGTGACTCATAAGAAATGTTTCTTATTTAAAGGAACAGATGCTCAATTTCCAACCATTCAGAAGAGGGAGATGACAACCAGGAAGCTGGACATGCTTTATTGGAAAGCATTTATGCGGACTACATTTAGTATTAATAACCCCCGTAATTTTGAAAGACAGGCTTCAGACTGCCTGTGGCAAGTAAAATGCCATTTTCCCTTGAAAGGGGTCTGGGGAGAGGAATTGTCCCTCCGTGTAGTAGCTCAGATCTGCACTGAAGCCCAGGGTCAGCTCCTCAGATCAGATGGCAGGGCCTCTTCTTGGGTCAACACAGGCCTCTAGCAGAAATGTGGGGAGATTCTGCACAAAAAGGCAGGGGTGGGTCTGGCCTAGCCCTAAGTGGGGATAATAACATTGCTCGCAACCCTGGCCACACTCTTAGGCTAGTAGTCACCAATGCCTGTCCAGCGCCGAGCCTGGGAGGTGCTAATGTGGAGGAGGTCTGTGCCCCAGGACCCTGAGCTCCAGGCCTCCCCCAGCTTTCTTTCGTTCTCCATCCGCTCCTCATGCTCTGCCTGATTCCTGTTTGAATTTTTGAAAACATTTCCCTCCTTTTTGTTCACATCTTCTATATTTGCAAACAAAGCACTGGCAATAGTGTAAAACCTAGGTGTTGTGTCCTTTGCACGAATTATCTCTAATTCTCACAGCAATGCAGGGTTTTGTTATCCCAGGTTATGGATGAGGAAGCTGAGGCTCAAACAAAGATTCAACTCAGTCCTGTTGGACCAAACACAGGATTTTCCCACAATAACATACTAGCCTCCCTTCCCCCAACAATTAGAATTTGAAATAAACAATGTGGCTGGAAAAACAATGAATTTAAACTAATTGAGAATGACCTATGCACAAAGGTCAGAAGGTCTTCAGATTCTCAGTTACCTAAGAAAAAGGAGTTGGCCTAATAGTAACAGCTAACATTTCTCAAATATTGTATGTGCCAGACAGAGTCACCTCAACTAGCTCGTTTCACCTCAGAAGTGGATGGTGTTTTTGTTCCCATCTTGTGGATAAGAAAACTGAGGCCTTGGAAGGGCTGAAAGACTTGGCCAAGTGAGCTAGTGAGTGACAGAATGAGGTCTGTTTGTCGGTGAGAACCTGAACAGTTAATTTCTGTCTAAATGTTAATACTCAGCTATGGTTCTCAACTTGACTGGAGAGGTTTCAAAAATACCAGTCTTCAGGCCCTGGCTGTGAAATTCCTACCTGAGCATGATATAGAAAAGTAATAATCAGAATACAAAACCCTCATTGAGAGTAAAAATAGGTCAGAATACAAGCCCTGATTGAAGCCCCCTAATTGAGGAAAGAATAAATCACAGGAAGGGGGAAAGGGAGTTAAAATTTAGGACCGCATCTGCCGCGGAAGCCAGGATGTAAGATGCTTAAAAGGAAGAGTTTTCCCTGAGATCGGGGCCCAGAATTTGGAGACTGCCTCCTCTGGGACCACGCGTGTAACAAAGAGTCGTGCTTCGTGAACTCCCTGCGTCTGGATCGTTTCATTTCTCCGTAACAAGCACAATTATGGGAGGTAAAACAAATTAAGCACTTAGAGTAGTGCCTGAGCTTTCCACTATTCTCAATAAACATTCACCACCATTGTTACTTAATTCATAACATCTGTAAGGTGGCTATTTTAATTATTAGACATAGTGTACAGGTGAGGAAATTAAATTCAGTGTCAATCAGCTGACGCATAGCAAGGCCTGTAAATAAACCCCAGATCATCTCATTCAAGAATTTATGCTCATCCTCTAGTTCCCACCTGGGCCCAGCCTGGCAGAAAAGGATGAGCCACTGGAGGTGTGAAAGTTAACACACAGAAAAGTCAGTTAAAATAGAGTCGGGAGGATAGAAGAAACAACTCTCAGGGGTGTGCCATTGTCCTCACAACAGGAAGAGGAGTACCTTGCATCTCAAACAGGAAGTGGTACTACATTACTACCTCTGCAGGAGGAAGAAGAGATTCCTCCTTGCCCAGTAACAGCTCAGCCAATAGGAGACTACCATAGCTCAGCCAATGCACAGTCATTATACTTTGAATATTTAGTTTGTTTTGACACACGTCTTTACACCAGCCCCTCCCAAGTCCATAACACATGAAGGAGTGTGCCTCTCCTTTGTTCTTTGGACTTGCATGCAATAGGCCATTAGACCACATGTCCTGAATTTCAATTCTTTGCTCTTCCTAAATAAAACCATTTTGCTGGAGAAATATCTGGTTATCTATTTGTTAAAGGTCAACAGGGGCATCCAGGGGCCCATACTGTGGATGAGTGTGGAAAAAGAGGGGGTGTTTCGGGGCTTCATCTTCTGTCGTTTGTAAGGTAGTGATCCTAGGTTCCCCCAGTCTTAACTCTTTTAAAAAAGGAAGATGAATAATTAATTAGCAAGTCATGAACCTGAAGTTGAATTCCTATTGTAATCCTCAAGGATCATTATTAAGTCTCTTGCTCTAAACAGTTTCTTGCCTCAATCTTGAGATATATGTCTGTGTCTGTTTATTATTGAAATGAATGGTCTTTCATCCTAGGGTAGCTAGAAAACCTGGAGGTGTTGCAGTAGCAGCAGGACTGGGGGGAGATGGTGTCCGCCTAGTGCAGGGCAAGAACAGCCTGGTTTGACTGAATCTCCAAGCACTTTCCACCCCCTGAATCTCAGCTCCCACCTGAAGGCCTGCTCTGGTGACTGAGGTCTATTGATTTGCTAAAGGCAGATTTGGATCTGTAAGCCTCCCTAAGAAAGCCGAGCAGGATTAAACCTTCTCTCAACTTGCTGTAGCACACCCTTCCTATTCATCTGAATTTGATCCACAGGACAATAGTCAAAGATAAATTCTTTTTTTTTTTTTTTTTTTTTTTTAGTACGACTTAAGTTTATTCCTCTGTAAAAACGTGCAAGTTGAGAGGCCTTTCAGGATGAGAGAAAAACTTCGCCGACGATGAAACAGAAATCTTCTGAACCTGCACAGTTTTTGTTGCTTCTACATTAATTTGCACACAACTGACCACAAGTCCTGTCCCCACCCTTCTTTGACTGTAGCAGCTGGGCTTGGTTCTGGGCCTTAGACACCCTCCAGGAAGTGGTGAGGAAAGGAAAAAAGATTGCATTCCCATCAATCTATTTCACCTCCTCCTGGGCCTTGCTTGAAGAGACTCAACTCGTTGTTTAAAAGTTTTTAACCACTGGGATTTTCAATTTTATTTTTGTTTTAGTATTGAGATGATTAGGCAGTCATGGGTAGATTGAAGAGGTTACAGTCACCAACTTCAACATGTATGTTCTGCAATTTGCTGGTGGCCAGTACCTGCCCCCTTTACTTATCAAAAACTACTGCAAACTGAGACTTATGCCACTGATCTAGAAAGGAGGAAACTGAAGTAATTGTTGGGTTGCAATGCTAATATTCATGTTACCAATCTAGCTTTTTCAATATTTTCTTGAAGGTCTGAACATAGACAAGGTGAGAGTCCTTCATGTTCTTACTTTACTGTCTGTCTCCACCCAAGAAACAGAGTACCTCAAACCCTAAGGACAAGTGTAAAGAGTCATTTAAAAAAATTTTATAATAGTAAAATATACATAACGTAAATTTTACCATTCTAACCATTTTTAAGTGTACAAGTCAGTGGCATTAAGTACATTCACACGGTTGTGCAACTGTCACCACCATCCAAGAGCACTTTTAATGATGTAATAAGAATATTTTTGGCCCTGGCTGGTGTAGCTCAGTGGATTGAGCGCAGGCCTGCGAACTAAAGGATCGAGGTTCGATTCCCAGTCAGGGCACATGCCTGGGTTGCAGGCCAGTTCCCAGCAGGGGACACACAAGAGGCAACCATACATTGATATTTCTCTCCCTCTCCCTCTCTCCTACCCTTCCCTTCTAAAGATAAATTTAAAAAAAAATCTTAAAAAAAAAAGAATATTTTTGTTCAGCAGGGTAGATTTTTAAGCATCTTTATTGAGATATAATTCACATATCATATAATTCAGTGGGTTTTCATGTTTTCACAGAGTTGCGCAATCACGTGCAGAACATTTGCATTATCTCCTAAAGAAACCCTGTACCCTTTGGCAGTCACTCCCACATTCCTCACAGGTTCCCAGCCCTAAGCTATTTTCTACCACTAATGTACTTTCTTTTTTAAATTTATTGGTTTTTAGAGAGAGGAAGGGAGAGAGAGAGAAAGAGAGACATCAGTTTGCTATTCCACTTATTTAGCCTTCCTCGGTTGCTTCTTGTCTGTGCCCTCACCAGGGGTCAAATTCACAACCTTGGCATAGCAAGACAACACTACAACCAACTGAACTATCTGGCCGGGGCAAACACAATATAGTTTTTAAACATTTTCCCTACTATGTCATTTGGCCGTCATGGGTAACTACATTTTTTAGTCTAAGATGGGCAGGAAAGGTGTTACAAAGACATTTAGGAAACCAAAGCTCAGAAAGGTGAAGTGACTTAGCTGAAAGAAAGGATAGACTTTTCATGAAATTGAAACTGGTATAACTGGACACCCACCTATAAAACAAACAAACAAAAATCCTCAAAACAAATGAAAAAACAAAGGACCTAGACCCTGACATTACACCTTTCACAAAATTTAACTCAAAAAGGATTTCAGATATAAATGCGAAACACAAACTTCTAAAACTTCTAGAAAGTATCACAGGACAAAACCCAGGTGACCTTGGATTTGGTGATGAGTGCTTATGTACAACACTGAAAATACAATCCGTGACACAACATAATCAAGAAATGGATTTTATTAAAATTAAAACTTCTGTTATTCAAAAGTGAATGAAGAGACAAGCCACAGAGTGGGAGAAAATATCGACACATCTGATAAAGGACTATTATCCAAAATATACAAAGAATTCTTAAAACTCAACAGTTAGAAAACAAACAACCCAATTATGAAGTGAACAAATCATCTAAATAAACACCTCACCAAAACAGATGTACAAACAGGAAAAAAAAAAACCCATAGGAAAAGATGTTCAATGTAGTATGATATTAGGGAATTGCAAATTAAAATGACAATGGAACATTATCATACACCTTCTAGAGTCAAATAAAATTCAGAACATTGACAACACTAGATGCCAGTGAGAATTAGGAGCAACAAGAACTCTCATTCATTGCTGGTGGGAATGAAAAATGGTACTGCCACTCTGGAAGACAGTTAGATAATTTCGTACAAAACTAAACATATTCCTGCCATACAATCCAGCAATAATGCCCCTAGATATTTGCCCAAATGAATTGAAAACTTATGTCCACACATAAAACCTGCACGTGAATGTTTATAGTAGCTTTATGTGTCATCCATAATTGGCAAAACTTAAAAGCAACCAAGATGTCTTCCAATAGGTGAATGACAAACTATGGTGCGTGCATACCATGGAATATTATTCAGTACTAAAAAGAAATGGGCTATCAAGCCATGAAAAGATATGGAGGAGCCTTAAATGCATATTACTAAGTGAAAGAAGCCAGTATAAAAAAGTTATATGCTATATGATTCCAACTATATGACATTCAGGAAAAGGCAAAACTACAGAGATGGTAAAAAAAAAAAAAAAAAAAAAAATGAATGGTTGCCAGAGGTTAGGAACCAGCGAATTTTTAGGGGGCAGTGAAAATACTCTGCATGACACTGTAATGGTGGATATATGATATTTTGTATTTGGCAAAAGCAAGAGAACTGTACAATGCAAAGAGCGAACTCTAATGTAAACTCTAGACTTCAGTTAATGATAACAGTGTGTCAGTGTTGGTTCATCCATTTGAACAAATGTACCACACTAGTGCAAGATGCCAACAATAAAGTTTGAGGAGAGCACTATACAGGAACTCTACTTTCTGCTCAATTTTTCTTTAAACCTAAAACTATTGCTTTAAAAAAGTCTCACACATATATCACTTGATAATGTATAAAAATGGCACTGCAGTGAAACAAAGAAACAGATGGTCTTTATAATAAATGACAGATCAATTGGAGAGCCATAAAAAATAAAATGAACCTTTATCTTCTATCTGCAGAAATTCAAATCCAGATGGAACATAAACCTAAACATAAAAAGGAAAGCAGAGATTCAAGATGGCAGTGGAGTAGGTGGAAGCTACACTAACCTCTTCTAAGGACCAAACTAGAATTACAACTAAATTACAGAAAAATCATCCAGAATAACCAACTGATGATTAGCTGGAGAAAAGCCTTAAAACCGAGTACTTACAGAAGAAGGCACATTGAGATTGGTAAGAAGGACAGAGACACAGGAGGGCTGGTCAGGCTCCCACAGGCAGCAGCTGAAATTCCAGAGGCAAATCTCAGCTGAAGAGGGCTTCCCCTGAGAAGTGTGGGGTCTAAACCTCAAGCTGGTTCTTCAGCCTAGACCTTTCTTGGGCAAAACACTCCTTTCAGGTGGCATCAGCCTGAGGGGAAGCAATAGACATACCCACAGGAATCCCTCTCACCAGACCCTGAGGAGCTTAATCTCTGCTGAGGAGCATAGCCAGAGGTTCTTTCAATGACTAAGCCTAACAAACAGCCTGCAGGCTAAGGTGGATGTCTAGGTGCTTTAGGACATTAGCCAGTCCTCCCCT
Organism: Glossophaga mutica; assembly: GCA_039655065.1. Classification (NCBI taxonomy): domain Eukaryota; kingdom Metazoa; phylum Chordata; class Mammalia; order Chiroptera; family Phyllostomidae; genus Glossophaga; species Glossophaga mutica. The sequence continues at coordinate 28,830,354 of CM077306.1, forward strand.
GGGCCTGGTGCTAGTGAAAGGTGGGTTTGGTGTGCAACTTGGTTCTTTCAGCACACAGTCAGACCCTGCAGAGGGAGCCACAAGCTGTGGATTGCTGATAGCTCCAAACAGGTTGCCCAGGGCCAGTCACAGGCAGCGTCTGACATAGGTTTGCACCACAGTCTTTGCAGATCCACCTGATACACAGAAACAAACACAAAGAAACAGCCAAAATAGGGAGACAAAGAAAGAGGACCCAAATGAAAGAACAAGAGAATTCTCCAAAAGAAGAGCTAAATGAAATGGAGGCAAGCAGTTTATGAGATATAGAGCTGAAGGTAATGGTTATAAGGATGCTCGGCAGCATGAAAAAGGACACAGAAACCATAAAAAAGTACCAGTCAGAAATAAAGAATGCAATAAACAATACACTGGAAGGAAAACAGGTTATATGAAGCAGAGGATCAAATCAATGATTTGGAAGACAAGGTGGAAAAAACACCTAATCAGAGCAGAAAAAAAAAGAATAAAAAAAAATGAGGCTGGTTTAAGGGACCTTTAGGACAACATTAAGTGTAACAATATCTGCATGATAAGGATACCAGAAGGAGAAGCAAGAGAGCAAGGGATCAAGAGCCTATTTAAAGAAATAATAACCAAAAACTTCCCAACCTGGCGAGGGAAAAAGACACACAAATCCAGGAAGTACAGAGAGTCCCAAACCAGGTGGACCCAAAGAAGCCCACACCAAGACATATGATGATTAAAATGTCAAAGATTAAAGACAAGGAAAGAATCGTAAAGGCAACAAGAGAGACGCTTAGTTACTTACAAGGGAGTTCCCATAAGGCTGTCATTTGATTTCCCAACAGAAACATTTTCAGGCCAGAAGAGATTGGCATGAAATATTCAAAGTGATGAAAATCAAGGACCTACAATCAAGGCTACTTTACCCAGCAAGGCTAGCATTTAAAATTGAAGGGAAATAAAGAGCTTCCCAGACAAGAAAAAGCTAGAGGAGTTTGTTACCACTAAAGTAGTATTACAACAAATGTTAAAGGGTTTGCTTGAAGAAAGAACAAGAGGAAGAAGAGGAAGAAGGAGGAGGAAGTGGAGAAGGAGAAGAAAAAGAAAGAGAAGAAAAGTAAAAAGGAAATAAAAGAAGAACATAGTTTAAAAAATAAAATGGCAATAAATATGTGTCTATCAATAATCACTATAAAAATAAATGGCTTAATGTTCCAATCAAAAAGCACAGAGTATCTGAATGGATAAGAAAATACGACCCATATATATGCTATCTTCAAGAGACTCACCTCAGAATGAAAGATACACACAAACTAAAAGTAAAGGGAAGAAAAGAGATAATTCATGCAAATGGAAAGGGAAAAAAGCTGGGATAGCAATACTTATATCTGACACAATAAACTCTAAAACCAAGGCTATAGTAAGAGACAAAGAAGGACACTACATAATGAAAAAGGGAACAATCCAAAAGAGGATATAACCCTAGTAAACACTTATGCAGCCAACATAGGAACACCTAATTATATAAAGAAAATCTTGATGAACATTAAGGAAGAGACTGACAATAATACAGTCAAAATAGGGGATTTTAACACCCTAGAAATATTAATGAATAGATCTTCCAGACAGAAAATCAACAAGGAAACAGCAATCTTAAATTATATACTAGATCAAATGGATTTAATTGATATCCTCAAAGCATTTTACTCCAAAACAGTAGAATATACATTCTCTTTAAGTGTATATGGGACATTTTCTAAAATAGACCACATGTTAGGACACAAAACAAGTATTGATAAATTTAAGAAGATTGAAATCATATCAGGCATCTTCTCTGACCACACTGCTATGAAACTAGAAATCAATCACAAGAAGAACACTGAAAAACACACCAAGATATGGAAACTGAATAAGATGTTACTAAACAATAAATGGGTTAATGGTGAGATCAAGGAAGAAATCAAAAGATACCACTTAAATAATGAAAATGAGAACAAAACTACCCAAAATTTGTGCAACATAGTGAAAGAAGTACTAAGAGGGAAGTTCATAGCATTGCAGATCTATCTTAAGAAACAAGAAAAATTCAGATAAACAACCTAATTTTATACCTAAAGGAATTTGAAAAAGAACAACAAACAAAGCCCAAAGTGAGTAGAAGGAAGAAAATAATAAAGATCAGAGAAGAAATAAAAGAAACAGAGTATAAAAAAAGCAATACAAAAGATCAATGAATCCAAGAGCTGGAAATTAAAGAAGTAATAAAAAAACTCCCAATGATCAAACCTCTGGACTGAATGGATTTACAGGTGAATTTTACCAAATATTCAAAGGTCTAACATTTCTTTTTCTCAAACTATTCCAAAAAATTCAAGAGGAGGGAAGTCTCCCAAACTCATTTTACAAGGCCAGCATTGTCCTAATTCCAAAACTAGATAAAGACACCACTAAGAAAGAAATATATAGGCCAATATCCCTGGTGAACATAGATGCTAAAATCCTTAACAAAATATTAACAAACCAAATACAACAATACATTTAAAAGATCACACACCACAATCAAGTGGAATTTATTCTGTGTATGCAAGGTTGGTACAATACACACAAATCAATAAACATGATAACCACATAAACAAAACGAAGGATAAAAACCACATGATCATATCGATAGATGCAGAAAAAGCATTGGATAAAATCCAGCACCCATTTATGTTTTAAAACTCTCAGCAAAGTGGGAAAGGAGGAAACATACCTCATAGTAATAAAGTCCATATATGACAAATCCACAGCCAACATCATACTCAATGGGCTAAAACTACAAGCATTCCCTTTAAGATCAAGAACAAGATGGGGATGTCTACTTTCACCACTCTTATTTCAACATAGTACTGGAAGTCCTAGCCATAGCAATCAGACAAGAAGAAGAAATACAACATCCAAACTGGGAAGGAAGAAGTAAAACTGTCATTATTTGCAGATGACATCACATACTGTATATAGAGAACCTTAATGATTCCACCAAAAACTACTAGAACTCATAAATAAATTAGGTAAAGTAGCAGGGTGCAAAATTAATACCTGGAAGTCAGTTGCATTTTTATATGCCAATAATGAACTATCAGAAAGGAAAAATTAAAAAACAATCCCATTTACAATTGCTTCAAAAAGAATAAAACACCTTGGAACAAATTTAACCCAGGATAAAAGACGTGTAGAAAATTGTAAGACACTGAAGAAAGAAATCGAAGAAGACTCAAGTAAGTGGAACCATGTACCGTGTTAATGGATAGCAAAAATTAACATCACTAAAATATTCGTACTACCCAAAGCAAGCTATAGATTTGAAGCAATTCCTACCGAGACACCACTGGCCTATTTCACAGAACTAGAAAAAATATTCCAAAAATTTATATGGAACCACAAAATACCCCACATAGCAACAGTGATCTTGAGAAAGAATAACAAAGTTGGAGAAATCACAATACCTAATATCAAACTATATTATAAGGCCATGGTGATCAAAACAACATGGTTCTGGCATAAAAACAGACATATAGCTCAATGAAACAGAATATAGAGCCCAGAGATAAATGCATGACTTTATTGTCAATATTTGACAGAGGAGGAAAAAACATATAAAGGGCTAAAGATAGTTTATTCAATAAATAGTGTTAGGAAAATTGAAGAGATACATGCAAAAAATATGAAACTAGACCGCTTTCTTACATCACACACAAGAATAAACTAAAAAGACTTAAACATTAGATTTGAAACCACAAAAATCCAAGAAGAAAACATAGACAGTCGAGTGTTGGATATTTCTCGTAGAAACATTTTTTTTTCTGATTTATCTCTTTGGGCAAGGGAAACAAAAGAAAACATAAACAAATGGGACTACATTAAACTAGAAAGCTTTTGCACAACAAAGGAAATCATCAATAAAATGAAAAGACAACCCACTGAATGGGAAAACATATTCACTTATACATCTGATAAGGGGTTAATATTCAAAAATTATAAAAAACTTTAAAAACCCAACACCAAAAAACCAAACAATCCAATTAAAAAATAGGCAAAGGATCTGAATAGACACTTTTCCAAAAAGGACATCCAGATGGCCAATATACCTATGAAATGATGCTCCACATCACTAATTATCAGAGAAATGCAAATTAAAACCACAGTGAGATATTACCTCACACTAGTCAGAATGGCTATCATCAATAAATCAACAAACAACAAGTATTGGTGAGAATATGGAGAAAAGGGAGCCCTCGTGCACTGTTGGTGGGGATGCAGCTTGGTGCAGACACTGTGGAAAGCAATATGGAGTTACCCAGCAATTCCACTTCTGGGAATTTACCCAAAGAAACATGAAACACTAAGTCAAAAGAATATGCACCCCTATGTCCATTGCCACATTATTTACAATAGCCAAGATTTGGAAGCAGCCCAAGTTGTCCATCAGTAGATGAGTCAATAAAATAGCTATGGTAGATTTACACAATGGAATACTACTCAGCCATAAAAAAGAAAAATTTTACCCTTTGTGACAGCATGAATGGACCTGGAGAATGTTATGCTAAGTGAAATAAGCCAGAGAAAGACAAGTACCATATGATTTCACTCATATTTGGAATCTAATGACTAAACTGAACGAAGAAGCAAAATAGAGAAAGACTCATAGATAACTGAGAGGTTTTGGCAGGGGTGTTTGAGAGAGTGGAGTGATTGAGCAAAAAAGAGAAAAAAGAGACAGAACTCATGGAAAAGAACACCAGTGTGGTCGTGGCTGCAGGGTAGGGGGATAAATGGTAATAGAGAAAGTACAATTAAAAATTAATTAATTGGCCCTGGCTGGTGTGGCTCAGTGGATTGAGCACCAACCTGCAAACCAAAGGATGGCTGGTTTGATTCCCAGTCAGAGCACATGCCTGGGTTTTGGGCCAGGTCCCCAGTAGGGGGCACATGAGAGGCAACCACACATTGAAGTTTCTCTCCCTCTCTTTCTCCCTCCCTTCCCCTCTCTCTAAAAATAAATTAATTAAAAATGTCATTACAATGTTTAGTAAGCAAAGACTTTTCAATAGGACACAAAAAGTGCTAACCATAAGGGAAAAAATGATCAGCTGTACTGCATTAGAATTAAGAGCTTCTTCTCAAAAGATGATATCATTAAGAGAGTAAAAAGTCAGGCCAGAGCCCTGGCCAGTGTGACTCAGTTGGTTGGAGCACTGTTCTGTAACTGAAAAGTTGTGGGTTTGAGTCCTGGTCAGGGCACATACCTAGGTTGCGGGTTACATCCTGGTCCCCGTGTGTATGATTCCGGGTTCATGTGCTTATGGAAGGAAACCAATAGCTGTTTCTCTCTTGCATCAATGTTTCTCTCTCTCTTCTTTCCGCTCTCCCCTCCTTTCTTGCTAAAAGCAATGAAAAAATATCCTCCAGTGAGGGTAAAAAAAACTTAAAAAAACAAAAGGCAGGCCAGAGAACAGGAGAAGAAATGTGATGACATGGAGCAATCTCCAAGATGTGTTGGTAGGTGATAAAATGACAACAAACTCTCAACTACCAACAATTGAATCTAAAAATTAAAAACAAAAACAAACTAAGCAAAAAACCAGAACAGGTACAGAATCTTAGATATGGGGATCATTTGGAGGGTTATCTGGTGGGAGGGCGAAGGAGGAGAATGGAGGAAATGGTTCCGGGATCAAGTAGCATAATTGGTAGGAACAAAATAGACAGGGGGAGTTAAGAATAGTATAGGAAAGGGAGGAGCCAAAGAACGTACACACATGACCCATGGACATGAACTAAGAGGGGGGATTGCTGGAAGGGGGGCTACTGGGCAGAGGGGAGCAAATGAAAAAAATTGGGGCAGCATAATCAACAAAATAGACTTTAAAAAAGAAGATGTGTTGGCAAATGACAGTGGTACTGGAGAACAACATAACTAGAATGGTAAACAGATACGTAAGGGACTGCCACTGGAAATCACATGATGACGTCTCCTCTGCATTCCAGCTTCTTCAATATCATGGCTCAATACCTCCAAAGTGAAAAGCCTACGAATGACTTTCTGAGAGAAAATGTGCATCTTATTTTGAAGTAAGTATTAATTGAAACATGCAGTCTGAAAACCTAACCTGATAATGTTGCCACTTTAGAATGTGCAAGATGGCCACTTCCGTCAGCCATGTTCGCACCAGATCTGCGTCATTTACTTAGCACGCAGAGCTCCCTTAATACAACCCAGCGTGCTTAATCCAGAAGGTAATGTTCCCCATGACTTTTTTGCCCTACATTTCCTATAATACTGTTCAGGATATAGTTTTTTAAATCTTCACCTAAGCACGTCACATGCTTATTGATTTTAAAGAGAGAGGAAGGGGGAGAGAGAGAAAGAGAGAGAGAGAAATACATTTATGTGAGAGAGAAACATCAATCAGCTGCCACTTGCATGCACCCCAACCAGAGATCGAATCCACAACACAGGCATGTGCCCCAGTTGGGACTCAAACTTGTGACCTTTCAGTTTATAGGACAATGATCCACCAAACTGAGCCACACCAGTCACGCTTGGATATTTTTATCTCGTTAATTATTTAAACGGTAGGAAAAAAGAGAGAATGAATTACCATGATTAAGTAAGTAGGGTGTTCAGAGCCCAAAAATGGAGACTGTTATTCATTAATACGTTGTGGCTGAGTGTTCTGAGAAATCTAGCCAGCCCTGCAAAAAAGCAGAGCTGCAAGTTGCAAGGCACCAAACTTGTAATTTATATGTATTCAGTTAAAAGAAAAGTACTGTCTAGATGCCCCAGTGCCTCCAGCTTAGACAATTCCAGAAACAAATTGATTTCTCCTCAAAATTCTAGAAAAATCTTACCAGTGGGCACATGCAGGTACTTCTTCCTGAAAATGAAAGTCAAATGAAGAACGCTCTTCTAGCGCAAAGAACTTCTGGAATTTCCAAAGCTGGACTAGACTCTGACAGTCAGTGTGAGAGGGTGGGGCTCTGATCAGGAAATGAGACACAGGATTTTGGCTGCATGGCTGCATGCAGAGCTCAGCAGAGAGCACGGGCCCAGAAGTGACGTACCTAGGCTTGTATCTGGGCTGGTCAATTTAGGTCTCTGTCAAGTTCCACATTGCAAAGAAAGGGAGTTAGACTAGACAATCTCTAAGATCATTTCAGTTCAAATACTTAATTAGTGTATGGTAATGTGCTCTTTTTTTCATTTAGGGTCTCAATTTTTCTTCCAGGATTCTAGTTAGTACATTCATTCATTCAAAAATGTATAAGGGTTTACCACCCTGGAGGATGGATGAAAGGTGTAATTCTTGCTCATGGTGCAGAACAGATTGCCCACCTACCGTTCATAGGGAGAGGCCCCTCCACCTGCCAGGATGTGAGCACCTTTGGACCTGCAAGCTTGGTTGTGGGGAAGGCGGAAGTGAGAATCTAACCTCTCCCCTCTCTCTCCCACAGAGTAGCCTGTGTGACTCATTAATCATCAAATTCATTCACATCCTGTCCCAGGAAGTAGCCCTGGCCCTGTGTTTGACAAACTGCTGTATATGTCACCCACTACCAAACCCCACAGACAAATATCTGATTGTGTTGCTGCTGAATATTACAAAGGAGCAATTCTCTAAACATGGAGCTTTTTGGTACTTCACCTTCCCCAACCTTATTATTCTGGATCCAACATGTTGCCACAATTGGACTCTCACAATGCAAGAGCAAATGTCTTTGTAGGTGTCAACTTGCTCCTGTTGGAGATGAGGGCATTGGTACATCTCAACGAAGGGGTATGGGATCCACCTTCAGGGCTATTTTGATCCTCAGTAGTAAAGACCTTCTCCTCCCCTTTACTTGCCCCTGTCTTACAACGACTGTTTAATTTCACTCAAGGACTCTGCCCCTGGGCATGACTTTAGGCTGGTTGACTCCGATGGCAGCAATGATTCTTACACTCTCGGCCATATGTGTTTCCCCATGGAGAGTTATCGTTTCTAGTGAACACACGCCTTCACCTGCCTTCCTTCTAGCAATGTAACCATGTATATGGGGCATTAATAAGAGACTTCCAGATATTCTCATCCATTGACTGTATTGCACTGCACTGAGTAGGATGGGAACATCAAAACCAGGAAGACCCTGTTACTCAGGAGAATTGCTGGGCGGGTCGAGCTGGGGAGGGCATTACCAAGTCCAGGGAATTATTTCTACTGTCAGGGTCCTTCAGTTAGGAAAGACTGTGCACAACCTGTCTTGGACTGTTGCTGAGATCATTCATGGCACTACTTCAGCTTTGGAGGCACAAGAGACAAGCTTCAGCTCCTGGGCCCAAGTAGTGCTGGGTATCTGCATAGCCCTCGACTCCCTGCTGCCAGCCAAGGTGGAATCTGTGCGATTGCAGACAATTTGTGTTGCACCTGGACCAATGAGACTGGTAAAGTGAAAAGCCCACCACCAGGCTTAGGTAAAAAAGCTCCTGGATCTCTAAAGTTGACCCAGATGGACTATCGAACATCTTTTTCTGACCTGGCCATCAGTGGGGCTCGTGGTTATGTTCAATCCTCCAGGCAAGTCTAATCATCCTACTGGGAGCAATATTGATTATCACTAATTACCTGGTGCTTGACACAGTCCCTCAATGTCTGACCCATTCAGGTGGGTGATGGGGTAGCCTGTGTTTCTCCCTTAAGCTCTGAAGAAATCAAAAGGTGTTGAGATTTCTGTCTCCAGGCCAAAACCCTGTGTGTGACCCTTCAGGCCCAGCCATAGACAATTACAGAGGCTTTCTTTACCTGGCCAGCTTCATAGGTAAGCTGCCCTCAACACACCAGATATACAAGTTAAATTAACTTGTTAAGTTGCATAGCATATTAAATTGGCCAGGACCTCCAAAACAGTCTAGAATAATAGCATCAACAACCAAAAACTTTGAGTTTAATGAGAATACTTACAAAATTTCCCTAATAAGTATTACTTTTGATTTAGGTTTTTGGTAGGTATTTTTATCAAGCTGCAGACTCTTCCTTTCATCTTAGCTCCATAGCATTTCTTTTTAAATCAGGAAAGGGCATTAAATTATAAAAAAAATCAGAATCTTTTAAGATGATTATAGGATTTCATAAAAGTAATTGAGCTCAGTTTCACAGAAGTAAATGGTTTGCATTGTGCTTGTGGAGTCAGGGCTGCGCACACCTCACCAAATTACCAGGAAATGTCTTTTTCTATGTTCTGTTACTGCTTGGGTAGCATAAGTTCTCTTGTGTATAAATAGACTGTTCATTTATATTTGTCACTTATTATTGTGCATGAATTCTTGGTACAAGTTTTTAAGCTTTATTTCCTTTAGTATCCTTATTTTTCCAATTCTGTTGTTCTCCTTTGCTTTATTGCAAGAGAGAAAGTGTATGCGTGTGTTTAAATCCTTGGATATTCAAAAATATCTATTTTATTTCTAGTATTGGTCTCTGTTTGGTTAGTAGGTTGGTCTATTTGGTATATTTGGTTTTCAAGTGTACCAAAAGGCTTCATCTTTATAAAATCATACCTTTCTATCTTACTTTGTCAATTTCTCTTTTTTTAGGACTCGATAAATTTTTCCCACACAGAGATAAGAAATTCAATATGTTTGTTTTACTTGTTTTCCATTTTAAATTTAAATATCTAATCTAATGAATTAATTTTGCTGTACAACTTGTGTGTAGGTCCAAGCAGTTAACCAGTGGTCCCAGCTTGACTTATTTAACATTCCCAAACTCACTGCTGATTTGTGATAATGCTTTGCCCATATCACACTTTTGCGTATTTTAGGGACTATTTCTAGGCTCTCTGTTCCACTTTTCTGTTCATATAGCTCTTCTCTTAACAAATGTATATCCTAACTATTAAAAATATATAGTTGATCTGGTCAAGAGAGAATGTAAGTTTAATTTTTTTCCCTGTATTCTTTTTCCCCTGTTTAGATAGCCAGCTTGAGCTGTTTCACCAGGTAAGTTAGAGTGCTGACAGGAGGCCTCATGACATTCTGCTCTTCTTAAAGGTGATGACAACGTTTCCCGGAGGTGGAGGGAAAAGGAAGAGGCAGAAAAATGAAAGATAATGTGAGATGGGCCTTAAATTTTTTCTCTGTTCTTTATTGTTCTTTAAGACCCTGAAGGAGAAGAGCGTTTCTGGGTCAAATCTGCATCTCCACGATTCGATCTGTTTGGTTTATGAAACTGCAGGTCTAGGCCTTACTTCCCACCTGCTAGATGTGTCTTGTCTTCAATAACATGGTACTTCAAGAACATTTAGGAAATAATTTGAGATTGTTTAGTTATAGACTCATCTCTCAGGAGGGCATGAGGGACAGGTGAACAGGTAACTAAAAGGGACCAAAAGTTCCTCCCAAGCTAAGATTCAGGGCTCCCTGGTATTAGGGAAAAAAAAAGGAGAGCCAGGTTTCACGAGCTAGGTTTCGTTCATCAACAGGCCAGTGCCGTACCAGGTCGCCTCCGAGGCCACCAGGGACAAGGTCAAAATTTTCACAAGTCTGCTGCAGTGGGAGCTTCTCAAGAGCAAGCTCACAGACAGTGGGGCCCATCACCAGTGACACCTGAACTGGGAAGACTTCCTTGCACAAAAAGGGTGGAAATCATCAAGCCGTGGGGAAGGGAAACTGAAGGAAGTCATTACTAAGGGAAAACAAATGAACCCAAAGCACAATCGGCCCGAGAGATCTGAGAATTAAAGAGGAAACATATTAGAAGTGTAAGCTGATAGGGGTCTATGAAGGCCTAAAAAGGTTTGTTATTAACCAAAAAATAAAAGTCAAATCAGGCAACAAAATACAGAAATTAGATGAAGATACCTAACAGTGCATTTCAGAAGAGAGAATAAAAGTTTAAGTGCCTCCTATGTTGGGAGAGGAGGTTACTACTCCCTGAAATTATCTCATAAATAACTTTTAGAAATTTTAAGTGACATCCCATATATTCAAGGCATATTTCTTCAAATAGAGCAAGTTCTCCATTTGTTCCAAAATAGTCTTCTCAGAGCTCTTTTCTAAAGCATCTCAACTCCAGCTCAGGTTTGGGTTCCTGATAACATCATGCTGTTCCACTCAGCTTTTTCTCATGTTCCTCATTATCTGTTGTCGCTACTGAAAATACTCTTTCCATGTGATACTCCAAAGTGTGAATCCACACAACACTGTCCGCTTCCTCCAGGAAGCTCACCCTGACTACTACAGCCTAGGATATCTCTTTTGTCTAAGTTCTTCTTACACATTCAGTCAGGACCCCACCACTGCTCTCCATTTGCCAACAGCCTGTTTCCAAAAGTTGTTTGATGAGAACTCAAAATGCCTCTTTCCGTTGTTCCCCAGGCCAGCTTTTTAACCCCTCATTCCTGACATGTAAGGCTAATTATCACATAAGGCTGGCCCACAGGTGGCGTTGGCACCATATCAAAAAAACTGACTACTCTCAGCTCTTCTTTCTGAGCTGAGCCTGGACAAAGCCAGGAGACAGGATAATCGATGTACGAACTAATGACTTTGCAAACCAACCCGTTTTCTTGGGGCAAGAATGTGTAAGACCCTGGGTGTGGAGAAGAATAAAAAAAGTGAAAAAAATCTAAAAGTTAAGATGTGGTTCATGTCACACTTACAACTTGTGCATTCTTTACTACTTCTGTAATATTTCAATTAAAATTTACATTAAAAAAAAAAAACAAAAACAGTATGGCTCGTTTCAGTCTCCCGGTTAGCCTTGCTAGATGTTTTCATAAAGGTAGAGAAAAGGATACTATCGGAGAAAAGAAATCTACACATTGAAAAGACTCCAAAAGTTAAGAAACTGATGAAGAAATCCAAAGACTATGAAAATTTAAGTGGAGGGTAAAAATTCCTCATGCTGTTTCAACTAACTTTATTTTTGACTGAAAAATCATGTCACACCATTCTTTTTATTTGTTCTTTTTGTACAATTTTTTAATATTTTAACTCTGAAGGAAGAACGTGCCCTGAAAGAGATCTAGGTGAGCGTTCAAGATTTATTTCTCCGCGCCATTCCCTTACCTTTGCCCCGGTGTTTCACCATGCACTTCTTGATAGTCACGCTTGACAGAATAGAAGTTCAGTAACTGTTTTGGTATTTTTGCTCTGGGAAGGAAAGCTGAAGGTTGTTGAAAATGCCAGGGCCCGTTTATGTAATTTAGGTGAGTTGCTAAATTCCCTTCATTGTCAAGTAATTAAAACAGAGTTTGTCATGAGTGTCTTTATTCTGCTCCAAATTGCTTGCATTTATTAACCAAATATGCCAGTTCAGAATATATTTCAAAATGGCCTCGGTTAATTTAGAAAAAAATAACCTGCCATTTGTGTACAAGTCCTTTCGGCTCCAGTACACACTTCTCTTTTCAGGCCCCTCACCAGTAAGGACAGGGCCTCCCTCACTTCCTCTGGACCGCAGACCGCGGCGTCTGCCTACCCAACCATGGATGTTTCAGCTGAATCAGACACAGTCACTACGCCTGACTCGGAACCCTGCCTAGATTCCGACCCTTCTCCAACCCACAAGAAACAATTAAGTCTTAATAACCTCACTCGAATTTTTTGATCATTTAAGTTTTTTTCTGATTATAAAGTATTACATACCTCAGACAATTTTAAAAATGCCAAAAATAATAAGAAGAAATATAAAATTTGGCCTCAACTCCTTTAACCAAAGGCATTGTCTTTGGGTATACATGTATTTGTAAGAACTAATGCATCGTAATGTCAACTTTCTCCCACATTTTACCCCAGCCTCCTTCACCGCTACCTCCTTTAAAGATTAATCCCGAGCAGGGTCCATTCTGCCAGCTTCTTTCTCTCTTCATCTGCATTGGCCCCATCTGCTTGACTGGATCAAACAGGATGTTTTAGTAGAATTTTCAAATGTTGATTCGCTGGCCTCTGGTGAGTTTATTAAACATTTATTCCACGTGTAGTGGAATTCAGTCTGGCAATGACCGCAGACATAAAATACCTGTGCTTTTTGTATATCATCCTCCCACTGGGTAATAGAATATCTAATTTCGTGGGGTCAGGAATTTGTTATTGGCCTGGACAACAGAAAAATGTCTGGAAAATCTCCAATACTTGGAAACTAAATAACATACCTCTAAATAATCCATGGGTAAAAAAAGAAATCAAAAGGTAGTTAGGAAGTATCCTGAACTGAATTAAATTAAAAGCAAAACATAAAAATTTAGGGATGTCACCAAAGCAATACGTAGGGAAAATTTTACGGCACTAAATGCCTAAAAGAAACAGGAATGAGGAGGAACAGGAAGGCAGGAGCCACAAGGGCATAAGGTGTACTTTGGAGGTAGTGGATACGTTCATTATCTTGGTGGTTTCACACGTGTGTATACATATGCCCTATCAAAGTATGCACTTCATGTGCCATTTGTTGTTTATTAATTATACCTCAGTAAAGCTGTTTTAAACAGACATGTGGCTAGTGGCTACATTATTGGACAGTGTAACTTGAAAGCAATTACTAAAAGGAAATTAAAAGAAATGTATAATTAATGAGCTAGTGAAAGGGTGAGATGGACTTTAAAAAAATTACTTCAGCCCTGGCTGGTGTAGCTCAGTGGATTGAGCGCGGGCCTGCGAACCAGAGGATCGCGGTTCGATTCCCAGTCAGGGCACATGCCTGGGTTGCGGGGCAGTTCCCCCCTGGCAGGGGACACACGAGAGGCAACCGTACATTGATATTTCTCTCCCTCTCCTTCTCTCCTACCCTTCCCCTCTAAAAAGATAAATAAATAATAAATTTAAAAAAAAAATTACTTCAAATTACTTAATTCATTGAAAGGAAGTCAAGAAAGTGGAGAAAAGTAAACTGGTGCCACAAGTAAAAAAAAAAAAGAACTAGAAAGATACTAGATTCAAACCCAATTATATCAATAATTACATTAAACAGAAATGAATAAAATAGCCTTATTGTTAAAGACCAGACTGGATTTTATTTTATTTTTTCAAAACCAACTGTACACTGCTTGTAACAGATACTCTTCAAGTGTAAGAACAGCTGACACACTGAAAATATAATGTGAGGAACAATATATCAACTGATATCATTATACTAATATCAAACAAAATAGACATAAAGCAAAAGTGATCAGAACAAAATGAGAAAGAGACAATCCACAAGCCTGGAATGAGATATTTATGCACCTCGCTCAGGAACTGGCAAGCAGTAGAGCTATAAGGGATTTCACTAACACAATCAACAACATATCCTCAGTGACAAAACTGGTTAATCGAGGAACAGAAGTATAAGCATTTTATATACAAATATGGAATCAAATATCAAAAGAAACACCTTTAAATGTTCAAAGTGGTACCACAGGAGAAGGACTGGGAGGTGGGGGTGTCCTCCTGGTAAGCAATGTCCACGCCCATGCCCCGCAAGGACAGCCACCAACTTCCGGTCAGTCGTTAATGATCCATTGTTTTCACACTTTCTCATTTTCCCAGATTGTGCAGTGAGACTCAGATATAAAAAGAATTCCTTAATGTCATCCTAAAAAGAACTCATCGCTAACCAAGACTTATTCCAGAACATTCCCTAAAGAGTCTGGGCTGCTTCTGCACAGTTTGTTCCATGCTATTTATAATAATGGCCAAACTTAAATCCTTATTTGAAACATGTAGTCTTTCTAGATGCTTAAAAGTACACAACATATGTTAAAAAGTAGAGAGTTAAAATAATACCCTTTAAGTATTTTTTTCTGTTAATTCATAGGAATGGTTATGTTTTGGGAATGGAATTGTTAAACTTGATGTCTCTCAGAGTAGGCCGACCATTCACAGGGTGATGGAGGAGGGGGAGGGAAGGAAGTACAGAGAGGAGCGTTCTGTGCCCGTGAGTCTTTAGACAAGTTCAGACTGTTTAAACTTTGTTATATATGTGCATTTTCATTAATATTGCCATGTACTCAAGGATAAACAAGTTGTAAAGCCCAAGGTATATTAAAAGAAGAGGTGGTGAACTAATTCTTTTACAAATGCCCTTTTGTTAGTCTTCTGGGAGTGCCTTTGTTAACCCACCTTTGGGAGCTAGATGTAGTTCTGTACTTCGTCATTGGAAGGTAGAGGAGGGAGAAGAGGAAAGGAGAAGGGAAGGGCTCTTTGCTAGTATCTCCATTTCTAGAAGCCGATTTTAGGCTAGAGCCGTAGGTCTATACATGCATTTTTGTGAAGTACCTGTGTTTATTGTGGACAAGGTTCATTCTTTATTTACTTTTGAGTTCTCCTGAAGTGACAATGTTATGATAAAAAAAAAAGTAGAGCTAGTGCATTAATGAATTTGTAAATATCTTTTTGTTATAAATAATAGAAAAGAGGCATCTTGGACATGGAATTGTTAAACCATCCCTGGGAAACGGACATCAGGACTTGTTCAGTAAGCTGGGCACGAGGAAGGACGGTGGGAGGGGTGTGTTCACACTGCGTTGTGGAGATAACTGTTGACGTGTGCACCTTCTTTGGCTGTACTATAGGAATACGTTAAGTATATCAGTGGCAAACTGCTAATATTGTAAAAGTATGGATGGATCATAAGGAATTCTCTTAGAAGCATAATGCTTTGTGCACTCTGTTGTTTTGTGTCTCGTTTTTAACTGAGCATTAGGGAATGCGGTATTTTCATTGTAACTCGGCCAATGCCATAATCTAGAGGCTTCTTGCTCTTTCTGTCCTTTAGGAAATTTGTGTCACCAGGAAGGGCACGATTACATTTTGTTTTCCTTCCAGACTGAGGTGGTATAGTGCAATCTTGGTTATCAAAATAATCATATAAATTTAGGTCTTTGCAATGGTAAATATTCATGATGTCTGAGAAAGCGTGATTCATAACTGTATGATCTTAATTACATAAAAATGGGAGCTTCATTGTGTAAATACACACAGGGGACCTAGGAGGACATGTCACACTGTAAACTGCTTGTGATTATGGATGACTGTTCTTTTTTTCTTGTGTTTCTCAGTTTCCTATCCTATGAACATGTTAATTTTCCAAAATAAATGTTAGTCCTGGCTGCTGTGGCTCAGTGGATTGAGTGCTGGCCTGCAAATTGAAAGGTTGCGGGTTCGATTCCCATTCAGAGCCTATGCCTGTGTTGCAGGCCAGGTTCCCAGTTGGAGGCCTGTGTGAGAGGCAACCATGTATCTCTCACACACACTGATGTTTCTCTCCCTCTTTTTCTCCCTCCCTTCCCCTCTTTCTAAAAAAAGTAGATAAATAAAATCTGTAAAAATAAATGTTAGTTTAAAACCAAAAAAAAAGTGTCTGGGCTTGTACAGCTGAGTCATGAACCGGGTACTTCACGTGCTGTCTCTCAACAGCGTGGCCTTCAGCATGAACGGCACCAAGTTGTCCATTTCAGTCATTCCTGGATGACTGACAATTTTCATCGTATTCCCTACTCACTTATTCTTTTATTTGTCTATTGATTCACTTTCTTTACTTAAGTAAAAATTTAATAAGTAAATGTTGTTAAAAAGAAAAGTTTATGTTGCTACCATAAATGGAAAAGCATTACATTTGCTACAAAAAAGGAGTTGTGAAATAAATTTTTAAAAAAGTAACATTGTTATGAAATTTAAGGTAGATACTATTGCCTACCCTCTCCTTTGTCAAAAAGGGAAGTTAGGATGTTTTGAAACACAGTAAAGATATTTTAGCACTGGCTGTGAATTCCCCCCACCCCCACTGATGCAAGAAAATTTTAAAGAGAAAAACTTTACACTGTATTACACATCATTGTCTAATGCATAATGTCTGAGTACTTCCCAGTATCACTGGTGGTCCTTCCTCTGCTGTGGGGCCCCACCCTATAGGGGAACACAGCATTAGCTCATAGCACAAGTATCAGGAACTTGGCTGAATACTGCCCTCCTCCACCCACGCACCTGCAGGTAATAACAGTAGACTAATAACCAAGGAGAAGGTGGGTAGACCCCAATTCGCCCCAGCTCCAATCTGGTGTCTGCACTGAGCACAGCAGTGGTGCTCACCACTTCCTCCAACCTCCTTTAGAAATTCCGGGTTCACCTCCATGTTCCCAAGGAGCAAGGAGCCAACTGTGCTTGGGCTGCCCAGGCCTAGCCCCACACAGTCCGAAAGTGGATGTAGCCCAAGGGCTGCTCCTAGAAGGAAGTTAGACATGATGATGAGTTGAAAGCCAATGTCAGCACCTCTGGCTTGGCTCTTCCCCTACTGACACCTTGACCTGCAGCCTCTGGAGAAGGATCTAAAGTTGCTGAGCAACCACCAGAGTCAGGTTTCCAGAAGCAGGTGACTGGGGAAAGCAGTCTAGCCCTTTACTATCTGGAAAGCAGCTAGGTGTGGTGGGCTGAGCTTGGACATTGGGATCAGACAGATCTGGAGACAAATCTTGGCTCTAACTTTTGCTGGGTTCCTTCATTTGCTTCACCGGAAAATAGAGATAATAATGGCTGCATGATAAGGTTGCTGCCGGAAGTAAGGCAATATCCGTGGTGCTGGCGCATGTTACCTTACAGAAGGCAGCTGCTCCATCTGTGCTAATTCCCTTGCCCGTGGGCAGCCATTCCTTCAGGCAGCCATTAACCACCTTCTCCCTGAAGCTGCTGGGGTGGGGAGGGCAGGCTGGAAGCTCCTTGTGGATAGCCAGGCACAGCTCAGACCAGACACAGTGTGAATGGGAAGACAACACCCAGAGTGTGTGACTCACCCTCTTGTAAAGCTTTGCTCAGGCCGCTGCCTCTCCCTCCCAGGAGCCCCGGTTTCCAGAGATTGCTGCAAGTGTAGGTTCCTGTCGGACATTTGTTTACTGACTGGCATGGGGAGTTGTCACTTATTAATTACCTCAGTTTGTTCTTTGCAAAATACTCCCACAAAGGCCCCATCCACATATACAAAAACAAAATTAAAAGCAGTGGTTTTATCACTGTATGTACCTGAAACACTGGTTAAAAAGTGAGAGTTTCTCCTGGGGCCTCTTCAGTGCTGCCTTAAGAGCTCACCGCTGTTAACATTTGTATTCTTTTCATCTTTTTTCTGTGCTTCCAAAGCCATAATGTTCCTTGCTCTGCCACTTACCAGCTGTGTGACATGGAGCAAGTTACATAAAAACTCAGTGCTTCCTCTATTTATATTATTCATAGATAGAAATATTAATAATTCCTGCATTTGAAGGTTAATCTGAAAATCAATAATAAGTTGATAACAAAATGAGTTAATACATGCAAAATCCTTAGAACAAGTTCTGGCATACAGAGTAAATATAGAATAAAGAACAAATAGTAGTATAGCACCTGTGCACATACATCACAAACACCATTTCTTTCATTCACAAAAGCAGGACCAGTGTGCCCTATGCCCGTATCAGTCAATGTGTTGTCTCTCAGCTCCAAATCTCTTCTTTATCCTGCGTGGTGATACTGGAGCTGCATGGTAGAAAGATGTCTCCTTGGCCAGCGGGCACGATTTCAGGCTTTGTTAGCAGAGGGCGCTGGAGGGACAGGCAGCACAAGGCAGAGCAGATGCCTGGGCTTTGCTT
The DNA here is from genome assembly GCA_039655065.1 of Glossophaga mutica. Lineage (NCBI taxonomy): Eukaryota > Metazoa > Chordata > Mammalia > Chiroptera > Phyllostomidae > Glossophaga > Glossophaga mutica. Next base: position 28,848,963 of record CM077306.1, read on the forward strand.
CCTGGTTCAGGGTGCTCTCCTCTCCCCTCTTCAGGCGCAGCTGTCAGTGGCTTGCGGAAGACTCAGGGGTGCTCACCCTCCAGAGAATTGTGTCGCATGTCAGGGCACCCTCCTGCCCCCCCAGCTCCCACTTGCTGACTGCAGACCTACTCTGGCTCCTGACACCTCAGTGAACGTTCCCACCATCAGTGGGCACAGCCGTACCTTCTTCAACCAGCTCTGATTTCCCAGCAAGGTGGGTGAGGAGGAGTCTTCCACATTTCTTTCTTAATTGGTACTCTTCCTCACCCTAGAGGGATTTTGCTTTTAGTAGTTAACCTTCTTTTACTAGTTCGTAATTCTTCCTTTTAAGTTTTCCCTTTTACGTGGCAGGTGTGCTTCCCATCTCTAACTGGACTTTCTATATTGCGTATACAAAGAAAGTGAGCTGCAAACCACATGTTTATGTGATTTACTTATCAAGATATAATAGGCATCTTTCCAGGTCTCTAAATACAGTCCTAATTCAATGCCTCGTATATTATTATAAAGCTTGTGAATTTTATTTAATCATTCCCCTATTTAAGGAAATAGTGGTTTTTTATTTCAGGCTAGTACCCACCCTGCAGTACTAAACATGTGTTTTTGTAAAGATGACTATAACTGAAGAAAAAAATTCTAGGAGAATAACTGCTGGGGAACTCAAAAGTGGGAAAATTTTAGTTTAGGTAATAGCTAATAAGCTTATTCATCGATGCAAGTAAAAGCTGTTGATCCAGGGACTGGAGATATGACCCGCCTTGACCCCAGGAGGCCAGAAGCAGTTCCACCTTTGTGCTCAGCAGGACTGCACGCGATCGGGATGGGATCTGAGTCATTGAGCTCCAGGGTGAGATGCCCACCACCCAGGACACAGAGGAGAGAATGCTGCAGCTTTCATCTGACTAACTTTTCCCTTAAATTCCAAACCCCTTACCTACACTTTTCCTCTCCTTAACTTTTATTAATCAGAGGGATAGTATCTCATTGTTTTCATTTGTTTTGTGCCATTACTAAGATTGAACGTCTTTTCATAATTTCATTTTCCATTTTTATTTCTTCTTTTGTGAAATCTCTGAAGGAATTCAAAACACTGGAGTTAGTAATTTCCTCTGTGGAAGGAGATGGAAGTTTGGGGGATAGGGGTCGGTGTGAAATTTACTTTTCCCTGTGTATCCTTTTGTACTATTTTAATTTTTTACCACCTACTTGTGTTATATTTCAAAATAAAATAGAAAAAGTTAAAAGATGTTTACAATGATATGAGGAAGATACACACACACTCACACACACACATATATGGAACAAAAGTATGAACACAGAGATGTAGATTACAGCATAGGGAATATAGTCAATAATATCACGATGATTATGTGGGGCCTAGGTGGGTACTTGAAACACTGGGGGGACCACTTTGTAAAGTACATGATTTTTTTAACCATTATGATGTACATCTGAAACTAATATAGAATAATATTGAATGTAAACTACAATTAAAAAATTAAAGTACAAAAAGTGTGAACAATAAGATGGTAAAAGAGTTATAAATTCATAATTCTAAATTCCATGGCCCCAAAATAAAAAAGTGGGGCTGGAAAGGGACCAGGTTTACTTCTTGCATCAGGGCCCTGGAAATCTCAGGTAGCGTGGCTGCGAGGTGAACGGAGAAGCAAGCCTCTGGAAGGGACTGTTAAACACTGCCCCACCTGCCCGAGATGTCTGAGCAAAGGTGGACCTGGGAAGGGAGGTGGTAGAGTCTGTTCGGTGCCCCGACATGCGTTCTCTTCCTGCAGCTGAATTAGTTCCATTTTCCTTTCCAGAAATTATAATCCCCTTACTAAACACAAAGAACAAAAAAAGGTGGTGGGGGGAGGGTGTGGTTGAAGGGTTTGTCACATGCAAGGATCCCAAACCCAAAGCATCAACAACGTCAAGGGCCTGAGGAGCTTAAAGCGGCCCGGGTCTTCTACGGAAGGCTATGCTTTCAGTTACTGGCAGAATGAGTCACTTTTCTCGTAAGTAACAGAGCTTCCTCCTTTAATATTTTATCTCAGTCTTTAATCTGGCCAAACCCATTTCTCATGCACCTAAAATTGTTGATAAAATTGGCTTGTTCTTGACACTGTAAGGGTGATAATTCAAGTAGCAAGGCCAGGTTTCCACCACCAGGACTGGGGATGGGGTACAAATTACTGCATGTAGCCACCCCTGCCCCCACTGTCCCTCAGGAAATATATTCATAAGAGCACCGAGGTGCAGACAGGAAGCACAGACCTTTGGACTTGGATGGAGATAAGCCAAATAAGGTTCAAGTTTGGTCCTTCCCACTTTCTAGCAGTGTGAAATTATTTATTATTTATCTTCTCTGAGTCTTGATTTTCTGATCTATACAATGGGACAGTAACACCTCCCTGTCACTCTCATGGAGTCACCATTTTCCGCACCAGCAAGTAGCTAGACCCAAGGGCTCAAGTTGCTAATTTGGCAGCAGCATGACACCCCTAGCCCAGACTGGCTCACTACCCAGAGCTGGGGATTTGGGAAGGCATGAGTGTGCAGGGGAACAAGGAGACTTTTTCAAATGATGAAATAAGTAGCAATGTAGTATGATCCGACATAGTACTGAGCCTCTGCATTTGGGAATAAAGAAATGTCCGTAGCAATAGGGTAGGAGTCAGGGGAGGGTGGGTCCCAGATGAGGAACTCAGCAGGCTGAGTATGCATTGGAAGTTTTGACTTACACTAACTTATCAGGATAAGTTTGGGGTGCTCTGAGGCATGACAAGGCAGATTCCCAGGGTGGTTACTTTGTAACAAGAATGGCCCAGGGCAAAAAAAAAAAAAAGGGAGTGGATGCTCCTAATCCTTATTTGGGCAACGCTAATTCTATCACCACCACAGAAATAACCACCTCCAAAAATACAGACGTGTGCTGAATTGAAAGAACGTACTCTGTTCCAACCAAGAGGACAAAGCCACCCCGCACCCTTACCTGGCCCATTACTCAACAGTGCAACAAGTTGAGAAATCACCCCGTCTGTTTGCCAAATGATGTTAATCACCGTTGACAAGCAATGAGATTTTAAAAGGAATACCCACAGATTCAGCACCCAGCTGAAGAAATGAAACATGAAACCCCTGCATAACTCTTTCCATTACATTCTTCTCCCCGACTTCACAAATCCTAGCCCCACCCCAGATAACCACTACTCTAAACTCTACTCATTTATCACCCACATGCATATCTTTGTATTTGGGCAATATAGGTATGAATCTATAAGCGATATATAGGAATACTGTGTGTGTTTTTAACATTGTATAAATTGTATCACAGTGTATTTATTCATTTGCTCAAGATTGTGTTTTTCTACATAGACTTTCTATTTTATTTACCATTTTAACCATATTAAAGAGAATAGTTCAGTGGCATTGAGGAGATTCACTATGTTCACATCTATCACCATCCAGTTCCAGGAAGCAATGCGGCCTGGTACATGTATATGAGCTGTACGAAATTGCCAATGTATGACTCTTTCTGACATAGAGAAATGGTAATTTCATATGGTTCACTCTAATAATTCTAGTTCGCTTTCTTTCACAGTTCGGTAGTGCTCCTTGTGTGACTACGATTCATCTAACCTTCTATATTTAGGTTGATTATGTTGTTCATGTTTTTTGTTTTTTCTTACAAACAATACCACTCTGAAAATTCCCCACATCTCCGGGCATACGTGCAAAACTATTTCAGGCCATAGACCAAGAAGCGGACTGGCTGGAGCATACGGTGTGCAGGTCTTCAACATTACAGTTATTGACAATTGTTCTCTGAGGTGGTTGTGTTGATTGGCATTTCCCCACGCGGTGTTGTAGACGGCCCTTTGCTCCATATCCACGCACCAGCGCCTCCTACTGACAGGGTTGGAAGTGTTGTCAGTACAATGAGTGTAAATAGCATCATCTCACTGCGGCTTTGTTTTTACCGTTCTCTAGTTACTAAGGAAATAAATGTTCTCTAGTTACTAAGGAAATACATTGTGTTTTCATATGTTTATTGTTCATGCATATTCCTTTTCTTCTCATTATTAGTTCATTTTTTTCCACATTTAACTAGACTTAGTTATTTTATGCAATTGCAGAATATATATTCTGTTGTTTTTTGGTGTTGTTTTTGATATTTTGAAATAGGAGGTGAAAGGGTGTTTTTACTCAGATAATTCACAAATGACAGATCCATAGTGGGTTGTTAAAGAGAAAGGTGGGGCTTTTTTAGAAATAACTCTGTTTAAGTTGGGGTCATAGAAAATTATTCCACAGCATTCTGAGCTCAAGGGTACACTGATCTTACTTGGTGTACATTTTTCATGTTCTTTTGTCTACTTTAGGGTTTCAGGTGATGTGGAAGGAGCTAGGGGTGGGAAGAGAAGGGGCGGACATTCTGCAAATACAAAAATGATAAACTCTAACCTGGCCTTTCAAGTCATTCCAAAGCGGTTTATTGGATGTTTATATTTGTACACATGGTTAATGGACTTCAGAGTTTATTACAGCCCCAGGCCCTGAGCATGTGGGACAGGCCTGAGGATGGGTAACAAGTGGGAAGATGAGATGTGGTGTCAAGAGGAGTGTAGGGGTGCTGTCAGTGCTCCCAGAAGATCTCTTCCGATCCTTCTATATCTCCCTTGCACCACCCCTCCCCCTGCCAGCTTATAGGGGTTTGTGTGAGGGGACTATGTTAGGGACTGCCCTCGGACCACCGGAAGTTCCCTGACCTGAGGCAGCTCTTAACCAAGGGTGGAGGGGTGAGGGAGGACGGACGCCCAGTCCCCTTGCCTCCAGTGGAGTGGAACTCTGAGCATAATGCTCTCTCCTGAGCACTCCTGCCAGGCCAGGCTGAGATGACATGGGTGGCCTCAGCCTCCCCTGCACCCAAAGAGCAATTCCTGAACAAATCACTTTGTAAGAATCCTCCTCTCAGGATCTGCTTCTGAGTACCTGACTGAAGGTGGGCATTTGGGGGTTTGGTTTGGTTTGGTTTGGTTTTGAAGGAAGGGGGAATCATAGCATATTTTGTATGCTTAGGGGAAGATCTGAGGGAGAAGGGAAGGTCAGTATAGCAGGAGAGAAGAGGGCTTGCGGGGGTGATGTCCTTGAGTAAGCAGGACGGGGTGGTCTCTGCACGGGAGGAGGCACGGGCTCGTGGGAGTGGCACAGACAGCTCATCCATCGCTGACAGGAGCGGAAGCAGCAAATAAGGGTTAAGTGCAGGCGGAGCAGGAGACTTAGTGATGGAAGATGGAAGTCGCTTCTGATTGCTTCCCTCAGTGAATGAGTGGGACCACCCAATGAAGGTGAGGAGAGTGGAGGAAGGTAGGCGTCCGAGGAGACAAAAGAAGTTGAAAAAGTCCAAGAGAACAAAAGAATAATACAGCTTGGGAAAGTATCACAGGACTGCGAGGAACCAATGAAAGCCTGTTCGAGGTTTGTGGTCATTGGTTTTAAACGAGACCCGTCTGGAACAGTGTATTTCACAGCAGCCGCAGCCAGGACTTCCAGAGCAAATGTGGTGTTAGCAGACACATGAGATTAACCAGAGTTTGGATTCTGTCCGTGAATAGGAACGGGGGAAAGGCAAGGGTGTTTAGGGTGGTGCAAGAGACTTTGATGGTGACACATGGACTGTAGCTGGGTACAGAGGAAAGGAGGGAAGCAGGGAGGGAGGGCAGGGATGGTGTTGACACGGGAAAGATGGCAGATGGGGTTAATGGACTAATAGAGGCCCCGGGGTGGGGCGGGCACTAGAGACTGTGGAGGCAGGGTCCTGGAGGAAGGCAGATGGAAAGGTAGCAGGTGGTTATCGAAGAGGGAGGGGCAGACTCAAAATTGAGCCTTGGGTGGAAGTACAGATATTGATCACAGCCATGTTTACTGGTTGCGTGATTGGGAAGACACGGAAGTTAGTGAAACAATGGCAAAGTGTTCACGAAAGTGGAATTATAAATTAATTAACTTTTTCTTTATGTGTTCTTGTATTTCCCCAATATTCCACAATGAGCATACATTACTACATAGGCAGGAAAAAAGTTATTAAGTAAAATCAAAGTTATTAATCAGAGGAAAACAGGAAAAAATCACTTTATTTATTTGTAAGTCAATTACTACTATTTACAAGGATTAGTCCACAAAGCTCATAAAGTTATTCCTGTTCCAGAATTGTACAAGTATTCCCAAGCATCTTGCACAGAACAGCTTAAAATGAGACCAACCGAGGAATGTGAGTTTCACAGTGTATGCACTTTGCCTCAAGCAATATCTGTTTCAAAATACATACATATTGTATTTGTCATACTTGATTAAGAAACCTATACATTATTCATGAGATGAGGAGGCAGAAGGACTGGGCACGCAGTAGGCAGAACTGGAGGTAGGGCTTTTCTTGGGCACCTTTTTATATTTCCTTATGTTTGAACAATGTAAAGATATTACCTGTTCACAATAAGTTAAAAAATTAAGAATACAATTTTAAAATTTTAATAGAAAAACTCTTTTAATAAATCATATATGCAAAAGTTATATTGAGAAATGATTGCTTGTATTGACAAACGAGTCTTTCTCTAAACAGGGAACTTCCCCTAGTACTATTTAAAAAGAGTTCTCACTTGCAAAAAATTTAGTTCCTGTTCTAAGTTACAAGTATGTCACTATATTCTTAACACAACCTTGAAAGAAAACTGCAGACTTTGACAACCCATACTCTCCCAGAAAGAAAGTTAAATAACTCTTCACAATATACAGGGTCTGACGCAAATAATGCCCATTTTTAATTATAAAATCTTTTATCACAAAATCATAAGCATGTAATTCTGTAACACAATAATATCACACTCAAGCACACCATATGATGTTTCAGGTGAAATGTTCAAATTAAAATTATAAATCATTACACCCATATTATCATTACCCTACCAACCATCCTCAAGCAGGCCTTACTTCTGCCAGACCCTGTGTACCTCCCTAGAGGATAATTATACCTGTTCGATATGGCTCAAGAGTTTAGAATGAGAACCAGTGCATTCTAAGGAGGCAGATTCAAAATCCAACAGAGAAAAGAACAACTAAAGCTATCCAAACATGAAACCAGGTGGCAGTTTGCAAAGCAGTAGATACACAGGATTGCAAATCCTCCACTAACAGCTGCAAGAATTCAGCAAGTCACTTAACCCTCTGAAGGCTGGACCACAGAGTTTCTAGGGTTTTTTTAAGCTTCCAAATCCAAGTCTCTGCATGTGGTTTGAGTTCCCTTTGTGCTGGAAGAGTCAGGCAGAGGTGGAGGATAATGGGAGATTTGCAACCCTGTCATAGGTGAGAGGATAGATTGGAGCAGGTTTCAAATAAATTAACCACCGGCACCTGACAATAAACCTGAGGACCCCCAGCCATAGGTCCTCATCCATGCTACATTAAGAAGTTCAACATACGGGCACACAATGTAATATACAGATCATGTATCACAGAAGTGTTCATGTGAAACCTATGTAATCTTATTAACCAATGTCACCCCATTTAACTTTTTGAAAGTTCAATGTAAAGTTCATCACTTTCTGTGGACACCAGGATGTGAGCACAGAGACTGTGGCAGAGCTCAAGCATAAAGTGGTCATAACAGAAAAGCCAGGATGCAGTTCTACTGACTTTTAAGATAATACCCAAAAGGAATTACATTTGAAAGTGAAGGTGGAAGACTCAAAGACCATGAGAATAAATCCACAAACTCCTCTGGGCCCACGAATTCCCTGTTAAGAACAACTCGACTAGATCACTCAGAAAGTATCTGACCTGGAAGACTTCGTGAGTTAGATATGGTGAAAAAGTTATCTATAAAATGAGCTAAACTTCTAGTTTGGTTGACCTTGGTGGGGACTTGATCATGGATAAAGGCTGTTCTTCAGCAGCATCTGCCATTGTGTTATACTGGTCAGTGTCTACTCTGATTGGTCAGCATCCACAGTGCACCAGTTGCTTATATGTTTGAATTACCTGAGCCTTGGCAGAATATAATGTATTGCTAAGGGGCATCCCATTGATATCAAACCTGCCCATCATCAAGGTAAGTCTCGGAAGTAGAGGCCAGTAAAATGGTGACTAATAGCTCTAATAATAATAAATAACCATAGCACCATTATTAAATAACTAACATTTGCATAATACTCTACCAAATGTTTTTATATCTTATTTTGTTTGATAGAAGCTAAATTTTTGAGGAAGAAAGAAGGGAAAGAAAAATAACTACACCTTTTATAGGTTGAGCAAAGCTAGACAAAATATACAGAAACATCACACAGCCCATTTCCTTCATGAAAGTCTGAACAGACAATAGCTATAGCCAAACAGCTGTGACCAAGTCACCTGCTGCTCTTCCTGGACTCTAAATTTAGACACACACACACACACGGGACAAGTGTGTACATGCTCCACTGAAGAAAAATGAACTGAGAATGACTTCACTCCTGGTGTTTGTATACACACCCACAACCCACAGGCATAAAGGCCTGGTGACTCCTAAGTGCTGGCCAGAGGCCTCGGAAAGGAAAGTCCACGGAGCGCTTGTGATTATAGAGTTTAATCCTGCACATGTGCTAAGATCCAGCAAAAGAGAAATATGAGAGAGACCTCGGGCCCAGGACTCAAACATCAAACCCCAAGTGTTCCTGATGAAGGAGAGTTCATCAGCAATGCTTTTTTCCATCTGGACTCGGAGCCAGGAGCCGGCCTGTTGCTGCTGGAGACACTGTGCACCAGCAAGGGAACAGCCAGCTCTTCACTTGCAGGGAGGCAGTGGGTATTGCTAGTGTTGGTTTGCAGCTAAAAGTCAGCTGGAATCAGATGTCAAAGAACTCAAACTGCTATCTCCATTTAGGTGACTACAAAAGACTCTGCCATCCAAAGGCCTTATATGCACAGCACCACAGTTAAATTTAAATGAATATATATGTATATATACACATATGTAGTTACCTCTGTTTAGGTATCCATATATCTAAATAGATATCTCTAGATATCCATTCAATCTAAAACCATATATAGAATGGGGCAAAAATAGGTTTATAGCTGTTCATATGGAAAACAATACAATGAATAAATAGTAATACAAGAGTAAACTTCTGCATACTCACAACTGTAAACCCACTTTTGTCCAACTCTGTGTGTGTGTGTGTGTGTGTGTGTGTGTGTGTATAATCCTTAATCTCTTCAACAGATAATATTTTCTCTACTTCATAGATAAGGCTCAAAACAACTAGTTTGAGTTACTGTCTTTGAGCAAGGGAGTCACAGGGCCAAACGGAAACCCACAGCTTCCATCTCCAGATGCTTTGCTCTTTCCTTTGTATCACACCGTGCTCCCCTTGCACAGAGGACTGTTGAATGGCCAACAGCTGGGCCTATCCAGTTGAACAAAGACTATAGCCACCAGCTGTTAGCTTTGACTTACATGAACAATAGTTTTGGAAGACCATCCTGACCTATGTATTAGATTCATTTCCTTTGTCAATCTGCATTTAAATACATGTGACTATTAGCTACATTATAACAAGGTTGTTATGACTATTTTTCATAGGAAGTTCACCATAAGTGAATTTGACTTTCACAGAAATAATTTACAAAATCAGACATCACCAAGAGTTTTCTTCATTCCCTGACATCCTTGTGAGCGTCTGCACATCCAAGGACATGTTCCTAAAGTCCAGTTATGCCCCACACAGTCCAGTTCACTTACATGGGAAACAATATCTGGTAAACAATAACTGGCTGAAAGGCCGTAGCCAATTGCCCTGCCTCCTGGGCCCTCAGCTTCCTCATCTATAAATGAAGGCCTTAACCACAGCACCTTCAATTGCCCTCTCTCCAGGAAATAAAAAGAAAAATTCCTTCTGAAATTGAAAAAGAGTTCACATATGTAAAAATGTTCAAAACCTAAATTTTAAGTATCAAGGCTTCCATCCAGAGCCACCCTACCGACAAGGCATAGCTAGACACTCTCTGGCTAAGGAGAGAGCAACACTCCCTATGAACAGCTTCAGTCCCTCAAGCTGCTTCTCTCATCCTTGGGGCTAGGGAAGCAGAGTGTGTTGTAATGGGGGCGGCAGCAAGGGGGGTGGGCAGTGGCTGTTGACTGCAGTTGGCATAGTGCAGCTGCCACTCCTGCGGGCCCTTGGCCAAGAGACAGATGCTGTACTGAAGACTGAGTCCTGATTCATGCCTCGCTGGAAGCCAGCACTACACATTCGTGTTTTCAAGTGAAAGATGCAATCGATTCTTTGCTTTAGTCACTTTGAGTTGAGAGTTCTGTCACCAATGTCTAAGAGGTTCTGACCAACAGGGAAGTAATGTCAGATTGTAAAGTTTCTGCTCCCAGAGTAGCTGAATGTGTGTCTCTCTTAACACTGAGCTGTCACCTTCCTAGAGCCAACCCAGTTCCCAACCCAAGAAAACCAGTTCCTGCAGGAACACCTGTCCTAACACTACAGCAGGAAATGGGTGTGGCATAAACCAAATCCCACCCCCTACTCCCCAGTAGATGTGCAGAAGGGAAGCCTTGGGAAGGGAAGAGCAGAGGTAGGGTCAGCAAACCATGATCTCATCATCAGCGAATGCCCAAAAAAGGCCATGCAGAGGGGACACAGAATTATAACAAGGAGTGGTCATTTAGAGGAGAAATCTAAGAACACTAGTTCTTAGAGCAAAAAGGAACCTTAAAATGTTCCTGATCCCACTTTTCACTTTCAGATACACAAACTAAGGCTAATTTTTTCTCAGTGTGCACAGCTAAAAGCAAAACTATAATCCAAAGCATCAATTTAAAAAGTTTTGTAATATTTGGACTTGTTTAGACAAGGGAAAAGAAAGAACAAAATTTACTGTGTCAGAAAATAGAGCATTTCTTATTACTAGACCGACAGACTAGAGGCCAGCTCACTATCCATCAGTGATTTCCTAAGCTAGGTTGGAAGTTGGAAGAGGAGGTTCCTTTCAAGTCGAAGACTCTCTAAGAATCAATGAAAACTCCCTACTATAATAAAAGTTCTGTCTGTGGCACAGGGAATATGACTTTTTTACGTAGTGTGAAAACTGGTTGAGGCATCTGTTTCTTTACTGCCCCTCGTCGACTCACATCATCATTGACAGCAGTGAGGATGGATAAGATATCTTGATGTCTACAGGCAGAAAAAAATATATATTTTCAATTAGGAGACAGAAATCAGGTACCAGATCTTAGATATAAGACCCTAAAACATGTGTCTTCTTCCTAGCCTTACATGTCCAGATTCTGACTGAAATCTTACCAAATACAAAGAAATACTTCTGAAATTGAAAAACAAATACTAAATAATGTAAAATTTTCAATTCTACATTCAGTGTTTAAGAAGATAATAATAATTACACCTTGTGTTTTAACGTATTTAGTCCACAAAGGAAATTTACATATAATTATTTCTCCATGTTCTTCCTTCAAACTGGTAGATGATAGATGACAGATGATAGATGATAGATAGATAGATAGATAGATAGATAGATAGATAGATAAGATAGGCAGGTGATGGGGATAGAGAAAGAGAGCCTACTGTTAATAATATCCTCTCTATTCTTGGTTTGGGGAGGGATACAAAGACAAATATGATACGATTCCCAATCTTAAACACTTAGAATGCAGACATAAAACATGTACCAAGAATAGCATACACACCAAATTCATAATATAAGGCAGAATGTGATCAATGCCATATGAAAACAAGGTCAAAGTTCCATTGAAAGTTCTAAGGAGAACGACAGAACTTCTGGCTGGGAGCAAAGAAGGCTCCATAGAGGAGATAACATTCAAACTTGGGCTTGCAGGATGTGTAGCACTTACTAGAATGAATGTTCCAGGGGTGGGCAATACATATTATTGGAAGAAAAGCAAAGGCCCTGGAGACATACTTAAGTTTGAATCATGGCTCTATCTCTTACTGGTGATGTGGTCTTAGGCAGGGCACTGCTTTACTATGCTTCAGTTTTCTCGGCTCTAATATGAACACCATAATAATACTCACTTTAGGGACTGCCATGAGATTAAATGAGGTGATTTATGTAAAGCATTTAGAACTCTGGCTACAATACTCCACTGACCATCATTTTTAGTGTTATTAGTAGTACTGATTTGGCCAAAAAGTTCATTTGGTTTTCCATAACCTGGTTCTGGTAGTGGTTAGCTGTCTTTAACTTCATTTGAAACCATTTTGTTAGATAGTATTGTAAAAGCTGTCATATCAGCATGAATTAAAAAAAAAATCAAAATTGGTGAATTTGGGGGGAGCCATTTTAATATTGAAGATGGAAGAAAATATGCAACATTTTCAAGATATTATGCTTTATTATTTCAAGAAAGGTAAAAATGCAACTGAAATGCAAAAAAAAAAAAAAGATTTGTGCAGTGTATAGAGAAGGCGCTGTGACTGATCAAACATGTCAAAAGTGGTTCGGGAAGTTTCATGCTGGCAATTTCTTCCTGGATGATGCTCCATGGCTGGGTAGACCAGTTGAAGTAGATAGTGATAAAATTGAGACATTAATTGAGAGAAATCAACATCATACCACTCGGGAGAGAATCAACATACTCAAAATATCCAAATCAACAAAGTTATTGGTGAAAATGAAAAAATGTGTACTTTATTTTATGGAAAAAAACCATATGGACTTTTTGGCCAAACTATTGTCACTACTACTTCTCATCATCATTGTTATTTTTCAGATGGGAATGCAGGCCCTGCCTGGTTCTTAATCCTTCTATCCTGTTTCACACTAGCTGTTATCTCTGTCCCAAAATCCTCCTGTGGCTGACTCCTCCTTCTCAGCATTCAGTCACACTTGAACTATCACCTCTATCAAGAAGTCTTCTCAAGTACCTCCTTGCCCCCACTCTCTATATCATTATCCTGTTTTGCTTTCTTCATAGCAGGTATCACTGCCTGAAATTATCTTATTAATTTAAATATTCACTTACTTATATTTTTATTATATGTCTTCCCTTCACTAGACTATAAGCTCCATGGAGAAGAGATTTTTGTCTCTCGTGTTAACAGTAGTTGTCCCTCTAGTCCCTGCCTCAGTACCCAGTATACCAGGCATACAATATCCCCTTGAAGCCATAGGACATTGGCCTCTGATGGTTTGGGTGGGGATGTAGAGGTTGGTAAAGAGGAGGGGAAAGCTTAGGTAACTCAAGGCTCCAATTCTGATTCCCTGTCTTAAATTTCTGGAAGAGCATTGTGGCCATTTCTAGAAATGGGATTCAGGAGTAGAAGCTCCTGAAGAGGGCTGAGAAAATGAATTCAGGCCTGTTCTTTGGGCTACAAGGTCCAAGGGCAACACAAAAGTAGGACATCTGGCAGGCTGTGAAAAAATGTACAAGACTGACCTTAAGAATGAGGTTGACTTGATTAGTCATTCGTTGGTCCAGCAAATAGTTATCAAGCTCAGCAATATGTCAGATACTATGCCAGGCACTTAGGATATAAAATTGAATGAAGTTACCCCTCCAGAAACTCAGAGACGGTAATTTGGGAGACATTTTTATAGATGTTCCAGTGGCCTCCAGGTATACCTAAAACTGCCAAGAGGGGCTACTGAGAGACAGCAGGCCTTGGTGAAGGGCCCATTTCCAGGGTACCAGGTAAGGAACATGTGGCAGAGGCAAGATGAAAGTTGTCAGAGCAGAGGCAAGAATCCAAGAATATGGTCCGAAGCAGCACATAAGCATTCAGTAAATTTGAGTGACTGATAAATGAATAATGGAAGGAACAAATAAAAGGCCCCCATGCCTTTATTCACACTGTTCCCTCTGTTTAACATGTCTTTCACCCCAATTAAAAGTTTCCCCGATCCTCCAAATCTGGGTGAGGTACTAGTTCTATGTGTTCCCGTAACACCCATGCTTTACAATATGTATTTACTACTGGAGGATGCTCTTCCCACCTACTTGTCTGTCCATCTAGATTGTGAGCAATTTGAGGGCTGGGACTGTGTCTTTTTTTTATTCTATATCACCCTTTCCAGTTATATACTGGTGTTCAATACAGCTTTATTGGATGGATGGATGGATGGATGTTATGATGGATGGATGCATGGATGGGTAGGTGCATGAATGTATGCATGGGTATGTAGATAGACAGATGGATGAACAAGAAGGTGGAGAGATGGACGGATAAACAGGTAGGTGAATAGAACAATGTGAAACTCTTACCTTGGGACCCAGTCCTTCAAATAATTACACAGAGATTGAATATACCAGCTGCCTTCTGTGGTATGACGAAAGGACACATAGCCAGGGACAGTGGCCAGGCCGAGAAGGAAATCCGCCTCAACAGGAACACTGTCCTGAAGGGGAGGGTGTGTTGACTCAGGACATACAGCATCTGCCTCAACACATACAGAAGACTGTATCTCTTCACCTTGACAGGCCTGGATGAAAAAGAGTTTGGGTTTGTTAGCCAGACCAGGGCACTGAGGGGCTGTGAAGTGAGACATGATCTCTCGAATGGGAATGAGGGCCTCATCTGAAGAATAGATAGCTCCATATTTCCCATGGGTCAGAACACAGAACACAAAGCAGTCTCCTTCGGCGTGGCCTGGATGATTCTGATACATTTTCAGAAGCTTCTCCAGTTGTGGTTTAGTCACATCAACATGTGTATGTACCAAGAACCCAAGCCACTGAAACACGTGCTTCAGGCAGTCTGTCAAAAAAAGAGAGAGAGAGAAAGAGAAAAGAGTGGAATGAAATAAAATTGATTGAAATGAAACAAAATGAATTAGTCAAACAATGCTAATAGTTATAAAAATTGCACAGCAAATAGCTTGAAGCTTTGGAATTTTTTTACTTTCCTGACAATAAAATTTTATAAGTAACCTGACTTTTTATAGTACCCACAGAGCTATCACCATGGTACTTAGGGTCAACAGAAGCCAGACTTCATTCTATATCATGGAGGAGGGAGCAGAGGTCCTATGAGTCAGTCTCCCTCAGTCACAAACCCACTTAGCGGTGGAGCCAGAGCTCACATGCAGGTTTTCTCATACTGACCCAGCATGCTCACCCCCAAACCACAGAATTGTAAATGGTCAGGGATTCTTTCCACTCCTTAAGCTGTTTGGTGACACTCTGGGTGCTGTGGTATCAAAGTGTGTGTCTCCCCCAAATTCATATGTTGAAATCCTAACCCTCAAAGGAAGGGTATTAGAAAGTGGGGCCTTTGGAAGGTGCTTAGGCCATGAGGAATTGATGCGTAAAGAGACCCCAAAGAGCTCTCTTGCCTCTTCTGCCAAGTGAGGTTAGAGCAGCGAGAAGGTGGCATCGAGGAAGCCAACTCCAGCCAGACACTGGGACACCAGAGTCTTGATCTTGGACTTCTCAGCCTCCAGAACTGTGAGAAATGTGTTTGTTGTTTATAAGCCACCCAGTCTTGGTAGTTTGATATGGCAGCCTGGATGGACTAAAACACTAGGGCTTAGAAACATTTAAAATATCATCCTTACATTTAATGTAAGATAAAAATTACCAAAAGAAAGTATAAAATAAAAAATTATTTTAAGATCCCCAACCTGTATTTGTCATACTCTTAAGGCCTTTCTTACCAGCATCTTTTTGGGTCCCTTGTCTTTCTTTCAATGAGGCAAAGTTCTGGTTGTTGATAACAACACAGTGGCCTCTATATTTACGATCCATCCTATACACAGCTTCCTCCTTGGAAGAAGAAGAGATAAAGCCACTTATTAGGGAATCCTCACTTTAAGAGTTTAATATTTCTAACCAACCACCTAACTGATCAGAGAATTCTTAAGATCCTGACCCTGGTCTGGAATTAATCAATTGCCAGGCCCTGATTAAAAATCAGACTTCACCTCATTCAATTGCAGAATGTCAGTTCTTAGTGTTAAATAACAGACTATGTACTTTAACTTTGGAAAACTGAGGGCTTATGCAAAAGCATCTTCCTTTTTGGATTAGCAAGGTGAAGAAACCATAAGTAAGGATCTAACAAGACAACAAAACTATCAAATGATAAGTTTTTTGTCAGATGGTAGGATTCAGAGTGATCCAATTCCTCCAAAACCAGAGAAATCTCTTTGGTAGAGATCACAGTGGGAATTGTAAAATATATGAAATTATTTCTGAAGGCTATTGTAAACAGCATATGATTACAAATGATCTGAGTTGACTTCAGCAGGGCCTCTGTGTGGCCAAAATGATCTGAAAACATGGTACCTCTTGAATCCAAACAGAAAAGAAGCGGCATCAGTCAATGAAAGAGAAATTTCCCTTTCTCGAAATAATTAGAGAGGAATAGCATCCCCTCCATAGCCCAAGGCCAACACACTCTGACAGTTATAGAAAAAGGTGGGGAAGACAGAGATAACCACAGAGAGTGGAAGAAGAACCAAGACAGACACAAAGAACTCTGAGCCCTCAAAGCCATTAATGGCTGGACCACAGCTAGAGATGCCCTGACGAAGCTGCCCACTCTTCTGTGCTGGTTTCAGAAGTTAGAATGTAAGCAGATGGTCCCTAAATCTCCATGGAGACCAGGGTTACTCTGCCACCTAGAAAGAAAGTACTCAGATTCTTCAAATATCTTTCCCCAAACACTTAGATGGCCTTACACAGGATGCATTGAGAGTCAATATCACATGGATCAGCTCAAATGCTTTTGGAGTAAAGCTTGGTTAGGTGGAATCAGCATTTATATGTCACTGGCTAGAGAGAGGCTGGCCAGATACAAGGAGAAGAAAGAGGGAATAAAAAGCCCAGAGACCCAACCTGGGAAGGACAAAAATCAGTCCATAGCCCTGGGATTACTTAGTCATGCTTTTGGCATTAGCTGAGGATTGCAGTTCTTTGAAGGGTTTCTGCAAACTCCCTGATTCCTCTAAATAAGAATCCATCATAGACAGGAAATAGACAGGAAGCCAATTATGAGCTATTTGTCACAGGACAGTAACAAGGAAATTTCTCTTGAAGCTTTTCTTCTCCCACCAGCCAGTTTTCAGTAGAATCCATCCAGCAAGCTCTGCCCTCGTCTCTGAGGCTTCAGTTAGTGATTAACTCTGGTTAAGGGTCAGTCCTGGGTGCTCAGCTCAGGCTGAGCGAGTCTAGTATCCCGCAGACCTGAGAACACACCAAAAAGGCCCAGAGCTGCAGTCACATGGAGCACCTGTACATTCCTCCTCACCCTGGAAGAAGGTGACACTCCAGGGAAGCCAGGCTCAAACTTTGAAACTGCAGAACTGCAAAACTGAAAGAAGCTTGTTTATTTGTCAAGGAAGTGAAGGTGTTGCCTAAGCTCCTGTAGCTGCCCAGCAGTACAGCCAGGTCTTTAGAGCACCAGCTCTGGAGTCAGACTGCGTGGTTCATATCCCAGCTCCACTCCTTTCTAACCACATGACCTAGAGCGAAAGGCTAGACTTGTTGGGTTTTGGTTTACTCATTATTAAGTAACAATAACAGTGGTAACTACATCCAGGTGATAGGAGGATTAAAAGAGATAAGCCCTAGAAAACTCTTAGAACAGTGCCTGGCACATGGCAAGTCCTCTATAATGGTACCTCCCACCAACATCTTATCATGTAACCTCCCAGTTAAGCAAACAAAAGAGAGAGAGAGAGAGAGAGAGAGAGAGAGAGAGAGAGATTCCCAGGAAAGTGGAGTGTGTTGGACTCTGAAATTTAAACTTGCAGAAAACAATGAGGAATCAGATCTGTTAAACTTTACACATCACAGAGAGACAACACCAAAAGCTTGCTTGTCTATAAACAGGTTGGCCCAATGGCAAGTTCTGAAATATTTTCCTGAGGTTGTGGTTTCTGGGCAAGGATTCGGGAAAGTAAACACACCATTGCCAAGTCCCTCCCACCGGCCTCTCCCCGTGTTCAAGCAGCTTGTGGAGCCACACCATAGCAGATATTCTCTCAGACTCGACACTCCTCTTCGCTCCTGGCCGGGGGCTTCAGCCCTGCCAGGAATTCCTTCCCTCTCTGCAGAGAGCAACCTAATTCCGAAGGGTTGCCTGTATTCCCCGAAGCTGCTATGCTAGGCTTTCAAAGTAGAAACCATCTCTCCATCTTCCCATCGAAAAGCCTGGTATAATACACGCCTTCAGTAGCTTGCTCTGAATTGAGATAAGAAATGAATTCTTCACTAATTTGTAACCTGTCTCCCATGTCACCTTGAATAACTTGTTATCAAATATATCTATTTCTGCCACAGTGACCCAAGTTATAAAAATTATGTTAGGAACATCTACCATTACTCCTTGCAGGTTTATCTTGCCAGGGCCCCTCCTGTTGAGGAAACAAGAAATGCAGGAAATTCACAGGGTTAGGAGGAGGGTTGAAAATCTAGACTTGATGGGTTGGTGAACCCGTTGAGGTGATGTGCCCTGAGAAGGTACGGGAGCTCCCTGCTACTTCTCACTCTCACATGTTGCCCTATGGATCTCTTCCATGTAGGATGGTCTTGAGTTGCATCCCTTATAATAAACCTGAAAAGTAAACTGTTAAAAAAAAGTTGACTTGATGCAGAAAAAGAAAGATACCTAATCCCCAGACATAGAAAAGGTCACAGGCAGGTGATAAGAAGAGAATCAACTCCCTTCTTCCAAAGGGGAATGTTCACGAAGGCACAGTGGCAGGAATATGATATGACGCAGGCATGAAGATATTTAGTCATTGTGCTAACCACTAGAAGTAACTCTAATGTCTGCCAACAGGGAGGGGTTGAAAGAACTATAGAAAATCCACACAGTGAGCATAGGACGCAGAAGGCAATCCCTATTAACTTCTCCAGCAGATACTGTTACATGAAGGAAGTAAGGTGAAGAACAGAATTTTAGTGTGATACCTCTTTTAGAATACAGGGGAGATATGGATGGGTTTTCTTCTTCAAAACTAAAAATAGGGTAAATCAGAAAACTAAAATAGTCATCTGTGGGGGAGGGGAAGAGGGGCAAGGAAAGAATCCAGACTTCTCTGTGTATTCTCTATCATAGTTTTTACTTTGGGCCTACTTGAATGTTCTATATAATTAAACACAAAACTTAAACCCTCGGCTTTTCTGCATTGTCCTCCCCAACCACTCTAACCCCAGCCCTTAGTCTGCAGCAGAAAGCCCATGACCAAGGTGATCTGGGGAGGGGCTGACCCTGTCACTGGCTCTGCGGTGAGCAGCACCAGGAGACCTGTTTAAACCACCTCCAAGTCACTGAAGGCACCTCCCTGCTGAGCCCGCCAGGCTTCTGCTACAGGAGGGCAACTTCTCTTCAACTCAGACTAATGGTGGATTGCCTCACTCTCAAGGTGCACAACAGCAGAATTTCCCAGCTCTGAAGGAACAAACACAAAGGAAGTTTAGTTTCACTTTGGAAGACTTCCTGCCTTTCTTTTTGCAAGCCATGTTTCCCTTTCTTTAAAAACCTGGAGTCCCTAATTAGCAATATCCAAAGGCCTGGCAGGGTATTTCCTGCATGTCTGGATGGTTTTAAAATCAGTTAGGCAAGTTTCCAGGAATTACGGGAATCACAGTTACAGAAGTGGGCTCTGCCCAGCACCTCCAGACCCCAGGTTTCCTTGATTTGTCTCCTCCCTGGTGCTGATAAAATCATCCAGAACAGGGCTGGGGAATAAGCTTTAAGGTCTGCCTGGCTCTCTTTCTCAGAGAATGCCGCAACCTTTGTTGGCACCCACCAAGTCTTTGTGTTAGAGAGGAATGAATGAATGACCCACTGCCTGGCCATGTTTGGTCTCTTTCCACTTTTTTCCAGGATGGTTCAGTAAGAAAATCCTATGCCGCACTTGAAAATATTGACTTGCTTTTGGAACAAATTAGGGGACACTGCTTGAAACACAATTTTTTTTCTCATTAAATGCAATGGCTCACAGAGCTCTTTTATATCAGAAAACCTCACGGGCGCATATGAACCATGAGATGATTTTCCAAGTGTTATTTTATCTCCCACTTCATGCAGAGGGGCACAGTTACCTAGATAACTTTTAATACACCTTCCAACCCCAAGAGTCTATGAGAACATATGTAATGTTAGGTGCTGCCCCCTGAAGCCTCCTGCCCTCCCAGCATCCGACAACGATCTTCATCTTCATCTATTGGTAGCCAGAATCACCCAATGTCAGCAAGACAGCAGCACTTAGAGACCAAGGCTAAGCCTCAGCCCTTAGAAACTGTTGAATTTCTAAGAGACAAAGAGCCAATCTCGTGTGTGTTTGTCTGTATGTGTGTTGTACACACACATCAGTATCTGAGCACACACAAAAATACTTGAAAAAGTAGGGGAGAATTCAGTTCAGTGGGCAAAAGAAACTGTGAGGAAAGAAAAGGGGGCTCTTGCTTAATGTAGCATAATGTTGAACGTTGACTTATAAGTGTAGAGAGAATACAGGAGTTTGAGAATCATCGCTTTTCAATCGACATAGTAAATATTCAATCACGCAAGAATGATCAGTGGATGCTCCATCTAGAAGAAAATTTTGATAGAAAGTAATATATTTGCTTCACCTTAAAATGTCTCCCCAACAGTTGTTTATTAATTGCAAGGAAAATAGTAATTCTATAAAATTAACTATATAATGAACAAATCAGACAACATTTTGACCACATAATCAAAGTTAGCATCAGAAATGAGGAGCAGATGGATACCATTGCTTTCAGATATAATGCTGAGAAATGTTCATTGTTTATGTAAAATTCTAGCCAGAATACACAGCTTGAATCTAATCATGAGAAAATACCACACACATCAAAAATGAGGCAAATTCCATCTTTTAATGAAAGGTGGTGGAGGAGGTAACTGTATTCTTTTAAAGTGTCAATGTACCGCTGAAACCTATATAATTCTATTAACCAATAAAGGGTCAATAAGCAATGAAATTCTATCACCCCAATGAAGGCAATTAAAAAATAATTAAACATAAATAAATTGTTTAAATAAAACTCCCACAAACTACCTAATTTGAAAACAACCCATTTCTCCAAATAAGAAATATGAAGGCCAGCAAACACATGAAAGGAAGCCCAACATTACTAATCACTGGTGATGCAATCCAAATCAAAGCCACAGTGAGTGCCACCTCACACCCATTTGGATGGTTACTATCAAAAACCAGGAAAATAAGTGTTAGTAAAGATGTGGGAAAATTGGAATGTTTGTGTATTGTTGGTAGAAATGATGCAGCTGCTGTGGAAAACAGTATGGTGTTTGCCCAAAAAATAAAACACAGAATCATCCTATGATCCATCAATTCTACCTCTGAGTCAATATCCCAAAGAGCTGAAAGTAAGGTCTCCAAGTATGTTCAGAGGTGGAAGCAGCCCAAGTATCCATTAATTGATGAATGGATAAACAAAATGGAATATTATTCAGCCTTTAGAAGGAAGAAAATTCTGACATGGATTTTCTTCCAAACCTTGAGGGCATTATACTAATGAAATAAGCCAGTCACAAAAAGACAAATACTCTATGACTCCACTTATATGAAATACATAGAGTAGTTAAATGCATAGAAACTTGAATGGTGTTTGCCAGGAGTTGGTGGGGGTGAGGGGGTGAGCAGCTATTGTTGAGTGGATACAGAGTTTCAGTTTTGAAAAATAAAAAGAGTTCTGGAGGTTGGTGGCATTACCATGTGAACATAGTTAACAGTACTGAACTGTACATTTAAAAAATGTTTAAGATGATAAATTTTACATTATGTGTGTTTTACCACAATTAAAAACAAAAACAAAAGTTTCCAAGGCCAAGCTAACTTCACTGAGGCTGACAGAGGCTGGCAAAATACAGCAGTCCAAGTCTGCTGGAAAGAAACAAATCCCAGGGAAGAATGTCATATGTCTCCCAGGGATGATGACCACGTTGTGAAGAACAGGTCGCAATGTCTCCCGATGTTTCCCTCTTCTTCCCACCCTTCCTTTTCTGGGCACTACAGAAACTCAGTTCTTATCCTCTCGGGAGGACTAGCTACATAATTTGTGGAGCTCAGTGTAAAACAAAAGTTCGTACATTATTAAGAATTTCAAACCAGCAACTGCACAGGCTGTATGCCTGTGAAGCCAGCTCTGACTGAACCCCCAAAGAGAAGAACAGATGACGTAGCACAACAGAGCGGTGTAGTGGAGTTGCCTCAAATTAGCTAGTGAGAGCCATTGTTAGATTTTCAAAAATTCTGCAATACAGTTGATATCATATTGGTAACATGAAATCAGCCAGTGAAATCAGTCTCTCTCCCTCTCTGTCTCTCTCTCCCTTCCCACTGCCACCTCTTTTTCTTGGGGGTTGGGGGTGGAGAATGGAGAGAATGGTTAAACATTTTCCAGCACACCAGTGAACCTACCGGTAAGGCTTGAAGGAATTGCTCAACGTCTGAACCAGAAAATATTTCTTCCTTCGGGCCCCGGTTGGCTTCCTCCACCGCTGAGACATACCCCTCAAAGGCTGCTACTTCGCTGGCCTGCAGCTGCCTTTCCTCAGCTTCTGCAAAAGGAAAATATTCATTCTTTTAACTATATCTGGCTATGTTGGTTTTAAGAGTTTGCTTCATCAGCTGGTCAATAGATCCATTCAGCAAGGCTTCTGTTTGAATATTTTCTGTGTTGGGGAGATTGGAATTGGAAAATCAATGCTGATTAATGCACTGTTTAATACTAATGTTGAAGACCATGAATCCTCACATTTTACCCACATGTTAGACTTAAAACTCAGACATATGAACTCCAAGAAAGTAATTTTCAGTTAGAATGGACCATTGTGAACACAGTGGGATTTGGTTACCAAATAAACAAAGAAGAGACCTACCAACACATAGTGACTACATAAATGCTCATTTTGACTCCTGTCTCCAAGAAGAACTGAAGAATAAGCATTCTCTCTTTAAATACCACAATTCTCATATCCATGTGTGCCTCAACTTCATGTCACCAACAAGGCACTCTCTAAAGATACTTGATCTCTTAACCATAAAGAGCCTTGACAGTAAGGTGAACATGGTGCCAATGATTGCCAAAACAAATTCAATGTCTAATATACTGAATTACAGAAGTTTAAGATAAAGCTCCTGAGTGAATTGGTCAGCAACGGCCTCCAGATATACCAGTTCCCAACAGATGATGAAACTATTGCTAAAATCAAGGCTTCAATGAATGACACTTGCTATTTGCTGTGGTAGACACTGTGAACCCTGAGAACTAAGAATGTCTTCGGAGGGCTAACTGGGCTCAAATTCTTAAAAAGCAGAGCCTAGTAGCCACTTCTGCATAGGAGCCTGTCACACAAACTGCACTTTGCAAAGAAGCCTCTGCACTAACCTTCCTGTCTCTGTGCTGAACTGCCTGCCCACACAGTTTCTGCCATTTATTTGAACAAGCCCTCAAAAAGGTTTCCTGGAACCCTATTTCAGCCAATAGGATAGAGGCTTTCCCCATCCAATCAGAGCTGCATAGCTCTGGCCAATCAGGACAGTGTCTTTGAACCAATCAAATTGTGAGGATACAGTCCTTATTTGCATGAAGACAAGTCAATCAGGGACCAGGGGCAGGGACTTCTGTCCATATAAACCAGTGCCTCTCTGGCTCTGGGAGTGCACTTTCCACCAAAAACTGAAGATTCCATTCCTAGGCTAGAGCTGAAATACCAAAGATGTCTGACCAGAGCAGAACAGACCGCCACAGAGTGGAACAGACCATCTCACAGCTGCCTAGCTGAAGAGAGGCCTGACCCCAGGGCCACCTGGCCCCAGGGACAGCCTCAGAGCCTTGCTGTTTTAACAGCTGCGATGTAGCACTATTTTCATAGCCATGCTCTATCACTGTTTGCACTGAATAAAGTTTCCTTCTTCACCAACCACACCCCAGTTTGGGGATTCCTCTTGGCCTTGAACTGGCACCAATGATCATCAGTTGACAGAAGTATGGGTAAGCTAAAAGTTGGAAATAAGAGGGTCAAAATTCACCGGTACCTTTAGGGTGTTGTACAAGTGGAAACTGAAAACTACTGTGACTTTGTAAAGCTCTGGGAAATGCTTATTTGTACGTACATGAAGGATCTGGGAGAACAGACCCACACTAAGCCCTATGAACTTTACAGGCTTTCATACTGGAAGAAATGGGCATGTGGGCCCAGAAAATAAGCCACTCAGTCCTCAAGAGACCAATGAAATCAAAAGATACAAATTTTATGGGGAACAACAGAGGAAGGAAGAAATGAAGCTGATGTTTGTGCAGCGAGTAAAAGAGAAAGAAGCCATTCTGGAAGAAGCTAAAAGAGAAGTACAGGCTAAATTTGAGCATCTTAAAAGAGTTCACCAAGAAGAGGGAATGAAACTTGAATAAAAGAGAAGACTCTTGGAAGAAGAAATAATCTGTCTCTAAAAAAGAAAGTTACCTCTGAGGTATACCAGAACCAGACTTTTATGGAAACGGGTAGCAGCCTGAAGATGGACAAGGACTGCAAGAACTCCAGTTTTAGGTGAAACAAAAGTTCCAGAACACAGAAGATAATTACAAGCAGAAGTTATTAAAATGTTAAGAATATGCTGTGATTTTCTTGCTGTTTTTATTTGCTGTATCACTTTTGCTGTATCTGGCGAATGGCTATACATAGCAAATGGCAAATGGGAGCTTGTGTACCAATTGGATACAATGGACTTTGTCTTTGGCTCACGCTCACTTACAGAAGTCTAAAATCCACATACCTACTGTCTTTCAGTCCTCTAGTCCTTCATTCTCAATGGCAAAATTAAGCCCAAACTCTTAGGACTGTAGAAAATCACTATTAAACTATCAATTGGCACCTATAATATAATAATAAATATATATTTGGCCTCTGCTCCTCTTCCTGGCACGCAGCTCCTGAAATCCTTAGATTCTCTGAAGTGATCTTTCATATGCTTATGAGGTGACTGGTGGTTGGAGGCTCCTGGACAGACTCAGGATGGGGGCAGGTTGCCAGGAGAACCAACCATGTGATTGGAAGAATCTTCCTTCAGACCTCTAGGATGAGAGAGGGACTAAAGTTAGAATTAATCATAATGGGCAATGATTTAGTCAATCATACCTGCAGTTGAAGCCCCCCAAAAAATCCCTAACTGAAGAGGTTCAGAGAGCTTCCGGGTTGGTGAAGAGGAGGAGGTGTGGGGAAGATGAACTGTCTGGAGAGCACCTGGAAGCTCCGTGTTCCTTCCCCCACACCTTATCCTATGCATCTCTTCCATTTGGCTGTTTCTTTTATAATAAACCAGTAATCTGGTAAGTGAACTGTTTTTCTGAGTCTGGAGTCATTCTAGGAAAATATTGAACCCAAGGGGGGGATCATGAGAACCACCAGTTTGTACCCAAATAGGACAGATGCTGTAATTTGAGGTCCCACTAATTGTAGTTAGCATCTGACGTGGGGGTCAGTGTTGGGTCCTGAGACCTTAGGGTATGCACTAACTTTGGTCAGTGTTAAAATTGAGTTAAATGTAGGACATCCAGTAGGTGTTTGCAGAGAATTGGAGAATTGTTTGGTGTGGAAAAACACATACACCAGGGATCAGAAGTGTTCCAGAAGTGCTGGTATGACAGTAGTAGAGGAAAACAAGAGTTTCTTTTTTTTTCCTTTTTCAACATTCAAAGATCACATAGCAGGTAGATTGTAAAAAAGAAAAATCAAAATTAGAATTCTTCTGCTATGAACCTCAGTTCTCAAGACTCATGGAGGCATTTACTACATAAAAACTAGAGTGACTTCTGTGGACTTCAGATATTCAAAATAATCTGATAACCTATCCTATGTTTACTTTGTGTGGGTACATTACAGAAAAATGGCAATGTGGTTAGGAAAAAAATATTCAGTGATCAGAGTTCAAGTGAGGATTCCAAATATACTTTCGACATCAACTTCCTGCTTTCTATGTCACTTGAAACCATGGTGGTTAGAAACCTATTTTTATTATTCATAACTTTTATTTAAATTACACATTTATTCATTGCTTTAGTTATGGTTTGAGATTTCATCAATTTAACAATATATTTTGTTCCACAATTCATTTTGCATTTATAGAATTCTTAGAAGTTTCCTTTTGGCTAGTTTCATTTTTAAGCAGAGAAATTTGCACACTAGGCTGACCCACCGAACAAAAATATGGGTGTGGTTACCGATAGCTCTTGCTTAACAGTGGAGAAATAGAGTCATAAAAACACAGATTTTTGCATATTGATATTTGGTGAGGCAGCCAGGTTTCATTTCTGCTCTGTGCCATTGCCTTCATATAATACCAAAGCAATACCACTTTTACAAGACAGACTAAAATAATAATAATAAATTTCTTCTCTGACAGAATTTCTGAGCATACCATATGAAAGTTTTCATAACTTTCTTCTCTGACAAACATATCCACAGTAACATGTATTGAATGCTTTACTTTGTGCTAGACATACGTCTTACATGAATTATCAAATTCATACCTTGAAAAATAACCATGAGGAGAGTACTGTCATTATCCCCATTTTATGGGCAGGGAAAGTGAGACATGAAAACGCTGAGGGAAGGGCCACTGCACCACTAATAAATGGAGTCCTGGCGATCTGACTCCTTAGCATAACCCTTATGCTATTCTGCCTCCATTTTTGTTATTTCATTCTAACCAATTTCCTATACTCTTGCTCTCATATAAGAATGAAAAGATATTTGTCTAAAACTACTTTCTCCGACTAGAATATAAGTTCCCAAGAGGAGCTTCTAAAACTGTGTCTAGTACAAAGTATGCATTCAATAAATGAGTGGGATAAACAAATTCAGGAGAGTTCTGGCTTTCCCAAGAGAATATTATTAGAGTGACCAATTATAACATGATGGATTAGTTTAGGAATTCCCATGGTTTGGAGCAGCACAGTGACGGTGACGGTGGTGCTTGCAGTTCTGAACCATCGATATGCCTCTGCAGGGAGTTGGTAGCACAGTTGGTTTGCATGGACACTGGCAGTGGTGGCTAGCCTGCCACCACAGCCTCAGTGTCTGCAGCATGGCAGGTGCATTGGAACACCCTCAGGCTCCTGCCCTACCCCCAGAATCTCAGTTCCAGTCAGTCCCGCTGTATCCCTTGCACCACAACCATACCTCCGCACCTCCTTGCTGGTCTTTGGATCTGGATCCCTGGCATCACCTCTCATAAAACATGACTCATGATTTTAAACCCGAAAACCTCATCTTTGCCAAGATGAAAGATTATCCTCATTGGCCAGCTCGAGATTGAAAGAGAAATAAAAAGGACTTCTGGCCAAGATGGAGGCATAGGTAGATATACTTTGCCTCCCTGCACAACCAAAAGAATGACAACAAACTTAAAAACAACAAGAACTTCCAGAAAAATCAAACTGTATGGAAATCCAACAACCAAGGAGTTAAAGAAGAAACATTTGTCCAGACCAGTAGGAGGGACTGAGATGCACAGCCAGAGCAGAGAGGACGGCCCCCAAGGCAGTGGCTGGTGGACTGGGTGGACCGGCCAGCCGGTCCCACATTTGCAGGAAGGAACAACTAGAGAGTGAGACGGATCAAGCAACCCAGGGTTCCAGCATGGAAAAAGAATGCCTCAAAAACTTTGTAAAAATCTGTGGGTGTTGTAATGGTGGGAGAGACTCCCATCCTCACAGGAGACTTCATTGGAGAGACCCACTGGGTCCTAGAATGTACACAAATCCACCCACACAGGAATCAGCACCTGAAGGGCCTAATCTGCTTCTGGATAGCAGGGGAAGTGACTGAAAGCCAATAGGGAGCAAACAGCATTGTTCCCTCTCAGACCCCTCCCTCACATACAGCGTCACAATGCAGCAATGTGGGTTGCCCCACCCTGGCAAATACCTAAGGCTCTGCCCCTTACTACATAACAGGCACAGAGACCAAAAAAAAAAAAAAGCCCAAATGAAAGAACAGATCAAAACACCAGAAAAAATAGAACTAAGTAAGGAAGAGATAGCCAGCCTATCAGAAGCAGGGTTCAAAACACTGGCAATCAGGATGCTCACAGAATTGGTTGAGTATGGTCACAAAATGGAGGAAAAAGTGAAGGCTATGCAAAGTGAAATAAAGAAAAATACACAGGGAACCAACAATGACAGGAAGAAAACTAGGACTCAAATCAACAATTTGGAATGAAAGAAATAAACATCCAACAAGAACAGAATGAAGAAACAAGAATTCAAAAACACGAGGAGAGGCTTAGGAACCTCCAGGGCAACTTTAAACGTTCCAACATCCAAATCACAGGGGTGCCAGAAGGAGACGAGGAAGACCAAGAAATTGAAAACTTATTTGAAAACATAATTCAGAAGAACTTCCCCAATTTGGCAAAGGAAATAGACTTCTAGGAAGTCCAGGAAGCTCAGAGAGTCCCAAAGAATTTGGACCCAAGGAAGCACACACCAAGGCACATCATAATTAAGTTACCCAAGACTAAAGATAAGAAGAGAATCTGAGAAGCAGCAAGAGAAAAGGAGACAGTTACCTACCAAGGAGTTCCCATAAGACTGTGAGCTGATTTCTCAAAAAAACCTTGCAGACAAGAAGGGGCTAGAAAGAAGTATTTGGAGTCATGAAAGACAGGACCTACATCCAAGATGACTCTATTCAGCACAGCCATCATTTAGAATGGAAGGGCAGATAAAGTGCTTCCCAGATAAGGTAGATGAAGTTCCCGATGGAGCTGTAAAACCACCCACAAACAAACTACCCATTTTCTGTTCTAGAACTCATAGGACTGCTTTTTTAGCACCAAAGAATTTATTTCCTTACTCGGAAAATAAGAAAAAGTATGGAAAAGAAAAGAAATGAAAAAGCTTTAATGAAGGTTTATGGGAGATAGATAACAATCCAAAAGTAAAATTTTGCATCAACTAGGCAATCAAATGCATTGACTGATGTTGAAGCTGAAGCAAAAGAAACTAGTGTTTCAAAAGAAGATACTGACCACAAAGAAAAAGCCAGCAATGAGGATGTGATTAAAAATTGACATAACCACTCCAAAAGCTGCCAGAAGAGGAAGAAAGGCAGAAAAACAAGTAGTAACCGAAGAGGCAGGAGCAGTGACAACAGCAACAGCATCTGCTAATCTAGAAGCGAGTCTTGAAAGAGGACAACCTGCAGCAACAGAAGTCAATATTCCAAAACCAAGAGAGACCCAAAACAGAACCGTCCTTCAGAGAGTGGCATTATAACTAAAGAAGCCAAAGTAAGAAAAAGGGGCAAGAGGAAAAACAACCTAAAAAGCATCTTTAAAAGGATGAAGAGGGTCAGAAGGAAGAAGATAAGCCAAGGAAAGAGCCAGACCACAAATAGGGGAAGAAAGAAGCTGAATCAGAAAGGAAAAATTTAGCTTAAACAGGGGTTACATCAACCTCTGATTCTGAAGAGGAAGGAGATGATCAAGACGATGAAAAGAAGAGAAAAGGTGGAAGAGACTTTCAGACTGCTCATAGAAGGAATATGCTCAAAGGCCAACATGAGGAAGAAGCAGCAGACAGAAAACTCAAGCAAGAAGAACAAATGGAAACTGAGCACCAAACAACATGTAATCTGCAGTGATAAAAAATACATCTCATTCTGGGCTCAAAGCATTAATCCAGTTACTAAAAAGAAAATGCATGGAACAAACATGAGATGAAGATCTTGAGACAGACTCATTGGACTGAATTTCCTCCTCTTGCCCTTTGATGGAAGAATGTTCCAGATTCTAAATTGAGGACTTTGTTAATGGCATTATTACTGTTGTTAATTTCCTGTAAGGTACACACTACATACTAAGGTCAGCAAAAGTTTTTTTCCAAGCTTAAAATGAAGCTTTGTGTATGAAAATTAGAATGTGCTGAAAAGATGGTGGTTGTACATTATTTCATTCAGAAAATATAAAAATTAATTTTGTTTTGAAGTTAGATGTTAAACTGGAATAGCTATTATACCCCAGAAAATGGGGTAGTTGTGCCTTTCCCTTCACATTCCTTTGTTGTTTAATTCTTTAGAATCTTATTTTTTTTAATACTGAGAGTTTAAACATAGCCTTGTTAAGAAAACAAAAATGAAACTGTAACCAAAATTTTTAAATAAAGTTTTTTTAAATAAACAAACAAACAAAAAAAGAATTCCCATGGTCTGGTGCAAGCAAGCAAGCATAAGTTACTTACCTTTCTTTCTTTTATATATTTCTATATTTTCCAGAAGTTTAGGTGCAACAGTTGAGCAGAGATCCTCCAGTAATGCCAGATTATCTGCATCTATGAGAGTTTGTTTCTCCAGATGTCCCAGGAAACTTAGAGAGGTCTGCAAGAGAATCAAGGGAGTCACATTTACTTGCCTACTGATCATTCATTCATTCATTAAACACTACCTGCATAGCCACCAGGCACCAGGTTTTGTATTGGTGAATAAGGTAGGTTGTTTATCCCAGAGGAGTTCAATAGTGTGGGAGAAGAGGCATTACCAAGTAAATCTCTATACAATCTATATTAATACCAGATTTTATATATATGTATAAATACCAGACTTTTTATACACAGACACATACCAGACAGTGCAAAAACAACTCAATGATGTAGATACCACTATAATCACCATTATAAAAATAAAACAACTGAGGCACAGAGAGATTCAATAACTTGTCCAAGGTCAAAAAGCTAATAAGTGGTTGCGGGGGACCCTGTCCTGGCTGCCAGATGTGGGGGGGCTCCGCCCGCAGAACCCCCCGTTCGTCACGGATGAAAATAAAAACTACCAAGACAAGATCTGCTTGGGGAGGAAAGGGGTCAAACTCTCAGAGGAGAATGACCCAGAGCCCCTTCCTCACTAGGCTTTTATTGGGTTCCAATACACCGGAATACAAGTTTAACATGTCAAAGAAATCTGAGGGCTTAATCCAAGCCAGTGTTTGTCAGGAAAGGGGGTTGCCAAACTTTGGGAGACATGCTCATTTCCTCCTGGGACACTTGTCACCTCAGGAAGAGCACTCAGAAAAGCAGGTTTCACAGGACTTTAGGAATTCTTTCTTATGCCTGATCACCCAGGGAGCCGTCCTGGTCGGTACAGGGCTGCACCACTCACCCCCACAGTTTCAAGCCAATTAGGAAGCAGGAGACATCTCCCAGATGGAAATGAGGACTCGGGCTATGTCAGAATAGCTGGGGGGCGAGGGTCCATCACATCCTCTTTGCTGCAGCCCCCCGAGTCCTTCCATGAGGCCTCCCAAGTGGTGGTGTCTGGCTTAGGTTGCCCCTCCCATGAGGAGTCTTACCCGTCATTGACTACCAACCAAGCATCGGGGCCAGAGATGGATGAGGCAGAAGCAGCACTCCTGCCAGGGAGATAAGCTTTGTCTCCTTAGTAGGTCACATCTTTGTGACAGAACAGACCCAGATGAAGTGGGTCCCTTGGGCTCTTACACAGACCACCATGGGGTGAGGGTTACAACTCCTGAAACCAGGCCGAACGATCCGCAACAAGTGGTAAAGTTGGGATTTGAACCCTGGCTGTCTGATGTCAAATCTCTCTTATTAACCATTGAGCTATACTACTTTTAACTCACAGTTGTGGATGATATAATAGATTAAGCAGCATCAAAACAGAGGCACCAAGGATATGAACATAAAATGTTCTAAAAGAATTTTACATTTGTTATTTTAAAAGAAAAAATCTGTTAAGTACTCCTAGGAAAAAAACTGCAAATTGGTTAGTATTATTTTAATATTGAATTACATATGTAATATTGAATTACATACGGCATCATAATCTTTTCAATGATTAGGGCTTCCCAGTGTATTAGGCTGGTTATGAAAAAAACATATGAACAAAATTATATTAGAGCCTTCAAAAAAGAGAAACTACTCAGAATCAGAACATTATCTGCAGAGTAGGATATGGGGAAGAGGTCTCTAGGCATGTTGAATGGTTGAAAAGTGGAAAAGGGACCGTACGTTCAGGAATATGGAGAAGAAGGCTTCGAGTACGAACCATGGGTGAGTGAGCTAGGGCACAGCAGCAGCAGCAGGCTGATATCAGGTGGTGAAAGAACACACACACCATGTGAGAAGTTTGGGCAAGTGTGCCATGGGTCAAGGGGTGCCAGTAGTACCTTTTAAGAACAGTAACATGAACAGATTTGTTTTTAAATAGAAGTCTTGGGGATAGGTTGGAGGAGGAATGGATTTGAGAGAAAATACTGGTGGAAAGATTAAATACTCGGGTGAAGAGATGAACAAGACCTAGTCTAAAGCTGGTGGTGGAAAAGCAGAAGAGGCACTAGGTTTGAGAACATTTCTGAATTATAATTTGGTGAGTTTTGAGGCTCAGTTTGAAGTGGGTGAAGGAAGAGTCAAAGATGACTTAAGCAGCAATACCACTCATTTATTCATCATCTATTCAACACAGCAGGCTTCACACAAGCTGTGTGAGAGGCGATGCTTGAATAGCATCTTGGAGGATGACTAGTCCTTCCCTGACATCATGGAAAAGGACCTTCAAGGTGAAGAAAACCATATGGGGAAAAGTATGAGAAACTAAAAATCTGTTTATGCGGAGGTTTGCAGTGGCTTCAGCGGAAACAATTTAATCGGAATGATGAAACCCGAAGCCATATTGGAATGCGTTGGAACATGATTAAGAGTTGAGTTAGTGGAGAAAGAGTGTGTGTAGACTATTCTTTCAAGAAGCTTGGCTGTAGAGGGAAGGAGGAAGTTAGAGCAGTAACAGGAAGGAAGAGGAAGAGTTCATTACAGTGTGTGTTGCAGGTATGTGTGTTTTAAAAGGAGTCATTGAATGTGGAAGGTGGGGGTGGGTAGGTCAGGGGAGAGTAATGGGGGGGAATGGGGAAATAGATCATTGAACAACAATAAAAAAAGATTTGTAAGCTTGACAAAAACTATCTAGAGCAGCAATGAAAAGTATCATATAAATAAAATGAATTTGAATAATGTGAAAAAATAAAAATAAAAGAAGTCACTTGAAAAAATGCTCAACATCACTAGCCATCAGAGAGATGCAAATTAAAACCACAATGAGATATCACCTCACACTTGCCAAAATGGCCATCATTAATAAATCAACAAACAACAAGTGGTGGTGAGGACATAGAGAAAAGGGAACCCTACCACACTGCAGGTGAGAACGCAGACTGGTGCAGCCACTGTGGAAAACAGCATGGAATCCCCCCCCCCAAAACTAAAAATGGAACTGCCTTTTGACCTAATGATTCCACTCCTGGGAGTATCTCTGAAAAATCCTGAAACACCAGTTTCAAAAGAATTTATGTACCCCTATGTTCATAGCAGCACTATTTATAACAGCCAAGATTTGGAAAGAGCTGAAGTGCCCATCAGTAGATGAATGGATTAAAAAAAAACTGGTACATCTATACAACAGAATACTATGCAACAGAAAGAAAGAAGGAATTCCTGCCTTTTGTGACAGCATGGATGGAACTGGAGACTATTATGCTAAGTGAAATAAGCCAGTTGGTGAAAGACAAATACCATATGATCTCACTTATAAAAGTAACCTAATGAACAAAATAAACTAATGAGCAAAATAGAACCAGAGGCATAGAATCATGCAACAGACTGACAGCTGAAAGAGGAGAGTGGGCAGGTGGTGATGGATTGAAAGGAAGTGGAGGGAGTAGTCAAAGAATATACATGAAGGAGCCATAGACGCAGACAACGGTGTGGGGACTGACTACAGAAGTGGGAGTCGGGCTAGGGGGAGGGGGGCAATAGGGGAAAATTGGGACAACTGTAATACCATAAACAATAAAATATTTTTTTAAAAAAGAAGTCACTCAAAATGCACACACAACCAAGGGAAAGTCCAGAATTACAAACTCATCTGATCAAAAGAGGCATTATAAGTTTCCAAGAAATTCCAGGCACAGGTATAAGACCCCAAAAGGCAAAGAAGTATGTGTGGCCCCACAAACGGCACCCACAGCTTGGCCAGGGAATAACGCAGCAGAGAGGAGAGGGTGAAGGAGGATTCATCCAAAGCCAATCTGCTGGGCAAAGGGGTTGGGGAGAACACCACACAAGGTGCTGTGGTAGGCAATGTACAAATGAGCTCTCTCTGAACCTCAAAACAGATGCTCCTATCTTGACAGCATCCTACTAGGAGGAAAAAAAGGGGTTAAGACATAATTCCAGACAAAGTATAATTCGTTATACTTTGTAGAAAGTTTATTAAACATTTATTAAATGACAACTTCTACACACACAATTTAAATGGCATCTCTACGCTAGTTTAAGAACACCACCTTGTGACAGATAGTTACTAGATTTATCATGGTAATCACTTTGAAAGGTATTCAAATGTTGACTTACTATATTGTACACCTGAAACTAATAAGAAATTGTACGTCAACTATAATTAAAAATAAATGTTAAAATAAAAGAACAAAGTTTTTCGCTTTGCTTCTTTCCTAAAAAGCTAGTGGATTTGGGTATGTTTTCCTTTACATCATTCTATGTTGATTGCCACACTGAGAATGGATTTCCCGAAAGTTGAAGGCAGCTCTAGTGCTGTAAGTGTGTATGAAAGCTATCAAAGAGGAAACCTAAGACAGTCTACAAACTTGTGCTAGAGGGATGTGTGTCCCTCTACCACAACCATATCAATTTAGAACCCTTCCACCCTGGCTGGTGTGGCTCAGTGGATTGAGCACCTGCTTGCGAATCGAAAGGTCGCTGGTTTGATTCCAGGTCAGGGCATATGCCTGGGTTGCAGGCCAGGTCCCCAGTTGGGAGTGTGTGAGAGACAACCATTTGACATTTCTCTCCCTCTCTTCCTCCCTCCCTTCCCCTCACTCTAAAAATAAAATAAATAAAAAAAAATTTTTTTTTTAAAGATTTTGTTTACTTATTTTTAGAGAGGGAAAGGGAAGGAGAAAGAGAGGGAGAGAAACATCAGTATGGGCTTGCCTCTCGAACGCCCCCTACTGGGGGCCTGGCCTGCAACCCAGGCATGTGCCCTGACTGGGAATCGAACCAGCAACCCTTTGGCTCACAGGCTGGAGCTCAGTCCAATGAGCTACACCAGCCAGGGCTAAAATAAATAAAATCTTTAAAAAATAAAAAGAACCCTTCCTTTTGGGTTGAGGGTCATTCAGGCTCTCCTCTAGTGGCTGTTGACAAATTTATTTCTGTGATCAAATCTTTTGCAATTGCAATCACAGATAACATTGCCTTATTAATCCCTAATATGGAAACTCATCTGGGTTGCTTAGAGATTGTCCTTTACACACTTCAGAAAGCTGGCCTAATCCCAAAGTCCAACAGAGATCAACCTGGATTATCTAAAGTGTATAACTCAACCACAATTCTTGGGTGAAGAATCAGCTTTCCTTTGAGATAAAGCTGAGATCATTTGGAATCCAAGAAAGCAGTACAGTTTTCCTGAGTTTGACCAGGTTATGCTACAGTTCTATGCCACATCTAAACATAGTAACTCCTCCTGTTACTGTTGTACCAAGTGAAAAAAAAAAACAAAATCATTTGGCCACTTGGGCATGAGCTTTTGATGATTTAAAAGCTAATTTAGCAGGGGAAAGATGTTTGGAATGCTCCTGACCATAAAAATGTTTTTGTAGCCGCAAATGCCTTCAAGCATATGTCTGAAACCTACAGAAACAGCTGGGGAAGAAGTACGGTCCCTAGTTATTCTTAGTGGATAAAATCATTGCTCAATGTTGAGCATATCAGGGACTCCTTTTATAAAGCTCTTCATCCTCCACCCAATTGTAGGGAGTAAGTACTTCTGTCCATGGCATAAGGAGAAGTGTAAAAATAGAATGTGGTCTCATTTTATTTATAAACCCAGAAACTGGAAAAATTGCCAAAGGATGTGCAAAGCTGGGGAAGAATACTAACAGAATAACCTGGATGTGGCAGACCTTTCTGCGTGGCGTGGGCCCAGCTCCCACTCGGAGATGCACAGGACCCATGCCCACAGATAGGTTCTCTCTCGGGTAATCAGATTTGCAATATACCTAAGCTGTTTTCAGTCTTGCTTCTTGCTGAAAACTCTCACCCTCCAAATGTTTGTTTAACTTCCTAAAATCCATGCTAAACCTTGGAGGGACCAGTGTAACCAGCTCAACTACTTTTGCCTTTTCATTTGCTAATATCCTTCTTCTGTGATGTGATGAGGGTCATTGGCTCCTTTTGTTGTAACTAGGGATAGTGAGTGAGGACCATCTTGTAATGTGAGGAGAAATAAAATAAAGGCCTGTCATGGCGAAGGCTGTGGTTTTTGCTCCCCTTAAGAGAAAAGCCACGCTGTTGTCCTTTTTCCTCCAACGGACTCGGTAGTCCGTGTGTATGTTTTATTTCATCCATAATGACTCGGACACTGCTAGCCGGTGTGTGCATCACCTGGAGAGCTTTCAAACTACAGAAATCTCTAATGTTGAGAAATTCTGCATTTAACTTAAATTCTGTCACTCGAATAGGTCATTGCTTTGAAGAAATGCAAATACAAACATATTGAAAAAATTATTATCTGAAACAAATCCCCTGGTTTTTTTAATTCTCCAAGAACTTGCAGACCTTTAGGATATATGGTATATGTGTGTTACACAGTAGTTCCCCCTTATCTGTAGTTAAATGCATTCCAAGGTCCCCCCTAGACACCTGAAACCTTGAAAGGGTAGCTAACCCTTTACATACACTTTCTTATACATAAATACCTATGATAAAGTTTAAATTTCTAGATTAGCACAGTAAGAGATAAATAGCAAAAATGAATAATAAAATAGAACGATTGTAATAATATACCGTAGTAATAAAAGTTATGCAAGTGTGGTCTCTCCCAAAATATCTTATGTACTCTTCATTTGACTCAATACACCTATCAAGATGTTTCTTCCACTGCTCAAAACAGTTTTTAAACTTGTTGATTTTGAAGCCTTTTAGTGCTTCTGCCATTTTTTGTTTCACCTCTTCCACATCAGCGAAATGTTTGCCTTTGAGGGCTTTTTTTCATCAGAGTGAGATCACGTGAGTAGGGAGGGTAGAGCATAGGGGCCATGCCTTTGTGGTCAAAAATCTGCTGAACACTCAGCGCAGTGTGGGCAGATGCACTCATAAATCACCCATTACGAAATGGACAAATGCATTCAAAAGTCTTTAAAAAACAACAACAACAACACTGAAACCGAACGCAGCCTCTCACAACAATGCCAGCTGGTACACTGATACAGATGGGTTCCTAGAATAGTCACTTAGTGGGGGAGGGCTGCACTACAAGGGGCCTACCCTTCAGAGCATAATTCCAATTTTGGGGAGGTCCCATATATATACAAAATGGAGTCTTATTAAGCCCCGGTACAGAAACTCACCTGGGTTTTCATACCAGGGATTAATAAGACAGCATTATTTGAGGTTGCAATTGCAAAAGATTTCATCACAGAAATAAATTCTTTACCAGCCAATAGAGAAGAGCCCGAATTCCCTTCACCCAAAAAGGAAAGGTTCTACATTCATACAGTTACTCTAGAGGGACAAAAATGACATTTGTAGGGAGTCTAGGTTTCCACACATATATATTTACTTGTAGAAAGAGAACTAACAAAGATTAAAAACTTCAATAAGGATAATAATTGCAATGGACTGAAACCTATCAGATACGTTTAAATCTATGAATTCAAATTTATATGTTTTTAATGAATAACTTTCAGAGAATGACAGAAAACCACTCAATTATCACAAAAACTGGGTAAATAAAAGAAAGAATAGAGCATTTATATATAAACTGCATCACCAGGTAACCAAACAATAGACAAGGGGGAAACAAAATTATGGAATTTAAAAATCCCCATTTTGTAAACCCCAAAGAATCAATATATAAAACTGTTGAATATCAACAGTTGCTAATATCAAAAAAGAAAGCCAGGAATTGTGTACATCCGAATGAGAGAATGCAACACAAGGCCACTAGGTTCTTGCCAAAAGGATCCAACCTGAGTCTGATGAAACCTCTGAGTTCAGCTGCCAATTTGCATGAAATGCAGAAGACGGAAGAGCATGCTGAACTGCACCAAGCACACACATCAGCAAAACCTACATGAGGGGAAATTCTAGGGGCCAATTGTCCTAGAATTCTTCAGCAGATAAATTTTAAGCAAAAGAATAGGATCGTGGGAGGGGAGTTTAACCTATAGGTTAAGGGACACTCAAAAGAAAAAATTGGTCAAGACTAAACTGAGGTCTAGAGATGCACAGGAAAGTGATAAAACCATAAAGAAACATAAGAACCTAATTACTATAAATGCCAGGACAATGGTTACTTCTAGGGGGTGGGAAGGGGCTGTGACTGGGATGGGGCAAATGGAGGGGTTTCTGGAATGGCTGGTGAAATTCTATTTCTTGACCTGAGTAGTGATTTCAAGGGTATTTGCCTTATAATAATTCATTTAGCTGTATGTTTTTTGTGTGTGTCATTTTCTGTACTATATTTTGGTGCTTTCTTTCAAGAATAAAAAAATAAAAAGAAAAGGAAAAAGTGTAAAAAAATAACAGGAGGATATGAAAACTTTCAGGGGCTATCTAAGGAAGAAAATTAATAGAGTCTGACAAAGGGCAACAACGATGAGAGTGTCATATCTTTTCACATCCCCACTGTGGTGGTTTAGTTCCTCCTGCTACTCCCCCTAGTTATTCATTGTAAAATCACATACTCAGAAGGTGTTTGGACCATTTTTTTTCCAGAAAGAAATAGAAGGGAGTAGATTGTATCATCCCTTTCTTTCATGCTTGTATTCACAGCACCATTTGTAACAGATTCTGCAAGATTCTGGGGCTATAAGGATGAGTAGACTCACTCCCCACCCCCAAGGAATCACAACCAATCTTTGGGAGAAAGGAACCTCTAGAGATGATCAATCAAAGGATGCAAATGGCTAAAATCCCTGAGGGTTCTAAAAGGGGGAAGATAAGGTCTCAAAGAGTGTGTCCAAAACAGAGAAATAACTTGCTGAGGTCTACAGATCTGAGCCAAGAAACATGTTTAATGAATCACTAACATGGTCTTCATTTGAACTACCACATGTAAAACAGTTTCCCGTTCCTTAGTTATGATTGGGGCAGGGGGGAAGTTGTCAATATCAGTTGATTGGAGAGAATGTGATATAGGAGGACTACACATGTAGTCCTGAGCCTACACATGTAGGCTCAAGAGCATCAGTGAGGTCCTCGTTCATAAATTAGATGGAGGAATTTATGGCCGTTCACTTAGTGCTACATTTTATAACTTCCATATGTTACATGTATTTTTTGTTATAAAACCTTATATAACTTAGAATCTAATAAAAATAGTGGTTGAATAACACAATGAAAATCATGTTACAGGGTAAAGTTTGAAAATTGGTATTTGTGAAATTAACTACCTTGTTTGCCACAAGCCGCTATTAAAGTCAAAATAAAAATATATATGGTATATAAAGTTTTGAGGCCTGGAAGAGAGACATGCAGCTACTTTCCTGCCAGTATAGCAAAAATAGTAGCGACTTCTAGTCAAGATGGCAGTGTAGGAAGACATGGCTTGCCTCTTCGCACAACCACAGCAAAATTACAACTAGAATGTAGAACAACCATCATAACCATCAGAAATCAAGTTGAATGGAAGTCTGACAACTATGGAATTAAAGAAATCACATCCATCCAGACAGGTAGTAGGGGCACAGACATGGAAGGACTGTTCCCTCACTCACGTGTGGTGGATAAAAATTTGGGAGGGATATCTCAGAAACAAGGAGTCCCAGCCCCACACCAGGCTCCCAAGCCTGGGGTTCCATGCCAGGAAGGTAAGTCCGTACAACTGCTGGCTACAAAACTCAGCAGGGATTGAACTGGTGGAAGAACCTTCTGGAGCCCCAAGCAGTTCCTCTTAAAGAACTGAGACACAAAATCACCTGCTCAGATTCACTCCTTCTGAGCTCCAGCAATATGGTAGCACTTGAAAGACACCAGTGGCACACAGAAAAACTGAAGTATCTGGCATTGAGGCAAGCGAAGGCCATTGTCCCTTTTCTAACCGCCCCCCACCCCCACATGCAGACATACACAGAGCTGGGAAATTTTGCCATATCTGAGATTCCATCAACCTGGTTCACACTGTTTGCCTGCCTTGGAGATCCCCAGGGACTCTTCCCCACCCAGCTTGCAGTCCCACCTGTGTTGCTTTTCCACATGAATGACTAGTCTTGGCTCATGCTTCACAACTTCCTAAATCCTGTCAAACAAGTAACAGCTGGCCTCAGTGAGCCCCAGGCCCAGCACTAGCAGCAGCCAGCCTAGATTCAAAATTTAGCTTCACTTGGGAATCTCCTAGCCTAGCACAGGTAGCAGCCATTTCAGATTGCTTTATAGCTCAGGAAGAGTAGCCCTGGGCAAAACACAGGTGGGGGATGACCTTGGTCTGCACCACGCAGGAAACCCCAGGGCCAGTGCACCCAGTGGACAGCTACAGACCACATCACAGCACCACCACCCTGCCCCTGCATAGCTGATCTTGCACAGAGGGCTGAGGTTGGTGGTAAGTAGTCACAGCCAATCCTTGCAGCTGACTGGCCTGGGTGAATCCCTCCCATTGATCTGCCAACCACAACCAAGGCTCAACTACAAGAGGAGGGTGGACTCAGCCCACACATAGGGCACACCTCAAGTACCCTGCTTAGGTGATAGAGGAGGCTGTGCCACTGGACCCTACAGGATGCTTACTACATTGGGCCACACTACCAAGACACAGAGTCAAAGCAGCTCTACCTAACACATAGAAACAAATAAAGGGAGGCTGCCAAAATGTGGAGACAAAGAAACACAGCCCAAATGAAAGAACAAATCAAAATTCTAGAAAAAGAGCTAAACAAAATGGAGATAAGCAATCTATCAGGTGCAGCATTCAAAACACTGGTTATAAGGATGCTCAAGGAACTTAGTGAGGACCTCAACAGCTTAAAAAAGATCCAGTCAGAAATGAAGGATTCACTCATTAAAACAAAGAACAATTTACAGGGAAACAACAGTAGAATAGATGAAGCCAAGATTCATATCAATGATGTGGAACATAATGAAGCAAAATACAACCAATCAGAACAACAAAAAGAAAAGAGAATTAAAAAAATGAAGATAGTGTAAGCAGCCTGTGGGACAACTTCAGTCATTCCAACATTTGGATCATAGTGGTGCCAGAAGGAGAAGAGAAGAACAAGAAATTGCAACTCTATTTGAAAAAATAATGAAAGAAAAGTTCCCTGATTTGGTGAAGGAAATACACATGCAAGTCCAGGAAGCACAGAGAGTCTCAAACAAGATGGATGCAAAGAGGCCCACTCCAACAAACATCATAATTAAAATGCCAAAGGTTAAACTCAAGGAGAGAATCTTAGAAGCAGCAAGAGAAAAGCAGTTAGATACCTACGGGAGAGTTCCCATAAGACTGTCAGCTGATCTCAAAAGAAACTTTGCAGGCTAGAAGGAATTGGCAAGAAGTATTCAAAATCATGAAAAGCAGGGACCTACAGCCAAGATTGCTCTATCCAGCAAAGCTATCATTTAGAATCAAAGGGCAGATAAACAGCTTCCCAAACAAGAAAAAAACTAAAGGAGTTCATCATCACCAAACCATTATTATATGAAATGTTAAAGGGACTTATTTAAGAAAAAAATCAAAACTTTGAACAATAAAATGGCAAAATATACAAATCTATCAACAATTGAATCTAAAAACAAACTAACCAAGCAAGAAGAACAGAGACAGAATCATGGATATGGAGAGCATTTTGATGGTTGCCAGATGGGAGGAGGGTGTGGGGTACTGGGTGAAGAGTTGAGGGGATTAAGAAGTACAAATGGGTAGTATGGAAGAGCCACAGGGATGTAAAGTGTAGGAAATGGAGTAGCCAGAGAACTTATACACATGACTCATGGGCATGAACGATGGTGTGGGGATTGCCTGAGGGAGTGGGAAGGCCTGGGTGGAGGCGGGCAATGGGGGAAAATCAGGACAACTTAATAGCATAATTAACAAAATATAATTTAAAAAAGAATATTGGCAAATGTGACCAATGTAGTAAGAATATCAGCAAATAACATTATTACATTAATATTAAAAACATTACATCCATACAGCCCTTTACAAAGTCCATCCTCAAACTGCCTCATTTGAATTTCACATAACCCTTAATGGAAGACACTGCAAAGTCCACTGAAAAGGACACACGACTCCCTCGGACATCTCAATTAATGTAGATGACAATTGGCTAATTCCTACTCTGCAGTATTTCCCACCTTCTCATGTCCTTGTTGTGCCCTGAACATTTCTGTATCATAAAATGCAGTGGATGCCAGTAGCAGTTAATCATTTACTGTATGGTTACTGTGTGTCAAATATAGGCCTTATGATAATGCTTTATGAACATTATTTTCTCTAATCCTCCCAACGGTCCTGAAAGAAAGTGATGTGGCATATGAGAAGATGGAGACTCAGAAATGTCCAATCACATATGGAGCTGGTCGCAGAACCAGCACTAGAACCCAGGCCCATTTGACACCAAAGTCGATGTTCCTAACCATTGTATGATACTGTTTCCTACAAAACAAACAAACAAACAAACAGATAAATAAATAAACAAACCATCTTGAAAACCTTTCCAGCTTCTTCCCAAACACCAATTAGGGTAATGTTCACAGAGATCTCATTCTCTATGATCCACTCACCAGCTGGATTGGGGGTAACGAGTCCTTCATAATGAAGCTCATGTCCTTTAAGATATCCGAGTCGATGTTTTCAGACAGTTCGTAGAGCAGGTTTCTAAGACATACACCCAAAGAGACAAATGAAGTCTCACACTTGCAGAGGACAGCATAGTAAATCGAGTGCTTTTACTTATGTTCCCTCCCACATAAACGATCACAACCCTGTACGTAGACAATTATTAATCCCACTCTATAGAGCCCAAAACTAAAACTTTGAGCTTCAGCGTGACCTATTACATTTGGATAACAGAGTAAACAGTAGGGATAGACTTTCTGATTCCAAGTCCAGTGCTAGAAAAACCTAAAATACAATTATGGCCTTTCATCTGCAGCTCCACTGTAGAAATGATGTCAGGCGATGTAGAGTCTACTATTGAAAAAGGGAGGACATTCCCCCAACTTCTGGATAGCCATATAATGCATAACCAGACAAACTGAATGTTTCATTCGCACACTAATGTCTCTGTATGCCAGAGACCATTCCTTGATCTCTGAAAAATCAGTTGTTTAACAGCAAAGTGGAAAAAAAATGATTTCCAGAATCCCCTCGCTGACCCAAGGATAACTCAGGTTCTGAAAGTCAGTCCGGGTGTTAAAGCCTGAAGGACATAATTGCCCAGGCAATTAAGTAAAATAACACTTTGAAGGCTCCTCCTTGTAAAGTTCTCTGTAGGTACTACATCAGTGGACAATTTAAAAGTGATGTCTAAGGTCTGACCGTGATAGGCCTGATGTCTATATTTTACTTCTCTGTGTTTCCCCCCAAAAATGTAGCTGGACATGGCATAAATGATATCCCTCTCTACCCTAGAGACATCATTTTCACTTTGCTTATTTTGCTCCAAGGTTGCATTCTTCTCAAATAACCGAAGGCAGACATACCCAGTGGCTCACAGAAGAAAGGATATCAGAGACTGGAAAAGAGAAAAGTGTAGGCCTGCTGTGCTTATGTAAGCTTCCCTTGGCAGTGAGAAACAAAACTATGGGAAGCCACTGCTAAGCCCAGAGAGGCCCAACCTCTCCTCTCATGAGTACCTAGAGCTGAGAAATCTCCTAGTGTAAATCACTGTAAAATCCAAAAAGGTAGATAA
The DNA here is from genome assembly GCA_039655065.1 of Glossophaga mutica. Lineage (NCBI taxonomy): Eukaryota > Metazoa > Chordata > Mammalia > Chiroptera > Phyllostomidae > Glossophaga > Glossophaga mutica. The sequence continues at coordinate 28,892,928 of CM077306.1, forward strand.
CAGATCCTAATCCCAGTCTCCTTTCAAAGCCCAATGACCTGAATGAACATAAATTGGAAAACCGCTTGTCTTGATTTCAGACTCCTCCTCACCTGAACAGAGAGACCTTCTTTAGAGTGGGCAGCAAACTCCGGACTTGCTCTTTGGTGTAGTTGAGGTGCTTCAGCAGCGAGGGCTGCTTCATGGTGTAAAGGAGTTCTGCTAGCAAGAAGGGGTCTTGCTCACTCAGCAGCTCCTTTGCCATGAGATGTTCAAAAACATCCGAGGCTGAGCTGGACATCTCTAGCTTCTTGCGGGAGACGAAATCTTGGCAGAGAAACTTTAATTGTTCGACTTCTTTATCTCCCAGCTGTGAATCAATAGTCAGTAGCCTTCTGCGAAAGTTCTCTCCACCATTATTAAATAAACTGGAAATCCGATTTTGACCTTGAAATGACATGGCCGGTCTGAAAGAGACAGAGAGGTGGGGTTGTGTGTTAGAGAGTAAGAACACAAGGCACCTCAACTTCCCAGGCCCTCTCCCGATTTCAGCCTCCTCTGTTCCAGGCATTATTAGACTTTTCTGTAACTGTTAAAAAGTAAAAATTACTGAAATAAAAATTATTGGGCTGTTACTTAAAAAAAAAAAACAATAACCCAGAAAACTTGACGCCAATACTTGTATGTTAACTCTTTAGGAGGTCTGGAGGGAGATTTTCTTGGGACTCATTTGCCGTGATTTCTCTGAAATGGAAATGTCCACCAGAGAAGCTGGTTGAAATGGAGGCCAGCGTAGCACAACAGCTCCTGGTTGGCATCCCACTTGGAGCTCTTAATTCATTCCCACCAAATGGCAGAAATGTCACTTAGATTTATGCCCTACATTTTAGATATAAAGCAATCCGGAGGTTTATATTTCTGAAGTGCCTACGAACCCAAGGACAACGAGGCAACATTGTTAACCCTAACGGGACAGGCTTGGAACCCACGGAAAGAGCAGCCATCATCCGAGACCCTAGAAATAAAGGGAAGTTTTAGACAAGAGTTGCTTGAATCAATGTGGAAAGTCACAAATGAACCAATATTTCCACATGACCAGTTCATAAACTGTGGTATTTTCTACACTGATTTTATTCTAATAAGAGGAGCAATAAACTGATAAAAAAAATTTCGGTGGAGTATTATTCATAATATAAGGACAAGGTACATAGTCACTGTATAAGACTTGGCTATTTAGAAACAAGAAACTGCTTTCTAAAGCAAAGAGAACATAGCAAAAACAAAACATCGATAACAAAGAGCGGTTATATCTAGCTGATATAATGATATAAAACATAAAGTTTTTTCTGGGCTCCTGTTTGAGTTTTTCAAATCTTATGCAATAAACACATATTACTTATATTATTAGAAAAAAGAAACCAAAAAATGCCATTTTAATGTGATCACCCATGGGGTCTGGGTTTCTCGGAGACATCTTCCTTTTCTAATACATCATATATTTGCCTTGAAGTTTTCTGAAGAACCTAAATCTTTCAGCCAGACTTTGTCTCTTGTTTGCAGATTAGCGTATTTGTGCCAGTAAAGGCTATGCCAGAGCCTCCCTGGGCCTTTTTAAACTTTCATGTTCCCTGGGAAAGCTGATAAATCCAGAAGAAATAGCACCATTACTGAAAACAAGAGTTTCTGCAAGTTTCTATGACATAAAGCAAGGGAAAATGCTGGCGTCTAAGATCCCACTAGGGTCTTAGGTGTTAATTACATACCTTCAAATGAAATTCCACTGATCCTGGTTCTTAGGGATATTGTCTGAAAGCAAAGTTTTGAAGAAATTAGAATCCTCTCTGTGCTCCAAGTCCTAAGAAAGTTCCAATTTACACGGGAGAAAACTCAAGACTTGTTGCTGGCTATGGAAACTAAAACTGAATCTCAGGCTTGAGACATTTCCTGCTGATGTCATCACTGCCTTTCCCTTCCTGCCCCTGGCATAAGGATGATCCTGATTAAACAGCGCCTTCTAAAGGCATATACACAACTTCCCCACATTGGCGCTCAGGACCTCTTTCCCTGGCAAAGCCAGGCTCTCTTACAAATGAACTCCTAGAAGGCACTTGTGTTCTGACCTTTCCCTTGGGTCACTCTCCTCCCTCAGCCAAAGAGGAAAGTGTCAATTTTTTCAACCACCTGCTTCCCCAGATTCACTTAAGCTTTAAAATAAAACCCAAAAGCCCATGAATAGTAGTAAGCCATCTTAATCTTTTCTCAATAAGTCCAGGTACAAATAAACAAACAAAAAAATTTAAAGCAAAAAAAGAAGAGGAGGAGGAGCTGAAACATAAGCCAATTTGAGGTATGTTCAAGGAACTCAACTAACGATGGGCAAAATTAATGAAGTCTCTGCCCTCATAGCATTAAGTCCAGCAGGAAAGAGACCTTGAAGATATTATTTCTAAGAATAAAAACAATACCTAACACATACCACAATTACTAGGTGCCAAACATGCTTTACTCACTTAATCATCCCAAGTTTCTAAGGTAAATATTATTACTAAGGCCCCCTTTTCTTGTAATCCTTGCCCGAGGATATGATTATTGATTTTAGGGAAAGAGGAAGGGAGAAAGAAAGAAAGAGAAATATCAATGTGAGAAAAAAACATCAACTGGTTGCCTCCCATACACACGCTGACTTGGGAACGAACCTGCAACCCAGGGTATGTGCCCTGTCCAGGAATGAAACCTACAATCTTTCAGTGCATGGGATGATGGTCCAACCGTGTTGCCTGGCCAGGGCCATGACCTCCCTTTTAAGACATGAAAACTAAGACACAGAAAGGTTAGGTAATTTTTCCAAGATCACAAAATGAGTTAGTAAGAAAGCTGAAACTTAAACCGGTAAGTTTGGCTGTAAGTCACTGCACTGCGTCTCAGTGCATCTAAGATTCTATCTTAGAAAGATTTTATCTCTGAATAAAAGTAAAAATTATGATGTTTAATTAGCAAATGTGTTAAAGTACCATTTCTGTATCCTAGGCATCATCCAGAGAGCTTCAGTGTTTAAGAAAGACAAACCCTAGTGGTGATGGTTGCACAACAATGTAAATGTACTTAAATCCATGAAATTGGTAAAACCCTCCCATTACATGTCAACAGCAATCAAGACTCAACTACAACAGGCAAGGATACACAGCCCACACAGGGCGGGGACGGGGCACCTGGAGTCCAGCTTTGGTGATCAGAGAGACTGTGCCACTAGATGCTACAGAATACCTACTACACAAGGAGGCCACTCTACCAAGCCTGGGAGACATAGAAGCTCTACCTAATACATAGAAACAAACACAGAAAGCCTGCCAAAACAACGAGACAAAGAAACAGGTCCCAAACAAAAGAACAGGAGAAATCTCCAAAAACAAAAGAGGTGAATGAAATAGAGGCAAGCAAACTACCAGATACAAAGGTCAAAACAATTTTTATAAGGATGCTCAAGGAATTTAGTGAGAACTTCAACAGCATAAAAAAGGACATGGAAACCATAAAAAGCAAGTAGTCAGAAATGAAGGCTACTTAACTGAAATGAAGAATAACTTACAGGGAATCAGAAGTAGAATAGATGAAGCTGAGAATCAACTCAGTAATTTGGAATATAAGAAAGAAAAAAACACCCAATCAGAACAGCCAAAAGAAAAAAGAATCCAAAACAATGAGGGTAGTGTAAGGAGCTTCTGGGACAACTTCCAGCATACCAACATTTGCATCATTGAAAACCTATTTGAAAAAATGACATAAATCTTCCCTGACCTGGTGAAGGAAGTACATGTACAAATCCAAGAAGCGCAGAGTCCCAAACAAGATGAACACAAAGAGGTCACACCAAGACATATCATAATTAAAATGCCAAAGCTTAAAGACAAAGAGAAAATTTTTTAAATTTTATTTTAATTGTTGTTCTTGTACAGTTTTCTGTCTTTTATTCCCATCCCAACCCACTACCTCAGCAAAGAGAGAATCTTAAAAGCAGTAGTCCAGAAAAGATTAGCAAGAAATATTCAAAGTGATGAAAAGCAAGGACCTACAACCAAGATTACTCTACTGAGCAAAGCTATCATTTAGAGTTGAAGGACATATAAAGAGGTTCCCAGACAACAAAAAGCTAAAGTAGTTCATCACCACCAGATAGTATTACAGTAAATGCTAAAGGGGGAGAAGAAGAAGGAGGAGGAGGAGGAGGAGAAAACATATCTATCAACAATTGAATCTAAACCAAGAAAATAAATGAACAAACAGAACAGAAACAGACTCTTAGCTAGATACAGAGAATATTTTGATGGTTGTCAGATGGAACAGGGGTTTGAGGGATGGGTGAAAAAGGTGAAGGGATTAAGAAGTACAAATTGGTTGTTACAGAATAGTCATTAGGATGTAAAATATAGCATAGGAAATATAGTCAATAATATTCTAATAATGATATACGGTGTCAGATGGGTACAAGATTTATCAGGATGATCACTTAGTAAGTTATGTAATGTCTAATCACTGGGGTGAACATTAGAAACTAATATAGTATTGTATGTCAAATGTAATTAAAAATAAAAATAATTTAAATTTAAAAATAATAAAGAGAAAATGGATACAACAAGGTCCCTAAATACAAAATAATACATATATTTTTTAAATCCTAAAGGTAGGTTTTGGATAAAGATTTAGAGAATTTCTGATTCCATGCACAATAAATATCTGTATGCTTCTTGCATATAAAGATGAAAAATGGTTAAAATGGTAAATTTTATACTATGTGCACATTAGCACAGTTGAAAAAAAGATAAAGATAGCTAAGACCTCAATCTTGGTCTTCTGTTTAATTGTTCAACTATAAATATTTCATTCCTTGAGCCATATCAGGAGGCAGTTTGGTGAAACTATCACTTCTTAACTTGTTCATAGGTTTTTCAATTATTTTAAATATTTAGCAAGCTCTTCTTATGTGTAAAGCACTGAGTTGGACACAGTTAGAAAGAAAAAGTGGATAAAACACAGTGTCTGCCTTCCATAATAACCATTATTACTACCATTTATTGACCCCTTGTTTTCTGACGAACTGTCTGAGCTCAGCACTATTTTCCACATTCAATAGATGAGGAAATCAAAGTTCAGAGAAGAAAGTATCTTGCCATCATCCCAGAGCTAGGAGGAGGTGAGAATTCAGGACTCAAACCTGGGCTTCTCTGATTTATGATATAATGCAATGTCTGTAACTATTGGGAAGGGTGATGCTGCAATGAGGCTTCACCCAAGTGCCACAGGAGACTCAAGGAACAAGGGATGAATCCAGATGGGGCTGCCTCGGAGGAGGAGGTATTTGAACTAAGCCTGGAAGGTTGAGGCAGAATAGAGACACCTGAAGTAAACTTAAACTTTTGTCCTAGTACTCCTAGTACTCAAGGGAAACCCTTGAACCAGTTACAGAGGCGAGATTGCGTGCCATGTGATTTGTATTCAGCATGTCATCCTTCCTTCCATTTAGAACATAATTACTGAGGACGTACTGATGGTGAGCTGATGGAAAGAAGAAACATTTCTTAGCATCTGTTTCCTGACTGGGTCCACATGAAAAGCCAATCGCAATCTTTATAGTCTCATAGTGGTGGGAGTCAGCTACTGCCCTGGCGACAAAGGGGAAACACTGGACTGTTTCTCTTTACTCCTGCTTTGGGAGGGGATGGTGGTGGCAGTAGTTGGCTTTCTTTTATATCCAGACTCTGGTCCAAATTCCCCACCCTCAAAGAATATAAAGGGGACACATGGAACCTCAATTTCCCAGGCCCTCTCCCAGTTTCAGCCTCCTCCATTCCAGGCATTAGACTTTCCTAGAAGTCCTGAAAAATAAAAATTACTGTGCAGTTACTTCAGAAACCAATAGCCCAGAAAACTCCACGCCAATAATTATAAGTTAACTCTGTAGGAAGTCTGGAGGGAACTTTCTTTTGGGATTCACTCACCCTGATTTCTCTGAAATCTAGCTATAGCTAGGTGACCTTATGGCTTGGAGATGGGCAGGCAGGCTATTCTTCCCTATTACACTCTTAAGTCATTTTATTCATGCCTATTTTTACCTGGAGTCCACTGACCAAAGGTCAGGTTCTGAGGCTGAAACTTTCAAATGACCCTAGTTCTAACATAGCTTTCTTCAGTTTAATCAGTAACTTTTATAGCACTCTGTATCTAGTTCTATCATTTTAAATGATCATATTCAAATTCAAAGGAACCTTGAGAAAGTCATGTAAGATACTCTCCCCTCCTGTGACAATTCTTAAGGGGACTTTTGAAACTTCCCCTGCAAAGGTAGGAAAAGCAACAACCAAAAAGTTACCATTCCTTCCACCACATGACTATGATGGTTACTGTCACAGAACCTGTACTTCCCAAGATAAAATTCATGAAAGATGAAAGTCTGTGGACTCCTGTGGCTGGGGCGGTGGTTACTTCAGTTCCTAGTACCCAAAACTGAATGGGCGAGAGTTCAGGGATGGCAGGGTAAAGATATAGGAATTGATCTGAATATCTGCAGAGGGAGCTGAACAAGCAGGAAATATTTCAAAGGAAAAGATAGGAAACAAATGGTAAGTTTAATAGAACAAATCTGAAATCTGAAGAGATGACAATGCCAAACTTTAAAACAAAGTTTGGGAATCAAAGTGGAAAGGCAACCTAAAGAATGGGAGAAAATACTTGTAAATCTTATATCTGATAAGAGACTAGTATCCAGAATTTATAAATACTTACAACTGAACAATAAAACAGGCGATCAATCAAAAATGGGAAAGTATTTGAATAGATGTTTCTATAAGGAAGATATACATATGGCCAATATGCACGTGAAAAGATGTTCAACATCATTAGTCATTAGGGAAATGCAAACCAAAACCACAATGGGCCCTGGCCAGGTGGGTCAGTTGGTTGGAGCATCATCCCATAGGCCAAAATGTTGCAGCTTTGATTCCTGGTCAGGGCACAAACTAGTCTGCAGGTTCGATCCCCAGGTGGGGCATGTATAGGAAGCAACTGATCAATGTTTCTCTCTCACATCAGTCTCTCTCTCTCTCTCTCTTTCTTTCTAATCAATAAACATATCCTCAGATGAGGATTTTAAAAACCACAATGAGATACCACTTCATGCCCAGTAGGATGGTTATACCAAAAAAGACAGTAACAAGCGTTGGCAAGAATGTGGAGAAATTGGAACTCTCACACACTGCTGGTGGGAATGTAAAGTAGTGCAGCCACTTGGGAAAGCTGTTCGGCGGTTCTCAAAAAGTTAAATATAAAGCTATTATATGACCCAGTAATTCCACTCCTACATATGGACCCAAGAAAACTAAAAAACATATCCAGACAAAAACTTATACATGAATACTCATAGCAGCATTATCCGTAATAGCCAAAAAGGTGGAAGCAATTCAAATTTCTGTCAATAGATAAATGAACAAAATGTGGTATATCCATACACTGGAATATTATTCAGCCATAAATGAAATGAAATACTGATATATTGCACAACATGGATGAAAACATTATACTAAGTGAAAGAGGTCAGACACGTAAAGTCTTATGTTGTATGATTCATTTATACGAAATTTTCAGAATAAGCAGTACAGAAAAACAAAGTGAATCTGTGGTAGCAACCACAGGGACTGGGTGCAGGATGAGTAGGGAATGGTGACTAACAGGTGTGGGTTTCTTTCTTTCTTTCATTCTTTTTTGGGGCGGGGGGAGAGAAAGGGAGACAGAGATTGTTTGCTCCACTTGGTTATGCATTCACTGGCGAACTCCTGTGTGTGCCCTGACTGGGGAATGAAGCCCCAACCTTGGTGGATCTGGACAACATTCTAACCAAGTGAGCTACACGGCAGGACAGTATGGGGTTTCTTTTTAGGTAGATGAACATGTTCTGAAATTAAATCGTAGTGATGATTGCACAAGTGTAAATATACTAAAAACCATGGAATTGTACACGGAATTGTACATGGAATTTAAAGGAATTCATCCTTTAAGAGGATGAATTTTATGATTTGTGAATTATATCTCAATGAAAAAAGAAAAAGAGATTTAGGATATGCCACAATCATGTCACAATCTTGTGATAGCTCATTTTATTTATCAACCGGATGACTCTGGGATGCCCAAAAAGCCAGTATGTATTATTTCTGGGCATGTCTGTGAGGGTGTTTCAGAAGAGATTAGCATTTTTCCATCAGTAGACCGAGTAAAGAAAATCTACTCTCAGCAATGTGGATGGGCAACATCTAATCCAAGAAGGGTCCAGTGAAAAGGAGGAAGGGCAAATTCTCTCTTCTTCTTCAACGAGGATGCTCATCTTCTCCTACCCGCAGATACTGGAGCTCCTGGTCCTCTAGGCCTTTGGACTCCAGGACTTACAAAAGCAGTCCTCTCCACGCTTTCACTCCTGCACTCCATCCCTCATCCCACCCTCCAGCCACAATCTTATTGCGTGTGCACTGGAAAATCTTTTTTTCAAGATTTAAAAAAAGATTTTATTGCCCTGGCTGGTGTGGCTCAGTGGATTGAGTGTGGGCTGAGAACTGGGTGTGGGTGTGGGGGGCGGTCACCAGTTTGATTCCCAGTCGGGGCACGTGCCTGGCTTGTGGGCCAGGTCCCCGGTGGGAGCCGCGTGGGGGACAGCCACACATTGATGTTTCTGTCTTTCTTTCTCCCTTCCCCTCTGTCTAAAAGTAAATAAATGAAATATTTTTTAAAAAAGAAAGAAAAAATATTTTATTTATTTTTAGATAGAGGAGAAAGGAGGGAGAAAGAGAGGGAGAGAAAATCAATGCTTGTGAGATACATCAATTGATTGCCTCTTGTACTCCTCCAACTGGGGTACCTGGCCTGCAACCCAGGCGTGTGCCCTGACCAGGAATCGAACCAGCGAACTTTTGGTTTGTGGGATGACTCCCAACATACTGATCCACACCAGCCAGGGCTGCACTGGAAAATCTTGAAGGTTTTAAGGAGGGAGGTGACAAAAATGCATTTAGGGAGATTCTTTGAGTTGCCATGTATAAAATAACTGTAGGATTGAGAAGCTAGGGGTAAGATAAATGAGAAAGCTAATTACCTTGGTTCAATGAAGAGGCCCGCTATGTTTACTGCACATTATTTACAATAACCAAGGTGTGGAAACAACCTAAGTGCCCATGAATGGATGAACAGATAAAGATGTGGTACATATTTCAATGAAGAGGTAATGAAAGCAGCGAAAGTATACTGATGGAGAGAAATGCAAAAGACATTATAGGTACAAAACCAATGTGATTTGGAAAATTGTTGGATGTAGAAACACAAGAGAAGGTGGAGGAGGGTGGAAATGATGTTCTGAGATGTGATTAACTGAAATTGGCAACAGGAAGAACTATTTGAAAGAGGCTGTTTGCTTGCTTGCTTGTTTGTAATGTTTGGAGTAGCTGAGTTTGAGGTGACAGAGAGAAACGCAAGTGGAAACATCTGCCAGAAAGTTGCAGGGTGAGATTTGAACTTAAAAAGACCAACCCTGGCTAGAAAGACTCATCCTGTTAGAGGCATAGCAGTAGTAATTTAAGCTACAAAATTGTCAACAGAGGAAAAAAAAAAAAGGAATGATTCTTGGGAGTATCCACATTTAGAGATCAGGAAGAGAAAGATACCAAGAAGACTTGGCCAGAGAAGTCCTTGCTATAACTTATATAGTAAAATACCCTGGAGAAGTAGAAAGGAGACAATAACCCCATAGAATCCAAGGACCACTGGTTTGGTAGTTAAAGTCAATGCCACCCTTGGATCTTGTAGATTTGATAGAGTGATTAAGGTGAAATCCAGATAGCTGGGAAGTATGAAGTAAATGGGAAATGCAGAAGTGGAAGAAGTAGACACTTGCCTAAAATCTACATAAGACAGTGGTTTAAAAGAGAGAAACTTTACTTGATAGGAGAATCAAATCTTGGCTTGACCGAAGAATCAAAGACAAATGGAGAGATTAAAGTTACAAGACAGTTGAAATAATGCTCAGTCTTGAAAGAGGATTGAGGTATGCCAGAAGAGGGACTAAGAAGGGAATGGGATTCCTATGTCTAGGGTAGGAAGTTCTTACCAAATAAGGGTGGGGGCGGGGGAGAACTTTTTAACATCATCATTTAATCAGTGAAAAACTGAATGACTTAAATATCATACAAAGACATACAGATATAGACATGACCCCATGAATGAAAAGCGAGAACACTGTTAAAATAGTATTCTACTTATGTTTAAAATAAAATAAATACATTGTGTTTATATATATTAGAAACTAGGCCACTTTACAATAACTTTTATTTTTTTAATTACAATAATATACACTCTATATAAAACAAAACAAATAATACAATTAATACAAATAATACAAGTTTACTCAAAATTCTCCATATGCACGCATTCCCAAGGATACATCAAGATTTAATATATAAACATACAGTGATCAAAATAACCATGTATTGGTGAAAGAATACACAAAAAGATCTAGAACACACAGAGAGTCAAGACATAGACTCATATAAATTAAATCAACTAATCTTTGGCAAAAGAACAAAGACAAATTCAATGGAGAAAAAAATAGTTGTTTCAGCAAATGGCTCCAGAACTTACAATGATAACCAAAACACACAGATGGGGACCTTCAAGCCTCTTAGCATTCTAACCACAGCATCTTCTACTTCCACCTCACCACTGCTCACTGACTCTCCACTTCAACTAAAAGTTATACTCAGGGTTTCTAGAACATATTTCTTTTCTCTATTCTTCCACTTGACTTGTTTCCTCTCTGGCAACATATTCTCTTCTCCATTTCAACCTACCAAAAGCCCACCAACTTTTCAAGGTTTGGTTCAACCTTTCCAAAATAACTCCTCCATAGGGTGATATAATAATAATAACGATGTCCACATGATAACACCAAAGCAGTCATAAAAACTCTCTCATTGGATATGATTGTAAAGGAATGTGTTGTAAAACTGAAACTAATACAAAATAACATTGACTGTAACCTGTAACTGAAAAATAAAAAATAAATAAATACAAAATAAACTCAAGAAAAAAGTATGATGATTGGCTTTGTGATCACTGTAATATTATTTTTAAATGTGTTTAAAACATTTTAAACCTTGGCTGGTGTAGCTCAGTGGATTGAGAGCGGGCCTGTGAACCAAAGGATTGCAGTTCGATTCCCAGTCAGGGCACATGCCTTGGTTGCAGGATAGTTCCCAGCGACGTTAGCAGCAAGGGACGCACAAGAGGCAACCATACATTGATATTTCTCTCCATCTTTCCTTCTGTTCCCCTCTAAAGATAAATAAATAAAAATCTTTAAAAAAAATTTAATTTGTTAAATGTACAAAGTTTTTTACTACAAATTTATTTTGAGATATGATTTACATACATTAAATAGGGTGTGGCACAAATAGCACCCCTTTTCATTACAAAATCTTTTATTACAAAATCATACTCATGTAATTCTGTAACATAACAATATCAAAATCATACCATAAGACATTTTAAGTGAAATGTCCAAATTAAAACTATAAATTACTACACCCCTATTATTACCTTACCAACCACACTCAAGCAGGTGTTACTTCTGCTAGACCCTGTATTAATTTCTGGTGTACAACACAATGATTCATCATTGTATACTGGCGAAATTATCAACAAGGTATTTTAATTAACACCCACAGTTCCAGAATTTTTTCCAGCTTAGAAAAGGCATGATGGCCTCTGCTCATCTTGATGTCAGACAGTTCAGTTTCTCCTCTGTGTGACCCGACCTGGTCAGCCAGCCGCCTTGCGTGGCTTCACTGGGTCTGCCCATTGCCACCCTGCGCCAGGGGTCTGCTAGCCGCTGCCTGCACACCTGGGGCTCCTGTGCGCCCGGGTCTGCCAACCTCTGCTTTTTCCTGCTGCGACTCCACCCCTCTTACTGGTCTGAATGAATGGTTGTTGGACTTCCATACAGTTCAATTTTCTCTTAGTTCTGTTGTTTTCTTATTTCTAAATCTTTGTTGTCCTTAATTTTGGTTGTGGGAAGAGACACAGTGTGTCCACCTACGCCTCCATCTTGGCCGGAAGTCGTCATTGGCTTTTCAATTGCAGGAAAGAATGAGTTCTTTTCGCAAGGTATGCTGCAGACTAACGTAGTACCTCTCCTTATCGGACACTCCTCTGTTCCAGTTATATACACTGTTATTCAGTTCAGTGTGAAGTTCCACAAGTGGTCGTCTTCTGGAGGGAAGGAGAAAGGCAAAGATTAATGCCATGCAAATATCAAAGAGGAGACAGACTGTCATCAGGATGAAATGAGCCAACTGAGGTGAAAGTGCCTTGAAATTGCTCATTTCTACTCTATAAGCTGCTTCGTGAGTGATTCAAACAAGCTTGCAGCACTTTGGCCCAGTAACGTCAGTCCCCTTCCCCACGGGACAACTGAGTTTTACTCTGGAGACACACCAGCTAAACAATGACCCACCTGGATTGTCTATGCAAATGCAAGATTCATGTAAAAATCCAGTGATACCGCTGGCCCACCGAGTGTCTACCCTGGAAGATGGACTCAGTCGCTCCTGCTCTAGCACTCCCTGTACTGCTGAACCACCAATGAGGGGCTGGGCGCTGGGGACTGCAGGCCACGAGATCTATTCCTGGGGTCCCCAGAGCTACAATGGAATGCATTTCACAGATGGTTCAGAAATATCATTCTAAGTTGTAACTGGGAAATAAGTGAAAAAAGATCGCTAATCTTACATTTGAGGGACAGGGTGGGTCCATCAGCTTCAGTGGATATGAGGTCACTAACATTTCCCTTAGAAAAGTATTCTTGCCCATAAATATCAAAAACGTCTATACAATAAAAACTTGCAGACCTGAACAGTCAGGTATCATTTTTTACTTATCAGTTTGTCAAGACCTCGGAAAATATAAGAGCATGAAGTGTCGATGAGAACTTGGGGACGCAGGCGCTCTCAGACAAAGCTGGTGGAACTGTACTGGAGGACAGTCTGAGAAGATGCATCAAAGGCTTTAAAAAATGCATGTGGTTCAACACACTGATCCCAGTTCTGGGAATATTCCCAAGGAAACAAAGGTCAACACAAATACTGAGCTACAAAGATATCAATACTTTCTTTCTGTGAAAGCTTAACACAATCCAGTGACTTGAAGATTGAACAAGTAAATTATGTTAGAGCCATATCATGGGTTCCTGTGCAGACATTAAAACAAGGCTGTAGAAACGTGAATACTGACATGTAAAAATTATGATATACTGTTGCACAGACGAAAAGCAGATTATAAAGTAATAGTAGGTGATGATTCTATTTTGGCTTTAAAAATATTAACATATGGTTGTGTGTGTATCCAAAACAGATCAGGAAGGCAATATACCAAGATTTGGTTAACAGAGGTTGGTTCTAAAAGTAGGATTATAACTGCTTATGTTCTGTTTTCAGCCTCTATTTTTAATGATTTTTTTCAATATGGATTTTGTAATTAAGAAAAAACATTAAAAAAGTTCTTTGTTTTGAAGAAAAATATCCAAACTATAAGCTGACCACTAAGTGACCTAAAGCTCCAAGTGTTTATATTCTGTGCAGGGTCTGTATCATACTCCTAAGGCAGCTCCAACAGGGAATAAAAAATCCCCTTTCCTCTCTGCCAAGAGGGGCACCTCCGTATCAGTAGCAGGAAAATAAACAAGTGGTCTAGGGGTCAGCCATGGTCTGGCTCACCTTTCTTGCCACAGTTTTTTGGTGAGAAACTGCAGGTACACGGATGGCGAGATGGAGGGCTGCTCCAGCAGAGACACATCTGCTTTGCACAAGCTCCAGAGGAAGTCAGCTTCTCGGTGAACCATGCAGGGCCCAGGCTGCCTTGCCTTGGAATCCACGTTGTTCACCGCTGGCCCATCCACCTCCAGGATGCCGCAGTCCTCTGGATGGTGCTCTGTCTTCACATAGTTCTGAATGAAAAAGAGCTTTGGCTTTCCTACAAGGTAAGGGCATGTGTCTCCCATGAACATCCTCCTGATGTGATCTAAAGGTAACCCTGAGGGAGATGGATCCACACCAAACACACTGTGGGAGCTCCCTCGGCTCATCAGGACGCACACGAAGCTGTCGTAGTCTTGGTGTCGAGGCATACGGGCAACTTTGCGGAGAATCTGAATTATGTTATTCATAGTCACAAGCAAGAAACACTGGACTTCATAGCCCAGGGAAGTGAAGGTATTCCGAAGCAGCTCTGGGGGAAAAAACCAGACAAGTACGTAAGAATGGATACATCTGCTCAGATCCAAACTGAGATCCAAACAGCTGCAGAAAGGGTGGCATGGGTCACGAGACCCCTCACCACCACCTGCTGCGGGACGAGCTGGAGGCCCCGAGTCATTTCCAGACTCTCCAGTTCCTTCCTCTCATGACCTGTTTCCCAGTGTAACCTCTGACTATGTATGCAGCGAGAACCCTTGGCCAAGATTTCCTACAGCGTCCCCAGAGATTTGTCTAGTTTCCAGGAATCCTGGATTGACTTTGACTCCAGAAGCTGTAGAACACAGAAGGAAAATCAAACCGAGTCTGCTGACCTAGCCACTCGGAGGGGCAGCATGATCTTTAGGAAGTGGGTCTTCCTAGCTCTAAACGGAAGTGGTGATACCCCCGCCATGAGAATGCTGTGAGGACTGAATGAGATAACAAATAAAGCTCCTGGTGCTCAGTGAAAATGAGTTCCTATTCTCTTTTCTAAAATGTTTGTGTCCATATTCTAGAAGTCTCTATAGCCTTGGAGCCCCAGACACTCTGCAAAGTCCACTTCTTCCCTGTCTGCTCAGTTTACTCTCATTGGAGAAATAAACACAGTCTCCTGAATTGTTTTATCTTTCTAACAGTGGAGAGACATCTTTCTCTCCCTCACTTGAAAATTCCACACTCTTTTATCCACCCATTTGGTTTCTGTTCCTTGTCTGAGAGACACCTTCAGTTTTTATTCATTTGCAGGGCAAAAAAAAAAAAAAACCAAAAACACACAAAAAAAACACAAAAAACACAAAAAACTGTTCTGTCCAAAGCCCAGAGGCTAAACAAGCATCTCCTAATTCGAGTTGTCACCCACACTATTAGCTCATGAACTTCTCTGGGTTTGTTTCCACGTCTTACGATTACCTGCCCCCCCTCTCTTTTTCCCCTGGGGAATGGTCTTCCAGAAGCCTATCACTGCACGCACCCTAAACCAAACAACACAATAGTAATTAGAACAGGCATTTCTTTCCATCTTCCCTTCCAGAACAAAGGGATCCCATCTCCTACTAGTTTAGGCATCACAGAAAAGCATCAAGAGGAAATACATAAATGAAGGTACCACATAAAAATATAGAGATATTCCCTTTGCTTGAAAGTGAACCACACTTGGTAACTGGTTTCTAATGAGTAGAATGTGACAGGAGGGCTACTGTGACTTCCAAAGCTGGATCCCAAAAGGGCGTGGCTTCCACCTGGTTCTTTCTCTCTTTTGAACTGTCACGCTAGGGGAAACCAGCTGCCCTGTCCTGAGAACACTCAGGTGGTCCCATGGACAGCCCACATGAAGAATGAAAACCTTGCACCAACTCCCCAGCTACGTGAGTGACCACCTGAGAAGAAGATCATCTAATCCCACTTGAGCATCAGATCACCTTAGCCGACATCTGGACACTCCCTCCTGAGACACTATGGGCCAGAACAGCCTAGCTAAACCACTTGTAAACTCCCAATGCACAGAAACTGGGAGAGATATTAGTATTGGTCTTCTAAGCTACTAAATTTTGGAGCGATTTGCACACATTATTAGATAAGTAAGTCATCATCAGCTCAGTCCTTTAGTCTCTCCTGTCAAGAAAAGGGAATGGCAATAACCAAGACTTAAGACTATGGTGGAACTACTTACTTTTCTCCTCTGCCTAGCCCACAGCTAAAGCTGAAATAAATGAATTATGTATATCACATAATAATGAAGAGATATAAAGAAGGTGCAAGCTCCTTAAAACCCTATGATAAATGAGTATTATCAGGGAAATAAAGGACAAGATACCCAGGTTGCTGATATTCTATTAAATAACTCAGAGGTCCTCCCAGAACCTCAGTGCAGCAGAAAAGGCTCCGCAGTGCTGCCCCTGGCCAGGGCTCCAAGGGGGTGGGCGAGGCCTCGGTTCCCAGCGCTGCCTTCAGGATGAAACCCAGGAGTGCACATCAAGAACACCTGGACTAGGTCCTCAGTTCCATCATTGCTGTTTTATCCCAAGTGGTTTCTTTCAGGACTCACCTATCTCTAATCATGGAATATTTTCTCCTCTAGGGGGCAGAAGCAAATAGGGGAATACTAGGCTCAAAGCTTTGTTATCTCAGAATGGTTCACTTTCAAAACCCTCTCTTCGCTGATAGATTTCCTCCCTTATCAAAGTCCTTGAAAGAAAGACAAATAGCAAATGGTATCACTTATAAGAGAAATCTAACGAACAAAATAAACTAACAAGGAAAACAGAACCAGAGACATGGAAACGTGGAACAGACTGACAGCTGCCAGAGGGAAGGAGGGTGAGGGATCATGGTGGAAAGAAGGGGAGGGGATCAGCCAAATATCATGTATGAATGACCCACGGACATGGACAACAGGGTGGGGACTGACTGTGGGAGCGGGTGGTGGGCTGGGCGGAGGAGGACAAAGGGGGGAAAACTGGGACAACTGTAATAGAATAAACAAGAATAATTTTTTAAAAAGAAGTACAAATTGGTAGTTTCAGAACAGTCATGAGGGTGTAAAGTACAGCATAGGAAATACAGTCAATATGATTGTAATAACCATGCATGGTGTCAGACAGGTAGTAGATTTATTGGGCTGACTGCTTAGTAAGTTCTATGATGTCTAATCACTCAGTTATACACCTGAAACTAATATAATATTGTGTGTCAAGTGTTACCAAAAGATAAAAAATTATTTTTAAAAAATTAAAAGGCTAAACCAAAGAAAGAAAAAGGAAGAAAGCCATAATCTGTCTTTCCGTGCTGACATACAGAGGAACTGTCAGCACAGGAGAAATGCTGACTTGTGCCTTCCACCTCCTTACTTCATCCGGGCTCCCTGCTCCAGCGGTTCCTGCTGGAGCAGCAGCTGTCATGCGGCAGTGAGCAGGCAGCTGCGTAGCACAGGGCAAAAGAGGAACCAGTCTTGGAACTACAAGATCTGAGTTTAAGTCCTGGCTCTTCACCCTACTTGCTGGGTCTGAACTTTGCTTAGTCCTGAAAGAGAGGAGCTTACACCAGCAGAGGGGCTAAGAAAGGGATGGGAATCTGAGGTCAGGGAAGGAAGTCCTTACCACATAGAACAGGAGAAAAAAGGCTACAGTTGGAGGTGAAGCCGAAACCCATATAGGTCCCCAATGCTAAGAATAGGATAATGAGAACTCAAATCTGGATGGGGCCTCAGACCAAGATGGAGCATCCTTTAAATAATAATCCCCTCTGGAAAGAGAATCATTCAAGAGACCTGCCCGTTATCATTGAGGCTGACATTTCCCTTTAATGTCATACCTTTCCTCTATCAGACAGTGAGGCAGTGTGGTGACTGATGTCAGCTAGGAACAGCAACATTCTTTGTTGGGCCAGCAAGAACCCAGAGATAGTCCAGGCTATTTTACAGGATCAAGGGGGTAGTAACAGTGTGACAAGTTACAGCCTTAGTCTACTCATCTATAAATTGGGATTAATAATAATGCCTACACTATGTTCCTCAAAAGGTGGCTGTGAGGATCCAATGAGGTTTCTGTCAAGACACTTCGCAAACTGTGAGTGCTTACAACCTTAACATAATAATTTTAAACAAAGGCAGCCATTTCAAATCACAAATCGCGGAGCTTGTAGTGCACCTCTCCCATGGAACCCAGAGAGGTCTCTGTATTCGAAACTAGAAAGGTTCAGAGCAGTCAGATTCTGTGTCCTTTTATAGCATCATAACCTCCTTGTCCTTCCTTTCCCACAAATAGGGAAGAAAAACTCAGGGGCTGAGGAGAATATAAAACTTCAACAACTGCAGTTCTCATTCTACTCCCCCTGGAAATTCCACTCCTGACCCAGCCCTTTCTTTGTTAACTTGAACTGTTTGTCAGAAACCAACTTTCTAATATGATGGGGTTTTATCAGGCTGTGCAGTGCAGTTAGTACGGGTCTGGTAAGTGAAGGTGATAGGGTGGACTCAAGAGTTGGAACATTTTAGTTTAAGGTAAATAGTTAATAAGTCTAGTAGGTAACGCATATGTCAAAGCTGTTGTTTCAGGAACTGCAGATAAGGCCCACCACTGAGAAGAGACAGCTGACCTCCTGGGGCACCACTAGATATTACTGCATGGGGAACAAGTAAAGGCATCCGGGCCATTGTGTTCCAGATGACCACCCACCCCTGGGAACAGCTAACTGCCCAGGACCAGAAGGCTGCAGTTTCTTTCACGTAATTTTCCCTGAATTTCAAAAACCCTCCACCACACCTTGTTTATTCCCTGTTACAAAAGGCTGGCTTGGAAAGAAAACATAAGATGGTTTTATTAGGGTGCCAACCCACCGTCTTCTCAGATTGCAGGCCATCTGAATAACTGCCCATAAAGATTCAATCCCTGTCTCTTATTGGGTTTGACACGTGACAGGCAGCACAACCCACCCCAGTGTCTTTTCCTGTTTCAAAGGGCCAGCAGCAGCTGCAAAGCATCTCAGCAAACTACCTCTGGGCTTTGGCATTTCCTGTTGCTCTGTTAGAAAATGAAGTTTACTTATTCAAGATTTACAAGGGAAATAGCATCTGCTAGAAAAAGCAAAGTCTTTGCTTGGTTAAAAAGTGCAGAAAAATCTCCAAGCTTCTCAGAAAGAGCCAGGGGAAGAAGAGAGAAGAAGAAATACTTCCTAATCTGCAAACCCCATCTTTTATCCAGAAGCCTACAAACCAACCTAGATCAAGGCCCAGAGTCCATCTGCCTGTGACGCAGGACATTCACTCCTCCATTCTTACAAGATCAAAGTTCAGCACTACGTCAGGGCACTGCAAGAACCAGGACGTGACACAGGCCTCACTTTGCAAGGTCACTGACACAGATGACACAACACCAGGACTTGTTTTTAATTCCACCAAACCGAGAGAACTGGCCCCAAACCCCTAAGCCTCCACGTCTGCTTCAAGAAGAGGTTACTGAGGATTCTTCTTGAGAACAAGCCACTCCAAAAATCACCTTCTCTCTTTTGCAATGTGGATCTGAGAACAGACTCCATCTGATTGCCTCCATATTTGCTTCATATAGGGCCTAGCATGCTGTTCTGCAGCTAGTAGGGGCTCAACAAACATTTATGACATAAAGGAAGAATAAACTTACAAATGTTTTCGAGACCTGCCTACTCTCTGGATAAAAGTCTCTCTCTCTCTCTCTTTTTTTTTCTTTTTTTTTGAGGACAGAAAATAGGTATAGGAGAGTGTGCTAAATTCTGCACATACAAAGGAATGGTTTTAGAAACACACTGAGATTAGAAGCACATATTCCTTCATTCATTTATCCACCAAATATGTATTGGGCTACTATGCGCCAGGCACTGTTTCAGGTACTGGAGACACAGTAAAAGGGATGGGCAAGCTTCCCACCCTCGTGGAACTTACATTATAGCAAAGTAGCTAAAAGCAGAGGCTTTGGAGTCAAGAGCTCAAATCCCAGCTGTGTTAGAGAAGTTAGGAAGGGAGTTCTCTGGGCTCTGGTTGCTCACCTTGAAAATGGGAATAATAGACTGTATAGTAAGAAAATTCCTGGGCAAGTAGAATGAGGAAACTGAGACTTTTTCGTTGTTTGAAAATTAAACAAAGCCAAACAGTTTGAGCAATTTACAGCCAGCTGATGAATTAGAAGACCTTACCTTTCCTAACCAGAGAACACAGTAACTTGCACTTTAACCACAGGCTTGAAGGAAGAGAGGAATTCTGATGCAAACAGGAAAGATAAGACCTGAACAAAGGGAGCCAGCTCAGGAAGGAGCTGCCTGAGTCCCCTTTCAGCTTCCCCTCCCAAGATAAACAGCAAGTCTGTGCTTCCCCCTCCCAAATCCCCGCTTTCCCCCTATATAAACTTGCTTCTGAAAGCTCAAGGTAAAATGAATGTTAGGGTTTTTACCCACCACCTTCTCAGACTGCTGGCCTCTGATATTAATAAAAGCGCAATTATAACCCAATCCCTGTCTCTGCTTTTTGGCTGAGTTGGTGACAGGCAGCACGAGCCCTCCAGTTTCGATAGTACCTATCTTACAGTATTATTTATGAAGATTAAATGAGAATCCATGTAAAGGAATTAGCAAAGTACTTGGTAATAGGACAGAAGTCCCTTTTTCAGGCCCTCTTTGCCAGAGCTGGCTGGATCCCATACAGCATGACTGACCCTAATTGTTTTATGAGTCTTTATCCCCAGGACTAGAACATTACTGGAAGCGCCCAGAAGGCACAGATGCTCCGGGAACTAACAAAACAGGACATACCAGGACCCTGCACACAAAGATAACACCCAGACAAGATGCAGCCCAACTGAAACATCCTGCTCTACAACCACCCCACCACCCGATGAAAGCCCAAAGCCCTAACCCCTCAGGGCTGATGCACATCACATCTAGCCCTTTCCCTCTCTTGGACAAGTAAAAATGAAAAAAAACTTTGCTCTCTGCACTTTCTTCTCTTTATGAATTCTTTCACAGCCCTCGTCACCCACCACCCTAACATCTGGAACACGGTAGATTTTTAATTAATTTCATACTCTAATCACTACCACTCCCAAGTTAGCATTATCGTATTACTGTTAGTTTCTTTCAGATCCCTTGCTTCTCTTGGCAATAATGTTTATTACCAGACTCCTACAATCCTCCCAAATGTTCAATGTTAACAACATGACAAAGTTAATTAGGCAAGAGACAAAGAAGCCCCACATAATCACTGTAGATAAAGTGCCCCCCTCCACCCCCATTGTTTAGATGGACATAAAGAGTACTGGGCGTAATTAAGACCACTGTCAACCAGACCAGGATCCCAGGCTCCAGTGAAAAATCACCGGGAGGGTAGCTGGAAAATGAAGAGCCGGAGAGCTAGAGAGAGGGCGCAATAAGAGACTCCGCCTTCCACTTCATATTAATTAACACTCTCCTGCTGAGATGAGCCTCAGCTGGGCCTGTGATGGATTCAGGACCCTTCAGCAGGAAAAAACCACAGCAGGATGGGAGTAAAGCATGGTGTCCTGTTTCTTACCTGTTAATTGGCCACTGGAGCCCAGGAGTTGTGTAAGAGACATCAAGCCCTTATTTGTTTTGTTCCCAGAGGCTTGAGTCAAGGAAGCAGATGTAAAAATGCACCAGAGGCCAAAACCTGCTCATACCTCAGTCCAATGACACAAGTGCCCCAGACCTCATCTCCAGTTCTACCTTCCTTTCCATCTTTCTCTCTAATCAGGACTTCCTGCCCTCCTTCACCCTGCCTTGGCCTTGGCACTTAGATCCTCTTTCTCTGCCAAGCCCATTCATACTGATGACTGGTAGGAGTGGTCTGCCTAGCTCTCCACCTGGGAATTTCTTCAGAAGTTACTATCCTCTCAAGTTATCCCCTCCATTCCACTTCAATCCAGTCTGTGGGACCTGCCCCACTCAGCTGAGCCCAGCACAGGCTTCAGGCCCCCCACTTCTCTAGTCCCCCACTCACCTGCGATCAGACTCCATTTACCATGCACACAGCTATGCAAATTTTAGCTTAGTGGTTTGCAACTAAAATTAAACAACAAATTGGAAAAATATTGTTTGGCATTTAGTATGTGTTTACAATGTGCCAGGCACCACTCTAAGCCCTTTACTCACTCCTCTCAACCACCCTGTGAGGTAGGTCCTATTATTATTCTATTTTACAGAAAAGAAACTGAGACATAGAGAAGAAAATTGCCCAAGGTCACAAGCTAGAACATGTCCATGATTCACACCCATGCAGTCATATTATAGGGTCCAACTCTAACCATACTGCTGAAATGCAGAAATATATAAATATTCATTCAGTCCTTGCTGGCAAGAGTCCCACAACCCAGCAAGGGAAGCAAGCATAGACAATGGCTGTTAGCCACAAATTCACAGCAGACCATGGCTTTATCTTTATAATTCTCTTTATAAAAAAGACATACATCTTCACCAGGGAAACTCCAATGAGTAAGACAGAACTGATTAAAATAGAAAGTAGAAGTCAATTACACAGTCTTATTTAAAGCAGGATATTACTCATGAGAAAATCTCTTCCTTACATGGGTACTAATGGCTACCAAAGAAAGGACACTTATCTATAGCTAAGGAAATGGCATTTGTCGTATTTAACCAAAAATAGGGCACGAGAACAGGAGATCATATCTGAAATCGGTCTGGGACATTCAGCCTAGTATTTGCTAATTTGATATTCTCTTAGATTCTCTTTCCCATAAATCTCACCATGATAACATTTTAAGTCAGTTTAACAGATACCTGTCACTCATTCTAAGAAAATGTTGGAAGGTTAGTTAGGCCTCAGAAAGGTAGTACCCTTGGAGCAGGCAGAGCAGCCAGGCCAGACAAACTGTTTTCCAGGAAGTGAAAATGCGATTCCCTGAGAGTCACTGATTGCCATGGCAGTGAGGTTTCCACAGAGTTCCCGTGTCCACCAGAGCCCACTTGAGACCAAGAGAGCATTCCTTAAGAAGAAAGGACTTCTGGTCAAGATGGAGGCATAGGTAGACATGCTTTGCCTCATGCAACCACAGACAGAATTACAACTAAACCTCAAAACAAATAATACCCAAAATGTCAGAAAATCAAACTGTATGGCAGTCTGACAACCAAGGATTTCAAGAAGCCACATTCATCCAGACAAGTATGAGGGGTGGAGACAGAGACAGGTGGAGAGGCGAAGAGATGCAGTGTGGCATGGAGAAGTGGTGGTTGTAGAATGGGCAGTCCCACATTCACATGTAGTAGAGAAAAATTGGGAAGGTAAGTTGGGAGCCAGTGATCCCAGCGCAAGGCCTGACTGCACAGCCCAGGGTTCTTGCACCAGAAAGATAAATCCCTGTAACTTTTGGCTGTAAAAACCAGTGTGGGTTGGGCAGAGGAAGAAATGATGGGATTTTCAGGAGACTCCATTTAAAGGGCCTGCATGATCTTAGAACATATTCAGACCCACCCACTCAAGGATTCAACACCAGGGCAACAACAAGAAAGGTGCCAGTCACATATGGGGAGTGGGTAAAGTGACTGGAAATGGTGAGTTCTGGGCAAATCTCCCAAAGCCAGGCAGCAGCACTGTCCCCTCTCCAAGCCCTCCTCCCACACAGAGCCACAAAGTGGTGAAGTAGGTTGCCCTGCCCTGCCCTGGAGATTACCTAAGGCTCCATCCCATACAATTTACCGGTGGCTTTTCTACAATACACCATGCTACTAAGGGAGTCAAAGCAGCTCTACCTAATACACAGAAACAAAGACAGGGAGGCTGCTCAATTGAGGATACAAAGAAATATGGCCCAAATGAAAGAACAGAACAAAACCCCAGTAATGTAACCAAATGGAATGGAGATAACAAACCTATCAGATGCAAGCTCAAAATACTGGTGATCGAGATGCACAAAGAACTCACTGAGCATAGCAAGAATATAAAGAGAGAAGTGAAGGTTATACTAAGTGAAATAAGGAAAAATCTACAGGGAACCAACAGTGAAGGGATGGAAGCTGGGGTTCAAATAAATGATTTGAAATATAAGGAAGAGATAAGCATTCAACCAGAACACCAAAAAAAAAACAAACAAACAAAAAAAAAACCAAGAATTCAAAAAAACAATGACAGTATAAGAAGTCTCTGGGACATCTCCAAACATATCAACATCTGAATCATAGGGATGCCAAAGGAGAAGGGGAAGAACAATAAGTTGAAAACTTATTTGAAAAAATAATGAAAGAAAACTTCCCTAATTTGGTGAAGAAAGTAGATGTACAAGTCCAGGAAGCACAAAGAGTCCCAAACAAGTTGGACCCAAATAGACACATATCAAGACACATCATAATTAAAATGCCAAAGTTTAAAGATAAAGAGAAAATCTTAAAAGTAGCAAGTTACCTACAGAGAAAAGCAGAGTTACCTACAAAGGAGTTCCCATAAGACTATGAGCTAATTTCTCAAAAGAAACTTTGCAGACTAGAAGGAACTGGCAAGAAGTATTTAAAGTGATGAAAAGCAAGGACCTACAATTTACATTACTCTATCCAGCAAAGCTATCACTTAGAATGGAAGAGCAGACAAGGTGCTTCCCAGACAAGGTCAAGCTAAAAGAGTTCATCATCACCAAGCCGTTATTACATAAAATGTTAAAGGGACTTATTTAAGAAAAAGAAGACAAAAAATAAACATTAAAATGGCAACAAATTCACAACTATTAACTCCTGAATCTAAAAAACAAAACAAACTAAGCAAATAAGCAGAGCAGGAACAGAATTATAGATATGGAGTTCATTTGGAGGGTTATCACCTGAGAGAGGGAAGGAGGAAAATGGGGGAAAAAGGTGCAGGGATTAAGAAGCATAATTGGTAGATACAAAATAGACAGGGGGATGTCAAGAATAGCATAGAAATGGAGAAGCCAAAGAACTTGTGTGCATGAACCATGAACATGAACTAAGTGGGGGGATTGCTGGAGGGGACGGGGAAAAGGGCAAAAACTGGGACAACCATAATAGCATAATCAATGAAATGTATGTTTTTTAAATGTTAGAAAGTTGGAAGGAAGCAGACTGATCAACCTCTTCAAAGAAGAGATGAATAATTAAACATAATTAACCACATTCCACTAATCTAGATTCTTATTGTTTTTCGATGCATCACCAGTGACTGATTTCATTTGAGTCAGACATCCAACAGCAATTGGATAAAAGAATCAATTCCGATCCAAATAATAGTGACACATAGGTAGCAGACTCTGGGCAACAGCCAAAGTACAGGGTGGCAGAACTAAGTGACACATTGCCTCTAAGAGAACATACATTTATCATACCTTTAATGTACTCCAGAAAAGCTTCATGGTCTATGTGGGTGAAATGCTGAGGCATCTGGTAACACTGAAACCAGAAGGCCCTCCATTCTAACCCCCATAGAGGCCCAGGACTCCTCCCTGCCATGGTATACAGCATGGAAAGACAAGACTAAAGCTCACTAACTTTCACAAATTACACCTTTGTGCCAAAGGCTCTGTGTTCTCCAAATCCTCTTTCAGCTTCCTGCTGACACACAGCTAGACTAAGTTCCTAGTCCAGTGGGGTTAGATGGGGCCATATGAGTGAGTTCTGACTCGGAGGATATGGGTGGAAATGAGGTATACCACCCTGAGGCCTGGTTCCCAAATGCACATGAGATCACGCACTTCCTTCATCCACCAGCTAGATCTAGAGGATCCTGTGGAAAACTCTACGGCCTCATATGGCACAAGGCCACTAAATGACCACATGGAATAAAGCTCCCTCTAGCCCAGAGATTTTCAACCTTTTTAATCTCATGGCACACATAAACCAATTACTAAAATTCTGCAGCACACCAAAAAAATATATTGTTTACTGATCTGACACAAACATAGGTATAATTTTTATTTATTTATACCAGATCGCTATTATGTTGGCTGTTGTCATTTTTTTATTTGACAATCTAAGGGAAAAAGAGGTCAATGCCCTGACTAAATAGTTGGGTATAGCCCAATCCACAGTAGGCTGTGGTATAAATGAAATTTCCCCTTTATATAGATTGTGGCAGTGGTTTATTACAGCAGCACAGTGGCCATCACACTGATGAATACAGTTTGCTTGTGCCACGATCTCACTGTGGAGGCATCAGTTAATCTGCAGCAGCCACACTTACCTGTGTCATTGCCGATGCAATCAATTATCAAGCAGATTCCTAAGGGTTTGCTCTGCATCCTATATCTTTCTTCTGGTATGTGCTAGAAAAGAAAGCAGGGACTGTCAAAGATTCTGGATACTGCTGTTTCCACATGGTCCCACCTATATACCATCTTTTCTTTTGGATTTTCTTAACCATTCCTTTGGCAGGTAAGTCAAGTCAATAGACGGAGCCTGAAGTCATCACAGTTGACATTTCCCGTTAATATAAAAATTTTCCTCTATTTAGGTAATACGCTTAAGACAACAAGCTATTTCAGTGTTTATTTAATTTTAATGAGAATTGCAGTCTCTTTACATGTGTCTTAGCTTTGCAGGATAAAGATAATTTGAAACAAAGAAAAAAGATAGATCACCCTTTTTCTCAGTAACCTGAGTTTGTGCAAGTGAGATCTTTCCAAACTTGTACAAAACGAGGCCTTCTATTGTCTCTCCTTACAGAGAGGTTATCAGCCTAAGAAAAAGCCAGAACAAGTCAAGGTTCACTGCTTCCTAGTATGTCCAATAATCACTCAGCTGAGAAGAAAAATGTCACTTTGGATTTTTCCTGCATTCCACTAATGCAATCCACTTCATTGCTACAACCAAGGTTCCCCTTTAGAAAAATACTCAGGAAAATAACACCCTCAAAATCCCGTTGTTGTCACAAAAAAACAATTCTTAATGGACAGATATTTTTAAAGAAGTCAGTATTCTCCACAGATGCTGTGCACACAGTACAATACCAAATCAGATAATTTATTCTGTACCTGAAGCAAAGATGCTCCTGATTCTTGAATGGATGTCTTCACTGGTTCTCCTGGAGAATGAGACAGAAATCATTTACAAAGCTGGAGAACTAAGCCCACTCCCATGCTGGCTGCATTTCCTCATTTCACAATTGTCTCTTCCTCTATTTTCTTCCTCAATCTCCTTTCCTCAGCTATACTCAGCCCCAAGGTTTTAACCTTGCAGTGAAAAACTGGTAAGAAAACCCGTCTCCACGTTAAACAGGGGTTATAGAGAAAAACTACTGAAGTAGCAAATGAAAGAGGGCTCTTCCTTGCCCTTCTCCAGGTGAAGACCAGGTGACTGATGAGTTTTTAACCTGATAGGGAGAATCCAATAACTTCACTGCAAACAATATCGATATTTCTTAATGTACTAAAACTGTGGACAACACCCAAAGGAATAGCCTTAGAGACTGAACAGATGGCCATGTTTTCTCAGTCCAGTGATACTGGGAAATCATAAAATAAAATGTTAATGGCAAGATAAGGGACACTGAGCTTAGCAAGTGTAGATGAGCCTTTAGGCTTCAGCACATTTTGTTAGATAAAAATGGCTATTAGCCCAAGGAGGTGGAGAAACCACCAGTTTTAAAGCCATAGAGGGCTGGCTCAAACCCCAGCCCCATCACTGGCAAGTTTTGTGATCTTGGGCAAGTTCCCTCCTGCAGTCTCAGGGTTCCTTTTAATCTCTAAGATGAACAAACTAATATCCACCTTTATAATATTGTTGCAAAAATGGGATATAATACCTAAAGACAGGCAAAGATAATGTCCAAATTGATAAGAATTTGGGGGAAAGGAGCACGAAGCTGTAAAAGTCGAAACAGCCTTTATAAAAAAACGACTAGCAACATCCTTTAAAACAACGTTCTGCTTCTAGAAGTTTATCCAATAGAAATAATAGAGCAAGTGTGCAAAAATGTGAAGGGCATCTACTGAATGACTGTTTATAATGGCCCCAAACTAGAAAGGAACTAAAGGTCTACCAAGATGAAACAGGGTAAATAAATTATGGTACATATATTGGAATCCTATGCAATATTAAAAAGGATCAGAGAGATCTTTATGTATTTGACATAAAAAGATACACAGGCTATATTAAGTAAAAAATGGATTATTAAATAACATAATATTGATCCACTGTACTTAAAATATGTATTTATTTGTGTTCATATATTTACACAACCACATGTGAAAAATAAGAGCCTTGGAGGCAAACAAATCAAACATTAATAGTGGTAATGTTTGATACTTAGAATTAAGAGGAAATCTCACTTTACCTTTCTGAATTTTGGCAATCATAGATAACAGATTAACAAATCACAAAATCTATGTAATATATCTATCTATCTCAGTTTAAGGCACTTGGTAAGAGCTTAATAAATTATAGTTATCATCATCTTCATCATCATCCAGATGAAATCTCTTTAGAAATCCAAATTAATATAAATACTTGGTGTGATTATTTTAAACTTTTGTTAGATTTCGGTCAAGTTATTAGAATGTTTTCTTCTTTTATTAGCAAATAAATCACGTCCAGGCAAAAGCAGGTAACTAGCTCCCCTAAGCATCATCAAGGGTGTGAGGAGCCTCAGTTACCTGACCTGTGTAATTCCAATCAAGGGTAAACTTGCCATCACGGAGCATGATGGAAAGAACGCGGATTGTTTTTAATTCCTATCCAAATCTACCAGCTCTCCTATATCCCTTTAAACAGCTTCCAGAATGCTAGTTCTTTCCATCTCACCAGTATTTTAAAAAAATGCTGTCATTTCAGGAATTAATTTACTTCTCAGTAACTTTTCCTGGAGAGTGGAATTTTAGGTAGGAAACGACAGGCAAGAGCTTCACCATCTGGCTAATCTGGGCAAAATGCTTTTGTTTCCAGGTGCACCCGGGCAGCATACAGGCTGCCACACAAAGATGGCTCCCATCAGGCCACTGCCCTACTACAAAGTTCACAATCTCTGCTGCACAAAGGACAAAGTGCAGGCTCCTCAGTTAAGACTGAGCGAGCCCTTGTTACCTGCCTCTCAATCTCTGCCTGCTCCTAGGAGTTCTGAAGCACAACCATCTCCACTGCAGAGTCTCAGGCTTAAAGGAGGACTCAAGACAAGCAAAAGAAATACACTTTTAAAAAAGATAAGATTGAACAGGCTGAAAGTCACCAGAGGGGAGAGGGGAGGGAATTTCAGGGGAAAAGGGGAAGGATTTACAGGAATAAGTATAAAGGACACATGGACAAAAACTATGAGGGGGTGGAAATGGGAGGGAGGAGGGGAGGGCTGGGGTGGTGGGTTCGGGTGAGAATAAAAGACAGAAAACTGTACAAGATCAACAATTAAAATAAAAATTAAAAAAAGATAAGATCGAGTGCTGATATTTTAAGAGAGATGAGATAGATTATACAGGTAGAAATAAGTACATTTTTATTGTATTTTTTCTTTTGATTTTTAAGGGAGGAGGATGTCATCTAGAGAATACATATATTTATTAAATGGGCTTATAAAAGAAGACCCTAGCAACCTTTCTTCTTCCTGCTGTACGATACTTGGTTTAACATGGCTCATTATCATGGCTAGCTTAACATTTAACATGACCTGGTTACTGTTCCATTTCAGGTAGAAATGTCACATTTCTACAAAATATAAGGCCAAGTTGAAGCTGATAGAGTAAGATGTGTTTAAATTCAAATACTGTAATGAATTCAGTAAATAACTAGAAATGCCAATGAATACATTTTAAGAGTCAAACTGCTTTTTATTTTTGAGGACTTTTAATTAGAATGTATAGATAAAGAAAATGGCCAGCTCTAAAAAACAAAACATTTGGTACTGGAATTACCAAGCATTTATAAAGAATGAACATAAAAGTCAGTCTTACTTGGAATGTCAGGCTGCCTCACCACGAGTCTCTGCTCTTTACTTCTCCCATTCTGAAGCTTCAAATATAAAGAATAAGGTCATACTCCCTGTTAGGTTTTCAGAGTCACATTATAGTACACCTCTTTAAGTATCTCAGAAAGATTTTTACCCCAGGAAAAGAAAATATCACATTCACTGTCAAATTACCTAAAGAAGAATAGTGAGAGCCATTAACTCCATGAATCCTATATCTTATAGCCAAAGAACAAGGCAACTCTTTTTTTCAAGAAGTGAATATACAATTAATGTGTAAATATGCTAAACTAGCATATTAGAATGTTTCAAAACAGCTCAATGAAGTCAGATGTTATGGCAGAGTTACTGTAAGAACTCCAAGACTGAACAAGTTGTTAGAACATGCAATTGACCTTCAACCTGATCCTTTAACATAGAGGCAATGTATGAATGAGTAAGAGTAGGAATTCTAGCTCAGACAGACCTGTTATAAATCTCAGTTCTGCCACTTACTGGTTATGTAACCTCAAGCAAGTTATTTAACTTCTATATGTCTGTTTCTTTGTCTTCAAAATGAGGACATTAATAGTATCTACCTTATAAAATTTCAGGGAAAGTTAAATGTATACGAAGCACTCAGGACAGTGCCTAGCACATGGAAGTGCTTAATAAACATCCAGTTATTGTTTTTACACAATTGCCTAGCTATACATAAGCCACATGTGGGCTTGATTCTTGATAACGGCTACCACTTGTGAGGGCTACAGTGGGATTAATCAGAGAATGAAGATTGAACCGACCCTTTCTCTTCTCAGATGACAGGTCCTGTGTAAGGTACACATATCACATACTGTGAATCATTTGATACGCTCAGCTTTCAAATGACAGTTCTCCTCTGAAGCTATCCTAGCCAAAAGAGAGAAGTAGACTGTTCATTAGGCTATGACTTTAAGTCCATGTGTCTAAATTAAAGAAAAACATGTAACCTCCTTTTATCCCTAATAACCAGTGACTTAGCCATAGGGTGATGATACCAAAGTTCAAGCCCCATATGGATATGCATTCACTTTTACATACTATTAAATATATATAACATTACATCAAAGCTCTTTTTAAAAAGCATTATATTACAAAAAATAATATCAAAGAGCATTCAATTCTATAATATGTTGGTATCATGTGTCATTTAATGCCACTGTAACTTTTAAAGCACTTTTGCAGCCTTGTATGAGTTAATAGCCAGGTATTCAGTTCCTAAATCTTGTGAGAAATTCACTGAATTCATATGCTACGGTGCCTGATTACCAAATAAATGAATGATCAGGGTCACAGATTCATACAGCAAATTTAAGAAGTTTACACACAGAGCATCTGAGTTCTCAATAGGCTACATAGACAATGAACAGTTACTTTCATTAATAAAATAGAAAGGCAACAGTAAAAATAAGACAGGCTTTTAACTAAGAATAATAACGTAATTCATATTAGATAGACAATAACAGAGGAAACTCAGAAAAATCTGGATCTGAAATCTAGACCTGCATCCTAAATCAGTTTTGTCTCATGATTTCGTATCACAAAGATTCAGAAAGATGAAATCGTAACTGATTCTTGAAAAATGATAGCTAAATCTAAGTGATGGCATGTCTAGTATGTAGTTTATTAAATACACCATGGTGTAGAGGAAGGAGCAGAGACTGGGCCCAAATCTGGTGATAGTTGGAGGTGGGTAATCACTTAATGTTCTGTAGGACTGTGTTTTCTTACTTGTTCAATGATGGGGCTGGATGGTATAATCCTTAACATCCATTTTAGCTCTGATTTCCATTGCTCATGGTATCTCTTACAGCTCATGTTCTTCATGAAACTATTTATATCACAGGAGTAGTTATGAAAGTGTTTGTAATTTAACCATGAAATTGCACCGTGGTCTAAATCCTCACTACAAATTCCATATATTTTTATATGGGGATGAGGATGAGATTACAATAAGATTAACTTCTCAGGATAGAAAAATTAACCAAAGAACAATTCTGAGAATGCCTTGCACCATCTACTATCACAAAAACCAGAAGTGACTATGTGATATTTATGTTCACAAATCAGTAACATCTCTCAGTAACAAAAACACATGTGCCGAAATCATTAAAATAAGCTCAATAAAAAGCAAATGCCCAGAGAGGTAAATACAAACGTATTTATTTTGAAGCACTATTTGTAGCAACAAAAGATGGGAAATAATCTAAATACATATACATAAGAAAAGGTTAAATGCATTGTTATACATCTAGAAATAGAATCATATATAACCATTAAAACAATGATCAAATACAGGAAGTTACATAGGATCATATGGAATAATTTCCAAGAATTCCCAGATCAGGACAATGCATAAAATAAAAATAAAATCTGATATGTGTATTGACTATCTTTGGATGGTTAGAGAAGAAATAGTTAATTACATTTGCTTCTAAAAAGAGATACACTTCAAAAAGACTTTTAGTACCATTTTTAATTATTTTTGTCCATGGGCACGTCCTGCCCAATTTTACTTAAAAAGCTCAATTTTCAAAGGAACAAATGAACAATGAAAATAATGTTTGGTTATATATGTAATACACCAATTGACATACAAAGACAATTAGAGAGGAACATAACGAGACTACAGTGGTTATCTCTGCCTTGTGCGATAGAGGTAATTTATTCTTCTTTGTTTATATTTCTCTGTGTCTTCCAAATTATCTCAATGAACATGTGGTTAATCATAAGAAGTTATACATATTTTATTAAAATAAATGCACATTTCTGTCAAAATTTCCCCAGATATTGAAGTACATGCTGTGAGAATATGTATGTTTTAATTAACTTTCTGAAGCTGTTTCATGCTGGGATTCCATAATATTGCTCCAGACTCACCCTTAAGTTATAAGAAGGATCCTTAAGACTCAGGTTTGGGAGAGAGGCCTGGAGAGCATTTATATAATTTGTTCCTGTTCCTGGAGCTGAAAGCAGAAAAGAGGTTCTGAGTTAAGGTTTTCGAATTATTATCAAATGAATCTTCAACAATGGCTCAGTCCAAGGTCAATCTTCATCTTTGAAAATACCCTAACATTTCCAGCAACCTCCTTAATTCAAAATATCGGATCAGATGGCTCTTCTACCAATGTCTTTAAGAATAGACTAAAAATGCTACTCTTATCATTCATTTAGGGGTGGAGATGGGCGGGGAGAGACTATGGATCACTGGGTGTCAGCCATGCCCTTCAGGCTGTGATTAGCCATGCCCTCCAAGCAGAGGCACAGCCAGGCTGTGACTCTGGTGGCAGTAGACTGCTAACAGAGTCCAAGCTGATGCTGAGTCTAAAAGACAATGGGGGAAGGGTGGCATGGAAGAGAAGGCCAGTGTGAATCTGGTCCCCTTTACCAAGGAAGGGGTTATCAGCAGAAAAGACACCCTTTTTCATGAAAAGGTTTTGTGAAACTCAGAATACATACAGGGCAGCTCTGAGACCCCGGTCACAGGATAGATACCACCCAGAGTCAGGTGGTGGTCAGGGCAAATGCTGGAACAAGGCAGCAGGGCTCGGCATATATTCAAAAGCCCTGAATGTCCACAGAACCTTCACCTGGTGCAGAAAATGGGAGTGTAAACATTCTCTTGAAGGTGGGAGTGTTAAGAACTGCTTGGTGTCACGTTGGGGAAAGCCAAGATTCTGTGGTCATGGGCCTGAAGTGATGAAGTCAGCAGATCTGGGCTATGAAGGATATAAAGGGATATGATCTCTAATCACAGGCTAGCAGGGGCTGTGAATATTCAGGTTCTGTTCCATCTACCCAGCCAACAATGAACATTTACAAACCAAATCTACCATGCACAGGGTACTTAGGCCACTGAGAGGCCAAAATTCTGCTTACCAGACTGCTTGTATTTCTGGATCTTTGTGTTCAGGTCTATTCTGTGGATGGTCTTTAGGCATCTTTCTAATAAATCCAATTGATCTGGAGCAACCAGACTTAGTTTCTCCAATTCCATCACAAGATCCAAGAAACTCTAAGTGAGGCACCAACAAGAAATAAATGTTAGTAGGGCTGACTGTTAAGTCCTAGACACAAAACTTCAGGCTGTGGTTCATAACAGCAAGAAAAGGTAGCAAGTGGAGCATCTTCAGACCTTCAGGGATCCTAAACCAAATCTCTCTGTTTGATAGTCCCTCCAAGGACGGATGCTAATTACACTCCTGAATTTTACCGAGCAAAGTGGTAGTAAGAAGTCTTTTGGTGGCCAACCTGTACCTAGATTGGAGATGGACACTTGGGCCATTTTGTGTCATCAAGGAATATGGTAAGAGATCAGGCCTAAAAATACAGTACAATCCTCCTGAGTTTTTTCCCTTGAAAGTCAAGCTGGCATTCTACTGAAAAACTCTAAGGGCTTTCCAGAAAAAGTAAGACAGAAGGTAGTTTGGGGAAAGTTCTTACTAGAAAAATCCCAAAGATACGTTTTAATCAGTGCTGGATATTCCAATTCACTTGACTCAGAGCTTATGAGAGGTGGCAAAATCTCAAGGTTAGGGCATTTTGCTATTCATTTACCCCAGGCCACAGCAATTGTGAAAGAACTATATTGCAAAAACAGGCACTGCTTCTGGTTTTATTTCCCTACTGTTTAACATTTGTTTTCTTAAGTACTATTTATTTTTAAATATAGTAACCATAATTAAATCCATACAAATGATTGGGAGGTAAGTTGATTAGAGGACACCAAAAAAAGAGTTCAATTTTTTAAAATTTTCTTTCCTATTTTCTATTTGATGGTAGGGGCATACAATCACTCTGCATTCCTGGATTTCAGATCTGTAATTATTGAGAAACATGAGGAAATCCTCAAGCAATGACTTACCCTCAGAAGCAGGTCCTGTAGGATGTACTGTCAAATACTAGAGGCCTGAGCTCTTCCTGGCCTGTCCTTAGGTCAGCAGTACCACATAAAGCCAACTGGAATTTAAATACTTTCCTAGAAATCACAACATCCCTGAGATCTTCACCCCTACCTATTCATTCCCAAATCTCTACTTATGCCATTCCCTGGATATATCAGTCACAAGGACATATCTCCACATGCAGCCTAATGACTCCACGTTGACCTTGAGCTAGCGGAGGAGGAAGACATGTAAGTAAGAGAACAAGATGAGAGTGGATTAGCACTTCTCACCTGTTTCTACTCAGCATGAGCAGATGAAACTACCTGTACACCAGATGATACGTCAGATTGGGAAGAAAACTCATGTATAACCTACGCCTATGCATTTAACACAAATAAAGGATAAAATACATGGATGAGAGAAACAAACAGGGCCACGCCAGAAGATATCACCTTGTTTCTTCTCAATTTATAAGCCAATTTTCTTACCACCATGTTATTATTAGAAAAAATAAAATAAAACCAATTTCCTAATCAGTGTGACTCAGTTGGTTTGGGCATCATCCCTCAAACCAAAAGGTCACCAGTTTGATTCCTGGTCAGGACACATGACTGGGTTGTCGGCCCAGTCCCCAGTCAAGGAGCGTACGAGGGACAACCAATTGATGTTTCTCTCCCTCTTGTTCTCTCTCCCTTCCCTTCTCTCTAAGAATAAATAAATAAAATCTTTAATTAATCATTTTTTAAAAACCATACTCTTCTTACTTTCTGCCTTCACCCCCATGTTGGGCCTCCCTGCTAAAATGCCTGCTTCCCTCTCTTCACACCATAAAGAGTGTTCTCCAACTTCTGATAGGCTCTTGGGAATGTGAACCAAGAAAAAAAACTCACCTTATCTTTATTCTTGGCTGTCTTGCCTCGGCCCATATAATCCCTCATGAGAAAAATTAATGAGGACATATCTGATTTATCCAAATTGTCACCAATCTCAGCCATCAGTACTCTGTAAAATAGACAAGTTTCTTTAAAATTTAGATACCAGTCCCAATGAGAACACCAAGAGCCTATGCCTCCTTTATGCCAATAATTGGTTAAAGGACTAATTCTTGGACTTCCAGTCAAGATGGTTACATAGGTAAACATGGCTCCACTCCTTAGACAAACACATCAAAATTACAACTGAACTATAAACCAACTATCATTCAGAACCATCATAAATCAAGAAGAATTGAAGTCCTACAACTATGGAATTATGGACTGGTCCCACACCCATGTGTAGCAGATAAAAATCAGGAGGGACATCTCAGGAGTGAGGGGTGCCAGCCCTACAATATGCCCCCCAGCCCAGGGTTCCAGTGCCAAGGAGATACGTGTCCATAACGTCTGGCTATATAAAACCAGCAGGGATTGAGGCTGTGGAAGACAGAAACTGTTCGAGTCTTAGATAGTTCCTTTTAAAGGGCCCATGCACAGATTTACTTGGACTCACTCCTTTTGAGCTCCAGTGAAGGGGAAGCAGACTAAAAGGCATCAGAGACAATATGGGGAAGCATTAGGGCAGGAGCTGGGAGGCAACTTTTTCCCAAAGAGAGGTACTGGCAGAGGCCATTGTTCATTTTCTGAGCCCTCCCCCAACAGAGTCACAGAGCTGGCAGGCATGCACGGTTATCTGAGACTCCATCAAAGTGGCTCACATTGTTTGCCCCACTCTGATGATTCCCTGAGGCCCTGCCCCACCCTATAGGGCCCACCCAAGCTGTTTCCAGTAGCTTTTCCATATGAATGGCTTATTTTGGCTATGCTTCAGGAGAGAAGTTTCCTAAATTCTCTCAAACAAGCAGCATCTGGCCTCCACGAGCCCTATATCTCTCACTAAGTTGCCCCAGGTCCAGTACTAGCAGTAGCCAGACTGGGTTCACAGCTTGGCCTCTCCTTGGCACCTACAAACCCAGCACAAGCAGCAGCCATTTTCAGATCCCTTTGTAGCTTATGCTGTACGACCTGGGACAGAACACAAGACAGTGGCTGATCTTTGATGTGCCAACAGTAATCAAGGCTCAACTACAAGAGGAGGGTGTACACAGCCCACATGGTGGGTGTACCTCAAGTACCCAGCTTGAATAATAGGGGAGGCTGTGCCACTGGACCCTATAAAACACCTATTACAGTAGGCCACTCTATCAACCCTAGGAGATGTAGCAGTTGTACTTAATACACAGAAACAAACACAGGGGGAGACAAAACAAATGAGGAGACAAAGAGCCATGGCCAAGTGAAAGAACAGAACAAAACTCCAGAAAACGAACTATACAAAATGGAGACAAGCAATCTACTAGATGCAGAGTTCAAAACACTGGTTATAAAAATAGTAATGAACTTAGTGAGGACCTCAACAGCATAAAAAAAGATTCAGTCAAAAACAAAGGATAGACTTCCAGCCAAGATGGAGGACACACTGTGCCTCCTCTCACAACCAAAATTAAGGACAACAAAGATTTAGAAACAAGAAAACAACCTGAACTGATAGAAAATTGAACTGTACGGAAGTCCAACAACTATTCATCCAGACCGGTAAAAGGGGCAGAGTCTCAGCAGGAAAAAGTAGAGGTGCAGACCAAGCAAGGCCTCGCAAGGCAGCTGGCTGACCAGGTGGTCCCACATTCGTGCACAGATAATCCAGGTGAAGGGGAAGCAGCGGAAGGGACTGGAATCCAAGAGAGAGCAGAGCGAGTGCCATTGTTCCCTCTTGTACCCTGCCCCCACATACAGCATCACAACTAAGCGACTGGGCTGCCCCGCACTGGGGAACACCTAAGGCTCCACCCCTCACTATGTAACAGCCTGACTAGACTAAAAAAAACCCCAAACAAACAAACAAAAAACCCCACCAAAAATGGCTCAAAGCAGAGAACAAATGAAATCCCCAGAGCCAATTCCTCTAAGCAACAAAGAAATAGTCAACCTATCAGATGCACAGTTCAAAGCCCTGGTGATCAGGATGCTCACAGAATTGGTTTTGCTCACAAATTAGATGAAAAAATGCTGGCTATAATACGTGAAATAGGGAATCCATAGAGATGGGAGGGAAACTGGGACTCAAATCA
This sequence comes from Glossophaga mutica, assembly GCA_039655065.1. Lineage (NCBI taxonomy): Eukaryota > Metazoa > Chordata > Mammalia > Chiroptera > Phyllostomidae > Glossophaga > Glossophaga mutica. Next base: position 28,930,620 of record CM077306.1, read on the forward strand.
ATGGAGTGGACCAAAAGGAAGAAACAAACAAACAAACAGAAAACAAGGAAGAAACAAGAATTCGAAAACATGAGGAGAGGCTTAGGAACCTCCAGGACATCTTTAAATGTCCCAACATCCTAATTATAGGGGTACCAGAAGGAGAAGAGGAAGAGCAACAAGTGGAAAACTTATTTGAACAAATAATAAAGGAGAACTTCCCCAATCTGGCAAAGGAACTAGACTACCAGGAAGTCCAGGAAGCTCAGAGAGTCCCAAAGAAGTTGGACCCAAGGAGGAACACACCAAGGCACATAGTAATTACATTAGCCAACATTAAAATGAAGGAGAGAATTCTAGAAGCAGCAAGGGATAAGGGGACAGTCACCTACAAAGGAGTTCCCATCAGACTGTCAGCTGATTTCTCCAAAGAGACCTTCCAGGCAAGAAGGGGCTGGAAAGAAGTATTCCAAGTCATGAAAGTCAAGGACCTACATCCAAGATTGCTCTACCCAGCAAAGCTTTCATTTAGAATGGAAGGGAAGATAAAGTGCTTCTCAGACAAGGTCAAGTTAAAGGAATTCATCATCACCAAGCCCTTATTATATGAAATGTTAAAGGGACTTACCTAAGAAAAAGAAGATAAAAAAATATGACAGTAAAAAGACAGCAAACTCACAGATATTAATAACCACACCTAAAATAAAAGCAAACAACTAGAACAGGAACAGAACCACAGAAATGGAGATCATATGGAGGGTCAGCAACAGGGGAGTGGGAGGAGGAGAGAGGGGGAAAAGGTACAGAGAATAAGTAGCATAGACGGTGGGTAGAAAATAGACGGGGAGGGCAAGAATAGTGTGGGAAATGTAGAAGCTAAAGAACTTATGACACATAGACATGAACTAAAGGGGGGGAATGTGGGTGGGAGGGGGTGTGCAGGGTGGAGGGGAATGATGGGGTAGAAATGGGACAACTGTAATAGCATACTCAATAAAATATATTTTTAAAAAAAAGGATACACTAATTGAAATGAAGAACAATTTATAGGGAATCAATAGTAGAGTGGATGAAGCCAAAAATCAGATCAGCAATTTGGAATAAAAGAAAGCAAAAAACAACCCATCAGAACACGAAAAAGAAAAAAGATTCCAAAAAATTGAGGATATCGTAAGGAGCCTCGGGGACAACTTCAAGTATACTGACATTTTCATCATGGGGGTGCCAGAAGGAGAAGAGAAAGAGCAAGAAATTGGAAACCTATTTGAAAAAATGACAGAAAACTTCCCTAACTTGGTGAAATAAATAGACACACAAGTCCTGGGAACACAGAGAGTCTCAAACAAGATGAACCCAAAGAGGCCCAACACACATCGTAATTAAAATGCCAAAGGTCAAAGACAAAAAGAGAATTTTAAAATCAGCAAGAGAAAAGCAGTTAGTTACCTACAGGGGAGCTCCCATAAGACTGTCAGCTGATTTCTCAAAAGAAACTTTGCAGCCCAGAAGGGACTGGCAAGAAATACTCAATGTGATGAAAAGCAAGGACCTACAACCAAGATTACTGTACACAGCAAAGCTATTATGTAGAATCGAAGGACAGATAGCTTCCCAGACAAGAAGAAGGTAAAGGTGTTCAACACCACCAAACTAGTAATATATGAAATGTTGAAAGGTCTTCTTTAAGAAGAAGATCAAACATATGAACAATAAATGACAATAAATACATATCTATCAACAACTGAATCTAAAAACAAACAAATAAGCAGAACCAAAACAGACTCATAGATACAGAGTATATTTTCTCTTTTTAGATTTTATTTATTTATTTTTAGAGAGAGGGGAAGGGAGAGAAAAAGAGAGGGAGAGAAACTTCAGTGTACAAGAGAAACACTGATCGGTTGCCTCTGGCATGCCCGCAACGGAGGACCTGGCCTGCAACCCAGGCTTGTGCCCTGACGGGGAATTGAACGAGTGACCTCTCCATTCACAGGCTGGCAATCAATCCAGTGAGCCACACCAGGCAGGGTTACAGAAAAATGTTTTGATGGTTACCAGATGGGAGTAGTGTCAGGGTAATGGGAAAAAAGGTGAAGGGACTAAGTACAAATTGGTTGTTACAGAATAGTCATGGGATGTAAAGTACAGCATAGGGAAGAGAGTATCCAAAGAACATATATGTATGACCTATGGACATGGACAACAGTGTGGGGATTGCCTGAGGGAGTGTGGGGGGCTGCATGGAGAAGGGCAAAGGGTGAAAAATTGGGACAACTTTAATTGCACAAACAATAAAATATATCATTTTAAAAAAGACTAATTCTTGCCCTGGCTGGTGTAGCTCAGTGGATTGAGCGCTGGCCTTCGAACCAAAGGGTCTCTGGTTTGATTCCTAGTCAGGGCACATGCCTGGGTTGTGGGCCAGGTCCCCAGTGGGGAGTGCACAAGAGGCAACCACACATTGATGTTTCTCTCCCTCTTTCTCCTTCCCTTCCCCTCTCTCTAAAAAACAAATAAATGCAATCTTTTAAAAAAAGACTAATTCTTGTCCCCGTTTCAATGTACCCACTCATAAGACTGAAAGCCTAGATCATCCCAAAAAGAGATCTTAAGGAAACTCATTTTCCCCCACTTTTCAATAGGAGATGGTATCTCTCTTTCCACTAACTGCTCTAAAAACAACTCAGAGAATAAAAACTTCCCTGAAGATCCCCTAGCTTCCCCAGAGGTTGAGAAGAAATAAGTAGAGAATCTGAATGACTAAGACAAAGACAGAAATAGGACTGAAAGTGATCTTGTCCTCTCTGTTTAAGGAGCTCCCAGGTGGTGCTGATCATGACCTCATGACCATCATTCTTTGAGTCACAAGATTAACACCTGGGATATCCCAGCCCACTCTGAAACTCAAAGGGTAAAGGGCATGCAGAGTCTTGGGATTGTATCTGCAGATGTGTTGGTCTAGAGAGCCCCTCCTGACTCAGTCACCTCTTTCCATTCAGAGCTCCCGTCACGCTTTGTTGGGGCTCAAAGGACACTTCATGATTAGCATTATTACCTTAAAATTATCATCACTGCTTAGAGGACTGTTTTCCCAATTAGACTCTCAGAGTCTTGAGGATAGAAGAGTCTTCATTCATTTTGCTTTAGCACTTCCCAAATACCTGGCACGTGTCAACCCACAAAAACGCCTACTGAACAGATGAGTAAATGAATTTAGCACTCACCTCCCACTGCCTGGCCTTTCTGCCCAGAAGCCTCTAGAAACTGCTTCCATTCACCATAGAAAGGAAACAGGAAAGGGAGGGAGTGCCCCCTAACCTATTCATAAAAACCCAGTTGGTGCCTCCCAAAAGGTTGATTACAGATATATAATGGTTGGAGAGGTAGAAGATAATCAAGAATAACAGCATCAATTACATTTTAGAGTGGTTCACAGTTTTAAAAGGTACTTCACATGCTAAATTATCACAATTGATCCTCACAAACAAACTTGTGAAATTATATTATTCTTAGCTTTACAAGTAGGAAAAAGAAGGCCCAACCAATGTTAGTGGCTGACTCGGCCCATGAGGCTTGAATCAGGCCTGCAGACCTGAAGTCTCAGCCACTTTCCAAGGCCCGCACTGTTTTCAGCTCTCTTTAAAATAGTTTTAATAATGTATATCATCTCAAAAGATACATTATTGATATAACTAAGGCTGATGGACTGAAGAAAAAGGAACCGCTAATTTAAGTTCTCTTCATTTCCCCCAAAACAGCCTTTCTGGTGGCTTCTGTGCACCCCAGAAGCTCCAAGAGAGTATTGTGTGAACAGAAGGAAGGAACAATATAAAGGCTGTCTGAACTAAAAGGGACCCCAGCAGACATTCCTCTCTGAATTGAAGGGGGCTGAGAGGTGGCTAATTGCAGAGAAGTCCAATTTGGGCTCCCCAGAGCCTCTGGATGCAGGAACTTCACAAGAAGGAAACCCAACTCACTAGCTACTGCAGCAACGGAAACACCAGTGGGAATTTCCAGGGGGTCAGAGTTCTGCAGTCAGGAAACACTCCCAGACTTCCCTTTCTCAGACAGAAAATCCCAGACCTGACATCATAGAAAATCAAGCCAACAAAGGCCACTGCATATCGCACGGAGGCTGGTGAGAATTAATAAGGTCTTTAGTCCATTCCTATCTTTCTTGTTATATCCATCAGACAAACACATACCGTCCATCCCCTCCAATTACTTTACGCAAATACAATCTAAGAATTCAAAGAGTTTGCCCTGACAAGGGTGGCTCAGTTGGTTGCGTGTCGTCACACAAAGCAAAAGGTCCCTGGTTTGACTGCCAGTCACGGCACACGCCTGGGTTGTGGGTTTGGTCCTCTGACAAAAAGCATAGGAGAGGCAACCTATTGATATTTCTCTCCCTCTCTTCCTCCCTCCCTCCCCCTCTCTCTAAAAGTAAATACTGGATTTTTTGGACCATAAGACACACCTAGGTTTTAGAGGAGGAAAATAGAAAAAAAAATTTAAGCAAAATATGTGGTAAAATATTTAATAACATAAATAACATAGGCCACTACCCCCCGTACACAGTGAGCCAGGTAAACTACATTCGGACTATAAGACGCACCCCCATTTTCCTCCCAAATTTGGGGGGAGTGCATCTGATAGTCCAAAAAATACGGTAAATAGAATCTTTTTAAAAATGCAGAGTTTAAAGGAATGAAGTAACTTATCAAGCAGCTAGATCAGTGAGCAGAGACAACAATGAGGCTAACTTTTCTTACTGTCCTTATTTCTCTCACTCAGAAGTCTAGACTGCCTCATTCCCACCCAGCCTCAGGATTACCTGTAGTCTGAAATAAGATGAGGGTGCCTGAGCAGGTAGGCCTCCACGGTCATTTTGTCCATCTTCAAGATCCGCTTGAGCAAGTCAAACCGCCTCACTCTGTAGAGCAGCTCAGCCAGGCCCATGGTAGGCAGCTTTCCTCTCTCATTTAAACTATCCAAAAGGTCCCTGACATTTTGTACAGCCACATCTGCAGCGACATCCCGACACAGAAAAAGAAGCGTCTCCTTCTCATCGTCATCGAGTGACTCTTCAATCTGATGGATGACCTCAGCCGACATCATGTGGGTCATGTAGAAGGTCTTTGCAAGGAAGTGCAGTTGTAAGACTGGTCCAGTCCAGTTAACAGAAGGCCACGAGGCTACTGACTTCATTTCTGATGGCTTTCTTCATTTCTCTCAGAATCCTCTCCAATGAAGGTGTTCTGTGGTTAAAAGGGAATTTTTAAAAACCTCTTATCAACATAATTTATGCCTAAAATTCAAAATATGGGCTCTTCCTTTTTTGCTGGACTCTCAAACCCAGCAGATTAAATTCATACTGTGTTAAGTCTACAATGAGTGATCCTCAATTGACAAAGAAACTGATACAAAACTGACACAAAGAAAATAACTTACACATTTTAAATGAAATGAAGTCAGAGACAAATTTTTCCAAAAAAAAAAAAAAAAAAAAAAAAGGCCCACATACTTATCAGAAATTAGTGTATAGTATCGTAAAGGGGAAATCACACTGGAGGAGGAAAAGCCCAATGACTAAGCAACCTACTAGAAAAAAAAACCAGTGGGCCTGCCCAGGTCACAGCAAAAGGGACCCTCTGTGGAATACAAAAATGATAGGAGAAAGAGGCATCTGTTCCTACCCCATCCCTTTTTCCAGTGTTTTTCCTACTTTACAATCCCTCGTTCCACCTATAAGCAGAAACCTTCACTGCCATCCTCCCAAAGTCCCAGGCCCTCACCACAGCTTCATCATGAATGCTTAGAGGGCCTGCCAACACAGCTGAACCTTGACAAATTTTGATCACCTCTTCCGACCAGGAGCACCTCCCTCCTCCCTGCAAAGTGCCAGAGGCCCCTGCCTCTCAATGCACTGCTGCAGGGCCACAATTACTACTAGAGCTCCTGATGGTACCAGTGGCAGGAAGGAGGTGGAACAGAAGATCTGGGGGAAGGTCCCCATCCTGAGCTGGGATCTGGGAGGGAGCAGTGGGAAGGTCACGCTACGGTGTATTCTCAGCTTCTTCCACTGGAAAGCAAATGATTTTCTTTCAAATTTTAAGCTGCGAAAGACAGTCACTATCTACTCTAAAATTTCATTTCTGTTTTCCATTTCAAAAAGTGTTAGTGTTCTGGGAGCGTACCGTGTCTGTTTCTATCAGAGAACACGTCAGGTTAAAAGTTAATCGTAGCAAATAAATAATTGGGAACACAACCCAACGGGCAAATTGCTAACTACTGCTACATATTTGCATACAAGTATATTTATATATTTATCTAGCTATATTTAGTGAATGGAACCCTAAATCTATTTTATTTATAAATAATTTTTTATTTATATATAATCTCAGTCCACAAAAGTTTTGAGGCACCTTCAATAAAAATACATAAGTAGAAAAAATTTATATGAAAACAAAGAGACGATATTAGGTTAGAAAGTCAAAATGGGTGGGAATGGTAGAGTGATAGTCCAGCCTATCAGCAAGATATTAAATAAAATGTTATAATCCTTTGATGGAGTACTATGCAGTCCTGAAAATGAATCCGAACTACATGAATTTCACAAGCAAACAAAAAACAAACAAAACAAATATTTTTGCCTAGGCAAAAAGCAAATCACTAGAGCATACATTAAAACCATAAATGTTTCAAAAATAATACCATACAAGGTGGGCCAAAAGTAGATTTACACTTGTGAGTATGTGAAATACAGAGTTTACTCCAGTATTATCTATTATTTATTGTATTACTTTTCATTTGAGCAACTGTAAACCTACTTTTGCCCCAACCTATATATTGTTTAGGGAGTTTGTGTGTGTGTGTGCATGTAGTGAAAATATTGAAACATACGTAGTAATAATAAATACTGAATTGTATTCCATAACCAGATGAATGGAACATAACTAGATAAAAATGCAGGGGGGAAGGACTGAATTTGTAATATTTTGCTTCATAAGCTGGATAACAGGTACACAGACATTAAAATATTCCTCACACCCCATTCTCTGACCATGGTACAATAAAATTAGGAAACAATAGCAAGCCAAAAGGAATCCTTATAGGTTTTTAAAATTAAAGATTAGTTTCTGTCTCTTCCATAGTCATATCTCACAGATTCAGAATGCTTGTAGAGCTTCCTTGGTGTATGTATAGATAAACCTTACAACAAGAAAGCCTAGAGGCATCCCAAAGTTAGCCTCAAAAAGAACAGATCAGATTTTCACTAACAGGACTCTCAAAAGATGAGTCAGAGAGGGTGAAGAAGGGTGGCAGCAGATAGAAGGAGTTCTTCAGAGAAAGGGCGCTGCCCATCACTTGCAGCTCCACCCTGCCGAAGCTGCCCTGCTCGGCATCCACTCACCTTCTCTGGAGTCACTTGCTTCGCCTCACTCAGAGGAAGGACAGAGGAGCTATGTGAGCCCCAGTCTCTTTCTTCCTTGCTTTCAAACACCCAGTCCTCCTGATCGACAGTATGTTGGTTTCATTTCACTCCACTATTTTAAGCCTTTTCCTGCCAGACACACTGGCATCTGTGTGAATACTTCAGAATTCTTTAAAAATTCCTCTCATCTTCCCCCCAGGTCCCCAACTGTCAAACTTCACCCGAATGACTATGCTTTTCCTTTTTTCCACACCCATACTCTAGTACAAACGGTTTCTGATCATCACAATTGAATAACTTAAAACTTAAAACCACTTCCAGTTTCACTTCTGAAGTGGAAGTCATGGGAAGGTCCCAACCATCATTTAAATACAGCTACTCTAAATTACCAGAGTTAATTTCTACAAACTGCCTAATAGAAAGGGTGCCAGGTATTAGAAACAAATCAGGTATTTTCGTCAGAAATGCTTTTAATACGGGTGCTTACAACATTGCTGCAAGGGCTGGAGGAAGAAGGGGCTCTTGGCTGGACTTCTGAGAAAGATTCCTGGGACTCTCAGAAAGGCCGAGTCTCAGCCAAGACAGTGGAGAATCAGGAGGCTGCCACAGGGAGGACTGAGCTAGAGAACACCTGCAGTGAGCCCTGGCCTCGTTACTTGGTTGGCTGAAGCATCATCCCCTGTACCAATAGGTTCGGGGTTTGATCCCCAGCCAGGGCACGTATCTAGGTGGTGGTTCAATCCCCAGTCAGGGTAGCCAATTGATGTTTCTCTCACCTCAATGTCTCTCCTCTCTCTCTCTCTCTCCCCCCTCCCTCTCTCCCTCCCTCTCCCTCCCTCCCTCCCTCCCCCTCCCTCCCTCCCTCCCTCCCTCCCTCTCTCTCTCTCTCTCTCCTTCTCACTCTAAAATCAACAAATATATTCTCTGGTCAGAATTTAAAAAAAAGAAGAACACCTGCAGGGATCCAGAGACCAGAGGCAACCCACCACCACCATGCCTGCCTCCAAACTCTCCAAGCCTGGTGACTGGACACCAAAGTGCTGCTGCCCAAATCCCCAAGTCACTGTTGCCTGCTTGCCAGCAGAGAAACTAAGAAAAGCAAACAGCTATTGGTCTCTACCTCACCTCTGTTTATAAACTTTGCCTGAATGCACCTAATTGGCAGAACTAAATTCACATCCTACTTGTAAAGAAGCTGGGGAGGTACAGTCTACCCTTTTCCACTCTCTGAACACAGGTGAGAACAGGTCCTGAGGACCAACTGACACTAGCCACCACAGAAGGATAGTCCGTGAGGGCACTGATATCTTATTTTTGTTTAAATCTTCTGCATGGACCCCAGTGCCTGACTCATAGTAAGCACTCAATTACTATTTGTTGAATGAATGAATGAATGCATGAATGAATGCATGAGTTTTCACAAATTACTACCAAGTAATAGTTTTACTTCCCTCTCTCCCCAGACTGGACCTAGAACATACGCCACAAACTCTCTCCACCTAGCACCCTCCATTCTCTTGCTGTTTTGCCTGCTGACCACCAACTCTGCAACACCTTGAGTGATCAACTGGTCCTGATTTGCCAGGATTGTCCAGTTTTAGGACTAAAAGTTCTGTGTCCCAGAAAATTCCTCAGTCCCAGGAAAGCAGGATGGCTCATCACCCCAGCACCCTATCCTCAGTGATGAGCCTCCTCCATCCATGTCTAGAGTAGCAAATCTTGCTGAAGGGATGGGAAAAGACCACACCACACTCTGAGGTTTTCAACCTCAGCAGACCCCTTATTGCTGCTCCACAACTGTTTTTACAAGAGCTTGGTCAGCTCCTCACAAGGGCTCCACCTTTACCGCTTTCTTCCATCCTAACACCACCCACTGGTGCCCTTTCACATGAGATGGTTTCTCATCAAATGACTTTGCCACTTGTGAGGAGCGAGCGCCCACAACTTTCCACATTCCCACTGTGGGGCGGGCACCTGTCGTCCCTGGGCTTGCACACAGCCACCCACTCTCCCTGTGACCTCTTGTCTCCACGAGCTCCTACTCTTTCGTCAATCTTTCCCTGCCTGCAGGGACTCCTCCCCTCGTCTAGTAAGCAGGTGCAAGTCTCTTCCATCTTCAAAAAAATCCTTAAGCCTGAAATCCCCTACACATGCAAATCCTCTCCATTTTTTTCTTTCAATTGAAGCTGGGTCTTTATAAAGGAAGAGTCTGCCCGCCATGCTTCAGTTACTTCAGTTCACTCCTAAATATGCCTCCACCTGCATCCTCCCTCCCCCCATGTCCTTTGCACATTGACACTCTGTGCAGAGCCATACTAGACCCTAACAAAGGGAAAATGAGTAATTCTGATATTGTCTCTGTTTTAAATTAGGATGTTTTGTTCGTCGTAGATTTTTTGCACTAACGTCAATTTTTTTTTTCAAAATATCGCATTAAAATATTACTCATCTTGATTACTGAGTTTTTAAGTACCTCCTTAATTGTTGTACCAGAGGTGAGTGCCTCCCTCTTCTCACCCTAATGTCCCCTCCCTGCTGACAGTGCTGGTGTACAGGCCTTGTTGACCTCCCAGGGGCCACATCCAAGACCTGTGGATTAACCCCTCCCTGAAGCCCTCCTCCCTTGGGTGACTTCACACCTCTATATCCTATGCAGTCCCTCTCTAACCTCTGACTCTCAGCACCCTCTTTCTGCACTGCTCATTAAATGAGGGTGTGCCCCAGCACCCATTTCTCACCCAGACTGTTCCCCTGGCCTTTCTGTTCCCCCTGCCTATGGCTTTCACCCTCTCCAAACCAATCTCCGATCAGAATAAACTTTCTGAAGTTCATGCTTGAACCATGTCACTTTCCTCATTGAAAACTTCCAATGGTTCCTCATCTCCCATTGCAAGTTCCAATTTTCTTTGCATTCAAGGTCTCTTGTGGTCCAGTGCCTGCACTCATCCCTTGTTAACACACACCTTGCTATTTGGCTTCAAACAAACAAGCAGTTCTTTCCTATGCATACTCTGAGCCTTTGCCTGGATTTCCTCTTCCATTTACCTGCCCAGCAAAACCCTTCTCAGCTTTCAAGGCCAGCTGAAGAATCTCCTACTGTGTAAAGCTTCCCTGGGAAGAACGCAGACAGGCTGGGTCAGTAACATCTTCTACCAAGTACAGAACTCCCTAGCATCCAGCATTACTCTAATTGGTGATAGTAAAACATGGTTCACTTTAGTCAGGCTTCTCAATCTCTCTCAAAGAATGTAAACTTTGCCTCCAAACCATCTGGTATCCAAAGCACACAACAGCCTCTGTAATCAGTAGCGTAGCAGCCAGCATAACTGGTTCCGATCATACCTTAACCTATTCAGAGACATACATAAGACTCCACTATTTATATAGCTTGTCTACCTGAGGCAAGGTCATGGCATGGCATGAAAGCAAGGTCATGTCCACTGAGCCACAGCAGGGAAGTAAATGTAGTTTCCAGAAACGTGCCTGCCTTGCCAGCTGCAGAAAACAGCATGTAAACCTGCAACTTCCAGGTGACTGGGAGTACTCACTGAGATACGAACATGAAGTCCCTGAGGGAGTCACCCAGAAGTTTTGGAAAGGAAAAAGGAGAAGGCGTGCCCTGGTCAGGCTGGGTCAGTTGGTTGGAATGTCGTCCCACAGGCCAAAATGCTGTGGGTTTGATTCCCTGTCGGGGCACATACCTAGGTTGTAGGTTCAATCCCCGGTCCAGGGTACACACGGGGGGCAACTGATCAATGTTTCTCTCTTTCTTTCTCTTTCTGTCTCTCTCCCCCCTACTCCACTCTAACAATCAATAAACATAGCCTCAGGTGAGGATTAAAGTAAAAGGGGGAAAGGGCGACAGAACTCTGTGGGCCATCTCACAGGAGCTCTGTGCATTAACCCTGAACATAGCAGAGCTGGCCTTCCCTCTTCATTTGTGCACAGAACCTGAGGGTTGGGGCTGTGTGTGTAACAATTCAAGCAGCTAATGTGATGAACTCATCTTTCCTCTTGCAACTATGAAATGTCATTTTGTGCTCCACCCCCAAATATTTAAAATGAGGTCATTCATCACAAGGTTTCTGGAATTTCTGAAATGTGGATATATGCCAAGCAAGAGTCTAAAGACCATGTACTTAGTCTGAAGCATGAATGCATTTCAATTTGGAATGTTACTAATCATTATTATTATTAATGGCTAAAAATACTCATCAAAATTATTTGGTTTCACAAGCAGTGCATTTCAATTATAGTAAAATGCCTGCAAACAACAGACAATCTCAATTATAAAATGACATAAAATTAGAAGGTATATTTTATAAAGTTCCTTGATGAGGCTCAGCCCCATGACTCTCAGGGAAGCTCCCACAAATTCCAACAACATGACCCCCAGTAGCCCCCCTGGTTCCTAACAGTAGCATCCAGGCTGGAGAAAACAAGGGAATGAAAGAATCACAGAATGAGAAAGGATCTAGACGAAAAAGGGATCATGAATCATCAAATTGAATACAGAAACATGAGCAGGGTCCTGAGGGACATTAAAGCTAAATCCATTTAATATAGTGGCCCACTCTTTCTCAACCAAAGTTAAATTTTCACCAGGGCAAACTTCTCATACAGAGCCCAAACACCTAACAGTTTATCCCACTTCTGCCCAACCCATAATCTAACTCAAGACAAAAATCTCCCTGTTCCCCAGACAGTGTTTTTCTGTCCCAACATCTTTGCTTAAGTCTTTCCCATTTGGAAAGCTCCTTCCCTCTTCTTAGTCTCCGCCTAGTTAAATTCTCCCCCATCTTTCCAGGCATGTCCTCCTTAAGCTTGTTTTGATTCCCAAGTCAAGTCATCTCCTCCTTTTTCATAGCATTGTTTTACTCTTTTCTGGCATTTATCTTATTGTAGTTGGATCCCTGTCCTATGTAGTAAGATCCATGAAGATAGGTTAAGTTCTTTCTCATCTTCATTAGGCTGTGGTAGCCTGGCCAAGCCTGCCAAACTCACTCTCCTAGTCCTTAAACCAACAAACTGGTCATCACTACACAGCTTCAGCATGCCTACACATGTGTAATGCCTACTCATTCTTTCATAACCTGCAACGAAGCAGGATGTAGCTGCTGGTGGAGTAAGGTATCTTACTTGGAATTTGGTTTTCAGATCCAGGAGGCAGAGCTTGTAAAAGAAAGCTTTTACAATTATGTAGGGGTAACCATGCTATTGCTAGAATGTAAGAGCTAGTGAACATGCAGGGCAACTTGGGAGCTGGTAGAATCCAATGTCTCCGTCCAAGCTCACCACACATCCTCTGGTCTTTAAGCAAAGTGTATCTCCCCATACTTTTAGCTAAAAATTTGTCTTTTGAACTTACCACAAATTCTAAAACTGTAAGATTTATGTGTCAAAGTTTCCATCTTTCCCAAAAATCCAAGCCAGTCACCCGCATTCAGCATAATTTTCCCAAGATGAACTCAAAAGTACTGAAGTTTAAATTTATTTTAAATTTATTTTTTTCTCAAATAGGAGAGTCTTCTGACATCCTCGAAATTACTAATACCATGTATACGATGGTGTAAGTTTAATATACAACTAATCTTCCATGAGCCATTGCTGTGTTCACTCACGTTATTGAGAAAAACCAGAAAACAACGCATGGCATTTATTGCATTCATCAATTTACTATGAGAATTCAATTCCTTGGCAAAATAAAGCAACTTCTCTGAATTTAAGTGCTATTTGTCTCTTACCTACTCTTTATTTTTTAAAAGTATTTTATTTATTTACTTTTAGAGGAGGGGGAAGACAGGGAGAGAAACATCAACATGTGGTTGCCTCTTGTGCACCACCAATTGGGGATCTGGCCCACAACCCAGGGATGTGCCCTGACTGGGAATGGAACCAGCAACCCTTAGGGTTTGCAAGCCAACACTTAAGCCACTGAACCACACCAGCCAGGGCTCTTGCCCACTCTTTAAAACAAAGATCATTGACTTTAAAACTATTTTTGAATGCTTCAAGTAAAAAAAGAAAAGATATATAAGCAAAAGGGGAAATCCAAAAAAAGTTCAAGAAAAAAACTCTAGAATTTCGCAAGTAGATAACGAAGCTTTAGTTCCCACTTGTAAAATCAGATGCTATTACCCTAGGAAATATTTTAAACCTTAGAACCAGTAGCTACAAGAGAGTTTTTCAATTACTTTGAAGTAAATATAAATAATAATTATAAAAATTGATATATACATCAAATATATATTTATAATGTAAATAAAATATAAAATAAAAAATACATATGAAATCAGTTAATGTCTCCAATTGAAGAGCTTACTGCAGAAGACATAAACCATCTTGAGTATGCAGGTAAATGTGGTATCAAACTGGTGGTGTTAGTTCTTTCATAAGTACTGAATTTCTGAAGATGACAATCCAATATCTAGAATAAGAGGAAAATAATAAACTTTTTGTCTGTTCTGCACTAAAACTTAAATGATCAAAAAAGACAAAGTGACCGAAAGCAGAGACCACCAGAGAAACATAAATACTGAACAAAGTACAAAGCGAGGGTGGGAGTGAAGCAGTTTTATCTGGAAAGAAAACATTCAAGAATATATATATTTTATATATTCATTTACTCATTTATATGTGCATGGGGTCAAAGAAAAATTATTTCTCTAAACACAAAGTTGAGGAAGAAGAAAAAAACATTTGGGCTTCTGAACAAGCACATGAATGAAATATAAACTGTGGGTAGACACATTCTTAAGAACAAGAAAAGTGGTCATTAGAACCAAAAAAAAATTTTCATTAGAAACACTGATGCCAGAGAGGAGTGAAATTACATGTGAGAAAAGCAGAGATATTAATAGAAAAATTAAAAAACCCCAGCAGCTCTGAAATGCAATGGTAGAAACATCATACAAAATAAGGAAAAAAAGAGAAAATGTTTTTTTAAGAACACTTAAAAGATTGTAACCTTTGGCTATCTTACGCAATGCACTCCTAGAGAGTGCACTTCCTGGGCAATGCACTGCCAGGGAGTGTACTTCCTCTATTTAAACTGCATATATTTTAACCCAGATAATTATAATACAATTTGATTTTAAAGTTTTTGGAAAAAACTTTTGCCCTGGCTGGTGTGGCTCAGTGGACTGAGCTCCTGCCTGAGAACCAGCAAGTCACAGGTTCATTTCCCAATCAGGGCACAACTTTTTCTCTGGCTGGTGTGGCTCAGTGGACTGAGCTCCTGCCTGAGAACCGGCAAGTCACAGGTTCTTTTCCCAATCAAGGCACATGCCTGGGTTGCCGGCCAGGTTCCCAGGTTGGGAAAGAGTGAGAGGCAACCAATCCATGTATCTCTTGCACACTGATGTTTCTCCCCCTCCCTTCTCCTGGCTCTAAAACATACATAAATAAATAAATTCATACATAAGTAAATAAATAACTATGACAATACAGGCAGTTAAGTGCAATCCTATTAAGTGCAAAGTGCAATCCTATTAAGTGCAATCCTATTAAGTGCAAAGAATCCTATTAAGTGCAAAGATATACTATCAGGAAAGTATACAGGAAAGGAACCCATTGAGTGGACTGTGAACTCTTCCTAGAAGAGGTGACAGGAGCTGAATATAAAGGAGAAACAGGGCAATAATAATAGTATTTCTTGTCCCTCTGGTAAGGAAAGCAGAGGAACCAAGTTCAGATCCATCTTTGTGTTCCCAGCACCCAGAACTCTGCCTGGTCCAGAGAAGCTTGATAAATATTGATAGGATTATAATTAATTGAGAGGAGGCATTTCAGCACATAAACACGACTTTAATTGGCCTTCGGGACCTCCACAAGGAAGAAATAACCAAACGGAATCCATTCCAGAGATTTAAAAAAGCGACACACCAGGTGACTAGGAGTGCTGTTTCTGTGTGATCGGGGTACAGTGCCCTGACACCCCGAGTCCAGGGGGATGCCAGCACAGGGACGTAGGTCGAAAGAAAAGAGGTGGAGAGGGTTCTCGGTCTACTCACGCCGGGGCAGCCGCCGGCTCTTCCAGCTGGATCTCCGCTGGGAAAAGCACCCTTAAAGCTGCCGCTCCGAAAAACAGAAGTTGAAAATTCAAGGAACTGGGGCAGAGGATCGGAGACGGCTTCTGCGCTAGGCGTCCGGAATGGGTGTGTGCTGAGCCCCTACGCGCCACCTCCGCAGGCTTTCAGAGAAGCGCCACCCACGCAATTTTCTTAAAAAACCCTGCAAAGGTCAGACGTATTTTCGGGAATAGTACACTCTCCCCGGCGCCGGAGAAGGTTACCTGCAGCAGATGGAAAATGAGTGGGCGCAGCCGCTGCGCCCCACCGAGCCCCTGAGGGCCGAGGCGAGTGGGCCCCGGACGTCTCAGTACCAAAAACATATTTTAGTTTCAGCTTCTAGTAGGCTCCTGACACTGGTTAAAAAACAAAACTAAAAGCCTGCCCGTGACTACCCTCCCAATGCCCCCTGCGCAAGATTCCTCAGGGCGCAAGTGGCACCCACTTCCTGCGCACCTGCCGGTGGATTCACCTAAGAAAGCCGGTGTTAAGACTGGGTGTAAAAATAGTTAAAGGAAGTGCAAATGTCAGTTACAAACAATACGAAACATGAAGTCTTCAAAAACGCCATTTTAATCGAACATCCAACCTCCAAGCCGTAAACAACACAAGTGTCAGCATAAAAACTGAGAAGTTCAGTACAGCAAACAGAAGTTTTGGGGTTTTGTTTGTTAGTTTTGGAGTCGGGTCAACTTTTTTGCTCTTTTTCCACTGAGACTTTTCGTAAGATTATGTAAACCACCAGGGGGGAAATACCCAGAAGCCTGTTCCTCTTATCCGGAATCTCTTCCTTAAGTAAGCAGGTCGGCCAGGCAGAACCTGTTGTGACTGATTTCAGACTATCCGGATATGCCCGTTGTCCAAAACGCTTGACGTGTGCAATCGCCCTATTAGCACTACCTCTCGTTGAGTAAACAAATTTCAAAGTCAACAAATGAAAATGTTCACGAGAGCTTTCAGCGGTCTTGAACTTACTGTCTGTCCCTTGAACTTTCTGTTCCTGAACCAAAAACTTACTCGGAATTTCGATGGCCTTTGTTCTGTTGCAACCCACCGTTAATATTTGAAAAAACATGCCATGTTTCCAAATCCAGACACCATCAAGCAAGAACATCTTGAAACCAAGTTTTATAAAAATCTTACTACGCTGAACTTTCCCAGGGCAACTTTTTCTTGCAATTTTCCAAAATACCAGTATTACACTGCTTTGAGACACTTCCGGCTATTTCAAAAGTGAAAATTCCTGCCAGGCCCGCTGCTCCTCCACATAAATGCAAGCGCACGCACATATTGCTGCAGGAAGTCTTTCTCAACTTTTCGAAAGGAAAACGGCAAAATCTTTTGAACAGTTCCGCCAGGGATTGAGCAACTCTCAAAACGATCTTAAGCAAACTTTACAGGACGCTGGCGACCTGCCACCAAAACTTGCGGCCTGTTTCTGCTTCAGTGGGCCCAGGATTATTGGGTCGAGTGGATCTGGCGAACCTCCCGGAGGATCCCGGCGGCCTCCGGCAGCCCACCTGACCATACGCGGTGCGGGGAGAGCCAGGCGAGGTGCGGGGAGAGCCAGGCGAGGTGCTGGGAGCCCGGCCGGAGTGGGCGGGGGCGGAGGGGGGGCTCCGCCCCCGCCAGTGCCCAGGGGCAAACCAGAGGTAGGGAATCTGCCAGACTGAGTCATCTGCCAGAAGGCCCACCCCTCTGCGGACCCTTGCCCTGCACCCCACCCCACTTCACCCCAGCCCAGGGCCAGTTCAGGAAGTGCGAGTTTGGAGAGTTTGGCGAGCGACACGACACGGGCAAGCGGGGCCCAAGGTAGGCGACACAGACACTAAAACCTCAAATTAGATCTGAGAGTCTGAGGAGGGTTGGAGCTGCGGGTTGAGAGGGGCCACGTACCGTTCTGTCCGCGGGGTTAAGTCCTACCGCGTTGCAAACTTTCAGGATTCCCTACCCCGGAAGCTTGAGAAGCACAGGAACAACAACAAAAAAAAGAAAGCGAAACCCTAGAGCGGTCGTGGCAGCACACAACGTCCACATCGTCGTTATGCGGTGGTCTGTCCTTTAATATTTATGTATCTTCCACTTTAAGACACTGAAAAAAGAAAAGCACACTAAACCTAAAGCAGGCAGAAGAAAGTAAATAATGAAGATTAAAGTGGAAATTAATGAACTGTAGAAGAGAAAAGCAATAGAGAAAAATCAAACCCAGAGCTGATTTTTTTCAAAAGTTGAACAAAATTGATAACCTTTAACTAGATTGACCAAGTGGGGTGGGAAGAGACTCAAATTACTAGAGTCGGAAATGAAAGGTGGGACATTACTACTAATCCTACAGAAATAGAAAGAATTACGAATGAACACTATGAATAATTGTACACCAACAAATTAGATAATCTAGATGAAACAGACACCAACTACCAAAACTGACTCAAAAAGATATAGACAACATGAGTACACCTATAAAATAGTGAAGAGATTGAATTAGTAGTCAAAAATCTACCCACAGAGAAAAGCCCACCCAGATAGATTCACTCGTGAATTCTATTTTTAAAATTTTAAGAAAAAAATTAAATATAATTCTTCAAAAAGTCTTCCAAAAAACAGAAGAGGAGTGTATTAGGGTTGCCATAAGAAAATACCGTAGACTAGGTAGCTTAAACAACAGAAATTTATTTCTCAGTTATGGATGCTAAATGTCCAAAATCAAGTCATCATCCAGTTTGGTTTCTCTTCTCTCTTTGGATCACCGATGGCAACTTCTTTCTGTGTCTTCATGTGGTCTTTTCTCTGTATACACACATTCTTAGTGTCTTTCAGTGCATCCAAATGTCTTTTTCTCGTAAGGACACCAGTCGGATTGGATTGAGCCATCCTAATAAACTCATTTTAACTTCGTCTCTTTAAAGACCTCATCTCTGAATACAGTAACATTCTGAGGTACTGGGGGTTAAGGTTTCCACCTATGAATCTGGTGGGGGCAGTGGTGCAAAATTCAGCCCTGAACATGGAGGGTACACTTCCCAACTCAGTTTATGAGGCCTTATTATCATGATACCAGACAAAGACACCACAGGCAAAGAAAACTAGACCAATTATCTTAAGCATATGGATGCAAAGGTTCTCAACAAAATGCTAGTAAGCCAAATTCAGCAATATATAAAAATAATTATACATGACCAAGTGAGATTTATCCCTGGAGTGCAAGATTCGTTTAACATCTGAATATCAATTAATGCTATATATCATCTCAATGAAGTAAAAAAATAAGATTTACATGATCATTACCATAGATACAGAAAAAGTACCTGAAAAGATTTAGCACCCTTTAATGATAAAAGCACTCAGCAAACTAAGAATAGAAAGGGATTCCAAGCAAATCTGCTGTTCGAAAACAAGTGCTGGTGAGGATGTAGAGAAAGGGGAACACTTTTTGTACTCTTGGTGAGAATGCAGATTGGTGCAGCCACTGTGGAAAGCAGCATGGAGATTCATCAAAATACTAAAAATGGGGTCTGGGAGGTTAGGGGGAGGAGGAATTGAATAAAAACAAAAAAAGACTCAAGGACATGGACAACAGTGTGGTGATTGCCCTGGGGTGGGGGTGGGGCGTGGGTAGCGGAAAATAAATACAATAAAGAGTAAAAATTAATTAATTATTTAAAATTAAAAATAGATCTGCCTTTTGACCCAGCGATACCACCTCTGGGAATATATCTGAAGGAACCCAAAACACTAATTCGAAAGAACCTAGGGACCCCATGTTCATTGCAGCATATTTATTATCACCAAGACATGGAAGCAGCCCAAGTGTCCATCAGTAAATGAGTGGATAAAACAACTATGGGGCATTTATGCAATGGGATACTACTTAGCAGTCAAAAAAGAACAAAATTTTACCCTTTGTGACAGTATGAATGGACCTGGAGAACATTAAGTGAAATAAACCAGTCAGAGAAAGACAAACATGATTTCACTCCTATGTGGGATCTAGTGAACAAACTGAACTAGCAAGCAAAATAGAGCCAGACATAGAGCAGGATGACAGCTAAGGGTGAAGGGAGCAAAAAGAAAAAGGACTGGTGGATGTGGACAAAAACATGATGATGGGGGCCGGTTGGGTATAAGGGGATTAAATGGTAATGGAAAAAATACAATAAAAAAAAAATCCTGTTGTCTTCCCTTCTGTTCAACATGGAGGTTCTAACCACAAGAATTAAATAAAAGACATTCAGATTGGAAAAGCAAAAGTAATTCTATTTGCAGATGACATGATCTTGTATATAGAATGTTAGCCCCCCTCCAAACCATTAGAATTAATGAGCAAGTTCAGCAAAGTTTCAGGATATAAGATCAATATACACAAATCAGGCAGTGCGACCTCCCAGCCGCGCTCCCGGTGCTATAGGCAGACGCGCAGCAGGGTGGCGGGAGGCTGAGCTTGGCTTCGTGGGGGCGGCGCAGCGTGCAGTTCCCCAACCAGGCGGCTGGGCTCGGCTTTCGGGCTGTGTTGCCCCTGCTGACTTAAATGCTGCAGCTGTGGGCGCCCCTGCGCGGTCGTGCGTGCCCCTTCCACCACAACCTCTTCCTCTTCTGCCGCTCGCCTGCTGCTGCGCAGGCCTGAGCGTTTTAAAAAATCTGCTACGGAGGGAAAAATTAGTTATTCATAGGAGGACCCTCCCCCAGAGACGGGAGAATCCGTGTGCCTTCAGCTCAAATCCGGGGCTCCGTCTCTGCGGGGTTTGCGGCTGTTCAGGCCCCAAGACGTGCTCTGGATATTACCAGGCGCGTCTCTGCAGTAAGGAGCACCAGACTCTGGACTGGAGATCGCGGCATAGGCTTGTAGAAAGTCAGATAAATTGGACAATGCAGTTCCAGACCACAACTTTCTTCTTCCAGAATTTGAAATCGTCACAGAAACAGAGGATGAGATTACACCTTAAATTTCAAGGGGGGGAAG
Source organism: Glossophaga mutica (assembly GCA_039655065.1). Lineage (NCBI taxonomy): Eukaryota > Metazoa > Chordata > Mammalia > Chiroptera > Phyllostomidae > Glossophaga > Glossophaga mutica. The sequence continues at coordinate 28,951,060 of CM077306.1, forward strand.
GTGAAGTGGAGATTATAGGGAACATGGGTGAAGCACCTGAGGAAGAATTGGATTCCACGGCAAAATGTGAATCCAGGGAAGATAAAATTTTCCAGAAGTTTAAAACTAAAATAGCCCTGGAACAAGAACAGATTCTCAGATAAGACAGAGCACTTGCCCCCATCTGGGTCTCTGGTGAAAATACCTGCCCCCCACCCCAGAACATGATGTGCTGGTGGTACGTGTATTTGAATTCCAGGACATGCCTCAGCTACCTCAGCTGCTCAACTACCTAAAGGCCGGACCGACTGAGCTTGAGTGTCATGACTGGCTTCATCTGTGCAGAAAGCTGCAGCCTGGGCACTCACTGGCTACACAGAGGAATTTGTTTGGAAGCCTGATATTGACAGATACACCGTGAAAACAACATTGTAAAGCCTTAAAAATGCTCATAATCTCTTAAACCTTGCAATTACATTTTTAGGACTTTATCCTAAGGAAATAATTATACCAGAGAGAGAGGTACAAAGATGTTGTTTTAGGTACTGTGTACTATATCTAAATAGTAAAACAAAAATGCCCAGTAACAAGGAATTACATAAATTTTGGCATGTCTATCCAGTGGAAAGCTATGCAGTTTTAGTGATACAGGCCTGTATGCACACCCAATAAGGTATAGATGTGAATTTACACCAAGATACCATGATAGGTGGATTCCTAGTATGATTGTATATTTTAAAAAATATTTAAACATATGTACGTGCACAGACGGAAATCAGGAAAGATATATACTAGGTGCGAAATGGTTAACTGAATGGTGGGCTAAGTGAAATGATTTTTTTATGTGTGTATTCCTTCAATAAAAATGAATTATATGCCTAATTAAGTCAAAGAATCAATATACAAGTCAATTTTGTTTCTATACATGTGCAATGAAGTCTAAAATGAAATCAAGAAAACAATTCCATTAGCAATAGCATCAAAAAAATAATACACTTAAGAATAAGTTTAACAGAAGAAGTATAAAGTACTGCAGTACTGGCATAAGCATAGACATGTAGATCAATAAAATGGAATTAAGGGCCCAGAAATAAAATTGTATGTATATGGTCAACTGATTTTTGACAAAAGAGTGCTAAGATTATTCAGTGGGGAAAGAATAGTTCTTTCAACAAATGATGCTGGGACTACTGGATTTTCACATGTGAAAGAGTGCAGTTAGCCCTGACCAGGTAGCTCAGCTGGTTAGAGCATCTTCCCTACATGCCAAGGTTGCAGGTTCTATTTCCTGTCAGGGCACAAATAAGAAGCAACCAATGAATGCATAAATAAGCCTCTCTCTCTCTCTCTCTCTTTCTCTCTCTCTCTCTCTCAAAATCAATAAATTAAAAAAAAAATTTTAAAGGGTGCAGTTAAACCACTACCTCACACCATAAAAAATTAACTCAAAATGGATCCAAGACCTAAATGTTAGAACTAATCTGTAAAATTCCTAGAAGAAAACATAGGAGTAAAACTTAATGATCTTGGATTTGACAAAGGATTCTTAGATATGACTTAAGTGTGAGCAACAAAAGGAAAATTTAGATAAATTGGACTTCCTCAAAATTAAAACCTTTTGTGCTTCAAAGACACGATCAAGTAAGTGAAACGACAACCTATAGAATGAGAGAAAACATTTGCAAATTCTATATCTGATAAGGGACTTGTATTCAGATTATATAGAGAACTCTTACAATTAATAAGAAATAGAAAAATAAAATAACTTTTAAGTGGGCAAAACATCTGAATAGGCATTTCTTCAAGGAAAATATACAAATTGCCAATTAGCACCTGAAAGATGCTCAATATCATCAGTCATCAAGGAAATTCAAAACCATAATAATATACAACTTCATAACAACTAGACAGCTAGAATCAAAAAGTCAGATAATGTGTTTGGGATGTGGAGAAATTAAAACACTCATGTATTGATAGTAGAAATGTAAAATGGTGAAACCATTTTGAAAAATAGTCTGGCAGTCCTCAAAAAATTGAAGAGAGTAACTATGTGAGCCAGAAATTCTGCTCCCAAGAGAAATGACTATATGTCCATGCAAATACTGGTACGCAAATGCTTACAGCAGCGTTATTCATAATAGCCAAAAACAACCAAAATGTCCATCAATTGATCGATGTCTAAACAACATGTGGTATATCCATACAATGAAAGATTATTCAGCCATAAAAAGGAATAAAGTACTGATACATAATGCGGATAAACCTTGAAAATACTATATTCTGTGTGTGTGTGTGTATTCATACCTCAGTACTTGTTGACTTCAGATCTCATCAAACCCTGTACTCATTGTGTTTTAACAAGAAAAAAAAGTTTCAGCACTTGGTACTTACTTGGGATTCATTACACTTGCTAAAATTTGTATGAGTCACAACACCACCCAGCAAGAGAAAATGCTTCATCATTTGGTACTCATGGGTTTTGGCACTTGTCATGAGTTCCAGAACTAATTAATAATAAGTACTAAGGTACCACTGTGTATATATGTGTGTGTGTATAAAAATATATATAAGGAGTTTGTATATAAACTGTAATCAAAAAGAAAAATATATAGTAAAAAGTTTGTGAGAAAATATATAAAGAGGCAATTCCCAGAAGAGGGGATATAAATGGCAAAAAAAATTTGAAATTACTACTCCCACTTTCACTCTTCTCCCCCAGTGTAGATACTCCCCACAATCTGCTCAGGCCCTGACACCTCATACAAGACAGCCATCTGCTTGGGTGCCTTTTCTGCCCTGCCCCACATAGTGACCCTAGGGCTAGATTATTAGGAGGGGAAGGGGGAAGGGAAGAAGGAAGGAAAACTTTTAAAATCATGATTGAGTGTTGAATTTATTTATTTTTATTTAAGAGTTTACTTATTTATTTTTAGAGAGAGGGGAAGGGAGAGAGAAAGAGAAGGAGAGAAATATCAATGTGAGAGAGAAACATTGATCAGTTGCCTCTTGTACTACATGCCCCGATTGGGACTAAACTCGAGACTCAGGCATGTGCCCTGACCGAGAATCCAACTGGTGACCTTTTACTTTGTGGGACAGTGCCCAACCAACTGAGCCACGTACTAGTCAGGGCAAATGCTGAATTTAATAAAGTGCTTTTTCTATATTTAGTTAACCCCTCCCCAGAGGTAACCTATCACTTCTTTTAGATGATTATTGTACTTATTTTTCTAAATAACATGCCTATATTGTTACTTCTTGATTATTTTAGGTTTGAGACTGTAGCACTCTTTTCCCATAACCTTCACTTCATGTTACTCCAACCTTTTTATCTCACCATCTTTCCAAGTGCTTATAGTCTGATTTTGACTAGAGCAATCTTTAGTACTTATACTACTATAATCATGCAAACAACAGTCACAGCTAAGTCATGTACCAAAATGATGACCTGTGCAACCTTTAATTTCCCTGGAGTTAATAATTGTCTTGTTTAATTTGGTTTTCTAAATGATTTGACCCTAGCTAGACTCTTTGTCAGTTATCCAAGTCTTGTCTCAATTTATTGATACATAAAGTATATTATTAATTTCAGGCTCCTGAAGAAATGACTTCTAAAGCTGTTGGACATGCGTTGTACTGGTTCACTTCTGCACAGAGCGTCCAGCTGTCATCCCGGGATCTCCATAAACTGTTAACCTGGCAATTCCCTTTATCTCCTTTACATGTGGCTCTTCTGTATCATATACCCCATGTCTTTCTCTTTCTTGATTCATTCCTTCATGAAGGTGCAACAATATCTCCCAGGAGTTTCCTGAGAATGGGTAAGAATTATAGTCTATAAATGTCTTTGTTATTCCATCTCTGGGATAACACATGCTAAATTGGAAGTAAGTTTTCTTCAGAATGTGGAAAGCATTTCTCCCATTCTTTTTTTATTATTCAAAATTTTTATTTCATCTACTTTCATAAAGTATACATGGGAAAACAAGATAAGTTGTTTGTAATTTTAAATGCCCAGTGTTTTTCTGGTGAAGTGGTTTCTTTTGTCTGTTCTTGGTTATAAGGCTTCTCTCCAGCTGGTGTTCAGTTGGTTATTCACGATGCTTTCTCTACAATTTAGTTGTGGTTCCAGATTGGTTCTGGGAGGAGGTTAGTGCAGCTTCTTCATCATCTGGGATCTCCAGTCTCTCATTGTCTTCTAACAATCAATTTTCCTATTGAATCATCCAAAGTCTTTTTGACTCTTATTTTTTATGTGTGAACTTTTTCCCACTTTCCTCTCTGGAAACGTGATGCTGAATTCTGTGTGCCAACTTGACTGTGCAAAGGGAAACCCAGAGAGGAGGTAAAACATTATTTCTGGGTATGTCTGTGATAGACTCACCTGAAGAGATTAGCATTTGAATAGTTAGACTGAGTAAAGAAGATGGCTCTTCCCTAGGTGGGTGGGCATCATCCAGTCCTTGGAGGACCCAAATAGAACCAAAAAGGAGGAGGAAGCATGCATTTTATCTCTGCCTGAGCTGGGACATCCATTTTCCTCTGCCCTTGGACATTGTTGCTCCTGGTTCTCAAGCCCTGGGACTTGGACTGCGACTTGCACCATTGACTTTCATGGGCCTCGGTCTTTCGGATTGTGGGATTTGTCAACTTCTGTGATTACATGAGCCAATTCCTCATAATAAATCTCTTTTCAAATTATCTCTATATATCCTACTTGTTCTGTTTTTTTCTGGAGAATTCTAATACAAGAAGTGTGTAGCATCTTCTCTTTGCCCTCAATATTCTGAAATCTCACAATACATGCCTTGTACCTACAATTCGCATTCACTGTGCTGGACACTCAGGGTCTTCAGTCTTGAAACACAACCTTCAGTTCCCAGAGACTTTCTTTAAGTATTTAGTTGGTGGTTTTTCCCATCCATTTTTCATATTCTCTCTCTTTCTATGTTTCTCTCTCTCTCTCCCCCCACCCTTAATATTTTGTCTTCTGAACTTATTTTGTGTTTTTTTCTCTTATTTTCTCCTTTTTTCTTTGTCTTATAACTCTACTTTCTGGGACTTTTTTCTTCTATTTTCCAATGCTTTTATTGAGGTTGTTTGTTTTTAATCATAAAGAATCACAATGAAGCTAGAGCTCTTTGAACTTTTTCCACATTGTAAAATGTAGAGAATTCAGTAAAGTGCATGAAACATAAATACACATGTTAGTGAAGAATTTTTGATCAAACGTTCAGATAATCATCACCTGAGGTAGAAAATAGAAGCATCTCAGAGGTCTCCTGTGGGCTCCTCCCTTATCAAAACTCACTTCTTCCTCCTGAAGGTAACCACTATCCTCACTTTAGAGATAATGATTTCCTTTATAAGTTTTACCACTTATGCATGCATCTCTAAATAGCATAGCTTAGTTTTGACTATTTTTTACCTCTTTATGAATGAAAACAAATGTTATTCTTTTGGTTTTCCTTTTTTGCTCACATTATGTTCATGAGATTAATTGTATTATATGTTGGTACAGTTAATTTTTCATTGCTGTATACTATAAAATTCTTAGAAGAACACAGGAGAAAAAGTTTTACAACCTTGGGCTGGCAAGATTTCTTAGATAGGACATGGAAAGGCACTAACATAAAAAAATTATAAATTGCTGTCCACCAAAATTTTTTAAATCTCTTCAAAAGGCCACCATTAAGAAAATGAAAAAGCAAAACATCGACTAGGGGGAATTAGTTCTACTACATATTTTGCAGTGGACACAAAGCTTGAATGTGTAAAGAGTATCTATTTTGAATAATAAAACCAACGACCTATTTTAAAAATGGGAAAAGATTGAAACAGACACATAATAGGTTATACAATGGACAGTAAGTATATGAAAATGTATTCAATATCATTAGTTATCAGGGAAATATAAATTAATATTCTTCCAGAATGGCAAAAAAAAAACCACTGACAACACAAAGTTTTAGTGAGAATGTGGAACAACTACAACTCTAATACATTACTGGCAGAAATGTCAAATGGTACAAAAACTTGGAAAACCATGTGGTTATTTGTTATAATGTATACTTACCATATGACTCCTAAAAAGCACTCTTAAGTACCTACTCAGGAGAAATAAGCACATACCCATACTAAAACTGGTATCCATACATCCTTAGCAGCTTTACTCATAATAAGCAAAAAAACAGATATAACTTAAATATCTATTAAACGGATAAGACATTGTGGTATATCATACAATAGAATACTACTCAGTAGTAAAAAGGAAAAAACAATTGATTTGTGCAACAACATGGGTAATTATGCCTGATGTGCATGCTAAAATATCTAAGGGAAATATACTGATATCTTTAAAATACATCAAAATATAAGATGGAAAAATAACATGTGTTAAAGCAAGTGTAGTAGAATCTAATGATATAATCTAGTGGTAAGTATATGGATATTCACTATAAAATTCAGCTTAGCTCTATGATTGAACATTTTTATAACAAAAGGTTTTGGAATAAAACATTGTGCTCAATGAAAGAATCCAGACACTGTTTATTTATTCAAACTTCTGGAATAGACAAAACAAATCTATAGTAACAGAAAGTACATCAGTGGTTCTAGTGAGAAGTGCTGATTATAAAGGGACATGAGAAAAATTTTGGAGGGAAATATTCTATATATTGTTTGTTTTTCATTTTATTTTTTATTTTAAAGTGTATTTTATTAATTATGCTATTACAGTTGTCCCATTTTTTTCTCCCCTTTATTCCCCTCTCCCCTGTACTCTCCCTCCCACAGGCATTCCCCCCTACCCTTCATTCACGTCCATGGGTCATACATATAAGTTCTTTGGCTTTTCCACTTCCTGTACAATTCTTAGCTGCCCTCTGTGTATATTGTACCTACCACTTGTTTCTTATTCCCTGTATCTTTTCTAACCATTCTCTTCCTTCCCCCCGCCACTGATAACCTTCATGTGATCTCCATTTCTGTGATTCTGTTCCTATTCTAGTTGTTTGTTTAGTTTGTTTTTGGTTTTGTTTGGGGTTCAGTTGTTAATAGTTGTAAGTTTGTTGTCATTTTACTGTTCATAGTTTTGTCCTTCTTTTTCTTAGATAAGTCCCTTTAACATTGCATATAATAAGGGCTTGGTGATGGCAAACTTTAACTTGACTTCATCTGGGAAGCACTTTATCTGCCCTTCCATTCTAAATGATAGCTTTGCTGCATAGAGTAATCTTGGATGTAGGTCCTTGCCTTTCATGACTTGGAATACTTCTTTATAGCCCCTTCTTGCCTATCATGTTTCTTTTGAGAAATCAGATAATAGTCTTATGGGAACTCCTTTGCAGTTAACTGTCTCCTTTTTTCTTGTTGCTTTTAAGATTCTCTCCTTAACTTTAACCCGTAATGTAATTATGATATGCCTTGGTGTGTGCTTCCCTGGGTCCAACTTCTTGGGGCTCTCTGAGCTTCCTGGACTTCCGGGAAGTCTGTGCCTTTTGCCAGGTTGGGCAAGTTCTCCTTAATTGTTTTTTCAAATAAGTTTTCAATTTCTTGTGCTTCCTTTTGTCCTTCTGGCATCCCTATGATGTGGATGTTGGAATGTTTAAAGTTGTTCCAAAGATTCCTAAACCTCTTTTCATTTTTTTGAGTTCTCTGTTTTTCAGTTCTTGAACACTCTGTTCTGGCTGAGTATTTATTTCTTCCTTCTGCTTCAAATCGTTCATTTGAGTCATGGTTTCCTTCCCTTCACTGTTGGTTCCCTGTACATTTTCCTTTCTTTCACTTTGCATAACCTTCACTTCTTCCTCTATTTTGTGACCATACTCAACCGTTTCTGTGAGCATCCTAATTACCAGTGTTTTGAACTCTGCATCTGATAGGTTGTCTATTATCTCTTCATCGCTTAGTTGTATTTTTTCTGGAGCTTTGATCTGTTCTTTCATTCGGGCCTTGTTTCTTTGTCTTGGCACACCTGTTATGCAGTAAGTGGCAGAGGCTTAGGTATTCATCAGGGCGGGGCAACCCATGTCACTGTGTTGTGGCGCTGTATGTGGGGGAGGGGTCAGAGAGGGAACAATGCCATTTGCTTGGCTCTCACCTTGCTTTTAGTCACTTCCCCCACTACCCAAAATCAGCACCCCCACTGGTGCTGATTCCTGGGTGGGTGAGCTTGTATACATTCTAGGACCCTGTGGCCCAACGAACTCTCCTGTGAGGAGAGTTTCTCCTGCTGCTGAGACCCAGGATTAGACCCAGAAATGCCAATATATAATTAGCAACACATTGTGTTGCTAGTATATAGAATCTAGAAGAAAAAAGAATCTAGTTTCTAGTATCTAAAAGAAAAATTAATTGGTACATCTGAAGACAGAGCAATAGAAACTATCCAAAATAATATAATTAGCAACAGATTAAATACTTCATCTATTGTATCTAGAAGGAGAAAAGATCAGTGCATTTGAAGGCAGAGGAATAGAAACTATCTAAAATAAAACATAGGATAAAAAAAAGACTGAAAGAAAATAAGTCAACCCTATCAGGGAACTAGGAATATGACTGCAAGCAGCCTAATATACATGTAATAGGAGTCCCTGAGGGAGGGTGTGGAAGACAGAAAAAATACTTGGAGAAATAATGGTTGAAAGTACCAATTAGATAAAAACTATGAAAGAAGCTCAAAAACCTGAAGTATATGACACATGAATAAAACTACATCAAATAGCATGATAAATTGCTTAAATCTAGTGACATGCGCCTGGATATAAATGACCTGTTAACCTGACCCATAATTTTCTCTTTGGACAGGAACTGACTGAGTTAAAGAAACAGTATCCCTAGAACTTTGCCAAAATATAAAGTTTAGTGTCTGTTCCATTCCAGACTCTTTAAATGAATTCGATCATCCCTAACACATGAGATCCAGTCTCAGGCAATACCAGATATCGTAGATTTCATCCAAACGACCTGCCATTTACTGTCCAGAATTGTTCCTTTTTTTTTTTTTTTTTTGCCTGCCCGGCTTGGCTATCTTTTTGAATTTTAATCTATGCTCATGTCCTTTTTACTTGCACAATCTATTTGGACAGGATTCTCTGGCTTGGATTCTCAGTATTCTCTCCAGACCTCATTTTATAAATGCTCTCTGCCCCAACCCTCAGGACTTATCCCAGATAGGCCAACCACTTTTCCTACCAGTATTCTTGTGAAAACTTTCCGAGAAATTTTAAGGGAATCAGAAAAATAACCAGGGCTTAACCCAGTTGCTAGATTTTGAGCTTTGAACTTCTTCTGGCACTAAAGCTAAATCTGTGGTTTGTGGCCTAGTGAACAGATGTTTCTGTATTTCCTATGACCTCCTTTGGAGACTGTAGGATCCTGAGAACAGAAGAGAATGGTTTGTGTAATGCACACAACCAGGTCAGCTTCACTCTATCATGTATATACTCAGACCACCTCTCATATAGCCGAGACAGCCACATAAACCCACTACATTTCTCCACAAAGTTTTCATGTGCAAGCCACTTAGTTTAGATTTTGTCACTTTTTGGAACTACACATTTTATTACCGTTAGTAACAATAATCAATTGACCTTAAAGAATAGTGAAAAGGAGAAATGAATTACTTAATATATGAAGCAAGTATAAAAAATGCTTGTAAGTAGATAAAAAGGAGAGGCAGTCAATGTATAATTTAGATAAAATTATCCAGTTTGATAAAGATGGAGATTTCTGATTTAAAAGAGTGGTATACATGGAATAGAAAAATGACATATTTTAAAAAACTCTTTTAACATCTGATGGTTGTGTTTTTACTTTCTTAGTTATCTTTTCTTTCTTTCTTTTTTTAAAAAAAATATTTTTAGTTATTTTTAGAGCTAGGGGAAGGGAGGGATAAACAGTGGGAGACATCAATGCGTGGTTGCCTCTTGAGCAACCCCACTGGGGACCTGGCCTGCAACCCAGGCATGTGCCCTGACTGAGAATCCAACTGATGAACCTTTGGTTCGCAGGTCGACACTCAGTTCACTGAGCCACAGCAGCCAGGGCTCTTTCTTTCTTTTTTAAAATATTAATTTTAGGTGGTCAAGCAAAAGAGAAATGTATAGTCCTTACAAAAACTGATTCAAACATTTTTAAAAAGAAAAATTACTTTAAACATTTTCAATTCAATTCACTAAATATTTATTGAGGGTTTCCTTTCCACAAAGCACTATGGGGAAAAAAGTGTAATTGTGTATAAGAAGTTTAAATGAGAATTTATACTCACTATAAAAACCCATATTAAATATTTGTTGAACATTTACCACGTGTTAGGCACTCTGTAAGAGATAAAAGGATAAATAAAGCAAGATTTTCAAGAATTTATAACCTGCTGGAGAAGAATAAGTATAAAAATACCTAAGTTACAAGATAAAGCAAGATATATTTTATTAGGAGGGTACAAAGTTCTGTACAATATACAGGTGAAAACATTATTATCAAGCATCAAATCACACTGATTCGAACTATAGTTTCAGATCTATGTTCCCATGAAAAAATGTATAGTTGGCAAAATATACCACATGTGGACAAAATGTCTCTGGTACCTGCTTGATAGTGACAAGTTCTGCCATTAGTCAGGAAAAAATGGTGTCAATATAATAATATTAAAAAAAATAGCAAGTACATAAGTACCAAGAGGAGAGAAATGTGTGTTTTGTTCATTGATGGATTCTTAGGACTATGCAGATCCCTGCTACAAAGGAGGTGCTCAATAAATATTTAAGTGAATGAATAGAATTTGAAAAAAAGTTGAGATGTCTGCCTCTGTTCTAGTTGCAACTCCCTGGAGCTCCTTGCCTTGGACCTTGGAGGCAGGTTGGGCAAGCATGGCCTATTATTTGCATGCAGGGATTCTGTTTCTTGTAATTTTGACAAACAGAAAAAAAAATGATCAATGTGTTAAAGGAGAAATATTTATTGCATGCAATGACCATAGAATAATTGGTTGCTTTTAGCAGAAGTTGGTCTGGACCTTTGATGGTTAGTATTTTATCACCAACTCATCAATAAGTAGGGAAGGTTACATAGGACATGTCAGAAAGCTTAGGCCTAGCTCAATTCTAATGTCCTTGGATTGAAACTGGGGAAGTGCCTTCTAATCTCGGAATATGTAGCCAAGTCACCATCATGGGTGACTATTTACACTGTTGTGTAAATAGTCACAAAAGTGTAAATAGTCTCAGTTTTCTAATAGGCAATTTGAGTTTAAGAAGCCTCTAAAACTTTGGAAAATATGTCTTTCCAATCCTTCATTCCCACCTAAACCTTTACAGATTAGTAAAGGAGGTATTAATCTGTGATGAATCATCTCTTAGCTCACTTGTACTTTTAGATCTCTAATTATTTTTTTTTATTTATTCTTAGAGAGGAGGGAAGGGAGGGAGAAAGAGAGGGAGAGAAACATTAGTGTGTGGTTGCCTCTCCTATATCCCCCACTGGGGACCTGGCCCACAACCCAGGCATATGCCCTGACTGGGAATCGAACCAGTGACCCTTGCTTCACAGGCCCGTGCTCAATCCATTGAGCTACACCAGCCAGGGCAGATCTCTAATTATTAATTCACTCATCAGGGACATCCTAAATAGGCATTTACCTATCACACAGGTACACAGGCATAGGCCCTGTTTTCAAGGAGGCCATGGGTTAACGAGAAAGTCAAACAAGTAAGTAAATAATTGGGATGCATTATGATAAATGCTATAATAGAAATTTATGTCTTAAGGCTGTAAAAAATTGCTTTCATTTACTTATAAGTGTAGAAATTGGTATATCAGAATTATAATCGCTGATAAACCCAGATCCAATACGTATAAAGAAGCATTTATAGGTCATGAATTAAGAAATTAATACCCTGAAATTAATACCTTGAGTTTAATCCCTGTGTTTTTCAATATATGAATTGTGACATGTTTCCTTGTTGGAAGTTATCTAGCATCTGTAGACATTGTTTTAGTTTTTAAGTATGTTTCACTAGAAAGTTTGGTCTAAATATATGCCTTTATATTTGTATTATACCCTCATGCTCTTGTATTATGTTACTATCAAGTGGGATTCCCAGGTCCAGGTGATACCACTGCCTGTGAACCTGATTCTTCCTCAGTAAGAGGATCCTATCTGTGCTGACACAAGCACTCTTTATTTTTAGGGCAGTTATTGCTATGGTTACTGTGCACCACAGAGTAGGCCTTCAGTATTGTCCCTGAACAGTTAGTATTTCCCATGGAAATTCTGTAGCAAGAGGATAAGTGAAATAAAATGCATCTTGAATACAGCACAAGAAGAGCTATAATCGTAAAACACTCACTTAATTGTGCAATTCATTTAAATGTATACTGCAAAGACTTTTAAAAATTTCTTAGCTATTCTATAAAAGGTAAAAATGACCAGTGTATTTAAAATAAGTAAATTTAGAAAGATGTTTGAATAATTATCAAATCAGCAGAAAAATGTAAATTAAATGCTGTTATTATTTCCAAATTCAGTTTGGAACTGAGTAATTAAAATTAGAGTAGGAGGTACTAAACACTTTATTTACAATGAAATTTAATTAATAATCTACAAGTACTCTCATTGATAAAAATCTAAAAGCCAAATTTTTCTTTTTAGCCATAATATGCTTTAAAGAGCACTGGAGCATTATTAAGAATTACTCATTCAATTTTAAAATAGAAAAGGAAATAGGTGACGTTTCCAAATGGCATAAAAACTTCTGATTTACATCTGAACTATAGATAACGTTCTTATTTTGTAATGATTCCCAGAAACATGTCTTTAGCAACAACCAAAATTCTTTTCAGCTAGTTTTGTAACATGTGAGCACATTTCAAAAGAGTTACTTCATCTTCTGCCCTGACTGGTGTGGCTCCACGTGTTGGGCATCATCCCACAAACCTAAAGTAAAGGTCACCTGTTTGACTCCTGGTCAAGGGTCGTGCCTGGATTTGAGGCCAGGTTCTCGGCTGGGGGAGAGTGGAAGGTGGACCGTCTCCTCTTTGTTTCTCTTCCTCTCCCTCCTTCTCTTCTTCTCTCTCTAAAAACAAATAAATAAAGTCTTTAAAAAAAAAGAGCTTCATCTTTTGGCATGTGAGATTAAACAGAAAAATGTACAGAGCTTGAGACAAAGGATTTTCTTTTTTTTAATTTTGTCTTTTTCTAATGGCTAAACCCATGTTTTAAATTGTTTATATGCAACAAAGATAATTAAATCAAGTACGATATGAAGTTTAACCTTTATATCAGTTAGCATTTTGAATAATTGTTAATTTTTATATGTATGGGCAGAAGTAGGTTTACAATTGTGAGTATGCAAAATAGAGTTTATTCTTGTATTATTTTCCATACCAACAACTGTAAGCCTACCTTTGCCACACCCTGTATTTACAATATATGGTAATGTAAAACAATAGAAAATACAAAATATATTTTATATTTAACATAATCCAAAAAGTTAAAATAAACCTCCTCTTTGCAGTAGATCCTTTCTGATAGAATTATTGGCAGGTAAATGCACTTTCCATTGCATGTCTTAGTCTCTGAGTTTCTGAAGCTGATGTTCTGATCCAAAACAGAAATAAAAGCAAAAGCAAAAAACCAAAAAGTCATATAAACCCTCCCCAACCCCATTCCCACCCACCTGCAAACTAATATTGAAGGTAAACCAGGACTCAACTAGAAGAGTCCATCCTCTTCAGCATATCTATTTGAATTTGAATACTTTGCAACTCTAGAGATTCTGAGAACCCATGAGGATTACACTATGCAATTTTGAAATTCACGTTGACAACTGAGTAAGAAGCTGTATAAAGTAACATTTAATTGTTTTGCTAATCTACCTGGGTTTTACAATATATAGTAAACTATACATTTAAAAAACACTTTAAAATCTGATGAGTTCTTTGAATGTTATTTTGTAACGACACTGAATACTGTGAGGAGAAATCACATTAAACCCTGATCTTTGTCTTAACAGTCTATGTGTAATATATAAATACTATCATCTGCATACTCTAAGAATATACAAACAGAAATTAAAGGTAAGACAAAAATTAAACATTTAAAAAATTTCACTTACTAATTACAGAGAGACAGAAACATTGATTTATGTTCTACTCATTTATGCATCCATTGATTAATTCTTGTGTGTGTGTGAGAGAGAGAGAGACAGAGAAATCGATTTGTTGTTCCACTTGTTTATACATTCATTGGTTGATTCTTATATGTGTCCTGACCAGGGTGTATCCCACAACCTTGGCTATTGGAACGACGCTCTGACCTAGGTAGGACTAAACATTTTTCAGTGTTTTGCTGAACATGATGACTATATGCTATCATCAGTTAATATATCAAATCAATACACTCTTAGGGCAAGGTTCATTGTACTCCTGATAGTCCGAGTCCATATATCAGTCTTCTTGATGATGATGATGATGATGATGATGATGATGATGATGATGATTTTGCTTGACTTTTTTAATGAGATCATTGTGTTTGCCTGGTAATGCTGCTGACAGAGTTCATAGCTCTTATTTTCTTGTTTGCCTGTTCTTGCATTAGCAATATTAGCTTCAATCAGCAGTTTCTTTGTAAAAATCTTCTTAAGCTACTTATCTACTTCATGAAAGTTAGTTTTGTTAAAAGTAGTAGATAATAGATTCCATGAACACATATCAAGTACAGTCTGTAACAATTTGCTGAAAAGCCCCTTTGTTCTCCTCTGTGCTGGCAGAACTCTCCTTTTCCCTTCAGAATATTTTGCCTGCCATAAATTCTATGTGACCATTTGTTTTCCACCAAGTGAAGGAAACCCCCATTTTCAATCTGTGTGTTAAACATTAGCAAAATTGAATTCATTTTTGTTAAACAGGAAAATATATAAATAGAAGTTTAAATATCTTTCCTCTTACCCCAGTGGGTGGGCTTGCACATTCCCTGAGTTATATGTTTCCATCTGTGGGATCACTGTGTTAGAAAATTAATCTATTTTCTGATAACCAAATTCTTATGAAGAAAAATGGCAAATATGATCAGTATTAGGAAAGAAAAAGGGAGGAATGAAGGTTAAGATTCAATTTATTTCTACTGGAATACTTCTACCTAGCCTCTATTCCAGTGTGCCTTGCCAATGTCCTCTCTCTCTGAAGTTAAACAAATTTCACATTAATATGCAGACTGTGCATTTCCTTTAAAACCTAATATAAACCATCTTCCTTCCCACAGTATCGTTAAGGTCTACATTTGATTGAAGCAGCGAGTGGATGACCGTGAACACTCCCTCCTGTGTGCCAAACTGTGCTTGTCTCTACTCTTTCCATCATGTCAATATTCTGCAACCCCTTTTTTACCTTTTTTATTTTCTCCTAATTTGTTTCTTCCACCATATTAACTTTCCACATGAATAAATTCCTAGTCTTTTCGTGTTTTTGTATTTGTACACATTTTTAATGCCACTGAATTCCTTGTTACTTTAAAAAAATGTCTGAATCTGTTTCATTCAGTAAGTATGTCAAAACACAGCTCCCTTCAAAGTATAGGTATATAGTAAATTTATTGTACTCATTATTTCCTCTTTTCATGAAATATTACATGCCATATTTTAGATTTTTAAAAATTCTTACTGGTTATATCAAGCATAATTAGAAAGTACGTAGTTCTAGGAAAAGATCCAAAGGGCGGAGGTTGCTTATAACCAGTTCTACCATTTTGTAGCAAAGGAACTGATGTGAACCTGGAATCATCTCTTAAATATGATTTCATAATAATACTTTAGGTTGCAATGCTTTTGAGCCTGTAAGGTTCTAGCTGGTGCACTCCTCCAGGTCCTCTGATCTTCCCCTGTAACACGCTCATAGCTCACAAAGATGTGTTTTAACATGAGGAAATATTCCTGTTAGTTAGTAACAGAACTAGAAATTAAATTTATAGCTCCTGAAGTCTAGTCCTTCATTTCTTTAAGCCATATTGCTTTTCCTTAGCATACATAACAATTGTGGATATAGAGTAGCTTTGTTTTTTTTTTTAATATATTTTATTGGTTATGCTATTACAGTTGTCCCATTTCTCCCCCATCATTCCCCTCCACCCTACACACCCTCTCCCACCCACATTCCCCGCTTTAGTTCATGTCCATGTGTCATAAGTTCTTTAGCTTCTACATTTCCCGCACTATTCTTGCCCTCCCCCTGTCTATTTTCTACCCACCATCTATGCTACTTATTCTCTGTACCTTTTCCCCCCTCTCTCCTCCTCTCATGCCCCTGTTGCTAACCCTCCATATGATCTCCATTTCTGTGGTTCTGTTCCTGTTCTAGCTGTTTGCTTAGTTTGCTTTTGTTTTAGGTATGGTTCTTAATAGCTGTGAGTTTGCTGTCTTTTCACTGTCATATTTTTATCTTCTTTTTCTTAGATAAGTCCCTTTAACATTTCGTATAATAAGGGCTTGGTGATGATGAACTCCTTGAACTTGACCTTATCTGAGAAGCGCTTTATCTGTCCATCCATTCTAAATGACAGCTTTGCTGGATACAGCAATTTTGGATGTAGGTCCCTGCTTTTCAAGGTTTCAAATATTTCTTTCCAGCCCCTTCTTGCCTGCAAGGTCTCTTTTGAGAAATCAGCTGACAGTCTGATGGGAACTCCTTTGTAGGTGACTGTCCCCTTCTCCCTTGCTGCTTCTAGAATTCTCTGCTTCATTTTAATCTTGGCTAATGTAATTACGATGTGCCTTGGTGTGTTCCTCCTTGGGTCCAACTTCTTTGGGACTCTCTGAGCTTCCTGGACGTCCTGGTAGTCTATTTCCTTTGCCAGATTGAGGAAGTTCTCCTTTATTATTTGTTCAGATAAGTTTTCCACTTGTTGCTCTTCTTCCCCTTCTGGGACCCCTATAATTCGGATGTTGGGACATTTAACGATGTCCCGGAGATTCCTAAGCCTCTCCTCATTTTGTTGAATTCTTGTTTCTTCCTCGTTTTCTATTTGGTTGTTAGTTTCTTCCTTCTGGTCCACTTCATTGATTTGAGTCCCAGTTTTCCTTCCATCTCTATCGGTTCCCCATGCATCTTCCTTCATTTCACGTATTGTAGCCTGCATTTTTTCATCTAATTTGTGAGCAAAATCAACCAATTCTGTGAGCATTTTGATGACCAGTGCTTTGAACTGTGCATCTGATAGGTTGGCTATCTCTTCACTGCTTAGAGGAATTGGCTCTGGGGTTTTGATTGTTTCTCAGGTTTGAGCCATTTTTGGTGGGTTTTTTGTTTTGTTTTGTTTTGGTTTTAGTCTGGTCGCGGCTATTACATATGAGGGGTGGAGCCTTAGCTGTTCCTCAGGGCGGGGCAGCCCAGTCGCTGGGATGTGACGCTTTAGGTGGGGGCGGGGTCCAAGAGGGAACAATGGTGCCCGTTCCACTCTCTCCTGGACTCTGGTCCTTTCCGCCGCTTCCCCTTCACCTGGATTATCTGCGCACGCGTGCGTGCTGTTACGTAGTGAGGAGTGGAGCCCCTGGCGCTCCTCAGTGCGGGGCAGCCCAGTCGCTGGGTTGTGACGCTGTATGTGGGGGCGGGGTCTGAGAGGGAACAATGGCGCCCGCTCTGCTCTCTCCTGGATTCAGTCCCTTCCGCCACTTCCCCTCTGCCTGGACCGTCTGCGCGTGCGAATGTGGGACCACCTGGTCAGCCAGCAGCCCTGTGCGGCCTCACTGGTTCTGCACAGTTGCCCCCCTGTGCCCGGGATCCGCCAGCTGCTGCCTGTGGGCCCAGGGACCGCCAGCCACCACCTGTGCACCTGGAACTGCCAGCTGCGGTTGCTTGTGCTCCTGCACCTCCACCTTCTCCCTCCGCGACTCCGCCCCTCCTACCGGTCTGGATGAATGGTTATTGGACTTCCGTAAAGTTCAATTTTCTGTAAGTTCTGGTTGTTTTCTTGTTCTAAATATTTGTTGTCCTTAATTTTGGTTGTGAGAGGAGGCACAGTGTGTCCGCCTATGCCTCCATCTTGGCTGGAAGTCCCTGGATATAGAGTAGCTTTGGATATAGAGTTCCTTTGACTTAAGGTTATAAGAGATGTTATATCTAACCAATTTTCTGACCAGCATTCCTGTGGCTTTAGCATTTTTCTATAATCTTTGTACTTGGCCTTATGAACATTCGTAGTGTAAAATGTGCTCGATTGGTCTATTCTGTATCATACAACTATCTTGCTCATAATCAGATTATTGTTACAAAGAAGAACTCTTTGAAGGTACAGCTTTTTCCCTACAACCCCTGCCCCAAAAAAGATCCAAAGGATAATTTTATAGCATCTTATATAGTACTTATCACTTACGACATGATAGTGTAATATAGTGGTTACTATGGGTTGTGGAGTCAATCCTGAATTCAAAATCTAACTCTGAAACTTACTAGCTATGCCATCTTTGGTTTTGTTACTTTATTATGGACTTACCATAAATGCAAACTGGGGCTAATACACACACCCACACATATAATCTACAGGGCTTACTTTGAGGCTAGCAAACACATAATAAGCATTATTTTCTATTGTAATTTGATCACAAACCTTAAGAACAAATAATCACATTAATTGTCTCTAGTCCAAGTAATGGCAACAGTTGCCAGTGGTTTGTGTGTTTTGCAGCTCCTATGGAGTTCAGGCAATGCTTTTCAAATTAACAAAATATAAGAAAAACTTCATTCCTTGCTTCTTGCAAAAGTTACAATGGGTAAGAAAAATCAACTCTAAGATGGGAGATCAAAACTACTGTTGTTCCCCACTATCAATGCATTAAGCACTGCACTTCTATCTTTTCTCTACCTAACCCAGCAAATGAGTTCATTCATGACAATTCAAGTTATCTACTTCTTGAGTGAGCTTTGTTAATTTGTTTTTTTAAGGACATTGTCAATTGCATCAAAATTTATTGGCATAAAGTTGTTTGTAAAATGCCTTTATTGTTTTAATGTCTCTAGAATCTGTAGTGATGTTTCTTCTTTCATTACTAATATTTCTATTTTATATCTTTTTTCTCATCAGTCTAGCTAGAGGTCGATTTTTAAAAAATATTTTATTTATTTATTTTTAGAGAGAGGAGAAGGGAGGGAGAAAGACAGGGAGAGAAACATCGATGTGTGAATGACATATCAATTGGTTGCCTCTTGCACACCCCCAGCTGGGGATCTGGCTTGCACCCCAGGCATGTGCCCCAATAGAGAATTGAACCAGTCACCTTTTGATTCACAGGCTGGCACTCAGTCCACTGAGCCACACTAGTCAGGGCTAGAAGTCAATTTTATTAGTGGCATCCCACAAATTTTTATATTTTGTTTTCATATTATTGAATTAAAATATTTTCTATTTTTTTTGAAAACTTCTTTTTTGAACACAAGGTATTTACATGGGTGCTGTCTAATTTCCAAATATTTGTAGATTTTTCAGATCATCTTTTAGTGTAAAATCTTTGTGGTCCAAGAATATACTTTGTGTGATTTCAATCCTTTTAATATATTGTATTATGGCTCAGAATACACCATTGTGGTAAATGTTCCACGTACACTTGAAAAGAATGCATGTTGTTTTTCAGTGGAGTGATCTGTAAATATTACATCAAGCTAGTCTTCTATGATCTTGTTAATTTTCAAGCTAGTCTTCTGTGATCTTGTTAATTTTTTATCCACTCATTCTATCAATTACTGAGAAAGGAATGTTGAAATCAACTGTAATTGTGGATTTGCCTGTTTCTCCTTTTAGTTCTTGTTTCATATATTTTGGAGGTCTGTGCACATACATTTAAGATTTTGGTGTTTTCTTATTGAACTGACTCCTCTATTACTATGAAATGTATCTCCTTATGATAGTATTTATTCTAAAATCTATTTTGTCAATATTCTTTTAATTAGTGTTTGCACAGTATACCATTTTCCATTCTTTTATTTTTACCCTGCCTTTTTTTTTAATAGAAATGTATTCTCACAGGAAACCATAAGTCCAAAGTTGAGGTGTCAGTAGGACCACACTCACTCTGAAGGCTCTTGGAAGAAATCCTTCTTCAACTTTTCCCAGCTTCTGATGGTTCCTGGCAATCCTCCATGTTCCTTGGTGTGTAACTGCCTCATTTCAATAGTGAGCAGAACCTACTCACAGAGTCGTTTGAGGATTAAGATAAGATGTAATGAATATAAGAGGTAGGCATAGGGTCGGCTGGATACATGGTAAAATTCATAGTTAGCTATTTTTTGTTGTAATTATTGTTATGCTATCAGTCTCCTCAGACATATGCCTTGTGAGGAGGCACTGATTTTAAATGCTAGCAGTCAAAGTAATAAGAGCAATGCATTGCCAAAAGATAACTTTTGTTTCTGACAAGTGAATGCCTAAAGTTAATTTAAAGAGGTAATTAGCATGTTAATATAGGTCTCACTCTCCTATTTGATATCTTCTTTTTTTGAAAAAGAGTAACAGAATTTAACAAAAACAAACTTAGCAAACAACTAGAACAGGAACAGTGTCACAGAAATGGAGATCACATGGAAAGTTATCAGTGGGGAGGAGGAGGAGGGAGAGTGGGGGAAAAGGTACAGGGAATAAGAAGCATAAGTGGTAGGTAGAAAGTAGTCAGGGAGAGGCTAAGAATAGTATAGGAAATGAAAAAGCCGAAGAACTTGTACGTATGAACCATGGACATGAACTAAGGAGGGGATGGTGGTTGGAGGGGTTGTGCAGGGCAGAGGGGAATAAAGGGGAGGAAAAAAGGGACAACTATGATAGCATAATCAATAAAATATATTTTAAAATATAAATTTATTCTAGGGTAATTTATTTATAGGGATGTAGGGTCAGAGCAGAAAGATGACCCAGCAATTCCACACAAATTCTCTACTACCAGAAACCTGTTTAATACTGTTTACTAGTATACCTTAGGTACTAATGATTGACAAGACAAAGGGACAAAGAATGCAGTATGAGCTGGAGGCCACACCTCCTGGTGGTCTTATGATGGATGATTGTTTACAGTTGGTACTAGCACCATTTTGATATTTATCGTGGTTGTCATGCTACTCTGGCCTTTACTAACAAAAAAATTTATGGCTGCGTTTTATGGAACACAGGTAATCATCAACTAGAAGGCTTTCATGTTTGCTAAGGACAGTGAGGTTAGTCCAAGGTCACAGTATGAAAGAAGTATGGGACACAAAGACGGAGCTGTTTTTCTGTTCACAGCCAGATCTATTCAGTGAGCTGGATAGTATCATCAAAATCCCAGGTTCTCTTCACCTTCCCTCTTAGCAATCCACAGTATCAGTTTCACGAAAAGTAATTCCCCTCATGGTCACAAGTAGCTGCCACCCCTCACTGAAGCATCATGATTTCCTTCAAATGTCTGAAGATTATTTTCACACCGTTGCTTCAAGTTCTCTTTTCCTGGATAAAGGGCCCTAATTCCTTTGTCCACTCATCATGTGATGCATCAATCTTCTTGACAACATGTTATACCTAGATCCTGGCAAGGGTCTTCTAAGACTGTGGTGTCAATGTAAGAAATGTCCAAACTTGTACATAATTCTTATGAGTTCATCTGAGCCAAACTGATGACATATATTGAGGAGCAAGATCTCAAATGTTCCCACTCTATGTCTTTAAAGGGGGTTTCATGTAAACAGCTTATAATTGGGCCTTGCTTTTTCTAAGTTGACAATCTGTCTTATTTTTTATTCAGATGTGGTACCGAATATATACCAATGGAATACTACTCAGCCATAAAGTGAAATATTGCCATTTGTGACACAGATGGACCTTGAGAGCATCATGCAATAAAAAACAGTATTTTGTATTGATTCAAGGCAGCAAGGATGGGGGGGACGGTAGAGAGAAACATCAATTTATCATTCCACTTACTTATGCATTCATTGGCTGATTCTTGTATGTGCCCTGACTGGGGATTGAGCCTGCAACTTTGGCATATAGGGATGACACTTTAACCAACTGAGCTACCTGGCCAGAACAAGATAATCTGTCTTTTAATTGGAATGTTTTAGGATTTAAATTTTAGACCATTTACATTTAAGTTTAAATCTTCCATCTTGCTATTTCTACTTGTTCTATTTTTAAATTATATTTTATGCTAAGTTGTCCCAGGATTTCCCCCTTTGCTTCCCTCTACCCCGCATTTTGTTCCTTGTTTCATCTTTCACCTTCTTTCAGTCTTTTTTTATTGCATTTTACCATTCCATTTACAACTATCAGCTTATTAGGAATTCCTGCCTCATTTATTTAGTGATTTCTCAAGTTTATATTTACAAACAAAAATTTACAAAGCAAAAAACTCCAGTTTTATATTAGCTTTGTCATTCAAGCAAAATATAGTAGCCCTCTTCAACAGTTTTAAGTCTCAACTTTAGACATTTAATGAAAAATTTAAAATTCAGTGATGTGGGGGAAATGTCTAGTGTATTGTTAGACATACAGAAAAAAATGTCAAACTTTTCACAACGTGGGAAAGAGGACTAAGAGTGAAAATATCACAAGACAAATGAACATGATACCTAGACATGTCAACCAGAGCTGCGCAGTATTTAACAGTATAATCTAGGTCTCTCTAGACCAGCTGCAGACGATGGTAAAAGCAACAAGGCCAACTCTCATTTAAAAACCTATTAGAGTACACACATGTTCACAGCAGCTAAAATGCAGATGCAACCCGAGTCTACCAATGAATGAATGGCTAAGCAAATTTGACATGCACATACAATGGAATATTATTGAGCTTTAAAAAGAAGGGAAATTCTGACACATGCTATTGTACAACATGGATGAAACTTGGGAACATTATGCCAAGTGAAATAAGCCAGTCACAGAGAGACTAATACTGTATGCTTCCACTCACATGAGATGGTTAGACAGAGTAGTCAAAATCACAAAGACAGAGCCCTGGGTGGTGTAGCTCAGTGGATTGAGCGCAGGCCTGCGAACCAAAGGATTGCGGTTTGATTCCCAGTCAGGGCACATGCCTGGGCTGTAGGCCAGTTCTCAGCATGGGACACACAAGAGGCAACCATACATTGATATTTCTCTCCCTCTCTCCTACCCTTCCCCTCTAAAGATAAATAAAAATCTTAAAAAAAAAATAATTATTTAAAAAAATCACAAGACAAAAAGTACAATGGTGGAAGGGGGAATAGGGAATTATTTTTAAGGGGCGTAGACTTTCAGTTTTAAAAGATGAATAGTTATGGAGATAGATGATGGTGATGGTCACACAATGTTATGAATGTACTTAATACCACTGACTATACACTAAAAAGTAGTTAAGATGGAAAATTTTATAATTTAAAAATTAAAAACATCTTGTTAGAAATATCCATTTGTTCAAATATATGCTGGCTGCCTGCTACATGCAGAATACACTGTTGCTTGTACTACTCAACCTCCATGTGTTCCAAAGCAAATCTGAATGGCTGGAAATACTTTTTTTTTTTTTTTTTAAGAATGACAAAAACAGACTGGTACATGTATTCTTTATTAAATCTTACTAGTATTTTTTAATGGACAAACACATAGATGAGTAGGCTACAGTAAAGAAATCTTGTTTTTATGATAGTTAAGAAGCCACTAAGATACTTCCAGATATTATCTTCAGTGATGCTTCTTATCTTTATTCTGGGACTCCAGGAAATATTCAGCCCCTACAGCTACCACAAATGCAGCAAATCCCCATTTGAATCCTTTCAGTATTGCACCAACAAAGGAAACATTGTGTGCAAAGCCACCCATGTATCTCCAGGCTTCATTGCTAGAAGAAAAAAAAGAAAAAATTATAATCACATAAAACTATGTATATTAATTGAGTAAAATACATTTAATTTTTATCTTTCAAGATTTTATTTATTTATTTATTCTTAGAGAGAGGAAGGGAGGGAGAAAGAGAGGGAGAGAAACACCAATGTGTGTCTGCCTCTCTTGCATCCTCTACTGGGGACCTGGCCTGAAACCCAGGGATGTGCTCTAGACTGGGAATCGAACCGGCGACCTTTTGGTTTGCGGGCTGGCACTCAATCCACTGAGCAACACCAGCCAGGGCTGATTTTCATCTTTCTAACAGATGTAAATGCAACCTTGTAAGATAATCTAAGTGGACCAGAACAGGAATCTTTCTGTGGGATAGGACAGTCAGATCTATATGCCCATGTTTCACATATAAAATACAAGAAAAACCACTTGATTTCACATTCATAATCATAGTACTCAGGATTTTACCAAATTCTCAAATACAAAACTTTCTTTGGTCCTAGGCATCACAGGTCAGCTATGTGGCTTTGTCCATACTGGTCATTACGGCATCATGGAGAGAGGTAGGTAGAGGGTATTAATCTTTGCTTTGCCACCTATACTAGATTCACAATCTTTTAGGGTGAGCAAGTTACCTAACCTGTCAGGGCCTGTTTCGTCTCCTACTCAATGACGATTACCATCTACCTTATAGTGTTGTTATAAAGAATAAATAGGGTAACGATTGATATATTTTGGCACAGAGAGTATGTAACATTTGACGTTATTATCACTGCTAATAAATTTCCTTGTCATAGCAGTCTGAACCTTAGAAGACTGATTTCCTACTCTGGCAGTCATTCTTCTGAGTACCCTAAACAAAGATATAAACAGATGTCAGAGACCTCTAGTGGAAAAAAAAACTTTTCTCTCACAGGCAGGGATAAGTGAGTGGAAATAAATCATGTTATGAAGAACAAAAGCCCTTAACTCTAAAAATCTGACTTACTAGAAAATATGAGAGCTAATCAAACATCATTTAGATACCCAAATCAGACAAAGACCTTAAAAGAAAATTACAGAGTAATATATCCCTCATGAACAGAGACTCAAATATTCTTAACAAAATTTTAGAAAATTGAATCTAGCAATATATGCAAAGGATAATATATCTTGATGAAATAGGATTTACTTTAGAAATTCAAGACTGGTTTGGTTTCGTCTCTGAAAATCAGTTAAGAGTAATTCATCATATTAACAGAATTAAAAAAAACTATGTGAACATCTCAATAGATGCAAAAAAGCATTTAACAAAATTCAACACCCACTAATAACAACAACAATAATAATAGCAACTCACAGTAACCTATGAATAGAAGAGAAATACCTCAACTTGACTAAGGGTATTTATGACCAGCCTACAACGAAGAATATACTTAGTGGTGAAAGACTGAATACTTTCCACCAGCTAGGACAAAAGCAAGAATATCCATTTACATCACTTTTATTCAACATCATACTAGCAGTGTTAGCCAGTAAAATAATGCAAAGAAAATAGAAATTAAAATTTAAAAATTGAAAAGGAAGAAGTAACACTATATTTGTAACACAAAATGATCATTTAAGAAGTCCAAGGACTCTATAAAAAACTTAGAACTAAAAAGTGAATTTAGCAAGGGAATATGACATAAAGTCAACATATAAAACTCAACTGTATTTTTATATATTAGCCAGAACAATTGGTAGTCATTTATAATAGTATAAAAATATGGAATAATTCAGGATAAATTTAATAAAATATGTACAAGATGTATATATAAAGCAATACAATAAAACACTGCTGAAAAATTAAAGAGGGTCTCAATTGTCAATGAACTAGAAATTCTACAGTGTTAAGATATCAACGATCTTCAATTGCACTATAGATTCAATAAGATCTCAAATAATTACATTTGTAAAACATATCTGATAAAGGACTTAAATATTAAAAATACATAGAGAACTTTCATAATTCAGTAAAAGATAAACACCCTGATAAACAAGGTGCGCAAACCTTTGATAAACAAATGGGCAAAAGATCTGAGCAGCCATTGCACACACCCCCACACACAAAGCACAGAGGACAAACACTGGACAAGATTGTTCTGATCATGGGTCTTCATGGGAATGCAACTTAAAATCATAAAGAGGTATCATATTCACTAAAATGGCTAAAATTAAAAGACCTATAATACTAAGCGTTGATGGGGACATTGAACAACTGAAATTCTCGTAATATTGCTGGTGGGAATGCAAAATGGTACCATCAGTTTGGAAAATAGTTTGGCAGTTTTTTAAATGAACATACACACTCCTATTATATGATATAGAAATCCCCCTCTTAGGTATTTACCCAAGAGAAATAAAAACATTATGTCCACATAGACTTATATTTGAATGGTTATAGCGTATCTACTCATAATAGTCAAAAACTGAAAACAACCCAAAAGGCAATTAATTGATGAAATGAGGTATATGCACACAATGCATATTACTCAGAAATAAAAAAAGGAACTACAGATATACGTTAACAACGTGCATAAGTTTCCAAGTCATTATACTATGTGAAAGTGGCCACGACTGAAGACTACATCCTGTATGATTCCAATCGTATAAAGTTCAGGAAAGGGAAAACTATAGATACAAAAAGCAGATTAATGGTTGTCAGGAGCCAGGGGTAGGATGACACTGAGTGGAAAAGGGGCAAGAAGGAACTTTTTGGGTTGATACAAATAGACTGTCATGAGCCGGCCAAGATGGAGGCGTAGGCGGACACACTGTGCCTCCTCTCACAACCAAAATTAAGGACAACAAATATTTAGAAACAAGAAAACAACCAGAACTTATAGAAAATTGAACTGTACGGAAGTCCAACAACCATTCATCCAGACCGGTAAGAGGGGCGGATACGCGGCAGGAAAAAGTGGAGGTGCGGACCCAGGAACGCAAGTAGCAGCGGCTGGCAGTTCCCAGGTGCACAGGTGGCGGCTGGCGGTCCCCGGGCCCACAGGCAGCAGCTGGCGGACCCTGGGCACAGCGGGGCAACTGTGCAGACCCAGTGAGGCCGCACAAGGTGGCTGGCTGACCAGGTGGTCCCACATTTGTGCACACAGACGGTCCAGGCAGAGGGGAAGTGGCGGAAGGGACTGAATCCAGGAGAGAGCAGAGCAGGCGCCATTGTTCCCTCTCAGACCCCGCCCCCACATACAGCGTCACAACCCAGCGACTGGGCTGCCCCGCCCTGAGGAACAGCTAAGACTCCACCCCTCACTACGTAATAGCCGCGACCAGACTAAAACCAAACCAAAACAAAACAAAAAACCCCGCCAAAAATAGCTCAAACTGGAGAAAAAAATGAAAACCCCAGAGTCAATTCCTCTAAGCCGTGAAGAGATAGCCAACCTATCAGATGCACAGTTCAAAGCACTGGTCATCAAAATGCTCACAGAATTGGTTGATTTTGCTCACAAATTAGATGAAAAAATGCAGGCTACAATACGTGAAATGAAGGAAGACGCATGGGGAACCGATAGAGATGGAAGGAAAACTGGGACTCAAATCAATGGAGTGGACCAGAAGGAAGAAACTAACAACCAAACAGAAGACGAGGAAGAAACAAGAATTCAAAAAAATGAGGAGAGGGTTAGGAACCTCCAGGACATCCTTAAACGTCCCAACATCCGAATTATAGGGGTCCCAGAAGGGGAAGAAGAAGAGCAACAAGTAGAAAACTTATCTGAACAAATAATAAAGGAGAACTTCCCCAATCTGGCAAAGGAAATAGACTACCAGGACATCCAGGAAGCTCAGAGAGTCCCAAAGAAGTTGGACCCAAGGAGGAACACGCCAAGGCACATCGTAATTACATTAGCCAAGATTAAAATGAAGCAGAGAATTCTAGAAGCAGCAAGGGAGAAGGGGACAGTCACCTACAAAGGAGTTCCCATCAGACTGTCAGCTGATTTCTCAAAAGAGACCTTACAGGCAAGAAGGGGCTGGAAAGAAATATTTGAAATCTTGAAAAGCAGGGACCTACATCCAAAATTGCTCTTTCCAGCAAAGCTGTCATTTAGAATGGAAGGACAGATAAAGCGCTTCTCAGATAAGGTCAAGTTCAAGGAGTTCATCATCACCAAGCCCTTATTATACGAAATGTTAAAGGGACTTATCTAAGAAAAAGAAGATAAAAATATGACAGTGAAAAGACAGCAAACTCACAGCTATTAAGAACCATACCTAAAACAAAAGCAAACTAAGCAAACAGCTAGAACAGGAACAGAACCACAGAAATGGAGATCATATGGAGGGTTAGCAACAGGGGCGTGGGAGGAGGAGAGGGGGGAAAGGTACAGAGAATGAGTAGCATAGATAGTGGGTAGAAAATAGACAGAGGGAGGGCAAGAATAGTATGGGAAATGTAGAAGCTAAAGAACTTATGACACATGGACATGAACTAAAGGGGGGAATGTGGGTGGGAGAGGGTGTGCAGGGTGGGGGGAATGATGCGGGAGAAATGGGACAACTGTAATAACATAATCAATAAAATATATTAAAAAAACATAGACTGTCATGATTGTGGTGGCGGTTACATAATTGCATACATTTGTCAAAACTCATGGAATTAAACACTTAAAATGGGTGAATTTTACTGTATGTAAATAGATAAAACTGATTTCAAAACTTTAATGTAAAAAGCCATTTTCAATTTTTTAAAAAAGGGAAATAGATTAAAAAGAAACAGATACTGATTCTCTACGACAAATTCTTTAAATTTAAATTCTAAATTATTTAATTATCCTTACCGGGCCCATGGATCCCTTAGCCCTCGTGCTGCCAGCTTCTCCTGTATAGTTTCTAACGGTGTCCCTTCTATCTTCCATTGTTTATAATCTGGAAGCTCCATTTTACTGTGACCATGTTCATGTCCATGTCCATGTCCATGGGCCATGTCTATAGAAGATTAATATTAGAGAAACATGCTCATTGTAGATATTAAATAACCAAATTAACTATTGCTTTAAAAAGAGAACCAATATAAATACTTGAAAATTCTGAGTTGAGATTTTACAAAACAGCGTTATTATTACATAAGTAGTGTACGTCCCAGAGGTTCCTTACACTATCTTCATTTTTTGGGATTCTTTTTTCTTTTGCTGTTCTGACTGGGTGTTTCTGGCTGCTTATGTTCCAAATTGCTGATGTGATTCTCAGCTTTATCTATCTACTCCACTGTTGATTCCCTGTAAATTATTCTTCATTTCAGTTAGTGTATTCTTCATTTCTGATTGGTCCTTTTTTAAACTGCTGAAGTTCTCACTAAGTTTCTTGAACATCCTTATCATTGCTGTTTCGAACTTTGTACCTGATAGTTTGCTTGCCTCCATTTCATTTAGTTCTTTTTCTGGAGAGTTCTCCTGTTTTTTCATTTGGAACCTGTTTCTTTGTTTCTGCATTTTGGCTGCTTCCCCATGTATGTTTTTATGTATTGGGTTAGAGCT
Source organism: Glossophaga mutica (assembly GCA_039655065.1). Lineage (NCBI taxonomy): Eukaryota > Metazoa > Chordata > Mammalia > Chiroptera > Phyllostomidae > Glossophaga > Glossophaga mutica. The sequence continues at coordinate 28,980,376 of CM077306.1, forward strand.
GCTATCTCCTGGACTTGGTAGAGTGGTCTTGTGTAATAGGTGTCCTGTAGGGCCCAGTGGCATAGCCTCCTCAGTCACCCAAGCTGAGTGCTCCAGGTGTGCCCCTCCATGGGCTATGTGCACTGTCCCGTTGTAGTTGAGCCTTGACTGCTGTTGGCGTCACTTGAAGAGATTAATTCCCAGGTCGATCGGCTGGGAGGTCCAGCTGTGACTACAGTAGAGGAGCTACTGTGCTAGAGTTGATCCTATGGAACAGGACTTGCTTCAATGGGGTTTGGTGTTCATGGAGTCCACCGCCTGAGCGTGTGGCTTGTGGTGGTGGTAGTTATTAATACTGCATGGGCTGAAGCTGTTCACTGTGTGCACCAGCTCTGGGGCCTCCCAGTAGGTACAAAGTCAGTCACCACCTGTGTCCTGCTGGGCCAACGTGGCATGAACTACAGAGTGACCTGCAGATGGCTTCTATTTGTGCTGGGCTTGGAGGTTCCCAGGAGTGGCCAAGCTGCAAACCAAGGCCAGCTGCCTCTAGTGCTGAGCCTGGGGCCATCTAGCAAGAGGTGTGAGGTACACAGAGGCTAGATGCTGCTTGTTTGAAAGGTTTTAGGAAAGTCTGAAGCTTGAGTTGACAGACCATTCACATGAAAATCCACTAGAAACAGTTTGGGTGGACCTGCAAGTTTGGTGGAGAAGGGTCTCAGGGATTTTTCAGGCTGGAGCAAACAGTGATAGCCAGGTTGATGGCACCTACCTGCCAGCTCTGTGGGGAGAGGGCTCATCAAAGGAACAATGGCTCCTGCCAGCACTTTTGTCTGGGAGAAAGCTGTCCCTGGTGCCTTTGAAGCTGTTATCCCAGTGCTGGAGCTTAGGAAGTAAGATTTAGTCCATGTGCAGCCCCTTTAAGAGGAACTGCCTGAGACTCCAGCAGCCCTCTGTCTAGAATTATCACTGGTTTCACAGCCATAAGTTACAGGCACTTCTCTTCCTAGCACTGGAACCCTAAGCCTGGGGGCCTGGTGTGGAGCTGGGACCCTTCGTTCCTCATGGGGTAACTCTGTGGCTGAGATATCCCGCCTGACTTTTATCTGAGGCTTGTAGGTGTGGGACCAGCCTGTTCCGTGTCTCCATCCCGCGTACCAGTCTCCATGTGGCTTCTTATTTAATCTAGTAAGACTTCCATTCAGCCGGATTTCAGGAAGTCTGAATGGTGTTTTTCTGTACTTTACTTGTAATTTTCATGTGGTTGCAGAGGACGGGAGTATTGCATTTATCCATGCCCTTATCTTGGCTGGAAGTGCCTCCACTTCCTCTATTTTAAACATCTTACTAGCATTATTTTATAGATAATGTAAAAATAAACTTCAGCTCAGTACCCAGTTAAACTGCTATGAATTTCCAATTAAGGGGGAATTAATTAATAATGCTATACTGTAAATTTATATAAGGTTAGCAGCAACAATTCTGTAACTGCTGTTCTTCAGAAATAAAGCCAAACCAAATAATTATTACCATTATGTTTGCATTTATAAATATGAACAGGCCCAATAATAAGGCAGGATTCTTAAACTGCATTTTAGAAGACAGGGGTAATTATTAGACAGTGTATACTAAAGATACATTATGTAAAGTACTCATTTCATTAAACAGTATTTCCCAGAATACAGGGAAAAACTGTATATACTAATTCTGACAAATTAATATTTAATATTTATATCTAAAGACATGTTAAGATATCACAAAACATTACCTTGATGATTTTCATATTGAAAAGAGAATAAAAACCAATATCCACCAAATACAAGTTAAAACTACAACATTAAAAACTTTGAATGAAACACTTAATCAATTACTTCATTTTTATTTGGTAGATTCAATAATATAAAGGAAAAAAATTACAGTTTTAGATTTCAGCCTGACCTTTGAAATTCAATACCATATTACAAAAAACTTTTAGAATGGTTTAATAACAATAATAATGGCTTTGCTTCTTCAAACCATGTTTAAAAAAATACTTTTTAAGCAATGTTTCATTCCAAAAATGTTTGAAGAGATTACAGGCCAAACCCTTATTTTGGCAAATGACAATTCTAGAATATTAACCCTAACTGAGTATCAATGTACTTAGAAGAGATTACAAAACAAACATCAAATTTTGACAGAAAATAGTTTGGTTTTGAAAATGAAAATCAAAACATTACCATAGTATGTCTCAATTTTATATTACCATGCTCAAAATATTAGGTAATTTGGAAGATAAATCTTTTGAAGAAAACATGAAAGTACACATAATTTTTCCTAAACAAATTTCCTTTAATAAATATGTGTTTTCTCTTATACCCAATTAAAATAATTCAGTACTAAATAGAATATTTCAATGGCCTTTCAAAAAGTTGAACAACACTATTTCTAGAAAACTTTTCGTTTTCTTTAAAAAATTACTTCTACTTCAGAACAGCTGTAAGTCAATGATTTATCCTTACCACTTGAGGGACAAGTTTGGAATTCTACTTAAGTGCAGACTTTGGTGCTGTACAGATCTGGCATCAAAACCTGGATGCACCACTAATTGCTGTAAAATTCAGGGCAAATAATTTATTCTTTCTAAATTTCAGTTTATTCATATAACATGAGGATAAAAGCTACCTTGCAATAGTGTGAGAAACAGAAAGCACATCGTGGTGTGCCTTTCACTTTCACACCCTGGTGGTGAGAATATGACTTAGCACAACCCCTCTGAAAAACTGGCATGACCTAGAAAAGCTGAGTGAACGTTTGAATACCTTATGGCCTAGCAATTCTACTCCTAAGTATACATATTCTAAGTCTGCACTGTCCAGTATGGTAGCCACTAGGACTTGAATGTGGCTAGTGCAATTGGGGAACTAGACTTTTTATTTCACTGTAATTAATTTAAATTTAAAAACAGATTCTCAAATTTGTTATTGGAAAATATATGGATTTACTTTATCAACAGTAAATTTAATAAAATATAAACAGATCAAGTGCCTATATTTGTGAAAACTTAGCATACAAACATTCTACAAGTATAAAATACATCAATTTGAAAACAGTATGAAGAAAAATATCTCATTAATAACTTTCAACACTGACTACATTTTAAAATATTTTGAATATACTCACAAATATATTGTTAGATTAATTTTGTTTCTTTTTACATTTTTAATATGGTTACTAAGAAATTTATTTATTTATTTATTTAGAGAGGGGGAAGCAGATGAGAAAGAGTGGGAAAGAAACATCATCGTAAGAACCATCAATCAGTTGCCTCTCACATGCACCCTGACCAGGGCTGAACCTGCAAGCCAGGCATGTGCCCTGACCGGGAATCAAACCAGCGACCTTTCGCTCTGCAGGACAAAGTCCAACTGAGTGTTGGTTGGTCAGGGCAGTTACTAAGAAGTTTTAAATTACATATGTGGCTTGTACTGCATTATCATTGGACAACACACTGCTCTAGAGAAACTCTTGCATGTAGATATCAATAGATATATTTTATAAGAATCTTTTAACCACACTGTTGATGCTAGCCTCAAACAGTAAACACCCAAATATCCAACAATAATAACTGATTAATTATGAAATAGTCCCCTATAGAATATTAGAAAATGAAAAACAACATGCAACAGTATGAATGCATCTTACAACTATAATAATGGACAAGGGGTGAGTCATTAAAAATACATATACTTTTATCCCATTAATATAAATTGAAAAACCTAACAATTCATTTTTTAGGAATGCATCAGATGGGAAATTAAAGTAAAACAAGTGAATACTTATCACAAGTCAGGATAGTTGCTACCTCTTGGTGGAGGACATAAAATCAGAGTTCTTATAGGGAGCTTGTAAGGCAGTGTTTTTCAACCTATTTTTAATTCTTGTACCCCAAAGGAGCTTTTCCTTGGTAGTTGTTTTCCTTATCACATTCTCACCCACCTCCCCAATGAAATTTTGATGCTACAGACATATTGTATATGTGCTTATGTATTATGGCTTTTGGAAGAACATAAACCAGCATAGTATCCAAGATTTTTTTCACTCCCCTTCCATCCTCGAAAAACCAATTTTCACCTGCTCGAAGGTCAATTACCTCTTTTGAGAATGCATGTTCTAAGTCACAGGCAATGCTTTATTTCCTAATCTGAAAGGTGGTTTACACAAGCGTTTGCTTAATTATAATTCTTTAAAATGTACTTATGTTTTATACATCCTTCTGTTATGTATACTTTACAATAAAAAGTAAAATTAGATAAAGTGACAAATTATGCCAAGGACTCAACAGCAGGTGACTATTTCCAGTTCAGAGCTGTTCAAACAATAGCAAGGAAATCAGTTTAAAAAAGAAAAACCTAGCCATGGCGAGAGTAGCTCAGTGGATTGAGCATGGACTGTGAACCAAAGGGTCGCCGGTTGGATTCCCAGTCAAAGCACATGCCTGGGTTGCAGGCCAAGTCCCCAGTGGGGGCCATGTGAGAGGCAACCACACATTGATACTTTTCTCCCTCCCTTCCCCTCTCTCTAAAAATAAATAAATAAAATCTTTAAAAAAAAAAGAAAAAGAAAACCATGTAATCATGAAATTTTAAAAAGCTATCTACCTATGTTTGGTGTGAACCTGTAAGTTTCGTGAAAATCAACCTCCACGAAAACGGACTGGAATCCCTATGAAGGAAATAAGGATAATGCCACTTACATTACCTGTAATTTTATGGTTTACCAAAGACTCAAGTATATATCTCAACTTCCTCTCATTTTTAAAATTGTGGATACTATTAGAGCATTAGAAAATAGACGACAAATGAACTTTTAGTGTCTCTTCTGGCAACTATGTACGATGCAACTTCAAAACAGTAAAACTTTTTTAGAGTAAATCACTACAACAATGAATGTGACTTTGTATTCTACTTCTTTTCACTTTAACGATGTACTAAAAGCATTCATACCAGAAAAATTTCACTTAAAACTACGTATTTGTGAGGCAGGCATTACAATTATTCCTACTTTACAAATTTTCGATATGGAGGCTGTTCTGCCTTTATTCAATTCAAATGTAAACCAAAAACACGAGGTAGGGGAGGTAGTACTGGAGAAAGTGAAGGGAAAAAAACAAAACAAAACAAAACAAAACACGTGGACTTAACGACCACAGTAATTCTGCCAGCCTCGTTTTACAACCACCCTTCACCACCCCGGGACTTCGTAGTTCTCTCCCGCTAGTTCTTCTACCTCCTTTCTTCTGGAGTTACACTCCCTTACCATCCTTCTTTATTTAGCCTCTCCCTTTCTAAATTCTCCAGAATAGAGTCCCATTCTTATTCCCATTCAAGAGACGTCCCACCGACTCTCTAATTTACCTGACAGCAATCTGACCTCTCAGGACATTCAATATTCAACCCTCCAGCCGGAGCCAAGCGGAAACGGAAGTTGTCATCTCCACTACCTTTCGGCAGGAAAGAGGAGAAGTCCTTTAACGTTCCGGGACGGGGTCACAGATTTATGGAGGTGACGCGAAGGGGGCTGAAAGCTAACAGTGTTTCCGCACATCTGTGCATCCGTAGTCTAACTTCAAAAAGAGAAATTGTGGAAGGCAGAAGGGCGGGAGAGACGGGCTGTTTTCCTTGCTTGGAGACCGGAATCCTTAGCCACTGAACACGGGGTGGGCCATGGACATCCTGCAGCCAATAAGTGAGGCTGTTGTTAGAGCGTGGACTCACCCAGTGGGTGGCCTGGTTATTGCGCTGCAGTGGGCAGGCGGCTGCGGGAGGCGGTGGCGGTTAGAAGCCAGAGACAGCGGGGTGACAGGTAGGCAGCTACGCTGTCTTTGGCGGACGCAGAGGGCTTCATCAGGAGGGATTTTCATCTCCTCCGGCTGCAGATGGGATCTGCATATATAGATGGGATCTGACCAGGGTGGTTTGGGAAGGTGGTAGCTGCAGTGTTGTTGGTTCCGGAACCTGTCGTAGATCAGGTAGCTGCTTGGGAGGGTCGTGAGGAGGAGAAGGCAGCTGAGGCGGGTGGAGGCTGAGCCCAGTGCGGCGACGTGGGGTGATGGGAGGGGGGCTGCCTAGGGCGTGGGGGGCTGCGGTGGCGCCAGCAACCAGAGGAGGGAAGCGGGAACAACGGTGTCGTGAGGGCTGGAGGAATTTTTTGCACGAAGCTCAGATAAAAGGATGCGGCATTGCAGGCACCCGAGAGAAATCCTAGGGCCTTTTCTCGGGGTGGGAAAGGGAAGCGGAGAAGAAAGATGTTTCCTGGCCATCGGATCCTCGAAACTCTTTATAGCTACACGAGTACATTATATAACCCTTGGCTGTTATATACGCTGAAAACTAGGTTGTCCCTTTTGGAAAAGGAGGTCCGGTAACCTATTGATGTGTCAGAATAGTTTTTTCGTTGGTTACAGAGAGCCCTGCAGGCTCTGTAAGCGTAGACGCGTGAAGGGTAGGATAGTCACGAAGACCTTATCCCAAATATGGACTTGGGTTGAGAGATTCGTTAGTTTGAGGTGAGCGTGGCCAGGTTCACGTTTTGTAGTTCATGAATTTATTTGTTTTGAGGGTCAAGGCTGATTACAAATACTTCTTTTTTCTTATCTCCAGGAAAGTGGAGAGCCTCAAAAATCTATAGTAGGAGGTAAGTGCAGATTGGAAAATGACTGGAAATTTCGTTGTTAGATTTTTTACCGCTAGATACTGTGGATATTAGAGGTCTGAAAATAAGGTGGTGGTCTAAATGGAGAAGGGGGAATGCAAAAGTCATCTTTTAAGTAACTTGCTGTATAAATCTGAGAAACTAGTTATGGATAATTTATTAGGTTTAAAAAGTATGCTTTTTGAACCTCTTGACTCAGGTAAAATGTATTTACAGACATAAATAACTGAATTATCATGTTTCCCCCCTGGGTTTTAATAATTCATTCCTTGCACAATGAAATGTACAATTCATATAAGAATTTCATTAAGTATGTTATGGAAGGACAAATTTACATTAAAAACTTGGTTCCATAGCTCCCTGGGAAACAGTTTTAAAAGAAGCATTATAAATTGCTAAAATGTAAGCTGATTGAAACGTTCCCTTTTACTTAAAAGATAAGGACTAATGTAGTATAGCAAGTGTACTATAATTTTCATTTTTTCTGTTAATAGTTTATATTAGTATATACCAGAACCTAAATAAAAAATTCATTTATTTGTCTAAATATTTGGTAAGAAGAGGTGGATCATTGGAGTTTATTTGTTCTGAAATGTTTGGAATACCATGATATTTATCAATGCTTTAGATTAAAATTTTGACACTTGGTGTTTCGTTGCCTTTTTACTTTTTTTGCAAGGATAATATTATCTCTCAGTCACAAAGAATACTTCTGCTTCTATTGTAGTAGTATGAGTACCCGTGAACAAATCTGCTTCTATGTAGTGGGGGTGTGTGTGTGTGTGTGTGTGTGTGTGTGTGTGTGTGTGTGTGTGTCTTATTATGTAATCAGCCTACTAGAGCTGTCTTAGAGAACTAATGGCTGATTTTGAATGGCCAGTAGGTGTCATTGTAGAATGCAATAAAGTTGAACAATTGAGTAGGAAATTATCAAGTGATTTAAGAAACACTAGTTCAAATTAAAATATAATAATAATTGGCTGATTATTTATACAGAATTAGAAGTCCACTTTTCTGACACATTTCAGTATTGAGCTCTTATAAGGAATTTGAAACAATGGCTATAAGAAAGTATAATTGTTTGCTCTAAAATAGACCTCGAAAGCTTGTTTTTAAATCTAACTCTTAAGCCATCTTCACATGCAATAGATTTAGTCTATTTGATTGTTTTTAATACAGTTTTGGCATCTTATAGTAGTTTAATAAGTTTTAGGATAATTAAGATTTTCAGCCTGACTGAGCTTTATAATAGAAAAATGGATGCTAAATAATAAAAAAAAACTAAAATGATGAAACATGAGCAAAAAGTAATGAATCCAAAAAAGTTATCAGCTGCACAAAATAGTACTTTGTTGTTGTTCTTTCAATGCAAGAACAGATGCATTTTTGTGTTTCAATGTCTATGGCTTCTTAGTTTTTTTTGATACCCAAAATAGCTTCTTTTTTACATTTTTGTCTGGCTAGTAGACTATGTGCTTTTCTCAGAATGATGAACTGAACATTTGCCGTTGTCTAAAATGTGATACAATGGATTCTGGAGGGAGCTGGCAAAGAAAGCTCTGAAGGCGGCTTACAGCTGGTGTGAGTACAGCCCCTTATCTGCAGAGCCTTCTACTGAACCCTTGTCACTTTGCAGCTCTGCTCCTTTTGCCTGCTGTTGATACAGTGTTAAAATAGAGTTGGACCTAATTCATAAAATCTCTGTGAAAGTGGTGTTATATACATATTCAGAATAATCTAGGAATTTTTTTAAAAAGGCACACACACATCATCTCCACTACCCTTCAGAATCTTAGTGGTAGGATGAATGTGAAGGAAGGTAGATAATACATATTTTGAAGAAAAAAAAATCTCCAGGTGATATGGTTCGTCATTGACTTCCACTTTCAAATCATTGATCTAATTCAAAGCTCTCTTACTTGTGATTTGAACCAGTAATAGTAGTTTTTATGTAAGAGAAAGGGCTGCCAAATCTACCAATATTTTTATAGCTCAATAAATTTTCACCCTTAAATGTCAGAGCTAGGATAGATTTTCTAGTTAGGAACTAAAGTTGCCAGAAATAAAAATTTTGCTGAATGTTTTGGTTTGGATTAGTTTTACTTGGCATTTAGCTGCTTTTCATAAACCAAGATGATTTCTTTCATGATTCAGACCTGTGCTAACTTGCACAGGTATTTACTTATATCTTGTTCTGTCAATGTGTCTGAAAGCTAGCTAATTCTAGAATCAAACTACAATTGGAAAATAAGAATTGGAAATTTTCTCAATTAAAGGTCTTTTTGCAATATTGCAATGATACAAAGAAGATATACATTTAGCTTTTGTATAAACATTCATTCAATGATACATAGTAAAACTTGGAATTATGAATGTGTTGACTTTGACAAAGGTACTGTTTAGAAATTCATGGTTCATTTTTATGTATTCTAGACTTTCTATTTGAGTATCTATCTGTCACAAAGACAAGTACTAGAAAAAGTAAATGTGTAGACTTTAATTTTGGAGGAAGGAGTAAAAACTCAATTATGTAATATACTAAGAGGTGTGACTTTGATTATTTATAGAATTATAAATGTTACCATTGGGAGAAACTGAACAACAGGTACATGCTACCTTCCTGTCTATAATTATATCAACATTTTAAAAAATTTTAGATAATCCCTTGTTATAAGGATTATGTAAGCAAATATATGTAAATTTCTCATTACAGTATTTGGGGTGTCATAATACAGCAGTGACAGTTCAGGCCTCTAACTTCTTACTATGCCTCTCACTAGGACCATTCTAGCAGTCTTTTTACTGGTCACCTTATTCTCAGTCTTTCTTCCCTCCAGGCCATTCTATAATGCAACTAGAGTGCCTATCCCATTTTGGTCACTTCACACAAAACTCTTTTAACATCTGCCCATGGTACCTTCATACATTAATTTCTGTTTTTTAATCATAGTGGAATGAAGCATTGGAGTCAGCATGACCTCCAGGATATTATAATAGGTCAATCAAAGATAAAAACAGAAAAATCTCAAGTAATTTTTCTCAGCTTCAAGAAAATACTAAGTATTGTTGTTTTAGTGTTTTGTTTGGTATTGCAGCCTGATACACCATCCCAAAAGTTAATGGCCTAAGACAAAAAGATTTATTATTTTTCATGATTCTATAGGTTGGCTGAACAGTTCTTCTGTTGGTTTTATTTTCCTGTCCCATGCAGTTGAATCTACTTGGAGAGTTGACTGAGTTGGAAGGTCCAAGATGTCCTCACTCACATATTTGCAGTTGGTGTTACTTGTCTGTTATTACAGTGCTACAGTCTTCTCTGTGTGGCTTCTCATCCTCTAGTAGGCTACTGGCATCCTTATAAAGCATTCTCAGGGTAGTGTTCTAAACAGGTGAAGGTAGAAGCTGCAAGGCTGCAAGGCCTGTTTGAGGCTTAGGCTTTGAACTTATGTTAATATAATGGCCCTTTACCATATTCTATTGGAAGGACCTCTGTCTCAACCAGTTTGGACTGCCATAACAAAGTACCACTGATGGGGTGGCTTAAACAACAAACATTTATTTCTCACAGTTCTAGAGGCTGGGAAGTCCAAGATCAAGGTGCCAGGAAATTGTGTGCCTGCTGAGGGCCCACTTCTTATTCTGTAATGGCTGTCTTCTCACAGCGCCATCACTTGGCAGAAGGGGTAAGAGAGCTCTCTGGGTGCCTCTTTTCATAAGGGCCCTAATCCCATTCAGAAGAGCTCTTATGACTTAATCAGCTTTCATAGTCCTCACCTTTTAATATAATCACATTGCAGGTTACTATTGCAATATATGAATTTCGGTGAGATGCAAAAATATCCATAACAGTGGTCCAGGGAGAGATGGGACTATTTTCTGTTTTCTTAATTTAAGAATGAAAAACAGTCCAAAAAATGACACAATTGCAATAAGAATTTGTGGGAAGTTTTGCTGAAGCTTACCAGTAAAAACAAATACCCAAGTACAAAAGACATTAAGTGGCAAGCAAGGTGAGACATTTGGAAATCATGAAGTAGTCTGCCTGATACGTAAGAGAATCAGCCTTATCTGATTGTTGCGCAATAACAGTGTTTCCTGAAAACTTGAAGAAGGTTAATCTGAAGAAAGGTCACTTATTTTTTTTATTTGAAAAGGTTTAAACCTAACCTCTTATTTTTATATAATTTGGTCTTTATGGTCATAGTTTCATATGCCAAATTACTTTTCTAAAACATAATTCCCAAATGTTGGCAAGAAATTGCAGTACTGTATTGTAAAATCTTGCCAGTATACTAAACTACAATAACATCCCTCCAACTGAACTCTAACGCTGGTGTACCTTCACAGAGTACAGGCTCTTTGTTCAGGCTTGCTTTCTACTTTACTCCCATTTCTGTGGAAATACCTTTTACTTTATCAGCATTAGACCGAAGTATAGCTGAGATGGTTGTTGGTATCTCAGACCACATATTTGTTGCTGGAGTCTCTTTCTTAGTTAGGAATGGTGGTTGGCTACTAGAAACAAAGATAAGAAATAACCATTGCTTAAATAAGACAGTAATTTAGCCCTGACTGGTGTGGCTCAGTGGATTGAGTGCCACCTGAGAACTGAAAGGTCGCCAGTTTGATTCCCAGTCAGGGCACATGCCTGGGTTGTATGCCAGGTCCCCAGTTGGGAGCATTCAAGAGGCAATCGATTGATGTATCTCGTGTACATGATGTTTCTCGCCTTTTCTTTCTCTCTCCCTTCTCCTCTCTCTAAAAATAAATAAATCTTTTTTAAAAAGAGTAATTTATTTTTAGCTTATGAAAAAGCCTTCAGAAATTGGCTGTGTAGGACTGATATGGCAACTCTAGAGTTGTCAAACACCCAGTCTCCTCTCTTTTTTGAATGGGGCTCCATTTTCAAGATCAAAGAACGGTTATCCAGTGATCACACTCATGTTCTAGGCAGAACGAAGGAGAAAGAAAGGCAAAGGACAAAATGGGCATGCCTTAACACTTTTAAGAAACATTTCTAGAATTTCCCATACAATATTTCCTTTGATCTGATTGATCAGGACTTAAGTCATTTGGCCATAAGTAAGGTTCAGAAGTGGCTTTTAGCTGAGCACATAGACTAGAACAGTGGGGTCTGGAGTAGGGATCTGTAATAAATGGGGACTAGTGATGTTTTGGGGGGCTAGAAACTTTGAAAATTTATTAATAAACAACTTGTGGTTAAAGAGGAAAATCACACGGTGGAAATTTTTTAATTGAATGTATTGGGGTCATATTGGTTAATAATATTATATAGGTTTAAGATACATAGTTCTGTAATATCTATATATTGTATTGTGTGTCCACCATCCCAGCTCATGTCTCTTTCCATCACCATTTATCCCTCCTTTACCCACCCCTCCCCCATCCCTTCAGTAATGACCATACTGTTATCTGTCTATGAGAGTTTTGGGTTGGTTTTGTTTGTTTGTTTTGCTTAATCCCTTCACCTTTTCCACCTGGCCCCCACCATCCTCCCCTCTGACAGCTATGACTCTGTTTCTGTTTTGTTCATTAGATTCCACATATAAGTGAAATCATACGGTACTTGAGTTTTCTCTGACTGGCTTATTTCACTTAGCATAATACTCTCCAGGTCCATCCATGTTTTCACAAAAGGCAAGATTTTCTTCTTCTTCTTCTTCTTTTTTTAATGGCTAAGTAGTACTCTACCATAGCTCTTTTATCCACTCATCTACTGATGGGTACTTGGGCTACCTCCAAATCTTGGCTATTGTAAATAATGCTGCAGTGAACATAGGGGAGCATATATTCTGTCGAATTAGTGTTTTGGGTTTCTTCAGGTAAATTCGCAGAAGTGGAATTACTGAGTCATAAAGCAGTTCCATTTTTAAAATTTTTCAGGTAACTCCATACTGCTTTCCACAGTGGCTGCACCAGTCTGCATTCCCACCAACAGTGCATGAGTGTTCCCTTTTCTCTACATCCTTGCCAATACTTATTTGTTGATTGATTGATGATAGCCATCCTGGCAGGTATGAGGTGAAATACCACAGTTTTAATTTGTGTTTCTCTGGTGATTAGTGACATTGAGCATCTTGCATCTTTTCATATGTCTATTGACCATCTATATATCCTCATTGGAAAAGTGTCTATTCAGATCCTTGACCCATTTTTGAATTGGATTATTTGGTTTTTTGGTATTAAGTTTTATAAGTTCTTTATAAATTTTGGATATTAACTCCTTATCAGGTGTACTGGTGAATATGTTCTCCCATTCTGTTGGATTGCCTTTTCATTTTGTTGATGGCTTCCATTGCTGTGCATAAAATTTTTAGTTTGCTGTCCTGTTTATTTGTTTTTTCTTTTCGTTTCCTTGTCCAAGGAGTTATGTCAGAAAAAATGTTGCTACGAAAATGTCTGCGGTTTCACTGCCTACCCTTTCCTCTGGATTTTTATGGTTTGCGTCTAACATTTACATCTTTAATCAATTTTGACTTTATTCTTATGTGTGGTGTAAGAACATGGTTGTCTAGTTTTATTATTTTGCATATATCTGTCCAATTTTCCCAACACCATTTATTGATTACACTATCTTTACCCCATTGCATGTCCTTGCTCCCTTTATTAAATATTAATTGACCATAAAGGCATGGGTGTTAACTGGGCTCTCTATTCTGTTACACTGGAATACATGTTTTTATGCCAGTACCATAATGTTTTTTTAATTATATTTTATTGATTATGCTATTTCAGTTGTCTTAGTATTTCCCGTTTTGCCTGCCTGCACCCAACAACCCCCACTCCCTCAGGCGGTCCCCACACCATTGTTCATGTCCATGGGTCATGCATATAAGTTCTTTGGCTACTTTATTTCCTATACTGCACTTTATATCCCCATGGCTGTTCTGTAACTACCTATTTATACTTCTTAACCCCCTCACCTCTTCACCCATTCCCCCACAACCCCTCCCTCCTAGCAACCATCATAATCCTCTCTGTGTCCATGATTCTGTCTCTGTTTTTCTTATTTGCTTAGTTTGTATTTCAGATTCAATTGTTAATAGATATGTATTTTTGCCATTTTATTGTTCATAGTTTGATCATCTTATTTTCTTAAAAAATGCCTTTAACATTTTCTATAATAATGGTTTGGTGATGATGAACTCCTTTTGTTTTTTTCTTGTCTGGAAAGCTGTCTGTTTGCCTTATGATTCCAAATGATATCTTTCCTAGGTAGAGCAATCTTGGCTGTATGTCCTGCTTTTCATGACTTTGACTATTTCTTGCCAATCCCTTCTAGCTTACACAGTTTCTTTTGGAAAATCAGCTGGCAATCTTATGGAATTCCCCTGGAGCTAACTTCTGCTTTTCTCTTACCACTTTTAAGATTCTCTCTGTATCTTTAATCTCTGGCATTTTAATTATGATGTGTCTTGGAGTGAACCTCTTTGCATCCATCTTGTTTGGGACTCTTTGTTCTTCCTAGACTTGCATATCGTTCCCTTCACCAAATTAGAGAAGTTGTCCTCCATTATTTTTTCAAATAGATTTCCAATTTCTTGTTCTTTCTCTTCTCCCTCTGGCATCTCTATGATGCAGATGTTGGAATGCCTGAAGTTGTCCCCTAGGCTGCTTACACTAACCTCATTTTTTTAGATTCTCTTTTCTCCTTGTTGTCCTGATTGGTTGTTTTTTGCTTCCTTATATTCCAGATTATTGATTTATTTCTTAGCTTCATCCACTCTACTGTTATTTCTCTGTAAATTGTTCTTTATTTCAGTGAGTGAATCCTTCATTTCTGACTGGATCTTTTTTGTACTGTTGAGGTCCTCACTAAGTTCATTAAGCATCCTTAGAAACCAGTGTTTTGAACTCTGCATCTGATAGATTGCTTATCTCCCTTTTGTTTAGTTCTCTTTTTTAAAGCATGTTTTATTGATTATGCTATTACAGTTGTCCCAATTTTTTTTTCTCCTATATCTCCCTCCTCCCTGCACTCCCCACTCTCCAGCTCCCCCACCCACCCAGTTATGTCCATGGGTCATACATATAAGTTGTTTGGCTTCTCAATTTCCTATATTATTCTTAACCTCCCACTGTCTATTTTGTGCTTCCCTATTATACTTCTTATTCCCTGTACCTTCCCCCCCACCTTCTCCTCCACTCCACTGATAACCCTCCATGTGATCTCCGTTTCTGTGATTCTGTTCCTGTTCTATTTGCTTAGTTTTTTTTTTTTTTTTTTTTTTTTGGTTTTGTTTTTTAGGTTCAGTTGTTTAGCTTCAAGTTTGTTGTCATTTTACTGTTCATAGTTTGGGTCATCTTCTTTTTCTTAGATAAGTCCCTTTAACATTTCATATAACAAGGGCTTTAGCTTCACCTTATCTGGGAAGCACTTTATCTGCCCTTCCACTCTAAATGATAGCTTTACTGGATAGAGTAATCTTGGATGCAGGTCCTTGCCTTTCATGACTTTGAATACTCCTTTCCAGCCCCTTCTTGCCTACAAGATTTCTTTTGAGAAATCAGCTGATAACCTTACAGGAACTCCTTTCTAGGTAACTCTCTCCTTTTCTCTTGCTCCTTTTAAGATTCTCTCCTTATCTTTAATCTTGGGTAACTTAATTATGATGTGTCTCAGTATGTTCCTCCTTGGGTTCAACTTCTCTGGGACTCTGAGATTCCTGGACTTCCTGGAAGTCTATTTCCTTTGCCAGGTTGGGGAAGTTCTCCTTCATTATTTTTTCAAATAAGTTTTCAATTACTTGCTCTTCCTCTTGTCCTTCTGGCACCCCTATGATTCAGATGTTGGAATGTTTAAAGTTGTCCCAGAGCTTTCTCAGCCTCTCCTCACTTTTTAAAATTTTTGTTTCTTCTTTTTGTTTTGGTTGGATTTTTATTTCTTCCTTTTGTTCCAAATCATTGATTTGAGTCCTGGTTTCCTTCCCTTCACTGTATATTTTCCTTTATTTCACTTTGCATAGCCTTTGTTTCTTCCTTCATTTTTATGACTCATCAGTTATGCTCAATCAATTCTGTAAGCATCCTGATTATCAATGTTTTGAACTCTGCATCAAATTGGGTGTCTATCTCCTCGTTGCTTAATTCTTTTTCTGAGGCTTTAATCTGTTCTTTCATTTGGGCTGTATTTCTTTGTCTCAGCATGCCATTCTGGATGAATGTTTCTCTAACTCCTTGATTTTGGACTTCCATGCAGTTTAATAATCTGGAAGTTCTGGTTGTTTTTTGTTTTTAGATTGGTTGTTACCCTTCTTTTGGTTGTGCGAGGAAGTGAAGCATTTCTGCCTATGCCTCCATCTTGGCTGGAACTCTCTCTCATTTGTTTAGTTCTTTTTCAGGAGTTTTGATCTATTCTTTCATTTGGGCCATGTTTCCTTGTCTCCTGATTTTGGCATCCTCCCTGTGTTTGTTTCTATGTATGAGGAAGAGCTACTATGACTCCCTGTCTTGGTAGTGTGTCCTAATGTAGTAGGTATCCTGTAGGGTTCAGTGTCACAGCCTCCCCTATCACCCAGGCTGGGTACTCATGAAGCATCTTTTGTTAGGGCAGAGTATACCCTCCTCTTGTAGTTGAGCCTTGAATGCGGTTGGCAGATCAGTGGGAGGGATTTATCCAGGCTAGTTAGCCACAATGACTGACTTTGACCACTGACCACAAACCTCCACCATCTGCGAAGTATCAGCTGTGCAGGCACAGGGTGGTAGTGTTCCGACATGGTCTGTAGCTGTCCACCTGGTGCCCGGGTTCTGTGGTTTGCTGGCTGGTGCAGGCCAAGGTCTGCCCCCACCTGTGCTCTGCCCGTGGCTATCTTGTATAAACTATAAAGCAATCTGTGCTGGTTGCTACTAGTGCTGAGCTTGGTGATTCCCAGGAGAAGTCAAACTGTGAATCTAGGCTGGCTGCAGCTAGTTCCAGGCCTGGGGCCATTTAATAAGAGGTACAGGGGTTGGGAGCTCACTGAGGCTGGCTGTTGCTTGTTTTAGAGGATTTAGGAAGTTGTGAAGCATGAGCCAATAATAATCATTCACATGGAAAAGTCTCTGTAACAGCTTGGGTGGGCCCATAAGTTGGGTGGGACAAAGAAGTCTCAGGAGATCTCCAGGGGAGGGCATACAGTGTTAGGTTGATGGAGTCTCAGATAATGGTACCCGTCTGCCAGCTCTGTGGCTCTGTGAGGGGAAGGTTCAGAATAGGGACAGTGGCCTCTCTGTCTGGGAGAAAGCTGTCTCTTAGCTCTTGTCTTCATGCCAGACCCTTCCACTTCCTTCCTGTATGCCACTGGTGCCTTTCAAGCTTCTACCCTGGTGCTGGAGGTCGGAGGGAGTGAATCTCAATAGCTGAGTCCATGTTTGGGTTCTTTAAGAGGAATTGCTTGGGACCAGCCAGTTCTGCATGTCCACCCTCCCACCAGCCTGCATGGATGTGGTTTCTTTAATTCCATAGTTTTCAGACTTCCATTCAGCTGGATTTCTGATGGTTCTGAGTGATGGTTGTTCTGTAATTTAGTTGTAATTTTGATGTGGTTGTCTGAGGAGGTGAGCTGTGTTTACCTATGCTGCCATCTTGACCATAAGTACCATGCTGTTTTGATTACTATGGCTTTAAAGTATAGTTTGGTATAGGTAGCATGATTTTTCCAACTTTATTCTTCTTTCTCAAGATTGCCGTGGCTATTCAGTCTTTTGTGGTTCCATATAAGTTTTTGGAATATTCATTCTAGTTCTGTGAAATACACCATTGGTGTCTTGATAGGAATTGAATTGAATCTATAGATTGCTTTGGGTAATATGGACATTTTAATGCTGCTAATTTTTCATATCCATGAACACAGTATACGCTTCCACTTATTTGCATCTTCTTCAGTTTCTTTTTTCAATATCTTATAATGTTCTGAGTACACGTTTTTTACATCCTGGTTAAATTTATTCCAAGGTTTTAAAAAATTTTTTTGATGCAGTTGTAAATGGGATTGTTTTCTTAGTTTCCCTTTCTGATAGACATCATTGCTGTATAGAAATGCAACTGATTTCTGGATATTTTGTATCTTAGTACTTTACTGAATTCATTTGTCGGTCCTAGTAGTTTTCTGGTGGAATCTTTAGGGTTTTCTATATAAAGTATCATGTCATCTGCAAATAATGACAGTTTTACTTCTTCCTTTTCAATTTGGATGCTTTTTATTTCTTCTTCTTGTCTGATTGCTGTGGCGAGGACTTCCACTACTATGTTGACTTAGAGTGGTGAGAGCAGACATCCCTGTCTTGGGGAACTAGTAATCTTTGCCATACGTGCTTCCTGACTTCTCTGTTGAGTCTGCTACTGACTGACCAGTTGTTGCTGTTAAGGTATTTATTCAGTAGACGTGAATTAGTGCTAACCATGTGCTAGGCCCTATTAGGAACTAGAAATACAAACACAACTGAGAAATACTCCCTGCTCTAGAGAGGTTTAATGATAGGAGTAATAAACTTGTATACAAGTTTCTGAGAACTGAAGATATTTAGTGCTGTAGTCTGTTAGATTAGTTAGTACTATGATTCTGCCAACCCCAATAAATAAGAAAGTCAGCTGCTGTGGTTGGAGTAGGAAGTCCTGACACATCTTTAGTTTGAAAACCATTGAATTTAATGATAATCAAATTTCAAGAGAATTTTATTGATATATATTTTTTGTATTTAAACAAATCACATTTAATGAACATATTTTAAAATGTCAATTTTCTTTTGGTGTTTTAGATTTAAAGTTGTGATAAAGTTTTGAATCAAAGAGGTAGAGCATCATGCGATCAACAACTACATGAAAATAATTATCAGTTTGTGAAAAAAGCATACCATTAGCAATTTGAAAATGATTCTCTCTGATCAAAAAACTTTTAACTCTTTTGTACCAAAAATTTAAGTAATAGCATTTTCTGTGTTCTTTTTAAAAGGATAAAATATTCAGTTCTTAAAACTCATCTAAAAAGATTTTATGTTCACTGATACTTAGTATTTAAGCTTGTTTTTATACTGTATGTTAAAATTTTCTTAAAAGATTTTATTCACTTATTTTAGAGAGGGGAAGAGAGGGAGAAAGAGAGGGAGAAAGAGAAAGAGAAAGAGAGGGAGAGAAACATCAATGTGTGGTTGCCTCTTGCACGCCCCGTTCTGGGGACCTGGCCTACAACCCAGGCGTGTGCCCTGACTGGGAATCACACCAATAATCCTTGGATTCCACGCCAGCACTTAATCTACTGAGCCATACCAGCCAGGGTGATGTTAAAGTTTTAATGATTGTTTGCGTGTGTGTGTGCGCGCGCGCATGTGAGAGAGAGAGAGAGAGAAATCACTATATTATTGGATTCAAAGAATTATTAGTTGGATACCTTAATTTTCTAGATTAGCCAAGCTCCAGAAAATTAAGTAACCTGCTCAAGGTCTTACAGATAATTAGTGACTAATATAAAACTAAAATTCATACTTCATTTCTCTAAGTCTAATGTTTTTTTTTAAATTAGGTTTGGTAATGGCACAAAAGTATATGCTAGTTATTATGAACACTTTTGAGTGCCTAATTATTTTTTAAATTAGATAAACTACAGTAGAAATGTCTTACCAAAATAATTCTTTGTATTGCATTCTTGACAATATTTTACAGTTTTCGGTTTTCATTTTTTATAGGGTTGGAAAATATTTAAGTCTCAACAAATGAATTCCATACTTGAACTGTGCTGCATTCCTGTGCCACCTCCTCCTTTAGAAAATTGATCTCAGAACAGAGGTAAAAATTATAAAATTTAACTTTTTAAAGGATAAAGCATGAATTTCTCATACAGTTAGACATGTTAGAGTTTTTGGTAATCTTTGGTGGATATCTTCTATTTTTAAAGAAATTTTACGTAGGAGACTTGAAATAATCACATCTTAATGCATTTTGAAATTTACTTTTGAAAGTGTTTTCTTTTTAATAGTTGTATCTTTTAACCTTTTTGTGGCCTAAACTTTACAGTTACTGATTTATCAGATTTACTCAGTATAACTGTATTATTTAGCTATATCTAGATTGGTGTACAATTTCCATGATGATGTCTGTGTTCTTCATCTGTGCAGTCCAGTATGGGAGACACAAACCACATATAGCTACTGAGCACTTGAAATGTATGTAGCTAGTGTAACTAAGGAATTAAATCTTTAAATTTTATTTTATTTTAATTTAAATTTAAATAGGCACTTGCAGCTAGTGCCTGCTATATGGGACAGTATAGCTCTAGGTTTTTCCTTAGGGAACTCGGTATTTACAAATAACAGCACATTTTATGTGTTTAAATTTCAAACTTAATCTAAATAGTATTTGACCTAAGTTTGAAAATTTGCAGTAGCTAATTCACTTTTTACTCTTATATGTTCTCCTAATACTTGTGTAGCTTTGTTTATTCAAAATTTTGATCCACCAGAAACCCTTAAGAGCAGTTATAGTTAGTTTTGCTCACTGATGTAACTTATTTGATCTTAAACAAAAAACTTTGACGTAGGTACTTATAGTATCCCCATTTTATAAAGAGAAGCTAAGTAAGTGTCCCAAGGACACACAGCTGGTAGATCGTGGAGCTGGAATTCAGACTCTGGCAGTCTAGCACTGGACAGAGCCCATACTCTTCAACCACTTGGCTGCACCATCTCTTATATTCTAATTCTCTGTAAATTGACAATTCCTAAAAAGTTATGTGCTGATTGTCAGCTAAAACCAATTTTATCCATGTAGATAATGAAGAGTTTGTTGTACAAGTACTCTGAGTTTGTTCCCCAGCAATTAGTTATTGACCTCCTTCAGATCATGTTCCAGCAGTTTATTATTTTGTTCATTATATTTTATTAGAGCTGGCTAATAAAGGTCAACATTTCCATGGTCACTAGAAAGAAAATTGTCTTCTGTGATATCCTCTTTACTTTGTTATGTACTCTGGGAGTAAGGCATAATTGAGCTTCATGTTGGAATATCAGCTTGATTTTTGCTCTTATAGGGAGTTTTTAATATATACCAGGTGATGGAATAGGTGTGCTAAAAAATAGGAGAAATGATCTTCAGAATTCTATGTCATTTGCTTAAATAAAGTTTGCAGTGTATTTATACCTGTGTTCATAGATAGCGACCTCCAGATACTAAAAGATACTGAATCTAGTTAGGAAATACATATTTAATTTTTTTTCTGTAACCAGTACTATTCTATTTTTCAAATGAAGGTATTAAAATATATTTATAGGATTTTAGATTTAGAAAGTAACTTATCATTATAGAAAACAAGCCCAAAGAGTTTAAGTGATTTGTCAAAGGTCACAGAAGCAGTGTGGTCCATTGATTCAACAAATATGTATTAAGTACCTGACGTATGTCCTGATACCATAGTATGCTGGTTAGTTTGAGTGCATAGCGAAAACTCAAATGTGAGCAAAGCAGAAATGGACCCTGTTCGCATGGAACTTACAATCTGATGTAGAAGGTAGACAATAAGTAATAAGGTCTAATAAACAAGGTATAAAATCCAAAGCTCAAGGGAGGAAATGAACCATATTTGTTGGAATGGAAAATACTGGAGAAGGGAGAAAGAACTGCTAAAGTGGTCAAGAAAGGTCTTCTGATACTAACAGTATTGAAAGTAGCCACCTATTTAAGTTACGTATGTATGTATGTATTTTGAGAGAGGGGGGAAGGGAGAGAGAGAAACTCTGATTTGTTGTTCCACTTATTTTATGTATTCATTGGTTCATTCTTGTATGTGCACTGACCAGGGATAGAATCTGTAACCTTGGTGTATCAGGACAACACTCTAATCAACTGAGCTACTCAACCAGGGTGGGAGCCACCTATTTAAATAGCAGGAGAAAGATAGCATTCCAGTCCTAAAACGGTCTACCCAGAATCCTGGGGTGAAGATGTGTGTAAAGCCATAGAGAAACTGAAAGGAGAGTATGGGCAGGACATAGAAGGTGGTGGGGGGAACAGTATGAGCTATAAGAAGGGGGCTAGGTTAGTTTTTTCAATCTCAGGCTTCACGGTAGGTGTTAAATTCAAATCTGAATTCTGCCACTTAAACTGTGTTACCTTGTATGGGTCATTCAACCTCTTTCCACTTTAATTTTCTTACCTATTAGCTGGAAATAACAGAACCTATTTTATAGTGCATAGTATCATGAAGATTAATTACATAACACTTGTAGGAATACTTATATGGTGTTTACCTTGTGATAAGACCTCTTCCAAATATGCAATAACTATATGACTTAAGTACAGTACTGCTATTATCTTTCTTTTTGAAATGAGAGAAATGAAGTACAGACAGTTTAAGTGTAACTGATAAGGTAAGAGGGTTTAAACATAGCTAGAGGAAGGGACCTTAAACTTAGTTTGGCTCCAGAGTCCATGTTCAAAATGTCCTGGGAATCTGTTTTGTGGGTCCATGGCATCAAAACTATTTTTCATATTAATACTTCGATAGTATTTGCCTTCTTTACTCTCATTCTCTGGTTAATATAGTCATACAGAAGCAATTATGAGATTTGCAAAAAGTGTAAAATGTTACTTGTTTCATCAAATTTGTTTTTTGGAAAAGTAAATTTTCAATTTAAAAATGTTATTTATGTTATCATGTAATGGGGTTATTTTTTAGAATGAATTCATAAACTGTTAAAATGTAAGACTCTAAGGTAGTTCTGAGACAAAAATTTGAGAATTGCTGCTCCAGACTACTAGATTCTGTTGTTTTGTTGTCTCTCATTAAATCAGATAAAATATAGAAAACAGCTGATACAGTGTTTATGCTTGATAGGCTCATTAATAACTTTTAAGACACTTTTTCACATTTTAACACTTTTGAAATCAGAATGTGTCTGGTATGAATAAACTTTTCAGCAATCAGGCAAGTTAATTGTGAAATAGCAGTAAGTAATGCCTTATCATGTATTTCGAGACTTTAGCTTTTTGTATGTATTCATTTGTTCAGTTATCATTTCAATTGACATTAGTAGCACCACATAGGGTTGAATTTTTTATTGAATTTGCATCCCTGATTATTGCTTAAAATGTCTACAAAATATCATAGTATAATACAGCTTTGTGATGAACAATTAATTGTCTCAGCAGAGTGCCTGGCACATGCCAATTAATTCAAAGACAGCAAAATTGCCAAATATCTCAGTCTCTTAATTTCACACCTGGGCAAGATTGGTATGATCTGGGAGAATATCTACCTGTCAAAGTTTCTGAGTGATTTTAATGAAGCTGTTAACTTCTGTCTATATTTAATTTGGAAAAATAAAATTATTAAGCTTAATCAAGTCGAAAATGCAGGCAGAAATCTCAGGTTTTGTTATGGCCAAAAATAAAACTGTCGTTGAGTTCATGAGTACAAGTAATTAAATCAATAGATGTTTGAGTACCTGCTAGCTGCCTAGCACTTGTGATGTGGCACTTGTCTCTATGAAGTACAGATTCTAGTGGAAAAGACAGACTATAATAACTAAGCAATAAGCAAAATAATTACATATTTTGCCAAATGCTATGAAGGAAATGAATGGAGTAATAAGGATTGGAGGGAGGAGGAACTAGGGGGAGCCAATTTACGTAGACAGGGAAGGCTTCTCTGAGGTGATGACATTTGAACTGAGTCTTTTCCAGCCATATGAGAGCTGGGAGAGCGTACCTAATAGCTAGTTGAAAGACCAAAGGTGGCTAGAAACATAAAGGATAATCTTTTTAAATTCCTTTGTGATTTTACTGATAAGCTTATGCTCTTGTCCTATAGTCAGTCAGTGTTTTTATTTTAATAATTGCTTCTTTTCTACTTAAATTTGTTAATAAATTACTGTCTTAAAATTAGTAGTATCAAAGAACTCAAGAAATATGATGGTGTTTTGATTTTATTTGTTTATGATGGTGTTTATTAATAAGACTATATTAAAGTTTCAGGTGTACATTTCTATGATAACACAATCTGTATATTGCATTGTGTGCCTACCACCCAAAGTCAAATAATTATAATTATTGATATCACTATATTTCTTTAAAAGGTATTGAAGTTGCAGTCATTTTTAAATGGTATTGATAGAAATAAAAGTGATTTGGTGCTCCAAATTTGTGGTTATAGTAGAGATGCAGATAGGAATTTAAAATAAGACATTTAACTGGGATGTAATACCTTTTTTCTTTTTTTTTAACTGGAGGGTTGACATCAGGATTACTTGGGGAGATTTTTCAAAATATGTATTACAGGCCCTATTACAGATAGGGATTCTGATGCAGTGTGTATCAGATTTAAAAGATTTATGTTTCTGGGGTTTCTCTTTTACTTTAAAAGCAATTGATACTCTTTGTAGAGAATTTGAAGAAAATCAGTAATTGTAGTTGCTTTTTTCCCCTTTTCTATAAAATAGTGGTGTGCATTTTTAAAATGTTCTAATTTTTTATAGTTAGCAAAAAGATAACTTACTAGTTTATGAGCTGTTCCCAAAACAGAAATCTCGATTTAAAGCATTTCAGTATTGGGTTAGCCAAAAAGTTTGTTTTTTTCCATTCAATGGCTCTAGTAGTGCTTAGCTGTCTTTAACTTTACTTGAAACAATTTTGTTAGATTGCACTGTGACAGCTGTCATATCAGGATGAATTTTAAAAAATACTTATCAAAATTGGTGAATTTTTGTGTAGCCATTTTAATATTGAAGATGGAAGAAAATATGAACATTTTTGGTGCTTTATGCTTTATTATTTCAAGAAAGATAAAAACACAGTTGAAATGCAAAAAAAAGATTTGTGCAGTGGATGGGGAAGATGCTGTGACTGATTGAATGTGTTAAAAGTGGTTTGGGAAATTTCTTGATACTATTGACATTTTGGGCAAGTAATTCTTGCTGTGAAACACCTTCCAAATAATTGGAAGGTGTTTAGCAGCACCCCTGGCCTCTACCTACTAGAAGCCAGTAGAAGGAGATGGCCAAAATATTCAGAATATCCATATTAATAAAGTTATTGGTGAAAATTAAAAATGGTTTATTTTACAGAAAAAAGCAAATGGACTTTTTGGCCAACCCAATATTTTAAACATTTAAAACTTGTTCATTTTGATTTTTTTAAGTGTTTGTTTTTATGTGTAACAATTGCTAGTTACAAAACATAATGAAGAAGAATCACAGTCACAGCAAGAAAAATATTAACTACTTAAGAATCAACTTCATTAACTACTTAAGAATCAACTTCAAAGAGATATAAAAGAGGATTTTTAGTAAAGAATAATGCTAGGCTTCTTTCTGTATGGGATAACTCAGTATGATAAAGATGTCATTTGGAATTAATTTGTTAATTTAATTCACATAAGAATGGATATGGGAATGAAACTTATCAATACCTTGATATCTGGGAGAATGAAGCAGACACTAATAATGAAATATATTTTTAGGAAAAACAATTAAAATTGGACTTATTACATATTAAAGTGCATGGTAAAGCCACAGTGTTTAAAACATTGTAATCCTTGTGCAAAATTAAGGAAGATATAACACAGAAATAGTTTCAAATATATGTGAGACATTTAGTATACGATAAAAATAGCATTTCGAGCTAGTGAGAAAAAAATGAACATCCAAATACTACTAGAACAATTGAGAACTTTTGGGAGAAAAACATTGTTAGATCTTAATCTCATGTCACCTTGTAAAATAACTTCTAGATTCTTTAAAGAGTAAGTAAACTGTGTATGTGGTTTTTAACTTTAGAAGGCTCAAGCCTCAACTAAACAGTGATTTTTAAAATACAGTAAAATATATTATGATATCTTTTGCCATGTCCCTTTCTTCCATATACATTACAGCATCCTGTGTATTAATTTTTTTCACATAAAAGTTCTCAGTTTATTAATCCTTGCATGAAAAATCTGCACAATTAACATCAATAAAGTTGCTGAAGAATCTTCTTTTTTAATAGATTTTATTTACTTATTTTTAGAGAAGGAGGAGAGAGGAAAAAAAGATGGAGAGAAACATCAATGTGAGAGGGAAAGCATGTGTTGATTTGCTCCTCATAAGCACCCAACCAGGGATCAAACCCATAACCCAGGCCGATGTCCTGACAGGGAATCCAATTGGTGACCTTTCACTTTGCAGGAGTATGCCCAACCAACTGAGCCACACTCACTGGTCAGGGCTAACATTGGCCATTGCAGTCCCCCTGACTTTCTTCATTCTTTTCTTGCATTTCTTTCTTTGTTTTCTTGAGATCTTTTTCTCATATAGGTTATGTCTTTCAATTCTGTATATGGGTTCATTTTTTCTTTGCATAATCCAAGGAATCCTAAATCATGCCAAAGCCAGTTGTCTTGCCACCACCAAAATGGGTTCTGAATCCAAACACAAAGATGGCATCAAGTGTCATTTTACACATTTGGCTTGTTCTTCCTGAATTTCTTTGGTAGGTACTGTTGTTGCCTTCCCAGGGTAAAGCATGTCAATGACCATTTGTTTCCGCTGAAGTTGTCTGTTGGTCATGAATTTCTGGTTCAGATAGCTACTGTGTTGTTCATGATCGTGGCCAATCTTCAAGCAGCCAAGGAGGAAAAGCTGTGTACTCAGTTTTTAATGTTTTGGCTTTAGGTACTCAGATGTTCTGATGCCAATTTTTATCATCATGGTTTTTTAAATCATATGCACATATTAATAAGTATAGAACAATTGAAGTTTTTATATTTAGGTAGAATTCTGTGCTGAAGAAATTATTCTGTACATGTGACAATCATATACTTTTTTGAGAATTTATATTTGGATATTTTATCAATAATATTTATATACTGTGACCCTAAAATTTCTAATTTAATTCTTAGAATTTATACTACAGAAGAGAACACAAATGTAGAAATATGTGTAAGGATGTTTATTGCAGCATTTTTTTAATAATAGAAAGTTGAAAATAATCTATCAAATTATTTAACAAATTATAAGATTTTACTTACAATTAATTACTCTATGACTATGAAAAAGAATGAGATAGATCTGCAGGTCTTACATATTTTTAACAATTGAAACAGAACATTGTAGAATATTCTGTGTGATGAATACATGTCTATATTTAAACTATATATACAAATATTTTCATATATGCATTCATATACACAAATGTATATCTGGAAGAAAAGTACATACCAAGTGGTTGATTCTGTTTTTCTGTTTATCTTCATGAGTGGCGTAAGTAGCTGGGCTTTCTTAGTGCCTTTGTTTTATAGGCATATACTATTTATAATAAATATTTTTAAATTATTTAATAATTGAATATCAAATATTAATTTATATTTGTAGGTAAAGATATGTAATTAGATATAATAGGTAAAGTACAGATCAGGAATAGCTTTTTAATTTTCCAGTAAATAAAAAATAAGAATCCGTAACTTAATATCCAGCAATAGAGATATAGTAGTTTTTTTAAGTTCCTATTTTATTTTGGAAAAATATGTCCTTTCTATCACCACTGCAGTGAAATTGTGCTTTTCTTCCTTACATGAGAATATATTTATTAAAGAACCTCCTTTTCTGGAGTACTTCTCAAAGAGAATGTCAAATTCAGTCTTTTTTTCTTCTTAATTTTGTGGACACCGAACTTATTAGCAATATGAGGTGATATAAAAAAGAGGCGTTATAAGTAATATTAATAAAACAGCCCCTTTTGCTTATACTTTAAGATAGACTTGGGAGGAAAGGGACATTTTTAAAAGATTTTATTTATTTATTTTTTAGGAAGGGAGGGAGAAAAATATTAATATCTGGTTGCCCCTCTTGTACCCCCTCCTGGGGACCTGGCTCACAACCTAGGCTTGTGCCCTGGCTGGGAATCAAACTGGCGAACCTTTGGTTTTTAGGCCTGCACTCAATCCACTGAGCTACACCAGCCAGGACAGGAAAGGGAAATACTGAAGGGAGATCAAGATGTTAGAATTTGGCTGGTGTCTCTCTCCATGCCATGCCCCTTTCCTTTCTTGGACAGTGAATAAAATCTTTATTCTCTTTTAAAAAAAGATGTTAGAATTTATCCCTTTAGAAACTGTTTCCTGTGTAACTAATACAGGCTTTGCATTAACTTTTTATACTTTTTTTTTTTGAAGCTTAATGAAAATGGAACCTAGCTTACTTATTTTTCAGATATTTTGTAAATAAAAACCATTTTTATTATCAGTAACCATTCAAGTTTTTTTTTTTTAATTTCCAGAGACTTCATAGGAACTCTTGGAGTATAGGTAGCAGTAAGGCTGGAATTTTCTTTTTAGTTTTCGTACTATTAAATTTGTAGTTAGCTCTGAAAGGAGCACCAGCCTTTCTCTATATCATAGCCAAATGAGCTTTTCACACCTTGAATCTTACTATCCCTCTGCTTAAAATCCTCGTTCACTTTCTATTTTTAATGTAATAGAAGGTCCTCTTTATACCATTGGGTCATACCTACCTCTCGAGATACCCTCTCAATTTTTTCACCTTGCTTTCTGTGCTCCTAGCCACTTGGATCTTCTTTCAGATTCTACAACATTTTATATTATTTTCTTAAAAAAATTTTTAATCAGGGGAAAAGGGGAGGGGTTTACAGGAACAAATATAAAGGACTCATGGGCAAAAACTATGGGGGGGCGGAAATGGGAGGGAGGTGGGGAGGGCTGGGGTGATGGGCTGGGGTGGGAGTAAAAGACAGAAAACTGTACAAGATCAACAATAAAAAAAATTTTTTTTTAAATTATTGTTCAAGTACAGTTGTCTCCATTTCCCCTTCACCTTTCTCCCCCTCCCTACCCATCCCAGCCTCCCATCCTTGGTCCTCCCCCGCTTTGGCTTTGTCCATGTGTCCATTGTACATGTTCCTTGACGACCCCTCCCCTTCTTTCCCACATCATCCCCCTCCCACCTCACCTCTGGTTACCGTCAGTTTGTTCTTTATTTCCATGTCTCCGGTTATATTTTGCTTGCTTGTTTTGTTGATTAGGTTCCTCTTATAGGTGAGACCATATGGTATTTGTATTTCACTGTATGGCTTATTTCACTTAGTATAATGCTCTCCAGATCCATCCACGCCGTTGCGAGGGGTAGGAGCTTCTTTTTACTTTCTATTGCGTAGTATTCCATTGCGTAAATGTGCCATAGTTTTTCGATCCATTCATTTACTGATGGGCACTTAGGTTGCTTCCGGCACTTGCCTATTATAAGTTATGCTGCCATGAACATTGGGGTGCATAGGTTCTTTTGAATTGGTGTTTCAGGATTCTTAGGGTATCATCCCAGCAGTGGAACTGCTGGGTAAAAAGGCAGTTCCATTTTTAGTTTTCTGAGGAAATTCCATACTGTTTTCCACAGTAGCTGTACCAGTCTGCATTCCTACCAACAGTGCACTAGGGTTCCCTTTTCTCACAACTTTGCGGGCACTTGTTGTTTGTTGATTTGGTTATGATGGCCATTCTGACTGGGGTGAAGTGGTATCTCATTGTGGTTTTAATTTGCATCTCTCTGATGTCCATTGATGCTCAGCCTCCTTTTACATGTCTCTGGGCCCTCTGTATGTCCTCCTTGGAGAATTCTGTTCAGGTCCTTTGCCCTTTTTTTTAAATTGGGTTGTTTGTCTTCCTGGAGTGGAGTCATGTGAGTTCTTTATATATTTGAGAGATCAAGCCCTTGTCCAAGGTATCATTTGCAAATATATTTTCTCATATGATTGGTTCCCTTTTCATTTCGTTGATGTTTTCTTTAGCTGTGCAGAAGCTTTTTATTTTGATGAGGTCCCATTTGCTTATTCTTTCCTTTATGTCCCTTGCTTTTAGGGGACATACCAGTGAAAATATTGCTGTGTGGAATATGTGAGATTTTCTGGCCTGTGTTCTCTTCTAGGACTTTTATAGTGTTGTGACTTATATTTAAGACTTTTATCCTTTTTGAGTTTATTTTCGTGTATGGTGTAAATTGGTGGTCAAGTTTCATTTTTTTTTTTTTGCATGTAGCTGTCCAGATCTCCCAATACCATCTGTTGAAGAGGCTATTTTTACTCCATTTTGTGCTTCTACCCCCTTTGTCGAATGTTAATTGACCACAGAGACTTGGATTTATTTCTGGGCTCCGTGTTGTGTTCCATTGATCTATGTATGTGTTCTTACGCCAATACCAGATTGTTTTGATTATGGCCTTGTAATATAGTTTGATATCAGGTATTGTGATCCCTCCTACTTTTTTCTTCTTTCTTAAAATTGCTGCGGCTCTTTGGGGTTATTTATGTACTAGCTACAGCAATCAGACAAGAAAAAGAAATAAAAGGCATCCAAATTGGAAAGGAAGAAGCAAAACTGTCATTGTTTGTAGATGACATGATAGTCTGCATAGAAAACCCTATAGACTCCACCAAAAACTACTCGACTTAATAAGTGAATTTGGCAAAACAGCAGGATGCAAAGTCAATATGCAGAAGTCAAAGGCATTTGTGTACACCAACAATGAAATATCAGAAACAGAAATCAGGGTGGAAAATCCCATTTGCTATAGCAACAAGAAAAATAAAATACCTAGGAATAAACCTAACCAAGGAGGTAAAAGACCTGTACTTAGAAAACTACACAACACTGAAGAAGGACATTAAGGAAGACACAAATAAATGGAAACATATACCGTGTTCATGGATGGAAGAATTAACATCATCAAAATGTCCATACTACCCAAACTAATTTATATATTCAACGCAATCCCTATTTAAAAAAAAACAAACAAACAAACCAAAAAAAACAGTGACATATTTCACAGATATAGAACAGACATTTCAAAAATTTTGTATTATTTTCTTACCACAGGACCTTTAGGCTGTTCCCTCTTTCTAGAATGTTCTTTTTCTACTTCACTCCTACTGATCTTTGATATCTCTATTTAACCCCTACCTCAGGGAAGCCTCTTTTGCTTTCATCAGTGTTAGTTTCCTTTGCTTTATGGTTTTGTGTGCCTTTCCTTCTTACACATCTCTTTGCAAAAATGTAATCTCCTCCACTAGACACGCTCCTCTCACTCCAGTAGAGTGAGTCTACATCTGGTTTTGTTTACCATTGTATTTCCAGCTTCTAGCATAATAGCTGGCATACAATTGGTACATAAGAAATATTATGGAATAGATCAGTGAATTTCTGGTCAGACTCTCCTTTGCTCAGATGTCTGCTTGAGTTCTGAGAAGCTTTCAGGGCAACTACCTTAGCATATTTAGACAGTTGTTCAAACTGGAAATGATAATGTATGGTGAATCCATGCTCGTTATTTTTATTGAGTTATAATTTGTGTAGAATAAGATGCACAGTAATCATAGTTATATCAAAATTCATTTTTATGCAAAGAATGAGGTTTTAAAGAGTATTTAGTACCACTTAATTGATATTTGAAAGGGAATTCTGACAGTGATTTGAACAGTCATTGTAATAAGTGAATGAACCTGATTAAATTACTTCATTGAAGGACATTATCATTTGAATGGGTAGTTGTACTCTATTTTGTGAAGTTATTTTAAAGAGTCTCATTCCTTCAGCAAGAGTTTTAACATGGGATCCATGTCTACTATGGCTTTACTATATCTATGAACTCCCTAAAATTATTTGCAAAATTGTGTACATATGAACATCATACTTATCTTTTTCTGAATTACAGATCCATAGTTTTGTTCATATTTCAAAGGGGGAAAGGGTCTGTGACTTTCTGCTTTTGCCTCCTCAAAAAGATTAAGAACCATTGCTTTATATCTTATATATCATGATTTATATGTAGAGTTAGTTCATCAGTTCCTTATTTTTTCTTACAGTTCATTGTGGAACATTTCAAACCTGTAACAAAGTAGAGAGAATAGTGTAATGAAGCACAAGTGTCAGTAACCGATTACTCAGTTTCAGTGGCTATCAACGCATCATGGCCAGTCATATTTCATCTGTCCCCACTGCACTGTCCTCCTTTGGCTCTCCCCTCTGTCCCCGATTATTTTAAAGTAAGTCCCAGTTGTTATTTCACTAATAATATTTCAGTATGTATCTCTAAGACATAAGCACTATTTTTTAAAAAGTGTGATATAATTATTAAATATAAAAATAACCTATAATCCTTAATTTAATATTGCTAAATAATCTGTTATGTTCAACTTCCTCCACTTGTCATGCTCTTTTTAATTGTTTGAATCAGAGTCCAAATAACATTCACACTTTGGTTATCGATTTTTCTTTTTACATGTCTTTTAATCTGTAGGTTTCTCTACCATCTCTTTTTCTGTTTCAGTTTATCAGTCTATCTTAAGAACACTTGCTATTTGAAAATAAGGGTCATGTATTACTTACTCCTTTTTATACTCCTTGCTTACATAGTACTTGGTAGAGTGCATTACAGAGGGATATTTTTATCATTTTGGGATTGGGGGGGCAGAGTTAGAAAATCCAATTTCCTTTTTTTAGGTAGAAATTTAGTGTGGAATTCGACACACTCTTAGGAAAATACTGTCTTTTTAGTAAAGGAACTTTAAGTTGATTTGAGGACACTTCACTCCTCCCACAAGAAGTTCTTTATTTCTTCTAGTTGTTACCTTTTGAGCCTTAAATTAAAAATCAAAACTCTTTATTGTTTTTCTCACTTTAAAGATAATACATGATGCCCTGGCTGGTGTGTCCCAGTGGACTGAGTTCCAGCCTGTAAACCAAAAGATCACCTGTCCGATTCCCAGTCAGGGCGCATGCTGGGCTTGCAGTCCAGGTCCCCAGTTGGATGTGTGTTAGAGTCAGCCCATCAGTGTTTCTCTCCCTCTCTCCCCTTCTCCTCTCTCTGAAAATAAATACATAAAATCTTTTAAAAAATACATGCTTATTTATTTTTTAATAATTCAAAGTTACATAATTAATATCTCCTCAGTAATAGTTCCTTGAGAGGCAGACACTTCAAGTTTGGTGTATAAAGAGGTAGGCAAAGTGGGTTTACAGTTGTGAAATGGTTTATTCTTGTATTATTTATTTATTAATTATTATATTATTTATTTGTATTATTTGTATTTTTCCATATGAACAACTGTAAATCTACTTTGCCCATGCCTGTATATATTTCCAGGTTTGTTTTATTTTTTACATTTTATGGAAATTTTAAAAAGAATTATAGTTTACATACTATTGTATAACTTGCTTTTCTACTTGGACATTTTTCCATTTTAGAAAACATAGAAATCTACCTTCTTCAAAGGCTTTATTGTGTAGTATATATACATTTATAATCAGTTTGCTAAATTTATTGATTTCTTGATTTCTAGCTTCTTTACCTTTGACATTTATAATCTGTTGCATGGTTTATTCTGTGATGTATAACTTATTCCAGACTGTGCATTGGGTAATAGAAATTTAATTTCACTCAATAAACTTGTTTTTGCCACCTTAAAGTATAATTGTTGTGTGAAATATAAAAGCATTAGGAAAATAGGTTTCAAATGTACCATTAAAAATAAAATTTCATTCTTTAAAAAATTTAGTTTAATTGAATTCTGTTCTAAAAGTCAGCCTCCTCTTCCAAAATATATGGTAAACGAATTTCTCCTTTAGTGAAAGGTGTGCATCTTTTACCTTTGGTAGTTTCTGTAAATAGTATTGCTCTCCTCAATTCGGTGCTTTTTTTTTTCTTTCAAGTTAAGAGTAACAGAAGGTAGAAGAAGATGCTGGGATCTGAACGTGGTGTTGTGGAAGAATGGTTATCAGAATTCAAGGTATATTGGCTTGGGGATAAGAGTGTATCATATGATTCTTTATGTCAGTAATTCAGACCATGAATATGTGTTCTTCGGAGAAACTGAAATATTATGATATGAAGTGGAAATGGCAAAATATGAAATAACATTTCTATAATTTCAGCTCTTCAAAAAGCCACTAATGTGAATAATGATTAGAAGATAATATGTAAAAATGAAAATAGTTATTAGGACTTTTGAGACGATATAAATTTTAAACTATTTGAATAGAGGGGAAGCCTCTAAGTTTTAATAAGGCTTAGAAATAGGACTTTTGCCTTATATTTTATTTCCTGTAATTTAAACTCATTCATTGAGTTGATTGAAAACTATACTTTATGAACAATGTGGAAATGAGGGTTTTGTAAACATAACATGGAAGAACTGGAATATATCCTACACTACTTTTTTAGAGTAGATTAGTTTAGGATGAGCCATTTCAGCAAATCTTGGCATGATATGTGATTTCTAATCATGTTTATAGTTGAATAGTTAGAATTATACAGGGTGGGGCAAAAGCAGGTTTACAGTTGTAATACAAATAAATAATATAATAACAAATAATAATACAAGAATAAAATCTATGTTTTTATATACTTACAACTATAAACCTACTTTTGCCCCACCCTGTGTAACTTAATTTATTTTACTAACATTCATTGTTATTTCTTGTATTAATTAATTTTTTTCTTCGTTAGCTCTATTACAAATATTTTTAAGAGGAACTCCTTTAAAATAAAATTTCTGACTTCTCAAATATTAAGTTCACTTTTATTTTTCCTTTGATGTTTTTTTAGGCATTACCTGATACTCAGATTACCAATTATGCAGCTACTTTACATCGGAAGAAAACACTGGTACCAGCCCTCTATAAAGTTATTCAAGATTCAAATAATGAGGTAGGAGAGTTTATGAGAAAAATAACTTCAACATAGTAAAATGAAATATGTGTACTAAGACACATACATTTAAATTTTGTAGTTTTCCCTACTGTTTTTTTTTTTCTTCTTTTTAAAAAATTCTTCTTAAGGGACTGAAAAACTTCCTTTCTGCTGTTTTTCATTCTGATAGTTGCTTTGGCTTTCCGTATGCCTTCTCTCTTCATGTTTTTCAATGTTTTGATCAAATTTTTTACTGTTGAGGAGAGTATGTTTTGCTTCTTCATCTGAGTGGCCATCACTCAGATTATTTATTTAAATTGAAACTCTTCTCTGTTTCCTGTTCTGTAATATTTTCTTTTCTAGAAGCCAAATTTTAACCATGCACTGGTTAAAATTCATTTATTTTTAAGTATTGTTTGCAGTTATTTTATTGACAATATAGAACTATGTATAATCACCTAACTAGTGAACTTAAACTGGTAATGTAACATGGTACTGCTAGTAAAATTAGCTTGAAAATGATCAGAGAAAGCACTTTTTAACCTAAACGGTGAAGATTTAAAAGCTTGGAATGCGTGTCCTATTATTCAATTTTGTCATAAGAGGGAAAAAATGCAGCTATTGAATCTATTTGTTAATTTATGCAAAATACACACATTATCTTTTCATTAACACAATAGTATGACATACAGTTTTATCACCACTGGATTCATGTATGATTTAAAATGAAAATGAAAGGAACACACAGGAAAGTAGCTTCTTATCTTCCCAGATACAGCCTCCACGAGTGCCTCTGCTGTGTACTGGAGTGAGTTTGAAGAAGTTCAGGTAATCATCTCCTAACCAGCAGCTTAACTTAAAGTGCATCTTCATTTTTGTCCTATCACTAAAAGCTTGCTTATTGACCTCTTTCTCTCCTATCTCCTAAACTTGGATTGGCTCTCAGTTAGACTTGCACCTGTTGCTATTTGTAGCAGCAATTGCAGGATTCATTTGCTTTTTTTTTTCTCTTGCTGTGCATTTATGAATGTTTTATAACTTTAGATGTGGTAATATACATATATGCATATCCTTGGTCAGGAGTTTTCAAAATTCTGTTTGAATAATGAATGTGTGTATTCCCCACCCCTAGTGTTGTACTGTCTTAACATATAAGCTTTTAAAATTTGTTTTATGCTTTCTCTTTAGATTGTAAGCTCTTCATGGGCAGTGGTCATATATTCTATATTTGCTACTTCCTACAGCCTAGTATTTTATCATGTACATAATGAACACTTAATAAATCCTGATTAGAAGAATGGTGAAATACAAAATGCGATTCTAAAACACTGTCATTTTCACTGGGACTCAACAAGTGTGTAAAAAGTACCAGTTTCCTTTCTTCTGTTATACTTGGAAGCTATGACATTAAAAAAAAGTTATTCACATTATTTTACTTCAAAATGTTAACGTGTTAGACCTCATCATGGATAGAAATGGAAAAATTACAACTTGAGAGATTCAAGGTTAAAACTCAGCAGTCATTTTAATCAACCAGTTGCCAGAGCAGGTCTGTCTGTCCATTCTTTCTCCTCTTAGGTCATAAAGTTCTAATCATGTGTTCATACTTCAGAAAAATGTTAAGCTCTATAGACCCTCAGAGCAATTCTGGACTTTAGTCCTTGAAGGAAGGCCCTTTTAGTTCTGATTTTGTTATATTCTGAAACATAATCAAATGTTATTTAGTTAATGGGAAGTTATTTCAGAAAAATGACACATGCCCTATGTAATATTATTTGAAACTTATGACACTCATATGACAAACATTTTTACTTTAACGGCCATAAAAGTTTTTAAGAAAGTTTATTTCCTAGAAGTTTAATATTACATATCAAGGCCAGCTGTACTATCACTTAAGTTTTAGTCTCTACACCAACAAATTGTTTTCCTTTTCTCCATTCCCTCCTTCCAGATACCTTAGTCACTCTAGCAGTTCTCCCACTTCGAGGAGACCTCCATCTATCTGCACTTTAAATGCAAGACTAACAATCTCTTGCTGTCTTACTTCTTTGGTACACTCTCCCACTGTTCATTTTATACCTCTTTTCTCATACTTTTACCCTCCTAACTCACCTTCAGCTTACTTTTTATGTCATTAAAAAAGAGTAAGAAAGTAGTTGGGAGCTCTCTTATTTTCCCATTCCAGTGTATACACCACTGTACCAGCATCTCTACCCATCCTCTCCTGCCTTTTCTGCTCTTCAGTGGATGGAGTGTCCCAGGTTGTATCAAAGGCCATCTCTTTCACTTAGGCCTAGAGCCCGTCTTCTCTAGCACCTCAAAGATTAATCCTGCAATTACCTCCCTCTTTCCTCCATGATTGATTTTTCCTTTTCTGATGAATGGAATATGGTAAACAATCATATTCTATTTTTTAAAAACCTTTTTTGATTTGCCTTTTTATTATCTCTCCCATTTTTCTGTCCCTCTTCATAGGTGAACCTTATAAAATATTGCTTATTTGTAGTCTCTTTCTACTGACCCCTTTTCCTCACCTCACATTCTCTCTCTAACCCAAGTTGGGGTTCAGTCTCCATTATTCCACCCACATTGTCTCAGTGTGTTCATCAGATAGCTCGCCTCTTAGTAATTATCATATCAAACTGTTTGCTAAATTTGGGTGTCAGTTATTCTTAAGCTTTTTTTTAGCCACAGGATAATATAATGACTTTTAACACTTTTTGATGTGGGTAATAGTGTCATTTAGGGGAGATCAGCATCATTTATGATACTGAAAATTTGGAACACAACAGTCTGATACATACTCTTAGAATTAAAGATTTTTAAGAGATAGCATTGGCAAGTTTTTGACCATCTGATTTTGCAGTGTTATTTCATTAAAAGTTACTGGATTGCCAGCCACCCCTCTTCCCATTTTTTAAAAAAGAGTGATAATTATTCTCACTCTGTTTCTTTGTTATGCTTAATTAAAATATAGCCTCCTTCATGCCAGTGCAGTTCTTGCTACTGAGGAAGGGAAGTTAAGATCCTTGTAATATAAACAAATCATAATCATTTATTATGATTTGTTACCATCCATTATTCCATGGATAATAGCATGGAAGGATAATTAGAGAAGGCAATTTTAGAGTCTTTTACTAAAGAGGAAAGTAAATTTAAAACTTATATATATTTTTCAATAAATAATGAGAGCCACACTCTTTAATTTCCCAAAAGACCTGAATATTATTGTTAGTACTTTGAAAAGATGCCAGCAATTGACCATTTTCAAAAGTTTATGACTTTGTTACTGACACTATGTGGAATATACTATTTGTAATTAAACAGCTCACACCTCCTACTCTGCCTTTGCTCTAATAAAATGGGTGTATTGGGAATATCAGCTTGGTGTTGGGAGACCTGAATTCCAGTGTCTTCCTCCATCACTAACTTCTGTGACTCGGGCAAATTGTCTGATCTAGACTTCATTGTAACAGGAAAGCTGGAATGTTTTTTAAGATTTCGAATGCAGTGATAGTAATTTCACATAAAAGAGTTAGAAGTTACTAGACTGGGATATGTGTGTATAAATTTTTTTACCTGTAAGGTTGTTCCTTAAGAGCTAAACTTAACTCATCTAAATATATAACATGTACAATCAACATAGAATTTGTTGACTTTTAATTTACAATTGTGAAAATAATGACTTCATTCTAGAATGTTAGATTATTACAGATGTATATAAGTATTTCTAACAGATTTCCAAATGTATATGTATTATCTTAATCATTCAGAATAGAGGTAAGCATATAGTTTGGTCAATAATTCATTTTTAAAGCTAGTATTAAATTTTAAACATTATTTTATAATCAGTGTTTTACCTGCATTTTAAAGTCATACTTTTGTTTAGTCTGCAGTTATTCTAACAAAACCATTCTAAATTGGCAGTACATGTTTAGGGAAAGGGGGAAGATTTATTTAAACTAATTTCTTTCAGTTTTCAAGGTTATGAAATACCTCATAAGTCATCTTGTGTGATATCATATGAAGAATTATCCAATTAAATATTAGAAAAACTGTTTCTGTATAATTTTCTCCTTTTCAAAATGTTTCAAAGAAATACAATTAGTAGAATTTGTCAGTTTCAAACATAAAAGTAATCTGTTTTGTTTTATATATTAACTAGCATTAATTTAAAATACTAGCTAGCATTTTGGATATTCAAATATTATATACTAAAAAAATCCCTTTCTCTACTGAGTGGTATATAGTTTGTTTAAATCATAGTCTTAAGTCAATATTTAAAGTTTATTTTCAACAAGATCATTTGAAATTATTTTCTTCCAATAGAAACTTTAAAATGGGGGATAAGCCTGGCTGGTGTGGCTCAGTGGATTGAGTGCTGGCCTGCAAACCAAAGGGTCGCTGGTTCGATTCTCACTCAGGGCATATACCTGGATGTTGCAGGCCACATCCCCAGTAGGGAGTATGTGAGAGGCAATCGCACATTGATTTTTCTCTCCCTCTCTCTAAAAATAAATAAATGAAATCTTTTAAAAAATGGGGGATAAGTAAGGTTGGTAAGAAAAGGGAGCTCATTAAATGTAAGTGTGTAGTACATTAGTTAAAGAACTAATTATCTAATAATTTGATAGTACATGTATTAAAAGTTATGTTGATGTTAAATGGACACAAAGTACTTTTTATAGTTAATATATTGGTCAGTTTAATATGTAGTCTCTGTACATAGAGATTAAGGTTTTGGTTGCATTGATTCAAAATATGCAAGAATTAATGTTGAGAATTTAGTTTGAAAACATATACGTTTCTTTAAAAAATACAATTATAGCCAAAAGAATGGAAATAATTAATGCACCTCATTTTTCTTTTAGCTCCTGGAGCCTGTCTGCCATCAGCTGTTTGAACTCTATCGTAGCTCTGAAGTTCGACTAAAGAGGTTCACACTGCAGTTCTTGCCAGAGTTGATGTGGGTGTATTTACGGCTTACAGTTAGCCGAGACAGACAAAGTAACGGTTGCATTGAGGCACTTCTGTTAGGAATTTATAATTTGGTAAGTTGAAAATGATAATTAGGGATTTTTTTTAAGTTCTTTGAACCAATACTTAAAGAATATTTAGAGAAAAAAATTGAAATATCTGCTGAATAATCTATTTGAGTTCATTAAATTGAGTACAGAGGTGCTTAATAAGTAATTGCTGATAACGTGTTTTATAAAGTAGGTACAACTATTATAAGTGACAGCATTTTAATATTTTATGACTTATTCTTGAAGTTATTTGACCATTATTTATAAATGCTGTGCATTTAAACTTTTTTCAATTTGTTTTTAATAATTATTTGATAATGTATTATGTCTCTGATAATATGTTGTTTATGAAGCTTTTTTCAGAGGAATTCTTAAGTACCTTAAACATTCTTCTGTTTTATTTCTCATGGTGCCCATTTTAGAACACTGGTATTGAAACTGCCTTTTGAAATCTTACATTTTGTAAGGAAATACTTCAGTATTCCTTATAAACAAACACTCCACATAATTAAATAAAGGTTTATAATTGAGCCCTGGCCAGGTGGCTCAGTTGGTTGAAGCATCATATAGTTGAGAGGTAATAAAGTACCTCATAAAATATTGAGTCTCACAATAAATAATATTCTTCTGCACCAGTGCTTGCTTCTCTTAAGTATTATCCCTTAAAAATCATTAGAAAACAGCCCTGGCTGGTGTGGTTCAGTGGATTGAGTGCCGGCCTGCAAACCAAAGGGTTGCCAGTTCGATTCCCAGTCAGGGCACATGCCTGGGTTTCGGACCAGGTCCTCACTAGGGGGCGCATGAGAAGCAACCACACATTGATGTTGCTCTCCCTCTCTTCGTCCCTCCCTCCCCCCTCTCTAAAAATAATTAAATGAAATCTTTAAAAAAATAATTAGAAAAAATTTCCATCACTAGGACATGTATCTAAAGAATGGAGCATGCATGGCCTTTGGAGTCACTTATATTTTGTTTAAAACCAGGCCCTGCCACTTGTTAGCTGTTTTAAATTTGGGCAAGTTACTTAATATTTTGATTTCAGTTGCCTCCTCTGTAAAGCAGAAATAAAACATTGTTATATGGTTAAAAACAATTAGAAAAATTTAACATCATGCCTGTCGTGTTTGATAAATGCCTATCATTAT
The DNA here is from genome assembly GCA_039655065.1 of Glossophaga mutica. Classification (NCBI taxonomy): domain Eukaryota; kingdom Metazoa; phylum Chordata; class Mammalia; order Chiroptera; family Phyllostomidae; genus Glossophaga; species Glossophaga mutica. The sequence continues at coordinate 29,020,874 of CM077306.1, forward strand.
TAGCAGTAGTATCAAATTGAAGGTGAGTTTTTAAAATGAAAAGCTGTTCTAGATATAAAATTCTCCATTTTGCTAATTTTTCTGATTGCCTTTTTCTCTAAAAGCAGGAAATTGTTTCATGTATCACTGTGTCTTCTCTAGTGCTTAGCACAGGTACTTAGTAAATGTTTGTTGATTTAATCATTGAATTTAGTGTTTTAGATTATGTTTATCATTATGCTGATATTTTTATTAATTTGATTAATGTAATAAAATCCAGTAGTGGGACAAATGAACCAAAAATATTTTGTATAGTGGAAGGCTTGACAAGTTCTTGATGGTACTTAGTGCTGTGGTTTAATTATCTTTTGGTATCTCAAATAGAGTGTATTATTAAAAAATTGCTCAATTACATGTCAGGAATGTAACCTCAGGCTTCTGTCTTTTAATTCATTTGATATCTGTGTTCTGTCTTCTCTGTGGTTCTCATTTTTTCTTATCACACTGGTTTTCTTTTATATATTCATTTCTGTTTTTTCTTTTCCTCCCTAGCACTTCTTTGTTTAAGATAGCCTCAGGAGAATTTTATATTGCCCTCAGCTTAAACAAAGTTCAGAACACCCTTCTCCACAAATACAAAGGCACATCAAAAGTATTTGGCTTAATTAAAAATTTAGGAATAAAAATTAAAAATTTTTGCCTAACTTAATCAACTCCATTCATCTTAGCTGGCATAGACTTTCTGTGAGGCATAATGGCCCAGATGTGGTAGTAACTAGTTTGACTACAAAGTAGTTAAGTGATCTCTGTAAGGAATTTTTAAACCTATTTCCCTGCCAGAATTAGAGGTAGGACCATCCATTCACATATAATTAGTACTTTCCTATGACATACAAAACTCAGAAATGAGCCCTATAGGGATGTCCTTTTGGGTTTGTGTTTTGATGATGGTAGTTGCTTCTATTGTTTTCTTTCTTTTATGTTGTTTAACTCCTTAGTCTTTCTCTGACCACCTTCCTGCTAGGTCTAGTAAGGACAATCTTCTTTCTCTATGAATTGTATGCCCAATATGTGTACTAATGTGGGTTGTAAAAGAAACATAGAACTAAAATGAGGCAGTAGAGAAAGGGATTGATGCAGGAGGAGCATTTCATCCCTTTAATTGCGGGTGCCTTTAGGCAGGTTTTTACTGATACCTGTAGAAGTTTGGAGGTGCCAGGGACTGTAGAAATGAAGGACACCATTGTCCTATTCAGTGAAAGCTAAAGTGCTTTTAAAATTCACAAGAATTTTCTTGCAGTTCGGTAAGAATTACGTACCTAAATATGAACTTATTTTTAGTCACTTGGACTAATAGTGGTTGTCATAATATGTAGCTTATTTCAAGTCATTAGTTTATTGCTGAATAATTGTAAGACTTATTTTTAGTCAAGATTCACTCTATGTTAGGATAATTTGTTTTTCTTATTTCAATAAGTGTGAATCTCTTGGCTGAGGCCTTTAATTTTAATTTAACTCAGCCATGTTTCTACTGAAAGATCTAATCACTTGTACTCTCTCTGACCTATATATAAATTTAACGTGAAAATTGATGTGTGTGCCTGATTTATGTCTTTGCCATCATGTTGTATTTGATTTAATTTAGTATTACACTCAAATTTCTCAAAGAATAATTCAGGTACCAAAGTATACAAATTTGCTAATAGGTTAGCATACACTAGGGTAGTAATATTTTTTAATATATTTTCTAAAAATTTTCCTCAGTTACCAGTGATATATTTGGTAAATTAAGAAAGTATTATTTCTTAAAGTCCTGTGATTATTTCATTATCTTTGTATATTTCTTTAACTATAGGAAATTGCTGATAAAGATGGAAACAATAAAGTTTTGTCTTTTACTATCCCTTCCTTATCTAAGCCTTCAATATACCATGAGGTAAGTAAGATTGAAAAGGTAGAATTATTTAAAATTATACTGAACAAAGATAAAATTCAACTTCTTACTGGAGATAAATATTCCTAACACACCTTTACTGATTTATTTCCTAAAAGTAAATGTTTACCATTAGTGATATAAAGTTGAGCTGTTGTCAAGAGAGACAGAAAGTAATTAATGGAACATTTTCCTCTAGTTCTTGTTTATTTCTTTGTATTCTTCACCCATATAATTTTCAGTCTTTTTTATTAGTCTTTTTTGAATTTTCAAAAATATTCCTTAATTTTTTAAATTTAAAACATTTTTCATTTTTCAATTACAGTTGACATACAATATTCTTTCCTTTTTAAAAAGTCGTACATATTAATTAGAAATCATGTTACAAAACAATATGGTAGATTGTTTAGGTTTTATTATTTTTAGGGAAAATGGCTGCTTAGAAGAATATTATCACTATAATTATTTTATTTCCATTTGAAGGACTCTTAATTGATGCCTTTTAAAGCTGTTCATTAACATTACACTTTTTAAAAAGATTATATTTAGTTATTTTTAAGATTTGAGTAGTATTTTGTATTTAAGATTTGAATAGTATTATCAAAACATATGATACAGAAAACTAGATATGTTTTTTTAAGAATGTTACCTTTAATATCGCTTGGTCATCTGTCCTGATTAAAACTATAAAACAGCGAAGTCATACTAATGCTTTTTCATTTAAGTAGCTGATTACTTTGCTGGCAAGCCAGTTAACTATCTCTAGACTAATTTTTAAATCTCTGGAAAATCGTTCTGACTGGTGTGGCTCAGTGGATTGAGTGCTGGCCTGCAAACCAAAGGGTTGCCGGTTCGATTCCCAGTCAGGGCACATGCCTGGGTTGCGGGCCAGGTCCCCAGTAGGAGGCATGTGAGAAGCAACCACACATTGATAATTCTCTCCCTCTCTTCCTCCCTTCCCTTCTCTCTAAAAATAAATAAGTAAAAATCTTTTAAAAAAAAATTACATGCCATTTTCTTATCAACAGTCAGTGTCCTCTTGTCTCATAGCTCTATGCAGCTATTTTTTTTGTAATAAAGCCCTCTGAGACTTCGTTTTGTGTTGGAAATAGAGTGCCTCTTGTTTAGCTAGGACTCATTCTAGCACAGAATATTTCTGAGTAATTTAATTTTAATTAAGTTCTGTGTATCATATTATGAAATAAAATGGAGGATAGTGAAACATTTATGAATGGATGGTTCTTCTAACTGTAGAAACATGAACTCAATTATGTCACTTTTAAAGAGACATTTGATCATAGCCTTCAATATTGTTTGTGTTTTATAATTATAACTCTGTGCACCTTGCTGTCTTCATTAATGGGAGTACTTACCTACCTGAAGTTAGTAAAACTTTATAGTTTGAATGTGCAGTCCCCAAGACTGCTCGTTTTCTAGAACAGGGGTCCCCAATCTCTGGGCTGCGGACTGGTACCAGTCTGGGCTTGTGAGGGATTGGGCTGCACAGCAGGAGGTGAGCTTGAATGTAATGCACTTGAATCATTCCGAAACCATGCCCCCAACCTGGTCCATGGAAAAATGTCTTCTACTGAACTGGTCCCAACCAAAAATGTTGGGGACCACTGTTGTAGAGTACAAACAAATGAAAATTGATGTATTTATAACCTTTAGTCTTTTTAGCAACTATTATCTGTGCCCCAAATGTAGATTTATTTCATGATCTTTCAAAAATTAAATCAGTATATTTTCAGTATAATTTTCAAAAAGAGCTGTAGAGTCCTGGCCAGGTAGCTCAGTTGGTTAGAGTGTTGTTACAACCTGCCAAGGTTGCAGGTTCCATCCCTAGCCAGGGCACATACAACAATCAACCAATGAATGCGTAAAAAAGTGGAACAACAAATCAATGTTTCTGTCTCTCTCTTCTCCCTTCTTCCTCTCTCTTTAAAAAGTAAATAAATAAACAAACATATCTAGATAGATTGATAGCTGTAGAATAGGAAGGACCCAGAAACCCCCGGAATTATCTGCTGGAGGGTGGGCTTCTTGTAGTACATGCCTCCCGTGCTAGGTGAGTGTTCTAGGAACCCATCTGTATCAGTGTAGGAGCTGGCATTGTTGTGAGAGGCTGCATTCAGCTTTGGTGAATTTTTTTTTGAAGACTCTTTCAACTCATTTGCCCATTTCATAATGGGTGATTTATGAGTGTACCTGTCCACACCACGCTGCATGTTCAGCAGTTTTTGACCCTATTTGCATGATCTTGCCCCATGTGACTTTTTTTTGTTTGTTTCCCTGGATGAAAAAAAAAGTCCTCAAAGGGAAATGTTTTGCCGATGTGGAAGAGGTTAAACAAAAAATAACAGAAGCACTAAAAGGTATCAAAATCAATGAGCTCAGAAACTGAGCAGTGGGAAAAACGTCTCCACAGGTATACTGCATCAAATGAGTAGTATTTTGAAGGTGACTTGAAGTTTAAACATGTAAGAATAAATACACAACTTTTGACGAATAAATTCTAGTGTTTTGAGGTCACTGCTTGTATAATTGAAAAATGGAAAGGGTTTTTTTAAAAAAAGAAATGGTCTGAAACTGCCTTTTGTTGAAACAAAATTAAATATCATTATTTGATACAGACTTTTTGTTCATTTTAGAGACATGGTCTCATACTTTACCTTATTTTTATAGCCCTCCACAATTGGATCCATGGCTTTGACAGAAGGGGCATTGTGTCAGCATGATCTCATCAGGGTTGTTTACAGTGATCTTCATCCTCAGAGGGAAACATTCACTGCACAAAACCGGTAATGGTCAAAACTGGAGAGTAATAATTGTTAATTTATGCTTAATAGTTAGCTCTAATTACTTTGGTTCAACTTTGATGTGAGAAGAGGCAAAAAGTTAAATATATGTGATACTAGTGAATACATCATAGCAGTAAAATACCTGTCCATCCAGTGCTTGGTAGGGTACTATGTTATGGGTAGAAATTGAAATCAGTCATGTCCTTGCCAACACTTATTTTTTTCATCTTTTTTATTATAGCCCTCTTACCCCTAAGGAAAGAGTGATATCTCATTGTGCTATTGTTTTGTTTTTGCATATGTTTTTGTTTTTTTGTACAGTCAACTATATCAGGTATATACACACTCATATATATATATGATATATATATATTTCAAAGTTAAATATGCACTAATTTTACACAGTTTGTTATGAAAAACTGCATTCACCAGCTCCCTCTCCCATTTCTCCTTTCCCAAATGTAATGCCTTTCAACAAGGGTTCTCAACCAGGGCAGATCTGGACCCACCACTCCTGCTCCAGGAACATTTGGCAATGTCTGGAGACTTTAGATAACTCAGGGGGGTTGAGGAGGGGCTACTATAGGTATCTCATGTGTAGAGGTTGGGGATGTTACTCAACATTCCACAATGCCTCCTTGTTCAACCCCCCACAACAAACACTTACCTAACCCAAAATGCCAATAGTGCTGAAGTTAAAAAATACTGCCTTCAACTGACTCTTGATATTTACCTCCACATCTTTGAGTAACTTGCTGATTCTTAGTTTTTCAGTTGTAGGCATTATTTATTAACGTTATCTCTAGGAAAGATAATGATTTAGTTCATTACCTTTCTCATTCTCCTATATTTTCAAGGTAGTTATGTTGTAATTGTGGGGAATTGATTATTCAGATTTCTCATTATTATGAAGGACCATGGTTCATTCAGAGCTAGCTATCCAGTGCTGAGCTTTGTGATTAACTGGTTACTTGTCCTTTCCTTTATACCTTTTTTATTTTCCTTGGAGTTCATAATTGTTTTTTTTTTTCCTTTGTTTATTATGTGCTTTGTAATCTAATCCCTGCACATTCTCTATCTGCTGTCATAATTTCCTCCCAAGTCTTCATTCACATTGATCATTCTCTCAGTTTTATTTTCCTGAAAAGGGGGCTCCTAGAGTCTTTTTACTTACTCCAGTCTGGGCCATATTATCCTCTTTGCCTGGTACATACTTATCTTGGGATCTCCTTCCTTCTTATGCTGGAAATTCCCTTTGTCTTTTTCCTGTGTGGATCTACTGTTGGTTGTATCCTAGATCCTCCTTCTTTGTTCCTGGTGCTCTGAAATTCCACCTTGATATTGCTTGGGGTGGGTTTATTTCCTCCATTGTGCTGAGCACTAAGTGGACTCTTTTGATTTGGAAATTTATGTCTTTGAGGCTGAGAAATTTTTTTGAATTGTTTTTATTAATTAGTTTGGCCTGTCCATTTTATCTGGTCTTTTATTATCTGCCTTCTGGAGCTTTTATTATTTGGATGTTGAAACTCCTGGAGTGGTCTTCTCCCCTATTTGCCATCTCTTTTTTCTTCTGCTTTAATTTATTTACATCCTCAACTTCATTCACCGGTCCTTTTTTGTGTGTGTGAGTTTTTAATTTCTGCAATTATTTTGTATATCTAAAAGTTTTTCTTGTTTTCTGAATGGTTTTTAAAATAGATTCTGGTTTTGCTTTGCTGGGCATTGTTTTGTGTGGAAACATCTTCTCTTATATTTTTGAGAATATTAATGATAATTTGCTTTGTTCAAAGTTTTTTTCTGTTTGTATATTATGTTTCCTTCAAATTGTACTTTTTTTCTACTTTTTTTGTTCTTGTTTTCATGTTAGTGGATTTCCTCAGGTATCTTTTCTCTCCCTTAAATTTAAGAGTGGGGGAATAAAGATTGAGAAGCTTTTACCATGTTAGTAGGGCTGGTTGACCATGAACTTCACAACTGCTCTCTGGGCCATTCAGTTGGGGAATTTTCTAAGTCCATATCTTTAAATCTTTCTTCTTAGGGTGGTCAAACTCCCTAGAGAAAACTCTTGTAGTCTGTTAACTAGAGGGCTAGCTGCTAGCACTCTGCTGGCCAGGTGGGGAAGGACAGCATGAGGTCCCAATTTCCAGTAAGGTGTGTTTCACTTAATATTGCTTTCTTCAGTATGGTCTCTTTCCCCTCCAACTCCCACCCCAAGCCACAGTTGTGTCTGGTGGTTTCTAGGTAGAAGTTTCCTTTTTATCCTTTCAGAAAAGAAATTTTTTTTTCAGAAAATAAATATTCAATAAACCAAACAATATAGGGAAGAAGGGACCTGAACATGACTGCTTCTGAGTCAGACTTTCAACTTAGTTTTTTTTTTTTTACTTTTTTTATTGTTGTTCAAGTACAGTTTTCTGCCTTTTCCCCCACCCCTCCCCTCAACTCAGTTTTTAGCTTTTTCTTTTGAAATAATTTCGGACTTACAAAAATGTGCAAAAATGGTACAAATAGTTTCAATATACTCTTCACCATCTACGAGAAGCTTTTTAGAAGCACAAATTCCCTAGCGTTCTGCCCACAGAGATTGTAATGGGTAGTCTGGGTTGAGACACAATAATGTATTTTTCCAAAAAGTCTTTAAATAACTATAATGTGCATTCAGGTTTAGGAGCCACTTTCTTAGACATTGTAAATATTAGGAAATCATTCATTTATTCATTCAATAAATATTTATTATAATATCATAATGTATTAGACACTGTGTTGGATACTAGAGGTAGAGATGATAAATCAGGGTCTCTACCTCAAAGTTGTTTATTACCAAATGGGTAAAACAAATAAAGACAGAGAATTATGATTCAGTGGAATAAATGCTATATTAGAGCTACACAGATAAGGGAATACTGTATTTTGCTGAGTATAACGCACACCCACATTTTTGTGAGCATTACACATGGGCTTATTATGCCTGTGCTATGTAATCATTATACCCATGTATAATAAATTTCCTTATTTTTCCCTCAAAAATTTGGGCAAAAAGTGAGCATTATACATGGCAAAAAATGGTAGTTTCCTTCAGCTGGGGGAATTATGAACAGCTTTATGTCTAAGGTAAAAATTTGAGCTAGGACTTGAAACCTTAACAGGAATTTCCTAAGTATGTTCTAATAAGAAAGAACAGCAAGTATAGAAGCAAGTTGTTATGAAAGGTTATGGCATATTCGTGGAGTGGTAAGGTCGATGTCCTGTGGTATATGTATGTGGCAGGCAGCGGAGGGAGAGTAAGGTTGGAGAGGGAGGTTGAGGGTGAATTGTAAAGGGCCTTATATGCCATGATGAGTTTGGATTTCATCATTCATCCAGTAGGAAAGTGGACTAATGTAGATAGGTAGTCGTCTGTTCAACCATGATGGTTTATTTTTTGAGGAAGAAAATATAGGTGAAAGCAAGAGATAAGACCTTTAAAAAGGACAATGGAAATGGGAAGCATTGAGGAAAAGACTAGTAATCAGACTAAGAAATCATGAAAGTCAATATTAAGGCATTGTTGTTATAACCATCCAATGAAGAAATCATTTACTAAAGTCTCTAGTAGAAGTGATTGTTTATAATCCTTTCCCCTTTTCTTGTTTTTTCTAGGTTTGAAGTCCTGAGTTTTCTCATGTTGTGTTACAATTCTGCTATTGTGTATATGCCTGCTTCATCTTATCAATCTCTTTGTCGGATGGGCTCCAGGTGAGAGTAATAATTATCATTACCCTTCATATTTATTTATTTGACAAATATTCATTGAGCATATTCTCTGTGGTAGGCACTGTTATAACTTCTGATGACATAGTAGTAAATAAAACTCATGGAGCTTATATTCCTGTAGGAATCCTTATCATCTTATGTATCATGACTTCTTAAAAATATTTCAGCATTAAAAAAGTATTTTCTGTCTGAACATCAAGTTCAGCCAAGGTGTCTTAAGCTTAGGGTGGTTTAGTGGTATACCAATTTTCATATGTAAAGGAAGTCTTAAGAAATGTGAACTGGTTTCTTTATTTCACAAATAACTATCACCACTTTGTATAAGAAAATTAGTTATAGTACCGATTGTATATCTTATTTGTATTTGCGTTTTGTAGCTTTTACTAAAGCAAAATTTCTAATACTTTTGACAGATCTGGGTTGAAATATTCACTACAGAAAGACAATTTAAGTAATAGAAATCAGTTTGGAGATGGAAGACATTTAGAGTCACAGAATTTTAGTTATAGAAGGAACCCTGAGTTCATCCTATTCAACTGATTTTTACTTGAGGAAACTGAGCCCCCCAAAGTGTTAAATACTATATTAGTTTTCTATTGCCTCATGACAAATGACCACAAACTTAGCACTTTAAAACAGCACACCTTTATTATTTTATAGTTTCAGTGTGTCAGGAGTCATGACTTAGTTGGTTCCTTTGCTTAGGGGTCTACAAAGCTGCAATTACGACCTTCGCTAGGTTTGCAGTCTTATCTAGGCTCGATTGAGGAATTACACACTTTTGTTGACAGAATTCAGTTCCGGTAGTTATAGGACTGAGTGCTTCAATTTCTTGTTGGCTGTCTGCTAAAAACCAGTCTTAGGTCTTTGTCATGTGGGCCTCTCAACATAGCCTTCCTATAACATGGCAGCTCACTTCTTCAAAGTAGAAGATCTGCACTACATTCTTAAATAACATAATCAAGTACACATAATCATGGAAATCACATCACCTTTCTCATGTTTTATTGGTTAGAAGCAAATTGCAGGTCCCACCCACACTCAAGAAGAGAAAATGACACAGGGCCTGAATACCAGGAAGGAGAGATCATAGAGGTCCCAGCCCCCAAGGGGATCTGTTCACCACAGATTCTTTGTTCATGTTCATGTTATTGTGCTACTGGGAAGAGAGTGTGGTCCTGTTGATAACAAAATTAAAATTTGCTAATTGGAGGAAGGCCAGTCCAAATTAGCTATGAGTTTGATTTTATAGATTACCTTAAAATAAATATATTATTTTCATTTGCCTGTAATACCATGATTAATGACTAACAAAGTTCTTGTCTCTGACCTAGATGCTGTTATCAAGAGAATACACTGTTTAAGCACTTACTGCCTATCTACAGATAAATTTATTTCTAAGTTACTATTTTTGGTTTATTAAAACAAACTGCTGAATCTCTAATTGGCAACACTATTGTGGCATTTAAGAAAGTTTCTTAACAACAGAAGTGATGGCAGAGTTTAATGGTCCTCAAACTTTTGTTCACATATCCCCTAAATAATTTTGAAAAACTATATACCCCTTGTACATTTTTAAGTTAACATTTAAATTTTTTCATCCTATCTTAAATAGTAGAAATTGATATTTCTAATATGTAAATATTGACATTATAAGACAACTAGTGGTTGGGTCAAATGTGCATAATGTGAATATTGCAATGATCTAATGCTCACCATCATCCATTTGAGAAATAAAGGAACAAGCTTTTCTTTAATAGTCTGACATAGAAGGTGGGGCAATAGTAGGTTTACAGTTGTGAGTACATGAAACACAATTTATTTTTGTATTATTATTTATTAAGTATTGTATTACTTTCCACACAAACAACTGTAAATTTACTTTTGCCCCACCCTTTATTATTCATTTCCTTCCTGAAATTGAGTTTCTATTATATTTTATCCACGTATTTTATACTAATATAATGCTATTTTATACTTATATTTATTATTAATTATTATACTTATTAATTAATCACCTAATTATACATCTCTGCTACAAACATATGTATATGTAAACTGAAATTTGAAAAAAAATTCCTGAGACTGTGATGCACTGAAAACTAAAATATATCTTCTGGACTCGCCATTACAGTTATTCTAATAAATTAATTGATTAAAATAATATAGATACAACTTTTTAAAACTATTAAGCATAATTTTCTGGAAGCATCTTTTAAGAAGATGAATGGTAGAGGATTGTTTATGGTACTGACATCAGTAGTTTAAATGTCCTCTTATTTGCTATATCTCCCACTAATTCATCCTGATAAAATTTGGGATGTGAGAAAATTATGCATTTATTTTTGTGAAGAGAGAGACAGATGAATTTGAAAGACTCAGCTATTTGAAAAAAGTTGTTTTGTTGATATAGTCCTCTAGAATGTGTGTGTTTATGAGGGCACAGATTTTATTTTTATTTATTTTTCCTTTTTGTCTCTTCACAACTGTATACCGAGGCCCAGGACAGTTACTAGAATATGGAGGTATTCAGTAAATATTTGAGGAATTTATAAAAGCAAAAATATCTGATTCAATGAAACAGGAAATCACATATGATAAATACTATATTTCCCTAGGGTTTGTGTGAGTGGGTTTCCACGGCAACATGAAAAACACTGGAAAGAACTCTGTGGTCGAATAGTATTGGATCCTGAATTTATGGTGCAACTTCTCACAGGGGTTTATTATGCCATGTAAGTAAGTGGACTATGGATTGAGAGAATTCTTCCTAATGTTTAGAAACGTAATATCTCTCTTTTTTTCTTATCACTTGCACAACACTGCATTTTTTTGTTCCATGATGGACCCATTATCTTATTTTTCTAATATGAACTTCTCTCAGTACTTTTTCTCCTGAGGATATGTTCACTGATTTTAAAGAGAGGATGGTGTAGACAAAGAGAGAGAAACATCAATATGAGAAAGAAACATCAATTGAAGTTTAGTTAACATCCATTACTACATTTAGTTACAAACTTTTTTTCCTTAAGATGAGAACTTTTAAGACTTATACTCTTTTCAGTGTCTGTATTCTGTGCCATTGATCTATGTGTATTTTTATGCCAATACCATGTTGTTTTGATAACCATAGTTTAGTTTGAAATCAGGAAGTATGATGCCTCCAGCTTTGTTCTTTCTCAAGATTGCTTTGATTGTTTGGGATCTTTTGTGGTTCCATACAAATTTCAGGGTTGTTTGTTCTATTTCTATGAAAAATGCCATCACAAATTAGATAGGGATTAAATTGATTCTGTAGATTGTTTTCAGTAGTATATTTTAACAATATTAATTCTTCCAGTTAATGAGCATGAAATATTTTTGCATATATGTGTTCTTCAGTTTTTTTCATCAGTATCTTATATAAAAATTGTTTAAGTGTACAGTGTACATGTCATTTTCTCCTTGATTAAACTTATTCCTAGGTATTTTTTTTATGTAATTATAAATGAGACTGTTTTCCTAATTTCTCTTTCTGACAGTTTGTTATTAATGTACAGAAACACAACTGATTTTTGTATATTGATTTTGTATCCTGAATACTTTACTAAATTGGTTTATTAGTTCTAACAGCTTTTTGGTGGAGTCTTTAGGGTTTTCTTTTTTTTTTTTTTAAAGATTTTATTTACGCCCTGGCTGGTGTAGCTCAGTGGATTGAGCGCGGGCCTGCGAACCAAAGGATCGCGGTTCGATTCCCAGTCAGGGCACATGCCTGGGTTGCCAGGCCAGTTCCCGGCAGGGGACATACAAGAGGCAACCGCACATTGATGTTTCTCTCCCTCTCTCCTTCCCTTCCCCTCTAAAGATAAATAAATAAATAAATAATAAAAATAAATAAATAAAATATTTTTAAAAAAAAGATTTTATTTACTTATTTTTAGAGAGAGGGGAAGGGAGGGAGAGAGGGAGAGAAACATGTACAAGAGAAACATTCCCCAACTGGGGACTTGGTCCACAACCCAGACATGTGCCCTGACTGGGAATCCAACCACTGACCTTGCATTTCATAAGCCAACACTCAAGCCACTGAGCCACGCCAGCCAGGGTTTGCCTAATTGCTCTTGCAAGGATTGTCCAGTACTATGTTGAACAAAAGTGACTAGAGGAAAAGCCTGTTTTTCACTAAGTTTCATGTTAGCTCTGGGCTTGTCATAAATGGCCTTTATTTTGTTGAGGTACATCCCTTCTATACCCACTTTGTTGAGAGTTTTTATGTTGAATGGATGTTAAATTTTGTCAAATGCTTTTTTGCATCTATTGAGGTGATCATATGATTTTTATCCTTCATTTTGTTAATATGGTGTCTCTCATTGATTGAATTACAGGTATTGAACCATCCTTGCATCCCAGGGCTAAACACTACTTGATCATCATTTATGGTCTTTTTAATGTACTGTTCAATTAGGTTTGCTAATATTTTTTTAAGGAATTTTGCATCTATATTTATTAAGGATATAGCCCTGTAATTTTCTCGTAGTGTCTTTGTATGTTTTTGGTATCAGGTTAATGCTGGCCGCGTAAAATGAGTTTGGAAGTATTCTTTCTCTGGTGTTTGGAAGAGTTTGAGAAGGTTTGGTGTTAATTCTTATTTAAATGTTTGGTAATGTTCACCCACAAAGCTGTCTGGTCCTAGACTTTTGTTTATCAGGAAGTTTTTGATTGCTGGTTCAAACTCATTACTGGTAGTAATTGGTCTGCTCAGATTTTCTATTTCTTCATAATTCAGTCTTGTAGGTTGTATATTTCTAGGAATTTATCCATTTCTTATAGGTTGTCCAGTTCATTAGTGTATAATTTTTCATAATCTTTTTAGTTTTTTAAAACAACCAAAATATAACATAAGTAGTTGTTAAATTGGAGTCTAGAAATTGTTGAGATTTTCTTTATGAAAAACTCTCTCTCTCTCTATGTAATTTATAACCCAGTTTTTCATGAATTCAATAAACAGAGTACCCTAAATATCAACACATGATAAAAACCAATTTATTGAAGAGACATCTGTAAACTATTTTAAATGTTAATATCTGAAATCTTCATTTTGTTCCTGTAACTAAAAGTGGGATAGTTTAGAAATGGGATGATAAGAAAATTATTGTTGAAAATCTTGTTTCAGAACCACAATAATAGGACATGGAACAGTAAAAAGGTTGTTGTTGAATATTAGCGATATTTGCTATAGAGAATGAACAATCTGCTTCTCCTTAGGTATAATGGACAGTGGGACCTTGGCCAGGAAGTCCTTGATGACATCATTTATAGAGCTCAGCTAGAACTCTTTTCTCAACCGCTATTGGTAAGTGAAAATATTTACTTTTTATTAAACATAACTATGTCTGTTGAGAGTAAAAAAATTAACACTGTAACATGAGGCAATCCAAATCACTGAGGAAAAAGGTTTATTCCACAGTAACAGTTGGTTAACTGTTGGAATGAAGACAAAATTGGTTTAGATTCATCCTCGCTGGTGTGGCTCAGTGGATTGAACACTGGCCTGAGAACCAAAGGGTCGCTTCCATTGGTTCCATTCCCAATCAGGGCCCATGCCTGGGTTGTGGGCCAGGTGTCCAGTGCGGGCGTGTACAAGAGGCAATGCATTGATGTTTCTCTCCCTCTCTTTCTCCTTCCCTTCCCCTCTTCCTAAAAATAAATAAATAAAATCTTTTTAAAAAGTTGGTTTAGAACCTCTCCTTTTACCATATTATCAAAATAAACTTCAAATTAATTAAAGAATTACAGGTTTTCCTTTAAGGAAGGAAAAAGAGAGGGAGAGAAAAATCTTTAAGGAAGGAGAGGGGAAAAGATTATAAATATTTATTAAAATTTCTACAGGGGGAAGGACTTTCTAAAGTGAAGTGATATAAGTCACTAAAAAAGGTTGATGATTTTTTTGGCCATATAAACGTGTAAATTCAAAACCATCAGTGTCTTAAAATAAAAATTAATATGCAATGCATAAAATATTTTCAACAAGCATGACAAGAAAGCCAATTAATATTTTGTTTGTATGAAAGATTTTATACTCTGCCACAAAAAAATAAATGTATCTCCAAAAGATAAAATGATCCATTTAAAACCAAATGTGAAGATCCAATAGTGGGCTAAGGAAGGTGTTCTTCATGTTCCCAGTAGCACTGTAGCACAACTCTAACCCCCCCTCTGCAGAAGCAGTTTTGTAATGAGCATTTGTTTTGTTTGACCCACTATCCTATGTCTAGCAACATATCCCAGAAAACTACTTTAAATATGTTTAAAATGTGTTGTAAGCACACATTAGTGTTATTTTTTATTTCAGAGGAATCAAAACCGTTTAAATGTTCCATAGCAGAGAATAATTAAGTTATATGATATTTTCTTGATGAAAATATGTATTTGAAAATTTATATTAAAGAAAGATGCTAGTTTGTGTTAAGTTGTAAAGCAGTATACAACTATTTTTTAAATCTAGATAGGACAGATGAAACATACAAAATGCCAATAGTTGTCTAAGTGATTCAACTGTGGATAATTTTTTATTTCTTTGCAGTTTTCTGTTTTCTAAACTTTGTATAGTATTTTTGTAATGGTATTTAAAAAATATCGTTTATTTTTACTTGCAGCACTTTAAAATAATACTTTTTATAAAAGCCATTTTCTTTATTTTTTTTTATTTTTTATTTTTTATTTATTTTTTTTTTTTAAAGATTTTTATTTATTTATTTACTTATCTTTAGAGGGGAAGGGTAGGAGAGAGGGAGAGGGAGAGAAGTATCAATGTACGGTTGCCTCTCATGTGTCCCCTGCTGGGAACTGGCCTGCAACCCAGGCATGTGCCCTGACTGGGAATCGAACCGCGATCCTCTGGTTCGCAGGCCCGCGCTCAATCCACTGAGCTACACCAGCCAGGTCTTTATTTTTTTTTTTATATTTTAAATTTCCATTGTTTTCTAAACCATCATCTCTAATTTTAATCAAAGGGTTACATTAGAACAAATGGATAACAAGATTTTTCAAATTTATAATAATAATACCTTGCATTTGTGAGACTCTTTAAATTCATACTTTTATCTTTGTAACTAAATTTATTTTCTAAATTAGGTAGAGGGGGCATTTCTAAGGCAATGGAGTTAAAGAGATTAGTAATCTCTAGGCCTGGCATAGTTCTTTATTATTGGGATCTCTGAGGAATATTCTTCTCTATTCAAATCTAGAGCCAGATGAGATAAGTATAAAATAGTTGGCAAAGGAGCAAACATCATCTGTAGTACTAATAATGGCTAAATTGAAAGACTTACTCCCTACCCCTCAATCCAGACCTTGGAACAGCCCCCAGGAGAGAATGTTTGAGTTGATAGAGAAGGCTTGCTATGTTCCATTTGTCCTTGTCCAAGTGGAGGGAGAAAAATAAATACTTCTATTTCAAGATCTTTGCCAGATTAGCACTCCCCAATTTAGAAACATAAACAAATGACAATTACTCTCAAAAGTGATGAAGGGCAAAAAGTGATGGGACAAAATACCAGATATATTTGGGGAAAAGTTCTTGATGGAAACCAAGGAGTGGAGAAGAGGCTAATTTTTTTTTTATCAGAGATTAGATTTTGTGTTATTTATCATCTGAAGAATCAGAAACTTACTATAGTTTTTCTTATGTCAGGGTTCAAATGTTAAACAATCTTTTTTCCCTTTGGAATGTGTTTTTTCTTTGAAAGTCAACAACTTCAAGGAATTGGTAGGATGATGACATTTTTTAAAATAAATTCTCATTTGAAAAACCTGCTTAGAAGAATGCAGAACAATAAAGATACAAATATTTAGACACATTGTACTTTTATATTTTATAGTACAAGTTTTAAATACATACTCAAAAAACCATGGACACAAAGAAATGTAGAATAAGTACAAATTGTATATAGGGTGTAAATATGTATAGACTTAAATTATCATTTTAGGTTGCTAATGCCATGAAAAACTCATTACCATTCGATGCTCCTGATTCTTCACAAGAAGGCCAGAAAGTACTTAAAGTAGAAGTCACTCCAACAGTGCCGAGGATTTCTCGGACTGCAATTACAACAGCCTCCATCCGTCGCCATAGATGGAGGAGAGAAGGTGAGTACAGAATCCCTATGGCTCACTCATGAATTCAAGTAAATTTATCACTGTTTTTATAGACTATATTAGAACATGATATTGTAGTAGTCTTTATAATTAAACTAAAATTGTTCAGTTTTTAAAAATAGCATTAGAAATTTGGTTTAAATGCCTAAATTTATTTTAATACAATTTTTTAATAAAGTAGAAAGATGTTATTTAGAATGCTCTATGAATGTTAAACAAAATCAAGTTAATTTTTGTCTTTTTTTGAACTAGTAATAACAATAGGAAAGAAGTTTCTTTAAGCCTCTTACTGTAATGGGAAAAAAAGGTGCATGTGTGAGCATTGTGGGAGAAAACTGTGTAACTAGCGAAACTCATGGTGTAATGCAGGCTATTCATGAAATCATAAAAGAAGTTACTATTGTTTTTTAGATTCTTCTCTTTGCTTTTCCTGTTTTAGAAGTGCTGAATCCAGCAGTATTTCATAGTCATACGGTACTTGAATAGTCAACTTGTCTTGCCTAAGAGATGTTAATTACCATTTTAATGATCCCTATTTTTCTATCCTGTTCATTTGCAAACCTCACATTGTTCATCCACACATGTGCCTTATGTGTGTGTATGCTGTGCACACACATGTAACTATATAAGTAGCATTTGTGTTTATATCATATCCATATATACATTCTCTTATCTGCCTGGGTCAAAATGCTCAGAAAAGAATAGAGGAGCATAAAAGCACTAAAATTTTATATGTTGAATCCCAGATGGCTTTGACTTCTCAAACGAGGCTGACTCGAGTATTCCTGGCTCCCCGATCCAACACGGCTCCACTGACCTAGGGATCAAACGTGTGCAAGAGGGGGAGGTGCTGGTGCGCAGGACCCCTGAGCACGGCTCACCGGAGCCCAACTCAGCAGCAGCCACAACAGAGGGTAGGACAGAGATGAGGAAGCAGAAGTCAGTGAGGCAGTTGCTGGAGAAGGATCCTGGCTCTCTAACTCCAAGCAGGACATCTTTCCATTCTAGTGTGTGTTTCTACTACCCCAGAGTATATTAGCTCCTCCTTGCAAAGCACAAATCCCCATATGCCTAGTGCCAGGTCAAGTACAATCTTCAGTTACCATTTGTGCTGGCCTGGAGTCTGCATCCCTGTGTAATCAAAAAATAGCTTGGCATGGCTACTAACAAGGCAGAGGCCTATCTCCGAAAGGTCTGCAAATGCTTGGAATTTTCTCATTACTGAGCATGTTTATTCTAACAAGGAAAGGAAAAATGCACCCAATGAACATGAGCCTTATTAGTCAATATGAGTTGATTTAATCCATACAGCAGCTTATTCTTTAAAAATATGTAAGGAGAATTTTAACACATTAATACATTATCTTTGAGAAATTGGACTAAAGTGGAGCCGGCAATTTATCTCTAATCCCAAGGTTGTCAATTAATAAGAATTTCTTATTTCTTTAAAGAGTAAACCAGTGTTGATTGGCTTTTTATAATCTGCGGGTCAAATTGCCTGGGTCTAATTAGTGAACTATTTACATCTTTCCTCTATAAATGTACTAGCCTGGTGCACACTACATTTAACATTTACTGTAAGTAATGATTATCTTATATAGCTCCCAAACAGAATTGAAATATATTATTTAGAGGTCAGGTATCCAATAGATTCTTGTTTCCACAACGTAGGGATCTCAAAGTGAGAGTCATCCCCCCTCTTCCAAACTCCCCACTGTCCCATCTCCTCCCACCACCACCACCACCGCCACCACCACTATCTGTAAAAGAACACTTCTCCCTTACAGGAAAGTATTTATTTGCTGCTTTACATGTGATGCCATAGGAGTTGACTTTGTAAAAGAGGGAACTGTAGCTTAAGCATTTTTTCATTATTTAATGTATTGCTATTGTGGAACCTTTACACTAATTTATGAAATATAGCAAGTAGTTTTAAAATAGGGTACAAATTTTTACTTCAAGGCCAAACTCACATGAAGCAGTTACTTCCATCTTAAGGAAGTTTCTTGCTCTTCGGTGCATTAAAATTTTGAGCATGCTCAGTAAGAATCTATTGTAAATCAACCCTCTGTACCCTTGCCCATTCGCCCATATTGACCTTATATCTTTTATTGGTGTTGCATGTGCATGATCTAGGGACCCAAAGAGTTGGTGCTGATTTACAGAGATCCTGTGAAAAGTGCAGCCTTCCCTTTTCATTTTTTCTGTATCTCTTTGTTATCTCTGGGAGTCAGTTTTATCTTGTATGAAGGCATAAAAATGAGTGTATGAATAGATGTTGAACCCAGAGTTGATGTAAGTTGAACAACATCCTATTTCTTAACATTCTTTTTTTTCCTTTTTTTTAAATTCGACTTATTGGAGTGATATTGGTTAATAAAATTATACAGGGTCCGGCACAAATAACAAATTCTTTTCTATTACAAAATCATAAGCATGTAATTCTATAACATAACAGTATCACACTCAAGCACACCATATGACATTTTAGGTGAAATGTTCAAATTAAAACTATAAATTATTACACCCATATTATTACCCTACCAACCACACTCAAGTAGGTGTTACTTCTGCCGGACCCTGTATAGGTTTTGGGTATTTCTCAACATTTTAGATGACTAAATGAGCCACTTAATGTGTATGTCCTGCCATTTTTAGATTGTTGGAGTATTTGTGCTAAATGTAACTGTGCTATATTAGTTAACACTTGATGGTATTCTACAAAGTGTGGGATAAGGTTGAAACATTTCTTATAGTTCATCAAAAGTCATACACTTTGAAAAAGGAACTAAAAAGATAGTTCCTTTTAAATATTAAAATATTTTACTTAAATATATGCTATCACTAGTAGAAAATTTCAGTTTGTGAGGGTGGAGTATGGCCACAAGGAAAGAGGAATGAGTTCCTTCATTGTGTTTGAAATTTCTCAAAAATTATTTTGCCTTTATCTAGATTAATTGTAGTTTTAAATCAGTATTAGTAGACACTAAATTTATAAGGAGAGGTAGGCATGAATGGAAAAGTTGATTAAAAATTCTTTTTGGTTGTCTCTCCTTTGGACCATCAATAGTATTGTTACCGCTCAGGGAGAAAATTAGAAAGGAAAAAAGTTGTGAGGCACAATTACCTTTTGTTCTTTAAAGTTTTTCTTTAAACAGAAGGAAGGAAATTACTAAAACCTATGTACAGTTTTACTCATTCTGAAGTTTGCTGGAGATTTTGGATAAACATTGATAATTGACCTTTAAAAAAAGAAAAGCTGTTTTTCAGTATGTGGTTTTAAAGAGTTTTAAAATTAAAACTGTATTTACTGTATGTTGAAATTGAAGGGAATATGAGCCCATCACCTGCCTTTATCTTGATTGTCAAGTAACATTTTATTTGTGACTTTTAAAGCTGTATTTAAAATTATTAAACTGAGGACGCCTGTGATTAAAGTATAGTCAGTGTTCTACTCTACTGAAACAGCATTTTTGGTATATAACACACCTGTAGCTTCTCTTGCATGGTGGCTTTTATGTTATCATCATCTCTTTTATGGCCATGTTGCTTGTGCATCAGATCTGCATGTGGCAAAATTCAGAAGCTAGCACTAAGTCTCTCAGTCTCCTTTCCTAAGTCTGTGTATACCCAGGAATACATTTCTATTCACGCCTGGTTTTATAGTATTGATATTAATTTTGAACCAGTAACTATCTTTTCTTAGGCATTTGAGAGTTTTTATATTAATTGTAAGTGGCTATGATGATATCATATGAATATAATTTAAAGTTTTATTTGAGATACATTATATACTATTGTTTCGAACAAGGGGTTGAGAGAAGTGGTGTCAGCCGCATTTTCATATGGCTTTGCATGATGATTAAAGATTATTAAACTGCTGGATAAAAATAACAACGTGCCTTTTGCTTTAAGGATAGCTTATTTCATTTTTCTTTTGAAGGAAGGAAATAAGTAATCCCTATGAAGAAATATAATTAAGAAAATATTTTTATTTTTTCAGGTACTATATTAAATAAAAATTGTGTTTATTTCATGTATAGTTTAATTAGGTAACCCTATCTCAAGGTAATATTTGTTTAGATTTCTTTCCTAACATTTTAAATATAATGTTGCTATCTGTATGTAGATTCAGATTAAACTTCTCATAGTCTGGTTAATGATATTGTAGCAAACTGCTATCAGATTTTGAAAAAAGCAAATGTACTATTTTCTAAGAGAATGTTGTTCATACTTTCAGTAAGGGAATTGAGTTTTCTGGAAACCCCAAGCTGAATTTATTATATGTGCTTCTCCCCTTCTTAGAAAATCCCAAGAAAAAGACTCTTTCGTAACTGCAGTTTCTGCATGAAACCTAATTGGGCATTATAATATTTTGTGATTATGAAAATTATACATCTCAAACTAAAAATTTTAAATATTACAGAAATACATAATATAGAAAGTAAAAATCCTTCTTAAATATTCCTGCTGGTTCTCTAGCTTGCCCTCTGATAACCAAATATTTTCTTCACATTAATTGGTCAAGAAAATATGGAAACCAGTGAATAGATATGTCCATAAAACAAAATACAATTAGGAAGTAACTTGAAATAATGTAAAGAGTTTTTACTTTTGGATTAGAAAAATTACTAATTCCATGTTAAAAGGTTTTAAAGCCATTTAGAAGCTGTTAGCTATTGAAGAAATATAAATTTTTATTGTAGTTAAAAAGGATTTGGCGTTTTAGGGATAAATGTTTTTGGCATTATTCTGGGTGACTGAAATTAGATGTCTATTTTATTTGGGTTAAGGAAGATAGGAGGAAAAATTCTTGTTTTTTAAAAATAGATATGGTTACTTCAAATTGATATGGGTGTATTATAAAGATTTATGATGACAAAATGTTGTATTTTACCTAAAATTGTTTTGTATTCCTAAATACTGATAGTATATTAAGTTCATTTGTGGATAGTTTTATAAAAGCTGGACTAATTAAAGCTAAATAAACAGAACAAATAACATTAGAATTCTGTATAGATGAAGGTTTCTTCCCTTAAATTATTTAGGGGAAGTAGTGATAGCAAAACCATTGCCAACCTATAGCAAACATTACCCAAGAGATAGTCAGCTGAGTTGTTATTCACAGCTACTGCTTATTTAATTTAGGTATTGCTGAGTCTTTCTGATTTGTTTTTTAGGTGCTGAAGGTGTAAATGGAGGAGAGGAGCCAGTAAACCTGAATGATGCAGATGAAGGATTTTCATCAGGAGCTTCCCTTAGCAGTCAGCCAGTTGGGACCAAACCATCCTCCTCTTCTCAGAGGGGAAGCTTAAAGAAAGTAGCAACTGGGCGTTCAATCAAGGATAAAGAAACAGCCTCTGCCATCAAATCCAATGAGAGCCCTCGAGATTCAGTAGTCCGCAGACAGTATGTACAGCAGCCTACTGATCTTAGTGTAGATTCAATTGAGCTGACACCGATGAAGAAACACCTGAGCCTGCCTGCTGGCCAGGTGGTGCCAAAAACCAATAGTTTAAGTTTAATCCGGACAGCCAGTGCTTCCTCAAGTAAATCATTTGACTATGTAAATGTCAGTCAAGCAAGTACCAGCATTGGGGTTGGCACTGAGGGAGTTACTAATTTAGCAGCTAACAATGCTAATCGATACTCGACTATCAGTCTACAGGAAGACCGGCTAGGTCAAGCTGGAGAAGGTAAAGAGCTCCTCAGCCCAGGGGCTCCCTTAACCAAGCAGTCTCGATCCCCAAGTTTCAATATGCAGCTAATATCCCAGGTGTAGTTTTGACATCCTCTCTTATCGTTCTGCTTACCTTTTAAACTGAACATTTCATTGTGCAAGAAGAAACTTCATCCCACATTGTGAAAATGTTGGTCATTGTAGTCAGATTTGATTTAGTTTAGGTATGTTCATACTGTATTTTGTATGGAAACAGCAATAAGGTTTTCTTTCCCCTCCTTCCTCTATCTTCTCTTCACCTATTCCTTGTAAATGTGTTTGTGAAGCAGTATAAAATGTCTGCATTTTCCATGCCTTCCTTTCTCCTTGGGTGATGTGCAATCCATTGTAGGCTGATCGGTCCCATTTCAACACTGTGAGACTGAGGATACGATAGAGGAAATGGTGTATATGATCCCTATGAAATGATTCTTTAGCTTTCTTAAAAAAAGAAAAAACGGGTTTGTTCTCATAATCTATAAACTATGATTACTGGGTCATATTTTTTTCTCTCTTAACCAGGAGTGCCTCAGAGATTCTGCTATGACTTTGGACTTCTCTGTGTCTGTGCAATCATTTTCTTGAGAAGCTTGGGGAAAGGTGGTAGACGGCTGCACTTTTTCATTAAAATGAAAGTGGCTCTTTTTCTCCCATCTCCTTTATCTCGAGGACACAAACATTTAGTTTCTGAGGCATTTAAATCAAGTTGCATCCCACCTCCATTGGAGGGCAGGGCTCTAAATTGATGGTGTAATTGATAATGCACTTTCTCAATGGCTCTATAGTCATTAACTTGTCTTCCCTCTTTCCTACAAGGACATAAGGTCATTTCTGTCCTTGAAGTTTGAGCAACTAACAAATCAGAGAATCCAAGGGGCATGTTCTATTTTCCAGGAATGACTGACACATTGGTGCTGGGGTTTTGTGGAGGGAGGGGTGGTTTTTGTTTAGCTTGTGTGGGATTGTGTATGTGAGGGGAAGTTTTGATTGGTTTTCTTTCTTTTCCTTTGTGAGTTGATGACTGAAGTAGAACAAGTACGTCTTCAGGTAAAGAGGGGGATTTCTCAACCTACTTTCTGTGATGTCAGACTATTGGAGAAACCCTTTCAGCTGCTTTCTAGATGTACCTAAGTTCAGTCAGATATTTTGGATTAAGAAACCTGAAGTCCTGACATATTATATACTCCAAGGAAATACATCAGGGACAGATAATTGGCTGAAAACACTGACGCTTCAATGTGATACATTTTTATAGAACATTTCTACCAGGGGGTACTGACTTGATTTCTCCTACAAGGACCACACTGCCTTTGTGTTTAATGTAATGCAATTTGTGTACCTTCTAATCACATATCTGAAAGAGTTTCTCATTTTTATAAAACTTTGAAATCATGCCAGTAAGGTAAATGTTGAATGTATATAAAGTAGCGTTTGGTAACTGTGCTACCAAAATGCATTATTGGTTTAAAAAAATTCTGATTTGGTTGGTTAAGATTTCATTATGACCTTTTCTGGGTCTCAGGTTCTAATACTTGATTGAAATAGAAAAGAATATATTGGTTTTTGAAAATCAGTATATTGTGACTTGAACTGCTATGCGTTATCCTTCCACACAATACATCAGAATTATTAGTACTTTGTACATTTAGACATTTTTATTTTATTATTATGAAAGAAAAATATACTGAATTTATAGAAAGCAAGTATTCTCCTAATTAAGTTTAAAATTTCATCTCTACCAACTAAAATTACAATAGATTTTGATAAATAAAATTTTAAAATGCTTTATTTTTTTCCATACCTATAAATCTCCCTCCCTTTTTTCAATTGTAAGAGGTTTTTCTGTTTGTTTTGCTTATTTTTTAAGGGATTTAGAATCTTTATAAGGACAGTGAAATGCTTGTTTGAATTTGGTGGTCTGTAACATTTTTTTCAGCTCATATTAAAATGGAAAACTAGAACCTGAACTAGTGTCTACGAAATTGCCAAAGTCCAGCCTAAAGCTAAAAGTTGAGAGAGCTTTATTGATGTGTGTGTGTGTGTGTGTGTGTGTGTGTGTGTGTGTGTGTGGTGTATATGTATATATCACAAAGACATGTTTTAGGTATCCCTTACTTCTAATTTAACTAAGAGATGTCAG
Organism: Glossophaga mutica; assembly: GCA_039655065.1. NCBI lineage: Eukaryota > Metazoa > Chordata > Mammalia > Chiroptera > Phyllostomidae > Glossophaga > Glossophaga mutica. Next base: position 29,045,335 of record CM077306.1, read on the forward strand.
ATAAATGAATTTAAAAGTAGCCAAAATAAAGATCTGTAAAGTGTAAAGATCTGTAACATAGTAAGGAAAACAAAGCTTAGCTATGAAAGGAAAAGAGCATGTTACTTACTACGGAGTGAGATTTTAGCCATGGCTACAGATCAGTCACTTTTATGGCAGAATGCCCAATTGATTTAGGACGCTGAAGAATTGTTCGTATCTAGTAAGTTTTAAGTAAAGCACACACACAAAAAATTAATAATATCAAATTACAACAAAAGCTGTAATAAACATTATAAGATCTCCCTTTGGTTTGTTAGAAATCTTTACCTGCAAAGTTGGTTTAAAAACTTGCAACTTAGAAGATTTCACTTATCTATGTGTATATGTTTGTATTTTCTACGTATATATAACTCATTAATGTTGCATGGCCTTTAACATTTGTTTCATTCTCTTAAGAGAGATGATTTGGCCCCAGTGAAGAAACATTTAATTTAGTTCAAACTTTACATTCAGGATTTTACAGCAGAGTTCCTGTGCAAGATATCGTTTAAAGGGAATGAGTTGGTTTAAACGAACCGTAAGTCAAATTTTCTAAGAGTTTTGATATTCATTTGCATTATTTATTGGATTTAATAAAAAATAGTTTTCAGATATACAATACTTGTTAAAAATATATGCCAGCAATATTCATATTTTGTCATTTAACATCCTTTTGTTTTATACTCCTTTTTTTTTAAGTTTTTTCTTCTTCTATGGAAAAGCTATTTAGGGAGAAAATACTTGTTTTCTATAATAAAATAGTTTGATGCCATCTGTACCAGGTCAGATCAAGAAATATCTGAAGGTTTTAGGAACTCTTCTCTATGACATTAATTTGAAATCATATTACTAAAAAGCAAACTAGAATCTAAAATGAAAAGCTAACTTAGAAGAAAGATTTTTAAATAAAAAATACTTTAGAAGCTGGAGGGGTGATTGTAATTTGAAATCCTGACCCCTGTTCTCCTAATTAATCTTCTGTGCCTATTTATTAGTCAGAATTTTTGTGCTAGCCGAGATCCTACAGATAATCTCTATAGTCTCCTAACACCCACTCCTCCGCCTCCCCCCCATATCCATCCTCAGGAAACTGAGGCTCGAAAAGATTGTGACATAATCAAGGTCACATAACTAAGAAGCAGAGCCAGAATAAAACTGCTGTCTCCTGTCAAATACATATTAGCACCCTACTGCCTCCCTTTACTCGTACTATGGTAAATGCATTACGTAACACTCCTCCCTCTGCAGTTCTGTACAGTTTTGGACTAGTAGTTGGTGAATATTGGACTAGTAGTTGGTGAATATAGCACATTAAGGAAAGTATTAAATCCAGAAGAATGTAGAGTACTAAACATAGATGGGAAAGTGTTAGAAATGTAGGTATCTATACCATAGGTATAAGGATAGATACATTTTTCTTATTCTAATTTATGCCTTACTATTTTCTGCCACATAACAGTGTATGCTGCCATTTTATAGTTGATTATATTGCTGGGGATTTATTTAAGTGCAAAAATAAACCCAATGAAATGGCTTCGATCAGTGTTTCTAGCTGTTTTAAAGTAATTTTTGAATCAGCCAGCTTTCACAGTCACCTAGATAGCAAGTTAATTGTATTGCACAATGGAGTATTGCAAAGTAAAAATGAAACTTGATTCCATTAATTTCTAATGTCAAAAGATTGTGCTTGGAGCAGATAGATGAAAGCAACATGTCCTTACATGGTTAAAAAAGGTTTGTAGTGGAAAGCTCATGATGCGTAATGGAATGGTGACCATCATGTTATTCAGAGTGTATATACCATATAAAATATCTTAAATGTGGTAGTTTCAGCTATATAAGCTCAATATTTTCAACCTATATTCTTAAATTCCACTCAGTAGCTTTAAATTAATTATAATTATTTATTAGACACTGGAATACTGAAAATAACTTTTCAGATTGGTTTGTTTGCACTATATTTGTGAATATTTTAATGAAGTAGGGTGTTTTTCCTACCTCACTTGGTGAGGTTTGTCATGGGTCCATTTTTGAGTACTTTAGTTGTTTGACAATCAGTCGTCTCATTTAATGCTCTGCATGTTCTTTTGTAAATAAAAAAAATTAGTATGTGTCTCGGGATAGCACACTATTTATACAAACACTGGCAAGGAGGATCCCTCCATATCTGATGTTGGATTACAAAGTAAATTTTATTCTATGTTTTTTTAAAATCAGTATTTCAGTTAACATGTTTGTCTTTCAGTTTAAAAATATTTAATAGGTCATGCCAGTGGTTGGAAAATCTTTAAGAATTTTAGAGCAACTTTTCTATACTATGGCTATGTTAAACAGTCTGAACATGATAGTTTTTATCTTTGAAGTTGAATGATTATTGTCAGTTGAGACCCTTATTTGTAATACTTTTAATTTTTTCTAAAGTGCTTTTTAGAAACAAGTTGTTTGAAAAACAACTGATATTATTGATAACTGAAATTCTAAATATTAGCATATTTGCCAGATTATAAGAAGATGGAATGCAGTGTAAAATTGTTAACAGTGCAAATAAAATCATAATGTGTTACTAGATTGGTACGATTTTCCGTTGCCAAGGTGTTTATGTTGATTAATGAAAGATATAAGTTTTAGGTGTTACCTATGTTATGTACCTAATGGGTATATCATACGGGCACTGAACATACATAGAAAATACTATTCATAGAATCATCCAGTGTGTATGCACACTGGACTAGATTTTTGACAGTGCCAGAAATTTGTGTGGTGGCCCCAAGCCATGAGAATCAGGGGAGACGTCATCACCTAAACATCTCCTGGCCATGTAGGCACATTTCTTCTAAATTTGACCATAAAATCACAAAATTTTGGTAACTTCAATCCCTTCAGTATTTTTTAGTCTTAGTCATTTGTCACAGGAGAAATTTATGCAAGACAGACAGTTCAGGATAAAAGTTAGCAGGAAGCTAGGAACGATGTGAGTGAAATACCTGGCGGCATAGTGCAAAAATACAGGTTCTGTGTTTTGCTTCTGGATTTTGAGAAAATGTTTACAAACTAAGACACATTCAAATGTCTGCTATTATATTATTATGTTTAATATAGACTTTACCCCAAAAATTATAATTAGGTGTGTCTTAAAATATAAATGAGTCTTTTTTAATAATTATGTATCTGGAAATAGGTAAAATACAGATTTTTTAATTTTCAAAGAGAAATTAACTTAATTGGACAGTCTATCCCCAACTACAGAATTGATATCAATCTGGTTTGCTATATTTGTGTCAACAGCTTTGTGTTAATTATATCAGAGGAAATTCTTTACATCTTCATTGATTTCAACATTTACCAAAGAAAATGTTTCAACCAAATATAATTTTAAAGTACCTAACTGTTAAGGAATGAGATTAATTTAACATGAAGGATGGCTTTCTAGCCCTAAGGGAAATAGATATTAAAATATTCTTTGATCTGGAACATAGATATACAGTACCCACAAGATTCCATTTGAGGTTCTTATTATGTTAGTAAAATGTCAACATTTACACTTCCAGCAAAAGTACCAGTGAAAGGTTAAGTCAAAATATTATTGCTGTGGCACATTTTCATGTCTCCTTAACTCAAATTAAGGATTCTATTCCATCAGTATTGAAGAAAAAAGTGAGCAAGTTCCTACAATTAGTATATTGTATGATATTGTGACTTTTTAAGAGTAAAATTGAGGGGGAAATTATGGAGATGCCCCTTTTCAAGTGGGCAGTGGCAATTATTTCTAGTAAGTATGATATGGGCTAGAATGGTATGTTTACATGATGTACGTACATGATCACTCCGGGTGTATTTTTACTTTGCAGAAAAAACATGATTGGATTATGAAAAACTGAAATACTCCTTTTTAATGTATAGACCAATAAGAACTAAAAGATTTACTTAAACTATTAAATAATAGTTTCTTTGGAAAATATGAAGTGTAATTGTATATTAACTGATGTTCCAAACAGATTCTATGTATTATTTTTTCCATATCAGATGGTAGTTAAAAAATAATGAATGTATCAATCAGCTATCTTAGAAAGCCAGAAGAGTGGCTTTCTAACAATTACTAATGTAGGTTTGTGGGATTTATCACCCAAACTGAATTGGGAGATAATGCTGAATGCTCCTTTTGTTTAAAATATTTGTAATAAGTACATCAACTACAGCGAATCTTTTTTTTCTTGTTCTAAAAATTATGTTGGCTTTACATTATTTAAGTGGTTAAGTAAAACAGTATTTATGGTGCAATGATTTTCCCCATAGTAATTGGCTCTCCTAGCTACAATTTCTGAAGTTTTACTACTTGAGCATTATGTAGTTTGATCTTTGTTAAAATGGACAAGTAAAAAGGAGATAACCTACTTTCATATGTTTGCTTCATAAAAGGATATGGAATGTTTCAGCTCTCTCTCTTTTTTTAAACCAGCATCAACCTATTTGGTATAACTTCCCAAGTATTCAGAGAATAGTGCTGGTGAAAAATTAAATATGATAGGCATGAAGAAAATATGATCTCTATTGACTGATGTCCTTTTAACCTAGGGCTAGTGAAAACCTTCATTTTTTTTTTTTTCAGAGCTGAAGAAAAAAAACCTGCACATTTAAGATCATATTTATTGGTGCATGTAAGCCATTATCTTAACTGTCTTACTGAACTGGTTAATACTGTTGATTGTTGAAATGTGAAATGTAGTCACTGTTGACCTGTAAATATCTTCCAGAGATGAAAAAATATTTTAAGGTATTGTAAATAAAGATGTATAAAATTCAATATCAGTCTGCAATGCAGAAACATATCTAAGATGTTAAATATTGTGTTTCTTGAGAGATGTGTAATTTTTCCCTAGTTGTATCTAGTTACATTAAGAATGTAAATTTTCTTTTGTACAGTATAAAAATACAGCTTTATTTGGCTTTTGACTGGATTTCTGAGTTGATTTTATATCTTAACCTAAATTTCATATCTTAAAATGATCCTTCTTTGCATTTTTTAAAAAGATTTTATTTATTTATTTTTAGAGAGAGAGGAAGGGAGGGAGAAAGAGAGGGGGAGAAACATCAATGTGTGATTGCCTCTCACGCACCCCCTACTGGGGACCTGGCTTACAACCCAGGCATGTGCCCTGACTGGGAATCGAACCGGCAACCCCCTGGTTCACAGGCCAGTGCTCAATCCACTGAGCCACACCAGTCAAGGCCCTTCTTTGCATTTTTATTGCACGTTTACAAAGCAATTTATTTTATTTATATCTGAACCTTTTATTCATATGACACCCTATTAAATAAAGGTAATTTATAAAATTATTAAGGCAATATATAAAACTACATTTAGCACCATAAAATAAGTAAGAATGAACGTGAAGGCAGAAGTAAAATTAATGTATAAAATATTGCCATACATTTCTGTATGTTATTGAGATACAAATTTTATCTCTGAAGGTTAAAGTAGCTAATTGCAGAGAGAAGTACGATTAAGTATGTGATTTCCATGTATTCTTAAGATAAATCAGTTTCACATGTGAAGCACAACTGTTTGTATTACTGAAATGTTAGAAAATAGTCTTTCGTGGGTCCTTATAAGTAGCCATCATTACTATAGTACCACATACACTCTCTTCAGCAGTGTGTTTTGAAAGTGCCTATTTCCTTTCATCATTAAACTTCATCTTCCCCACATTGTGTTTTCTAATGTATACTTTAGCCTTCCCTTGGAAAATAGTGTAATGAAGGGCTGAGCCCCAGACCTTCTTTTCCTTTACCTTTCATGCACTTCCTAGAAAAATCTCTTTTGTGTTTTTTTCCTTATGACTATTATTCCCTACTTACAGACCCAGGCTTTGTTCTCTCTTTTATTAATATTCAAGCAATATAATGTATATTAGGTTTCTTTTCTTTTATGATTCCAGAGAGAGAGGAAGGGAGGGAGAAAAAAAGGGAGAGAAACATCGATTGGTTGCCTCTTGCACACGCCCCCAGCTGGGGGCCAAACCCAACAACCCAGGCATGTGCCCTGTCCAGGAACTGAACCCTCAGCCTTTCAGTTTGTGGGATGATGCCCAACCAACTGAACGTACCAGCTAGAGCACATTATATCTGTCATGGATTAGCAGTTCCAGAAAAGGATGGAATTACACAACTCACCAAGCCTCTTCTTTTCTCCTTGACTGTGGATCTGCATTAGTTAGGAAAAATACAATTCACCAGTTGACAGTTTAAGATTTTTCCTTTTATTAAAAATGTAATGAGCTCTGGCTAGGTAGTTCACTTGGTTAAAGCAGCATCCTGATACACCAAAGTTGCAGGTTCGGTTCCTGATCAGAACACATACAAGAATCAACCAGTGAGTACATAAGTGGAGCAACAAATAGATCTCTCTCCTTTCCTCTCTAAAATCAATAAATAAAGATATAATATTTGCTCATTTTGAAAACCTTAGAAAATATAGAGAAAATACAAAAAGAAAAGGCACTAACATATTGTAATAAAATAGTGAATATTAATAAGATATTCCTCCACACACATACAACTCTGGTCCAGGTCACAGTATTTTATGGTCCAAAGATTTTTTCCCATGTGAATTACACAATAACAACTAATACTAATTGGGTGCTAGGATATGTCAGGCACTGTTCTAAACACTTTAAAGAAAATACATTACTTCAATAATTAATACAACAATATCCAATAAGCACTATTACTCTCCTTTTATAAGAAAAGGAAAGTGCATCTGTCTAGGTCACAGAGCTAGTAAGTGGTAGAACTGGACTTGAACCCACTTGGGCTCATGGACTTGTGCACTTAACCTCAAAGATACTACTTCACGCAGTGTTGACTATTCTCAAGTGTTAGTACACTTGCCCTACCTACTGCCACAAGGTTAAGGCCCCTGTGAGGGATAGGAAGGAAGAAGACTGGATCTCAGTAGAATTAGATTGCTAACAGGCAAACTAAATTCATGAAAGAAGCACTAATACTTACTCCAAACCTCTACACATATACAGTGGTTCTAGTTGCGTATTATCCTTAATCATGTACTATTCTTGGGAGAAATGAGAAAACAGTTGTTCTATGATTCATATGAGGAACCTCAGTTGAGAAAAGCTAGTTTAGACCATAATAAAGTAAAGTAGACTCCCCAAAATAAAAAATATCTTGTAGACCTTTGGCCCCAACCACCCCAGAAAAAAGCTTCCAGATAGCTTGGGAGGAAATCAGAATTTTGTTAGACTTGCAATTATTTTATGATTTAATGTTATTTTAAACTACATGGGAGAGGGTAGAAAAGTCATTTTTAAATTTGTCCCTGGGCCATAATCCAAATATATAGGATGGATATAATCCATGGAAACAGTCCTTGTTTTGTTCAAGATGTTACATTAGAAAGGGGTGGACCTAAACTAAAACTCACTGGGTGGGCCAGTCACTTTTGGCACTTTACCTTAAGGAACAATGTTTAATACACATTAGGAATGGAAACTTTTTTTTATGGCCAGGTCATGCTGACTAGTACAGGCTTAAGTTTTTTTTCGTTTTTGTTTTCACATTTTTTTATTGTCGTTGAAGTACAGTTGTCTCCATTTCCCCCCACAACTCCCCCAACCCCAGCCATCCCCACTTCCCACCCTTGATCTTACTCCACTTTGGTTTTGTCCAAGTGCCCTTTATACATGGTTTAATACTTTCTGTATTAAAGGGTTCCTGAAAACCCTTCATATAACTTAACTAAAATATTATTACAGTCAAAAAGATTTTTCATTCTCTCCATTATTGAGTAGAAATTTTCCAAACATAGGTTTCCCATTTTCTTAAAATGATTACAGGGTTTTAAAAAATCTATAGATAATTAACTTATTAACAGCTGTTACAGTTTAGAAATAGAGCTAGGTGATCAAATGTGTTTGGTTTCTTTTTTTTTTTTTTTTTTTTAGTAAACTAATTTTATAATAATCATATCAAAATAAAATGCTTTGAAATTTTAAAAGAACAGCTGTTATAATCATGGCTTTTAATGTACACTAAAACTTTCTGTATTAAAGATATTTTAAAGCTAGTTTCCCAGAATTTGAATTAGTATGTGTACATTGTTTAAGGCTTACTTTGCCAAATCTTTCACTAATTTGTATGTGCTATACGAGGGCCTTATCACCCCTGGTACAGATAATCCGGGAGAAGCCCTGGCCAGGTAGCTCATTGGTTAGAGTGCTGTCCTAATACACCAAAGGAGCAGGTTCAATTCCCAGTCAGGGCACATCCAGGAATCAACCAATGAATACATAGAGGAGTGGAACAACAAATCAACATTTCCCTCTCTAAAACTGATTTTTAAAAATCCTGGAGTCAAGTAAGCTCTGGTTACTGTATTCTCCTTTATTCTTAGATGTTCAGATAGAAATTATCACTTCTCTCCTGAGTATGGTTGAAATCAAATTGATATCTTTAAAAAATCTCTGGGTAAAGAAAAAAGAAAAGGGATAAAAATAATCTGGGTAGAAATTATTTGCTAAGGCATCTGCTTCAAGTATGTGTTTAATGTATTAGCATCTAGGTCATTTCATATCTGACAAAAAAAAAATTTAGATTTTATTTATTTTTAGAGAGGGAGGGAGAGTCGATGTAAGGGAGAAACATCAATCAGTTGCTTCTCAAACACGCCCCGACTGGGGACCAAACCCACGACCCAGGCATGTGCCCTGACCGTGGATGGAACCGGCGACCTTATACTTTGCAGGACGACGACAGCCCAACCAACTGAGCCACATTGGTCAGGCCATATCTAACAAGAATTTTTACTGTCAATTTTTCATTCCCCCTAACTCAGTAGTTCTCCCTAGCTGCACATTAAAATCATCTGGGGAATTTTGTTTTTAACATTTTCATGACCAGGGCACATTCAGACTCTGGGATTGTGATCTGGTATCAGCAGTTTTTTAAAAGCTCCCCAGATAATTCTCATATGTAATCAGCATGGAAAACTCTCTTTATTCCTTTAACAATCTCTGGCCTTCATACCTAAGCTTTCCTTCTTCCTGTGTAACAATTTAAGAAAGAGATATTAATCCATTCCATAAATATTTTTAAAATAGACTAATTCTTATCAATGCTGAAATCTGCTTTCTCTGTTCTGTTACTGGAACACTATATCCATCAGTACAATTTCAATTGGCCCCAAACTTAAGCTCCCAACACTGAGGTCCTTGAATTTCTTGGCCTGCCCCCTTTCTCATTCCCTTCGGTTTCTGTTCCAATCCTTCATCACATTATGTACCACTTTCTCAGCAGCCTCAACTTCATAAAATGAAGGCCATCAAGTTAGAATATACTTAATTTCCTGCTCTCCCTGACCATGTCAACTATTTCTACAGCTATCCTCATCCCCTTACTACCTGTCTCAGAAGATGTGGTTTCTTGCTTCATTTCTTATTTTACTTAACATCTGTGGGAAGTTCTAATTTTTTTCTCCTTTGTTTTTAACTTACATGTTGATGATCCCCAGATTTCTCTTTCTAGGTCTTGACCTCTTGAATGAATTTCAAACTCATATCCAACTGCTTGCAGGATAACTGTATATCCCTCAGCTACATCAAAGGCAAAATGCCCCAAACAAAATTCAGTTCTTCTCCTAACCTTTGGCTGTATCTGTAATCTTTTACAGCATACTCTGATATCCAGGCAACCAAACTAGAAGCCTGGGGATTATCTTTCCTCTTCCTTACCTCTATATTCAGCCTCCAAATTCTATTGACTTTGTCTTTTCTTCAAACCCATCCTTACCTCTCCACTTTCACTAGTACAACTGCAACTTGTGTCTTCATCTTCATATCCAGATTGCTTCAATAGCCTCCTTACTAGACCCCTTGTTCCTCTCAAATTTATGTTCCTTAGTGTTTGATATAAAACACCTATCAGTCTCCTAGGTATAACCATTGAACCATTATTCAATGGTTCCATCATAGAAGATAAAGTCTATGTTCCTTAGCCTGAGGCTTATGTCTCCCATCCCATTTCCTCCTATCCTTCTTACTTCCCTTAAGGTTGAAGTAAGACCATACTGCTTTGGGCTACCACACCCATCCAGTTTGTATTACCATACTTGCTTCCTGAAATCCCTTCTCCACTCCATTCTCTATCCTTGTCTATCCTTATCTATCACTTATGACGTGCCTTGGTGTGTTCCTCCTTGGGTCCAACTTCTTTGGGACTCTCTGAGCTTCCTGGACTTCCTGGAAGTCTATTCCCTTTGCCAGATTAGGGAAATTCTCCTTCATTATTTTTTCAAAAAAGTTTTCAATTTCTTGGTCTTGCTCTTCTTCTGGCACCCCTATGATTCAGATATTGGAATGTTTAATGTTGTCCTGGAGGTTCCTAAGCCTTTCCTCATTTTTTTTTTTTTTTTTTGAATTCTTGTTTCTTCATTGTGTTCTGGTTGAATGTTTATTCCTTCCTTCTGGTCCAAATCATTGATTTGAGTCCCAGTTTCCTTTCAGTCACTGTTGGTTCCCTGTGCATTTTTCTTTAATTCACTTTTCATAGCCTTCACTCTTTCCTCTATTTTGTGACCATACTCAATCAATTCTGTGCACATCCTAATTACCAGTGTTTTGATCTGTGCATCTGATAGGTTGGCTATCTTTTCGTCGCTCAGTTCTATTTTTTCTGGAGCTTTGATCTGTTCTTTCATTGGGGCCTTTTTTGTTTTTTTGTTTTTTTGTTTTTTTGTTTTTTTTTGGTCTCATTGGGCCTGTTAGGTAGTAAAGGGTGGAGCCTTAGGTATTTGCCAGGGTGGGGCAACCCACATCTCTGCAGTGTGGGGCTGTAAGTGGGGGAGGGGTCTGAGAGGGAACATTGCCTCTTGTTGGGCTCTAGGCCAGCTTTCAGTCATTTCCCCAGCCACCCACAAGCAAATTGGGCCCTTCTGGTGCTGATTCCCAGGTGAGTGGGTTTGTGTACGTTTTAGGACCTTGGTCTCTCCAAGGAACTCTACTGTGAGGCTGAGAGTTTCTCCTGCTGCCTCAACCCCCACAGGTTTTTTCAGTCAGTTTGGAGGCTTTATTTCTCTGCTCAGGATCCCAGGGTTGTGCAGTCTGTCTCGCTCCCCAGTTCCTCCTGGTTTATCTGCATGCAAATGTGGGACTGCCTGCTCTGCCAGCCGCCACCTCGCCCAGTCAGAACTGTTGCCTCCAGGTCCTCCAGGCCCTGCCTTGCTGCAAGTCCTCTCCACCTCAGCTGTCTGTCTCCACCCCTCCTACCAGTCTGAATGGATGTTTCTTCTGTAACTCCTTGGTTGTCAGACTTCCATACAATTCAATTATCTGGAAGTTCTGGTTGTTGTTCTTTTAAATTTGTTGTTGTCCTTCTTTTGGTTGTGAGAGAAGGCAAAGTGCATCTAGCTATGCTTTCATCTTGGCCAGAAGTCTCAGTCCTGTCTCTGAGATTTTTAAAATTACTGTTGGAATACATTCTCTTCTGGGTTTCACATATTCTGTTTGCTCCTTTTCTATTCATTTTGTCTCTTTCAGACTTAAGTATGCAAAAGTTGATGGTGCTAAAATTGGTTGGAAGCTCTGCCTGCAGTGGAAAGACTTATCAGTAGTAGGTTTCAGTATGAACCAATAGGTTAACTGGCTTTTTCAGTGGGGGTCTCCCACCTGACTTCTGATTAGCCTGCCTGGAGAGAAAGTGTTTATCAACCAGGGCATATATGACTAATTGCCATCGTTCTAGGAGACAAAAGAGAAGTTTCCTAGTTTTCCACATAATCTGTCCAATCCCATCCCTCCCCAATTACAATTTGACTTCTTATTCCTACTCTGTTGTGCTGTGTCTAAGTCCTTTCTAGTCCATCTTGTACTTTCCTGGCCCTCTGCTAAGTAGGACAGGGGATGTGAGAGCTAATTGTTCCTTGTTTCTGATTTTAACCTACCCTCCATTTCTCAGCCCTATACTGCTCTTCTAAATTTCCTGTAGACTAATTCCTAAGACTACCTGGACTTCTGTGACAGAAATAGGCTTCCTATTTGCATCCTCCTTTGCAGACCTGCATTTTAGCTCATTCAGTTTTGCCTAATCACTACACATCTTCCAAAATTTTGTTAATTTATCTCACTTCTTTTCCTGTTCTTTAAAAAATTTTTTAAAAGATTTTATTTATTTATTTTTAGAGAGATGGGAAGGGAGGGAGAATGAAAGGGAAAGAAACATTGATGTGTGAGAGCTCACACTGATTGGTTGCCTCTCACACACCCCCAAATGGGAAATTAGACCCACAACCCAGACATATGCCCTGACTGGGAATTGAACTGTCAACCTTTTGGTTCATAGGCCAGCACTCAATCCACTGAGCAACACCAGCCAGTGCCTGTTATGCTGTGTGTTGTTTATACTTTGTTAAAAACAAACAACAGACCTGAAATGGAATCACTTGTGGTAAGTCACCTCAAGACAATACCCAGCCTAACTGCAGTTTCAGCCTCTCCCAGGAGTGGGATTTTAAACCAATCAACCTGGAATTTCCTGGTTGGCACTAGTGAGGTAATCTGCTTGATAAGAATCTCATCCCTGCCCCCTGCCCTGCCCCCCACCCCCCGTGGGAAGTGTCAACTTGCCTGAAATAATGGACTCCTTTAACTTCTTTGTCCCACCATCTTTTTGCCTGTAAAAACCTTCCATTTTGTGTAATTCCTTAGGGCAACTTTCTGTTTACTAGATGGGATACTGCCAGATTCATGAATCATGCAATAAAGCCAATTAGATTGTTAAACTTACTCAGTTGAGTCTTTGTTCCTGAACAACTAAAAAAAATTTTTAGTTGCATTTCAAGAGTGTTCAATTCACCATATTTAATCAGATTATATTAGAGACTTTTAAAGCCAGGCCCTAAATTTCAAACCTGAAACTGGAAAAGCTGGTGTTCATGCTGCCTGTCACTACCAGAACCAATAAGCAGAAATAGGGATTAAATCTTTATGGGTGCTTTATTCAGATGGCCAGTGGTCTGAAAAGACAGAGGATTATGTACCCTAACAGACTGTCTTAAATTCCATTTTAAATCGACCCTTTTTATAAGGAAGAGAAAAGTGTAGGTAAGGGGTTTGGAATTCAGGGAGAAAGTTATCCAGGCTACCATCATTTCAGTTTCTGAATTGGATGTCCTGAACAACTTCCAAAGGGTCGTACCTCCATCTCTCCTTTCCCTCTGCTCCCACTCTTACCCCCTTTATGTAGTAATCTCTCAGTACAAATCTGACTAGTAATTTTTCAGAACAAACTAGCCCTTCATAACAACAGACCAAAACTTGGCACTTGCTTCTTGGTACTTTATGCACTTGCTGTATTGATTTGGGCCTTCTACCTGGAAAATTTTATTCCTTTTCTTTTCCAGGCTTAAATCTATTCAACTCTCAGGTTTAGTTTAAATATATCTCTTTCTCCAAGGAAATTATGATTCCTTCTATCCTTTAATTAGATATTCCTGCCACACCATGGTCTAATAAATGGATTTAACAATATCATAGCATTTTTCTCACTATTGTGTTTTCATTATCTTCCAATATAGTAGTTACTGTGAGGACAGAAGTTATGTTGGCTCACTTAATAGTGCACCTTTATTATTTGGTAGGTTTTGAACTCAAAAAGAGTCTGGTGGTGGCTTTGGCTAGAAATAAGTGATGAAGATTTATTCAAGGGTTTTATGGTTTGCAAACCATAAGCACAACTAGGCCGTACCCAGAGTCATCCACAGAAAAAAGAAAAGCTGAGTTCTTACAGTAAAAAGTACATTTGAGAAGAATTAGTCCTGCATTTAGTCTCTGGACGGGTCCAAGATGATAATCCTCTAGATCAAAGGTTTTGGCTGGGGACGGGGACCGGTTTTTCCACGGAAGCCGAGGTGGGGGTGGGTGGCAGGAGCGACAGGGGGTGGAGCTCAGGCCAGGGCGGGGTGGACATGGAGAGGGGCATGGAAAGGAGGCAGAGCTCAGGCGAGCTTCCTTCCTGCCCGGTTCCTTACAGGCCACTGACTGGTAGTGGTCCGTGGCGGGGCAGGGGCGTGGGGCGGGGGGGAGGAAGTGGGTGTGGTGGAGCGGGGTGGCTGGGGGCCCCTGCTCTAGATGACTAGTGGTCTGGACAATGGTTGTCAAGTGGCCTAAACATGAGAACATTTCTTTCATTACTTAGTCCAGGGATTATTCAGAGGGCTAAATGGAGGTTTGATGTCTATCCAGGCATTGACACAAGACTGGAAAGTTCAAAAGTTCAAAAGTACCCAGGCCAGTTAAATAAAAATAGAACTGTTTCCTCCCTCTACTTGATTTTAGTGATTTAGAGGCTTGACTATAGTGATTCTGACTCTATTTTATTTCTTCACGCTGTTCTTCACAAGGAACTCTGCGGTTTTGTCTTGGATGAATGACTGGATCCAAATGAATGAACATTCTGTTAGTGGGTAATACTGTATCCCAGCAGGTTCATTCCTTTCTTCCTCATTACCTCCTTCTATGCTTGATCATTGTTTTCCTTGTCTCTTCATTCCATTAGCAGTCTCATCCTAACTCCATATTGAGTGCCAGGGCTCTAATTCTCTTCTTTACAGAGAGGACTTTCTCCCCTCTCCCTAACCCCTAACCTTTGATATACACGGGATCCTACATTTCACGCCAAAGGAAGTAAAGTTTAAACAAAAAAAGAACGCAAATTCATTCCCATTATATTTTTTTCTCAAAAGAAGGTATCTAGAGACACCAATGAACACTTTTAAGATACCCTCGAGACAGAGAAACCACCCAGCTCGCTAGATCTCTGCAATCTTCCTGGGATCTAACCAACACTTCCTTCTTCCTTCCCCGGAAACGGAAAGAGGAAAGGCCCCAAATCTAGCGCGGTGGGATTAGTTTTCCTCAGGTTTCAGGGCCCGCACGTCTGAGCCGGGTGGCCAACAGAGCCATCGCTCTCAGCCTACGCGGCTTCCTATTGGTTCCCCGGGGCTCCGCCCCCTGAGCTGGGCGGGAGATTCGGTGCGGAGCACCAGGGGTCCCATCCCCCGCCAGCCGTGTTGCAGCCTGCTTCCGTGTGACCCTGAGACCCGGCTCCTGCACCTCTTACGAGAATTTGGCCTTCCCTCTCGGGCCGAAGCCACCTTCCCTCGGCGACCACTCAGCGGGGTAGCATTGGGCAGGCACAGGCGGCCGGAGCCGCGCCTGGGGGAAACCTAGGTGCGGGTGGTGGTGCGCGTGCAGCCTGCCTCCCTCTCCTGCTTAGCTCCAGCTTGTGAGGTGAGGTGCGTCCAGCCCAGCGATCGAGCAGGGGTGAGCGTGTCCCGGGCTTCCCCTTGACACTCGGTGCAGGGTCGCTGTGTCTCCCCCTTTTCCCTCCCTAGGCTGTTTCCCCAGCCCTGCGGTCCCAAGGACCCCCGGCGGGCGGAGCGCAGCCAGCTAGTGATCAAGGAATGGTGCGAGGCTCAGACCGAAGTCCGTAAATACTTGGGGTGACAGGCTCCCTCTAGAAAGACCGTTGGTCGGTCTGTCCAGCAGTGGTAGGCCTTCTGTGCAAGGGATGCCTGTTAACAACATGCCTGCTTCCCGGCGTAAGGAATCTTGTGACTGTAAAGAGAGAACTGCGAATACCTGAAACGGGGCCCTGCGAAGTAAAAAGTGCCCTGGGAGAGAAGCAGGTACTACGAGCCCTGCGGAGGAAGCAGGAAGCGATTTCGTTCCAGAACTACCACTGGAGCGAAACCCTTTGATGTCATCCCAGCCTGGAAGCCCCACAGGAACCTTAATTGAGCAGTCGCTGGGGACCACGCTTGGTTGTAAAGTGTCAATAAGACAGGCTCTTTGGGTAGATATTTTTAAACTAAAAAGATGTTGATGCGTCATTTGTCATTTTACAACTGAAGTCCTAATGGAACCATCACGGCTTTCCCTAGTTAAATTGCAATCTGAAGAAAGATAGCGTGGCCCTACAGCTTTATGTCATGGACCGCTTTTATTCAGCGTTCATTCAGCCCTTTTTCTCTCAGATGGAATACAGAGAACTACAAGAGAGCTGCATGGTTAAATAGAAGTTAAAAGTAAAAATACCCATAATAGGAAACATTTAATTAGCATTTTCATGTGCCAAGCACATGGTTTCACTTAATAATTACAACTTTGTGCAAAGCTGCAGTCACAGTTACTAGTGTGGAGTTAACATCAGAACCCAAATTTATCTGATATTAAAATTGGTGCTTAGCTACTAATCTATACTCCCTCTTAAAAAAAGGATTGTGTTTTTAAAATTTGCAGCCAATGCTTTATTTGCTTTCAGAGGAGCGTTGCTGTTTTAACACTTACTTGGTGCTGCTATATTACCTTGTTAACTCCTTGAAAGGAGTCCACTTAAAAGTGGTTAAATGGACTCCTAGTAAGTGTTTAAGACAGTGCATTTTATTGTGATTTGTTGGGTAGGTTTTTTTTTTTCTTCCAGAAATTCTTGGAGAAAAAGCAAGGAAAGGTTTCTTTCAAAGCTTTGTAGAAATTTCTTCACTTTGATGATTTCGTCCTATATAATAGATAACTTAAAAATCTAGAGGGGCTCTGGTCGTTGTTACTCTCTTGGTTGGGAAGTCATCCTGTAAACCGGAAGGTCATGGGGTGGCTTCCGGTCAGGGCGCATGCGGGTTTTGTCCAGGGGGGATTGCCGCACATACTGGAGGTCCCTGCTCCTGACATCTAGGAGCCTAGGAGAGGTGGCCCATTTATGTGTCTCTTAAAAAAACAAACACAAACAAACAAACAAACAAAAAACTAGGAAAGGAAATTACAAGACCAAGTTAGGCTACCTCTGTCCAGGCAATTCTTAAGTAAAATACCATAGGGAGATTACCTAGGAAAATATTCACTGTTTGGAATATTTGTTTTTAAATTTTATTAGAAAATCTTTTTTTCCCTCCTGATGGAACTACTAAACGTTTGCCAATGAGAATTAATGTACTGGTAATCCACTTTCTTCCATTTTCACTTTGATGCTAGGAAGCTTAAAGCTAAAATTCTTTTTTTTCCCTAATTTTTACTAATAAATTTATTCTGTTTTTTAACATAACAGTTTGCCACTGATGAAAATGACAGACATAACAACAGTTAATGGGAAGCGTTGAAATAGACAAAAAGCCAAAATCCTTTGTATGATTTTATTTTCTGCTTTGCTTTATCTTTTCCCTGATCCAGAACTCCCTATTAGTAGTTATAGTTAATCGTTTTATTGCATTTGCTTATTATCACTGCTTCAAATTCTTTGTAGAACACAGCAGTATATAGTTTTAAATAATGTACACTATGCTGAATCTGACCATGCTTTTAGAAGTATGTTTGGTAGAACCAGTGATGTTTAATGTAATGAACTGGAAACCTAAAGAAGCTCTAGATGGCTTGGATATTTGTACTGTCCTACGGGAAAGTGATTGAACATATTGTGAATAGTTTACAGAGGTCAAAACAGGCATTTAGGATAACAGATTTGTATTTAATGGCAGAAGTGTGTGCTTAAACAATGATCAGGGAGTTTGTAATTAGTCAAACTTGAGTTTTAGCCCTAACACACTTTCTAATTGTGTGAATTTGAGTAATTCAATATTTAACTCAGTTTACTTATCTATAAATAGGAGAAATTATATATTTTACCTCAGTGAATCTGAGGATTTAATGATCTGGTGTACATAAAAGTGCCTGAAACAGAGCCTGGCAAATAGCCCCTCAAAAAGACTTTATTTTATAGAAACATAAAAAAAAATCGTAAATTTATTTTATATAGATGTCATGTAGATGTATTAACCTTTTTCTCTATATAGGTGTATTCCCATAAATAAACACTATTGTGACTAGAAAGATGGCCTAAAAGGATATACTGTACTGGCAATGGTCATATAAATTATAATTGAAGTATTGTCATTATACACAAAGTATAAATCTAATAGAATCATTGTGAAGATTAAATGAGAATACATATAGAATATTCAAAACTGTGTCAAGCATATAGTAAGTACTCATATTTTGGCTTCCTTCCTCTATTCTCTCCCCAATCCAGACCTCAGTTTCTAAAGTTTCCTGGCCAAAATGGTAATGGTTATTTTACCCTTTACTGTAAATAGTATCTACCATAGTAACTTTGGCTTTGTAAGAACCACATTTATCGATTCATTTTGTTTGTTGAAACTCAGAACCTTCTTTGTTTGCTTTGGTTTTCCTATTAGCTGATGCTGACTGAGTTCTTTTTTCAATTACAGGTTACTTTACCTGAATTTTTCAACTGCAGAATATGCAGTGCCTTTAAAGGTAAGTGAAAACTAAGACAAGTCATTTTAAGTGCTAGTTACAACATTTAGTAAGTTATCTGTATGCAGATAGCTGACTCATGAGGGGCAGTTAGTAGTTCCTCTTGTCAGGAGAAAAGGAAAAAATAGAATTATATATAAGAGAAATCATTTATAATGATCATTATAAATAAGAGAAATAATTTTGGGGGGTAAAATGATTAGCTGGCAGCTAGTTGGAATGATTAATTTCAGGCTATTTGTATTATAACTTATGAAGCTAAATTTTGTCAGAGTAGCTAGAGCTGATTAATCTTTTGCCTGCCAAACTCATGCTTGTTCAGTGAAGAACTTACTATAAAGTATTGGAAAGATTTATGCTTACTGTTTGTTTACCAAGATACCAAGAAAGCCATATTCATATTTTTAAAGTTGTTTGGTAAGCATGCAGTAATAGTAAAGGGAGGTACTTGAGGATTATTTGATCCAGGCTTGGTATGCCTGTGAAGTACACAGACTTCTCCAAAGGGACTACATCTTTCTAGTGAGCAGAAATTAAAATCCACTAAACCATATTGTTTGTTTGGTTGTACCTTTTCTAAACTTGCATGTATTAACTATTCCCTTTATGGTAATGTTATTCTGTAGATTGGTTAGAGCTTTCTGTATAGGCAGAATTATTTTCTTGTCACTACATTTTAGTTGCCTTGATTAGATTTGGCTTTTTTCAAATCTGAGACACTCCTTCCCCTCTTTTTATCAAAAACATTATGTCAATACAATAATGCATAATGTAGTTTTCATAATTAAGAAGACTTTTTTCTTCGAGAAGACTTTAAAATGTTATACATATACATGTATGCATTGTGTGAATGTTTAATTGATTTGGCTGTTGATAGGAATTTTTCATCACTTTTAAGTGCTTTATTGCTTTTGCTTAGGTTGGCAAGGATGAATAAATTGAACTTAACGGAAGACAAAATGCTGGAGGTTCGGTTCGTGGGAGATGATGATGTTCTTCATCATATTCTTGATAGAGAAGAAGGTACTAAGTGTTCATACAGTCTTTATAATGGTTATGGGTTTTTAAAAAAGACTTTATTCATTTTTAGGGAAAGGAGGGAGAAGAAGGAGGGAAACATCAATTGGTTGCCTCTCATACATGCCCCAATTGGGGACCAAACCCGCAACCCAGGCATGTGCCCTGACCGGGAATCGAACTGGTGACCTTTCGCCTGTGTGATGACAGCCAGTCAACTGAACCATAAAAGTCAGCGTTGGATTATTTCACTTTTTAAAATATCTTAACCTTCTATTTTGAAAATATAACACAAAGTAGTTGATCTAGAAAGACTCTAAATAAAAACTAATTTTTAGTTCATTCCTTTCAAACTTTATTGAAAATTAAAAATAAGCCTTTTCCAATATGAAATGCTCAATAGTGGTGGTAACTACCCATTGTGATAGAAATGTAGTTATTTTGACCCCTCAAAATACACACTTTCAAGGTTTTTCTATTTTTTTAAACTTAGTTATATAAGCTATGGAAGCTTGGTCTGTACTTTAATCAGAGAGAACACTGAATTTTTTTCCATCTTTTTGGTAATGACAATATAAGTAGTGTAATTTATTTACTTATTTAAATGTAATGTTTAGAAAGAATTTATACCTTTCATGTTCTGATTCTTTTGATGTTCTTACAGGAGTTAAGTTAAAAAAGGAGCGACCTCAACTTTTGGTCAACACAAAAAAAATAATAAAGAAGCCAGAATATGATTTGGAGGAAGAAGGCCAGGAAGTCTTTAAAGATAAGAACTATGTGGCAGTTTTAGGACAAGATGTTCAAGGTACTTGAGGAGGGTGAGGGAATGTGTCTTTATAAATAGCCAGAATTGCTCTGCAGGATACACAAAAGTAGTCTGTTAACTTAGGCAATGGTGTGCCATATTATTTTTTTCCAGTTTTTCTTTTACTGTAAATATACATAAAAATTTTACCATCTTTACCATTTTTAAGAGTACAGTTCAGTTTGTTCACTTGTATTAAATATTGTTGTGCTACCATTACCACCATCCATCTCCAGAACTCTTTTCATGTGCTGTGCTATATTAATAATTTCTCGTTAGAAAAGCAGCATTGCTACAGTTGAAAAGTTTGGAAGTACTGAGTTTCTACTACAGTTTTGTTCTCTACAAACAACTAGTCCTGCTCTTAATTACTTTTAGAAAGACAGATTCTATAGACTAGCCACTCCAAAGTGATTTTTTAAGATGTTTTTATTTTTAACCAATCTAAAATAATTTCATAAAGCCAGTCACTTCACCATTACCGTGATCTTCTTTATAGAAAGAGTTAGAAGAACATTCTAAGAAGTAATGTTGTTTTAACCTACACATGCCACATTCCTGCCAGATTATACTTAAAATTCTTTAGACTTGAGAAACATCGATGTGAGAGAAAAACATCGATCGGTTGCCTCTGATCTGGGGCACATGTACCCCGATCACATGGACCCCGACTGGGGATCAAACTTGCAACCTAGGTATGTGGCCTGACTGAGCATGGAACCACAACCTTTCAGTCCATGGGACCATGTTCAAACCAACCGAGCCACCCGACCAAGACAGGCTTGAATTAGATTTAGTTAGGGCTCAAGTAGCACAGATTTATAATAGGGTGCAAGGAACACAAGTCTACTCAAGTTGGCTTAACAAAATAAAGGTCAAGGAATGAAATCAGTATTGTTGGGCTCTAGGAGCATCGGAACTGGTCCCAATTAAAAACTGAGATTTTGCTTTTTCATGGGTCTCCTAGTCTCCCTCATGTCTGTGTACCTGTTCTGTTCTCTCTGTGGCCTCTGTTCCCCTCATGTACGTATTTTTTACTCTCTTATATTTGGCTTATAAGTAGCCATTATGACTACTCCTGACTTTCTTGTTACATCTTGAGTCATTGCTTCTGCTTTTGTTACAAGTGTTAAATGATACAATAAAGAAAGTGACCACTGTCCCTCAATAGGCTTAGCGAGCAGGTTGGATTCTCTGAAAAGTGTTCCCAAGGGAGAGTTGACATTGTTAAGGCATGTTGTAAGTACAACTTAGGATTCTTGACTACCTATTATGCTAGATCTAGGAATAGATTGAAAGCAGTATTTTTTAAAAGTATTTCCTTAAAAATTGTTTTTTATCATCTGTAGTAGAAACTCAGTGCTTCCAACCTTTTTCACCTAATAGCACCAACAGCAAATGATATTTGGAAACATACTAGAACAAATGGAGAATGACCCAGACCAGGGACAAATGCCCTACAGCTTCTGACCCTTATTCCCACCCAACCTGTAGACATCCTCAAAGCTTAATTGGAGCAATACTCAGCTCACCTGTAACCCACACCTTTGATTTCTGCAGACTGGTAGGGAAATTTTGCTTTAGAGCATTGTTTCTCAACCTCTTTTTTTTTTTTTTTAAGAAAAATTATCATTCTCTAGAGAGTGCTTTTAAATGTTTTCTCCTAATCACCCCCCTCCATGAAATTTTAATACTACATATATGCTGTATATCTCTTTATGTGCTGTGACATTTGGAGGGCCACAGACCATTATAATATCTAAGATGTTTTTCATACTTCTCCTCCTTGCACCTAGAGCCAGTTTTCATTCCATCAGGAGTAATGTTATTCCTGTTGAAAATTCATGCTTTAGAAAACATGGAATTGCTTAACAGTTTGCTGTGTCTCTTCTCTTTGGTGTGTATCTTCTATCTATTTGTACATGCATGTACACATATAAGCTGTGTCAACAGTCTCTCAGTCCAAGAAATGGAGCTGTTCATTTGGCTATGGGCATGTACAACAGAGGAGCCCGTAACTTATCTTAAATCTTGCAGACATGACTCTTCCTGTTTTTTTTTTTTTAAATGTCTGAAGGACTTTATTATTTTTTTAATATATTTTATTGATTATGCTATTACAGTTGTCCCGTTTCTCCCCCATCATTCCCCCCACCCTGCACACCCTCTCCCACCCACATTCCCCTCTTTAGTTCATGTCCTTGTGTCATAAGTTCTTTAGCTTCTACATTTCCCATACTATTCTTACCCTGCCCCTGTCTATTTTCTACCCACTATCTATGCTACTCATTCTCTGTACCTCCCCCGCCTCCTCCCACGCCCCTGTTGCTAACCCTCCATATGATCTCCATTTCTGTGGTTCTGTTCCTGTTCTAGCTGTTTGCTTAGTTTGCTTTTGTTTTAGGTGTGGTTTTTAATAGCTATGAGTTTGCTGTCTTTTCATTGTCATATTTTTTATCTTTTTTTTCTTAGATAAGTCCCTTTAACATTTCATATAATAAGAGCTTGGTGATGATGAACTCCTTGAACTTGACCTTATCTGAGAAGCGCTTTATCTGTCCTTCCATTCTAAATGACAGCTTTGCTGGAAAGAGCAATTTTGGATGTAGGTCCCTGCTTTTCAAGATTTCAAATATTTCTTTCCAGCCCCTTCTTGCCTGCAAGGTCTCTTTTGAGAAATCAGCTGACAGTCTGATGGGAACTCCTTTGTAGATGACTGTCCCCTTATCCCTTGCTGCTTCTAGAATTCTCTGCTTCATTTGAATCTTGGCTAATGTAATTACAATGTGCTTTGATGTGTTCCTACTTGGGTCCAACTTCTTTGGGACTCTCTGAGCTTCCTGGACTTCCTGGTAGTCTATTTCCTTTGCCATATTGGGGAAGTTCTCCTTTATTATTTGTTCAAATAAGTTTTCTACTTGTTGCTCTTCTTCCCCTTCTGGGACCCCTATAATTCGGATGTTGGGACATTTAACGATGTCCCGGAAGTTCCTAAGCCTCTCCTCCTTTTTTTGAATTCTTGTTTCTTCCTCGTTTTCTGTTTGGTTGTTAGTTTCTTCCTTCTGGTCCACTCCATTGATTTGAGTCCCAGTTTTCCTTCCATCTCTATCGGTTCCCCATGCATCTTCCTTCATTTCACGTATTGTAGCCTGCATTTTCTCATCTAATTTATGAGCAAAATCAACCAATTCTGTGAGCATTTTGATGACCAGTGCTTTGAACTGTGCATCTGATAGGCTGGCTATCTCTTCGTTGCTTAGAGGAATTGACTCTGGGGTTTTCATTTTTTCTCCGGGTTGAGCCATTTTTGGTGGGGTTTTTTGTTTTGTTTTGTTTTGGTTTTAGTCTGGTCGCAGCTATTACGTATGAGGGGTGGAGCCTGAGTTGTTCCTCAGGGCGGGGCAGCCCAGTCGCTGGGTTGTGATGCTGTTGGTGGGGGCGGAGTCCGAGAGGGAAGAATGGCGCCTGTTCCGCTGTCTTCTGGACTCCGGTCCCTTCCGCTGCTTCCCCTTCGCCTGGATTATCTGTGCACGCGCTCGTGCTGTTACGTAGTGAGGGGTGGAGCCTCAGGCGCTCCCCAGTGTGGGGCAGCCCAGTCGTTCGGTTGTGATGCTGTATGTGGGGGCGGGGCCTGAGAGGGAACAACGGCGCCCGCTCCACTCCCTCCCGGACCCAGTCCCCCCCGCCACCCCCCTCTGCCTGGACCGTCCGCGTGTGCGAATGTGGGACCCCCTGGTCAGCCAGCCGCCCCGTGCATCCTCACTGGGCCCGCGCAGCTGCCCCCCCTGTGCCCGGGGTCCGCCAGCCGCCGCCTGGGCGCCCAAGGACCGCCAGCCACCGCCCGTGCACCTGGGAACTGCGAGCCGCTGCTACCTGCGTTCCCGGGTCCGCACCTCCACCTTTTCCCACCGCGACTCCGCCCCTCTTACCGATCTAGATGAATGGTTGTTGGACTTCCGTACAGTTCAATTTTCTATAAGTTCTGGTTGTTTTCTTGTTTCTAAATATTTGTTGTCCTTAATTTTGGTTGTGAGAGGAGGCACAGTGTGTCCGCCCACGCCTCCATCTTGGCCGGAAGTCTCCTGTTTTTTCTTGTTTGCCAAAATGTGTATAGGGGTGGAGAGTGGTGTTTTAGATAAGCTATAAGAAGGAGAGTTTTCTTTTCTTTCTTTTAAAGATTTTATTTATTTATTTATTTACTTACTTATTTATTTATAGAGGGGGCGGAAAGGTGGGGTAGAGAGAGAAAAACATCAATGTGTGAAAGAAACATCCATCAGTTACCACTAACCCAGGATCTGGCCCCAACATAGGCATGTGCCCTGACCAGGAATTAAACCGGGACCTTTTGGTTTGCAGGGACATCACCCATCTCACTAAGTCATACCAGTCAGGGCAATGAAACTTTTCTTTTATTGTTTTTTTCCTTTTCAGGGAAGGAATGGTGACATCTATCATAGTCTTCTTTAACCTTACTTTAGATACTGAACAATAAGCTTCTGTCTTGTCTTCTATTATAAACAGAAAAAAAAGTGAGCTTTAAAAATTTTTTTATTTATTGATTTTACTTATTTTAAAAAATATAGAGTTATTGTCCATATATGGTTTTTTAAGAATATTTTACTTACTTTTAGAGAGAAGAGAAGGAAGGAAGAAAGAGAGGGAGAGAAACATCAATGTGCGATACCGTATTTTGCCATGTGTAATGCACACTCTATTACCCAAATTTTGAGGGAAAAATAAGGATGTGCATTATACATGAGTAGAACCCTAGAAATGCCTTATATCTGTTCTTATGTTTTGTAATTATTTGTTACGTAAAATATGTTCAACAATAAATGCTAAAATTCCTTTATAACCAAGAACAAGTATCTAAATATAAATACATAAATAATTTAATTAAAAAATTAAAATGAAAGATTTTTTTTTTTCCTAAAAGTTTGGGCCAAAAAAGCGGGTGTGCATTATACAAAGGAGCACATTATACATGGCAAAATATGGTACATTGATTGGTTGCCTCCTGCACACCCCCAAATGGGGACTTGGCCCACAATCCAGGCATGTGCCCTGACTGGAAATTAACCTGACGACCTTTTGGTTCACAGCTGGCACTCAATCCACTGAGCCACATCAGCCAGGGCTGTTTATTGATTTTAGAGTGAAAAAGGAAAGGAGAGCGTGAAAGAAACACTTATTTATTGTTCCACTTATTGATGCATTTCATTGATTGATTCTTATATGTGCCTGACCAGGGAACAAACCTGCAGTCTTGGCATATCAGGACAATGCTCTAACCCACTTAGCTAGCCTGCCAGGGCTAAGTAAACATTATTTTTAAAACACAGGGGAACATTTGAAAAAAAAATCTTTAGGATAGTTAAGAAAATCCTTTTCAACAAGGACCTTTAAATACTTTGTTAATTAATCCCTTTACTTTCTATGAACATGTAAAGTGTATTTATAAGTTTCTTATAAATAACACACATTTTGACATGCCTAGTATAATTCACATAGTCCATTAATGTGTCTGAATTGGAGAAAAATCACCACATGGATGTGCTAGGTGATCTCAAGCATTAAATGAAAGAGCAATTAGTCTTATCAGTTCTTCTTTTGAACAATTATGTGTTTTTTAATTAGTTTATTTTTTAATCTTATAAATTGGCTCTTAGGAAATTCTGAGACAAATATGTGGTCCATTCATAGTACTTGTAACTTTGTTTTATTCATAGTTCTACTTTTGAACTTAAGTACTATGACAGGTTTTTAATTATGTTTTTTTTAAAGATATTATTTATTTATTTTTAGGGGGGAAGGAGGGAGAAAGAGTGGGAGAGAAACATCAGTGTTCGGTTGCCTCTCGTGTGCCCCCTACTGGGGACCTGGCCCTGCAACCCAGGCATGTGCCCTGACTGGGAATCAAACTGGTGACCCTTTAGTTCGCAAGCCAGCACTCAACCCACTGAACCACACTAGCCAGGGCTAATTGTGGTTAAATTTTAAGAAATCCTTTTATTTTTTACTTTATTTGTTTGTTTATTTATTTATTTATTTATTTAGAATATGGTACACTTCACAAATTTGCCTATTATTCTTGCACAGGGAACTCGTTAATCTCTTAAGAAATCTGTTTTTAAAAATTGTGGTAAAATATAACATCATCTTAACCATTTTTAAGTGTATAGTTTAATATGAAGTACATTCTTTTTTTTGCAACCAACCTCTAGAACTCTTTTTACCTTATAAAACTGAAATTCTGTCCCCATTAAACAACTCCCAATCCTCTTAACCCACAGCAATTAAAATTTTATTTTCTTTCTCTATGAATTTAACTACTCTAGGTACCTCATGTAAGTGGAATCATACAATATTTGTCTTTTGTGACTGGCTTATTTCACTTAGCATAATGTCTTCGATATTTATCCATGTTATAACAGGTGTCAGAATTTCTTCCTTTTTGAGGCTGAATAATAATTGCATTGTATGTATATGCCACATTTTGTTTATCCATTAATCTGTCAGTGAACTTTTGGCTATTATGAGTAATGCTGCTATGAATGTAGGTGTACAAATAACTCCTTGAGGCCCTGCTGTGAATTCTTTTGGGTATATTCCCAGAAGTGGAATTGCTAGATCAAATGGTAATTTTTACTTTTTTGAGGAACTGCCATACTATTTCTCACATATCATTAAATTCTTAGAGATTATACTCTTGACAAAAAGAAGTTTAATAACTGTATAATGTTGCATTTTAATTTCTAAATAGTATGTAATGTTTTATATTAGATTTTTGGGTTGTTTTTAACTTTTTATTGTTGTAGCCAGTGTAGTAGTCATTATCCTTGGACATAAATGTTTAAATCTCCTATTTCCTCATAAGAGACTCCTACAAGTGGAATTATTTGTGAAAGTGTATGAACTCATAAAGTGTAAATATTGCCAAATTACTTTTGGGAAGATTATGTCAACTAGTATTGAGGTGCCTCAATTTTTTATTTTTTATTTTTTGGTACTTATTAGCCACTTTAATTTCTTCTGTGAATTAGGTATTCATAATGTATTTTGAATAATTTAAAAATTGAGTAACTTAAAATTTATGTAAAAGTTTTATATGTACATGAATACATATAATGTAAAGCCCTCTTGGGCAGTGTGATTAGAACCATTGTTAGTTGGTCAATCAAAATTTCAGAATCAGGAAATCATAAAAATAATTTATTTCCAAAAGAAATTAGTGCAGAGGGCATTGTTTCACATTTTTGTGAATCTCTTCAATGTCTGGCTTAGTAGAAGATAGCTGGATTTTCCTATCTGCTTCTTCACATTCCAGTAGCCACCAGGTTGGTGATGTCATCGCACATCTTGTAGTCTCTGGAATACCTCACTATACACTCTTGATTGAGAGTCAGAAAGTTAAGTAACGTCTATGTTATTATGAGATAGTTTTGGCCTGAGGGACCTCAGAGACCTTTCAGATCATACTTTGAGAATTCCTGTGTAAAGAGCAGGCTGCTAGCCGTGAGTGTCCAGTATGTTGTAGGCAGCAGTTGTGACTTAAAAGGAAGATTGAGAAATGAAGTTAAATCAGGGTCTTGAGAGTAAGAGCTTTTACCGTGTAACAGCTGTTAAAGTCAACCTCAATTAACAATTGTATTTTGCATCTTTGCTTCAGGAAGGAAACATAACTAATAAAGTCACTTCTCTGCTTCCTCCACAGGGGCAGCTACTATCTTGAATACATAGCCCTCTAGTGTGGAGGGTTTTTAAAAACATTTTATATATGTCTATATTCTTATATATCTGTGAATACATTTTTTTGTGTTTTTTTAAATTTATATAAACAGTATCATAGTCTGTTGTGTATTTAAAAATATTTTATGTATAAATATGTATTGATTTTTTTCCTGTTAATTAAATTCTATTTTTTCTAAATGCATATTGTATTTTCTCTTTCAGAATCTTTGAAAAATGGCTCTACTACCATTGGTGGGAATAAAGTTTATTCTTTTCAGAGTAGAAAACATCCTGAAAAGATGGCTAAATTAGGTATGTTAATTTTCTGATATCTGTAATTGTTATTCACCTAAAGAAGGTGTCTTTAACCACATTCCCAACTGCATTCCCTAGAATGATGAAGGATGTCATTTCATATATTATCAAGCATACTTAAAGTCAGTAGTTTTTGTTTCTCCATGCTCAGATGTCTTCTGTTCTCAGCTACGTTAGAAGTTTCTCATAGTAGGAACCGTATTTTCCTTTTCTGCCCACGGTATCTCGTATAGATTCTTAACAAGTTTTTAAGTGAGTGAGTGACTTAAGTTACAAAGGTTTGTTCTGAAATTATTGCATAAGAATTTTACATTATATATAGAGAACTATTTATGTAAATTGCTGGGAATGGGCCGTTCTAACATTTTTTTATTCAAGTTACCACTTATACCTATTACACATGAATTACTGATTTTCAGAGAGTTAGACTATAATAAATTACATATAACATTAAAATTAAACTAGTAATTTAATTATTTGAAAAAATTCAGATAGCGCTATATTTGGATCCTGTGGTATGAAGGGTCATCACTTTTGAAAGCTTTGAGGAAAGAAAATAACATGTGAAAGTACTTTGAAAATTAAGGTGGTCTATAAGTATTTGAAGGTTTGGGAATACTAAAATGTCAGGAGCAATAGAATAATAATTACTACCTGGTAAGAAGGCTTATAATCTATAATTATAAAGCGGCAACATATATTTCTTTTTTAAACAGATTTTATTTATTTATTTTTAGAGAGGGAAGAGTGAGGGAGAAAGAGAGGGAAAGAAACATCAGTGTCAGAGCAGAGAGAAACATGGATTGGTTGCCTCCTGTACATGCCCCGACTGGGGGGTCAAACCCACAACCTTTTGGTATAAGAGACTATGCTCCAACCCACTGGGCTACCCAGCCAGGGCAACATATATTTCTTAACTGGTATATTTTTATGCAGTCATTCTGTCCAATTATCATGTAAATGTTCAAGGTCAAATGGAAAGCACTCTTGTTAAGTGTTGACACTGAATAGGAACATATAAGAAGTAATTATAAGACCCATTTCTGAAAATAATATGATTCAGTCAATTGCAAAAAATTCAGTTTTTCTGAAAAGTATAATATCAAATATAATCATTAATTTTGAACCTAATATTGTATGTACAATAATTTACATTAATTGATAATTCTTATCTACATTAAAAAAGTAAAAGTTTTTTGATCTCTAAAAATGACTGAATTCTGTATAGGATATCTGAGAAACCAGAGAAGAAATACTAATGTAATTATTAGAGGGAGGATCAGATAGACACCAAGACCACAATGAAGCAGGACAAAGAACGTTGGAGAAAGAGGAGAACTAATAGTGAAAAGAGTGGAACCCCAGAGAAGTAATCAAGTAGAAGTTCTCCAAGTAGATCATCAACATGCACAGAACCAAAATGATATGTGTCATATCGGTATGTGCTGCAGGAAACTTAAATGTTGTTATGTTGCGCATTTCCATCATCATGCCTGAAAGAAAAATAGAGTCATGAAAAGATAATTTTCATGTTTTAATATAAAACCAAAATGATCCCAGCTAAGTTGCTTTGTACTCAGAGCTTTTTGTTGATGTGAAGTTTTTTTAATCCTGTGGATCAGCAGCCTTCCGTCTAAAAATGGTGTCAGTATATTGTTCAAGTGTAATGAGAAGGCCAAGGCCTAAGTCTTAGGCATAGTTACAGGTAGACGGTTGGGGAGGATGAGGGCAGTGAAAGAGATGGGAGCCAGGGGACCAGGATAATGTTACTGAACCGAAATAGAAGAGTAATTGCAAAGAAACATTGAAAAAGCTCTAGTGAATGATACAGAGAACCAAGGTGGTTAAGAAATAAAGAAGAAGCCAGTGCATTTGCAGGGACTCTCATGAGCATCTTGGGTCAGTTTCAAGATTGGAGGATAAAACTGTTTAAAATGGGTTAGAAAGAGTTTGAGTCAGTAAAGTGGCTTAATTTACACAAATTCAACTATATTTTCTCCCTTTTTTTAAAAAAAAATGAGAGATATAATAGTAGCAGGCAGGTTCCTTTTTTTTTGGTTTTTAAGAATTTATGTAAGTGAAATAAGGCTATTTCCCCTCTTCATCTATTATTGTCCATTAAAAGGTATTTTATATATTTCTTCTGTTTACAGCTTCAGAACTAGCAAAAACACCAAGAAAAAATGTGTCATTGAATTTGAAGAATGATCCTGAAATTATGATAAACATTCCTCAGTGTAGCAAGGGTAAGATTTTACCTCAGTTCTTTGAAGAGGGTTTTCATAATTGTTTCAAGTAACATACAATAGTATGTTACTTTTCTTTCCTTGTCATAAGTACATTTTTATATCTTTTATTTTCTATTCTGTAAATTCATTCAACAAAATGCAGTTAATACCTGAAACTGCGTGCCTTAGTATACCAGTATTTAGCTATCAGTAACTATTTGTGCTGGTTGAAGTTGTGCAGATTGATAGGGCCAACTAGAAAGAGGCTTAAATTCCTGTTGTCATTTGCTTGAAGTAGCCACATGTTCATGGAAGATTTGCTTTGGCAAGTAATGTTTGAAATAATGCTTTGGGGGTTTGAATGTCTTACAGTTTGTGGAGAACTGTGGAGCGGTTGTTTTTGAGTGACCCATTCCAACTAGATTGAACGTATACTTTTAAATAAAGAATAATGAAAAGGGCTCCTTTTTCTTTTTTAAATGAATGCTACAGGAATGCAGGACATTGCTGTCACTAATGGGAATAAGCATGTAATTAATAGTGACAATTCAGCCTGTAGTGGAGATGCAATTAATTGAGAATTCAATAATATGTGGTGGCTTCTGGGTAGAAACTGCAACTTTGTTGGTAATGAAACTAGACTGTGATGAAAAGTGAAGTATTCATAGTAAGTAATGGCTTTTTGTTTCATTCTTTAGGGCATTCAACTTCAGATGAAGTTCAGTCAAAGGTAAGCAATTGACTAAAATAAACAAGCAAAAACCTTAGTGTTATAAAGTAAGACATGAGGAAAAATATCGATTTCATTTTTTAATTTATATAGCGCTTTATAATTTACAGGTATTTGCCAATTAATTACCTAACTTATAAATGAAGAATCTGAGGTTCAGAGAGGTGAAGTGACTTGTCTAAGCTCACCTAGCCAGGAGGGAGAACAGCTGGAAAATGAAGTCAGGGCTTTTGGACCCTACTGTCGTGCCTCTTTTGTGTCAGAACTATCCCTGGATATTTACAACTTAGTAGACCTGGCCTGGAAATTTCATGGTTTGGTTTTGTTTTGCTTGCTTTTATATAAAATATTCTGTTGTTTCTTGGGATTGGTCCCAAGGTCCATTAAGTCCATTAGTCTACCCTTGTAGAATTTACGTTTGAAAATTAAGTCGGCTTTGGTAAATTCATACCAGAGTAGATGAAAGGAACTGACAATTTTTATTTTCTCCTTTGTGTTTTTGTGGTTTTGTTTTTTTCATTATGCCTTGTCAAGTGGGCCCGCCTGAATGTGGGCAAGCCCAGATGGGCAAGGACAAATCCTTGATGATGAGTACGTGAGTAGTGAGTGTGTCAGGTCTGGGAGGCTATAGATTTAGACATGCCTGGACTTGTGTACAGGCTAAATTCACAACTTTTATAAGAATGTGAATATTCAGCCCTGGCTGGTGTGGCTAACTTAGTTGGAGCCTTGGTCTGTAAAATGAAAGGTCTCAGGTTTGATTCCAGTCAGGGTATATGCCTAGGTTACAAGTTGGGTCCTCGTTAGGGGCACGAATGAGAGGAAACCAATTGATGTTTCTCTTTCACATTGATGTTTCTCTCCCTCTTTCTCCCTGCCTTTCCCTCCTTCTAAAAATCAATAAGCATATTCCTCAGGTGAAAATTAAAAAAAAAAAAAAAAAAAAGATTATGAGTGAATATTCAGGGCCATGGTTATGGCCTGTGCAGAAATGTCCTGTTTAGTTAGGCAATCCAGGTGTGTAATTAGACATGTCACAGTCTCTTTTTTCTTTAAAAATGCATCTTTCCTGAATTATATCTTATATATATATATTATCACTACAAAAGAATAAAACTCACTTCTGTAATCCAACCAATAATTTAGATATATTAGCAAAGTATTTTTTTAAGTTATGGATCATTGACATATTAGTGGACCATGTCAGTTCCCCAAACGACCATCAGAAAACCTGTTAATAGACTTCCTGCCAAGATGGAGGTATAGGTGGACACACTGTGCCTCCTCTCACAACCCAAATTAAGGACAACAAAAAATGTAGAACCAAAAAAACCAACCAGAACAGACAGAAAATTGAATTGTATGGGAGTCTGACAACAGTTCACCCAGACTGGTAAGAGGGGCGGAGTTGGTGGCCAGCGGAGAGGGGTCATGGCAGGAAAAAGCAGTGGGTAGTGGTCCCGGACGCTCAGGTGGTGGTTGGCAGACTCCAGGCGCACAAGCAGCGGTTACCGAGTGCGGGGAGGCAACAAGCAGACCAAGGGAGGCGCACAAGGCAGCTGACTGCTGTCACACATTCACACACAGATAAACCAGGCAAAAACGGGCAGTGAGACAGACTGCTCAATGCAGGGCTCCAGCACCGGGAAATAAAGCCTGAAAGCACCGATTGAAAACACTTGTGGGGGTTGATGTGCTGGGAGAGACTCCCAGCCTCACAGGAGTGTTTGCTGGAGAGACCCACAGGATCCTAGAATGTACACAAGCCCACCCACAGAGAAATCAGCACGAGAAGGGCCCAATTTGCTTGGGGAAAGCAGCGGAAGGTACTGGAATCCAGGAGAGCAGAGCAAGTGCCATTGTTCCCTCTCAGACCCCGCCCCCATATACAGCGTCAACAACCCAGTAAGTGGGCTGCCCCACCCTGGTGAACACCTAAGGCTCTGTCCCTCACTACATAACAGCCACAACAGACCAACAAAAAAAACCAAAGCCAAAACCAAAAATAGCTCAAACGGGAGAACAGATCAAGGCCCCAGAGCTAATTCATCTAAGCAACCAAGAGAAAGCCAACCTATCAGATGCACAGTTCAAAGCTCTGGTGATTAGGAAGCTCATAGAATTGGTTGATTTTGGTCGCAAATTAATGAAAAAATGAAGGCTACACTAAGTGAAATGAAGGAAAACGCACAGGGAGCCAATAGTGATGGGAGAAAAACTGGGTCTCAAATCAATGGAGTGGATGAGAAGGAAGAAACAAACAACCAAACAGAAAAGAATGAGGAAACAAGAATTCAAAAAAATGAGGAGAGGCTTAGGAACCTCCGGGACATCTTTATACGCCCCAACATCCGAATTATAGGGGTACCAGAAGGAGAAGAGGAAAAGCAACAAGTGGAAAAGCTATTTGAACAAATAATAAAGGAGAATTTCCCCAATCTGGCAGAGGAAATAAACTTCCAGGAAGTCCAGGAAGCTCAGAGCCCCAAAGAAGTTGGACCCAAGGAGGAACACACCAAGGCACATCAGAATTACATTAGCCAAGATTAAAATAAAGGAGAGAATCCTAGAAGCAGCAAGAGATAAGGAGGCAGTTACTTACAAAGGAGTTCCCATTAGACTGTCAGCTGATTTCTTGAAAGAGACCTCACAGACAAGAAGGGGCTGGAAAGAAGTATTCCAAGTCTTGAAAGGCAAGGACCTACATCCAAGATTGCTCTATCCAGCAAAGCTTTCATTTAGAATGGAAGGGCAGATAAAGTGCTTCTCAGATAAGGCCAAGTTCAAGGAGTTCATCATCACCAAGCCCTTATTCTATGAAATGTTAAAGGGACTTATCTAAGAAAAAGAAGATAAAAAATATGACAGTAAAAAGACAGCAAACTCAGATATTAACAACCACACCTAAAACAAAAGCAAACTAAGCAAACAGCTAGAACAAGAGCAGAAACACAGAAATGGAGATCACATGGAGGGTTAGCAACAGGGGAGTGGGAGGAGGAGAGAGGGGGAAAAGGTACAGAGAATAAGTAGCATAGACGGTGGGTAGAAAATAGACAGGGGGAGGGCAAGAATAGTGTGGGAAAAGTAGAAGCTAAAGAACTTATGACACATGGACATGAACTAAAGTGGGGGAATGTGGGTGGGAGGGGGTGTGCAGGGTGGAGGGGAATGAAGGGGGAGAAATGGGACAACTGTAATAGCATAATCAATAAAATATAATTAAAAGAAAAAAATCAGGAAAAAAAAACCTGTTAATAAAATATTACACCTACCACAATAAGAGAGCGTCACTGTGACAGAGTCTTAGGGCAGTGTCTTAGATGGGGGAGTCCAGGGGCAAATAAGTGTAAGTCTTGAGGAGACCTGGACTCAAGGGGCTTAAGGCACATCTATCAAAATGGGGAACTGATCAGTATTAGACAAAATTCATGACATGATATTTGAGGATTGGTGGACACAGTGAGGAGGAAGTCTTGAACTAGGTCTTGGTAAGTAAACTACTCTTTGATAAACAAAGTCTTTACCCTGGTGAGTCAGTAATCTATTGTCCTGATGAGAGAACAGGTTGCCCAAACGAACAAACTGTTGGGAAACCGTTATTTTGATGCAGGTATTCTCAGACTTGATAATTAAGGTATGTGAATGGAGGCTGTCTCAACTCTTGATCTTAATATTAATTTAGTAGGACATGATGTGCAGTATAAAAAATGAAATAGAATAAAATAGAAATTTTCTATTTTGTAAGTATTATAATTATCTTAGTTATATATGAATGTACATACCGGATCAACATAGCAAAATGTAAAAAAAAATTTGAGGATGTAGATCACAAACTTTTTTTTTTTTTAAGATTTTATTTATTTTTAGAGAGGAAGGGAGGGAGGAAGAGAGAGAGAGAAACATCAATCAGCCCCTTCTCACACGCCCCCAGCTGGGGGACCTGGCCTGAAACCCAGGCATGTGCCCTGACCATAAATTGAACCAGTGACCTTTCGGTTTGCAGGACGATGCCCAACCTACTGAGCCATCCAGTGAGGGTGTAGATCAGAAAAATTTAAAATGTACTATACGTCATAAATCCATTAGAATCAGCTCACTTATTGTAGTGCCATTATTATTATTATTATTAATTTTTATTTATTGATTTTTTTAGAGAAAGGGGGAAAGAGAGAAACATTGATTTGTTCCTACACTTATTTATACATTCCTTGCTTGATTCTTACATGTGCCCTGACCAGGGATTGAACCTGCAATCTTGTTGTATTGGGACAGGGTTCTAACCAACTGAGCTACTCGGCCAGGGCTATAGTGCATTATTGATATCCCAAATCAAAATTTATTAACATTTGTAACTAGCACCAACAACCTATCACAAAACAGAAGACTTAAATTTTTTGTCATGTTTTCATCTTGCCCCAAAATAAAGGTACTTTATCTTTTTATCAGTACCATTAAAAATTAACATGTAAATAACAGTGGGCATTTTAATGTGCTAGTATTATAATGGTGTTAAAATGTTAAATTCTCTGAGAAAAAATACTTTATACTTTTGTAAAATGCTTAAAAATTTAAAAATACAAAAGCAGAAAGTATGAATCTCTGCTTTTCTCCTCACAGAACGTGATGCTTTAACACCAGTAAATTTCTACCATATTAAAAGGCCCATTGCCATATGCATAGGAGTACCCATTTTCTTGTTTATTCATCAGTAATGGACATTAATACATTTTTAAAAATATTCTGCTAATCTAGTAGGTGAAAAGTGGTTCAAAACACTGATATACTTATGTTTTTTCTTTACATAATACTAAAAGTACATAATCTACTTTACAGACGTCTGGAGTACAATTTGCAGAATCACTCCAGCAATCCTTTGGCGTTTGTTATATCATTTTTGTTGTTTTTTTCCCAACCAATGTGTCATTGTCTTCTAGTTCTGGGAACTATTTCTAGTGGGGCCTATTGAAAACAAAATATTTTTCTTCTTTTCTAGCCTCTTTCGCTCAGATCCATCATTAATTTCCATGTTGTCATTATTTTTTGACTAAACTATATTGTTTTTTTTAATATTTAAACAGGAAAGTGGTAAAAGTGAATTTCTGTCAACAGCACCTCGTGGTCTAAGGAAAAGATTAATAGGTGTGTATTTCTTTTTACACTGGGTTTTATAAAAAGAAGCATCTAAACAAGGGCAGTGATGGTTAAGTATACAGGTTCTAATCTTAGACTGCGTGCTTTTTATCTTTGGCCAGCCACTTATTAGACACTTCTTTATTCCTCAATTGTTTTATTTGCAAAATAGGTATAATAAGGGTACCAGCCTTAGAGTTGTTTTGAAATTAATTGAAATAAAGGATGTTCAAAGTGCTTAGTATAGTGCTTGACTTTGATATGTGCTTAACAAGTATTAGCTATTATTATCTTCTATTCTTATAACTAGTTACTGCTATTTCATTTCATGAAAGGCAAGATATGCTCATATTCCCAATTAAACTGTAGATTCCTTAAGGGTAAGGACTATATCTTGTGTTTTCGACTCCAACACTTAGCATTGTATCTTTCACATTATAGTCAGTGGGTATTGAGGTTAGTTAAAATGTTTCTTTAATAAAATAACAAGACTTTTAGTTTGTTTTGGAAGTACTTCTGTTAATTTATTTAGAAATTTTATAATGAAATAGTTAAATATTCATAGTTGTATGGAACGCTTTACATAGCCAAGTAAACAGACATGGGTCCTACCTTCTGGAAAATTAAAGGTGGTTTTGATTTTTAAGTATTTAACTTTGGGGTAAATGATTTATTTACCTTTATATTTCAGAAAGATGTCAGCTTCCTCCTTGGGGTTTACTTCGTGACAATAATATTAACCAATGTTGTCAAATTCATGCTGTACCCCTTTCTTCTCAAAGTATAGATTTCATAGAGCTACTATTACTGTTGCATTTTTAATCAACATAAAAATGTCAGTACTAAATGATTGGATATCTGAGGCAATAAAAGATGATATGTGCAACTGTGATTGTTATTATTTTGTGTCAAATATATCTCAGGTCCTATGTTTCCTCCTTACCCCAAATAAGAATCCTTTTTAGAGAATAGATGAACTTCCTCTTCTATCTCAGTCATCAGCACCAAATACATATACTTACATGTATGATGTATATATGATGTCCATGAAGTAGAGACATTTTCTGGTAGCTCCGATCACTTCTAACCCATGTGTCTACCATGGGCAGCAGCAATCTTTGCAAGTCTGAATCTGCTCAGCTATATGTGCCCACAGAATCAAGCCTTTATTCCCCCTCTTGTAATATCTATATTTGTTATATGCTGACTCTGGATATTATGAAATATATCTTCAAAATCAATATACTGATTTCGTTAAAGTTATTCATATTTTTGAAGTTAACTTTTTATAATAGTTTTATACTTCGTTGAATGTAAAACCTTGTTTTATCCTGACTTTATGAATGTAAAACTAGCTTTATTGGGGCGGGAGGCGGCAGGGGAGTGTCTCTGGTTTGTTTAAAAATGTTATTGTGTCAGTTCTGGAATAGAGTATGCCTGTGTATTAGTAGTACTTATAATGGTAACTACCATGTATTAGGTGCAGTATCACTCAAGATGACATTTTCAGTAGGCAGCTTAAACCATAGACATTTAATTATCTCACATCATACGAAGTCTAGGGATATAGAGTTCCATCATGTAGTGACTCAACAGTATCATGAAGGACCCAGGTTCTTCCTATCTTTTTGCTTTGTCACCAGCATTTTTCATTAGGTTTGATACTTCATATTGCAGAATGGCTTCCTTAGTTTGAAGCTATTGATACAAACAAGGGGCTTTCCTTCTTTAAGCAAGGTAAGTCTTTCTCAGAGGCTTCCAGCAAATTTACCCTCAAGTTTCATTGGTCAAAGGGTTACATAGCCAACCCTAGCTGCAAAGAAGTCTGAGAAAGCAAGTATCTGACAAAGGAAAGGACCTTGATTACTTATCCCTTTTGGTGGAGCACATTGCCGAATTTTGCAAAAGTGGAGTTCTATTAGCAAGAAAGAAGGAAAGAGGTATTAGATATGATTGACAGTTTCTGTGTGTCAGGCATCATTAGTAGTTCTACATACATTTTACTGTAATCTTCACAATAGTCTATTAAATTAGGCACTATTAGTGTCATTTGATAATTGAGGAAACCAGTGCTCTGAAAACTTATATTACTAGTTCTGGTGAAATCATCAGCAAGTAATGATAAAACCAGAAGTCAGATGCTCCTACTTCAAAGCCTATGTCCTTTTTATTACCTCACAATGCCTCTCTTGTCAAACCGTCAAATTTTCCCAATTGTTTTTCCCACCACAGTCCCAAGGTCTCATTCTGAGAGTGAAAGTGAATATTCTGCTTCCAACTCGGAGGATGATGAAGGGGTTACACAAGAAGATGAAGAGGACACTAATAAAGTCATATTGAGCTCAAAGATTCAAGCTCAGAATAGAGCAGTTTCAGCTCCTGTTTGCAAAGAACCACCTTCTAAGAAAATGAAAAGAGATGAAACAGTAAGTGAAGAGAGAGACTTAAACTTTCAAGACAGATTGTGTGGTATCTCAAAGATATGCTACCCTAAGAGAAGAGATCCAAGTGAGGGAATCAGCATCATTGTTCTTCTTCATTTTTCTGTATTTTGTCCACCTCTCACATTAATTCCCATGTATGTTATTTTCTGGACTTTCTGTCTTGGCCCTCTGTATCCCTATTTATGTAACAATACCGTAATATATGCTGAAGGTGATATTTCAATTCAGCTGTGTAAAAATGAGATTCTAATCTAAAAATACATTGACTGGATAATTGGGGGCAAGACTTAGTGTGTGCCTTCTTATATAGTTTTATTGCTATAACGTTGATGTATTCAACTCAATATAACTAATAAATAATGTGGTGATGGATCCATACAACTCATGCTGAGTTGTTTGGAAGAACACCTTAGACACTATGCCTGGAGAAAAGGCTAATTATCCTGGTATTCTGTGAAAAGATTGAGAGCAGTCTAGGAAGCATGCTACTTGAATGGCTTCTCATCCCTCCCCTTCCCATCCCTCCCCAACTACTGTGGAGGTTATCCCTGCCCCACATCAGTGGAACAAGTATAAGCCATTTTATTGGATTAATAGTAAGCAAGTCTTTTTTACCTTGCTGTTGGTATCTTCCTCATTTTCACAGTACTTCAACTGTACTAATATTAAAGTATTTGCTCAGACTGTAAGGCAAGATGAAGGTTCTGATATGTAAAGCCCCCCTTTTTTTAAGTCTAAATGGAAATTATATGTTCAGACTTACGTTTTGGGGACTAGACTACTTCAACCTAGTCATTTCTCTAACTTTTATGATCTTAAGAGTTACTCAATTTTATCACTACAATTAAATCCACTTAGTCCAAAATCTGTTATTGCTTGAAATAGAAAGTAGTGACTGACCAGAAAAGCATTACACATATTTTCCACTAATATTACTGTCTAGTTTTGATATGAAAGAAATATCTGAAACTAAGAACTGGCTTTGCATTTTCAGACTGACTTAGAAGAATATTTTGAAGCGCACAGCAGTTCCAAAGTTTTAACCTCTGATAGAACACTGCAGAAACTAAAGAGAACTAAACTGGATCAGGTAGGTTGCAAGGAATGTTACTTCTTAAATTTTTCTTATTGTAAGATGAAAATTGTACTACGTAAGTACCATATTTAAAGAGTAAGTGCACATAAGCAGAATTGTTGTCCTGATCAAATTAAACACAAATTAATGTGACATAACTTGCATATCTTATATTAATACTGAATGACTTACTGGATTAGAATTCTGTTTGGCATACTATAATTATACACTTTTCCCCTCTTATTTCTTCAGGATCTATAATAATCATTAGGGTCATAGTTTATTTGATATCCATGTACCATTAATGTCTATTATTCATTTAACCCACATATTTATTTATTGAACCTCAAACTGATCATAAAATAAGTGACCTGACTCTCAGTTACAAACCTAGCAAAAAGCAAGAGGGTGTTTTGCTTCTTGCTGTTATGAAAACCATGCTCAATGCAGTAATGTAACAAGTTACTATATACTAATGGTTCAATTATCTCATTTTATTGGAAATACCATATAGTGACTTGTTGAGGTTTTGACTGATACCTCTTCAAGAGAGAAAGATCTTTCAAAGTGGGGTTGATAATCTAAGAATAAAGAAATTATTGTTGGCTCAAAGAGTATTAAGATTTATTATTCTCTGCAAGCTAGATCGTAGTGTAATTTTGTAAGGTATACAGAGTTTTGACAAGTTTTCAATCTATAGAAAAGTCTCTGTGACTTGGATGACATGATGCTGTGTGGTTGTTTTTGTTTTGTCATCTGGCCTATTGGTATGGAGACTTAGATCAGGGAGTAGCTGAAAACGTGTATCAAGAAGCCAGATGGTTCCAAGGAAGTGATGGCACTAACATCTGCTTAGTACATATTATTTCTATACAGGGGTGGGCAAAAGTTCATAATAAATTATACAATAATTCATTATAATACAAGAGTAAGTTGTTTTGCATAGTCACAACTATAAACCTACTTTTGTCCACCCTATATACAATGTAAGAAACATAGGAGAAGGATAAATAGGTCTAGGGTCAAAGTAGGGCTACCTGGGACCTAAAGGCTAAAGGGAACTCTAGGAGGGTGAAGGAAACACCTGTTACCAATAATGAGGTAGAGAATCGCACTATTGGTCCCCAAACTTCCCCCCTCTCTACATCCATTCCCTTTGTCATGTGACTTTGCAATCCTTCCCACTAAAGAAGTGGAGTCTAGTTCCCTGCTCTCTGACTTTGCATTTCACCCATGTGATTTGCTGTAGTCACTAGAATAAGGCAGAAATGACACCGAGCCAGTTTCACACTGAAGCTTTAAGAGGTCTTGTGTTTTTCCACTTCTCTTACCTCTCTAACATTATCATGAAAAGAACATGCCCCAGCTAGCCTGCTAATCCAAGGAGGAAGATACACATAGGTAAACAATGCAGTCTCAGTAGCATGTGTCAGTAAGCATTTATTTCTCATGTTTGGTAGGTCAGCTGGGGGTTGGCTAATCTAGGATTTGCTCCATATATTTTTATCTTCCTTTGTTGTCAAAGCTGGGAGGCAGGTTTAATTATCTCTTTATGGTAATGATCTTTTTAGAAATTAAAGTCTTATATTTTAAATTTATAATTATATAAATGGTTCCAGAAAAAATCTTAGCAAATTCTTCACTATCACATATTTGAACCAAAAAGAATGTTAAAAACTTTAAGAAAACAAATATTTAAATCATATTTGAAACATTATGTATATTTAGTTGATTCACTCATTACCAAACTAATGGCCTCTTTTAAATTCTACCTTTAAGGAAATATTTTTAATTTAGATTGATTTGATGTATGTGGTTTGAAAGTAATTTTCTTCCCTCTCTCTTCCCTTTTTTTTTTTAAAGCAAACTTTGCGTAATTTATTGAGCAAGGTTTCCCCTACCTTTTCTGCTGAACTCGAACAACTAAATCAACAACATGAACAATTATTTCATAAGTGGATGTTGCAGTTACAGTAAGTACTGTCATCGTTGCAAACCCTTGTAAAATAAAGAATAATATATATATGTCTGTTATTATCAAAGTAATCGAACATTTAATTTTCTTTTTGCAACAAATGATAAATATTTTTATTCATGTATAGAAATTTGAAAATGTAGATTTTTTTTCAATTTTATGATGCACATGTAGAAATGTTATTATGTGACTTTTAGATATTCTTGTTTTCAAGAACTTTGTCTTTTCTAAGTTTAACAGATGTGAAAGCCATTTGTGAGATAAATAGCCTTTCTTAAAATTAAGGGTTATTATTCATAAAAATATTTAAACATCTAATTTGTTGGAATATATCAATTATATTTTAATCTAGTTTTTCATAGTAAAGTTCTTAAAATGAAAGAATATGTATTTCTGTTCTTTTAATCTCATTCTATATACATACTGTAGACCTTTAGAATTTGGTGAGATCTGTCCTTTGAACATTATTTTACTATTTCAAAATTATTTCTTATAATATTTTTTCAGTTTTATCATTTTTCAGATACCTCATGTTGAATTTTAAATTTTCATTAAAATACCTAGAAAAATTATTAAAATAAACTAATTTTTTAACTGTAATTACTTTTATACTTGTGTTTAAAAGAACTTTAGTATGAGATTAATAAGAAGGCGGGACCACCAAGCAGTGGGAACATAGAAATTGCCCCACTTTTCCCCAATTGATTATGGTGGGTTTTTGTTTTTGTTTTTCCAATAACAGGTCAAGGGTTATAATAATAAGAAAGTGATTGTCTTCCCTGCTATGACCTTAGCTCCTCTCAATAGCTCTTTGTGGTTTATTATAAATTTCTAAAGCAGCTCTTCACTCTATTCCCATTCCCCAATCCATCAATTCTTCCTTCTTCCAGTATGTCAACTTTAATAACTTGATTTGTTTTGCTTCCTAGCTTGTACCTTATAGTCAACTACTTGCTAGCACTTTGAATTCCCTTGGTACTTGTTTTGCTGCTTCTATCTCGCTAATCTCTACCTTTGGGGTTATCGCTCTCTGTTCTTCTATTTCTAGGCTATCATGCATTGCTACAGAGCATCACATAAATACTGTTTCTGACTGACCTCCATACACAAACATGGAGTTGAACTTCAGTTTGACCTGTAGTGTGCCACATTCTGTATCATCTCATTCATTTTCTGGGCCTCAGTTGCTTTTTGTATGTGAATAACTCCCATAACTGTATCTCCAGCCCAGCCCAGCTCAGATCTCATTCCCCAAGAGCAGACATGGATATCTGAATACTGGATGTCCTATAAATAATTCAGTGCACATAAAATTTACATTCCCACCCACCCCTGCTGCCTCGTACAGTGAATGCCACCCCATTCATGGAAAGATGTCTATGCCAAAAATGGAGTTATTCTTCAATATTCCCTTTTCCTCACCCCCCACTTCTAACTACCTTCCAAATCCTATTGATTTGACTTATGAAGCTATTGATACCTTACATTTTTCTCCTTGACACCTAATTCAAGTCAGTTTTATTTCTCCTTATCCATTCCTCCCACTCAGCCACTGTGATCTTTCTAAAAAGATCATGTTAATTTCCTACTTAAAACTTTTCCATTAACAACTGACTAGTTACTAATAAATGCTCACAGTCCTTGAAATAAAATCTAATTGTTTTAGTTAACTTAACAAGACCTTTGTGACTTGGCCTATTTTAATCTATCATCCCAATTTAATCTATCAATTAAAACTCTGCTTCAGCCTATAAAACTTTTTAGTACCTTGAACCAACCATGTTGTCCTTTTACTTCCATGCACCTGTCACTTAAACGTAATATGAGCTGGAGAGAAAGCTACTAAAATTGGAACTCTAAGCTCCGATTTTATACGGATAATAAAATTGTGCTTTTACCTTGTATGAGTTAGGAATCAATATAGTTATTTAGCCTTCTCAGT
Source organism: Glossophaga mutica (assembly GCA_039655065.1). NCBI lineage: Eukaryota > Metazoa > Chordata > Mammalia > Chiroptera > Phyllostomidae > Glossophaga > Glossophaga mutica. Next base: position 29,089,089 of record CM077306.1, read on the forward strand.
TCTTCCTGTATTCTTCTATGAGCTTAAATTAGGGAAACTGGTTGATTATAAAACTGACAATAAGAGCTACTGAACTTTAATTTCATGAATGCTATCTTTCCTAACAGCCTGGGGTTCAACATTGTACTTTACGGTTTGGGTTCTAAGAGAGATTTACTAGAACGGTTTCGAGCTACCATGCTGCAAGATTCCATTCATGTTGTCATCAATGGTTTCTTTCCTGGAATCAGTGTGAAATCAGTAAGTTTCAAAAATATCAAAAGGAACATCTGCCAATTTATACCCCCATGTTAATGAGGATGCTACTTCTCATTCTGGAGTATTCAATATTTATTTCTAGCCTTCCTACTAGTAGAATTGCAGGATGGCTAAGATCATGTGCTTGGGCTCAGAAGGTTCTAGCTCTGAATCCCCCATCTTTGAATTTCCTGCTTTGTAACTGATACTGTATTAAATCTTAGGGAAAAGTTAGCTTTGTGTACTGCACCAAATACCAACAGTACTTTCCTGAAGGATGGAATAATGGGGGACTTGCATGAATTTATTTTATAATGCTTTTATGTCACTTTGGTACTCTAAAAATAATAAAAATATAAGTAGTACTTTCTAGTTTTATAACGCATTTATAGATCATTTTTACTCCAAATGCTTGTATTTCTTCATCATTTGAAAATTAATATAAACCTTTTGGGTGTTGGATATTCCTTTCCAAAAGTGTTCTTAATGTTTGTGTACTGTTTCCTTTGATCTATAGTTTTCTAATGTTTCTCATATTGTTGGGTTTTTTTTTGGGGGGGGGTGGATTTTTGTATCTTTGCATCTTTGCTGTTCCCTGTTTTCTTTCTTTTAACCATAACTTATGTAAAAAAATCAATATAGATATACTTAGAATTTTTTAAGTGACTTTTTCATATTTGGTTGGAAATCCAAATTTGTTTTTAATTTATAAAAAAGGATTGATTTGCTAGCTGTATTTATCTTATATGATAGAATAAGTTATAATTGATGTACCTCTTGTGCTTTTATGATATAGATCCTGAATTCTATAACAGAAGAAGTCCTCGATCATACGGGTACTTTCCGCAGTGTACTGGATCAGCTAGACTGGATAATAAACAAGTTTAGAGAAGGTAACATGAAGTAGATGCCTTGGTTTTAGGGTGAAGCTAAGCATACACTTCTACTTACTCGTGTTTTAATGCATACAAAAATGAGGATTGTTTTAATAATGTCACTTTCCTCAGTTCTGATTTAGATTGCTCTGAAATAATATGTTTTCTTTTTATGTGAACTTCACTAGTTAACTAATAGGAAAGAACTATTCCTACTACCTTGAATTTGTATAACCAAAGCTTCTTATTTCAGAATAATTTTCAGGTTTTATTTGGAAGTTGTGAAGTGCCTCCAGCTGATTGGTATACTTTGATATTTTTATATTCAATATTTTTATAAAACATTCTTATTTATTCTGAGTGAATATCACTTCATTTCAATAACTTCATATACTAAAGTCTGGAGTAAAAACATTTTTTGTTATTGTGGTGTGAATGTTCTGGTTATGTGAGCATTTCAAAAAATTAGAAATAAAGTTATTTATTCTCTAACAATATCATTTAGTCATTGCTTAAGAATTGAAGGGAGTGCTTGATTATGCTTAACTCATTTGATGGATAATCTCGATATTGTTTGTATGCTCATTAAAATAGATGCCTAAGTCATTTCATATATGCCCATATACATATAGTATATGTATTATATATGCCATACATGTTATATATATATGGTATGTTTGGTACATGCATATACATATATGTATGTGCCAAATATATATCATATGGTATATATGATGTATATTTATAATCACATATAATTACATAATATAAATAAATGTAGTATATACTATTTATGTATAATTTATATGTTTACTTATATATAATTTAAATACTATTGGCTGGTGGCTTCTAGAATTCAAGGAACCTTAGACTTTCAAAATGTGTCATCTCAGAGTCTTTGTCACTATATTGTCTCTCTTGTTCTTCTATCCCCAGAGTAAGAGAAATTTACTTATTCTCTCTAAAAGGCTCATCTTCTAACATAACTGCCAAATGTCCCATTTCTTATCAACCCCTAAGAGACTTACAAATAGCTTTTAAAAATGTAGAGGACTTCTTCCATCTTTGGAAAAAATTTTACCTTATTGTACTGCCCTTCCATGCTATTTTATTTCCCTATTTCAATATGATTTTAGGGTTTTTGAAGCCATGTCCTGCCTTCTGCTTTTTATCTATTTCCTTAATTTCTTGCTCCTGTGTTACCTGAACTGTATGCTTGAAGATCACCTGTAATTTCCTTCTTACTAAACATGTTGGCCTTGGCTCGTCCTTTATCTTGATTTCTGCAGTATTTAATGGTGTTGACAGTTTCATCCTCCAAATTCTTTTTTTTTTTTTTTTTAAGTTTTTTTTTATCCTCACCCAAAGACATTTTTTCATTGTTTTTAGAGATAGAGAAAGTGAGAGAAGGAAGAAGGGAGGGAGAGAGAGAGAAACATCAATTGGTTATTGTTAGCATGGTTGGGGACATGGGCTATGATAAGAATTCACAAAGAGAAAGTGTAGAGAGTAAAGTTTTTATTCACTCTCTAAGAAAGGAGAGGGGCATGGTGTGGAGAGATACACCAGCCCAAATTCTTTTTTTTTTTTAATAAATTTTATTCATTTAATAAATTTTATTCATTTTGGCTATTACAGTTGTCCCAATTTTTACCCCTTTGCCCCCCTGTACCTGGGACCCCCATCCCTTCTGGCAAGTCACCTCTCCTTAGTTCATGTCCATGGATCAGGCATGTGAGTTTTTTGGCTATTCCATTTCTGTGCTTAACACCTGCCTGTCTCTTCTGTACCTACAACTTTATACTTCTTAATCCCTGCACCTTTCCCCTCATTCTCTCCCTTCCCCCACCCAGCAGATAACCCTCAAATGATCTCCATATCTATGATTCTGTTTCTGTTCTGCTTGTATGCTTAGTTTGTATTTTTGGATTCAATTATTAATAGTTGTGAATTTATGGCCATTTTAATGTTCATAATTTTTATCTTTTTCTTAAATAAGTCCCTATAACATTTCATATAATGATGGCTTGGTGATGATGAACTCCTTTAGTTATACCTTGTCTGGGAAGCACTTTATCTGCCCTTTGATTCTAAATGATAGCTTTGCTTGAGTAATCTTGGTTGTAGGTCCTTGCTTTTCATCACTTTGCATACTTCTTGCCAGTCCCTTCTACCTATAAAGTTTGTTTTGAGAAATCAGCACAGTCTTATGGGAACTCCTTTGTAGCTAACTCTCTGCTTTTCTTTTGCTGCTTTTAAGATTCTCTCTTTCTCTTTAACCTTTGGCATTTTTTAAAGGTTTTATTTATTTTTAGAGAGAGGGGAAGGGAGGGAGAGAGGGAGAGAAACATCAGTGCCTCTCACGTGGTCCCCACTGGGGACCTGGCCCGCAGCCCAGGCATGTGTGAACTGGTGACCTTTTGGTTTGTAACCCACGCTCAGTCTACTGAGCTATACCAGCGAGGGCTAACCTTTGGCATTTTCATTATGATGTGTCTTGGTGTGTTCCTCTTTGGGTCCATCTTGTTTGGGTCTCTGTGCTTCCTGGAATTGTATGTCAATTTCCTTCAACAAATTAGGGAAGTTTTCTTTCATTATTTTTTCAAACAAGTTTTCAGTGTCTTGTTCTTTCTCTTCTCCTTCCAGTACCCCTATGATTCGAATGTTGATTGTCCCAGAGGCTCTTTCACCTATCCTTGTTTTTTGGATTCTTTTTTTCTCCTTGCTGTTCTGATTGATAGTTTTTTTCTTCCTTATGTTCCAAACCATTGATTTGATTCTCGGCTTCATCCACTCCACTGTTGGTTCCCTGTAAATTTTTCTTTATTTCACTTAGTGTAACCTTCATTTCTGCCTGGGTCTTTTTTATGCTGTTGAACACCCGATGAGTTCTTTGAGCATCCTAATAACCATTGTTTTAAACTCTGTATCTGGTAGGTTTGTTATCTCCATTTTGTTTAGTTCTTTTTCCAGAGTTTGTTCTGTTATTTCTCTTGGGCCATATTTCTTTGTCTCCTTGTTTTGGCAGCCTCGCTGTGTTTGTTTGTGTATGAAGTAGAGCTGCTTTGACTCCCTGTCTTAGTAGCATGGCCTATTGTAGAAAAGCACTCTGGTTAGTTGGATGGGGCGCAGCCTTAGGTAATCACCAGGTGGGGCAACCTGTGTGAACCAGGCTGATGGAGTCTCAGATACAGTGTCACCTCTCTATGGCTCTGTGTGGGAGAGGGCTCAGAATGGGTCTCTGCTGCTGCCTGGGCTCTTGAGTTTTGTTCTGGAGGAAGCTGTCTCCCAGCACTTGGCCTGATACAGGACACTTGAATTTCTCCCTGTATGCCACTGGTGCCCTTCCAGCTGCTGCCCTGGTAGTAAAGCCCAAAGGGAGTGAGTCTGAGTAAGTTCTAAGTCCATTGTGGGCCCTTTAAGAGGAGACTCCTGAGAATCCTGCAGTTTCTTCTGCCAACCCCCACTGTTTTTACAGCCAGAAGTTATGGGGACTTTCCTTGGCACTGAAACCCTGGGCTGGGTGGTCTGGTGTGGGGCCCAGATCCCTGGCTCCTGAAGAATCTCTCCACCCATTCTGTGTCTCCAAGCCTCCATCCTTCCTACCTGTCTGAATGAATGTGACTTCTTTAATTCCTTGGTTGTTGGACTTCCATACAACTTGATATTCTGACGATTCTGGGTGATATTTGTTTTGTAGTCAGGTTGTAATTTTTGCTGTGGTTGTGCAAGGAGGTGAGCTGTGTTTACCAATGCCATATCTTGACCAAAGTTCATCTGCCAAATTCTTCCTTCATTGATTTATGATGTATTACTGTTTTCACTTTCCTGATTCCTTGAGCAGTGTCCTAAACCCTTCTCCTCCCATTTTTTTGGTTTCCTTTGGCTTTTGTGATAAGAGTTTTCTAAATTAACTCTTGATTTTTAATGAGAATACTCTGTCTCTTTCTGTGTGTGTTTCCCTTCCACTCCCACATTGCAATTCAACATGCAGATTCACCTCCAATCCAATATGCATCTTTAAAAAAAAGATTTTATTTATTTATTTTTAGAGAGAGGGGAAGAGAAAAAGAGGGGGAGAAACATCGATGCACAAGATACGTTGATTGGTCACCTCTTGTATGCCCCCAACTTGGGACCTGGTCTGTATCCCAGGCATGTGCCCTGATCAGAAATGAACCAGCAACCTCTTGGTTCACAGGCCGGCGCTCAATCCACTGAGCCATACTGGCTAGGGCATCTTGCATTATTTCCTATGCCTTATTACAACTGCTTTCTTTATGGTCTGATTCAAGTGCTAACCATTCCAGTGAAGTTTCTAATCCCTCTAGTCCCTATTGATTTTCAATGAATTTTATTTTTGAAGGCTTTAATAATGTCTTGCCTATTTTATGAATAACTGACATATCTTCTCACATAAACTGCATCTGCCTAAGCAATAGTTACTTTGTCCTGTCATATATTGTTTAATCCATATTGTGTGTGGTAGGGAAGTCACAAATACTCATCGAAAATAATAATTGAATTCTCTTTACTTGTAGATTCTTCTTTAGAACTCTTCCTTCTCATCCACAATTTGGATAGCCAAATGTTGAGAGGAGACAAAAGCCAGCAAATTATTGGACAGTTGTCATCTTTACGTAACATACACCTTATAGCATCTATTGATCACCTCAATGCTCCTCTTAGTAAGTTAAATATTACTGTTTTTCTTTCCTGAGATAGCAGTCTTAGAAAATTAATTTTCTTAATGTTGTCATAACATTTTTACTATTTTTAGTACAGTTTTAGTTCTTTTGTTGCATCTTTAAAGATACAGGTTGCCAAAAATCTAGGTGTCCTCAATATGATTTAGAACATTGTTGGAAATAAAAATTCAAGTTCTAAAGGAGGCATTTTACACCTAAAGCTTCAAGGAAGAGAGGAGACCCAACTATTATTTTGGTCTTTTCCCACTCTTTGTGATATTGCAACATTTGTTTTATGCAGTTTAATTCAGAGATTTATTGAACAAAATGTTAAATTATTAAAAAGAATGCCTTAGTAGTGCTAATATATTTTAACTTGTATTTAATATGCTAAGGAATATTAGATGTTGATTGACAATGAAATTAGATTGTCAGGTACTGATTTGGATGGGGAAAATGGCAAAAATGGAAGCTTTCAAGATTTGGTTTTTACTTAATGCTTTCTCATTCTTCCCTAGAGTGGAATTTAGTAACATGACAATATAAAAATAATTAGTAATTTTTTATTTCTTTGATCATGTGCTCTAGTGTGGGATCATGTAAAGCAGAGTCTTTATAACTGGCTCTGGTATGAAACTACTACATATAGTCCTTATACTGAAGAAACCTCCTATGAGAATTCTCTTCTGGTTAAACAATCTGGATCACTGACACTTAGTTCTCTGACTCATGTCTTACGAAGCCTTACCCCTAATGCAAGGTAAGAATGAAAACTATTGTTTCTTTAAAAAGAAAAAAAAAAACTATACATTTAAAGACATGTACTATTATGTTTAATGGCAATACTAAAGTTCTTACTTAGTCTGAAGGATTAAGAGAATAGCAGTCATAATAGTTGCTAGCACTGGGTTACGTAATAGACTGCTCAGTAGTAGTCATCTATCAAATTGCCCAATAATAAGCAGGGGTTGCAACATTTTTTTTCATAATAGATTTTTTGTATTTCTTTTTTTTTTTTTTTATTTTTTATTTTTTTTTTTTTTAATTTACTTATTTATCTTTAGAGGGGAAGGGAAGGAGATAGGGAGAGAAACATCAATGTGCGGTTGCCTCTTGTATGTCCCCTGCTGGGAACTGGCCTGGCAACCCAGGCATGTGCCCTGACTGGGAATCGAACCGCGATCCTCTGGTTCGCAGGCCCGCGCTCAATCCACTGAGCTACACCAGCCAGGGCGATTTTTTGTATTTCTGAATAAGAGCATGTTAGCAGTCATTGTGGAAGAATTTTGATGGACTTAAATTTGATGGTTATTTTTTTTTTTTTTTTTGAAAATGCAACTGCTCCAAACAGTTTTTTTTTTTTTTTTAAAGATTTTTATTTATTTATTTTTAGAGAGGGGAAGGGAGGGAGAAAGAGAGAGAAACATCAATGTGTGGTTGCCTCTTGCATGGCCCCCACTGGGGACCTGGTCCACAACCCAGGCATGTGCCCTGACTGGGAATCGAACCTGCGCCACTTTGGTTCGCAGCCCGCGCTCAATCCACTGAGCTACGCCAGCCAGGTTGATGGTTATTTTTAATGATACATGAATATTATAATTCAAACACAGGTTCCTTTACATGAAATAGTTCATCTGATTTTCATAACTACCACTCTAAGGTGGATATTACAGTAAAGGGCATAGAGATTTTGATTCAAATCCACCTGGCTCTAAAGCTCATGCTTTTAAATACCTTTGTATTATATCTCCAGTGAAGTAATTTCAGCAGCCTAACCAAGACGTATATCTGAATTTATACAGTCTAAGAAAAGCTGGATATAGCATAAGCGAGCAAAAAAAATGAATTGTAAGAAAATTAACCTGTTGAAAGAGGCTTTTAGTAGCAACCTACCCCCCAAAGCATAGAATCCTAGAACTATTTTTAAGCAAATATTAAGATTTGAATAGATAAATATTAGGTTCTTGGATGAGTGGAACAACTGTTATAAAGGTAGCAATACCTTTCAAGTTAGAAATGTATTAGATCTATAAACCAAATTTTAGGTGATTTCTGTGCTTGAAATTAAAATACAAACATCTTTAGGAATAAGCAGGTGAGACTAACAAAGTCTTTTTTTTCTTTAAAGTGTAATGAGGGAAGTTACGGAATAGTCCCATATATGTAGATTACAGCATAGGTAATATAATCATTAATATTGTGATAACTTTGTATGGGGCCAGGTGGGTACTTGAAGCAGGGAAAGACCACTCTGTAACACACTTGATTTTCTAGCCACTTCACTATACATCTGAAACTAATACAGAACAATACTGAATGTAATTGGAAAATTAAAAAAAAAATTTTTGAAGAGCAATAAAGGGATACTTGTATATAAGTTGGCACAATACTTTCACACTTTAATTCATCTCTTCTTAGGCCAAACACACTGCATAATAGTTTAATATAAAATAACAAAAATAAAAGATACAGCCTCACTCGAAAATAGGAACATCTCCATGGGACAGAATCATAAAGCAGTGAGAGAGTTGAAGCCACAGTCCGGCTGTGTCCTGGATCTGGAAGCAGCATTGGCAGCCAGGAATTGACTTATGTGGGATAACAGTAGTGTGCCAATGTCATTTATTGTCCAAACCCCAGACATTTTTTGTTAAGGATAGATATTAAACTGGACAGGATGGTAGATATAAAAATAAAAAGCATGTAAAATAGGACTTACTGTACAGTGTTCAAATTTATACAGGATGGGCAAAAGTAAGTAGGTTTACAGTTGTGAGTATGCTAAACAAAGTTTATTGTATTATTGTTAGGTAACAGCTAGGAATGAGTGGCTGGAGGGGAAATAAAGCAGGGCCCCTGCCATTACAATCTAATAAAGAATTTAAAACAGGATGCTAGAAAGAAAAGGGAGTCATGTCTCACCCACTGACCCAGGAGTCCTGAGCCCCGTCTCATTAGATTGCCAGGTGTTCCAAACATCACAAGCAAAACTATAATACTGCAGGATGAGGGGAACCCTTAAAATTCTGTGTGTATCATCTCCACTAACTGGGAAAGAAAGCCTTTGTAATTGTCCCAAGGTCTGGGAGAGGAGGAGGGGGAACCTAGAAACTGGTTAAACTATATAACCCCTGAATCCCAATAGTCGAGTCGGTGCACTCAGATTAGGTAGGTGCCCACTTGTAGCCAGGGGCTCAAGTTGTATAGATAACAAACTTACTAACAACTTTATTTTCTCTGTCTGTGGGACATTCAGATTAGCTGGGTGCCTACTTGCAGCTTTGTGCTTGTATATGTTTCATAAATAAACTTGCTATCTTATTTCTACTGTACATGTTTCTCTCTCACCTGAATTCTCTCTTGCGAGCAAGATAAGAACCAAGTAGAGGTAGCCCCCTGACTCGGGTCTCCTCAGTAACATTATTATGTATTAATTATTATATTATTTTCCATAGAAACCACTCTAAATCTCCTTTTACCCACCCCTGTATATATGTGTGTGTACACACATACATAAGTAAAATTTTTAAATGTAAGTGGATATGAAAAATTCTTAATTTAGAATAGTACTGATCCTAGGAAAGAAGGAAGGAAAATAGATAGGAGAATGGGGTACACAGGAACTTTCAAATAGATCTTAGATTTTCTTTTTGCTAGCAATTTCTTGTCCATTTATTTGTTTCTCTTTGTTTTTAAAAAACTTTTTGTTTTGAAATAATTACAGATTCACAGGAGGCTGCAAAGAAATGTACAGGGAAGTCCCAGCACCTCTTTCCCAACCGGCCCTCAGGCCGACATGTCATACCAAAGTGCAGTATTAAAACCACGAAACTGACATTGGCCTGATCCATAGAGCTTATTTAGATTTCACCACTGATACACTCTCTCATTTGTGTTTGAGTGGGTGTGCATGCGTGTGTGTTTACTTCCGCAGTTTTATCATGGGTAGTTTTTCCCAACTACAGCCAGAATCAAGATACTCAACTGTATCATCACAAGTCTCCTTTATGTTAACCCTCAAATACTAATGAATCCTGTTACTTCATAAAGCTGTTTTTGTTTCTTTGAAATAAGATTAGTATTGTATTAATACTGAAATAGGTATTAAATGGGTATCTACTCAAATTTTTGATGGAATTAGGAACAGAAAAATCTTTATTCGATTTTACTGTTAGGCTTAGTGCTAATGGGACTACTGCAAGTTGCTGTGTATGAAGTTGGGGATCTGCAATATAAATACAAGAATAAGTACACTAACTTCACTAAAGCAAATATTTTTTAGTTTGGCATACTTAAATGTGTGCTCGCCTTCAACACTTTTTAAAAAGTATATTTAAACTACTATAAAATTTTGGTTCATTCTGCAAACTCCAATATCATTTAGTCTTTACTTTATATGAATGTGATTGATCAAAAATCTTAACCAAAATGTAGCGGTGGAGTTAGTGGCAGTACTATTGACCCTTGAACAACAGGGGTTTGAACTGCACAGGTCCACTTTTTTACACTCAGACGTTTTTCAATAAATATATAGTAAGCCCTCTGTATCCCCTTATTTCGTGTCCATGGATTCATCAACTGCAGATCAAAAACAGTATTTTTAATTCATGGTTGGGAATCTGCAGATGTAGAGGACCAACTCTATGCATTGTTCTACCCCATTTTGTATGAGGGCACTGAGCGTCCTTGGAGTGTGGTATCCGCAGGGGGTCCTGGAGCCAATCCCCTGAGGATACTGATGGACAACTGGTATTCAAAAGTTACACATGGATTTTCTATTGCTTTGGGGGGTTGGTGCCCCTAATACCCCCTTATTGTTCCAGAGTCAACTTATAAATTATGAAGTGGTCATTTAGATAATCCAAAATATGCTTATAGTAATTACATTATAGATTCTCACAAAAATGAAAACAGATTTAAAATTTTTGCTCTACCAAGGACTCCTGGGAAGCTTAGTTTATATAGCACTGCTTTTAACCCCATAATTCCACTTGGTCCACTCTCCTGCAGAAATAATTCAAAATCAGTGAAAAAATAAGGTGTAAAATAGCGTATACACCATATGTAAATGCATGAATTTATGTATTTCCATCCTATGTTATTCTACAGAGGTTTTAGAAAGCAGCATACACAAATATCTCCACATCAAATGCTAGTGGTTATTTTAGGGCTACGGGATTTTATTATACCAAGTTTTCTACAGTGGACTAACCTTTTGACTTAAAAAAATAGTCCTAGATTTTCCTTAAAAGGAAGTAAAAAAACTTTTCCTTTTTATATAGGCCAGTATATGATGTTGGAGAAAGGAACAGAAGCTAATATAGACAAGCCAAGTATTTCACGTTCTCTTCATGTATTTTACTACCAGCTGTTATCTTCTGATAATAACATTTTGGATTTTAATTCCTGTTTGTTTTTTGTTTTTTTCCTTAGGGGGATTTTCAGGCTGCTAATAAAGCATCAGCTGGGTAACCAGGATAACCCTTCTTACCTTGGTATCCAATATTTATGATACTAAATTGTGTGACTTTTGTTTCACCCCATAAATTCGTTTTTCTGTAATCTAATAATAGCACTGCAGTTTTTCACTGCAGTGAGTGAATGGTTTGCTCTGTGATCGGTGTGTGTGCCACACAGCAAATGTTCTAACAGCCCAACAGATGCACTGCTGAGCAGGCTGCTTGTCGATGTGAACTGAAAGGCAGCCCTAGCTTGCTTTTTAGATTTCTTATGCTAATTATGGATAGATGTCTATCAATTACATATAGATTGGGCATCTTAGCAGATTTTCCTCTCTTTGAGTAAAAATAATGTAATTTAAACATTTTAATAATTGTTCAGCTCTCATGGCTTACTAGTTCCCTCTTTAAAAGTCAGTTTTATTTAAAACTGCCCACAGGGTTATGTAGTAACTTGATCACAGTTGACTATTTTCAACCAATCAGTTTTGTTTAAAAAAATATGTCACAGTATTCTCTAGTTTTGCTTCTTCCAGAGGTACTTTAAAAAAAAAAAAAAATCAGCTGCAGCTGAGTCAAATTCGGGGCCCGCCACACCCGTGGCAGGCCCCGGCTCCGCAGGCTGCCACAGAAGCACTGTGACTCATGGGCCCTGATTCCCTGCTGGGCTTCAGGGATAAATTTGGTCACAGACACCAAGAAAAAACAAATTGTTACTTAGTCATTGCTTTGAAATACTGTGCACAGCACTCGTCTGTGTTCTTTGGTGTGGGTATCCATATGCAGGTCATGTCTTAAATGCTGACTTATGTTCAAATCTCCTTTCGAATCTTCAGGACTTTCTTTTCAAGATTTCTACCAGCAGTGTCGGGAGGCATTCCTTGTCAATAGTGACCTGACACTTCGGGCCCAGTTAACTGAATTTAGGGACCACAAGCTTATAAGAACCAAGAAGGTGAGACTTTGCTATTATGGCATTATATTCCAGGACTAGCATATCTTGGACAAGTGAGCCTTTGACTGAGATCTGATTATGAAACTGAGATTCCATGATGGATCACAAGGGTCCATTTAGGCAGTGTATCTTTTGAGTTCTGTAGAAAGAGACAAGGTGGAACTACTTGGTTTTAGAGCAAAGCACAAAACCTAAGTATTATCCTATCCTAAATATTAGAATATAGTGGTAAGAAAAGAATCCTTTTCTCATAGAACTTTAATTCTAGTGGAGGAGATGGACGTGTTCAATAATCTGACACATGTATAGTTTTACTGTGATAAGCCCTATGATCAGAAGGTACATGGTTCTGAAAGACCGTATTAAAACAATTGGATTCAACCTAACTGTGGATATCAGAAACCATGAGTTGAGATCTGAAGGCAGACTAAGTTATAACTAGTCAGACAGGGAAGAGAAGAGCATTCCAGGCAGGAACGTGTAAAGAGACCCTGGAAAAAAAGGGCAGCCAGCATAGCATAAGATAAACCTGAAAAAGTAGTAATCTAAGGCCTAGACCATGTATGACTTTTGGGCCAGGGAAAAGATTTTAATCTTTATTCAACAGTATTGGGAAGGCATTAAAAAAATGTTCTGACTCTGTTATCAGAGTGAAATGGGGATTGCCCACAGTCAGTGTACCAGGACCAGCAAGGACGGTGTCAGTAGTCTGGGTGAGATGATGGTAACTTGGACTAGGGTGAAGGGAAAAATGTGGTTGGGTTCAAGATATACTTAGGAGGCAAAATTGACAAGAACTGATGATAGATTGGCTATTGGAGCCAAGGGAAAGTGTCAAGAGTAATTCCTGTTTTCTGGCTTGCATAACCAGAGAGATGGTGGACTCATTGGATGAGAAACGGGAAGGCAACATTTTAGGGGAAACAGATCATGAGTTCATGATCTTGGTTTGTTTGGACTTACTGTGTTTGAGGTTCCTTTGAGATTTCCAAGTGGAGATGTCAGCTAGAGAATTGGATTCCTGGGACAAGAAACCAGAGGAAAGATCTGGGCTAGACAAATACAGGATTATGATTCCTATGTATTTAGGTTGTGATGGAAACCAGGCATTGGCGGGGCTACCTAGAGAGAAGACTAGATTAGAGGGCCAGGAACAAGTCTAGAAGTGTGACATTTAATGGCCAAGTAAAAGATAACCCTGCAAGCTGAGAGAAACAGCCAGAGTCAGGAAGAAAACCAGGGTATGATATTTAAAAAGCCAACAAAAGCATGTTTTAAGGGAAAAAAATGGTTAGCAGTGTCAGGTGCTGCTGAGATGACAAAGAGGACTAAAAATACCTATTGGATTTATGGAATTCCTTGGTGATAAGCCAGTGATTTTTCAATTGATGCCATATCTGACTGTTTAGTGGCATGGCCTTTTTTTCCTTAGCCAAAAAAAAATGACAACTGCCAATACAATAGCTATCAGGTGTGAATGATTCAAAATTATACCTTACTTTTTTTGTCAGATCAGCAAAAAATATGGTTTTTTTTTTTTGGTGTGCTGCAGAACTTTAGTAATTAGTTTATGTGTGCCATGAGATAAATGAAAATCACTGGTCTAAGCAAAAGCTCATTTGGGGATATGAAAATGGTGGCAGTAGCTAGGTTGAGGGAAGAGTGAGCAGATGGAGACTTTTAGCAACTCTTCTGGAAAGCTGCAGAGGTTGGGTAATAATTGGGAAAGAATGAGGAGTCTAGTGAGGGTTACTTAAACATAGGAGATACCTAAATGTATTTTTAAAACCAGTGGAAAAGTTTCAATGGAAATGGAAATAACAGTAATCAACAGTGTAAGATCTAGAAAGAGCAGGAGGATGAAGAAAATAGCCCTTTATTCACACCCTAGTCATCTTTTCTACTATGAAGTGGCTTAACCATAAACTCCATGTATTTGAATAGATATATGTCTGGGTGCCCTTTTCCCTTAAATTTTATACTTACATATATAAAAATATTAAGTCCATTTTTTTAACCTAAATAGGATTCAAATTTATCTCTTACAAATGACTAACATCCAGGGTATTCTTATATCTTTTAGGGAACTGATGGAGTGGAATATTTATTAATTCCTATTGACAATGGAACATTGACTGATTTCCTGGAAAAGGAAGAAGAAGAGTCGTGAAACTATCCTTTATTTTTGAAGTCTGTGGAAAGGTTGTTACACTCCAGCTGCCGCTCCTCTAGTCTAAAGTGTTGTGTTTACTTCCAACATCAGACTTTTTCCAGTGTATAAGATTTAAAATTGGGAGGGGGGAATGTCATGAATTAGAAGCTTGCTTAGCCTGGCTGGTGTACCATCTGTAGTACTGTGCTATCAGTGGTCCTCAAGTTGGAGAAAATGTGCCTTTCATTCATTACCTCTCTGGAGATTCTTGCTGGAATGAACAGTGTGCTCAGGGACTCTTTGGAACTGGATGTTTTTGAATTCTTTTATACTAGAGATGATATTACTCCTAGTTTTTTGAGGGCCTTTTAACACTCCTGGAGCTGATTGTTTGCAAATGTGCTTGTTCCAGAGTGTGAAAGTACAAAGACATTGGCATCACAGAAATTGCTTTATTTATTGTTCTTTGTGTTGGAACTGATTGGTGAAATGGAGAAGGCAAATGATTTCTGTTTCTGAAATGCCTTAACAACAGGTGTAAAATTGGGGAAAAGTAGGTGATCCAGCTTTCTCCTTTTGGATTTACGCTACGTACTGGGGTAGGGGACAGGGCATGACACTGTTCAGTTGGGATAGTGGGAAAAACATAACACATATATAGATAGGGTGTATACCCAGCCTAGAAAGCACATAAAAAATAATAAAACATGATATTCAGAACAGTTAAATGTGCCATCACCTTCATGATACAAGTGAGAAACCAGGCTAGAGAAATACATTTCTGAATTACATTTCAATCATTATTTTCAACAGAAAATAAAAATTTAATTATTCTTGTATATTGACATATTTTTCTTGTCTTGAATAATGTGCAGGTAAGTAGCATATTAATGGTTGGCTTTAAATTAATCTTAATTTCTCTATCAAGTACACCTAAAACTCTAAGACTTTTTAAATCATTTCTTTGTAGCATATAACTAAACAATTTTATGTTAAATTTGTATATTAAAGGTTTAATCTTGAATACAATTATTAATCAAAATATTTAAGAATTTTGTACATGATTAACTCTAAAATATTTTAAATTGTACCAAAAACTTTTCAATGAAAAGCAGTTTCTTTCGTTTCTTGACCCAGTCCCATAGGCAACCATTGATAATTTAATCTTTCAGAGGTAGTCTATGCACACGTAAGGGTTTCTGACTATATTTTTTCCTTTTAAAAATAGAAATGTTAGCACATACTTGCTGGTTTGCACCTTGCTTTTTTTGTGCTTACTACATCTAGTTTACAAATAACACATAAAAGAAGTATACAAAATCTTTAATGACTTAATGTGCAAACTTTACATTTGCCCTTAAATATCTAATTTATTTTTGTGCCTATACTTTTTGCAAGCAGTATGTGTCCAGTCTTTACTATTAATAAAAAGCCAATTTGGGTAGAATCTTTCATTTATAGTATTTTTTTTATTAAAAACATCTTGAAATTCCTTAAAAATTTTGAGTGTGTCTTACAAATCTGATGATTTTGGTAGAATTACATGTTCTTCAGTAATTTTTCAGCATCGATGTGCCTTAAGCTCTATCAGAGTTTGACTATGAAGGCTCTGATTTTTTGCTGTTATTTGCTTCTGACAAAATTGAACACAGCTGAAACCTTAAAAGATTTTTCTGGCTGCTCTTAATAAAATAGTAAATAGGTCAAGAAGGCACAGAGGATGTAACAGACATTTATACCCTACAAACTCGGCATAAGACTGAATTCCTTCATATATAAGATCAATGAGTTTGAGGAGTGATTAATAGATTTTGCTTAAATAAACTTTTAGGTGGGCCTCCAGCTGGACGCTGATGCCAGCATGCTGGCTTGGGAGCCAGCCTGCCCAGCTGTCAGCCCCACTTCCACGTCCAGGAAGTCATTATGTGACGAACACATTTTCATCAGATTTCCTATGAAATGTGAGAATGGCGTGCACTGCCAAGAAATGTGGAATTAGGTTCTAGCCTTTAGCTGTTTTCTTGATCTATGAGAATAAAACGAAAGGGGAAAGTCGCGAGCGTATTATGCCTGTCTCAAACTTCAGTTTTCAGATTGCAAAAGAGATGCTGAACAATTAAATAATCCAAAACAAGAGTTACCTGAAAAAAGTGTCCCTGAGAAAGCTAGCGATTATTTTTTAAGGTTTTTTTTTTTTTTTAGAGCGGGGAAAGGGAAAAACATCAGTGTGTGGTTGCCTCTTGCACGCCCCCTACTGGGGGCCTGGCCCACAACCCAGGAATATGCCCTGACTGGGAATTGAACTGGTTACCCTTTGGTTTGCAGGCCCGTGCTCAATCCACTAAGCTACATTATTGTTTTTTTATGAGGCTACTTGTTGGGGCAGAGTTTGGCAAAACAATGGAACAAACTGCATGGGAAACAATCATTGATCCTGAGAAAGGCCTGAGCAAACTAGATGAAAAGGAACTTGCCAAAAAGGAAGAGCATCATGAACTTCCTGAGAAAAATCAGGATGATTCAAATTCTGTTTATGATATCGAAATTGAGTTCCTGTAGGATGAACTGCAGCCCTGTGGCTGGGACAGTCATCTGACAAGTTCTGTACCAAAAACAAATTTATTGGGCTAGCAGAAACTCCATGTTTATACAGAGAATATAGATTAGTTCTAGAAAAGTGTAAAGAACACTAAATGTACATGTGTCACATTGGGACTGACCATGTTACTTTTCAGGGTGGTATGGCCATAGGCCCATGTTCCTTTTCAAAACCAGAACATGTAGAGCATCTACTACATAGATGCATGAGGAATACAGGAAAAACAGAATATAGGAATCTGACTTTAAGGAGCTTACAATCTAATTGGGAGATATGTCAAACATTTTTGAAAAGCCAATTAACAGTATTAGGCAGCACAAAGATTAAAGCCAAGTGCTTGATAAATGAAAAAAGGGAAGAGCCTAGATTACTGTAGAGTGGTATAGTCAGGGAAGACTTTGTCTTTTAGTGGCGAGATGGAACTTTGTTCTTTGAAATGGCAGTATTTGAGTAGGAGCTTATACAGGATTCCAGATGAGAAAAATGGAGGATGGGGGCAGAAAGAGATAGGACAGCAAGCACAATGCAGTCTGGTAAGATTGGAGGGCACATATGGTTACTAGGGGGTTATCCTGTATGCACTGTGTCTTCATATATACTTAACTCTGTTTTGTAAGTATTTAATTCTGGAGTAGAATACCCCTGGAAATGCATGTCATTTCATGGGCAGCATGGGAATTCTTCCCCTCTGCTATCAAGAAATACATACCAAAGGCATTCTGAAACCCTGAACCTCTTCCCATAAATAAGAGGTCTGTTTATAAAATGGGAATTCTAGTTAAAATGAAGAACACTTTTAGAAGTCTACATTTTTTCCCCAGCTAATTCAAATGTAGAGCCAGAAGCACCGTTCAGAATGTTTTTCTGTATTCTGGGAGGTGAGATGACCACCTGTTTTAGTTTGTTAGTCCTTAGAAATGGGAATAATACCTGTATCCTTGTTTATAAGGAATTGAAAATGTTTATAAAGCACCTAGTAGAGTGTTTGGGACAAAATTAATATTGTATAAATGATCACTAATATTATTCGAGAGCCAATCATCTTTATATATTAACTACAGATTACCAAATACTAAAACAAGTTATATAAATAATGATTGTGTATATTAAGTAAAAAAACCAAACCTCATCCTGATAAATCTCATTCAGATTCTGAAATTTAAAGGGAAGGTTACTAATCTAAAAATAAGAGAACACATACAGACCATATCACCTCCTAGAGGTTACTACCTAGAAATAAATGTCACAATTCCAAAGTTTTAAAGTATATTTTAACTTACAGGTAGAGGGGCCTAAAATGGCACATTCCATTATTATAACTAAGCTAAGGAGAGGATTACTTGAACTGCTTCCCAAGAATGTTAATAGATTTAAATCATTCTTGACTAGAGTTTATATTATATTCTTTATTTTCCCAATTCTTTTCTCCCCTTTCTCCCCCTCCTCCCTGCACCCTACCACCCTCCAGCATTTCCCCCAACCACTTAGTCCAGATCCATTGGTTGTGTATGTTCCTTGGCTTCTCCGTTACCCCGTCTATGTTGTGCCTACCTATTACGCTTCTTATTCCCTGTACCTTTTCCACCCATTCTCCCCCTCCCCACTGATAAATCCTCCATATGTTCTCCATTTCTGTGATTCTGCTCCTGTTGTAGTTTGCCTAGTCTTTGTTCTTGTTTCTTAAGTTGTTGTCGATAGTAGTTTGTTGTCATTTTACTGTTCATGCTTTTGATCATCTTCTATTTCTTAAATAAGTCCCTTTAACATTTCATATAAGATGGGCTTGGTGATGATGAACTCCTTTAACTGAACCTTATCTGGGAAGCACTTATCTGCCCTTCCATTCTAAATGATAGCTTTGCTGGATAGAGTAATCCTGGATGTAGGCCCTTGCCTTTCATGACTTGGAATACTTCCTTCCAGCCCTTTCTTTGGGACTCTCTGGGCTTCCTGGAAGTCTATGTCCTTTGCCAGGCTGGAGAAGTTTTCCTTCATTACTTGTTCAAATAGGTTTTCAATTTCTTGCTCTTCCTCTTCTCCTTCTGGCACCCCTATGATTCAGATGTTGGAGCATTTAAAGTTGTCCTAGAACTTTCTCAGCCTCTCAGTTTTTTGAATTCTTGGTTCTTCATTCTGTTCTGGCTAGATGTTTATTTCTTCAATTTGTTTCAAATCTTTGAGTCCCAGTTTCCTTCCCTTTTGGTTCTCTGTATATTTTCCTTTATTTCACTTTGTATAGCCTTTATTTTGTGACTGAACTCAATCATTTCTGTGAACATCCTGATTACCAGTGTTTTGAACTGTGCATCAAATAGGTTGGTTATCTCCTTGTCGCTTAGTTCTTTTTCTGGAGTCTTGATCTGTTCTTTTATTTGGGTCATATTTCTTGGTCTTGGCACACCTATTCTGTTGTAAAGGGTGGAGCCTTAGGTATTCACCAGGGCGGGGCAACCCTCTTTGCTGCATTGTGGTGCTGTCTGTGAGGGAGCAGTCAAGGAACAATGCCACTTGCTGGCTCTGCTCTAGCCCCACTTTGTCACTTCCCTCACTTCACACAAGTGGATGTGGCCTTTCAGATGCTGATTCGCAGATGGGTGGGTTTGTGTATGTTCTAGGATCCTGTGGGCCTCTCCCATAGTTTCTCCCACTGCCACGATTCCTGCAGATTTTCACATCCAGAGGTTTTTGAGTCTAGTTTCCCACGCTGAAACCATGGGTTCTGCAGTCTGTCTCACTTCCCAATGGTTCTTCCCAGTTTATCAAGCAATAAACATGAGACCAACTGGTCCACCAGCCACCTCTTTGGCTGTGCATCCTCTCCTCCCCGGATGCCTATTTCTGCCCCTTCTACCAGTATGGATGAATGTTTAACTCCTTGGTTGTTGGACTTCCATGAAGTTTGACTATGTGGCAGTACTGATTGTTTTTTGTTTTTAAATTTGTTGTTGCTCTTTTGGTTGTGCAAGGAAGTGAAGCATTTCTACCTGTGTCTCCATTGTTGTCAGAACTCCTGGGTTGCTTTCTCCAAATCCCTGGCATATCAGTACATGAACAGATCCTTTATTTTGTTTTTCATAATAGATATTTGTACTTTAATGACTGTTACATTACAGTTTTTACCCTAAAAACTACAGAATATTTGGTGAAGTTTAACAAACCAGAAACGACAATTTATATTCTAAAATGTTCTTCCAAAAGGATACAAACTACAGATTCGTGTTGTGCATTTGAATTAGGAGTGAAATGATTTGTTGATTGTCATTCTGTTCCTGTATGCATTACACCACCTGAAGAGGGTCCCTGTCTATTTCTGACAGGATAATATTAACCTTATTCTTCAAATGAGCACTCAGCATATCTTGAAGATCAGAAAGAAAGCCTCGCTCAGTGTTGCTATGTTCACAGAGGATAACATTTATTCCTTGGGAAGCAGCATCTAAAACGTCATGATGGGACATCTCACCTGCCAGCAAAGGAAAGAGCAAATACTTAAACATTAGACACAAGAGTCTGTGGAATTCTGAATCATTAGCAGCAGAAAGACTAAGTTTTCACTCTGTGTGAAGCAAATGTAATACAGCAGAACTTCACATATAAATGTAGAAAGTTATGTACGGTTTCTTACGTGTCCTCCAATTTAAAAAAGACAGACCATTCTGAGAATTCTAAATTCTTTCTCCTTGGCAGATGCAAGACCAGTATCCAAACTTGCATATCCAACAGTATCATTTAATACTGCCAGAACTAGACTTGTAAGAACACCCACTCAAATTGTTTCCACAATAAAATAGATGACCTGCTAAATAAAATGGGGCTTCAAAAAGTTTCTTTCCTATGTAATATTAAATAACAAATACTTCAAGAAAATCTTAGGCATACTTTCCAGAAGACTCCTTTATGCTTTGTGAGCATCAAAATATTTAGCATCAACCCTAGTCTACTTCATAAAGATTAAATGAGCTTCATGTTATATCTAAATTAAAAATGGTATTTTCCTCTGATGCAGACAAAATTCCTAGAAATCTGCTACTGCTGGGAAAGCATCTCATCTTTTGCAAAAAGGTTTTGGGAAAACTCAAATGTTTTGAATTTTTAAAAACACCATTTATGAATCAGATGACTTCTAATTTAAGAGCAAAGATATTTTGTGCAAAATTTGGCTTGTTCATAAAAAGCATAATTTTAAAATATATGTAGAAATAAAGGCATAAAAAATAAGGGAAAAAGGTTCTTAGAAAAAGTTTTCCCCCTAGAACATAAGTTTTTAAAAAATCCTCACCCAAGGATATTTTTTATTGATTTCAGAGTGGAAGGGAGGGGGAGAGAGAAATATCAATGTGAGAGAAACATCGATCAAGTGCCTCCCCGTATGCACCCTGACCGGGACGAGCCTGCAGTCTTCTGGTGTACAGAACAATGATCCAACTAACCCAACCGGCCAGGCCACCTCATCCCCAACATTTTTAACTGCCTACATTTCCATGCCCCCATATGTGTCATTTCATTATAAGGAATATTTTTTATTCAAGCACCTTTTAAGACATCTTAATCTATAATAAATAATAAAGTAAAAGGAGAAAAAGACACCAAGGTGGCCCAGTTAGAAGCCATGCTTTAGGAAAGGCAAGTTGGCTGCCTGGGATTGGTATAAATGCACTGGCTGCAAAAGGCAAGAAAGTGGGAAGATCCATGAAGACCCTACAGTAATAGCTGAAATCAAAAGCAAAGAAAAACTTGGCACAGCTGTGGGAAAGAAGGCAAATGAGAATTTATGTAGCATCTGCAAGAAGCAAGTTCCCCATCTCCTGCTCTTGCTAGGATATTATCCTTAATAACCTAATTCCAGGTCAAGCTTGATGAAAGGGTGATGAACAGTACCAGAGGCCTACATTTGTATATTTGGTCTTCTGACTCGTGCTTCTCATTCCTGCAGTTATATTTGAAGCGATGCTTCACAGGCTATAGACATCTAAAGTCAGGCAGATATGAAGATTATTTTCTATTTCCCCAAGTAAATAGGAAGGACATCTCAACATTTTGGAACTGTGTGAATTTATCTGATACACATATTGCTTTATAATTTAAAAAATGTTTAAAAAGTCATTATTTACAAGGAAACAATCAGACACCTCAAATTGAGAAATATATACCAAAGCAAAAGGCTGACGAACTTAAAAAATGTCAATGCTCTGAAGACAAACTAAGGAACTATTCCAGATGCAATGTGTGATCATGGATTGTATATTGATCAGAAAAAGAAATGCTACAAATTTTGATCAGTTAGCATAATCTGAACATATAGTGTATATTAAATAAATGTTTTAACAATATTAAATTCCTAATTTTTTAAAAAATACTTTATTTATTTTTAGAGAGGGGGGAAGGGAGGGAGAACAAGAGGGAGAGAAATATCAATTGGTTGCCTCTTGCAGGCTCCCAACTGGGTACCTGGCCTGCAACCCAGGCATGTGCCCTGTCTGGGAATCGAACCTGCAACCTTCTGGTTTGCAGGCTGGTGCTCAATCCACTGAGCCACACCAACCAGGGCTTAAATTCCTGAATTTGATCACTGGTCCATGGTTGTGTAAGACAATGTCCTTGTTCTTAGGAGATATATGCTAAAGTATTTAAGGGTAAAATGTCATCGTATTTGCAATTTACCACAAAATAGTTTGGGGGAAGTATATAAATATATATTTATACACAAATATATAATATATACAGAGAGAGAGAAAGAATGTACAAACATGGTGAAATATACCCATTAGTAATCTAGGTGAAGGGCATACAAGCCTTCATTGTACTATTCCTGCAACTGTTCTAAAGCTCTTAATTTCCTTCAAGGTAAAATGTTATTAGTCACACACCATGCTATAAATTATTCTGTCAAATTGCCTACACATTAAACGTTTATTTCAATCTGGTACAAGATTGAGGGCCTATCAAAATGTTACATCTTCAGAGAGACAGAAAAGAAAGCAGATAATGGTTGTGTATATTTTCAATGGGTTGAGAGCAATTACATCAGACTTGCTCAGATGCTGCACCGCTATGCTTCTGGATGTGACAATACTCCAAGTATATCAGCCTTTGTGAGAGGGTGCGCTAGATAATAAATCATGGGAGGCAGGAGAGGCACAGTAATGAAGAGGCACAGAAGTACTCTGGGAATGGCCAGAGGGTTAAGACCCTAGAGTCTTGATTCTGGAAGTGGGAAAGGAGATCTTTAACTTCCTCTCCTAAGACTGAGGAGGAGTAGAGGTGGAAAAGCAGCTGGTAGCAGTCAAGTGTACAAAGTGCCTCCAAAACCTTTGGCAGAATGATGAGCCATGTTATAAGTCAGTGTACAGATGGGGAGCCAAACAGTACTGTCCAACAGAAATGCAACAGGAGGTTAAGGACAAAGGGACAGGGGCTGGAGAGGAAGGCATGACCATCAGGGCAGGAGTCAGAGAGTGGCAGAAAAAGCTTCTACGTTTCTTTGAGCTTATCTCTAGACGTACAAAGAAAGGGGCAAGGAAAAGGTATTCTAGCAAGAGAAGTGGAATAAGCGAAGGCTGCATGAAAGAAGATGAAATGTTCAGGCTTCATGAGGACAGATGACAGAAATCACTGAAAATTTTTTAGCCAGAATATTATACACCATCAAATCTGTACTTTCGAAAGTTAATTCTGGAGATTTCTGGTCAAGATGTTGGCAGAGGTAAACACGGTTCCTCTCCTCGAATAACCACATCAAACTTACAACTAAACTATAGAACCACCACCATTTAGAACTATCAGAAATTGAGCTGAATGGAAGTCCTACAACTACAGAGTTAGAAAAGACACTACACTGTGACTGGTAGGAGGGCAGAGACATGGAATGGGCTGGTCCCACACACGCATGTGAAAGATAAAAATAGGAAGGGATATTTAAAGAGTGAAGGGTCCCAGCCCAACACCAGGCCACCCAGCCCAGGGATCCAGTGCCAGGAAGTGAAGTAGCTATAACTTTTGACTGCAAAAACCTGTGGGGATTAAGGCTGTGGAAGACAGATAATATGGACTCCCTGGCAGTTCCTCTTAAAGGGCCCATGCACAAACTTACTTGGAATAACTCCCTCTGAGCTTCAGCACTGTAGTAGCAGATTGAAAAACATCTGAGACATACAGGGAGGAAATGAATTGTCTGGCATCAGGGCAAGAGCTGGGAGGGCAGCTTTCTCCCAGACAGAAGTGCTGGCAGAGGCCATGGTTCCTTTTCTGAGCCTCCCACCACAAGGCCACAGAGCTGGCTTGTGGGCAACATGTCTGAGACTCCATCAACCTGGCTCATACTACTTGTCCCACTCTGGTGATTCCCTTTGGCACTGCCCCACCCAACTTCTGGGCCCACCCAAGCTGCTTTCAGTGGCCTTTCCATATGAATGGCCTATCTTCACCCATGCTTCAGATTTTCCTTAATTATCTCAAACTAGCAGCATTTGGCTTTAGCAAGCCCCCATACCTCTTGCTAAGTTGCCCCAAGCCAACCACTAGCAGCAGCCAGCCATGGTTCACACCTTGGCCTTGCCTGGGCACCTCCAAGCCCAATACCAGTAGCAGCTCCTGCAGATTGCTTTGTAGCTTATGTTGTATGACCCTGGACACAACACAGGTGGTGGCTGACCTTGGACATGCCAATATCAATCAGAGCTCAACTACAACAGGAGGGTGTACACAGCCCACACAGTACGCACACCTTGAATACCCTAATAGAGAAGGCTATATCACTGGATACCTACTATATTAGGCCATTCTACCAAGCCTGGTAGACAAAGCAGCTATACCTAGTATTTACACAAAAACAAACACAAGAGGCTGCCAAAATGAGGAGATAAAGAAACATGGTTCAAATGAAAGAAAAGAGCAAAATTCTAGGAAAAAAAAAAACTAAACAAACTGGAGACAAGCAAGATACTAGATGCAAAGTTCAAAACACTAGCTTTAAGGATGCTCAAGGAACTTAGTGAGGATCTCAGCAGCATAAAAAAGACCTAGTCAGAAACAAAGGATACAGTAATTTTTTTTTAATTAATTAATTTATTTATCTTTAGAGGGGAAAGGAAGGAGAGAGGGAGAAAGGGAGAGGGAGAGAAATATCAATGTATGGTTGCCTCTCATGTGTCCCCTCCTGGGAAATGGCCTGCAACCCAGGCATGTGCCCTGACTGGGAATCGAACTGCAATCCTTTGGTTTGCAGGCCCGCGCTCAATCCACTGAGCTACACCAGCCAGGGCAGGATACAGTAATTGAAACAATGGTAGAGTAGATGAAGCTGAGAATCAAATCAATGGTTTGGAACATAAGGAAGCAAAAAACAGCCACTAAGAACAACAAGAAGAAAACAGAATTTACAAAAACAAGGACAGTGTAAGCAGCCCATGGGACAATTTCCAGAGGTCCAACATTCACATCATAGGGGATGCCAGAAGGAGAAAAGACAGCCAGAAACTGGAAATCTATTTGAAAAAATAATGAAAGAAAACTGCCCTAATTTGATGAGGGAAACAGACATGCAAATTTGGAAAGTATAAAGAACCCCAATTATGAGGGATACAAAGAGGCCCACTCCAAGACATGTCATAATTAAAATGCCAAAGCTTAAAGATAAAGAGAGAATCTGAAAGACAGCAAGAAAAAAGCAGTTAGCTACCTACAGGGGAATTCCCGTAAGACTGTCTGCTGATTTCTCAAAAGAAACTTTGTAGGCTAGAAGAGACTGACAAGAAATATTCAAAGTCATGAAAAGCAGGGACCTATAGCCAGGACTACTCTACCCAACAAAGCTATCATTCAGAATCAAAGGGCAGATAAAGAGCTTCCCAGACAAGAAAAAAACTAAAGGAGTTCATCATCACTAAACCATTATTAGATGAAATGTTAAAGGGACTTTTTTAAGGAAAAGGTTGCCTGATAGGAGGGGGATGTAGGGGAATGGATGAAGAAGTGAGGGGATTAAGAAGTGCAAATTGGGACTTCTGGCCAAGATGGAGGCGTAGGTAGACACACTTGTGCCTCCTCGCACAACCAAAATTAAGAACAACAAAGGTTTAGAAACAAAAAAACAGGCAGATCTGCCAGAAAACTGAACTGTAAGGAAGTCTGACAACCATTCATCCAGACCGGTAAGAGGGGCAGAGTCGGCAGCCAGTGGAGAGGCACTGTGGCAGGAAAAAGCGGTGGCCAACGGTCCCACAGGTTGCCCTGCCCTGGTGAACACCTAAGGCTTTGCCCCTTACTACATAACAGGCGCAACCAGACCAAAAAAAAAAAAAAAAAAAAAAGGACAAATCAAAGCCCCAGAGCCAATACATCTAAGCAACCAAGAGAAAGCCAACCTATCAGACGCACAGTTCAAAGCACTGGTGATCAGGATGCTCACAGAATTGGTTGATTTTGGTCACAAATTAAATGAAAAAAATGAAGGCTACACTAAGTGAAATGAAGGAAAATGCACAGGGAACCAATAGTGATGAGAGGAAAACTGGGTCTCAAATCAATGGAGTGGATGAGAAGGAAGAAACAACCAAACTGAAAAGAATGAAGAAACAAGAATTCAAAAAAATGAGGAGAGGCTTAGGAACCTCTGGGACATCTTATACGACCCAACATCCGAATTATAGGGGTCCCAGAGGGGGAAGAAGAAGAGCAACAAGTGGAAAACTTATTTGAACAAATAAGGAGAACTTCCCCAATCTGGCAAAGGAAATAGACTACCAGGAAGTCCAGGAAGCTCAGAGAGTCCCAAAGAAGTTGGACCCAAGGAGCAACACACCAAGGCACATCGTAATTACATTAGCCAAGATTAAAATGAAGGAGAGAATTCTAGAAGCAGCAAGAGATAAGGAGACGGTCGCCTACAAAGGAGTTCCCATCAGACTGTCAGCTGATTTCTCAAAAGAGACCTTACAGGCAAGAAGGGGCTGGAAACAAGTATTCCAAGTCTTGAAAGGCAAGGACCTACATCCAAGATTGCTCTATCCAGTGAAGCTGTCATTTAGAATGGAAGGGCAGATAAGTGCTTCCCAGATAAGGTCAAGTTAAAAGAGTTCATCATCACTAAGCCCTTATTCTATGAAATGTTAAAGGGACTTATCTAAGAAAAAGAAGATAAAAAATATGAACAGTAAAAAGACAGCAAACTCAGTTATTATCAACCACACCCAAAACAAAAGCAAACTAAGCAAACAACTAGAACAGGAACAGCACCACAGAAATGGAGATCACGTGGAAGGTTAGCAACAGGGGAGTGGGAAGAGGAAAGAGGGGGAAAAGGTACAGAGAATAAGTAACATAGATAGTAGGTAGAAAACAGACAGGGGCCCTGGCTGGAATGACTCAATGGATTGAGTGCTGGCCTTTGAGCCAAGGGGTCACTGGTTCGATTCCTGGTCAGGGCACATGCCTGGGTCGCAGGGCAGGTCCCCAGGGGCGGCGTGTGAGAGTCAAACACACATTGATGTTTCTTTCTTTCTCTCTCTTTCTCCTGTCCCTTCTCTCTAAAATAAATAAATAAAATCTTAAAAAAAAAAAGAAAATAGACAGGGGGAGGGCAAGATTAGTATGGGAAATGTAGAAGCTAAAGAACTTATGACACATGGACATGAACTAAAGGGGGGGAATGTGGGTGGGAGGGGGTGCAGAGTAGAGGGGAATGAAGGGGGGAATGGGACAACTGTAATAGCACAATCAATAAAATATGTTCTTTTAAAAAGTACAAATTGGTAGTTTGCAGGATAATCATGGGGATGTAAAGTACAGTACAGGAAATGGAATAGCCAAATAACTTATACACATGACCCATGGACATGAACAATGGTGTGGGGATTGCCTGAGGGAGTGGGGGTGCTGGGTGGAGGGGAGCAAACAGAGAAATATTGGGACAACTGTAATAGTATAATCAATAAAATATAATTTAAAAAAGAAAAAAAGAAAGTTAAATTTGGGGGAGCGTGTGGAAGATTAAGATTAGAGATTTGATGGTGTTCCTCAAGTAGGAATGATGCCTGGATAGAGAAAAGAGGAAAAAGGTCCTAGAAAAATGTTGGAGCTAGAACTAATAGGAACCGATGATTGACTCAGGGTTGAGTAAGAGGCACCATTTTCTACCTAATGAATAGAAAGTAACATGAAATCTGAGAGAGATCATGTTTAGGAAGAAGATGGGTTAAATAAATGCTAAACATCGGTATTTCTAAATATTCTAATAAACTGTTAAATGATGCTTTCCCCCTCCACAAAGAATATGGTATGTCTCCAATTTTGGTGTTGTTCCTATTTAGCTCAGGTTCAAAAAGCATTTATTAGATCCATCTATAGGCCAGGTGCTGTCCTAAAATTTGCTATTTTTTTAACTTGTAAAAAGACACCAAGATTGGGCCATGGCTGGTATAGCTCAGTGCACTGAGTGCTGGCCTAGGAACCAAAGGGTTGTGGGTTTGATTCCCAGTCAGGGCACATGCCTGGGTTGCAGGCCGGGTCCCTGGTGGGGAGCTCGTGAGATGCAACCACCCACTGATGTTTCTCTACTTCTCTCTTTCCCTTCCCCTCTCTAAAAATAAATAAATGAAATCTTAAAAAATAAAGAAAAAGAAAAGAAACCAAGATTGGGAAAGGATACACAAAAGGGTAGAAAAAAGACCCAAAGGCTGTCCTACCTGTGAGGTAAAGGTCGGCTTCTGCCCCCTGCAGAACACTGCTCCCAGAACCAGCACACAGAGCCACAACTTTGACCTGGGATGCTTCAAGATAAAGGAAACAAGAGACCAGTACTTTATAGTTCCCCTTCATTTTAATGTTAGAATTTGTACCAAGAATCCTAATGCAGATTTCACCCCTGGTCTCATCACCAGAATACGAATTTTGCTTACTGAATTTTAAAAAGCAATAAAACATGTCCTCATATAGGCTAACAGATTATTCTTTGGTATTGCGTAGCTAACCCAAGGCAACGTTATTATATTATTCCCTTGGATGTATATGGCTGAACAAGCACATGTAAGGCACCACTGAATAATGCTAATAGTACGGCTCCAGACTTCATTGGCAGTGTTAGGTAAAGTAATCTCACCTGGGTCCCCAGGCAACAGGGAGAGGTAGGCACGTACTATGTCAGTTCTCAGGTGAGGAAGCAGAGGAACTAAAAGGGATAGTTAGAGTATGCTAAAAATGGATTTGACACATTTTTAAATACTGTATTTACTTTAAAGAGAGCATCCTCAAAAGACTGAAATAACACAAACTTTCAAGCAAAATCTAACAAGTATTTAGCACTTAGGTTTCCAGGATGGACATTTCATTAGTGGTCATCCTAGACTGCAATAGTGCTATTTCAAAGGAGGGGCTTTGAAGTTGGATCAGAAGTCAAATACCACCTCTGCCAATTACTTTCTTTGGAAATTAACTCATGAGTTATTTGATCCAACTATGGATTTTCGGTAAGTTACTTAACTCTCTGAACCTCACTGTCTTCACTGGTGCAATGGGAACACTAATACCTAACACAGGGCTAATAGCTAGCATTTGCTGCACTTAATGTATACCAGTCACTTTGCCCTGTCACTTGGATTACATACATCTACCTTGCTGAATTAGATTTTTATTATTACTACAGTTTTTACAGACATGGCTACCAGGACACAAAGGCGTTAAATAACTTGTCAAAATCACGCAGCAAATGTGACAGGTAAATTTGAACCCAAGACACTCAGAATTCACACTCACAACCTCTGGTCTCCTTTGCAGCAGGAGCCACATACCTCAGACACTCAGTACAGTGCTAGGCAAACTGCGGGGTCCAACAAATGTCCTATTCACTCCTGTTCCAAAAGTAACAGGAAAAGCCAAAAGACAAGACAGTGTCTACAACACTCAGGAACTGCGGTGAGTCAATTCACTTAGTAGCACTGCAGTATAAAATATCACCATTATTGTAAAATGCCAAGATCTGCATGGCAATTGGATCTGTCATAATTTCCTGGCACATGGTAGAATGGTGCTTCATGCCCAACTTGGGTTAGATTGGGCAATGTGACTAACTTTGGACTATGAGTTAAACAGAAGTTCATTTCTAGGCTAGAATGATTGTTTAAGATTCTCCAAAACTTTCCTTCTGCAACAGCAACCAGCCTACAATGGGCATATTTTCCCTGCTGACTTGAGATGAACAGAGTGTGATGGAAAAATAAATCTTGTCAAAGCCAATGAGATGTTTATCACCGCACGACCTAGATTACCCTGACTGATAACAAACCAGTCATTCTCGTGACTGCTAACAGGCTTTCTTTCACTTACATTAATAGTCAGGAGTTTCAGCTTTTGCCCAACATGTAGAGTATGTATACTGGACAAATAAAAGAGACATTTACCTAAGGTCCTCCCTACCCCAAGAGCAAGACGAATATGTGACAATTTTAGGTGACTTTTGATTTGCTCAATCACGGTTGCCAAGGAGACAGGTTCATCCAGTGTGCATAACCGTCCCATTCCAGTGTGCAGAAGCAGAGGCTGAGAAGAAATAGAAGTTAGAAAAACTGTCCATCATCAGTCCTAGAAAGCAAACCTATGGAACAAATAGCAAATGCTAAGATCAATGTAACATGCACACTGTCAGCTCACTAGAGCCAGCTCCAGGTTGAAGTTTGTACCCAAATCTCACAAAAATATTCTGACTTCTAGGAAATCATAGTCTCCTGGTAAGGCTGATATTTAAATAAATAATAATAATCGTGTTTAAATACAAGGCAGGTACTATTTTTTAATGAGAGCACAAAGGAATGGCAAAATAAATGAAATGGGTCTTGGGGGTGGGGATACTTGGAAAAAGGAGAATCAAAGGTTTGACAAGAACTTGAGTCTTGCAGACAGACAAGAAAGGAGTTGAAAGAGAAGTGACGTCAAGGGCAGTGTGGAAGGACAGGAAGAGGGTGGGAGGCGGAAAGGCATTCTAACCAGGGAACATGTACAAAGGTGTCGAAGTGTGAGAGAGCACACTGAGGACAGATCCAAAAGCAGTAACACTGGTGTGCAGATGTATTGCCAGCAGGGGGTGGTGACTGAGAAGCAGCAGGAGATGCGGGCCACGGCCAGTCTTGAGATGCTTTGTCCGCTAAGTCTGCGTTGTCTCCTATGTGTGCTCAGTTAGTAGATCGCTCACATTCCAAGCAAGGGAACATGAAAGTTTTCAACTTCTGTGGTGGCAAAGTAAATAGAAAGGAGAAATATTTTATAGATTTGGGTACAGAATCAGCAGGGCTTGGATTTACAGGGGCAGGGAGAATTGCAGAAACTTGGAAAATAAGGTAGATGATAATGCCACTGATGAAACAGAAAAAAGAAAAGTGAAGATAATGTCAATATTTGTATATATTTATTGTCATTTGAAATATTTGTGGGAACTGTAAATGGAAAATATCTAGAAACTAATTGGAAATAATGGGTTTGTTTTTTTAATTTTTCAACTTAAGAAATCATACTGAGCCAGAAAGTAAAGACATAGGAATCATCATACGAATGGCTGTTAAGTTAAAGGAATGAATAAAAGGGTTCAGGCAGAGGGCATAAAATAAGAGACCAAACTATAAGAGTCTCTGTCCCTGAAGACTAAACTGTGGTCTGAATGTTTCTGTTCTCCCAAAATTCATGTTGAAAACCTAACCACCAAATGTATTAGGAGGTGAAGCCTTTGGGAGGTGCTCTAAATCACAAGGGTAAACCCACACAAATGAAATTTGTGCATTATAAGAGAGAGTCCGGAGAGATCCCTAGTCCCTCCCAGCATGTGAGAACATAAAAGGTACATCTATGAATTAGAAGTGGGCTCTCTCACCAGACACCACTCCAAATCTGCCGGTGCTGTGATTCTGGATTTTTCAGGCTCCAGAACTGGGAGAAAGAAATTTGTTTATAAGCTATCCAGTCTGTGGTATTTTGTTACAGCAGCTCAAATGGGTGGAAGCAGCCCAACAAAGCAAGGACCAACATTATTCAATTCCTGGAATGTCTCCCTTTCTAAATATACTTTCCAGGGACTATGCCCTCATCATCACTTTGTGCTTCTTCAGATAACAGTTAATAGCCTACTGATCTAACAATTTACAAGTGAATTTGCCAAACAAAAATGCTCAGCGATATAAGATATTTTTATTACCTTTTCCAGTGACAGAATTTCAGTCTTCTGATAAAGCTGACTGTTCTGGGAAAGAAAAGCCACCACCTGCACCAATGCCTGCTGACTACAATTCAAACTGACCCGTGTTTGTTCTTCATCATCAGTCCTAGGAAAAAAATCACTCACTGGTTTAGGATAAATATAAACAAAATGTATTTTAAATAATCTGTCCTTTATAATCTCCTACAATAGATTAGATTTATATGGAATTTAGGATTTAATCCGAAACCAAATTGTTTTCTAGAATAGTGTTTCCCAAACTTTAGAATGCACCAAAATCACCTTGTGGATGATTTAAATCACAGGCTGCTGGGCCCCACCCCCTGTTCTGATTCAATAGGTCTAGGTAGAGTCTGCGAATTTACTGTTCTAGCAAGTTCCCGGTGATGCTGACGTTGCTGACCCAAGGAGCTCACTCTGAAATCACTGCTCTAACTGTTCTTAACTCAGTCATGCATTGCCTCCTAAAATGACAGCTGCTAGACCCTTTTACAGATCCAGTGAAACAACATCTATGAATGGTCTGAGGCAAACTGAATTCTTCTTAAAGCCCTGGAGAAGTTAATTTTCAAACATCACTGCGTACAAGAATTTCCTGGACAAATAAATCCTCAGGGAAACCCCATTTTAATTACACAGACCTGGGATGAAGCCAAAAATCTACATTTTTCATAAGTACCCTATTAACAATGATGCAAGGGGTCCCTGAATCACCCTTTGAGAAGCAATGCTGTTGTGCTTCTCCAGAAAGACTGGCATCAAGAAAGTTTTGCCCTGGCTGGTGAGGGTCAGTGGATAGAGCGCCAGCCTGCAAACTGAAAGGCTGCCAGTTCCATTCCTTGTCAGGACACATGCCTGGGTTGAGGGCCAGGTCCTCAGCTGGGGGCGTGCGAGGGGCGACCGATCTATTGCTATTTCTCTCCCTCTCTTTCTCCCTTACTTTCCACTCTCTCTGAAAAAAATAAATAAAATATATTTTTAAAGAAAGTTTTGTGTTTAATCATAAACTCTAAATATAAAATTCTATTGTAGAACTAAAAGGCACCTTAAAATATAATCTGGACGTGTAGTTGTCAATACTGTAATCATCTGTGGAGCTTTGCAAATAAAAAGCAAAAACAATGACTGGGCTCTGACTGATGGTAAAACCCAGGTATTATCTGTAATACAGTAAAACCAGAACCAAATTAAATATGCAACAGTTTTTTTTTTAAAGTCCATCAATAAGGAAAAGGAATGCTTAAAGAATTGACAGTACATCCATAAGAAACATTACTCAGCAGTTACAAAGAGATCTTATATACCTACATGGAAAGATCTCTGAGATATATTGTTAGTAAAAAGGTAAATACGTCGTACCATTTAATTAAGAGAATGATGAATAAAACAAAACTATACATTTTTTCATGTATCTATACGTGCTTAGAAAGATACACACTTTTCTGAAAGCAAGGAAAAAGGCAGCTTGAGTTGAAGATACTGGAATTGAGTAGAAGGGACAAGGAAGACTTCTGCATTGTTTAATTTTTTCATGCTTTACTTGTATAATTTTCTTTTAATTTCAGTACTTGCACAGTATTTCAATATGGTAAAGGAAATCCATGACTAGAATCATGCAAAATCCATTAAATACTTTTTCTTGAGATTCTTGAAATTCTCCAATACTGTTACAGGACATTTGCGATGGTTTTACTATGAGGTATCTATACTTAAGCAATTCATCAAAAAAGTCACTTTTTGGTGTAGCCTGACACAGAGTTCCACTTTATTAAAAAGTCATTATATTTACCTTTGTTTTTTAAACAATTATTAAATCCTAGGTTTGTATAACTTGTCTTTTTTTTAGATTTTATTTATTTATTTTTAAAGAGAAAGGAAGGAGGGAGAAAGAGGGAGAGAAACATCGATTGGTTGCCTCTCACACATCGCAGCCAGGAATCTAGCCCGCAACCCAGGCATGTGTCCTGACTGAGAACAGAACCATTGACCTTTTGGTTCACAGGCCGACACTCAATCCACTGAGCCACACCAGCCAGAGCTAAATTGTCTTTTATAAGATAAATTAACCTAAAAGAAAATCTCCTATGAGGCAACATTTTGGTACCTGTCCTAAATAAATAAACACCTCTTATGAGAGGCACTGTAATGTATTTTTCCTTTAAAGGGCTTAGGAATCACTGATTGCTGGGAACTGATAAAAGTAAACCTATGTTATCAGTATGTCACCACCAGAGTTTATCTATATACAGATACAGTTTATTTTATTGAGCTTCAGAGGTGTTGTTTTTTTATAAAATGAAAGCAAGACCCACCACCTGCAAAAAGATTACAACTCACTTTATTACTATACTCTGTTATGCTTGTCTGGACTCAAATGCACAGTATCTCCGGGGTATGCCTATACTTTAAAGTACAAACAACTACTTTTCACCATTACCAGGAATATGAGAAATACCGTATATGATATATACAGTTTAGTCCCTCCCACCCAGGAAATAGTGTTATCATTTTTATTGTTTTGAAAAGCTATCAACAATTAAAAAATACTGATTAAAAAAAAAAATTAAAAAAAAAAAAAAGAAAAGCTCCTGTCTCCTTCTTGAGGACCCAAATAAGAAGCACACAGTTTTGTAAACGCATGCCAGAGAAAATAATCTGTTTCAAACCTAAATGCCAGAATTACAGAATTTGCAAGGAAGATCCTTAACAAATAAATATCCCCCCAAAAAGAGAAAAATATACTGACCTAGCAGAAAAAGAGGTGACAGAAACACCTGAAATTCCTTTCACTGTAGAAATGACTTTGTCCAGGTCTTGAGTGTGGTCAACATTAAATTCTACTCTATGTGTTCCCTCTGTTGGGTAGTTAAGGGCTTTGGAAGGATGTATGGGCCTGGAGGTGCAAACTCCTAGAAAAAAAATTGTAGGATAACAGAGTTTTTGTGGTCTTTTTAAATTAAAAAGATAAACTATTATAGGCAAAACATAAAAAAAATTGTTTAAAAATTCATTTTCAGATGCTTATATACTACTATACACACATATATGTATCTCTTACACATATATCCAACAGTACCCAAATTGAGGGATTTAATACAGATACACAAAATCAAATGTATTTTCAGAATTATTTTCCAGGAAACTCTTAAATATCAAAAACATTTGGACAAGAAAGACTCAGGGTGCAAATGTATCCACCTGACTACATCAATCCAGATTATATCTTGATAAAAGCTTCAGGCCAAAATGAGTGAGTAAACTATAAACACTTATTAAGAATAAAGCTAAAACACATATGCTGAATTCCCTCATTAAAACTGTGATGTCTATTTGAGTGATATATTAAGTATATTCTGGAGAAGCCTGAGCTTTCAATTCAATTTAACAAGCATTTTGGAGTGCTTAAGTGTTAGGTACTATACTACATGAGTGAGGAATCACAAAGCTGAGTGGAGCAGTTAAGATTTTCCTATGCTCTCCTTACTCATGAATAATAATTTTCTTTTTCAAATGCAATTTAACTGCCTGATTTCAGCAACATTATTTTTAAATGTATTGTGTAAATATAGAATAATGGTCCCACACCTAAACCAGTTAAAATTCTACTGCAAAGACAATCTAAAATTTCAAAGCATTTATAGGGAAAAATATGAAACATGAGAGACGAAGAGGCTTCTCACCAAGCCCTTTAGCCAGCCAGTTGTTGACACCCTGGGGTGCGGCATCATAGGCTGTGTGAGGAGAGTAAACAGCAACTCTGTTCTCCAGAGCCCGGATCACCAGGCGCTCCTTCCAGGTTTTCCAGGTTATGCGCTTCATGGGTCGGAAAATAGGCGGATGGTAGGAGAGAATGAAATCAGCCTTTTTTTGCAGCGCCTCCTCCATTACTTCTTCAGTCAAGTCATTGGTCAGGAAGAGTGTGTTTACAGTGTGTGGTGGGCTTGGTTCCACCAGTAATCCAACATTGTCCCAACTCTCAGCAAATGAGAGGGATGCAAAGTCATTCAAGGAGGAGAGGAGAGCCTTCAAATCCATGCAGGAATAGGAAGGACTGTGGATCAGGGATTGAACACGCCGCACTGTTGTGGGGAGCCGTCGTATGTGAGATGACAACATGCAGAAATCAGGTAAAACTAAG
Organism: Glossophaga mutica; assembly: GCA_039655065.1. Lineage (NCBI taxonomy): Eukaryota > Metazoa > Chordata > Mammalia > Chiroptera > Phyllostomidae > Glossophaga > Glossophaga mutica. The sequence goes on from CM077306.1 coordinate 29,125,385, forward strand.
TGTCTGAAGTCAAAATACAGAAAATGCTACAAATGTACACTTTGGGCCTGTTTGCAAAACATGAGAAAAAGAGCTACAGTCATACATACCTGGTTTCAGATACTGCCTCTGCCACTTACCAGCACATGGTACCCTAGGTAAGTCATTTAACCTCTCTGAGCCTGCTTCCTCATGCATAAAATGGAAATACTACAACCTACTTCATAGACTGTGCAGAGGAACAAATGAATTAATATGTATGAGTCACTTGACATAAGCCTGGAACACAATACACAGATGGTTACCTGTTCTCCCCAGTCCCCACCACACCCTTGTTCTTCCCATCCCTATTTCTCCTGCCTTCTCCATTTTTCTAAATATTACCCTTCCTTCCAAATCCCCTTCAGCTTTCTAAATAAAGCCTTTTTTGACAAACCTTCCTTTTCAGTGTCTCCCTCCTCCCTGTCTGGCCCCATTCTGCCCTCATACCCTCATAATGTTATAATCCTCTTTGTCTGTCTCCCCAGTATACTAATGCCACCAGGAAACAGGAACTATCCTTTATATATCTCAGTATCACCAACACAGGCCAGCACTAAATGTTTACTGCACACACTGACAAGGTCCCCCTATCCCATCACAGCAGAATTTGGAGTTCGGGTGGTAGATATTAGTATGAAAAAGTGCTTTATAAAAAAAAATAATAATAACAATATACATAAATAGTTAAGTGCTTCATAAGATGCACAGACATGTCACTTCAGATGGGCAGGGTCAAGGCAGGAAAAGGCAGAGCTGCTGCCCCTGAACCAACACCTGCTACAGGAAGGCTAGGCTCTAAGGTGGCAGAGTGCCCAGAGTCTGTAAGCCCTCTAGACAGTTGTATCCACAAAAGATAATACTGTCAACTCCATTCTTAAAATTGGTATCTATGAACACTTCTGTTTTTGAAGAAAAGCAATTCATACAATAGTATGCACAATAAAGAGAAAGCATAGCCAGTTGTAAATTTAAATATTCATAATCCAATGATTTCAAAAGCAATTTTTAAAACATTTCTACAGATAAAATATTTAATATGAGATGTGAGTACCTGTTACTTATTCAATATATGATTTGAAGTGATGTGGCGCCTCTGTTAACCACCTGGGCCCTAAGGTCCTGGAAGATCGTCTAATGTCCTTATACCACTTTCACTTTCCAGATTTCACGTCCTGATAGTATTCCACTCTCCAGACTCTTCTAAATGTGGCGAAAGTGAAACTTTAGTGGGCCATCCATCCTTGTATTACTTATTACATTTGAAAGAGCCCCTGGAAATAACAGAACGCCCCTCATTTCGGATTAGGAAATGCGAGGCTTGAAGCCAGTTAACAACAATGGGAGGCGGCACACACAGCATGTTGAATAAGAGCACCGACTCTAAAACCATACAGACCTCCCACAGACACGTGTGTAACAAATTTACACCTCTTAAGAATTGGAAATGCCAGGCTCATAGTGTCACACGATTTACACGTAAGGCTAGTGACAATACCTGACCTAGAGTCAGCACTGTTTGTTACTAAATAGGTCCCACTTTACAGCCTGCAAACTGCACCTTTTTACGTTCCCTCGTCTACATTTAGGCCTTTGCCGGGATAATGAAGAGCCCAGGTGGCACAGCCGGTAAGCCCATGACTAAAGACCCCTGCCTGCTCCAAGAGTCCCATGCTCTCATGCGGCAAGCCAGTTTTGTGCCCCTATCTCCTCTCCTGCCTCCTTTTGAGGAAGCACTAGGAAAACAGCCACAGCCTGCACAAACCACGGTCCGCAACAAATTTAAATAGCTCAAGACTCACCAGTACGGAAAAGACTCCTCGTGCATCACTTCCAAACCGGGTAGTATCTCAAAGCACGGTGGGAAGAGGCTGGAGACGGAAGTGGTCCTTGCCATTTTACCTCCGAGCCCGAGGAACCTCTAGAGGTTGCCTAAAGTAGTTCCGGGTTAGGATTCCTGTCCTGGTGTTGTTAAAAGAGATTCCTCACACTGTCAAAAGTGTTCCCGGTGGAGATAAATTGCATTGTATTCCTAGTTCTACTTGGCTTGGTTTGAGCTAGAAGTGGAGCGGCGGCGAAGGCCGGCCCGCGAGAGGCGTTCTCTCTAATGGGTTCCGTGCTCGGCTTCCGGTGGCCTGAAGAAATTAATTTCGAATCTATACACCTGTGGAGGGGCATCTGCCATTCACCTTTTCTGAAAGTTTTAGCAACAACTGTGCTTACCGAACTGGGCAAGTAAGTATGGGGTAACGCGCTCGTTCTTCATGGACTTGGAGAGCGTTAGGCGTTTTAGTTCTTGGGCTAATTCGAGTGAGTTCAGGGTGGAGAAGGTGATGTTGAAACAACACACTTAAATTAATAAAGTATATCGTATATTAGAGATAAGTGTTATGGGGAAAAGAAAATAGAGAAAGTACTAGGATCAAGGCATTTTAAAATAGTTGTCAAGTCAGAGAGACCTGACTTGGGAGCAGAGACTTGGAGGGGAGGAAAATAGCCGTACAGAAGTCAAGAGACCCAAGGCCGTAATGTGTGATAGTTGGCTTGTTGGAGGACTTGCGAAGAGGCTCTTGAAGAAAAGTGAACAGGGAAAGTGGGAGGTTGAGAAGCTTAAGTCGGGTAGCATCTCTTCATCACTTCCATGACCGGATTTTTATTACATGGGGGAGGGGGCTGCTCTTCCAGACTTTCTCTTTTACATATGCAGTAAAAATAAGCATGTGTGAAGTAAGAGAGAAAAATGAATTTAATTATTTTTTCTTTTGGAAATGGAGATTCGTTTTTGAGCTTCTCTAGATGAGACTGTGAGAAATTAAGTTACAGTAACCATCAAGAAGAAACATGGTAAGTTTTATAGAATTCTTATGACTGTCTCTCATTATAAATAAATTTTAGAAATTTAGTCAAGGGAAATAAAACTGCACAGAAATATCAATGGCAAGACAGGGAAGTGATAAGCTATAGAAGCATACAGTGAAAAATGGTTCTCTAAAAGCAAAACTACTTTTTTAATTTATATTTTCACTTAAAACATGCAGAATTTACCTTTTACAGAAAACGATTGATTACAGGGTAGATCAAAATGAAAAGGGGGAGGAGGAGCAGAAGGGTATAGCTCTGGTGTTGAAATTTTAATTGGAAATTTTTGCTCTGTATCTAAGGTGGGCAGCTTGAGCTTGAAGTAGACAGCAACTAGAATAATGCCTCCCCCCATACACAAACTTCTGCTTTGTATCTTCAATCTGGCCATACTCTCTGACAGCTAGATACTATTGTAGTAAGAAGAGAAATGTAAAAGGAAGCCCCAGGATAATAATTTTCCTTTTTTTCTGCAATGAGATAACTAAAAAAGGAGTATTCAAGCTACCAAAGTAACAGATAAAGGAAACAAAAAGCCAGAATAAAGAGAACCAAGGGAAAAAATACTGTGGTTACTTATGCACATTTAGAATCTAGAAACATAGATGTTTTTTATATCCTGTCTTTAGTTGAGAAAGGAATAATTTTTTAACCCTGTCACTCATAATTAAATTACATAAGGGGAATGGTGAAAATCATGTTTCAAAAGTCATTCTCTTACCATTTTCAATAAACAATGATGGCAAATGCCATTTAAATCAACAGTTCTGACATTACAATTGTTTTTATTTTTACTGCTGAAAAATTCAAACTTAAAATAATTACTTCCATCACAATATTTGCTTCTGAATTTTTAGCATAAATACCACTTTACCCTAACTTTTATATTTATCTTCTGGAATTTTTTTCTACTGGTGAAGTAAGTTTTGAAGGAATGCAACTTAATCTCTCAGAGTTGCTATGTGGACAGGTCCAGAGATGTTTGACAGGTTCAGAGATGTCTGAAACAGTATTTCTATTTTTATTTAGATTGTCATCTTTAATATCTAGTTAGGGAAATCATACAGTGCATAAAGTCTTCTGTTCTTGCATTCTTTTTCCTTTTTAGTCGGTAACACTGCATACAGATGTAGGTGATATTAAAATAGAAATCTTCTGTGAGAGGACACCCAAAACCTGTGAAGTGAGTACTGTTATATATAAATAAAAAAATGAGTTAATGCAACAGGATAGCCATTTTGAAATTAAATAATTTCAAAAGTCAACAACATCCCAAAAAAAGGGGTTGGGGAAGGCTTTTGTATAAAACCATTGTCAGGAAAAACCAGCCATCATAATTTCTGGCCTAATTTCCAATTACCCTTCCTGATGTCTAAGGGAGTGGCTGGTATCTTTCTATTCTGGCTCATTTTTTCTTAGGAAATATACGTAATCATTAGATGTCAGGTAAGAGAACTGTCTCTTACATTATTTTACTTGTTTAAATGACAAGGATAGAAGGAAGAAGAGTCAACTACACACACACACACACACACACACACACACACACACAATCATTCAACAGCTATTTATGAAATTCTGTCTTGAAAGTGTCCGGGAATACAATGATGAGTAAGAGACATTAGCTCTCGTGGAGCTAATGTTCTAAGTGGGAAGATAGGCAGGGGGTGGGGGCAGATTTATTCTAGAAAAAAAGTAATTCTAGATGGTGATAATGCCTTGAAGGTAATAAAATGTTGAAATAGAGAACAATGGGGGCTTTGGCTGGTGTGGCTCAGTGGATTGAATGCCAGCCTGCAAACCAAAGGGTTGCCGGGTCGATTCCCAGTCAGGGCACGTGCCTGGGTTGTGGGCCAGGTCCTCAGGAGGGGGCGAGTGAGAAGCAACCACACATGGATGTTTCTCTCTCTTTCTCCCTCCCTTTCCCTCTGTCTAAAAATAAATAAATAAACATCTTTAAAAAAGAGAGAGAGAATAATGGAGAAAAATTATTTAAAAGAATGTGAGGGCGGGCCTAGCCAAGATAGTGATACTTAAACTGAGTATGAAAGGTAATGAAGGCATCTCCATGAAAAGATATATAAAAAGAACATTCCAGGTATAGAGATTGCAGGTACAAAGGCGAGATGGGAAAGCTTGTCTCTTTGGGATGAATTTTCAGAAGGCTGATGGGGTTAACATAGTAAACAACGTGGAAGGGGTCATTATCATATGACATGTAGAGGTAGGCTAGGTCATGTAGGACTTATTAGGTCCTGCTTAGGAGTTTGTATTTTATTCCAAAAACTGAAGGGAGCCATTAAAGTGCTTTGGGCAGGGAAGCAACATCATCCAAAGTAATGCCTAAAAGACATAGTTTAAATATGCTGTTATAGTGTTTTCAGTAAATACAGTTAGTTCTTTGTCTTAAATGTGTTTCTGCTACATCATTTCTCAATCATTATTTTTACTCTCTTCAGAATTTCCTGGCTCTTTGTGCCAGTAATTACTACAATGGCTGTATATTTCATAGAAATATAAAGGGCTTCATGGTTCAAACAGGAGATCCCACAGGTAAGTTCCTCCATTAAAATGTAGAGAAGTGGGTATATAGTGTGAAGAAGGCGGGTAGACAAAGAATAGAAAAATAAAAGCATGTAGAGTTTTTCTAATTGGTCTACCTTATAATAACAAGTAATTTTTAAGCTGAAGCTACTAGCAACTAGCTCTAAAATATGAATAATATTGATAAGGAGGGTTTTTTTATAAAGATATTTTATTTTTCTGGTTTGTAAAATGAAAGTTGAGGAAGAGCGGACTTATCTAAATAGTAATGGGAAAGAATACAATAAAAAATAAACTTAAAAAAGAGAGAGAGGACGAATCACATTTTATTTGTATTTAAAGAGTTATACTTTAGCCCTTAAATTTTAGAAAATAAACCCATTCTCTAATTAGATACTTCTTTTATTTGTTTTGTAATACAGGTACTGGAAGAGGAGGTAACAGTATCTGGGGCAAGAAATTTGAGGATGAATACAGTGAATATCTTAAGGTATATCCCCAATGCTTCAAAATTATTTTCTCATGCCATGTATACACTTGGAAACTTTGATACATATGTTGTACTAACACAAGTTAACATCATTAGTAAACAGATATACATTTTTTTTGTAGTTTGTGTATACTTGATAAATGATATCAGAGAGAAAATACAAATAGCAGATCTAGCCTAAAATATATTCTGGAATCTCACCATCACATGGATCTTGATATTAAATGAGCTCATCTTTGGGTCCAGCCTGAAATGTTTAATCAGTAATATATTGCACTGAAGGTGCTTAATGTCTCACTGTAAAATTCATGTTGAATGACATGAACCATTAGCCTTTTTTGAGAGTGGGGAGGAAAGACTATCAGACCTTTTGGTTGCAATATTGCTGTTATCAATCTCCAACTTTTATTATCATCTATTGGATGTTTGAATATTCCTTTATTAATGTTACTTAATACCTGCAGTAGAACTGTGTGAGATTAAAGAGAAGTGCATATAAATATTTCTTTATCATGTTAAAATTAGGGATTTTTACCATCTTTATCATATTTTTTCTAAAAATTTTTATTTTTATTATTTTTTAAAGATTTTATTTATTTATTTTTTTACAGAGAGGGGAATGCAAGGAGAAAGAGAGGGAGAGAAACATCAATGTGTGGTGGCCTCTCGCTTGCCTCCTACTGGGGACCTAGCCTGCAACCCAGGCAAGTGCCCTGACTGGGAATCAACCCGGTGACCCTGTGGTTCGCAGGTCCGTGTTCAATCCACTGAGCTCCACCAGCTGGGGCTTTCTAAAACTTTTAAAAGAATTTTCTTGTATTTTTTTCCTAAAGTTAAAAAAACAATGCATGCCTATTTTAAAAAAAATTCACAGGCCTGCAAACCAAAGGGTCACCGGTTCAATTCCCAGTGAGGGCACATGCTTGGGTTGCAGGCCAAGTCCCCAGTGGGGGCCATGTGAGAGGCAACCACACATTGATGTTTCTCTTTCCCTCTTTCTCCCTCTCTTCCCCTCTGTCTAAAAGTAAATAAATAAAATCTTTTAAAAAAATAAAAAAAATCAATTTGACTTCCCAGAGATAATATTCATTAACACTTTATTATGTAGTCTTTTAAACTTAGTATCTGTACAGAATGATGATTTTATAATTAGAAAAAAAAGAGACAAATTCCCCTCAATCAGCAATTTAGTATATTATATTTCAGTTACATTGAAATATACCCTGGGCATTTTCTGAAAAAAAATTTATTGCAGTGTTTATCTCTGGGTGATTAGACTAGGAGTAATATATTTTATGTTTTTGCTTTTCTGTTATAAAGAAATACTACCTTTGTTATAGGAATTGAGGTTGGGAGGGGTGGTAAATTATTTACAAAGTCATCCTCTTCCTGAATTAGAAAGAAAACATTTAGGCACTAATTAATGACAGCTTTCATAACACTCATCTGTAGTCCTATACCAGTGGTTTTCAACCTTGGCTGTTACAGACTCAACAGTAAGTTTTAAAAATATAACAAATTAGGGCCTTATCTACTCTTCCCATGAACATAGAGAAAAATAGTCAGTAGGACTGATTAGGACCTTGATTATATTTTAAGGTTCCCTGTTGATTCTCACAACAGCCAGGATTAAGAATCACTATTTTAGCCCTGGCTGGTGTAGCTCAGTGGATTGAGCGCGGGCCTGCGAACCAAACGATCCAGGTTCGATTCCCAGCCAGGGCACATGCCTGGGTTGCAGGCCAGTTCCCAGCAGGGGACACATGAGCGGCAACCATACATTGATATTTCTCTCCCTCTCTCTCTTTCCTACCCTTCTCCTCTAAAAATAAATAAATAAAATATTAAAAAAAAAAAAAAAAAGAATCACTATTTTATACATCAGAATTGAGGATGTGTTTTGAATATTTACATACCCTGACCCAGCAATTCCTTTCCCAAGTGTTTACCCTAGAAAACATGTATATGTATATCAGGAAACATGTAAAAAAGTATTCCTAGAGTAGTATTTTAATAGTAAAGAGCTAAAAACAACCCAAATGTCTATTGATCATAGAATGGACAAACTGTAGTATATCCAGGAGTGAAATATACAGCAGTAAAAAAAAAAATCAGAACTACAGTTACATATACATGTAGGAATCACAGAAACATAAGTGTAGAGAATATTGCCTAGAAGACTACAAATAGTATGATAGTATTTTATAGGCTCAGAAACAAGGAAAAGGAAACAATACAGTTGACTCTTGAACAATGTAGGGGTTAGGGGTACCTGTACTCCTTGTGTAGTTGAAAATCCATGTATGACTTTTATCCCTTAGTATCCATGGGGCATTAGTTTTAGGATATTCCTACCCCACCCCTGTGGATACCAAAATCCAAGGATGCTCAAGTCTCTTATACAATGTAAGGGACTGTATGTGTGCAATGCTTTCTTTCTCCAAATCTGCAGACTCCCAACCACAGAGTTAAGAAAATATGAGTATAAGTGAATCCACATAATTCAAACCCATGTTCAAGATCCATTCAGGAATCAAGTGTATATTGTGTAGGCATGTATAAAGACATTAGAATAGTGGTTACTCCTTGGAGAAGCTAAGGTACTACATGAGAGGAACACAGAAACATGTGCAAGTTTACTCAATCTTAATTCTTAAAGCTTAGAAATAAGTCAATGGTACTTGCTTTATTACAAGTGGTATATATATTCTTGTGTGTTTCAAAGGTTACATTTTATTGGTAGTTACCTTTTAAGGAGACGATAAAGCATTAATATTTTGATGTAGCTGCATCTATTATACATCGATATTGCTAAAAGTCTTGTATGTACTTCTCCAAAGTGAAAATGAAATTAATTGGGGAATACATATCTCTGTTGCTTGTCTCATTAGTGTCCCTGGTAAATAACTAAAGATAGTGTAATCATTAAAGTTATTTATAGTGTATTTTTATATTGAGGTACTTCCCTGTAACATGGGTCTGTTAGGTCTTTAGTCTTATCAGTAAAGGCTTTTAATTCCCGTATACTGTCCTTGTATAACAAATAGTATCACGAAAATTGAGCTGGAAGAGACCTTCCTTAGATCATCTAGCCCTGGGGTTATGAACTAACTGCCAATGGGCGGAAGACCCATAGATGCATTCTCTGTGGCCATTGGTTAAAAAAAATTTTTTTAAATGCCATTAGGCAGGAGATATATTATTCCTCTAGCCAGACTCCATCACTCCCTAATGTTTACACTCTGCCCACTTATCAATTCATTATCTGCTGACCCTGGAGAGCATTTGAATTATGAATAAACCCCACAACTAGTTCAACCTCCCTTTTTTTACAGATAAAGAAACTAGCCAGAGTCCAGTGTGTGTGTGAAGAGATTATGGGGATTTTGGTTTTATTGTCTGCCTGATCATTTCATACCAGCACATTGTCCCTTAATATAAACGTAAGGATTATTTCTATTATACACTGGTATTACTAAAAGTGTTTGTGGCTATACTTCTCCAAAGTGAAAATAAAATTAATTAGGGGATATGATTTGATATATAAACAATTTACACATAAGTTTTCAAAGATAATGATAATACAGCAACTGAACATTTGGGTTTGCCCAAGTAGAAGCTGATTAAATGTTTTCTTGGGTCCTTAAATATTGGGAAGTTAAAGAATGCACGTCTTGTTTCAGTTCTGTACTTGGAATATTTATTTAAAATACAAATTAATACTTTGGTCTAACTTTTTCAGCACAATGTTAGAGGTGTTGTATCTATGGCTAATAATGGCCCGAATACCAATGGATCTCAGTTTTTTATTACCTATGGCAAGCAGCCACATTTGGACATGAAATACACAGTATTTGGAAAGTGAGTATTCTGGTTATGGTTTTCTTCTTTGGAATTTCATTATAAGAGATGCATATGAGTGGCTGTGATAGTAGCATAACTAATATTGAAAGAGCAGATGAGAACTAAACATAGCTGGAATTTAAGTCCACCACTTACCAGCCCTGTGACCTTGAGAAGTTATAACCTTGCTGCACCTCAATTTCTTGATTTTGTAAAAGAGCAGCTAATAATTTTTTAAGATTCATCATGCAAATTAACAGTAATGTGTCTGTTTTCACTGAGAATAGCATTTTACAGCAACAGCAACTAAGAGATCTGAAAAACAGTGGCTTAAACAAAATGGACTGGGATGGTGTCATCAGTGTTCTAGGTGCCTCTGTCTTTCTTCTCAACCATCTGTATCTTCTACCCAAGCTGACCACATGGTTGTAATATGGGCAGCGCAGCTCCAGAACATCTGTGTTCCAGGCAGACTGAAGGAGTAAGGGCCAAAGGTGCCTGCCAGCTGAGTCTGCCCCTTTTTAAAGACTTTTCTTAAAAGACCCAGAACTTTGCAATGTGGCCATCCTTACCTACAAAGAAGAGTAGGAAATGTTTTTCAGCCCAACTCTCAATGAAATGAGGTTTCTGTAAGAAGGGAAAGCTGGTACTAGGGAGGTATTTAGCAATATCTGGCAGAATATCCATTATAAAGTTTACTTGGGAGCTGCTTTTATAAATCAGCAGGCAGTCAATTTCTCTGTCTATTCAACAAATATTTACTGTGCTCAACAAACTAAGGTACAGTTCTAGAGTTTGTTTTATTTAATAATTTGAATACCAAGTTAAGTTCATTAAAAGTAGAAGACTACAACTTTCTTTTTCATTCCATATACATGTCTCATTTAGATTATTAACAATTAATGAAATATTACAGCCTATAGAATTCTTTGTGTGTATGTAATCCAGATTCCCTTCCTTTTATTTTCTCCCTTAACCCATTGTCAGAATTACTGATCAGTAATTACCAAGACTTACCTTATTGGATTTGTGACAAAATCGTAGACTTTAGAACAAAGATTCTTAACCCTGGGTCCATTAACTTCTTGAAATTGTGTGTTTTGTGTATATACACACACATTTTTTTCTGGGAAGATGGTATATAGCTTTCCACTAGTTCTTGAAAGGGCCATGTCCCTGTTACTTGACTTAACTTAGCTCAGTTTGCATGCCCTTATGTGCCTAAGATCTGTTTCCTATATCCTCTGTTTCTCTTACTGACCTAGAAGGTGGGAAAGCCTTTAAAACCTATAATAAAGGCCTTAACTGTAATACATCTGGGAGTAAAATTAAAAGGTTTTGTTTACAGTACCATTTTAGTGGAATCCCAATATGAAATGTAAATACATAATATACATATAGTTTGAGAATTGACTTGAGTTTTACTAAGAGGTATAATCTAAAAAGCCACCCTTTTTTAAGCAAATGTTTTAAACTACAGAACATATTTGAAGGCTAGCTCTCAATATTTCTTTTTCTTAATGCAAATATGAAGAGATCTTGCTGCAAGTGGGCCTAACTGTTCATCTTCTCTTTTCCTATTTTTACTACCATTACTTTTTCTTACCGTACGAAAGCAAAAATTCAAAACACCATATTTAAGCAATCAAGTGCAAAGTGGCCACCCACTTAAGGATCTTCAGTATAGGGCAGTATTTATAATAATAATGTCATCCCTACATACTTTCTCTGGGTATTTCCTGTAGCAAAGAAAATCCGACTAGTTATATTGGCCCCGTTGTAGCTATGCTGTATAAATGGGGCAGAATACAATGTTTAGGTACTTTGGTGCGAATATTCCTACCCATTGCTATTGTTGTCTAAGGGCATAAAAACAAATTTTTATGTCTGAATTTTGGCCCATATCTATGGTAGATAATCAAATCAATATTTTATTGTACTCAACTAGGGAATTCAAAGAACTATGAGACATGGTCCTTTTCTCTTAAGGACACTATAATTGATATAGGTATTAGGATATTGTGTTTCAGTCTGAGAAAATTTTCATTCATTATCTTGTTTCTCTTTCAGGGTAATAGATGGTCTGGAGACTCTAGATGAATTGGAGAAGTTACCAGTAAATGAGAAGACATACCGACCTCTTAATGATGTGCACATTAAGGATATAACTATTCATGCCAACCCATTTGCTCAGTAGCTTTAATAGACATGGACAAATACTTGGCAAACTCTTTGAGGAACACACCTATTGTGGTTTACCCAGTTTTAACTGTGTCATAGATTGCATCATCCTACTTGTTTACAACTAAGTTCTTCTGAATTAGTGGTACCAAAGGGAACCAAATGGCTTTTATTCCCATTCGTAGAGCATATTCTTTACTGTAACTATTATTCAATGTATTTTAGTTTTTTTAAAATTCTGTTTAATTTTTGTTACATAAAAACATTCATTTTTAAATGCTGAGCCTCAAATCAGTCATTTTGAGCACTGTAATTATAAACTCCTACTATACGTAGTCCACATCGTGAAGTATTGTTTTCCATTAATTGTTCACTTTGTGCAGTTAGAAAGAGGAAGGACAAGATAAAGAGAGGGTCTAGAAAAGCCAACCAATGCATTTGCTATTTTATCTGGTGTTCAGATTTATAATAAAGGCTGAGATATCCTAGATTCCAGTAAACATTCAGAATTTCCCAACTGATTTGCCCATGGAACATTTTTTTAAAGCATATCTTTTAAAATATTGCACAATAAAGTTCTACAGATGATCCATTTGAAAAATGTGATTAGTTTGTTAAGAATACCATTTGTAGAATCCTGGTATGTTTGAATTACAGCTCTGTCCCCTGGTAGTAACTTTAGGCAAATTAACATATCTAAGCTTTAGTTTTCTCATTCATAAACAATTCCCCCATAGTCTATTGTGAAAATTTAAAAATATAATGTGTGTAAAGCTTCTGGCATGTACTAAGTGTTCTGTATTAAGTACATGGAAGATGCTCTGCTAACATTTCATCTTGACCAGAGGGCTCTTACCTAACCAGGGCATTTATCAGAGTCTACCATGAATTTTATCAAGAACCATGTTCCACTTGCTGCCTAGGTTACTTTAATTAGATTTTGGGTATTCCTAAAACCAAACATATTTTGGTTTGTATCATTTTTGCAGATGGCTGATTTAAATGTTTTGGTTTTTTTCTTAACTACAGTTTGAGAGTTAACTTGTAGCTGTCCTCTTGTTACCATTTACATATACATTCCACTAAACTGAGGTGCCAATTATACTAAAGTTTTCATATTTTGTTTCAGCATTTTAATTATTTTGGTTTCTAGAATTAGTATTAAAGGCCCTTTTAGGCCAGAGTTTGTTTTGCCACTTCTTATACGTGGTATCTTCTCCAAACATGTCATTGAAGTTTTTTTTTTTTTAAAGAATGCTTTATTTATTTATTTATTTATTTATTTATTTATCTTTAGAGGGGAAGGGTAGGAGAGAGGGAGAGGGAGAGAAACATCAATGTACGGTTGCCTCTCATGTGTACCCCGCCAGGAACTGGCCTGCAACCCAGGCATGTACCCTGACTGGGAATCGAACCCCGATCCTCTGGTTCGCAGGCCCGCGCTCAATCCACTGAGCTACACCAGCCAGGGCTGTGAAGTTTTTATCATTACTTTTAAAAGGCTTTTCCTGATTCTGCACTGACTGGCATTTTCGCGATTTTTATTCTAAACCCTGTCATTTTTTAAAAGTAGTGTCAATATGGTCACTTTTTGGTTCTTAGAGCTCATTCTTATAAAGTCAGCTCAGTTACACCCATAAGGATCTCATACATAGGGAAGCATACTGCCTGCCCACCCTGGGCCTACTGTAGGCATGGTGACGATCAAGATCAAGAACATTGCTTTCTGTTCACTCACCCTGAGTTGACTGGTTCACACTAATCGCATTAGTGTTTGCAGACTGATGTTCTGTTTTGTATATTTAATAAACTACTAAGAAGACTAGAATATTGCTAATCAACCAAAATTCTCTTTAAAAGGAGAGAAATATGGTTCCCTGTCTAGATCAGAGGTTGGCAAAAGACAGGCTGGCCACCTGTTCTTGTATATAAACATCATGAAACTCAGTCCATTCCTTTATGTATTGTCTCTGGCTGGCTCCTGCTACAACAGAGATTGGTTGTGACAGAGACCAAATGGCCCGCAAACCTAAAATATTTACTATCTGACCCTTTAAGAAGTTTGCCAACACTTGATCTAGACTGTCAAGAAACTGGGAGGCCCTAGTTGGTGTTGCTCAGTGGACTGAGCACTGGCCTTTGAAGGCCTGCGGACTGAAAGGTAGCCAGTTTCCCAGTCAGGGCACATGCCTGGGTTACAGGCCAGGCCCCCAGTAGGGGGCAAGATAGAGGCAACCAATCTCTGTTTCACACATTCATGTTTCTTTTCCTCTCTTCCTCCCTCCCCCTCTCTAAAAATAAATAAATCTTTAAAAAGTAAACTGGGAGAAAAAGGTGTAGCCAGGGTTTTGTCTGAGGCTTCTCTGGCTTGTAGAAGTCCATCTGTCTTCACAAGGTCTTTCCCGTGTCCTAATCTAGACACCAGTCATACTTGATTAGGACCCACCCTGATGACCTCATTACACCTATCTTTAAAGGCGCTGCTTACAAAATACAACCACATTGTGAGATAGTGGGGATTGATTTAGGATTAGTAATCGGGGAACATAACTCCCCACTTAGCACAAACATAACGTGCACTGAAGAACACACCTTTTTCTTGTTTCTAAAACTCACAAATAAATATCTTTAAAAAAATACTCATTTGAGAAGAGAAAGAGGGAGAAAAACATTCATCCTTTGCCTCTGGAACGCCCCAACTGGGGACTGGACCTGCAACCCAGGCCTGTGTCCTGAGCGGAACCAAACTGTGACCTTTCGAGGGAGGACGTCCAACCCACTCAGCCACACCAGTCAGGGCACAAATGCAATTTTTAGTGAGCACAGGAAAAAAATCTTTCCCCCCCAAAGCTCGCGCTGTTGCCCCATCATCTCAACCCGACCCTGGCCAACAGGGTGCCAGGTCTGCAACTCCCCACCGTCCACAAGTAGCTCTGGTTCTACTTCACCCCCACCCCGGCGCCTGCGCACACGCGGCCACCGCGAGCCGGCCGACGCCCTCCCGCATGCACGCCCCGCCCCAGGGCGGAGACGCCCTCGTAGCGTCACCAGTGTTTTCCAGAAGAGTCCTGACGCGGCAGCTGTCAGCTCCATTTTGTTTTCGCAGCCCGTTGCAGCCAGCTGTAACTTCGACGCTGTCGCCTTGCAAGCTTTGTCTCCTTCGGCTTGGACTCCGCGGCCAGGACGGTAAGACGCAGGAGGAAGCAGGCTAGGTGTCAGGGCTCTGTCTCTGCCTCGAGAGCGCCTGGTGATGCCCCCTTATCCATGTTTGTTGGCCCCCCGCAGTCTCCTGCACGATGACCCTTTTTTTTCTTGCTCACTCTAGCTCTGTCGAGCTTGTCGCCGCGAATTTCCGCTTTAACCTCGACGCCCCAGACACTGGCTTAGGGTAGTGACATTGTCTGCGAGGCGGAAAGCGCTCCTCGAATGTTCGGCCTCTTCTGGGGTGTGGAGGGAGGGCCGAGCCCATCGCCCGCGGGCGCCATCTTGTCTGCGGCGGCCACCTCCGCAGAACTCTAAGATGGCGGCGGGGCGGAGGCAACGGCGAGGCTGCGACTGTGCTTGGGTTCTGCGTGAATTACTCCGTGAGGAACTGGGTTCATTTCGAATGGAGACAAAGACAGAACGGATTGACCTGGTATGAGGCGATATCACTTAAGGTCTAGTAGATTCTAAAGAGTTAGAGTGAATGTCGCCACTGTCTCCCCTCAGTGTTGTCTAGGAACCTGAAAAAAGAAATAATAAAGCGTTTGACGGAATATGGGATCCGGCATTTTATGCGTTGACTTTTTCGCGCCCCGAGTTGGAGCGTTTTGAGTTCAGAGACGTAGTGGAATCAAATTGTCAGGGAATTTTGTTCGAAACATTTCTGAAAGATGGCCCCCCCCAAGTTGATTGTATAAGATTGCTTTTAGAATAAGCTAGATTTTGTTATTTGTAGTACGTGCTGGCGGTGGCCGTCAAGAGACAGTATTTTGTAGTTTTTTGTTTTCTAATGCCGTCATTGGCTTAAGGTGTTAGTTAGATCGCTATGCCTCCTTTACAGAAATTTTCAATAATGATAGTTCTGTTGCGAAGAACATTTATGATTGCATGTTATTTGGAGGCTAGTTTTTCATGTACGTTTAAATGGGGAGAATTTGAATGTGGACGTACAGTAAAGGGAGTACGATTTTGCCAAAGTTGATAACACGTCACAACTAGTGTGAGTTTGCAGAATATTGTATTAAACTGCTCAGTGTTGATATGCCGGGTTCTATAAAACTGGGAAACTTCCCTTTTACGTAGATGAGACACTCGAAGAGAACTTACTGCCCTGACTGGGATGAGAAAGATTGGGATTGTCCAAAATGGAGGAGCAGCAGCAGTCATAAAAGAAGGAAGAGATCACATAGCAGTGCCCGGGAGAACAAGCGCTGCAAATACAATCACTCTAAAACCTCTGATAGGTAAGGAGGACATTATGTATAAATGTATAAAAAATACATTTTTACTACGATCTCATCAGTTGTCTCGAAACTGGCGGAGGGAATATGTTCATAATTAAAACTAGTGTCACTTAAAAAGAAGTTAACGGTGATTCCTTTCTGTTTCCAGTGATGGCTTGTAATGTGTGTAAGATTGTATGGGTTTGTGTTTTGGTCAATGGGGAAAACGAAATTTTTTTTTTTTTTGGTAGAGAATAAAGGTTTTATCACCTCTTCAAGAGAGGAGAGGGGCATGGTGTGGAGAGAGAACACCAGCCGGAGAATTACAGAGAATTTGAGGATATTTAGTATTACCTTAAAGCTTTGAAAAATTGGTGTTTTATTTTCCTAGCCATTATTTGGAAAGCAGATCCATAAATGAGAAAGATTATTATAGTCGACGCTACGTTGATGAATATAGAAATGACTACAATCAAGGGTGTGAATCTGGGCAACGCCATAGGGACCATGAAAGCAGATACCAGAACCATAGTAGCAAGTCCTCTGGTAGAAGTGGAAGAAGTAGTTATAAAAGCAGGCACAGGATTCACCACAGCACCTCACATCATCGTTCACATGGGGTATGAGCTCTTTTAAAACATTTTGGAAATTTTATTTCCCATGTGATACAGGAAAGCTTTAATTTGTGTTTGATCATTTGAGAAAGTTCTGTTTAAGATGAAGCCATTTCAATTTTAACTTTCAGGAGTCTTTCTGTTGTGCATTGAATAAGAAATTCCCCAAGTATGGTACATGTTTAGTTACGTAACAGTTTCTTTACTAGTTGGCACAACTAATTGTCATTTCATTGAGGGAAGCGGGGGGTGTTAATTTAGATTAGTTTATAGTGAGATAGCCTGATAGATTTTTTATGGTACTCAGATTTGTTTTGAAAAATTAAAGCCTTACCACAAAAATAGCCTAGGCCTTTTATTTTTGAATGATTAAGGATTAGGTGTAACTTCATTCTAGGCCAGCATGTGATCTAATCCTATTTTTCACTAAGTAAACCACTTAACAGATTTGAACATTGTGAGATTTGTATTAATTGGGAGATCAGCTCAGATGGCATTTACAATGTCTTGGTGTTACTGTATGACAAATTGTTTTTTCTCCCCAAAATTAGGGCTTTAATTTTATTTACTGTTTTAATATTTTGTTTTCTTAGATTAGTTAGGAAATCTTAATTTGGCCACAGCCTACTTTGACAAGTAACTATTTACTTACTGCAATTTTGCAATATTAAGTTTTAGTATACTAGAAACTTAAAATTATATTTCAGTGAATGCTACAACTAAGCATTTTTTTAAAGAAAACAATTGTGTTATGTTTTGTTGCCTTGCCACTTTGAGTATCTTATCTGAAAATCTGTTCCTTGCCATGTTTTTCTCCTGTTAACATAAACTATGTGCCCTGTGAATTTCTGGGGACTGAATTTGAAATTGCTCCTGCCAACCGTTTGTGGCCTGGCGTGTATCTGAATGCCTGAATATCTCCCCGCTGAATGAATTTCGTATTCTGCCCTGAATTCACTCGGGTATATTGATTGGCTGGATGATCTTGGTGCCGCCCACTTGACGTTTCCAGAAGAGTCACCGAAGGAAAAGAACCAGGAGTGTAGAGGATGATGAGGAGGGTCACCTGATCTGTCAGAGTGGAGACGTACTAAGTGCAAGATGTATAGAATATTTTTCAACACTTATTAACTTTTCAGATAACATAATCTATATATATAGATTAAGATTTCAGGGATTTGGAAATCTTTTTCTTTCTCTGTTTTTCTTTTTCTTTATTTGTTTCTGTTTTTTTTCCATTTCTTTTGGTGGTGGGGGGAATTGATATTTTTGCTTTCTTTAGAAATTTAATGTTATGTAGATCTTCCAAAAGAGTAAATCAATTTAAATAAAATTAGCTCTAAGACTGAAATTAGACCTAAAAATAGTTAACATGTTTTTTGACAGTGTTGACCAATGAAATAGTGATAAGGACATTTGTAGCATCAACTAGAATAATCTACATTTATAGCATTTATTATGATAAGTAAAATGTTTTCACTTCTTGGTGTGACTGAGATTTATTTTTCTCTTTTAGATGAAATTGTTAATACTTTAGGTGAAGGAGCTTTTGGAAAAGTCGTGGAATGCATTGATCGTAAAGCGTAAGTTTCCTAGCCTGGGATTGTACTTGGAGTGATCAACAGTATAGAAGATACATTTAGCTTTAGAATATGGTCTGGCCATGAGTTAGATATATCTTTACCCTTTTAGCTTGGGTTTTTACCTTATATGTAGGAAACTCCTAGTAAAAGGTACTAACTCTTTGTATTTTTAAACAGTAGTAATTCATATATGCGGCCTCTAGTTTCAGTTTTAAGCTGAGAACAGATACTGTTATTCCAGAAAATAGTATTTTGTTGTCTCAGTAGGGAGAATTGTGGCCTTCTCCATCCCCTTTTTTTCCCTTCTAAATAGTGGTTCTCACCCTTGTTTATGTTGGGAGTCTTCGGAGCTTTGCCTCCCACATACCCATTGAGGTGTAGTCTTCAGAGTATTTACTTATTTTTAGAAAGTGCCATAATTCATCCTGATAGTGTAGTCAGGGCTAAGAACATTTCTGGCTTGGTGTCATAAATTATGCTCATCAAATTACTGATTGGAATGTCTTAAGATAGCATTAGAAATCTTTGTTACCTTTTTTGTTCCGTTTGAAATGTTTTCTCTTGGAATGGCAAAGCTTTTCTAAATGATTTGTTACAGGAGGCTTTCTACTGTTGGTAAGATTCTGAGAGCTAGATAGAGCTTCATACTGTGTTTTCACAGATCCCGATTTTTCTGGTAACCCGGATGAAAGGAAGATTGGAGATAATATTTGCCAATGACAGGCAGTATAGGAAGAAACTGCTTTATGTACATTTATTTTGAATCTTAAATGGCATGCAAATTGAGGTGGTGTAATAGCCAATATTTTTGTTGAATTACTGTTGCCACATAGTTTAATTGAAGGACCAAAAAATAATTTGTATTAGGGACCCTATCATATGCCCAAAGGTTATTCTAGTTGCCTAAATTGAGTTGCAATTAGAAGAGAGTACTTTTGTATAATCAAAGTAGAAGTGTACAGTTTGAAAACAGAGATAGAAAAATGTAATTGAGTATTGCCATTTTTTTAAACTTGGACTTAATTGTCTCTAACAGGGGAGGTAGACATGTAGCAGTAAAAATAGTTAAAAATGTGGATAGATACTGTGAAGCTGCTCGCTCAGAAATACAAGTTCTGGAACACTTAAATACAACAGACCCCAACAGTACATTGTAAGTATCAAAATACAACTTAGAAAAATGCCCCGAAGTGGATTTCTAAATTATAAGAAGTTGTACTAAGTTATTTTTTATGTGTTTATAGCCGCTGTGTCCAGATGCTGGAGTGGTTTGAGCATCGAGGTCACATTTGCATTGTGTTCGAACTACTGGGACTTAGTACGTATGACTTTATTAAGGAAAATGGTTTTCTGCCATTTCGACTGGATCATATCAGGAAGATGGCGTATCAGATATGCAAGTCTGTAAATTGTAAGTACTTGGGCATATCTTCCGGAAACTGGAGTTTACTGAGACCAGTTTAATGCCAGATTGATTTGGATCTTTCCTTAAAGGGAAAAAAAAGATCTTAAAAAGTATCAATTTGCTGTTACAGAGATGTAAAGTACATCTTAGGGAATATAATAAAATTGTATGTAACTTGGTATGGTGTCAGGTGGGTACCAGACCTATCAGGAGCATCACTTCGTAAGTTTTGTAAATGTCTAACCACTATGCTGTACACCTGAAACTAATATATTGTCAAATGGAAAAAAAAATGGGATCCAACATAATATGACTTAAGAGTTGGTACGAGAAAGATGGAGTTGATAACAAGTTGGTCAGTTTTACTGATTTTCGTTCAGTGAAAGTATATCAATGCATCGTCAATATAGAAGGCTATGATTTAGCCTTTTAGATTCTAAAAATAGTAACCTAGAATCACTGGGTTTAAATTAAGGAATGGCAAATCTCAGCTACATAAGAGAAAGATAATTCTTCCTTTTTAAAGGAGTTAGCTGTTAGTGCACTAATTTTTTAAGGAGGGTAGTGGTTTTCGGTTCTGATGGTTTTCTAGGAGACTGTTGAGTGTTGACCTTTCAGACTTGTGGAAAAGACATCAGAGAGCTTTTTTTGTTGGTAGGGATTTGGGGATTGGTTAGGTTTTGAGTTTTGATTTGTAGATTACAGCAACTTTTTATGTTTCATTCTCAGTTTTGCACAGTAATAAATTGACTCACACAGACTTAAAACCTGAAAACATCTTATTTGTGCAGTCTGACTACACAGAGGCATACAACCCCAAAATGGTAAGTCTCCAATTTATTTTCTTCATGGTTTTAAATTAATATTTTATGCCTTCTTAACATTATGCTTCCTTAATCATCATTTATGGTTTTTAGAAACGTGATGAACGTACCCTAATAAATCCAGATATTAAAGTTGTAGACTTTGGAAGTGCAACATATGATGATGAACATCACAGTACGTTGGTATCTACAAGACATTATAGAGCACCTGAAGTTATTTTAGGTAAGTATTTGTTAATTGTCCTTTGGGAACCTTTATTTTCATTGAAGCTGATTTTAAAATTTACTTACCAATGATGGTTTTATTTTTGTGGGACTTTTCCCTTTTTAGGAATTAATATCATAAAACACATTAAGGATTTTAATCTCTTATTTGTTCCAAATAGTCACTTTTGGAAATTTTAAGTGGCTTAACCTTCCTGTAATTCAGTTTGCATGTTTGTAATATGCATGTCCAGTCTTTGTATAGGTAGGTAGTGTCCATTTTACAGGCTAAGAAATTTGAGGCTCAGAAAAAAATTTTTTTAATCACTAGCTCAAAGAGCCTGAGTTAGGACTTCAAACCAGTGTCTTCGGAGCCCTAATTCTTACATACTACATTTAGTCTTGGGTTAAGTGGTTTCTTTAAGATTTTTGTCAGCTAAAACATTAAATTATGCACACTGTTGAAAATGTTTTAAGAAATAGGATATTTTTTTCCCCTAAGTTTGCTTTGTTTTGCAGCCTTGGGATGGTCCCAACCATGTGATGTCTGGAGTATAGGATGTATTCTTATTGAATACTACCTTGGCTTTACAGTATTTCCAGTAAGTACTTTGCACAAGAAAAGTGCTTGTTAATGTGAATGAACACTAACACAAATACATTTATTGAGGTTGCTTTATAGACTTAGTTGTAGATAAATACAAAGAAATAAAAATTATGGAAATATGATGCTGCTGAGCCCTGGTATTTCTCTCATACTTTGTCATTTTATTTAAACTATTTTAAAGTATATTATAAACTAGGGGTGTCCAGCCTGCAGCCTGTGGGCTGCGTGTGGCTTAGGATGGCTATGAATGCAGCCCAACACAAAATCTTAAATTTACATAAAACTTGAGTTGGTAGCGGTGGTTTTTTTGTTTTTTGATTACATGTTGTGATGTATTTAATGCATGGCCCAAGACAACTCTTATAGAGCAGCCCAGAGATGCCAAAAGGTTGGACACCCTTGTATAAACATTCAAACCTGTTGAATTAGGGAATCTTCAGTGATCTTGCTTTATAAGCAGTATTGTTTTTTGTTGCTGAGAGTAGATCTTTTTTTAGTGATCTTGGTATCTAATCATGTAGGGACTAGAAATGTAGCAGCTCTGTTAAATGAGAACAAGGCACAACATGCAAGTACAGGTGGTTAACAGATTTTTTTATTATTTTAGACACATGATAGTAAGGAGCACTTAGCAATGATGGAAAGGATTCTTGGACCTTTACCAAAACATATGATACAGAAAACCAGGTATGTTTTTTTAAGAATGTTACCTTTAGTATTGCTTGGTCATCTATCCTGATTAGAACTAGAAAACAGTGAAGTCATACTAATGCTTTTTCATTTAAATAGCTGATTACTTCGCTGGCAAGCCAGTTAACTATCTCTAAATCTCTGGATGGAAAAGCGCCCTGGCTGGTATGGCTCAGTGGATTGAGTGCTGGCCTGTAAACCAAAGGGTTGCTGGTTAGATTCCCAGTTAGGGCACATGCCTGGGTTGTGGGCCAGGTCCCCAGTAGTAGGTGCTTGAGAGGCAACCACATATTGATGTTTCTCTTTCCCTTTACCCTCTCTGTAAAAATAGTTAAATCTCTGGAAGAGCATTAGTCTTTGATTTATAAAAGCATAATAGTTGATGAAACCAATCATTTCTGCTAGATACTGTAAGTTTTCATTGTCAACATAAACATGGATATTAACTTACTCTTAGGAAACGTAAATATTTCCATCATGATAGATTGGACTGGGATGAAAACAGTTCTGCTGGCAGATATGTTTCAAGGCGCTGTAAACCTCTGAAGGTAAGCCTGGGTCATTGTTTACATGATCTTTGAGTTTCTCCTCTTTTCATGGTGGATAAATAAAATTATAATGTGTTGATAGAAAAAAGCGGTTTGACTGTGTATTTCGTTTCCTTTCAGGAATTTATGCTTTCTCAGGATGATGAACATGAGCTTCTCTTTGACCTCATTCAGAAAATGTTGGAGTATGAACCAGCTAAAAGGATTACTCTCAAAGAAGCCTTAAAGCATCCTTTCTTTTATCCCCTAAAAAAAAATACATAGATCTCTAATTGTACAACTCTCAAATTTTGTAGACTGCATCAGTCTAATTTTTAAATATTAAGTTATTTTGTACAGCTTTTGTAAATTTTTTAAATATTTGTATTGCCATGTTTATTTTGTTTGATTAGTTTAAGTATATAGCGAAGTAAAATGAACATCTTTTTCAATGATTTCTGTATAAAATGATTTATTCAGAATAAATTTTTGTCTATGAAATTATATGAATATGTACAATTTGTTTTTAACACTATTCTCTCATCACTTTGATGAATGAACATGTTTCTTCTACTGAACGTTTCTTGGAAATACTTGGTTTCCTCTTTAGCAATTGCCAGCATTGGGACTTAGGCCTTTTCTAAACCAAGTGACATGGGGTGGTGAACACACATTCAATGTACAAATGATACAGACTTGTACACCTGAAACCTATATAATTTTATTAACCAATATCACCTCAATACATTCAATTAATAAATACAGGATATAAAGAGTTACAGAAATAAGCCAGGAAGATTTTGTTCTTTGTTCCTGTTCAAATTTAATACTGGAGTTTTCCCGTCTCCCTCTGAATGGGACTCTGCAAATAAGGTCCTGTGCTCCTTCAGGACATTAAGCTTCCAAATCTTCTACTGTCCAATCTGAATTATCAAGTCAGGTTTTGTCCATCAGGTTTAAGACTGTTAATAGTTTAGGTTCACAGCAAAATTAGATACAGAGGTTTCTGATATACTTTCTGCCCCCACCCCTTACATGTAGTCTCCCACCATAACACCCATCACCAGAGGGTACATTTATTGTAATGGTGAACCTATATTCATGTAATTACCCAAAGTCTATAACCTTAGATTTACTGTTGCATTATCACTACTTGTCTAGACAAGTTTATGATGTCATGCTTCATCATAGAGTATTTTTACTACTATAAAAATACGTTCTGTTCATCCCTTCTGTCCTCAACGTATGGTAACCACTGGTCTTTTTTACTGTTGCTAGTTTTGCTTTTCCAAAATGTATAGTTAGGATCACACAGTACATGGCCTTTCCTTTTTCTAATTTTATCACCTGAGGACATAGTTTTTCCCATTGAGATAGCAAGCCCACAAGAGAAACATTTAATAGTTGCTGCCTTGTATGTGCCCCAACAGAATGAAACCCACAACCTTTTGGTCTATGGCATGGACGCTCCAACCAATTGAGCCACACCAGCCAGGGCTACGTACCCTTTTCAGATGGGTTTCACTTAAAGTAGCAATTTTTCACCTGGTGTGAGTGCTGAAAGGTTTTTTATTTTTTCGTAGAGGGAAGGAGAGACAATTGATCAATTCCACTTAGGCATTCATTGATTCATTGGTTCTTGTAGATGCCTTGACCAGGGATCAAACCTGCAACTTTGGTTGGTGTATTGGGACAAATGCTCTTACCAAGCTACTTGGTTAGAGCTGTGCTTGCAAGAATTTTTAACACATGATACCTATTTAGTCAGGGGCACGGACCCCTTTTCCCTTAGATTGCCAAAAAAAAAAAACAAAAAAAAAAAAAAAAAAAAAAAACAGCTGTTCACTGTGAATGAATTATAATTAAGTTTATTTTGTCAGATTAGCAAAAAGTATTTTTTGGTGTGCCACAGAATTTTAGTAGTTTGTGTGTCATGAGATGAAAAAAGTTGAAAGTATCTGACTTAAGTAACTTGCATTTAAAGTTTCTCCATGTCTTCTTATAGCTCATTCTATTACTTTTTATTTTTAAGATTTATTTTTAGACAGGAAGGGAGGGAAAGACAGAAAAGTCTATGCAGATTGACTGGTTGCCTCTCTCGCTCCCCCAAATCAGGACCTAGCCTGCCATCCAGGCATGTGCCCTGAGAATAGAACCAGCAACTTTTCTGTTTGCAGGGTGGTAACTCAATCCACTGAGCCACACCAGCCAGGGCACTTCAGTGCTGAATCATTTCTCAGGGTACCACAGTTCATTCATTCACCTACTGAAGGACAAGTTTTGACAATTCGGAATAAAGCTGCTATAAACATCCATATACAGGTTTTTGTATGAACAAGAGTTTCCAATTTCACCAGGTTTCTTACTGTTGACTTCTGAGAATTTATATTTAGGTTAACAGTCCTTTATCAGGTTTCTTTTACAAATATTTTCTCCCAGTCTGTGGCTTGTATTCTTTTTGCCTTCTGCAGAAGTTAACTTTTTAAAAGTCAGTTTACCAATTTTTCATAGATGCCACCTTTGTTGGTGTTACCTATAAAAAGTCACCAACCCAGGGTCATCTAGGTTTTCTGATGTTCTGGTAGTTTTGTGTTTTATATTTAAGTCTAATCCACTTTGAGTTCATATTTGTGAAGGATGTAAAGTCTGTCTAGACTGTTTTGCATGTGAATGTTTAGTTGTTCCCAAGCCATTTGTTGAAAAGAGGATTTTATTAGAATTTTAAAAATACTGTAAAGGCTGAGAGATTATAAGTTCTTTCTTAATGCCAAAACAAGGATCCCAACTTCAGAGCTAGTCTGGCTTCAAATACAGCCCTTAAGCTGCATGACCTTGGAATGTCACTAAATCTCTGTGCTTGCCTGTTATTTATAAAACTAAGGAAGATACAGTATTTGCCTCAGTTATAAATTAGTCTAATACATGAAAAACAATTGGGCCTTGGCTAGAAGGCTCAGTTGGTTGGAGCATTGTCCTGTATGTACACCAAAAGTTTGAAGGTTCAATTACCGGTCAGGGCACATACCTAGGTTGCAAGTTTGACCCCTGACCGATGGGTTTTTCTCTCTCTCCCTGAACTCATTCTCTAGAATCGGTTAACATATCCTCAGGTGAGAATTCAAATTAAAAAAAAAAATTGAAATAGTGGCCTAGATTTACATGAGCTATTTGTTCTAGGAAGTAGTACGTATGTCTGATATTTTGCATGTTCCTTTGGTCCTATGCAATAGCCTTAAGATTCATTTACTTCACACTTAAAAGTTCTATCAAAGTTCCCTGTGCAGATTTCCCTGAATTTTTTTGAGAAGAGCCTTAAATTCTGTACTATACTATAATCCTAAATTTTGGGATATGTGGATTTTCCCATTGAAGAGGCTGACATTGATATTCACTTGTAGTAACTCCTAGCCTAAGACCCGAGAGTCAAAAGTGAATTGCTTGCATGTTTGACTGAAAATAAAAAGTGTTAGATTGGGCAATATAAACCTTAGGGCCCTATTTTCTTAGATTTAAGAGAGGCTTATCCTGCCTCAGGAACTGAGGTATTCCAGAGCCAATTTGCTAACATCCTATTTGTTGGAGTCATCCTGCGCCCCAGAATCTACATGGGAGGGCATTACAAGGTTACATGGCAAAAGGTATCAACAAAGGCAAGGGTAGAGAATTTAGACCATCAATGGAATCAGTGACCCACCCTACCTACCCCCAAGCTATTGACAGAAGCCAGAATGAACCTATTACACCAAAGTCAAACTCATTTTCACTGGGGGCCACATCAGCCTCAAGGCTGCCTTCAAAGGGTCAAATGTAATTTTAGGACTGTATACATGTAACTACACCGTAATAGTGAAGCAAGAGCTCGGCACTGCTGCCAGGTAGAAACAAGGTGCCAAAGTGGAGGGTGGGATTTGGCCCACGGGCCTTGTGTATAACACTAAGTACCGTATTTTTAAGACTGTAAGATGCACCAGACCATAAGACATGCCTAGGTTTTAGAGGAGGAAAATAGAAAAAAATTTTTTGAAGCAAAAAATGTAAAATATTTAATAACCTGTGACCCACTCCACCCCCGCCTCAGAGCCAGGTAAGCCACATTCAGGACTATGATGCATCTCCATTTCCCTCCCAAATTTGGGGCGAGGGGAGGGGGGGAGTGCGTCTTACAGTTGAAGAATATGGCATTGTATTTTTCAAATACGTTCCTCATCTCAAAATCCTCCATAGGCTTCCATATCTGTTTAACCAAAGTCCTTACAACCACCTTCATATTTGCTGAACCACTCTTACGTTTCTGACATTATCGGCTCCCTCCTCTAAAGCAGTGCTACGGCCTCACTGGTCTTATTACTATACCAAGCACTGTCCTTGATGATAAACATCTTTCTCCTTCTTCAGGTGTTTGTTCATTTCAGCAAAGCATTTCCTGACTACTTTAACTTAAAATTGCCACAATCTCTGTTGTGGACACTATTCATATGCCCTTTTTGTTTTTTTTTCTACAGGAATTTTATTTTTACACAACTCTGAAAGCAAGTTCTCTTGACAGGTATTTTGTTCCCTGCATATACTAAAAGCCTGTAACAATGTCAGGCAGACAGAAGGTGCTCAGCATTTGTTGATGGATGACTTTTGCGGGGGAGCAGGGTTCTTAGGGGGGAATCCATGTAGAAAACCCAGGAAAGGTTGTGCGGGCAGAAAGGAAACAGTAACTGCTCCTGAGACAAAAGTATCAATTATGTTCAATGAACAGCAAGGAAACCAGTGTGGTTGAAGATGAATGGGTGTTGGAGACTATTAGATGAGGTTAGAGACAGCCAGGGGTCCAGATCTCAGGCTTTGCAGATCATTGAAAAAGAGTGGTTTAGCATGGAAAGCCACTAGAAGTTTCCATGTGAGAATAGTTGTCTGAAGCCCCTCGTCCCAACAGAAGAGAATTTCCTCCTTTTCTTTCATTAAATCTAATCTTTATTGTATTTTTCCCCATTACCATTTAGTCCTATTATACTCCCCTACCCCCAGCAACCACTGTTGTCCATAGAGAACTGCCTCCTTTTCAAGTCACAGAAAAGGGTTCCCAGAAGTTACAATATTGTGGTTTTGTTTCAAAAAATTCCAAGAGGGACTGGGGGAGTAGATGTAGACAAACTAATTGGCGGTGAGATAATAGCTGAAACTGGGTGATGGCTCAATAAGAGCTTACTTTTTCTTTTAAAATTTTTAAAATTTTTACTTTTATCAACTTTAGGGAGGAAGGAGTATCAACTTGTTCCACTTACTCATTCACCAGTTGATTCTTGCATGTGTCCTGACTGGGAATCAAACCTGCAACCTTGGCATATTGGCACAACACCCAACCAAATGAGCTACGTGGCTAGGGGTAAAATTTTTTTTTAAAAAAGCTTTCCATGTAACTGGATCACACTGACTACAGGGTGTATGTATTCCATTACACACTGACTGGCATTCTGTTGAATTTTACTTGCCCTTACAAGACTACCTGAGCTAATTAATGCTGCTGCTCGTGGCCCAAATTAGGGTAGCAGTAGGGGAGAAATTATGTTAGAGTTGGAATGGCCAGGACTTGATGATACATGAGGGCTTAAAGAGAAGTGACATGAAGCTTTCTGGAGGACAGACGGTGTTACTATTTTATTAAGTGAAACACTGGCATTTTCTAAAAATACGTACATATTTGCTTATGTGTTTGAAATACATGTGAGCCACACAAAAGCAAAACTGGTCTGGAGAAAAAAAATTTCTGGAGGGACAGGCCCTTTGATGGCATTTAAAACACCCAGTCAAAATGGAAAAGGACTTAGCCCTAAACAACTTGGAACACTTGACCATTAGCATACCACAACCAATGCCAACAGTTACTGCTTTTCTCTTTACATTAACAAGGAGTCTCATGAAATTTTATTCAACCTCAAAAGGATAGACAAGAAGCAAGTTTCAGTTAAATAGAAATGATGCAGCAACATAATTACTGGCATGCATGTCTGTACTTGAGTTTGTTCAGAGTGCCAAGAACCATCTGGATCACCAGCTATCCAGTTTTCTCCATTCAACTGTTTGCTATGCCAAGATCCATTACCCCTACCTAGAATGAAAATGAGGTGTACTTACAGAGAAAATATTTTAAGATACCAGAGAATGCCGGACATCTTTCTGAAGTAGAGGCTTCAGTCTATAAATGCGTTACTTATTCCCCCAATAGGTTTACCCCTAAAGTTAACTTTTAAGCACAGCCTTAAGGATTTCAGCTTTAAAAGGATTCAAGAATTTTCTTCCTTATTTTAAATTGGTTATACTGACTGGAAATTCCCTGAAATGGAACAGCTCAATTATTTGATAACTCTGTAGCACCCCAAGTTCATTCATAATACATAGTTCCCAAAGCTGCACTAATACAACAATAAATATTCTAATATTAGTTTGATGAGATATTGGTTCCTCCAGATAAAATCTGCAAAGAAAGGGGTTCAGTGGATTTTTTTTTAACCACTGTCTCCTCTAGGGCATTATAGTAAGCACAAACAATTGAGCTTTTAATTTAACCAAGGTTCTTACTGAGTTATTAAATTGACAGCGATTGAGTGTATTTGTAAACTCATCCTTTTTTTTCAATTCATCCAGAGGTCTGACTATAATCCTAGAATCAGGATAAAAGGATTGTAAGTGCACTGGAAAATTAAAATAATTGAATTTATAGCTGCTAGCTGACTACAGTTAAATAGGGGAAATTATGGAGGGGAAAGGCAGCTGGGAAGCTTTTTGATCCATACCAAGTTTCATACAGTTATGCATAGGATTATGTTTAGGTACAAATTCACTGCAATTCAAGTTTTTTAGACCAAAGCCAATTATAAATTACTTTGAAATAAAAAGTACTGAATACATCTTCCAGATTCCACTTAAAGCTTACTGAAAACTGCATTTTAGACATTTAGGCCTCCGGAGGCTAGTGAATAGGTAGACTTTAAATACCAGAGGACAAATATATTTATGAAAAATTATAGCAACGCATTTACCAGAATTCTCAGAGAAATGCTTATTAACCTACTTTACCTGTAAATAGCATCTGAGGAAAATTTTTACAAAGTTAATTTAGTAGTCTAAGCAACAATGCACACTAAAATTTTGGCACCTATGTTACAAAGTTCAATAGTTTTGTGTTTCTGCAAGCAACCTAATTGAGTAGGACAGCAGCTGCATCAGTAAAATTTCAATACCATTTATCAAAGTGTTTTGCCCAACTTTAAATAAATCACTTATCTAGAGTTTTAATTCGTTTTTACAGATCCGAAGAAACCCAAATGCCTCTGTTACACTTACAATCAAGCAAGAATCTCTTAAGACCTCCAAAACGAATGGGAAATTACTTGTCTGATGCCTATGGTGGACTGGGGTGTAAAGCATTAACTGTTAAAAGATGGGTGACTGGCAGAACATAAATGTTCTCTATTTCCTAGGGACCCTGGGAGAAAAAAAAGTACCGCTTCAGGATATGGATCTGCATGAAGATACGTCTGCCAATGCAAATGTCTATCTCTATGCCCACTCCTGTTTAAATAAAAAGATATGCCAGGGCATGCATTATCAGTGGGGGTGATATCATCCCCGAATGGGACCAAAAAAGCCCTTACTCTTTTTAATACATAAAACATACAATACACATGTAGCTTATCTATAGTCAAATTTATTGGGGTGCTATTAGAAAAGTCTAAAAAGGCTTCCTTGGGGAAAGGTGATAATGAGCTTGGAGAAACACTGAATTAGAAGCCAACCTCCCAGTCACATGCATTTCCTCTCACCATCATTATGCTGTGTCAAAATATCCTGTGGTATTTTTGGTATTTGGAGTTTTCTTAATAACATAATAAATATCTCTAGGACAATATTAGAATAATTAAGATTAAGAAACTATGATCAGCTCTAAAAACACATTTAATTACGGTATCTAAGAGACTTATCCTTTGAAACTGACACCAAGTTAGGAAAGTCAACATTTATCCAATCATACAAGTACAATTTTAACACCTATATTAAGAATTACATATTTGAGGCCATTAAGTTGGCATTGGCAGCTGAGTCCCAAAATTACCACTTAAAATTCAAAATGAAAATCTGCAGTCTTTTCAGAAAGCATTTCCTTGCTTTTATACTGTCACAGGTGATATTCATTTATTATAATATTGTAGTCAGTAAATACTACTTTGTCATTATGAAGAAAAAAACTATGATCAGACAAAGATCATAATGTAGTTCTGGAAGACTACACATTCTTTCACTATACACAGTATATAATAGAACAGAGTACACTTTGAACAGCAGTAACATGCAATGATTCGCTTGTAGAAATGTTATGTAGTTTCCACTACATCAGAATTCTGTGTAGGTGTTTACAGTTTGGGAGCTATAAGGACAAAAAGAGCAATTATTTAATGCTTACATAGTAGAGACACCTGAATGTATAACATACATTTACTACTGGACATTAACAAGGAATTTACAAAAAAATGAAGACTGACCTACATAACCTAAGTATAAGGATGGACTTTATTTTTTTAAAAAAAGTCTTTTGAGGACTACAAATTACAAAGTAAAAGCAGATCACTACGTAGGAACCTAGTGAATACATTTTGCCTGTGCATGAGAACTTGATCAAAGTTATTCATTTAACAATTTCACCCCATTCACAATGATATCAGTAATAATGCTCTCCTTAAGGTTACTATACAACTTTATTTCAAATTATACTACACATTATTCCCTCCAGATGAACTGCTAAACACCAAATTCTTGGCTCATAAAAATGGCACCTCTGAAAGGGGCAATTTCCACCCAGTCTCTGGTGGCATTATTCCAACCTCATTTCTTTCAACAATCAAAACTTCCAAAATCTTCATATGTAAGATAAAGTCTTTCCACCAAAAAGTGTGGTCATATTTTGTTTTCTACTGACTACATACATATATAGATGGATGACAACAAGAAAAGACGAAAATTAAAAGGCAGCCATTAAAATAAATGAATCAGTTGTATAGAAGAGATAGTTGGTTCATGGCAATTAAAAATAAAAGGCAACTAGGGTAAAGGCATTCCTTTACTCACACTATTCCATGAGTCCTTTCCTACCAATCTAAGTACATGACAAGTGTTAACTTTGTTAAATGACAAGATTTTTCTAAGGTACAGTTGAAAATGGTATGAAAAGAATAACCAGCCATTTTGCCTGGAAAGATACAAACGGAATGCAGAAATTTCTCAACGGGAAAAGCTCAACTTCCTTCTTCCCACCACCTCTGGTAAGTACAATTTCCCAAAGACCTCACTTTCAAGCTTGTTCTCTATGGCTCCACTAAGGAATGGAAACCAGAGAACAACTGAGCTCAAGACATACAGGGTTAAAAATTAAGAAAATAGTAACATGGAAGCAATGGCCCAAATACTCAAGAGTCATGTTAATGAGTTCAATTGCTGTAGATGAAGTTTTCCTGGATGAGGAGGGCTTTGGGCATACCAAATTATCACACAAATCATTGCTTTTTGAGACTTTGGATACTTTTACAGTTTAATTTGCAAACAGAATTTTTATAACAAATTATTTTTAACCAAATCATATCTTGAAAACTTTATATAGAAAACCCAGGAAAAAAGTGAACTGTTCATTGTGGAAGGCCTTAAATTACATTATTACAGTAGAAAATACAGGAGGTAGAAGATAACTGAAAAGACTAATGCAACATTAGATTCAAATCTATAGCTCCTGTAGCTACTTACAACATGGTTTTTGAAACTAAACCCAAAATTTCCAATAACCATAGAAACAGTTAAAATAAAATTTGCTATGAAAGCCCTTATATCATGCTTGATATAGGGAGGTAGGAAGATGTAAGAACCAGGACACATGAGACATGACATTTTATCTACAACTCCTGTTTGCTTTACTGAGGGTGTAGTTTCAAAATTCAGTCACCTTCTTCAGCTTCAGACTCAGATTCTAGAAAAGGGGGAAAATGCAGTCAAGCATTATATAGCATCAGAAAACAGAAGTTCCCATTTATAATTGTGAAGCTTTTTATTATAAAGGATCTTGTTAATATCCTACTTAAAATACAGACATATTCAAAAGTATTCATTTATAAACCTTGAAATTCATAAACATTAGATATTCTCAAAATTTTAAAGTTTTCTTCAAAGACTGTTTAGTATTATTTCAATAATTAAAGTCTAGTTTTCCTCACCTGCTTTAAAGTAAATAAACTTACAAAAATCTGTACTCTAGGTACAAAACAGCATCTGAATCAAAGAAGGCAGCATGTGTGGACACATTCTATGGATGACCAACTAAAACCAGTTCTCTGGCTTTACCAAAATAACTGCACAAAAGACTTACCTTCTTCAGCATTTTTGAGCCACTCCACAAACTTTTTCATTTGTTCAAGGAAGACACTTTTCCCCTTTGCAACATGTGCATCTTTATACCACTTCAGAATGGGCTCCTCACTCAGGACTTCAGCTATAAAGAAGAGAATGATCATTACGGTCAGGTAGTTTCCATGCCCTTCTCTACCCACACACAGTTAGAACCCACCTAAGGTGCAAATGCCTGCAACAAAGATCCTCCTGGGGAGTAAAAAAAAAGTCTGTACTCAAACATTCTCTAATTGCTTTCTTCAACAAATTAATTTTTAAAAAACGTAAAATGAGAGCCTGATATTTTAAAAAAACTTCTTATCAACTTGTTGCCCAAGTACGAACCTGCTACTAGGAAAAAAAATTTATTAAACCAGCGGTTCTCTCAGCAGGGCAGTTTTACTCCTCAGGGGGATTGGACAATGTTTAGAGACATTCTTGATAGTTATACTGGGGAGAAATACTACTGATATAGCATCTCTTGGGCAGATGCCAGGGATGCTTTTAAATATTCTTCAATATATAGGATGACAGTGACCTACAAGAGTTATTTGAGCCCTTGCTGGTGTGGCTCAGCGGGCTGAGCTTTGGCCTGTGAACTGAAAGGTCACTGGTTCAGTTCTCATCAGGACACATGCCTGGGTTTCAGGCCAGATCCCCAGTACGGGGTGCTCAAGAGGCAACCACACATCAATATTTCTCTCCCTTTTTCTCCCTCCCTTCTCTTCTAAAAGATAAATAAAGTCTAAAAAAAAAAAAAAAAAAAGCCACCGTAATTTGGCCCAAAATATCAGTAGTACCAAGGATGAGAAATGATCAGGGACATTTGTTAATTAAAAAAATATGTATTTAGCCCTGGCTGGTGTAGCTCAGTGGATTGAGCGTGGGCCTGCGAACCAGAGGATCGCGGTTCGATTCCCAGTCAGGGCACATGTCTGGGTTGCAGGCCAGTTCCCGGCAGGGGACACATGAGAGGCAACCGTACATTGATATTTCTCTCCCTCTCTCCTACCCTTCCCCTCTAAAGATAAATAAATTTAAAAAAAATATGTATTTATTTGAGAGTAGGGAAGGGATGGAGAAAGAGAAACACATCCATCAGCTGCCTCTTGCACATGCCCCAACAGTGGAGAGACTAGGGACTAAACCTGCCACCTAGGCGTGTGCTCTGACCAGGAATTGCATCAGCAACCTTTCCATTTGGATTTGGGGGATGCCCAACCAGTGAGCCACATCAGTCAGGGCTGGTATGTTTTTAGGTATGAAAAATGGCACTGTGCTTTATTTAAAAAAGAAAAAAAAATGTCCATGTACTTCATAGATCAATACTGGAAAAATTAAGAATTAAATCATTACTTTTAGGACTTATTTCTAAATAATCTAAGTGGCAGCAAGTAGGGGCACACATACTTTTAAGAAACCTAATCACAAACTGATAATCACTGAAGCATGGACTACTTGGAGTTTATACCATTCTTTCTTTCTTTCTTTTTTTTTTTTTTTGAAGAATAAAGCTGATAATTTTATTTTTATTTTTTTTATTTTTTATTTATTTATCTTTAGAGGGGAAGGGAAGGAGAGAGGGAGAGAAACATCAATGTGTGGTTGCCTCTTGTATGTCCCCTGCCGGGAACTGGCCTGGCAACCCAGGCATGTGCCCTGACTGGGAATCGAACCGCGATCCTTCGGTTCGCAGGCCTGCGCTCAATCCACTGAGCTACACCAGCCAGGGCCCATTCTTTCTTTTTAAAATTTTTATTATATTGATTTTAGACCAAGAGAGGAAGGGAGAGAGAGAAACATAAATTTTTTGCACCACTTGTCCACGCATTCATTGGCTGATTCCTCTGTTGTGTCCTGAATGGGGATCATACTCCAAACCTTGGCATATTAGGGCAACACTCCATCCAACTGAGCTACCTGGCCAGGGTCCCATTCTTACTTTAAAAAAATAAGCAGCCAGCCCTGGCTGGTGTAGCTCAGTGGATTGAGCGTGGGCCTGCGAACCGAAGGATCGCGGTTCGATTCCCAGTCAGGGCACATGCCTGGGTTGCCAGGCCAGTTCCCGTCAGGGGACATACAAGAGGCAACCGCACATTGATGTTTCTCTCCCTCTCTCCTTCCCTTCCCCTCTAAAGATAAATAAATAAAATCTAAAAGGAAAAAAAAAAAATCTTTAAAAAAATAAGCAGCCAATTCAATGGCAGTCAATTCAATTCTGTGATCAGAGTAAAATATTTTAGGGAGCTGGTGTTCACACAACTACTTTTCAGAATTTTGTATTCACAAAATTGAAATTTTAAATTACCTTTGTAAAAAAGCACCACTATTTTCTGGAAGGCTTTCATGAAATGAATGTTATCGTAGCAATACTCCTGAATCTTCAGTAACAGAGTCAGCTCAGACTGACCTTGAGTAGTAAAGGCAGCAAGGAGAGGGCTGTATTGCTTTTGAAAGGGAGAAAAGATTTAGTTATTCATTCTGCTGGCCATCCATTATTAAATTTCTAAAATATAGAACATAACTCATCTTTTACAATCACTGTGAATTATATTCTATTTAGCAGAAAGAAATAAAAAAGTAGTGAAGCACAAAAATCTGCTAAGCATCTATATCAAATAAGCTATTGTGTCAAGAATTCCTGATAACTGTCAATACAATGTTTAATATTTTACAGGAAAAAGAAGAAAATGCTTCTATTTGCCAATATTCCCCAAAAGCAAACACCAAACTGCAGGCTCAAGATACTTTCCAGCAAGTATTCATTTTTAACCTGTGAACCAATCAAAGCCCAAGTCAGACTTTAAAAGGTTGTATCAATAATTAATATGTTGTCTATTTACCGGTAAATTATCCCCAGGAACCACAGATGCAATAAATGCTCTTAGGAAAAAGCACGGAAATGGTTTACTTTTCCCAGTGTAGAAGCAGAATGTTTGGTTAAGGAACAGATCTAATACCTTCAAGTGCTTGATGGCTTGCTCTGCTACAAGCTCCTCTTTTTTGTTCCATTCCACGGTGCTCATTACACTGGACCAGATTATTCCAATGACAACAGGTTCTGGGATGTTGTTTTTTTTCATCTCCTCCTTGACATACAAAATTATCTGCAAAAGAATTCAAACTTAGTTATCAGAAATCTATGTATGTATGTTATGTATGTACATATTCTATACATCAAACTTAGAACTTACACAAAAGCATAAAAAGACCTTTCCATGCAAGGAGCAACAACCACATGTGTACCACATGTAATCATAGAGCTTTTAGAACTGGAAGGGGCGGCTCTCTAGTTCAAACCTTAGTTTATGCATAGGCAAACTGGCTAGGGAAGGGCTGAGATGGAAAAAGGCCTGCCTACTAGCTTATACCCTACAAAATCCCCAAGTATGACAATTTCTGGGCACCAATAAAGCACTAAAGATGAAAAAGAGGCAAAGCCCCAGCATAATATTCTACAGCTATTAAAGCCTACTCTGGTGAAATACTTAAAATTTTTTTTTTGCCAGAAACTTGGCCATATAATGACAGTTTAAACAAAAACATCTTACATCCTTAAATGGATCACCACGGGACATCTGTTCTTGAAGTTCTTTCTGGAGTTCCTTACGAGCTCCAATGGTTTGCTGATTCCGAACGTATTCTGAAAGCTCTTTTAAGCCCGCCTCAGTGAAGTACTTTGTGAAGTGTTCAACGCTTTGTTTATTGGCAGGAAAAAGTTCCTGAAAGGAGAATTTAATGTAAGTAAATGATCTTTAAATCAGATTAAGAAAAACTTCTCTTTTCTTCACACATTAAAAATGATAAAGATTCCTTATTGCACTTTCCTAGCAAGAATGGGAAAAAAATGAAAGAAGTTACAAACCATCAGCCTGTTATCCATGCTGACTTTCCGAAGACTTGCAGCTACTGCATTGATATCTTTTTCATTTATCCACGATTTAAAGAGCTTTACAGCAAAAGCTGCTGAAACGCCTATAGAAGAAAAGAGCATACTTAACAGAAGTCCTATCCTGGATTCAACCACCGCACCTGTCCATTTCCTCCCTCCATACTTCAACCACACAGGATTACTCACTTTATCCGCATACTTACCCCTGGACTTCCTTCTGCTACTGCTTACCATTTAACTCCAATTTCTCTATTCTACCATTTGCTGGTTATGTATTCTTAGTCAAGTTACTTAAACTGTTTTCCAATATATAAAATGAATGTAACAGTTCTTACACTTGACATGGTTGTTGTGAGAATTAAAATAATGCATGTCACATACTCAGTACTCTTAGTAAAATAAAGAAGTTAGCCTTTTATTATTCTAAGGAATAATTTAACTATGGAAATCAATATAAGGAACTTATTTCCCTTTGCAGCATGACATTTTCCCCAATGGTACTTCCTCTGTTAAACAAGTTTCCAAGTCTCCCAATTGGAATTCATCTTCTGGGTTATCACAGAATTGAAATTTTTTAAAACTTTATAATCACTCTGCATCTGGACCCTGGATATTTGCTACATGCCTAAAGCAAGCCATTAACTCTGGATACCAAAAGTACACAATAAATGTTTAATGAATTTACATAAACCTATTAAATTTAAGGATAGTTAAAAACACTATTACACAGGTCAAACCCAGATAAATTATATCCTGTATCAGTTCATCTTTCATGCTCTTATCTATCCTACCCTCAGACAACTAAAGTTTAATTACCTTCTTTAACCAAATTCTCATTATAAAGGCTATTAAGAATGGATGCATTAAGTGTTCCATTAGCCAGAAGAACACCAGTCAACATAGCCAGCTTGTTCCTCTCCGACTCCGAAAAACCCTTTAAGAACAGCAGCAGCTATAAAAGGAAATAGTTACGGGTTAAAAGAGCAATTGTATTATATAAAGAGAAGCAACAAACCATACTATATCGGCTACAAGTATGGGCTCTAGAGTACCACCCAAGTTTCTGCCTCAGATATAATACTCATTAACTGAGCGATCTTATGCAAGTTAACTTCTGTGCCTATTTCCTCATATGTCAAATGCTGATAAAACTTGTTTTACAGGGTTTTTGTAAACAGCAAATGAGTCAATAATTAGAATAGTGTATAATTAGAATACCCTATAAATGTTACTAAAAGCATCATCAGATTTTCTATGCACCTATATACAGTACATTTAAGACTCACATAGCAAGTAGGCTAAATTTCTTTTTCAATGTGTTTAGCTCTGGTCCTCTACCCTCTAATCTTCTGAACAAACCCCACTTTGAATTTTAGGCTTTTGCCACTTATTTGGACACAGGGCTAAGGAACAATGTACAGCAAATTAAACTAAGTGATTTACCTCCAAACTACATTTCAGAGATAGCCTACCTATCTAAATATCTAAGATTATCTGATCTATCGATTTAAATATCTAAAATTATCTCAAAAACCCTGGCCAGGTAGCTCAGTTGGTTAGAGCATCAACCTAATACACCAAGGTTGCAGGTTTGTTCCCCAGTCAGGGCACATATAAAAATCAACCAACGAGGAACAACGAATTAATGCCCCCCCCCAATCAATAAATAAAATTTAAAAATAAAATAATCTGAAACAGTATGGAGCCTCCTCAAAAAACTAAAAATACAAAACACACACACAACACAACACAACACAATTCAACACCCAAAAATCCTACCAGCCCTGTCTGGGTGGCTCAGTTGGAGCATCATCCCACACACCAAAAGGCTGTGGGTTTGATTCCCGGTTAGGGTGCACACAGGAGGCAACTGATCAATGTTTCTCTCTCACTTGAATGTCTCTGTCTTCCCCACCCTCCCTGCCTCTCTAAAAATCAATAAACATACCTTCCAGTGAGGATTAAAACAAAGAAAAAGAAACAAAAAGAACTATCACATAACCTAGCAATCCCAGTTCTGGGTATTTATCTGAAGAAATCCAAAACACTAATTCAAAAAGATATACACATTCCTACGTTCACAGTAGTATTATTTACAACAGCCAAGATATGGAAGCAACCCAAGTGCCCATCAATGGACAAGGGGATTAAAAAAAAAAAAAAAAAAAAAAAAAAAAGCAGTTGTGGTACAAATATACAATGAAATATATTACTTGGTCACACAAAAAAAAGAGAATGAAATCTTACCACTTCCAACAACATGAATGGACCTAGAGCAGGGGTGTCAAACTCATTTTCACCGGGGGCCACACCAGCCTCATGGTTGCCTCCGAAGGGCTGAATGTAATTTTAGGGCTGTATCAATGTAACTACTCCTTAACTAGGGGCAAGGAGCTCAGCACTGCTGCCGGGTAGAAACAAGGTGCCAGGCTGGATAAAACAAGGTGGAGGGCTGGATTCTGCTCTCGGGCCTTGTGTTTGCCACCTGTGACCCAGAGGCTATTTTGCTAAGTGAAATAAGTCAATCAGAGAAAGACAAACACCATATGATTTCACGGATATGTGGAAATCTAAAAAAAAAAACAAAATAAACGAACAAACTGATAAATGCAGAGAACAAACTGATGGTCACCCGATGGGGACTGGTGAAAAGGGGAAGTGATTAACAAGCACAAATGGCAGTTACATTTAATATTATCTTAAATCTGTGGCAAAATTAGGTTTTAACATTCCATTCTTTGACCTCAACCTACTGTCTTCTACAAAACATATTGCTCCTCATACCTTTTTTACTTCATCTTCAAAACCTTTCTCCAGGTATTTGTAGCGCCTGATTAACTTGTTAAAAACCTGTGAAGAATAGTAAAGAAATTTAATGATAACTTCGTGTGTACAGATTCCTAATTAAAAGATCTAGGGGCAATGAGATCCCTCCAATGGTATCTCTAGAACAGCAAAGAAGTGAACCTTTCACTAGATATGTTTATAGGCTGTTTAAATTACTTTGTCCATTCCCAAACCCTGCAATGTACCAATGCAATACTGTTAACACTTTAATAGCACCCTGCAATACATTTTTACTACCAAATATTAAAGCAAAGATTAATTATTGCTCAAATATAAGTCATTTACCCATTTGTAGAATACTAACAGAATAAGATCATGAAATACAGTTACGTCTTCCTAATGATATCAATAACAGTATCTGTTAGATACACTGGAATTCTTTGCTTACTGTAATGCAAACATACCTATTGGTATATATGAAAGCTTCAAATAAGATTTTGATTGGTAAACTTATCTGCCCATAACTCACTCACCTTTTGAAAAGTTATCTGCAGAAGAGCTCTATGATGGAAATCATGACAGGGAACTAATTTTCCTGTTCAGTTTGACTATTTTTCTAATGGATTAATTCCAGAGGGACAAACAGGAAGAGATGACTCAATCTTTTTCTCAGTGTTTTTCTCAACACATTTTGAAGTTTTTAATTTATCATATTTCACCAAGAGCATTGTCTTAAATCTTCAATTCAAATTCCTTAAATGTTCCTGCACCCCCTTGAAAATACTTTTCCTTAAACATCAGTCAGATGGATAGTAGCTAACTGAAATTATTATGTTAAGTTTTAATTACCTGAGCAAATGCTTGCATGGTCTCTAGGTCTTCTTGTGCTGCGAACACACAGACATCTGTACGCATCATGTCATCTGCCAATGTACCACCTGGGGCTAAGGCATATTTTACAAAAAAATTTGCAGTGACCTTCATTTAAAATTAGTAATCATTTCAATCTTACTTTCTGTGATAAAATAAAATTATAAAATTTCTAACAGATGATTTGAAAGCAATTTCTCAATAGGAACATGGCTAGGTTGGTTGAATACATTTGAAAACAGTGAAACAATTTACAGGAATAAAATAACCCACTTAAGCAACTCCATCAAACTTGCTGCATTAGTCATTCAAACATTAGTGCCAAATCTGTCACTCAAGTGGAGATGTTTAAAGTTGATTTTGGTGTGTAATTTTACATATAGAAAACCACCCTTCAAGCTTCCAAAGAGGCTGGCTATAAATATCCACAGATTAAATACTTTATCTTCTAGATACATTTTCAGTATTCATGAATAAAATGTCTGATGTACACTTTAAAATATGTGGGAAGAGGGGATGAAATTGTTAATAATTATTAAAGTTAGGTAACAGATCAAAAGTTCATCACATTATTCTCTCTAGGATATGTTTGAAAATCTCCTTAATAAATGTTTAAAAAAAATTATAAATAGGCTTATTGATAGTATTATGAACAGGAAGTAGATACATTTCTTATTACCAACTGGTAATACAAGGAAAGAAATTCATTTCACTAGGTACTAGAATATATGTTAAGTTCCTAGTTCCAATCACTGAATTGGTTGACTGCATGCAAGTCACCAAAGCCTTTCTGAGCTTCCATTCTTCATACTATATACTAATGGAGTTCTAATTCTGACAGCTTGGTGGTGAGGGTCAAGACAACATTGCCATAAAATATTTTGAAATACCTTACTATCATCACTTGAAGATATATAACTAAGTAGTACACTCTGTTAAGACATCCTGAGCTGCTGAAGGTAAGAGTTACATTAAAGCAGCACTGTGCAGCAGGAATACGTAAACCATATAATGTATTTTCAAATCTCCTAGTAGCCATATTAAAAACAAAGGCTGAAATTAATTTTAATTTGTCAAATAGTTCATATTCTGGATTCTAACAATCTTCTCCATATAGCACACTTCCCACAAAACCAGACACTTACCCAGCATTCCTCCGGCCACCAGAATGTCAAAGAGTGTTTCTGCATAACGGCGGTAATCAAGTTTTGCTCCAGAGGCATCAAGAAACTTTGCTACCGCTTCCAAATCAGTACCAGTTTCAGTTAAGCCTTGAATAATACAGTCTTGAAACTGAGTAGGGTCAAACCTCTCTTTTTCATCTGAGGGGAAAACCCCAAAACATTTAGTTTTAAAAGGCTTACCAAAATGCCAGGAAACCACCACCTTATGAAGTTATAATCACTGAATAAGTTAATTACATTCACCACAATTTCATTTATTTCAACAGCTGGAAAAAACAAACACAGCTAGATTACCCAAGACCTGGAACACTAGCAAATAAACAGGAGACTAAATACACATCCTGTGCAAGTTCCCCTCTGCTAGTTTAAGGCATGATTGCCTAAGCACAGAACTGTATAGCCATTCTTCCACTGTCTTTTCACATAAGTCTCATCAAATGAGCTGAATAAACTAGTGTGTTCCTACTACCAGGGGATAATTTCTATTTGGAATGTTCTTCCATTGCCTCTGGGTTTTTCTGAAATGTAGGTCAACCTCCAAACCTCAGGTAAATTTTATTCCTGAGTGAAATTTTGTCCAAACACTGGAGGTGGAGCTATTGATTCTTTTCTTTCAATGCCCCTAACACTTTGTACACTTAAAAAAAAAAAAAAGAAAATCACTCCTTTGATACTTATTAAAGATCCAATATTTGACAGAAACTGTAGTAGATCATCTGCTTCAATCCTTATAACAATCTTGGAAGATAGATCTTTTTGTTCCCACTATAAAGGAAAATTGAAAACTGGAGAAATTCAAGGCTAGTAGCTAAGAGCAAGTGCTCCTGGGTCAAAATGCCTGATCCAAATCCTGATCACCACCATTTAACTGTCTGAGCACATAGTTTCATTCTATATGCATAAATTTTCCTATTATAAATGGTGCTTAAAAGTAGTAACTTATAAAACTGTTGATAATATTAAATGATATAAAGAAAGAACTCGAATCAGTGTCCTGGGTACATTAGCTTTTACTGAATTACTATTACAGATTCCATGATAGGGTTTGATTTCTCTAAGTTAGACACTACCTTTCCACACAGAATGAGGGTGACCAATTCTTCCCTATTTTCCTCAGGGCAAGTTTTTAGCACTGAAAGGCCCATGTCCTGGGAACTCCATTATGGTCCTAGATAAATCAGGATGGTTGTTCACCCTACCCAAGACCGAATCATCAAGAATTAGGAGGGCATCTCCTAATGAGTGATCTCAATCTGGAAGCGTGGAAGTGACATCTCTTTCTGATGCTAACAATAAAATAAAGGTGATGCCAGTAATCCACATATTCTAGAGGATACAGACTCTTCCCTATTATTGCTAAACTGCTCTGGTTTCCAACTTGTTCCTCCTCTTGAGAAAAATCTACTGGCTTAAATGTAAATGAATCTGCACAACTCACTCTGATCTCCCCACTAAGAGAAGACTATAGTTAGAGATTACAAAAGATTCTGTAATATACATCTCAAAGTATCTACTCAGAATAGAAAAACACAGTTTATAGCCATTAGTTGACCCAATTCTTTTTCCTTAAAGTCTCATATGAAATAAGGTCAATATGTGCTTTTGAGAAACCAAAAAGTTTTGGGGAACATATTAAGCCCGATATAAAATATACCAGAGACCACATCTCACTTAACTTTGTATCACTAGTGTTCTACTGCCTCACTACAATTCAAAATCCATCTAAGTGCCCATAAAT
The DNA here is from genome assembly GCA_039655065.1 of Glossophaga mutica. Classification (NCBI taxonomy): domain Eukaryota; kingdom Metazoa; phylum Chordata; class Mammalia; order Chiroptera; family Phyllostomidae; genus Glossophaga; species Glossophaga mutica. The sequence goes on from CM077306.1 coordinate 29,169,091, forward strand.
ATAGAAGTTATCCATATCATTTTAGTACTTTTCTTACTAAGCCTGTGAGAAATATTTAATTAAAAAAAAAAAAAAAAAAACACCACCAAAATATTACAACGTGAACTCTGTTCCATAATTAACTTCCATGGGTCAAGTCTGATTTTTCTCTCAGGAATCTTCACAAAGTTTGGGTGAAATCAGTGATCACATTAGGAGCTCTTTTTAAACTGAACCTTTTCCCTCAAGCAAAAATCTGCTTAAATGAAATTTGCCACTAAAAATTCAGCTCATATTTTTCAAATAAAATTACTTAGAAATAGTAAGGGTTTATCAGCTAGAAATTCAAGTTCCTTTCTGGTATTTTCTCTTAGGGTTTTAGTACTGAGCAACTGCCAGCCAGAGGAACCAAGATATAAAAGTTATTCAGGAGGTTTGAAGAGAGATTATTTTTAAAACATAAATTTACCTCTTTTTCTGGTTTTAAAACGCTGGCCTGATAGCGTTGGCTTTTGCTGCTTTTGATTATTCATAAAAGACACCCTAGGAAAAGAAAATAAGGCCTTAAAAATCAGTGCAAGACATTCATTTTAAAAACAAAGCATCAAACCTTGTTCTAGTCACACGTAAAACCAATTGAACACACACTTTGTCTTGACAATATACCTGAGCAGGCAAAAGTAATTACTTTCGCTTTCATGCACAGAATTTCAAAACTCGCATTTCCCCCTCCATCACAGGCGTGTCCAACCCGCAGCCCAGAATGGCTATGAACACAGCCCAGCAACAAAATTGTAAATTTACTTAAAACCTTTTATTTTGCTCATCGGTTTTCGTTAGTGTTTGAGTAATTCATGTGTAGCCCAAGACAGCTGTTCTAGTGTGGCCCAGAGACGCCAAAAGGTTGGACACCCCTGCCCTCCAAGAAACCCTTGAAAGATGTAACGTGAAGTATGCCTCTAGATGATTTTATGGAGCCAGTGATTGGTGGCAAATCACCCATCATAACCATTTTTGGGTCTCTTCTTCATTCCTCTTCAAATTCGCAAACACTCTGCACTACCTAAGCACCACAGAAGGCTACCAGAGACTACCGCCTAGTCAATCGTGCACATCAATTTCGGGACGCTGTCAAAAGATGAATACCTTCTTTTTAGAGACTCTTCCCTTAAGTCGTATCTGTGACCCCACCGACCGCTTCACCACCCCTGCCTGCAAAATTAACTGTCAGCGGGCCTAGCCTCCTTTGGCCCATACCCGACAAATCCAAGCCCCCTCCAAGACACGTGTCTTCCTATTCACACCCATCCCGAGCCTCCCGCAGGAACCACGCACTACCCGCGACTCCGCCCAGGATCCCCTCGGGCACGGCAAGGCGCCGCAGGGGCTGCACCTCTTCCGGCAGCCCCTTCTTTACTGACCCCGTCGCCGGCGTCCGCCGCAAAGAGCGGACCACAGGAGCCGAGGCGCTTCGCGCCGGGGGCCCAGCCGCCCCGTACATCCGCCCACCCTACAGCGAAAGCAGCTGCGGTGGAGGCGGCCGCAGTGGTGGTGGCGGCTCCTCCGCCCCGCCCGCCGGAACCCCCCACGCGTACATCACCCAACAGAGGCCACCGTGGCTTTGTTACCCAGGCTGGGCAGGGCTGGAGGGGGGCTTGTCTCGGACACTGCCTCCGCCTCCGCGACGCATCCCTGGGGTCCACGTTCCGGCCCGGGCCGCCGCCCCTTGGCTTCCCTGATGAGGCGGCGGCCCTGGCCCTGGAAACTGGCTCAGGACCGGGCCCAGCCTCATGCGGCGGCCTCCCCTCGGGCCCATCCAAACCCGGCCGGCGTAGGGCCACCACCTCCCTCGCTCTCTACCCGGTGATGAGGGGCCGCAGTCTCCATCCCAGACAAGAGGACGCCAAGCCTCACCGAATTTAAGGCGAAGAGAAAAGGGCCAGAAATTCCAGATGTGGCGACAACTGCGGCGGTCTCTCCTCTGCGACCGGAACTAACGCGAGGAGGAGGGAAGAGGTGCCACCCCCGCCCCACCGGTCCCCTATCGCGAGATTTCTTCCTCTGGCGTCTTGCCCCGCCCCTCTCCTGGACTTGAGCCTCCGCCTTTTCCCTTCCCTGGGGCTAGGGATGGGAAAGAAAAAGGGAGGAAGGAGGAATTTCAAGCCTTATTTTATTCCATTATTGAGTTACAGTTTTCTCGGGCACTTATCTTCGACTAGCCTATCGTTCTCTGCGGGCGCCCTTATCCGGCCTCTTAGCACATGGAAGGGTTAAAACAAAAGTCCCCCCATCGCCCTCACCAGTCTTGAGGAAGGTGGAGACCTTCGCCCCAGTCCCTAACCCCAGCGGCCCCCTCCTCTTCCGCCGGAAGTCGAAGCTAGAGGGCATGGTGGCGCGAGAGTGTTGGTAGCGGTTTGGACGTTGAGTTGGTGGATGCTGAGTAGGGTTAAGGTTCCTCCCCCTAGCTTGGCCCCTGCTCCAGGCTGGGCTGGTAGAACTAGCTCAAACTAAGTCCAAAACGGGGCAACATTGCTCTATGGTGCTTGGCAGATGGGGTCGTGCACTACCTCCTTAGGATCGAGGAAGATCCAGCTGGAGGGCTGAGGAAAAGATTCTAATCTCGGACTGTGGCCACAAATTCTTGCAGTAGTCTCCTGTCATTTTGTCCTGAATGCGGTAGTTGTGGGAACTTGGAGACTATTACAGTCCCCTGGGGGACATTTAAAAACACATTGCTCTGCCTCACCCTCAGAGATTATGAAGATCTGGTGTAGGACTCAAGAATATGTGTTTCTAACTACGGTAGTTCCTAGTCATGCTGCTGCTGATCTAGGGACCTCAATTTTGAGAACCGCTGGAGAAGAGGCTGTATCCATCAGAGAGCTGGGGGACGATAAGATAATGCGTGTGAAGAGCACTGGACGTTATAATACAGCAGAAATAGAAATGCACAGTGTCTCCAGGACCTAGCCTCATATTTTTATTCCCTCTTTGTATCTTAGTTGTTAACCTCTATTGCTTCCTTACTCTTATTTTACCAGAGAAACCTCAAAACAGGGTTTGTCCCTAAAATCACCTTCCCTGGATCTTGCTTCTCTTCCTTATCAAATATTTTGATAAATTAGCCTACATAAATTTACGGATTTTCCGTAATATCTACTCTCATCCCCTGTTCCTCCCAACTTCAGGGAAAATTGCTTTCTCAGAGATCCTTCCTGAAGTGATTGCCAAATCCACTAATTCTCTCAATACTCACCCTCTTGGCCTCTGAGCTATTTAAGGTGTTGTTACTTATCTCCTTAAAACTTTGCTCCAAAGGGCCCTGTTACCTCTCCCAATATTTTGTGTTTGTTGGCTCCTCTTTTCTGTACCTTCTATCCCGGTCATGCTTTCTTACATGTGTTGACTTAAGAAATGCCCAAACTTAGAGAGAATTTTTATAAGGGTTTATGTGAGCCAAACTGGCAACATATGTTGGGAAGCAAAAATCTCAAATGCTCCAGAGAATGACAGTTTTGAAGTTCCTTTTATACATTTGGAATAAAGGAGGGAAGGAAAGGAAGGTTATGTGAAGATGGGAGAAAATAAGGCGGGGATTGGAATACAGTAGGGTTAACAAGATTACGTGCTTTCTTGAGGGTGGTTACACCTTTGAGGGGTCTGGAAAAGAGGATTACATCTGGCATTTCAAATGTGTGTTAGCCTAGATGCACAAGAAAAGTAGATAGGGCTGGAAAGAAGTTACAGACCTGGGGCATGACTGCCCACCCCACCTGGCAGCCTCATACGTTACCAGGGATTTAGCTATTTCCACTTAAAATAATACCAAATTCATTTACTGAATCATTAAATATTTATTGGGTCCAGACTTCATGCCCTTCCATGCTGAGCAAACAGCAGTCTGAGGGGCCTGGCTCATAAAAGGAACCAGGAGGCCTGGTGGGAGATGAGATGGATGTGAGGAGCAGAGGGAAGCCTTTTTCCCCAGAGTCCCAGCGAGGCAGGAGATAGAATAGGAATGAGGAAGAATAGGAATGAGGAAGTCCTGACACAGTGCAGCTGTCATCAGTCAGCATCCTGATTTCTGAGAATCCTCTTGAGACACCTGGCAAGGGGCTACACTTGCACACTAGAGCTTCAGTTGTACCGTTACCTCAGTATCCTAAATTAGCACTGCAGTTTCCTCCCCGTGTGGGCAATAGAGAATTATGGAACCCAATAAAGCCTGCACCCTTTCGGTGGAAGGGGGCCATTCTCTGGTCAGAGGTGGCCCACTCCTGTATCTTGGGAAGTGTACTTTTCTTAATAAATCTCTCTTGCTTCACTTAACTCTGTGTAGACTGTTCAATTCTTTGTTCAGGACCACCAAGAGCCTGGGCCCTGTCTCCATCTGCACCACCAATCCACACTATCTGGTATCTCCACTGAATGGGAAACTAAAAACTTTTAGTGCTATTGATTACTCTTCTCCTAAAACTGTTTTTCTTACTTCTGAAGTCTCTTAAAGTTACTCTGTTCCACTAATAAAAATATTAGCTACTTTTATATATAGCAGGTACACATGCATTCTTTTGAGCACTTTATATATTAATCTTTTTCCTCAAAACTACCCTATGATCTAGAAATTATTGTGGACAAAAAGGAGTTTTACAGGGCCATATAGTCTTAAATTCTTAAGTGGGGAGGTCATGATGGGCAGCTACACTTAAAGCACATAACTTTTTTAGTAAAAGGTTTATCTTTGCCTTAAACAGGCCCTGTCCATTGTTCTTGTGCTTCTTGCTGAACACATCTTTGAAATAAGCTAACTACCCTCAGGAAAGCACATAATCTTGTTAACTATCTTGTGATCCAATCCCAGCCTTGCTTTCTCTCCTAGTGCAAACTTCCTTATGTTGCCTCCTTAATTCTAAGTGCATAAAAGAAACTACAAAACTGTCATTCTGTGGAGCATTTGAGATCTTGCTTCCCAGAAATTGTCATCAGTTTGGGCTCAAATAAATTCTGCTAAGTATTCTCTACAGGTCTGGAGGTTTCTTATGTCAGCACTACTATGAGCCCCATTTTATCAATAGGTAAACTAAGGCATAGAGAGGTCAAGAAACTTTCCCAGGTCATGGAGTTAGTAAATGGAAGAGATTGATTTCAACCCAAGCTGTCTGGTTTCACTATTATAATATACTGCCTTGAGACTGAGAGCTTATTTATCTTTGTTAGTGTTATGCAAGATGTCATTGTTCTACAAGTGAACACCTGTATTAGTTTCCTATTGCTGCCATAATAAATTACCACAAACTTAGTGGCCGAAAACAATACAGATTTATTATCTTACAGTTCTGGAGGTCAGATGTCCAAAATGGGTCTCATTAGGCTAAAACCAAAGTGCCTTGGGCTAAAATCAAAGTGTGAACAGGTCTTGTTCCTTCTGGAGACTTTAGGGAAGAATCCATTTCATTGTTTTCCAGCTTCTAGAGACTGCCTAGCTTGAGACCTAACTTTTCAGAATCTGAACCCTATAATAAACAGTAAATACATGAAATTACATTTCCCTAGGGCAGTGCTGTCAGTATAGAAGGTGATATAACTTTCTGGGATGATGGATATGGTCTCCACTGTGCTGTTCAATATTGTACCCACTAGCCATATGTGGCTACTGAGTACTTGAAAGTGGCTAGGGCAACTAGGGAACTGAATTTTTAAATTAATTTAAATTTAAATAGCCACCTGTGGCTGTGGTCACCATATTGGACAGGGCAGCCCTAGAGCATTCAATTACTCTTTTACGGGTTTATTAGTGCTGGAATACAGCACTGAAACAACCCACAATATATTTTTCCTCTTATTTTCAAGTTTTGGAAAATTTTTCTTAACATGTGCAAGTGAAATAAATAGAGACTCCAACAGATTAAAATCCAATAATATTATGAAGCCTGATTTCTTTGCGAAAGAACTACAGCTTGTTTTTTAAAAAATCTTTAGATCTCCTGGCTCATGTGTATCTGAGTTATACAGTACAGTTTTCACAAATTCTTTCTGTTTGAGTAGAGGACATTAGTTTGCTTTTCCTTAGCCTAAGTATCAGTTTGAGATATACCCTGAAGTAAAGGATGAATAAAATATAGTCCTGGGAGGGTACATATGTAGACAAATAGGTGGTAAGATAGAAGGACATAAGGGAGGAAGGGTCGCTTCCACCCAAAAATTGTATGTCAGCCTCAGAAAGAAGGCTTATTGGTATAGTGGGTTGAATAGTGTCCCCCCAAGTTCATGTCCTCCTGGAAGCTCAGAACGTGACCTTGTCTGGAAATAAGGTCTTTGCAGCTATTGGTAAAGATGAGGTCATACTGGATTAGAGTGAGCCCTAAACCCAGTGATTAGTGTCTTTTTTTGTTACTTGAAAGAGAAAAATTTATTCAAATATTTTAATATGAACCTCATGTCATTGAAAAAGAACAAATGGAATAAATGCTTGCTGATGTTCACTGTAATTTTGTTGATTAAAAGTCCAAATTCCCCCAAATACTTTGTTTTACCAATATTTTTAAAGTCCAAAATCTAAATAAAATGATGTTCTTAATTGCTTAACGTTATTTTTGTATACATGCCACGCATTGGGAAAATAGAAAATGGCTTATTCTTGTATTTGAAAGTGGAAACTCTGGCAATCAAGCCTGCCATACAACACCCCGGTGACATGTGTATTGCACAGGGGACCCGGGCCTCATCACTGCATACCTGTTGCCAGGTGTGCAATCAGGTCTTGGGGCATCTGGCGTGGTGGAGGATATCTTTGAGCCATTTTCAGTCACTTGGGCTCCAAACAAGAAGCTCTTCCAGTCATTTCTTTTCAGATAATGCCAAAGCTTCATGGATATAGGAGTATGTAAGGTGATAGTCTGTTTCAAGGTCCTGTTTGTTTACAAACACAAGCAGAGGAATGATGGAGTTTTAATTCATTGATGAAGTGTTTCTTGGCTTTAGGTAATCTGTTGCGATGTGCTGAATGCACCACAAAGATCAGGAGTATTCTCCTGGACACACACATTTCCCCATAGGAACGGAAATGTTCACTGCCATCAATCTGCAAGAACTCCGTCTGGCTGCCTCCAGGGTTGATGCACGCTGTACCTTGGGTGGGAGCCTTGCTGTGCTGGACTGTTTTAAAGCTACCGAGTGGGGAACATTGGTCTTTCCTGCTCTAGGCAGGCCCAGCACTAGGATCTGGTTATTTTTCTCCGGGGGCTCCAACAAGGGCTTTGCCAAGATGCTGTTGTCCTCTTTCTCTTCTTTTCCCTTAAACTGTTCCTACTCTTTCTCCGTCCCCCACTCTTTCCTTTTGTCCTGCTCTTTACTCTTACTTTTCTCCTCCTTCCCTTTCTCTTTCCCCTTCTCCTTCCCTTTTTTCTTCTTTCTTCTTCTCTATCTCCTTTCTTCTCTCTCTCCTCCTTTCCTTTTCCCCAAACTTTCTCCAGATTTTTTCCCTTTTTCTTCCTCACTTTCCTCCCCCTCCATCTTCCCTGCCCCGTTTCCTTTCCTCCTGCAGGCCCACACACTGGAGCTGTAGTCCTGGGTTCGAGCAGGGGGCCCAGGTGTTTTTATAAGAGAAAGGAGAGGAAGAGTTGGACACAGACGCACAGGGAAGAGAGCCAGGTAAAGATAGAGGCAGAGATTGGAATGATTCGGATACAAGCCAGGGAATACCAAGACACCATCAGAAGAGGCAAGGAAAGATTCTTCCCTAGAACCCATGGCCCTGCCAGCACCGTGATTTCAAACTTCTAGCTCCAGAGCTGTGAGACAATAACTATATAAGCCACCCAGTTTGTAGTAATTTGTTATGGCAGCCATAGGAAACTAATCCAGTTGGAAAGGTAGTGGGAAGGTCACAGTATTGAGGTCAGAGCGAAAGAAGCAGGCCTTGACATGGATAGGGACAGACAGGCCACCTCTAAGATCTCGGTAACAGAACTGGTGGACTTAGTTTCCGTGGCCTGGCCATCCAGGCCATCTGCACCAGGGGCCTTTTGACCTTGTTTACCTTACTCAACAAGTAACTCTCAGGAGAGAGACTCTGACAGAGCTTATCCCACACCTTTCCCAGCAGCCCTCCTGGAGTACATGGAGGGGAGAACAAGTGACTTCCTGAAGGAAAAGACCCCCATGCAGATAAAAACAACGGGTGACTGCTACACAGATGATAGCACGTGCCTTTTCGGAAGAAGAAACTGTTCAGTTGAATGCTACTCTTTTACCCAGTGAGGGTGGAGATTACAGATGTTGAGAAAGATTATCTTGGCAGCTACGTGCAGAATGGTTTGGAGCGAGACCAGCTAGACAGCTGGTGACATCATCTACTGTGAAATTAAGAGAGAATGGGGGCATCTGTCCTGCTGTGGTGGCCAGGCCGAGGAAAGATCACTTGTTTTATATTCTGTGATATTTTAGTGTCGACTCATTCAACATCATGCAGGGAGACTGAGAAAATGTCTTTATTTTCTGTCTCCAACTATTTTAGCCTAATTTTTTTTTACTTCTTTTTTGGTATCTTGAATCAGAAAGCATATCTTTTTTGCTATTTATCTACCCAATTATATGAGACTGGTCAAGTGTTCATTTTCACTGTTCTGGGAGTGGAGCTGGGAGCAGGTTGTTTTTCCTGATCAGGCAGGACAACCCACTCAGAGAATCCAGGCTCAGAGAGCAAGAGTAAAATGCCTCCTGTGCACCCAAGACCCTGGGGGGAGAAATAGGAGGGTCCACAGGGCCAAGAGAGCGTTAAGAGTCACAGTTCTTCACTCTTTGGGGCACCAGGGTACTGCTGATGTGGGGAAAGGGGTGGGATTGCCTAGACAGAGAAAGGAGAACAGCATCTTGCTCAGTAGTCCAGCTGGCGTAACAGGGACAGGAACCAGGTGCTTATCCTGTCCCCTTAGACTTCCCCTAACATCCCAACAGTTGGCCTTTGTGTCCCACCCATGTGTGGGGCCAGCCAAGAGTAGCTCTAATCTTGACATGAGTGGACGTTAGTGTGTACACTCCACATGAGTGGACATTCTGGGACCAGCTATTCCTGAAGGAAAAAACGAAAGTGAAAAGCAGCTAATAAAAGTGGTTTCACTCTGTGCTTGTGGGAGAATTGGCTGGATGGGGGTGGTCTGAGAGTAAGTCCTTGCACTGTACACATTTTCATATTTTTGAGCCATGTGAATGTGTTAGTTATTAAAAAAATTTAGTAAGTTTCATCTTTCATCCTTTAACAATGCTTGTTGAGCCCAAAGAACTGGATTAAAGTATGTGGCTTCAAATGTGTCTTTTTAAAAAAGTATTTTTTTGCATATCCATGCCATCCAGATTTTAGTGCACCAAGTCACACAAGTAACTTTTATTCAGACCCCTCTATTTTTAATGTTTTATAGTTCCCAGTAATGTCAAATGGAAAATAAATCCATTTCCATCCAAATGGATGGCCCAGTAGCCATCTTGGCCCTAATAGACCAATGTTTTTTTTTTTTTAATTCTATTCACAATCATTTAAAATGATACAAATGATAAAACAAATATATCATTTAGATTACACAGTTACAGATTTTCTTTTCAAGAGCCAACACATTTAAAAATTATTTTTTTATTGATTGATTTTTTAAGAAAGAAAGAGAGAGAGAAAGAAACATTGATTTGTTGTTCCACTTATTAATACATTCATTGGGTGCTTCTTGTATGTGCCCTGACCAGGGATGGAACCCACAACCTTGACGTATTAGAACAACATTCCAACCAACTGGCAGGGCTTAAATTATTTTTTAAAAATGCTTTTTTACTTTCAACCTATTTTACTCCAGCTGCTCCCACTAAGTTTCCCAACTCTTCTGCTCACGTGTTCAAAAATCTTGCATAAATTTTGTCCTGTCAATGACCTCTCTGGTCCTGTTTCTCTTCTCTTTGTGCTCCTGTCTTCTTTTCCCTGTTGGGTTCCCTGTGGAGCTTCCAAAGACAGCGAATGAGCCTGTAGACAGCCATGTTCCAGTCCTTTCAATCAGATGGGCTCAGCACCTCCTGCGACCTTCAGCCTCCAGGCTGTACAGCTTGTCTAAAGTTTACCTTCTCTCACCAATCACCAAGCACTCTCAGCTCAGCCTACCCTTCATTCACTTCAAGGGGTCACTACAGTCAAAGGCTTGGTGAGCCTGGTCATGTGAATCCTGGCTGACAGAGTGTCAGTTTACTCCCTGACTTTCTGGTCAAGCTGGTTTCTCCTTTTCTGAAGGCCACTAAAACTGCATAATGAAATTTGGTGGATCCTGCATGTTTCCAACTATTAACATAGGGGTGATTACAATTTTTAATTTTTTGCTCTGTGTTACTCACTTCAATATAAGGGAAACTGAGCAACAAAGTATTTCTGAAACTTGGATATCAGATTAGGTGTTTTTCATAAGCAAATTTAAAAATAAAAGGGTTTGTGATACTACATTGGAAAGAATTTTACATTGCTTGCCCTCCAAGTTCCAAAAGAATACCACTCAGTTGAACAGCTGATCTACATGAGGAAAATACCACGCCTTTGCTGCCAAATGCAAACACACCGACCCACAGCCAATCCACAGTAAAACAAAATGAAACCTAAACCTTGTAGAACTCTGTGGTGTCCTTTCCGGTGGCCACCAAGTCAAACACATCCCTGGAAGAAGTAATTACATATTTATTTACTGAGAAGTATCTTTCATGCTAGGATTATAAATTGTATTACCAGCCCAGTTAGACTGGACAGACACAAAGGAAAAGTTTGCTTTTAATGCAATGTTCACCTGATATTGTCAGAAACAACTTAGCATTAAACTTGATTGCTGTGACTGTCGCTGGCCTGTCTGGTAGACTCTAAGCTAGAAAGTCTAAGTTAATAATTTGTACACAATGACTCATCTTGTTACTATAATCAGACCTGAATAATGTTTCTAAATTTTGTGTCATTGTTTTTGTCACCATAGTGTGAGAATATCAGTGCGGAGTCCAGTTAGGTTAACAAGCCATCTTTTCACTTGTAAGAAACTGAAGCACCTGGAAAAAAAGAAAAGAGAATAATTACAAAAGTGTACAAATCCCTCAACTTTGTGTGTGAGAACAATAAATAGTTGAAAAATTGGATTGGTTGAGTTTTATGGATGTGAATGCATTTAGGTAGTTATTTATTTTCCCTTGGCCTCCATGTCTTCATTTATAAATAAGAAGCTGGATGAGATCAGAGATTCACATACATATTGCAGGTAAAAGATGACAGTTAAGGACTCAGTAAGCAATTTATATCTGTATTTTGTTTTAATTGCTGAGTACGGAGAAAATTTTGCACATGGAAACAGCTGCAAGTGATAAAGTGGCAAGAAGATTTTTTTTAATTTTTAAGATTTTATTTATTTATTTTTAAAGATAAAGGCAAGGAGGGAGAGAAAAACATTAATGTGTAGTTGCCTCTCACATGCCCCCTACTGGGGACCTGGCCCGTAACCCAGGCATGTGCCCTGCCTGGGAATCGAACCAATGACCCTTTGTTTTACAGGCTGGTACTCAATCCACTGAGCTACAGCAGCCAGGGCTGTCTTGTTTTTTAAATGTCTTGCAACCAAAGAATGGTCTTTACAATCTGTACAAAAACTTGACAACTCAGTTTATTCATGGGTGGTCCCTAATTTGTTAGAGTTTGGTATTTAGCACATCTGAGTGTGTGTGTGTAGTTGTCCTTTAGTGCTAATGTTGGGCATAATGCTGTTATGCACTTCACAAACCTTCATTTACATAGGAATTAGAGTGGATTTACCATCATATCCACGTTTAACTTTAAGACTTACAAAGAAAGACGTAGAGAGAGAGAATATTTAAAGAACTCAGATATTCTGCCCTCCTTCCCTGGATGTATGTTTTAAATTACTATTTCATAGTAATTTAAAATGTAATTTTAAGTGTTGCCTGTTTTGATTTTTGTGTTATTATGAAAGGAGAAATGAAAATCTCATCAATTATTTGGTCTGATCTAGCAAAACCATTGATACAAATTCTCATCTGACAAAGCACAATGGAATTAAACATGTATGTTAACACTTGTGAGTTGTTTTAGACATTTAATTGGAAAATTAGAGTTTGATTAAAAAATATTGTTTCTCTGAATCTGTGATGTAGTTCTGGCCTGCTTTCAGTTTTTCTGATGTTGCTCGTTAAGTGTGCAGAAAAGCAGGTTAACTTTCTAGGAAGGAAAATATATTTATCAGCACATTTCTCAGGTGGTTTCAGGGTCAGCTCTCCAAGCCCTTAGTGCTCTGCATTTTGTGTTAAGCAGCAGTACAAACTGGTAGCAGTTGAACTCAATGAAGACAATTGGGTAACTCTTCCAAATAGCACTAATTAATTAATGCAGTAAACAGTAGATTCTAATGTGATATATTGTACTCAAGTTGTAGTGATTCTCAAAAAATATCAGGGAGTAGGATCTTTAAACTATATTAATCCACAGCATTCTCATTTTAAATTTTATTTTAAAATGAAAAGGAAAAGGGCTATGTTAAGTAAAACGCCCTGACTTTCCTTTGTCAGCATCAAAAGTCATGCTTGTTTAGTGTTAAAGTATTAAAATATTGAACAAGATTTAAAAATGAGCCCTGGCTGGTGTGGCTCGGTGGACTGAGTGCTGGCCTGCGAACTGGAAGGGCACGTGCCTGGGCTGTGGGCCAGGTCCCCAGGTGGGGGCATGTGAGAGGCAACCTATCGATATACCTCTTGCACACTGACATTTCTCTCCCTCTCTTTCTCCCTCCCTTCCCCTCTCTCTAAATATAAAATTTTTTAAAAGACTTAAAAATGAAACTTGATTTACATACTCAGGCCATCCTAAATTCCACCCCCCGTATCTGCTCTGTTCCTTTTATTTGTTTCTTTTATTAATCTTTATTGTATTTTTTTCCATTACCAATTAGTCCCCTTACACCCTCTTCCTGCCATTCTAAATTTCCGTAGACCACAAAGGAGCGGCCCATCTGTTTTTTCTTTCTGAATAAGTATCTTTCAGCTTCTGGATCTTACCTTTTATTTTTTGTTTTTTTATTTTTTAAAAAATTTTATTTATTTTTATAGAGAGGGGAAGGAAAGGAGAGAGGGAGAGGAACATCAATGGTGATGGTAGTTGTGTGGTGCACACCCCCTCCTGGGGACCTGGCCCACAACTACGGCGCGTGCCCTGACTGGGAATCAAACCAGCAACCCTTCGGTTTGCAGGCCTGTGCTCAGTCCACTGAGCTACACCAGCCGGGGCTGGGTCTTACCTTTTAAAGAAATGACAGCAGTGCTATGCCACAGGGATAGACCAAGGCTTAAATGTCTTAGGGACATCTCTTGGGATCTGAAAAAGAAAGCAAATTCACAACATAATATCAAAATACCATTGCAATATTTCACCAGGAAAATTATATCAAACCTGTAGGTTTGGGAAACATTTTCTCATGGGAGGAGGCAGGATTATCTTAAGAAAAGGACTGTACCCACCCTTTCCAGTGACACCTTTGAAGAGACAGAGGGAGGAGTCTGGAATTGTTATTTCTGCTCTACTTCGAGTTGCTAAGTAAGAAGGCACTTGATTAGCTACCTAACTTCTTTGCCTCCAAGACATGAATCTCAAAGAGAATCATACAGGGTCTGGCACAAATAACACCCCCTTCTTATTACAAAATCTTTTATTACAAAATCGTAAGCATGTAATTCTGGTAACCTAACAATATCACACTCAAGCACACCATATGACATTTTAGGTGAAATGTTCAAATTGAAACTGTAAATGATCACACCCATATTATTACCTTACCAACCACCCCATTGCCACATCTGAATATCCCATGAACACATTCGCGGTGGTGGGGGGGGGGCGGGAAGGATAGAAAAGGGAAGTGGGTAAGCTGAGAGTTGCTTGCGTTGGGGCGTATAGACCTGGACTCCATGCCACTATTGGTTTGAGAGCAGCTTTGCCTACAGCTTTAGCCAAATGATTTTTGCACAAACTACCCATAAATAATGAAAAGTTATGAATATTCCAAAAAGCTTTTCTTCTAGTATTTATTTTACAAAAGTACAGAAAGAAGACAAAAACAAATCAACTCCCCAGCACCTATTGGGATCTTCACAAGTTCTAGTCTTACTGTTCGCTCTTAATCTGTATTGAAATGTAAATGGAGGCCTGGGTTTGCCCTTGTCAAAGGGACATCTCTGATTCTCCCCTTAGCGCTGCGGTGGGTACATTATTTAGAATCAGCCTGTTCCACCTGGGCTGGGCTGCGCTGAACACTGGACAGAGCTCCCCAGTCTAGTCTGAGGTAGATTCAGTTCAACTCTTCTGCTAACAGTGACGGCAATTGTTAGTCTTTTCCAAAACCTGCTCCCTATTTTTATCACCAGACCAGGGTTCCAGGAGTGCCCTTCTACCTTTGGAACTCAGATCAATACTCGTTATTTTGCTACCTCAGGCTTCTTGGGTCTTATTTACTCCCCAGCAGCTTAAGTGAAGACATAACTTTCTTTTTTGGCTTCAGAGATCCAGCCCTGGGACTTAAGCTGCTCTTCCTTGGCCTTTGGTGATCTTCCCTGTATCTTCTCCCTTGCCTGGTGCCATCAACCCCTTCCTCCTTCCTTCTCTTTCTCCCTAGTTAGTTCTTCTTCTTCTTCTTTTTTTTTTTTAGAGACTTTATATTTTTAGAGGGAGGGGAGGGAGAAAAAGAGGGAGAGAAACATCAATGAGAGAGAGAAACATTCATTGATCAGTTGCCTCTCACACACCCCCAACTGGGAACTTGGCAGGTACCCTCATTGGGAACTGAACTGGTGACCTTTTGGTTTGTGGGACAGCACTCAACCCACTGAACCACCCCAGCCAGGGCTCTCTGGTTGGTTCCTGATAGCTGCAATGAATGCAATGTATTCATGATGGCCATCCAGACTGATTCCACTTTTAGATAAATTTCAGCTTCTGAGATATTTTGTGATTACATGTTGCAGTGTATTCAATGTATGGCCCAAGACAACTCTTCTTCTCCTAGTGAGACCCAGAGATGTCCAAAGGTTGGGCACCCTTGGTCTTAATCCCTTGAAATATCCTATCTGATAAGAGTGTGTTTGTTTATCTGAGGCCTTGGGCTTTGTGGCATCAATGACCTCTGGAAGGGCTGAACACTGAGTAGCTAAGGTCGGCTATGCAGGTGACCTAGGCCTATGTGACTGATGCCCAAGAAGCAACCTGAATGCCAAGACCCAGGTGAGCCTCCCTGGCTGGCAATACCTTGTGCATCTTCTTGCACATTCTTGTTGGGGAATTAAATGCTGTCTGCGTGGCTCCACTGGACGCTTACCCCCGGTCTCTCCTGGACTCTGCCCTGCCTGACTTTTCCCTTTGCTGATGTTAATCTGTACCCTTCCACTGTAATAAACCAAACCATGAACATAACAGTATTCTAAGTTCTGTGAGTCCACCTCGGGAATCACTGACACTGAAGGTGCTCTTGGGGACTGGGGACTTCTGACTCAATCGTCATCATTATCAATGTGTATTGACCACTGCCTACATGTGGTCAACTGCTAAATGCTTGTCGTGTGTTATCAAGGTTGCTGTTAAATCTTGCAACAACCCTGTCAAGTAATTATAATTATTCTCTGCACTCCTCCCTCCCCCTGTTTTATAGATAAGGAAACAGAGTGATCAGACAATATAAATAAATCCCAAACGGTAGAGCTGGGATTCCAACCCAGGGCCCTCTGCCTCCAGGGCCCTGTGTTAACTCCTTCCCGTTAAACATCCTGCCCTGCTCATTCCCTCTCCTCACCTGAGGAATGCCACCAGCTTTGCCCTCTTCCTTTCTTAGTGCCTCCCCTGTCTTTCCTCTTCCCCTGATTCTCCCACACAAAGGAGTAACCTTCCAGAGACCAGGTAGGAGAGTTTTTAGATACAAAAATATACACTTAAGAACAGTATATGATAATCCACTTTCAGTAGTACAAAGGGCCTATGTCCAAGCATTGAAGAGAACAGATTCAGTCCCCGAGTCCTGGGACAAGCATGTTTCACAGCCTGTTAGAGTGACGAAAAACCTCTTCCAAGACAGTGTGAGATGGAGGGAAAAGAATGTGAAGTGTGTGTGCATTTGTGTGTCTGTGTGTGTGCATGCACGCGTCTTGGAATGGGAATTATGCTTAGCACTCTGAGGAAGAAAGCACCGTGGGCACTGCCACTCTGAGTCACCTCCTGAGTCGTGCTGTCTGCATCTGCGTCCCATCTCACACAGTCCATGTGACTGGGTGTGTCTGTGCTGCTTTAAAGCCCTGCCAGTTATCCATGGCTTAGCTTTCAGCAGAACAGTCAGGGGACTGCATGTTTCTACATGTTGTGGGGGAAGCTTCTAGAACCATAGGAAATAGAATGCAGTCTCGTAGGACAGGCAGCACACCTCTCCCAGCTCAGAGAAATGCCAGGCTGTGCACAGGACACGGGGTGAGCCGGCTGAGAGTAGCATAGGTAAACTAGGCTGCCTGCAGCACCGGAAATGTTCACACGCCGCTCTTCCTACATCTGGTAGGAAGGGCTGCCTTTACTGAACAGGTGGCACTGTTAACGCTGCCAGCTCTCATGGCGTCTGGGCAACTAGAAATGCAAAAGAGGAAGGGAGAGAAAACGACACATGTGGGTGGTGATGGCGATAGTGCTATAGAGGAAGGAAAGCAGGAGAGGGGGATGGAGGAGGGTGTGCAAAGTGGGGAATGTAAAGGCCAACCTTAGACAACAGCTGTTTTCAACTGGTGTGCCATGAGAACTTTTAATACTTGGAGCACTGACCTCTTTTCCCTTAGATTGTCATTTTGAAAAAATGACAACATCCAATACAACAATAGGACAAAACTTTTGCCAGATTGGCAAAAAATTTATTTTTGGGTGTATCACAGAAAGTTTAGCAATTCGTTTATGTGTGTCAGGAGAGGAGAAGGGTTGTCTCCCTGTTACAGAATGACAGGGGCAGGGCGGGTACGGCCAACGTGAACCGAGCACTGGTCTAGAATGAAAAGCTTTTTCCCATCAAGTTACCATAGAACCGGGGCTCAGTCTGACACGTGGCAGCGCCATTTGTTGCGGTTGTGAGGATTCTTTATGAGTCAGCATTATAAAGCTGCCCCTTCAAAGTGTGGGGTGAGCTGAAACCTGCTTACAGACTTGTTTCTAAGCTGAATTGTCTAATTTTAGCTTCCAGGAGATAGAAACTGAATCTACTAATTGGCTTGACATGGCTCCTCACTGTGGCAGCAGCCGCCCCCCACCATGTCTTGTAGTTACTTTAATAAATACATTTTGCTGCTAGTGATTAAAAGGGAACAAGGTTTTTGGATTTGTCCTACTGCCAAATTCTCCAAGGCAGTATTTCTCTAGTTTTTAGGGCACTGAAATCCTTTATGTCTCTGAATCCTAAAGATTTAAAAAAATTTTTTATACATTTATTTATTTGGGGGCTGGGAAGGGTGGGGGGAGAGAGAGAGAGAGGGAGAGAGAGAGCAAGAGAAAGAAAGAAAGAGAAACATTGATTGGCTGCCTCCCATATGCATCCGACTGGGGATCAAACCCGAAACCTAGGTATGTGCCCTGACCAGGGATTAAACCCGTGACCTTTGGTGCATGGGAACATTCCAACCAGCCGAGCCACACTGGCTAGAAAAATCCTAAAGGTATTTTAAAAAAAGAAATCACCAGTTCCAAGGAAAAGTACTAACCTGAAAGTATTAATTATAATGAATAAAAATGTCCTCTTTAAAAAATAGTTTTTAAATGACTATACAAAACACATTTTCCAAAAAAATACACTTTTCTTTCTTCTCCCCAAAAGGAAATTGTATATAGACATAACGTTTGTGGCCACATCTGGCTGAGCCGGGCTGCTCCGCGGGGCTCAGAGCTGACAGCACCCTCAGCTCCACGGCTCTGGCCGGGAGTTACCTCCGAAAGGGCCCACGGACAAAAGCAACAACTCTTAGCAAGGTAACCAAAGCCACACGTGTGAATGTGTTTTCATACAGTAAATGCTTGCTCAAATAGGAGAAATTTTGCAACAAAAATGCTCTAGCCTTCCTACTAACACCTGCTTTTTGTTGAAGCTTAAAACTAATAATCCATGAAAAATGAGGTTGCTGGTCTTGAGTCATTTTTTCTGCCCTCACCAGGTCAATTTGATTTAATATGGAAACTTTTACAGCCTTTGGGAGGGGTGCATTTTGAAGGTCATTAGCAGTTATGGGTATTTGATGGAGACCTTAACGCTAATATTTACAGAGTGACCTGTATTTACACAGCACTTTTATTTAATTCCAAATTTGAATTAAATAAAATTTAATTTGAATGCATATTTTATTTAATTCCAAAAGGAATTAAATGCATTTGAATGCATATTTTATTTAATTCCAAAAGGAAAAGTACTGCATTTGACTTTCATTTCTTTTTTTAAAAAGATTTTATTTATTTATTTTTAGAGAGAAGGGAAAGGAGGAAGAGAGGGAGAGAATTCAATTCTCTGGTTTGAGAACTCAGTCCATTGGTTTCTTGTGTGCTCCCAACTGGGGACCTGGCCCACAACCCAGGCATGTCCTTGCCTGGAATCAAACTGGGGACCATTTGCTTTGCGGGATGACACCCAACTCCCTGAGCCACACCAGTCGGGGCACTCCTCATTTCTATTTAAGGAACAGACGTAGTCAGGCTGTTACTTTCCTTATGGCTATAAGGAGTAGTTTCCCTGTGGTTACAAGGGGTTGATTGAAAGGGTAGGCTTCAGACTTCCCAGTGCCGGAGTCCAGCACATGGTCATCTGGCCCTCTCATCTTCTCACCTGTCAGAGCAAGCTGTGTTTTAACACCACCATTCAAAGGCAAATGCAAAAAAATGGTAGTATATAGATACTTCTTAAAGTTTTTTTATACAGTACAGTACTGTATGATGGTGAGAATCATGACATATTCCAGTTTAAAAACCATGTTGTAGATTGATCCAAAGTAAATGCTGATACAGGCTCAGATTTGTTCCAAGATGCTTAAAGGAGACTGGTCAGTCTGGGGAGCCAGGCTGTCAGAACTTCAGGAGGCCTGCTGAGGGGACGAACATAATTTCTGAAGATCTGAAGACTAGACCTTGATCATGACAGAGGCTAGTTGCCAGGAAAGCCGTGGATGGGAAGGACTGTCCAGGTGTCACTGTGCTGACGTGAAGGTAAGTGGTGCAACCACCAACTTCTATTTCTTTGATCTCTCTGCCAGGGGGAACAATTACAGCCTTCCAGTCACAGTTTTTCTACCAGAGACGCAAGATCAGAGACTTAGGAAGAAGACTATTACTTACTTTTGAGAGCTACATAGTCCAAGGCTACTTTAAATCCATTGAAACTGCCTCAGGGCCTTTGCACTTGCTGTTCTCTGCCTTAACCATGCCAGCGCCAGCTTTACACTTGCTCCTTCACTTTGTCCAGGCCTCAGCTTACATGTGAACACCCAGAGAAACTTCTCAATAAACCACATAAAAGTAAACTATAATAAATTTCTTTGTTGCATTCTAGCCTCCTACTCTTCCATATTGCTTCACAGGGTATGTCATCACCTGAAATTACATTGTTTACTGTCTGGTTTCCCCAATAAAATGTAAGCTCCATGTGGGCAAAGGGTGATTAGCTCACTATGTTTTTAGATTCCCAGTAGTGCTGGGCCCATGGAAGGGGCTGAGGGAATGTTGGATGAATGAATGATTACACGATGAGGATCAAGGCGGGAGCCACATCTGATTTTAAGAAAAGGTTAAGGCTACGTTAGAAAAGTTTTGTTCCGTTGATGCATGGGGATAACCCAGAGTCAGCCGAGCACTTAGAGTGAACAGGAATTGTTTCTTTCTCCTCTGCTACTCAGTAAACCACTGTAAACAACTTGAGAGCAGGGACCTATATCTGGGTCACCCCTATACGCTGGGTACCTCAAACTATGCAAGAAGGAAAGTATCAAGTTAATTTCTTGAAGATGATTAATATGTGGAAGGTGAGTAGGGTTTAGCCAGGTGAGGAAAAGAAAGAAGATGGTTCCAAGCAGAGGCTGGAGCGTGGCGGAGCCTCTGTCCTTGATGCAAGGAACAGGCAGAAGAAGGCAAGGTGGCAGGGTGGAGAGAGAAGGCCGGGCGGGAGGCCCACGTGTGGCTGGAAAGGTCGGCGGGGCGGGGTGGGGGGGGGCTGCCATACCAGACTTCACAGGTTTCTAGACTCAGCAGGGAAGATTTCAAAGTCTCACCTTTAACCCGAGAGCAATGGGAACCTTTTCACCTTGTGCTAGAGCAGGGGTGTCAAACTCATTTTCACCGGGGGCCACATCAGCCTCGCGGTTGCCTTCAAAGGGCCGAGTCATTTTAGGACTGTATAAATTAACCACTCCTTAACTAGAGTAAGGAGCTCAGCACTGCCATTGGGTAGAAACAAGGTGCCGGGCTGGATAAAACAAAGTGGAGGGTGCGATTTGGCCTGCGGGCCTTGCGTTTGCCACCTGTGTGCTAGAGTGACCTGAACATATTTGTCACACCACAAATCTCTGGCTGTGGTGGGTGTCGGAAGAATACCAGGAGGCTGCTCTGCCCCAGGCTAGAGAGATGGTAGCTGGGCTGAGGGGCTCCAGGGAGTAAGTAGAGATAATTCTCTTTCATTCACTGCTGTATTCCCAGCACCCAGAATAACACTGGGCATCTATTAGATACTCAACAAATGTTTGTTTAATGAATGCACAGCAGAGTCGTTAGAAATGGAGGACATAGGAGATTGTTAGGGGTTAAAATGCACAGGACATGGTAAAGGACTGGCCAGTGAGAACGAGAAAGAGAAACACCAGGACAACTCCCAGGTTTCTGGTTTGCATTACTACACAGATGGAGGGGAATTGCCTTTTCCTGCGACGGGAAGTAACCGAAGAATCTATATTTTGTGTCTGTGGTGCTCTCTGTTAGACCACGAGTCAGACTTCCTTCTTGCTGCTTGCCCTGGGAGGCCCCACCCATGGCCAGCTCCTGCTGGTGCCCAGCAAAGTGGCGCAGCAGCAGGTGTGGGTGGGGGCGGGTCTGGAGAGACCACAACAGAGGAACTCTTGAATCTCTGACTCCTCGAGGACTGGAAGGGCTTATACTCTCATTGTTTCAAATATATATGAGGTTGGGGAGTGGCAGGAATATTGTGGGCCAGGGTACGTGTGAAGGATAAACAGTCACTCTCAACACAGTCTAAGTGGCCTTAGTAACAAGGAGCTTATTATTAAGAAGTTAAACATTCTGCCCTGCCCTTGTCTCCAAAACTTATGCCAGTGGCTATAAATAAAGACTATGAATTTGTGGGAAAATGAGTCTGGCTAGTTGGGATTTTTTGGGGGTTTAAGCAACTACTTTTTGAGTGATCTTTCACGGGAAAAAGTATCTTCTCAATCCAGATTTCCTGTGAATGAGGCTCACAGAGTCACTCCCATTTACCCTGGTCAAAGCTTTTCAAACACTTATGTCAGGGATGTCCTGATTTTGTAAAGGAGTATATAAATAAGGCATGTGTTACATACGAACGTATCTGAGTTAGAGGATGGGTGGAGGGAGGGTGGTCAGACTGATGACAGATCCTGGAGCAGTGTAAAGATCGTGTGTCTGGCCCTGGCTGGTGTGGCTCAGAGGGTCGAGTGCTGGCCTGTGAACCAGAAGGTTGTTGGTTTGATTCCCGGTCAGGGCACATGCCTGGGTGTGGGCTAGGTTCCTGGTGGGGGCTTGTAAGAGGCAACCGCATACATCCATGTTGCTCTCCCTCTCTTTCTCCCTCCCTTCCCTTCTCTCCAGAAATGAATAAATAAAATCTTAACAAATGAAAGATCGTGTATCTATATGTGAATAATTTATTTTTAAAAAGATAGTTGAAATTAAGTGTGTGTATGTATTATGGTGATTCCTCATTAGTGGGATTATGGCTGATTTTAACTTCTATCTTATAATTTGATTAGACACAGATTAGGTTATAAGTTTACCTAAGAGGTATGAGAAGCAGGAAAAAGAAAAGTCACCTGTTAGGAAAATGAACAATAATTTCATACCATCTCTGTGAACCGATCTGCACAGGCCATTCGAACCCATTCTGGAGTTGCTGGGCTCTTCACTGGGAAGTCCTCGGCTATGTCTCTCTCTCTGCGTGCTGTGGCCACAGCATCAGCGATGGCAAGGAATACAGACGACCCCAGGGCCACTCCAGACTCCCCCAGGCCCTGCAAGAAGGCACATTTGTTTTAGAAGCTTCTGCATTGGACTACAAGTCACTAGAAATCAGGGTCCAGGTTTTGCTCACTGTTGTATCTCCAAGCCCTAGTATAGTGTCTTGCAAATGATTCTCAATAAATATTTGTTGATTGACTTACTGACTGAATGAAGCTTGAGTGCTCTTAAACATCCTAATACCACATGAATTTCCAATATCTTTAATCCTGTTTGGGCTAAATCTTCATTCTATAGGCAAGAGCGGAGTGTGTGTGTGTGTGTGTGTGTATGTGTGTGTGTGTGTGTGTGTGTGTGTGTGTGTGTTGAGGGTATCCTATTCAGAAAAACACATTCAGTGGCTTGAACTGGCCAACTTCATGGGCAGAGAGAAATGCCTCATTATGACTCCAGGGTCAGGAGAGGCAGGGTAGTCTAGGAGAAAGAGTCCAGGCTTTGGTACAAGAAGATGGGTTGCAAGCCCACCACCTGTAAGAAATGGGTAACATGAATGAGTGATGTGAAAAGAAGAAGGTCAATAAGAAATTGTGGGGTTTATGGTGATGTCAAGATACCTGTAAGGCAGCTTTCTTCAGTTCTAGGTAATTGCTGCCTTCCAGAAATTCATCCAAAATGATCAGATCATCCAATTTTTCAAGAGAATTTAGGTGTTTGTATTTTCAAGTAAAATTTCCTGCCTTTAAAAAACACTGTGAGGGACAAGGAAAACACATCTGCTGGCTAGACTTGGCCAGCGGCCCCAATTTGCAACTCCTGAGCCAGACAGACTGAAGCTGAGTCCTGGCCCTCCCTCCCTGGGTTTCTCTGGGGGAGATTCTCTCTCTGAGTTCGTTTTCTTTCCTCAGCGAGATACAGGCAATGCATCTGACTGATACCTATCTTACAGGACGTTGTGAAGTTCAGGAAGTGCAAAAGCACCTAGCACAGCACCTGGTACCTGGTAGATCCTTGTCATTATTGCTTAGTATACTTCGTGCACACCTGCACACCCATGATTTTCCTGCAGGTCTGCCTGTGGGTGGCTAGCCACAACCACAGGAACCCAAGGGTCCTGCTTGCCCTGTTACTCTTGGTGGCCTGAAAGCTGCTTTCTGTGGGCTCTGAGCATCCTTTGTCTTTTCCCTTTTGAGTGATTTCAGCCCAAAGAGAACCCGAAGGCCTTGTTAATTGCCCTTCCTTCCAAGATTGCCCCTCCTCATCACCATAAGCCCTAAGGAAGCTCCTGGGCTGCAAGTTGGATCCAGTTAGGAAATGACAAAATTCTAGAAGACAGATATGCACTCATTTATCTATTTACATTTGGTATTAATTTGCCACCACTAGTAAGAAGTCCCCCAAAAGATTTTTAAAGAAAATTTTAATACTACATCTCAAACCTAAATGAAGTTGTAACAGTGAGGGTAGTTTTCAAGTACTCTGCATGCAGCAATGCAAACAATTGCTGACTTTTATTTTAATTTGCAATTTCACCACCCCAGCAATTGCTGAAGGTTGGTGTCTTTGCTCTCCGACACTGTTGACACAGGAGCCAGGTAGTTCTTTGTTGTGGAGGGCTACCTTGTGCATCAAAGGCTATTTAGCAGCATCCCTGGCCTCTACCCATGAGAAGAAACATCTCCCGTAGTCGTGACAACCAGAAATGTCTCCAGACATTGCCTCACGTTTCCTGAGGGGCAAAGTCCCACGCCCCTTTCAGCCTCAGTTGAGAAACTTCATTTTAAATTACTTCTGCGTGTGGCTGGGGACCCTGAGCCCCTTAGAGGTGCGTGATCTGCCTAATATCATGGAGAGCTGGTGGGGCTGGGGTAGGAATCCAGGTTTTCTGAGGCCTCGTCCAGGATTTTCTGTTCATGCTGCCACTGCTTGCTCTTTCTTTCTTTCTTTCTTTCTTTCTTTCTTTCTTTCTTTCTTTCTTTCTTTCTTTCTTTCTTTCTTTCTTTCTTTCTAGAAATTTAGGGAAATACATTTATTTATTTATTTTTAGAGAGTAGGGATGGGAAGGAGAAAGAGAGGAAGAGAAACTTCAATGTGTAGTTGCCTCTCACGCACCCCCTACTGGGGGTACAACTTGAATCGCAACCCAGGCATGTGCCCTGACTGGGAATCGAACGGCGACCCTTTGGTTCACAGGCTGGTGCTCAATCACTGCTACAACTGCTGTCTAAGATTTCAGGAGCATTGTGCCCTCATTCTCATTTAATATTTTAGTCTTTGGTTCTTAAGTGAAAATGTTATTCTACCCAATCGATGACTTTGCTGCATTTTAGCGTTCTCAGGGACAGAGGATTTAACACAGAAAACCTTGGCCTGGGATTTCCCGACTCTCACTTTTCTCTAGGTGATTCATCTCCAAATTCTAACAGCCTATCTTGAGCTGGTCTTAGAATGATTGACATTTATTTTTTATTTTGTCCAGCTGTTTTCCTTCATTATGCTGCCCAGTCCACCACACGGCACAGTGGCTGGTCTGGGTGCTTACCTTGGAGGAATAGATAGTTAGTGGGTTTGGTGATGACGGCAACAGGGAGACATTGAACTCCTCAGGGACGTCAGCGATGGTTGGAATTTTGTACTCATCTGGGCCTCGCGAGTACAGGACACCTTCCGGGGAGTATTTCAGTTCCTCAGTGGTATAAAGGCCCATTCCCTGAATAAACGCGCCTTCAACCTGAAGGGGAAAAATGCCAAGCTCTGTGAGACCAGATGCTTTTCAGAAGGCTGCTCCCCACTCCACAACGGCCCTCAGGAAGCAGCAGGCATTCAGCAGGCCAGGACCCACCTGCCCGACGTCGATGGCTGGATTGAGGCTGCTACACGCTTCCATGACGATGTCCGTTCTGATTTTCTGCCAAAAATCAAAATTACTTCTGTGTGAAAACTTGAATTGAAAAGATTTTAAAGATTTATTCAAGTGGTCCCAAATTTTTCCAGAACCCCTGCTAGTTAATGAACACTGCCCTGGAACTCCACTAACGGTAGAGGTGGTCAGGCAGCTGCTAAGCTCTTCACAGTTAGTGCTGGCACTGACAGTGGCCCCAGAGGGTCTTTTGTGTTTGTGGCTTTGACTCCTCTTAAGTGACTCAAAAGTCCCTCTTAAGTGGCTCAACATGGCATGTTGTTGTACTTGAGTGTCACTTAGTAAATAACTGAACCTTATTGTCCATCTGATTCTCAACCTGGATTTGTTGCTCTAGTGTGATTCATGAACCCATCTAGTCCTCATGATGGTTCAGTGTAGGTGTTTTGATGCTGTTTTACTAAGGAAATCGTGTTTTGCTATGGTTATAGTACATATGAATAGCATGTATGAATCTGGGGATTTGCAAGGTCTTGAAACGTAGTAAGGGCAAACATTGAGATCACCTTAGACTTTGCTAATCTACTTCTCCCCCTGAGAAACATCACACTAACCTGGCCCTTCTGTTTTGGCATTGGGCACATGCACGCAGGGAGTTACGGAGCCGCAGAAAACCCCTAAGTGACTGCGGTCTGTCTCAGGAAGATCTCTGGGCTTTTCTTCTGCCCCTACGTCCAGTCCTTGCTCTAACACCACCAGTCTCTGTTTAGGCCCAATACCTGGGCTCTTGCTTTCTATCTAGCTCTTTGACTAGGAAATGCTCTTTTGACTTGAATGCTGGCCCTGCGTACAACCTACTGTGGGCACTGAGATAAGCCTGCACATATTCTCAGCCTTAATAGGGCAGGAGACTGGACACACCTCAGAGCTGCCTTAGATTTGCTCCCATCTTGAAACCTGTTTTATCTTGCCTTGTGGGTGCTGGACAACAGGAAGAGATGGTTTTAGACAAACCGAATCATCGGATGTTTTAAAAGTTGACCAACCACATTCTCTGATTTGTCTCTAATTAAAAGAGCAAACTATTGATCCTGAAATGACTGGACCTTAAACCGTAACAAGGGAGGCATCATACATTCTGGAAGATCCATCCTATCAGGCCCATTCCTTTGGGGATTTATACCAAGGACCTCAGATGAAATCACCAGATACAATAAGTATGTCCCAACTATTGCATGGAACGTATTTATACCAGAAAATTATTTTGTTGTTTATCTGAATTCAAATTTAACTGGGTATCCTATATTTTTATTTGCTAAATCTGGCAACACTACCTTAAAGGTGGAGGATCAGAGAACTGGTTGAATAAAATCTTTAGAAAAATAAGAAAATGAGTTAATTTCTAACAACAGCTTCCCATCTAGTGTGGAGCCTCAGGTGGGGCACAGGGCTCCCAACGCTGAGGCTGGACAGTGGCATTGACATCTGGGCCTTGGGGGCAGCCTGATCACCGGCCACCACGCATTCCTTGTTTGCCACACTGTGCTGTGCAAACACCATTATCTGTGTGTGTCATGGTGTGACAAACATTAGAACACACAGTTTGAGCAATCTGTGATCCTATTTTGTGAGTTACTTCTTAGCAACAATCTACAATGAGAAGGGAGACATCATAGTAATGTGTCCTAAGGACAAACTTGAGTGATATGTGAAGGCTCTTTAGATATCTTTTCATTTACTGTATTTTTAAAAGTCTTATTCACATAATATTTAAGTGGTGGACAAGTTAATCAACAATGGGGCAAATCAAAGACATTTTGACAAGACTTACAAGTCCATATTAGCAAAGTCCTTTCTATTTTACATGAATTGACCATTTCTATTTTGGGGCAGGATGGTTCAAGATGATATTGGAATAATTTGTGCATGAGATTTACATGTGTCATTGGTCAATCCTGCAAATTTCCTAACAATTGACTATACTTTGGACTACACTACATTCTATTAAAGGTTTCTGTAATCTCTGCTCCCCGAACAGTATTTGGAGTATTCATTTTTGCTTAAATATGACTCCAGTACATGGTTTCTTGGATGGCCAATTAAATAACAGACACAAAATTATTTTTACAACCCTCTCCTTCTCTCCCCAATCCTCAATCTGTTTCTTTAGATCAGTAGTGCTCTTGGGATAATCGACTTTGGAGAAAGTGTATCACATTGCTATGTGCTTTCAAAATGTTTACTCAAGAAAATTTGCTAAATTACCTATTCCTTCAGATTACAGAACTTAATCTTCCTTTAGAAACACCCCCCATTTTTTTAACAAAAATTTTGGAAGATTGATTTTATTGTCTGAAGTAGAATAAGAAACAATGCATTTTAGGCTCTCACAAGCAACTCCTTCTGGAACTTCTTCTTAAGTGGAAATTCACGATAAAGCTAGACATTCCCGTAGAAACTGACCCTTGTTCTTATTGTACACAAGTATTACATAATGACATTGAGCTATTAATGTATAATTCGGTTTTGTTATTACTTTAACTCACCAGGAGGGAAGTTGTATTACCTTGTGAGCTCCTGTCAGGCAGTCAATCTCGACCTCGGAACAGGCTGCTCCATAGATATAGTAAGGAAATGGTTCTCCCTCCCCCTTCTCCCAGTCCATGAAGGCCTTGTAGCCCCTGATGGAAGAAATAAAGCCCTTTAGTGTGGGGTGTACCTATGTTGGTGTGTGTTTGCAAACAATATTGATTCATTTTAAAAGTTACCAAGTTATGAAGTTATAATAGCATCTCATTGTTGTTTATTTTAACTACCTTTTCTTTTCTTCTTCTTTTTTTTTAATCCTTACCCAAGGATATGTTTATTGATTTTTGAGAGAAAGAGAGAGAAACATCAGTGTGAGAGAGAAATATGGATCGGTTGCCTCCTATATGAACCTGGATCAGGAATTGAACCCCGCAACCTAGTTACGCGCCCTGACTGGGAGTCAAACCTGCACCCTTTTGGTCTGCAGGACAATGCTCCCGACAAATGAGACACCCAGCCAGGGCTACCCTGTCTTTTCAACTCATTTAAACTGCTACTTGTATTTATAGCCTAGCTAGTTAGAGTAACACTAATCTTTGCGTCCATTTTAAAGAGGATATACTCTCTGCGCTGTAGTTAGGATGTCGCAAATAGGGAGAAGCCAACAGATGATTTGGGCTCAGACCTCCAGATTTGTACTTTGACAGGTTAGGTATCTGCTTTAGCTCTGCCTGTTGAGAACCTCAGTTGATTTTATCAGCATTCCAAGACAGTTCCTTTAGCTGATTAAAAAAAAAAAAAAAGGGCTGGCAATTGAATGTGTTCATTTATAATGGAAAATGTACCCAGCTTGGGCTGATTTGCTCTCTTCTTGGTAACTGAACTCAGGAATTCAGGACTCATAATGTACAGGGCACTGGGCTGCATGGTAACCACCTTTCCTTCTTTCTTCATGAGGATCTCTCTCCCTCTCCCTCTCTCTGTAGGTGGTTTGTTTCATTAGATTGTTAAACTGTCATACACTTCCAGACTTTGACAATCAGCTCTCCTCTGGGTTTCATTCCATTAACCTGCATTTACCGAGGGCCCCCCACCGCTGGATGGCACAAACGCTGACGGGTGGTGGTCACCTGCCCATCTCCTCCTGTCTAGCAAGGAGCTACCACACAGGAAGATTTTTATGGTATTGGGAGGAAGATTTGCAAAATTGGCTTTCAAGTTACTTCTTTTTATTACTCATAATGAAGAATGTTGGTATTCTTTATTTTTCCATAATAAAGAAAAGTAAATAATGATTAGCTGCTGTAAGTCATGTCTTAATTTTTTTTAACCCAATAGAAGCATTTTTATCTAGTATATCTTTGGACATAGCTCAAAGGCCTATGAGAAGTCACAGACTTTGGGACCTAGGAGGGACCTCAGAGACCACGTAATGGAAACATACTTTACAAATGAGGGAATGGAGGCCCGGGGTGACTGGGCTACCTCACACGTTCTCAGCTAAGTCAAGATGTTATTGTAATTTTTACCTGAAGAATCCTGTGGCTGAAAGGCTGATACTTTGTTCAAAAGCAGTTTTTATCTGCAGAATGAGCATATTTAGTTAAAATAAATATACCATTGGACAGGTGGCCATGAAAACATTCAAAATGAACATGTCTTAAAATTGACATCAGATCATTGTTGTTGTTGCTTTGTTACCAATAATAGAACTCGACATAATATCCTTTCCCCCAGCTGGTCCACTAACAATTTCCTCCTGATGGAGCTCAGAAGTCTGCATGAAACAAATAAAACGGAGCCCCACTGCACACCCGTGCTGAACGGGCGCATTCACAAGGTATGTGGGCCTGCATTCCTAAGTGTCAGCACTCCAGACTGTGTGTGTGCAAGTGTGAGATAATTATGCTAACAAGCTAGTTTATAGGGCATTGTCAAGTTGGATTACACGAGTCATTTCCCTTGGGATTTATTCAATAGCAATTATGTCTTAGTTTTCTTCCTCCTTACTCATTACATCATTTGTGTGTGTATCTGTGTGCATCTGTGTGTGGGTGCGACGGAGGAAGGCTCACTCTTTCCCTCTCCTTTCTTATCTAAGCAGGGTGGGTACAGCCTGCTGGGTATTCTTCATACACTTCCATTCCTCTTCTCAGTGTGCTCTCTCCACATATACCTGGTGCACATCATGGATCAGCCTTCTCAGCCTTTGGGCCATTGGTGATCTTGCCCAGTCTTGGAAGAAGCATCTGTATGTGGTGCAGCCGTGTGCTGCCATGGTGTTCTTGGCACTGGTTTGCATAATTTTCTCATGTGTAGTAACAGAGTGGAACACTTACCCAGTCTTCCCATGTGCCTTCTGGATTTTCCTTAATGATGGGCTCAAGGCGTCTCAGAAGGGTCTGACAAGCATCCTTGAAGGAGTAAAGAAGTGAATTTCCATTAGAGAAGAACTCAGTGGTTAGGATTTGTGCGGAAGAATATTAATTGATCATTGATTAGGTCAGTGAATACTTATGGAGTGCCTGAGACGGACGCCCTGGGGACAGTGAGACAATAACAGCACAGCCCCTGACCTTGAGAAGAGGGTCAGTTACTGCAGTGTTTCTCCCACCCTGCTTCACTTCCTGTGAAAAGACGGGCTCAGCTGAATTTCTACTCTCAGGTCCCTTTTCTAAAAATACTCACGTTCTTAATTCCTCCTTCTCTTTTTCTGCATTTTTGACTTACACCGTTTTTTTTTTTTTTTTGTATTTTCCAACCATTAAAATAAATGCAACAAAACATCTTATTTTCATTGAAATTTGTGCTTTCCAATCTGCAGCCATCACATGCCAATATCCTTCTGGGTCTGAAACATTATTCAACTCTGTCCATCCCTCTCTCTATTCATCTATCCACCATCAAAACCCTGCAGTGATGGACTTTGCCTTGGGTGTGAAGTGAGAAAATACTTAGGTTTGTTTTTATGATAACCTAGATCTACAAAGTTTCTGATACTCAAAATTGAAACCTAAAACTCAATGTTCTAGAACAGTGATTTTCAACTTTTTTCATCTCATGGCACATGTAAACTAATTAATAAAATTCTGCAGCACACCGAAAAAAATTTTTTGTCAATCTGACAATAAAATGGGTATAATTTTGATACTTCACATCCATTGGCTATTGCCATTTTTTAAATTTGACAATATAAGGGAAAAGTGATCAGTGTCCCTGACTAAATAAAATAGTCAGGTATTGTGTGTCTTAATAATTCTTATGGTACACTGGTTGAAAATTGCTGTCCTAGAAGATGAATTAACATGTAATTTAGGCTGACAACTCCCATACACACTGAACTATTTGTATCTTGTGTCTGAGTCTACCCAAAATTGGATCTGACGAACTTGAGGATCCCCACACATTTGTTCTGAGTAAAAAGCATCTCTGGTTTTTGAGCCCCTTAGGTGTGTCCTCACAAAGATAAGATGGATTTAAAGTGGTTCCTCTTGGGAGCTTAAGTATAGTGTTCTGGGAGTAAGGGAATATACCTCCACAACATCCCCACAGAAAAAGTGGACAGTTTACAATAGAAGCATGGCAAATAAATATTACTTCAAAAATATGGGCAATCGGATATTTGAGTGGAGGAATATGCAGTCATGGTTCTATTCTCAAAAAGTAAAAACTAACAGTTTTTTAAACATTAGTTTGAAAATAAGTACAAACGGAAAGGATGAGTACTATGGTAGAACCCCACTGATGTAGACACTTTAATTGCACCTTTTCTACCTGGCTGGTATTCTGTCTGCCTACCTGCCTATCAGAACTTACCTGTGTCAGGTGAAACTTGCACAGCTCTGCGTTACTTGGTGCACACATTTCTTCTTTCTGTGTCTTCCAGGGACAGAGGCTGCCTGTGCACCTAAGTCCATTCTCCCCTCCTCCTATAGTGGCTGGGCATATGGTTTCCCAACACTTCCCAACCTCCCCTGCAGTTAGCTGTGGCCTGAGACTGGTTCTGCTAATGGATGATGAGTGCAAGTGACTGGCATTGCTGCCAGGTCTGCCCTCCATGCTCTCTCCCTACTCTGGCTCATTGGATGATGATGCTCAGGGCAACCTTGAAAGCCACATGTTGGAGATGGAAGAATTGCCATCACTCTGGGTGCTTGAATGACTGAACGCTCCCTCTGGACTTTTATGCATACAAGAAAGGGACTTCTGTTGCCAGCCACTCTGTTCTGGGTCTCTCACCTCAGTTTAGCTGACTCCAACTAACTAACACACTCTCCTGACACATTGATTAACCTACGCCTATGTTTAGTGACACAGATGACTTCTCTGGAGTCAATCACCTGTGCCTGTATCGAGCTAAGAAAACCAGAGATGTGGTAAAAGTACCCCAGGAAAGACAGACAGGAAGAAGCACCTGCACGGCCCTGCAATTGACCTCTGAACCGATGGATGCTGCCGTAGCGATTGTATTAGGCACTTTGGCTGTACTTGTTTCAGAGATGTGTATATAAGACATGGGTATTTTTAATTCACGGCTGGCCACCTAGGAGAAAAATAAATATTGTCAAGTTCAGTGAGGAGTTCTAAGAAAATTTGAGTCATTGTTTTACTTAATAAAAACTAATATTTTTATTACGTTCAGGATGTCCTTCAAAGCCTAATATAATGTCTTGTAAAAAAATTAAAACCACTTTTTAGTAGCGCCTCATGCTGATTTTTTACATGTTTTCTTGGTAATATTCCATGGTGAGTCTATCATTTAAATTTAGTACATTCAGGATGTTAAAGATTTCATTTTTTTTCTAGGTTTTACATGTGTAGAGAATAGGCCAAGCTTATACTATGCATATTTATTTGGCGACAATGGCAGGAAGAGAGACAGAGATTAGATTGACTCAGAACTTGGTCTTGTGTTGGTATCAGTATCAGATGAACTTGAAATGACCTGAGGGCCTGTCTTCTTTTTTGCCCCCCCATCCTCACCTTAACTTTAGCTTCCACCCCCCTTTTTCTATTTGTTCCTACTTGCTTATATTCTTCTAGTATATTTGCTGTTCACTTTTTCCTTTCTGTTCTTTTTCTTCCAGTTTTTCTAGCAGACACATGTGGAAATTAAGATATTTAATCACGAAGAAATGAAAAAGAAAGAAAGGAGGGGAGGTAAGGCAGGAAAAGAGAAAAAAGCATTACTTTGGTTGATGTTATCTTTGTTTTTTTTCCCCAAAAACACCTTCTCCAAATGTCTGTAGGTATGTACCTGTTCCCAAATGCCAATCTTCAGACTTTCAGACTAATGCCATTCAATGATTAAGTTTTCCCACAAAGATGCAAAATGAAAAAAAAGGCAATTCTATCGGTTCTTGGTGATTAAAATCCGAAGAGAATTCATTGGTTCATGTAATTGGGAAGGAGAGATGGAATTGGCTTCATGTATGTCTGTATCTAGTGGTTTTATGGTCTCATCAGGGTCCTCTCAGAGCTCCTCACATTTGCTTCTCTTTCTGTGATGGCCATGTTATTCCCAATGGTAGACAGGCTTCCTCTGTGGCACAGGAGACTTGCCTCTGACAACCCCTGGCCTATAGCACAGCAGCTAAACAACCATAGGGGAAGGATCGCTCCTTTTCCCAATATCTACAAAACAGTCCTAAGAAAGGACTTTGATTGGCCTTGCTTGGTCATGTGCCTTCTTCCTGGATCAATCTCTGCATCCATTGGGATTCAGGGACCATGATTGGCCAGGTGGTCCTGTGCCTATAGTCGTGGTGGGTATTGGGGCAAGGAGTACAACAGAGTGAAACGCTTGCTCTCTCTGACTATCTAAATTCTAGCCTTCAGGTTAATAGCTTCTGTCATAGATAATGTTAATTAAGTAGAGAAATTCTGCTTGAGGCTTGAGTTTTTTGCTAAAGAACAGTCCTTTGTCACCTTTCCTGTAGAAGTGGGGAAATATGTACAAAGTAATGACTGTTTGTTAAAGATTTACAGGAGTCTCCCGATGCACTCAGATCAGCAGGGGTCAACAGACCAACCACCAACTGGAAACGAAGAGGCTTGGAAATTTTGCTCTTCCTTGGAACCCTGTTGGGACCTAGCTGTCTGTGGCTCTCACCCAACTCTTGCTTCCTTCTCCTCCCTTCCCTTGATGACAGAAAAGACGACTGGATTCTGGGTTCTCTTAAAATGGATTTGCAGAAGAAGAAAAAGACAAAAGGAAAAGATAACAATAATGGATCTGCAGAAGCTGTAAGAACCCCAACCTCCTCCAGCTGGGCTTTCTTGATTAATATACCCTTTTTTACTTCAAACTCTGACATTTTGACTGTTGGCTTTTTTTTTTTTAAATATCTGTGCACATGAACCTTGTACCAGTAACAGGCAGGGAGGATGGGGCGGAAAGCCACCAGCATTGAGGAGTCCTTCAGAACTCTCTGGAGTGTGGGAGGTATAATCCAAAGTAGCTCAGGGGCTGGACAGTCAAAAGCTGCAGGTGTGTGCTGTAACAACCTAACAAATTTGTCATGAAGTTAAACTTATTCCCTTTAAAGAATTTTTTCTTCTCCTGAGATATCTTCATATCGTGTGTGTGTGTGTGTGTGTGTGTGTGTGTGTGTGTGTGTTAAAATATTCTTTTAAAATTATAGGAGAATGCTCTTGAGGACATACTTGTCTTTACTTGTCAAAATAATATGGTAATATTGTTGTCCAAACTTTAAAAATTATACACACGGGCCTCAAGAGAGGAAAGCTGAGAAACTCCTGCTCTGGGGAAGCCTGCATGACACACCTACCACCGTGCTCCAGGACTCATTGCTGGTGTTTTCACCAACAACCACCTCCATCCATGAACCCCGGCCAAGCTCCAGGAGCATTTGCACCTGTGTGTGGTTTCCACACTTCGGCCATTCTATTTGGTGTATAAGTTTTTCAACTCCATAGTCAAGACCTTAGGGTTTGAGCTCAGGGAGTTGTCAGTTGCCCTAAAATTAGTGCCAAATGTCAGTCATGTCAACCATGAACAGAGAAATTAATGACTTCATTTTATTGATCTTACCTGTAGAATTTTGGTGTGAATACCTTGTCCCAGTTCATTGCCTCCTTGTGTGACCAACACAGACCCGTCTGTGTAGATATGAACGAGTGCAGCTGCCTGGAAAAACAACGGACCGAGAAGGCACTGCTCAGTGCATGTTTGGTGAGCTCCGACATAAGAAACGAGGCAGTAGTGGGGTCGGAGAGGCAAGCATTCCCAGCAGGACTCTGAGGCTTAGTTTTGTTTTGTGCAAAAGTTCCCGGAAAAGACATCCTCAGTTAGGAACCTGGTTTTAGTAGGACTCCCTTGGGATACTCAGGAGTTGTGGGTACTGGTTGCAACTATTTGAAAGTTACACCCCTGCTTAAAACCTCTGGCAAACCACTTAACTAGTGAATTAAACATTTGTAAGCATGACACTTACATGTGTTATGTACCAACCTAGGCTCAGCCTAGATGTGTAAAGATGAACAAGGTGTGCTTCTTCCTCAAGGAGCTCACAGTGCAGTTGGGGGGCCAGGCTGGACAGCAAGGCATTAGAATGCAAATGATTTATGAGATAAATGGGTGTGCCACAGGGGCCCTGGATCCCAGGGAGGGCAGATCCGGCTGCTTCTGCAGAGCCAGGGAAGGGTTCCCCAAAGTGACGCTGAGTGGATGCATGAAGGAAGAACAGTTTGCCACTTGGGCAAGGGGGGCAAGAACTCCCCATTGTCTTCAAGGGAGAGCCCTGATCCTTATTATAGTATGAGGCCCTTTAGGATTTGGTCTTTTGTACTTTTCCCATTTCATCCTTGTCTTTTCCTGCCTTGCTTCTAAGCCTGGCATTACCAGAGTTCCTGTCTGGCCTGTGCTCTTGAGTATGCTGTTCTCTCTTCCTGGCTTGCCTCCAGCCTTCAGAGCCACACCCCATGGTCTCTATTCTGTTAAAACTTCTGGGAACGCCCCTCATTCCCCTCTGGGAAGGATCAATTACCCCTTTCTGTGTACTTTCTCTTGCAGGATATACTGAGTTGAATAGTGTCCCCTACAAATTCCTGTCCACCTAGAACCTCAGATGTAACCTTATCTGTAAATAGTCTTTGTAAATTAGTTAAAAGGAGGTAAGGCAGGATTCTTCCCTGGAGCCTTATGAAGAAGCATAGCACTGCGAACACCTTCATTTTGAACTTCTAGCATCCAGAACCGAGAGAATAAATTGGTCGTTTTCAGCCACCCAGTTTGCGGTACTTTGTTACTGCAGCCACAGGAAACGGGATACAGGGAGTGACAGGTCTTCTGCGAGAGTCTCCAAGGGGAAGGGCACTGAGTCTTTTTTTATCATTGT
This sequence comes from Glossophaga mutica, assembly GCA_039655065.1. Taxonomy (NCBI): domain Eukaryota; kingdom Metazoa; phylum Chordata; class Mammalia; order Chiroptera; family Phyllostomidae; genus Glossophaga; species Glossophaga mutica. The sequence goes on from CM077306.1 coordinate 29,205,068, forward strand.
GACCTGACGAGAACTTTGAGTAGGTCTGAGTCACAGAGACACTAAAGAAATGTTTGTTGAACTGGATGAATGGAAATGTGGTATTTTTTCTTCAAGGAGGAGGAGGAGGAGGAAGTGCAGCTAGGGCTTCAGTTTATTCTGTGTGGAGATGCCTGGAGGCCCAGGAGGGATTCCGGAGCACTAAGGCGTGAGGATTCTAATAATAGTACTTACTCACTGAGGGCCTCCTTGACTCCTGTGAGGACAGTGCTTCTCATACCTAGTTTAAGGAGTAGGTGCTCCAGCTTCATGAGTCACCAGCTGACCTGGAATGACACGCTTCAGCTCCTAGCCTGGTACTTCTTGAGTGCCTCAATTTGGAACTCTGTGGGGGAGCTGGAGTCCTTTCAAAGGGAGACTTATGCTTGATTTAAAGAAGTTTTTTTGGGCGTGAGATGAGAAGTTGGCAGAAAGTAGGCTGTGGTTTCAGTGAGGGGCAGCCATAAAGGCGAGGGGAGCTGTGGTATAATAAAAATAAACATGTGGTCTTTGCCCCTGGTTTTTGGCACAGGGTTCCTAAAACCCATGACATCGGCCTTGGCCAAGTAGCTCAGTTGGTTAGAGTGCCGTCCAGATACACCCAGGCTGCGGGTCCTATCCCAGTCAGGACACACACAAAATCAACCAACGGATGCATAAGTAAATAGAACAACAAAATGATGTTTTTTTGTTCTCTCTCTTTCCCTTCCTCTCTCTAAAAATCAATACATACAAATTTCCCCAAAAAACTCCACAGAACTTAGGAATTTACCGTCCTTTGTATACCAATGAAATGATTTTTGGGAGGAAACCAGATAACTGCAGGGCTGGGGGAGGCATGGGACTGGGTGTCGGGAAACCCAGCCACCCCGAGAGCCATGTCCGTCAGCTCCCCGTCGCCCCTCCCCCCCCCCCGACTTCCAGGTGGCAGCGAAAGACTAGAGACTGACTTCAGTCCCCCACGGCAAGTGATGTGATCAAGTGTACCCATGCGATGAAATTTCCTTAACAGCCCCCCAAACAACAGGGGTTTCTGGGAACTTCTGGGTTGGTGAACACACCCCCGAGCTGGTGGGCCGCACGGCCTAGAGGGAGAGGGCGTGAGAGCACGCCCCCCCCCCCATGCCTCTCTTCCATTTGGCTGTTTTGAAGCAGCATCATTCATAATAAATTTGTACTAATCATAAATAAAGTGCTTTCCCGAGTTCTGTGAGTTGATATAGTGAATTATCAAACTTGAGGGGCTGGGTAGTGGAAACCCCCAAATTTGTAGTTGGCTGGGCAGAAATGCCAGTAGCCCAGGCACCCCAATTGTGGTAGCGTCTGGAAGCAGGGCAGCCTTGTGGGACTCGGTTCTTGACCAGTCGGGTCTGTACTAACCCTGGGTAGTTGGTGTCAGAATGGAATCGAATTATTGGACCCCAGTGGGTGTTGGAGAATTGGTATAGAAAAGATACAACGTTTGGCATCAGAGGAAAAGCTACACATGTGACTCTCCAGGAGCTCTTACGCCCCAGCTGTCAATGTGGCCCAGGCTTGTAGATGGGACAGTTAACCTTCCTGCACCTCTTTATGGAACGGCCCATTGGACCTGAACAGGAGTGTGACCCAGGAGTCAGGGAGTCGCCTCCCACTGCCAGAAGAGCCGTGGCCCTGAGAGGTGCGTCAGACCTCCTGGGCCTGGGGATGGGCTGCCCTGGATAACGACAGGACACGGTGTTCCGGAAACCCTGCCAAGTGCTGTACAGTCATTATCTCATCAAATTCTCATCAGTCCTGAAAGAGGATTATTATGCTCAGTTTATAACTAAGGAAGCTGAGGCTCAGAGAGGTTAAATAACTTGCTTAATATAACACAGCCAATAAGTGTCAGGGCCAGGGATTTCTTGGGTCTGCCTGACTCCAGTTGAATAGGGATTGGGGGAAACTGCTTCATTACCTAAGAAAGATTTCCTTCCATAGGGCAGGTTTTGTGGTGTGTGTGTGTGTGAGTGTGTATTGGCTGTCAATAATTGGGTGTAATTGGAAGAATGCTTTCAATGGTAGACCCACGAGGGAGATCTAATGCATTGTTAGATTTATGTTTAGATCTAATGCATGTAAGATTTTTCTGCTTTTGGTGGACAATCAGGGGAGGCAACGATCTTTCCCAGTTTTCTAAACAGCTTTCCTGTTGATGATACACTGGGATTACCAGGAAGACTCTTTGTGCCAGCCCTGTGCCATTTAATGCATTCACCTAGATGCCGTCCTTCCTCCTCCCTTCTGGAGAGGGCCTCTGAGTGACTTGCCTCTTCCTTTTGCAAATCTACCTGGGGGGATTTGGAGGGGGGGGCTCCCATTCTCCTTTCCCCATCAGAACTGACACAGATTCCTGGGAGAGGTGGCTCGAAATAAACAGCTGGTGAGGGCTACATGGAATGATTTCTCTGCCTAAAGACTTGGGGTGCGCCGAGGAGTGTTGTGGGGTCTGGGGCACAGACTGAGAGCAGCCCACTCCTGCCCAAGCCTTGAGACCCTTGAGCTCCGAAAGCACAGCACCACAGGCCTTGTGGGCTCTTGTTCCCTTTTTGAATAAGGCGGTCAGCGGAGCGGTCGATGCTCCATCCTGGCAGTTACACGGCGCAGGCTCGCCGATGCCGCTTGCTGCCATCGAGGCATTTTTCTGCTGCACTGTGTTGAAAGTGCTTGCAGATGGATGCTGCTCAAAGTCCTGCACATTTCTCCCTGGGGCTGCAGGGAGGGGCTCAGTGCCCTGTCAACATGAGCTGATTGGGCCAGGAGTGTGTCTGACATGAGGGTTATTTACCACACACAGAACTTACCTGGTGATAGCTTGTTTCAGTAAAGCCGACCGAAAACTTCATGGGGATAACGGCAATGCCTTTCTTCTTCCAATAATTCCTCTTATTGAACTCTTCCACTTGCATTCTTCGGCTGTGAAAGGACGACTTGTCCAGACATTCGTTCCAGCATCTTATCAGGGGCTCAGGGTTGAATTCTTGTTTGTAGATGGCTTTATCAACAGTTTTGTACATGTTTTTCTCCCTAACCTGAAATGGGTGGAAGATTGAGTCAATAGTTATGGTAAGACAGAAGCCGACTGCAAAAGAGAAACTTGAAAAGCCTCCCCATTAAAGCACACACTTTGGTGGGGAAAAGACAGGGTCTTTCTTCTTTTTCTTTGAACAGCATGTGCTTTTGCAAAAACAATAGAAGTTATTTCTCATCTCGTCTTCAAAGCACTAGTCAGGGTCTCTCCCTCCTGAGAGTGGAGGGTATGATAGTGACCAATCCGTGAAGGTCAGGGTGATGAAGGAGCCTAGGGAGGCAGATTTTCTTTTTCCTACAAGGTTCAGAGATGGAGCAGAGTTGGTAAACAGTATACAAAAGCAAGGGTTTATTATCATAACTGACGATTTGTTCTGCTAGGGAGGAATAGCATTGCAGCTACTGACAAATAGCAGATTTTCTCTAAGCCTTCTAATTGCCTTTGAAATGTGTGGTCTGCAGATGAAAAATGGGATTCTACAGAAAGGAACCTCACAGGGTGATGTGATCATAAATTCCTAACTGGGCAGGTCAGGGTGTGTAGTCACAACCCAGGCATATAACCTTTTAGTAAAAAGTTTACCTTTGCCTTAAGCAAGCCCTGTCCACTGTTTCTGTGCATCTAGGCTAATACAACTTTGAAATAAACTGTAACCACCCTCAAGAGAGCACATAATCTTGATAATTATTTTGCAACCCAATTCCTGCCTTGCTTTCTCCCACCTCCATGTAATCTTCCTTACATTCCCTCCTTAATCCCAACTGCATAAAAGGAGCTGCCACGTTGTTACTCTCCAGAGTATTTGAGATCTTGCTTCCTGGTATATGCCATCAGTTTGGCTCAGATAAACTCTTACAAAATTTCTCTACAGGTTTGGGCGTTTCTTACGTCAACAAGGCAAATCTTTTTGAAACTGTGTGTGAATATGGGTGAGTCTCATGTCCTGGTAGCTTGCAGCACCTGACAAAGAAGGGGAGCCCACTGAGTTACCTCAGGAGTTTTTCATTATCCTCATCTCACTCTAATAACAAATGAAATAGTTCTTATCATCAGTAGCAACACTGCAATGGCACTATCTAGTTGATAAAAACAAATATTTTAACAGATGCTAGCTCACTTGATTCATGCAAGAACTCTGTGAAGTGAGTCATAATTGGCCTCACTTTATAGATAAGAAAACTGAGCCACAAAGAATGCGCCTCTCCTTGTTCAAGCTGTTCTACTGGCCTTGATTACCTTTTCAGTATCTGTGCCTATCCTTCCTCAAGGCCTATCTCAAGTGCCCTCTGCTCCAGAAAGTTCTCCTGACTTCCCTCCTGCCACACCAAGGAGATGTCTTCCTCCTTTGTACCAATAGAACAGCTGAAGTGACTTCTCTTAGGATAACTTTTGCTGTGTTTAGGTGTTCCCTTGTGTGGAGGAAGTACACTGACAATCAGATCCCAGACCTGGTGGTCCTCCCCGTTGAATTTAGGGACAAGAGAGTCAAAGGACAATACATAGAGAGCCCTTGCTAGAGCGAGGGTCTATACTGAGGAAACGGGATTGAGATGCAAAGAGTAGGCTGGGGTCTCACGGGAATTTAGGAGGAGCAGAAAGCGTTATCAACAATGACCTCAACTGCCAGTGGCTGCCCCTCTCTTCCCTAGCATATTGTATATTCTGTGCATCTGCTAGCATATGGTACAAAATAATATTTTGGGAGGGCATCCTTTTGTCAGTATCTCTCAAAAGTTTTCAAGTGCACTAGCAATTTCACTTCTGTAAATTTACACTATACAAAGAGGGCAATATAATTTTAATAGCCAAAGATGGGTAACAACCTGAATATGTACCAGTAGTGGAATGGCTAAATAAATTACGGTACATGCATATTACATAGCACTATTCAGTCATGAAAAAGAAGGAAGTAGATCATTCTATTGCCACAGGAAGATGGCCATGGCCTACTGTCAAGTAGAAAAAGTGAAGTGTGGAATAATGTGTTTATCATGGTCCTATTTTGGTAAACAACTGTATATGTGCACATACAAACATATGGCAATGTTTATGTGTGTATGAATACAGATGGGTGAATACCCATATTTATTGTGACTAACCCTTAACCAATATGGATGAGGGGATAAAAGAAGATGTTCACTTTTTATTTTAATTTCTTTGATGGGGTTTGAATTTTTAAAAGAGTAATTATCCTTGTACAGATTTTTAAAAGAAGGAAAAAGAAATCTTTGCACAAGAAGGGTGGAAGATAAGGAGAGGGAGGTAAATTCTTTTAGGTAGCCCTAAATATATCTTGAATTCTGATCCAGGGCTAAATTGAGTGGTTCTTCTAGGGCAGGGATTTGCAACCTTTTTCATCTCATGACACACATAAACTAATTACTAAAATTCTGGGGCACACCCAAAAAATACATTAGACTTTTTGCTGATGTGTCAAAAAATAGGTATAATTTTGAAACATTTACATCAGATAGTTATTTTATTGGCTGTTATCATTTTTTTTTAGTCTTTTTCCTTTATTGTTGAAATAAATACAGAGGCTTCTGGCCCTCTTCAGGTTTTTTTTTTGTTTTGTTTTGTTTTGTTTTGTTTTCATTAGGCTTCCTCACAGAGCAGGGCCCAACCAGGGTGTCTCTTTCCCCACCCTGAGCAGAAGCCATAGCTGGCCCTCCACAGTCCCTGTTCTGGTGCTTAGTAATAGCAGGCAATTGCTGTAGACCCTGGGAGTGCAGCTGTTCTATCCCACCTCCAGCAAAATTAGCTGTCTGTTAGTGGTTTTAGTTGTTTGATCACTGGAAAAGAAAAAGCAAGAAATTTTTCACATTTTTTGGGGGGCCAGATATGATTCCCCTGTGCCCTGGGCCATTCTCTTACAAGGCAAATACACCCTGCTGTGGCTCATTTTACCCAGTCTTATGTGGCTCTGCATGAATTCTGAATCAGGAGGCATTAGGTCTTTAGGTCATTCGCACATGCTTTTCACTTTGGAATGCACTCAGGGTGCAGGATGTTGTTATTTTTTTCTTTGACAATCTAAGTGAAAAAAAGTCAGTGCCCCTGACTAAATAGTCAGATATTGCATGTTTTAAAAACTAGCGGCACACCAGTTGAAAATCGCTGTTCTATGGTATTTCCCTGGGTAGCTAGTTTCATACATCATCTGATTCTTCAGCAATCTTGGTTGTGACCTTAATTACAACCTTACCTTTTCTGGCAGAAGACCACATTTGGCTGCCACAGCTGTGATGCAAGATTCTATTACTAGGATTCCTTGTGGGAAGCCAAATCCACGAAAGGATGTATTCGATGGTAAATTGGTCATACATGCATGGCCCCGGAACCTGAGGTTTTGGATTTTATATGCATTTTCCAGCTTTAGTAAAAGAAATTCTGCTACCTAAAGGAATAGAAGATATTCACATATATTGGACAACAGTTTTTCTTTGCTGTAAAAGTCAAGTACACAGAGTCGAGCTGCTGTGGAACTCGGTGAGTACTTGAGGAAATACGCTCAGTAAAGACTCATCTAGAAATTCTGCATTCTATTGACAATCAAGGATGCTGTTTTCTGATGCACGTACCTTCTCTGAGTCTTCTACTGTGCACCCTCCGTTAATGAAGAACTCAATGTCTAGAGCTTCGATTCGCCCATCCTTCATGAATCCCACCTGTCATTGAATGATGGACATTTTTATGTTTGAAATTTACATGCCAAGTTGGAACCACATCTCCGTTCCACTATTGGGCAGGACTGAAGTCAGACTTTGCTCCTATTTGCTTGGTGGTGTCCCACACCTGATTATTTGCTTTCTTTTTAGCACCTGGCTGACAAAGACCTCCTCTGACCTGAATTCTGTGAGCCCTTTCCTTTCAATGTGTAATTTTCTGTCTACACAGTCAGCATGAAATTCTAAAGTCCTTGCTTATCTCCAGACATATAATTGCTACCTTCTTCTTCCTTATTCTTGGAAGATTCTCCTTCATTTTTTACTGGTATTCTTTCTAATTTAGACTGTGGTTTTCCCTGTTATGGAACAGTCTCTGGAATTCCAGTGTGCATCAGAATGAAGCACAGCGCATCTTGTTTCAGGAAACTTTGGAAGCTGAGGTCAGAAATGAATGGTGGAGTGGCGGCTCCCATTGTACCGAGCTGTGAGGTGCTTTGTAATTGGGTGTGGACGGAACCAATGTGGGTTAGTGCTTCTGTTCTTGTTGAGAATCACAGAAGGTGCCTTGCATTTTTTCAGAAGTTGCCACCCGTCTCTCACCACCTAGACCAGTTTGTCTGTACAGCCCAGGTTGAAAAGAAAAATTCCCACTCCCTGTTGTAGTTCTGCCAGAGAAGGATTGGCTCTGGCCCTTTTGTCTTTCTGAAAACAGGAATAAATACAACTGATGAAACCATACAACTATATGGTTATTGTCATCTACTCCAAGAAAAATGTTAGATGATAAACCAGAGCAGTTAGGACATGTGGAAAAATCCACAAATTCAGAATTCATGGTAATTTTGACAAAGACTAGGCTGAAGAAAGCACACTAAGCAAAGATAGCAGAGAGAATTCTTAAGCTGTTTAATACAAACTTTTAAAGAATTTTGGAAGCACTTATCACACATCAATATCTATTATACTAATTTACAAATAGTTCCAAAAAAACAAGCAAAACATTGTTAGCTAAATTTGAATGAGGACATATACATACATGTATACACACATACATATTATTATATTGGAAGTAAGATTATATTTCTTTGAAAATAAAATAAAATTTGGATTTTAAAGAAAATCTGATTATTTCCCTCTTTTTAATTATATTTTATATTACTATAATTACCAAAATATTTACAGTCTGGGATCTTCTTAACAAGGACTAGTGCTAAAACAGTCTCATAACTGCAATATAAATATATCCTTGTTTATAATCTAGGCCAAAACCAAAGAACTCAGCAACCACTATACTATACCAACTGCCCCTATCCCAGAATGTGCCTCAGAAGATAATAATATCTGTATTAATTTCTGTGCACTTGAAGGTGAATACAAAGTTTAATTGTCAGCTGTGGTTTATTCCTGTCTAATTATAAAAATTACCAATGCCAATGGAAGAAATATAATTGTGCTATGGTGTGAAAAGCCTGGCTTTAGTAGTACAGTGAATATAACAGTTCAGTAATCTAAGGCAGTGACAAGTGTAGTTACCTGTATGCTATAAGCGATTCCCACATAAAGCATGTTTTATAGGGAAATGTTACATTAGAACTATTCTAAAAACTCAGTCACAAACTTGAAAAGTAGTATTGTTGTCAACCAGATGTGAACAGTATTTTTAATAGTGTTTATGCGCTACAGTTGCATAAAAATGCAATACGTGTGTTTTGAAACAATTTAAAATTATTTTACTTGTTAGTAGATTCTTTTTTCCTATTTGCAAAAAATTTTTGTGACATGTTCATAGCCACTTAGTGGAAATACTTGTTAAGTGAAGTTTTGGTATAACAAGTTTGTAGCTTCTTTCAGGTTTTTTTCTCGTCATTGAGGATACACTAGGGTAAATCTTCATTCCTTCAATAGTGTTTTTACCAAGTATTTTGATTATTTAGTTTCATAATTCTATACTAGATTTATTAAAAGTTCCTCATAAAGTTGTTATGAGTATTCAAATACATAACATCCTCACTGAATATTTTAGATGCTAAGATTATTTCTTTAGAATTCAGCAAAATCAAAATAATAGAAAAGAATAAAATCATTGAAGTAAAAAAGGTATTTTAATAATTTTAATACTCACTTTATATTTTCCAAATAGTGGGTGTCTTCCCCCAGTTATTAACATGTCATCTTCACGATCAAGAACAAGACGAATGGGGTGACCAGTTCTAATGAAAACAAATCTTAGTCAGATCCTCCTTCCTGCCCACCCACACCCACCCGTCTACTCACCCAGTACCCATCCACCTCTTTATCCATCCCCTCATTAAACTATCTACTCACCCATCCGTCTATCTGCCTTTCGACCCATGCATCCCTGGTCTGCCCTCCCACCCATTTTATCCAGCCACTCACTTAGCCATCCATCCATTCCATATATAGTCATTGAATGCATACACTGTGTTAGGCATCGATCCGAATTAGTGTATGACAAAATTACTATTGCCTCTGTGGTCTATAATTCAGATCTAGCCAAATTGATTAACGTCACGTGTCAGTTAACTCCTGTTGTTATGGCTTTAAACTTGACAATTATCCACATCTGGCCATTTCTGCATATCCTCACCATTAACAAAGGACAAAGAATGTGAACAGATAAATGCAAACTTAACAACACAACGGCAAAAAAGGCTAACACTTGTCCTAGGATGTCTGGATTTGGATCTTCCTTCTCACCCATGACTAGTACGCTGTTGGCCAAGTTGGGCCCCTGGGTAGCTAGGAGCTTCAGCCTTTCTGTATCTCAGGGGCAGAGATGCCCAGACTTTGGAGTGCAGAAGAATCCTTTGGAGTGCTGGTGAAAATGCAGATTCCTGAGCCTGAGCACTAGGACACTGATTGAATAGGTTGGGGAGGGGCCCTAGAATCTGCATTTTCCTCAGCAATTTTGATGCAGCGGTCTTCAGGTACACGTTGAAAACCATGATTCTAGTGTAAAGTTTCCTGGTCTTTTTTAATGGTGAGGACCACCTGGAGCATCAGTAAAATGTTCAGTTTCTGGGTTCATTCCCTGGTGACTTTGATAAAGTGGGTCTGGATGGGGAGGCAGGAATTTCTATGAACCAAGAAGACTGTTATCAGCAATTTGGGAATGCTTCTCTGGAGATCACTTAACACAAGGCAAGTGTGCGCTGTGCGCTAAGGCAGGGTTGTGGCCTAACATGCTATTTCCTGCACTTGGCTGAACAGTAGAACTACTAGGAAGTTTTAAAATATGATGGCTGGGTTAGTATGGGGCATCTTAGGAGTCGGATTTAAACACTTTAGAGATGATTCTAATATGCAGTCATGCTTGAGAAGTCTTAAAGGCACAAGCCTGGTGGCAATAAAATGAACTGATATCCCTTGCTGGGTCCCTCCCTGGTAGGTGTAAATAGAGAGAGGTTCATTATAAAAACAACTAGAGATGAGATTCAGATCCTGCCTTTTTCTACCTCTCATTGTGGAAGGAGATACCTATCTGAGTGTCTTAGGACCTAGCTCTGAACTACGCAGAAGTTGCAAAAGGAACCAGGATGTTTGACATTTATAGGCTGATTGGGGTTCTGACAAAGCACCAAAAAATAAGTAAACAAATTTAAAAAAATTAGAAAAAGAAAGAAAAAGAAAAGAAAATGAACAAAGACCAGAAAAGGCAGCACCATGCACAGGATAAACAGTGAAGGGGCAAGCCTTCATTGAGGTCAGCCCGGGAGCTCTTTGAAGATGTCATCGGTCACTGAGCACACATTGAAAAGCCAGCTCTTCCCAGGTGCAGGGAGGCGGGTGGCGGGAGCCTTTCTTTCCTCACCCTACTGGGTCTACAGCTAAGAGTAGGAAGGAAAAGTGGGGGACCCTTGTTCCCCTAGGCACTCCACTCTCAGAGACAGGGCAGGCCCAGCCCTGCAGGTGTTCAATGAATGATACCACTTTTCCTTTTTATAGGAAGTTAGCATATTCAAAATCCTATCTACAAAAGACTTTTCTGATAATTCTAGGAGGGCGGGTATTATATTTACAATTAAAAAGAAAAACAGCCCTGGCTGGTGTGGCTCAGTGGATTGAGTGCCCACCTCCTGAACCAAAAAGCGGCTGGTTCAATTCCCGGCCAGGGCTCATGCCTGAGTTGTGGGCCAGATCCCCAGTTGGCGGTGTGTGAGATGCAACCACACACTGATGTTTCTCTCCCTTTCTTTCTTCCTTCTTTCCCCCCCTCTCTAAAAATAAATAAATAAAATATTGAAAAAAAAGAAAGGAAAAGAGACAGGAGGCTAAGATGCCCAATGACAGGTGGTTATGACAGCAGCCCAAGTGACTCTCAGGCCACTGATATGCCCTCAGCTCTGACATTTTATACCCTTCTGTAGTCCCAAGTGCACTTACTTAATAGCGCCCACAGCTGCAATAGCCCCGAGTGTAGCTGGTTTTTCTATTTTCCCGCCAAAACCGCCACCCACTTGTTTCACATGACAGGTGATCCTGTTGATTGGGACGTTTAAAGTAGAAGATACTGTTTTCTATAAAAGTTAGATATGGGGAAAATTTTACAAGAATGAAGTGGCAATGAAGACTTTGGTTTGCTGAAACACAACATCACAGCAAAATTCATCCGCATCTACTGCTAGTACAAAAAACGATCGACATAGTCTGACTGTGACTTGTGGAGCCCTATTGAGTTCCTAAGCATAGGTCATTGGCACAGAACGGCCTTTCCAGCAGAAAAATGGCATTTTCCACAAGGGAAACTGAGTCCTGGGTTCCTGCCACAAGCTGAAATCCTAGACAAACTCCTAGACCGATTGTCCCAACAAGGTGAAAAAGAGCAAACTCATGACAACTACCGAAGAAGTGCCCACAGCTAAAGCTAGCGCTCTTGTGACTGGGGACATGAAAATGTACTATAAAGTGAAGGGTTTACTCTAAAGGTTAACTGTAATAATTGTTTAGAGAAAATTAAGTACAGATATAGCTTCGTGCTGTTGTCCAACCAGAGTCCATTTAAGCATATTGCAAATGAACGCACTCTTTCAATCTAATGTGACTCTGGCTGTCCTATTATTTACTTCCTCACAAGACCAGAAAAAATAAAAGAGCGCTGGGGTCTTAAGCTCTCTACTGATGTCCACTGCTCGTCTTCTAAGTAAAACGTCTGCCAACTATGAGGCTGTGGGGATTGAAGGCCATGATAGAACTGGAAAGTTACAGAGATGGGGGCGGTCCTGGGCCTCACCTGCACGTGGGCTGGATCCTGCGTTGACACGTAAATGTCCAGTTCTTGGTCCCCTCTCTTTGGAATAACAAGCACTCTTTGTGTTTCCATGTAAAAATGCTCCTGTCCTCCGATGTGGAGGTCTCCTGTGAAGGGCAGGCACAGGGGTACTCCTGAAGGTGTGTGCTGGTTGGAAACCGCCATGTTGGGGAATTCAAAAGCAAGAGAGACATCAACTGGCCAGCATAGATTTGTCCTGCCTGAGGAACTGATGGGTCAGGCATTTGTCCTGTGGCACCTGAGGGCAAGCTGTTTCAGAGACCACAGAGTGGGTAACAAGGTGGAAAGTGTCTGCTTCTGTTCCTCACTCTGCCCTTGACTCATCAATATTTTAGGAGCTTTTCTTCTATGTATTCAGTTGCTCCCTACCTCCCACCTTCAAAAGCTACACACACACACACACACACACACACACACACACACACATGCACTCACACACAATTTAGAAAGAAGAGAGCTAAGGGAAATTTGGCTAAGTGCCAAGACTTTAGAAGATGGTCTTGCTGAGAGGAAATCACATGCTCCCAGTATCTGCTTCAGAATAGAATCCTGCAAAGATCCTATCAAATATCCTGAGTTGCTTACCTTCAATAATTTGATCAACTTTTCCAAATGACTCCTCAATATTTCCTTGTTCAAGCTTTTTTTCAGGGCATAAGAATGAGTCGTGTTTTATGGCATCCTAAGGGACAGGAACAAAACACAAAAGCCAAATTCTTTGTATTCTTTTCTTCCACTGGCAGCTTTTTTTTAAAAGAAGATTTTATTTATTTATTTAGACAAAGAGTGAGGGAGAGAGAAAGAGAGGGAGAGAAACATCAATGTGTGGCTGCCTCTCGTGCACCCCCTACTGGGGACCTGGCCGGCAACCCAGGCATGTGCCCTGACTGGGAATGGAGCTGGCAACCCTCTGATTTGCAGGCTGGCACTTAATTCACTGAGCCACACCAGCCAGGGCCCACCAGCAGTCTTTTGAAAACATTTTATTTATTTATTTTTAGAGAGAGGGGGAGGGAGGCAAAAAGAGGGAGAGAAACATCAATGAGTTGCCTTGCACAAGCCCCCAACCTGGGACCTGGCCCACAACTGAGGCATGCGCCCTCTCGGTTCACAGGCTGGTGCTCAATCCACTGAGCAACACCAGCCAGGGCTGGCAGTTTTTTTCTTAATCAAAACTAGCCAACTCCCCCAGATTGTCACGTATTAGGACACACCAACGGAGCCACACGAGCAAGGAAGTACTAGAGTAGTGGGCTCGCCACAGAGATGGTACGTTGGAGGGAATGTCTTCTAGATTGCAGAGGAAACCAACAAGGGTTAGAGAAACACTCAGAATTGAGATCTGGAGGCTCTGTGATGGTCCAGAGCCTTTCAAGCACTGTACACTATACAATGTATTTACATGCATTCTAATGTAAATTCTATTATGATCTCCATTTTCCAGATGATGAAACTAGGCATAGAGAAGTTATCATAATTTTCTCCAAGTGATGGGGCAAACAAGTGATGGAGTCAGCCCAGGTTTGATTTTCAGAATCATCTTGCCTAGTGATGAACACTTGATGGGTCAAAGCTGCAGAAAATGAAAAATATGGTTGACTTTTTCATTTTCTGCTTTACCAAGATCTCAATAAGTCATGAGAGTACATGTGGAAGCATGTTTATTGCCATACTGTAATGTGTCATAACATAATATAATCTTATAAATAATATATGCTATATTTAGTAAGCACTAATTATGTGCCAGGCACTATTCCACATGTATAAACTCATTTGGTCCTAGGACAACCTGATGAGGTAGGTATTATCATCAACCCCATTTTACAGATGAAGAAACCATGGCACAGGGACGACAAGTAGCTTGCCTAACGTCATACAGTTTGTAACTGGTGCAATCAGAATCCAAACCTGGCAGTTTGCTTCTAGAACCTGTGCTTTTAACCTCTACCCTACACTGCCTCACATAGATGCATAATCACATACATGAATGAATGGATGGGTGACTAAGTATTGGTATATACGACTATTTTGTTACCTACTTTTGTTTACAAAATAATTTTTTTGCTGACTCTGGACTGTCCTATTCTGAGGGAATGCTGGATCTCTAACCCTCTTGAGTCCCAAGATATTTGGTGGCTATGTCGTCTGGGTGCATCATTTTCCCCTTGAGGAGATGGGATTAGAATTGAAAATTTAAAAACCCACATTAGGATCCTGGGAAGGGGAGTAAGCCCAGAAAAATGGCCTGGGCGTCTTACAGAATTGGCAGGATGGGAATTTGGATAAGAGATGATTTGGTTTAGAAAGACCATGAAACAGTTTGAATACTAAACAAGTTGTACCTTTCAGGCACATTTAAAAATGTTCAAATGGTTCACTGGGGCCTTTGAAAAACATTTATTTTCAATCATAGCTACACAGATAAGTAAGCTTTTCTTAACTCCATTACTCTGAACTTAGAGTTGGAACCTGCAAACCCCAATCCATATTGGATTTTTCAATTCTAACTTAAACATTTTTCGCATTCCCTCATCCATCCTCAGAAATGAGAGTGGATATTTCTGTGGAATTCCATTGTAAGAGTACCACTGCTGTTGGCCTCCACCCTAAAAACATGATTGTTCCCAATGTCTGGTCTCATCATCTTCCTTAACTAATAAAATCCCTGGTTTTTGGTAGATACCTGGCTACTTGGAATAAAATCTATATTTCCCATCTCTCCTTGCTGTTAGGCATGGAATATGACTAGGTTCTAACCCATGAGATGTATAGGGAGATATGTGAAACTTCTGGGACTGTCCTTAAAGGCAGGTATATACCCTTCATTGTCTCTGCTATCTGGAATGTGGATGTAATGGCCAGAGCTTCAGCTGCCATTATGGGCCAAAGTATGAATGGAAACCTTGTGTGAGGGATAACTAGATAGAAGGAGCCCAGGTCACCAACACATAAAATACCATATAATCTGGAGTGACCACTTTTAGACTTTTTGAACATAACAGAGAAAGAAATTTGTATTAGTATTTCTTCCTGTTTCTTGGAGCCGAGGCTAATTTCAATTCGTACAAGTAGTATCTTTCAGAGAGAGAGCTGATCTTTTCAGAGCAAGCCAATGATGAGAAAAAATTAGAGCCCTGAATTAGTCTTGCATTAAGCTATTTATAAAAGTACTTTTAATTCTACAACCTTATGGGAGAGACCAGCCAGCTTACCTCCACGGTGAAGATTAGGGGCTCCAGATCTTCATAGGTGATCTCTACCTTTTCAATTGCACGCTTCGCCTGCACATCTGTCTCTGCAACCACAGCACAGATGATGTGGCCCACGCATAGTACCTGTGGAAAAGACACGCATGAAGCAGGGAGAAAATTCTAGGTAGGAGTAGGCTTAGGTCAACTGTACCAGTGGCTGGTGTCTTAGTTGTCATCGTTGAGTAATAATAATCACGCTGAAGTCACATTCAACTGCATGTGCTTGGCTAAAACATTAAAATACTTTTTAAATTAAAAAATAATTTCAATAATACAGATGTTTCCACTGGCCATTTTACTCAATGGATGTAAGCCCCAGAGTGGGTGTGAGATTGGCCATGACCTGAATCTGCTCTGTCCTATCTAGTTAGATTCACTGTATTGCGTTCATGGTGACATTTCAGAGATTAAAGATAGGGGAAGTATTTTTTGTAGAACCTGGCTCTCCTTCCCCCATGCATATGTTGAAGCCTGAACCCCTCAGTGTGACTACATTGGAGACAGGGCCTTTAAAGAGGTCATAAAGGTTAAAGGGGGTCCTAAGGTTGAAACTCTCATCCAATATGACGGATATCCTTACAAGAAGAGGAAGAGACACCAGGGAGGCTCAGACACAGAGGAAAGGCCATGTGAGGACCCAGGGAGGGATGGGTATCTGCAAGCCAGGCAGAGGGGCCTCAGGAGAAACAAACCTGCCAACACCTTGATCTTGGACGTTCAGCCTCCAGAACTGCGAGAAAATAAATCTCTCTTTTTTAAGCCACTCAGTCCGTGGTATTTTTCATGTCAGCCCAAGCAGATAACACAGTTCTTAAACAACTGCCAACTTCTTTATCCGGAGTCAACTAAAAGAGCAGGGATTCGTTTCCTGGCTAGGGGAGAAGCCATCTGTGTGGATTCACTGAGATGCGGCCCCGCCCAAGAGCACATGTATTAACTCATTAAAACCCACACAATGAGGTGGATGCTGTGATTGTTCCCATTTCACAGGTGATGAAACCTGAGCACACGCAGCTAGTGAGGGGTGGAGCTGGAACATGCCCCACGGTAGTCTGGCTCGAGAAACAGGTGCTCAGTAAATGACTGTAGCCTTGGTCAAAGGTCAAAGATGGCAAGAGCAGCTCTATTAAACGTGGAGTGTGTGAGGTAGGTGGAAGGTAAAGGAGTTGGTTGGTCCAGAAAGGGAGGGCATTCAGTGTGAATAACAGGGAGCAGCTGTGCTTTTGGTACTCTCCTTTCTAGATCTTTCTATCCTATCCCGATACAGGTTTGCTCCGGCATTTTTCAGATGAGGGTATATTGACTCAAGAGCACACAGTGGGAAAGTAAGACTGCTGTTTTTCTGTAATAACTTTTCTTTTTGTTATGTTACTTCCTGACTCCAGCAGAGTAGGTCTGTCTGAATGAAGACATTAGGGATAGAAAGAAGCTAGAAGAACTGGCACTTCTACCTCGCCCCCCCCCCCGCCCCCCCCGTGGCAGAGAGTGCTGGAAAGCCATGAGAGGCTGGCTGGGGGTGGTACCTTGGGGATTATCTACACAAGTCATCTGGAAAGGCATATTCCGTACCTCATCTATGGCCAAAATTTTGCTGTCTTTAGCACCTGGAATGTCTTCAGCTGTTATCACATCAACTACCCCGGGTAGTTCAAGGGCCTTGGAAAAATCAATTGATCTGGAAAAAGAAATATTTAAGAGGTAGACATCAGCAAGCTTTGAGGGCCCAAACCTTGAGGAGGGATAGAGCATGGCTAACAATCAAAATATATAACAACTGGTCCAGCTTAGGCTCTGACCAGAGCCGACTCGCCATAGAGTCCAGGAGGTAGCACTTCAGCTGCTGGGAAAGGAGCTGTCGAAGGGTCCAGTGTGTTTGTTGCAAAGGGGCATCCTTAGGAAGCTTAGGATGTGGCGTTTTACCTTTTGGTAATGAACTATTTCAGTATTTTATCAGCAGCTGAATATCAGCTCTACTTAAGAGTTATTCCTTTGAGCCCTGTCTGAGGATGTAGCGGGGAGGGGAGGTGCTATGAGGTTAGAGTGGAAGCAAGAGACCCATAACTGTAATTTTTGTTCTCTTTTCCATGGTAGCCATTTCCAGACACTGTCTCTTCCTCCTCCTGGGGCTGATGACCTTTTCTTTACTCTTTCCATTGTAGGTCCTTCGGGTTTAGCACATTGCAGAAGAATGGGCACATTCCTCCAGGTGTGCTTTCAGAAGGCTTTTCAAAAGCTTTTCATTTACTTACATGATTTTTGCATGGGCTCTGGCACTGGTCACCAAAGCCATGGAAAGTTCTTTATCCAGCCTGGGGATGTCATCGCAGAACATGGCTTCCCCTGTGGCATGTTTAAGACCTGAGAGGTGCATGATGGGGCGCCCCACGGGGTCCTGGAGGGGCTGGCAGGAATCCACACTCTACAGAGGAAGACGAGAGTTGCCCTGGAAAAGCTGAATCTTCAGAAGTGGCCTGGACAATTACCAACACTCCCGATTCAGGACTGAGAAAACACAGCCACCCTTGGGCAACAAACTCGGGTATGGGTCAGATAAAGAGCGTGACAATTTAATGATGTAACCACGCTGGGAAATGGTCATTTTGGTTATGTAGCAATACCTCACACAGGGCCAACTTTGGGGCAAAATTGTGACATAGGTGAGGGGGCACCACAGTTTCTCCTTTTGGTGTCTTCTTTTTCTAAGCCGTACCTCACCACCCCTTTGTTCTGGAATTTAGAGGGTCTCCCTGCCCTGCTTTCTGACCTTTCCAGGAATCAACCTGTTCACATACAAAGTGACCATGATGATGAAGGCTAAAGCGAAGTAATTCCTGAGGGCAAGGGACCAAAGTCTATGCCAAAAGCCTGCTTATTGCCTTGAGCAGGACCCCTGGTGGGGGAGGGGGTGGCCAATGGCAATGGAGTCTACTGGATCCAGATGCAGCTGCCTTGGCTGCCCCTGTGAGGGTCATAAAAACATCGCTGGGAGTATAAAGCAACGGAGAAAATGTTTACTCTGGAACTCTTCTCCAGGAAGATCCGTGTGTGGTGTGTGTTGTGTGAAGATGGGGTGGGGGAGGGGTGGTGCTCTGGTAGAGAATAATAGAAACTTTCTAAGTTGTCCTTCAAGGCAGGGTGGTTTCAGTTAGTGCAGGGCTCTTGTTTTGCTGACAAGATGAAACATTTGCATGGCCAGAGGCTGAACCTCTCTGCTCTCCTTAATCCTTCCCCCACACTGGGCTCAGCAGGGTCCTCAAACAAAGGCCCAAAGGACATCAGCTTGATAGTCTGAAGAGGCTATCAGTCGTTAGATGTTCAAACTGCTCCAGGTTGGTTCAGCCTCGAGTGCACGTAGCAGTAGCTCAGGCCTGGTCTCAGATCCAGTATTCCCTGAACTGGCCTAAACAAAGGGTCGACAGGCTAGCAAAAGCTACGAAGTCAGAACTGAACATCGAAACTCTGAACTGCTGGCTTGTTCACGCAGATGCAGTTTATCTCTTAGTGGATAAGTTCCTGTTAAATCAAACTCACTGACCTGGTACCTTTGGACTCCCTGGGGAACTGTGATCGGGAAATCTTCTAGAACACTTAGGAATAGGTCCGAAACTTCAGGAGAACAAAGGCAGTCCTGAGTGAAGATTCAAAACAACACGGATAAGCTGATTAGTTTGTGATTAAGTGGGGCTTTGATTTAGGAGAAAATTTCTTGGCTAAAGTTTCCATGAACCTGCATGGTCAGTGTCACCTGAATAACCCAAATCCCCCTCACCTCCCAGGTATGTTACTTTGTATGAAAGTTTCTTGCCATCCCTTTCCACATACTGAGGAACTGGACTGACTGGTTTGAATCTGATCCTCAAATCACCTGGAGGAGAGAGGCCTGCTGGTGACCCGGCTGGCAGATGGGAGAAGTAAGAAAATTTGGGGCTAAATAAGCCATTCCAGAATGAGCTGGAGTTCACTATATGGGTATACAGGAATATGGGTTCACAAACGAGCCCATATACTAGTTGTTTTTCTCAGCTGTTCGGCTTCTCTGGAGAGCAGTAATACTGGAAAATCTCCGTGTGTCACGGAAACCCATCAAGTGTTTTAGCTCAGAAATCACAGGGCAGCAAGGATTATCCTGGGGAATGTGGTTGGTGAGGGTCTTCATCTGACTAGATGAAAATCAGACACTTCAGGAACGCTGGACTGTTGGGGTGAGGTTGGGGTGGGGGTACAAAGTGGGGTGAGAATTGTAATCATAATGGGGGGAAGGGGGGCAGGGAGAGATGGAGGGAGGAAGAGAGCAAGAGAGATAGAGAGAGAGAGGGAATCTTTTGCTTAATTACTCCAGAAATTTATAATCAGAAAATCTAGAAAGAAGCTACTTAAATATTAACATGCAAATAAGTTTTCATATTTTTGAAAAATAAAGTTTTATTTTACATTCCATATGGAAATTGAAACTTGGTTGCCTAGGGGCAGGGGTGGGAGGGTTGGCTTTAAGCGGGCAAAAGGGTAATTTGGGGGTCGTGGAAATGCTCTATGTCTTCTCTGAGGTGGTGGCCACATGGGTTTACACATTTGTCAAAACTCACTGAATTCGAATAGGCGTACTTTATTATATGTAACTATACTTTCCCCAAGTGATTTTGAAAGAAAAACAACTGGATGCCAAAGCAGGGGCACCAATAAAGTTTCACTGCCCAGGGTATGCGGTAAGCATCTGTGGATTGCAGACAGTCTGGTGTCCCGAGCCTCGGGAATCTGGAAGGAGGGACGGCGGGCAACTGATCCGGAACAGGTGGCAGGCACTGGTGCAGGCTGCCCACAAGACAGTTTGCAAAAATAGTGGAAAAGCTGGGAGCTTGTGGCTGCAAGGTGCACATACAAGCCCGAGCACTTAGAGGCACAGAGGACAGCCTTACCAGCTTCTTCAGTTTCTGCAGAACTTCTAGGTAGAACTTGAAGAAGAAGCTGACCACCAGAGTCCTCTTGAATTCCACCCTGCCCCCTGGAGCTGAGCCTGGGAGGGAGACTTCATCCAGAAGCAGCCTGCAGGCCTCATCTAGCATCAGCTCATTCCAGCACCTGGGAGGGTTGGAGGCAGGAAGGAACTAGTTAAAGGGCTGTTCTGATCATGTGACAGGTTCTAGTTACTGGATGGTGATCATTTAGAGACCCCAGAGTCTTTTGTTCATGAGTTGGCAGAGAACTTAGAAATCACCTAACCAAGCCCTTCAGGAACACGGAAGCGAGAAGTAGGCTGAGGGTCATGGCAGGGTGCAGATGAAACCTGTTCTTTGAACATGAACCAAGTGTGTTCAAGAGCCAAAACATGCTGGAACCAGGTGTTAGATACACAGACCATTAAGGGCCACTTCCATTAGGAACTGGACAAAATTCAGACTTGGACACAGCTCTCGCAGAGGAAGAAAGAGGCTGCACCCGGGTGGAGGGAGGGGCAGGGGCCAGTCGGACGCGGCCTGGTGTGCGTTTGCTGAGAGGCCGATGTCACAGGAGGACTGGGGCTGAAGGCAGTCCTTGTCATTTTTGTCGTATTCCTCACCCAAAGAGTGCCACCTCATTAATCCAAGTCAAGTAATGTTTGGTTCATTCAGAAAAACTGTGGAAAGAACAAGCAGTGTTTCTACACACAGGAGTTTCCATCTTCTCAGGGTTTTACTGACACTTGCCTGAGCCAGATTTCCACTTCCTTTTTTCTTTTCTTTTCTTTTTTTTTGACATCAATTCACCCTTGGGTGCAGGGTTCACTGCCTACCTCCCTCTCAGCTGCTGGCAGGTTCTGTGAGCACTGATGGTGGCCGCCCCGACCCCTCCATAGGCGACATTCAGGTCCTCGACAGTGTCTGTGCCTTCCTTGAGGAGCACTCGCATGCCAGCATTCACATCGGCCAAGGCGTTCTGCTGGCACTGACCCTGCCGGAAGGCTGACACAAATTCCCACTGTGGGGACACAAACCACGGAGAGTTATCCAACATGCCAAAACTAAGAGCACGGTTTTGCTTCTTGGTGCCACTAATTAAGCACTTAGACCCAATCTAAAGGGACACAAAGGACACTTGGCACGATCTGAGGGCCACTTGGCTGCCTTCTCATTTGGACTGGGAACAATGTCCTGGCAAAGCCTCCCCCCACGCCTCCCCCGAAATGCCTGATGCCTTCAAAGAACAGGGATCTCTGCACCGCTTTCCTGTGAGGTCAGGAGGCCTCCACACAGAGGCTGGGATCATTTCCACACACTCTCGTTTCCAGGTGCCCTTCCCCTGTGAGGATGGAGGAGTGTTTTTCCACACGATTTGCCCAAAGTGCAAAAGAGACCCCCTGCCTGTCTTGGTTTGCAGAAACGATGGCTTTCCATTTTGCATAGCTCATGAGAGGGTTGAAATGAACTTTATCACAGAGAGCTAAGGAGTCCTGTACCAGGAACAAGAGTCAGGAGGGTGGTGGCTGCTCCACTGACCTCCTGACACCGTGACCACCGGCATGCCGGCACGGGGGTGAATGGGGATGGCCTGTGTCTCGGGTGTGTTTCCATCTGGGTGGCCACCGTGGGTGCTGCGTTTGAGTCTGCCTGTCTTCCTGCTGGGGGCCTTTACACAGTTTGACGGGGAGCACAGTTCAAAGTTTTCATTCCACAGGAAAAAT
Organism: Glossophaga mutica; assembly: GCA_039655065.1. Taxonomy (NCBI): domain Eukaryota; kingdom Metazoa; phylum Chordata; class Mammalia; order Chiroptera; family Phyllostomidae; genus Glossophaga; species Glossophaga mutica. The sequence continues at coordinate 29,227,002 of CM077306.1, forward strand.
AAGTGGAGGCCACATGTGGCTGAGAGCATGACTCAATACAAGGCTTCCTGCATAACCCAGCTGATTCCTGGCTTTTGATCTGCGTGTGTGCGTGTGTATGCATGTGTGTGTGTGTGTGTGCGCGCGAGTGCGCGTGCGTGTGTGTGTGTGTGTGTGTGTTGCCTCTCTCTGGGAAGACTGTCCTCTTGGGTTCAGGTCCAGTTTTGGAGAGACGCTCAGGGGACAGCGAGTGAGGACAGAGGGCCTCCTTCACAGCTGGGGGTGAGATGTGGCCACATCAACCGCAGGGATCCTGCGTTAGCAGCTGTCCGGAGGCCCTAGTGTTGTATGAACTGTTCGGGCTAGTTTGAGTGAGGGGTGGGGAAGCCTGGCCCAGCCACCATTTCCTTGTTAGTCAGGCTGAGAAGCTCATTCTATGGCCAGAGAGCTTTAATTTCCACCTCCAGAGTCGGTTGGCGAACCCAAGGAAAAGCATGACCGACCGCAGGCCCTCAGCAGGCCCCACCCCACAGCTGAAACTACACCCTAAATCCACACCCTGGGGCTGCTTGCTCAAGGGTGTGGGAGGCCCCTGGAGCTGCGCCAGCATGCACTGAACAGGAGGTTATTACTCTCGTGGCAGAGTTACTTTCCTCCTATGTGCTTTCAAAGCTGTAAGATGACTGGGCTCAGTGATGAAAAGGGAAAAACAACTCTCAAGAGTGACCAGGGACTCTTACCTTTCGAGAGTGAGGGATATACACAGATTGCAAAATTTCCTCTGGCTTCAGGTCTGCCCTTGGCAACCCAGCAAGAAAATGTTCGTTTAGAGGAATCTGCCTCGTGCCTTCTGTTGAAGATAAATGACATTTCTGCACCGTGGCAACAAGGAATGTGAGATTTATTCTGCACTTTTAAATGTCAGCAGCAAAGAAGAAAAGGGCACCTTCCTCAGCACCGAGTGATGCAGAGGTCTGAGTGTGCGGGAGTCAGGCCTCTCCTGCCTCCGCCACAGGGAGGGGCGGCGGCAGCTTCCTGACATTTACTCTCATCAGCACACGTGCTACGTGACCCGGTCTCCTTCTGCCTCCAGGGTCTGCCAGGCCTGTGTGGGTTTTCATCTTTCAGCAGAGGCTGTTTAAACCTAACTCCTTCAATTCTGTGATCAAGGCCAGGACATAACTTATCCGAGACAGGGTTTGTTTCCACTATTAACAGAGTTCAAACCATTGGGTTTGCTTTTTGTTTTTACTGCTCCTTTTGGCTCCTAAGCCAGATACCTTTAAAGGAAAGGGAAGAATGCACAAAACCTTTCAGCCCCATTGTTATCACCGAGTATTCCGAGCAGTCCCCTCTGGCTTTAGAAGGTGGTGTGTGGCTCCGCAGAAGGGGCAGCGAGGAGACCACAGGACCCCCAGCTGACCTTGGCTGGCCGGCCCTGCTGCTGGTCAGCCAGCTCACGTCCTGGCTTCTCTGGAGCTGGGCTGCACTCAGGGTGCAGGTGCTTTGGTGGAGCTGGGAGAACGGAGACCTTAAGCTGGTAGAAGGACATTTTCATTACCCTTGCTACTTCTACTGAGAGTGCAGGAGGTGTCTTTCCTATCCTGACGCCCCAGAGTCTGTGCTTCTCCTCTCCTGATCTTGGGGGTCAGCCGGGGCTGTCCTGGACCACAGGCCTGCAGGACTCAGCAACATGGCTGATGGGCTGGCTGGGGTGAGGCCTTTCCTCTCCTCCCTTCTGGGAGGGCCCCATGCAAATCTGAATGGAGACGGGGGAGCTTTTCCTCGGCTACCAAGTCTCTCCCAACACTGAGTTCCCTCCAACTGGGGATAGGATGGCGTTGGCCAACAAACCCCTTGGGAGGTTTTTGATGCCTGGAATAGAATTCCTGGTCATACACCCCCTGAAGTTCACACAGTCAGGCTATGCACCCCAGTGCCTGGGCCCATGTCAGCCCATGCAGGGGGGAGTAATGGACGGGCTGAGTGGGATGGACAGCAGCAGTGGGTACGTGATGGGTTGTGCGTGAAAGAAGGGAGAACAGATAGGGAGGGGGAGTTAGAGGCCTTGGGGAGGCAGCCAAATGGACAAGAGGCGAGCGCGCCTGTTTGGAAATCAGACAGGCTGGGGTTCCCACCCCACATGCCTCTGCAGGTGACCTTGGCCAGGAGGCCGGATGGGTTAGACATGCTGTGTGTAAAGTGTCCAGCACAGCCTGGCTCACAGTTAGCGCCCATTAAGGGGAGTGTCAGCATCCTTGGAGCAGCCGGAGGCAGTGTGCGAGCTGAGCACTTCCAGGGAGACCAGGGTAGTTTAACATGGAGCAGTGCCAAGGGAACACCCCTCAGCCATTACGTAAAATTAATCATTGCCTTCCTCCCACCCCAGAAGGCCAAGGTGTCTGCAGTGTGTCCTCACCAGACTAGTGGCTTCTCACATAGCAACTGGGGACAGAGGTCTGGGTACGTGAAAAGGAGGGAGCCTTTGCCTCAGCCTGGTACCCCTCCCCTGGCTGACTGAGCGGTGGTCCGGGTGGGGGCTGTGTGAATGTGTAGTGCCAGAAGGAAGCACTAGCCACCCCTTTGTATCAGTGTGCCTTTCTCTAGGAGCCTGAGCTTCCCAGGGTGCATTGAGAGCCAGAGACATGCTCTCTGACTTAAAGAGAATCCTTAAAAAAAGACAAAAAAACCCACCGTCAGGTGCTGCTCAGAGTGTCGTGAGGTAGCTTACCTTTTGATGTCAGATTGAGGGTAGCATTGCCCACAGCCAGAATTGGATTCAGGTCCGAATAGCAATGCCGACTTATGACATGTCCCCCTAAGGACTAGAGAGAGAGTCACAGCCTGGGTCATTCTACCCCTAGGATCCTCTGCCCCACCTGCACCTGCTGATGGTCGTCTCTGGGAGTGAAAGAGCCCCGGGGAGCCTGGGCTTCCTCTGCAGGGGAGACTCAGTTCACACGGTCTGGGAGTTCAGTCTGCGCTGGAGGCCCCCCTCCCACTGGCTACTTTGGATTGAGTGGAACCGTCGCTAACTAACACTCGCATAGCTTTCGGTGGGTGTGTTCCACTGCTGCCAGCCTTTTCACACCTCTTCACTCATCCTCACAGCAGCCCAGTGAGACTGACGCCGTTTCCCCATTCTACAGAAGTAGACACTGGGCAGAGAGGAACTGTGAGATTTGAACCAGGTCTCCTAGCTAGAAAGGGCCAGGACTGGGATTCGAACCCTTGCAGTGAGGCTGTGTGGTCAGTTTTGAGCCACCCCCAGCTCAGCCTTGGCCACAGCGCAGACTTCATATGGACCATGTCGGGGTTCTGGGCACCCACCCATATCACTTAGAGTGGGGGGTGCCTTTCCCCTCTTTTTGCAAGACTCTACTCAGCTAGAGTTGAGGCTATAGTATCTCAGAACTTGGGAGGGCAACGGCTGGCTGTTCAACTCAATGCCTTCCTCCCCGCAGTGATGGAATCCACAGCACCCACCTGGGTTGCTGCGGTATAGGCTATAACACTGGTGGGAGAGGGATCCCCAGTTTCTCTGGGGACGGCTTGATTTCAAAGTGTTTGTTTCCACTGAGCTGAAATCTTCCTCCCTAGGCTCTCATCTATTGGACAGGTTTCTACCCTTTCAATCATGCGGCATAAATCGATCTGTCCTCAGGAGTCTATAAGTACTTGGAAGCAGCTCTCATGATCCCTCTGACTGTTCCCACCCCCGCCATTCCTCTTCCTGACGTGGCTCCCAGTGCCTCGCTCTCCTGCAACCATCTCCTTGCCGGGCTCCGGGCTCCGGGCTCCGGGGTGTCAGTCAGAGCTGTTGATGGGGAGAGAACACCTGGAACTCGCTTGAAGGGTCTTTTAAAGGAAACATGTCCTCCCCCAACCCCTATATCCCAAGGATTTCACCATTAGGGGTATGGAGGAGAGGGAGCATGTATGTATTTGAAAAGCTAACCATGTCTCTTCTGCTTTCTCCTGATATCAAAGATAACCAGGCCTTACACTGTTTCCTAGATCTGAGCATTATGCTGCAGCTGTGGTCTACACAGCCTGGCCCAGAGGAGGCTACCCTCCTTGTTTCAGGTGCTTTACTTCTGTTAATGTAGCCTTAGACTAAATTAGGTTCTTTGGCAGTCTTATTACAAAATCAGCACAACCATGAAGTCCTTTCCCCCCTACAGTGCTACCTGGCTATTCAATTAAACTTCACTCAGAATCCTCCTTTAAGTATGTTACTCAATAATGTTTGTTAAACATTAAATATTTAAGTATGTTATTCAATAATGTTTGTTAAGTATTAAATACTTGTCATGCCCGTCGCTTCAACCTGCTGAGACTCTTTTGCACACAGATTCTGCCGATGGCCCTTTCCACATTTCTCAGTCTCGGTGAGACTGAGAAACAGGCGCCGTGCGCCTGATGGGCGGGCGGGAGAACGTACTGCCATGTTCCGGATCTGTGGGCCGGCCAGACTCTTCAGGTGCTTCAGGAGGGCTTGGTATGTCTCAGTTTTCTCCTCTGGGAGCTCAGAAACCCTCTCAGCCAAGATGTCCTTCACCTGGGCCAGACTGCAGCCTGCACCAATTGTCAGTCCTGGAAAGCAAATTGTTTTTGCAGATGACATGGAAGGAGGAGCTGACTTGTAATCATGACACCACCCTGGCTGCTCAGGGAATCACCAGGAATTCGAAAACAGCCCGGTTGCCTGCTTCCTAGATCAACTGAAGCAGAATCTCTGGGCCTGGGGCTTTTTCAAAGGCTCCCCAGGTGGTTCTCCTGAGAAGCCAGGGTTAGGACCTCTGGGCTGGTCTACATTCTTGCTTGAACAAATGCAAGGGAGTAGAAGCTGGAGAGAAGGAATGACAGTAACAACCAGCAGGTAGCAGACCCTGCTAGGACTTTCTGTGACCTCCTCCTGACTGACCACACTGAAGCTGTGCAATGACGTTTTCTAATTAAGGGGAATGAACCTGATGTCATTTAAATAATGGCAAAGGCCTTTCAATCGCCTAGGTCATTGTCTAAAATCAATAATGCTTTGGCTGCTGATATACACTCGATAGCTAGCTACACTTGATGCTCAAAATCTTCAACAATCAGTTGCATGACGGGCTCCAGCCAATCAGAACGAGCACAGCCCATGGTAGGAGCTGCCACAGGGATTTCTTTGGGTGTTGTTGGGTGTGGAAAAATTGGGGAGGTCCCCATGGAGGGGCCAGGGAAGCAGCACCAATGGGAGGGCTTCCAGGAAGATTGGAGTAGTGCTATTTGCTACCTGGCAAGGAAGTAATTCAAAATTTTAACAGTCACTACAGCCATACTTGTGATTATCATCAGGATATTAGCCCTGGCTTTGGGGTGTCTCCGTGGCATGGATATAAAATGTTTAGATCAATCTTTGGAAGGTAAGAGGTCACCGCAATCATCAGGAGATGGCTTAGTCATTTAAAGTTAATCCTTCTCCCACTATCTAGTTTGGAATGTTTCCTTATATTCCTAGTTGGCTCTGAATTTACTCATATACTATAAGTAGGTGTTGAATTTTTATGAAGTGTTTTTTCCACCCAGTTAGGTGATCACAAGATTTTTCTCTTTTACTATGATAATGTGATAAACTAAATGATTTTCTAATGTAATATCTTTCTTCCATTCCTGGTATAAAATCCAGTTGATCATTAAAAAAAAATTAATCCTTCACTTCTCTGGGGTTCGCAGGATGAATCACCAACAGGTAGAGACTGATTCCATCACTTCCAGGGCCTGGTTCTGTGGCAGATTGCAGGCTGGACTTCGATTCTTTTTCTTGCAGGTTAATCTTTGAAAATATGTCACTCCCCCCACATAGCTTTATTTTGAATCAACATTAAGAATGTTCTGACACAATACTTCCCTGACCTCTGCCAACATAAGCGCACAACACCGCGGCTTTAATAATCTGAGCTAACCTAATTGATTATGGAAACCACTAGCTGCTTATTATCCTTTTGCTGAGCAAATCTTGCGGAAAAGCAACCGAACTGCTCCTCCTCCCCGGAATGTCTCCACCTAGGGTCCTCACCCTTTTCTGTTTCAGTGTCTCCCAAAAAGTACTCCGTAGCCTGGGATCCCCTTCCAGACCCTCAGCTACGGTCTGTTGCTTCCTATTTTTGGAGCTTGGTCTTCAACTTCTGCAAAAATCCTGCCCTTATCTTCCCCCACAGGAAAGCTGGGCAGACCAAGACTGCTTCATACAATTCTTCCTTCCCAGAGTCTTCTTGCAGGGAAGAAACAGAAACAAAAAGATTGTTATCATCTTTTTAGGTCAGAGGCATCACACAGGCCAGCGGGACCTTCTCTTATTTGACCTATGTAGAAAAGGGCAGTTCAGCCCTATGGGAGAGTACGCTGCCAGCCGTCTGCTCTGGGGCCTGAGTCCCCACAAGCACAGATTTCAAACTCAGGTGAAGCCCAGACAATCCGCTGTGGCTTCTGTTTGGCCATCTCCACTGCTTACACTACCCCTCACTTTGGGCTAGGTGCAACACTGCTGTACTGAGAAACTTCTCTTTACTATAATTCCATTCATATTTTATTCTATCTTTGGTCACAAAACATAGTTAACGTTTCAGTGGAGTCGAAAAGAGCTTTCACCTGGTGTGAGTCTCAGAATGTGGGTTTTGTTTCAACTCCAGGCTTCTCAGGGTTCATGGGTCTATGAGATAAAGATGCCGTGATTTTCTGGAGCACTTTCTATATTAAACATACTGTACTAAACTTACTATATTTTGAGGGAAAAATGTATAGTGAGCTAAACATGCAGGTGACATAGATTAGAATGCAAAACTTAAACAAACATGCCACTGAAGAAATTTATTTCCGGGATGGGGGTGCTGGTGGGGTTCGGGGCACCTCTGGCTCCAGAGGACACCTGCCCCAGCAGTTTCCTTTTCACTCTTCCAGGCCTCAGGAAGTTTGAGAATCCTGGGAAACATCCCTGGTGGCCACTAGAGGGCGCTCACACTTTAATTTTGAGAAGTTCTGAAGCAGACAAAGGTTTTTTTCCCTCGGATTTCAGAATCTGGCCCTCCTTTGCCTGCAGAATGCAAACTGAGCTATTTGTTTGGGTTGGGCTTTGGGGACAGACAATGGCAGTAACAAAAGATCTCCGAGTGGGAAGTGGGAGAGGGGTGGCTTGGTGACCCAGCCCCCAGCCAGTTTAGAGACCTTGGGCAAGGACATTCTCCTTTTGCCTCTGGGCTTCCTCATCTATAAAATGAGGGACCGGAGTTATGAGGAGGATTGTGAATTGTGCCCTGAAGAAGGCAGGTGTAGGGGGCAGGTGTAGGGGGCTCAGTGACAGGGGGGATGCTGAAAAGTCTGTCACCTTTTTCAATAGAGTAGCTTATTTTCACTTATTTTATTTATGATTTGTTTGAGGTCAGGGTTGTGGCGCTACAGAGTTTGACACATGGAACTAAGTGTGGCCCGGGCCAAAGGGTAGAGGAAGGGCTTTCCATCCACACCTTCCGAACCTTCCGCTGACACTAGTTGTCTCAGCTTCCAATCCACCCACTTTACTATTTCCCTTCCTCTTCTCTCTGGGGAGGGGTGGGGGCTAAAAAACTTACTGCTTTTCCTTCCATCTTCGAAGTTCTCCTAGGCGGGGCTAATTTCATTCACAGAGACAGATTAACAGGAGAAAACCAAGTTTTAATACATGCACGTGGGGAATTCACATAGACACGAAAATTCCAAAGACGGTGAGGCAACACTGGGTAGAGAAGACATCATGGACAGAGGAGAGAAGAGAGGGAAGGGGGTTTGCGATTTCAGAACCGAGAATGGACAATTTATAGGTGGTTGAGGAAGAGCAGAACACACACGGCAGGGAAATTCTTGCTAGGTGACTCAGGAAAAACGGGGACCCAGGAGTTATCTAGCTAAGAAGTCCCCTGTCTGAAGCCCTCTATCTGCCATACTTAATTCAAGTTAGGAGAAGGCTGCATCCTAAGATCTCCTTCCTGTCTGGTTTCTCTGTCTGAATCTTTTGGGTAGAAATGGGGGGAGGGTCAAAGGTTGCTGTTGAGTCTGGTTTCTTAATAAACAGCTTAAAATCAGTACCCCCCCAAATAACTTCAGGGTGGCAAGCTTTGGTTCCCTTCACCTCCTTTCTGTCAACAGCAAGATTTCAGGCAAATCTAAGCGAGTTCCCCTCATTTTCTGAGTGGTATTCAGGTGTGCTGCCTGAATCGTCTCAAGGCTGAACTGGAAGGCCATGGTGCTGAGCCAAACCAGGTTGCGACCCTCTCCCTGAGAATGGGTAGGGTAAGGGTAGGGAAGGGCAGGCTTGCTGGTCTGCAGCACAGTCTAAGTTTGGCTGATGATGGTTAGAGGCTAGGAAACTAGGACTCCTGGATGGTAAGTGATAGAGCCAAGGTGGGTCCCCTCCACTGCCTGCCACTGACCCCACAAACACACGGTGGCCTGCTTTCAGTTCAGTCAACTTCCTTGTTGCCTAAGTTCAGGAAGTTACTATTTCTATGCATCCCAGATTCAAGTTCCCGGCCAATTCATTTGCTTGTTTTCCCATTAAGTCATTGACTGAGCTCTTATATACAGGCACAATACTCACATGCACGTGTTTACATGCTGGAACCTCTGGGGGATGTGGAAAGGAGTAAAATAAAGTTCCTTCTGTCAAAGGAAATCCATGCATTTTGAAGGCAAAGTCTCGCATGTTTCCTTCCCACTTTGTGAATGGCTCCTTGCCTGATGGTATCTGTACATGGTGGGCTCTTATGATGTTGTACCCCAGGCAGGTCTTTGCCCCACTTGACCTCTTGCCATTGTCCCCATGTCTGAGTGCCAGACAATATTTCTCCTACTTTCCCCCTGCAAATATCTTTGATCCCTGGAATTGACCATTTGGCCAACTGGTGGATAGCCCCTGTTCTCCCTTGCCATCATCCCATCAAAGTGACACGGCAAATTTATTGTCTCTAGGTCACCATGGCATCCAACAAGCAAGAATCCTGCAGGCAGCTCCAAGGTCTTGGATGATATCATCTGAATACCTCATCGTCTGTGCAAAGGTTCTGATAGCAAAGTCTCATGGTGGGATGTACATCACATCAGAAAAATGACAAAGAGTTAGAGAAAGGCCAAACAAGACAAGTGTATGAGGCATTTCCAAACTATTTGCAAGTGGAAGTTTAGTGCAGGGATTGGTTCATTGATATTTTACAGCAATACCAGGAACTCACCCTCACTTGTTGTAGACACAATACTCAGCTCAGAAATCCTAGCAGGAGAGAGGAGAATTGGGTGAAAATGTCCTTGAGATTTCATTGCAGGTCCTGAAAAGTAAATATATATTTTAGACAGAGTTAGGAAAGAGAAAATGCCTTTTTTTTGGCATGGGAAATTTTTCATAAAATTGTTTAGATACTGCCCTGGCTGGTGCGGCTCAGTGGATTAAACACCAGCCTGAGAATCAAAAGATTCCCAGTCAGGGTACATGCCTCAGTTGCAGGCCAGGTCCCCAGTAGAGGGCGCATGAGAGGCAACCACACAGTGATGCTTCTCTCCCTCTCTTTCTTCCTCCCTTCCCCTCTCTCTCAAAATAAATAAATAAAATCTTTAAAAAATGTTTAGATACTAATTTAAAAATCGATAATAAGTAAATAAATATAGATATGAAAGCAGTTCCTATTCACCCAGCCAGGTAAATTTATAGTGCCACTTGCAGTACATGTATTTAATTATACACCCAGTGCATGTATATAAAAATAGGAAAATGGGTGAGAGGTTCTTAACACACTCTTGTATGTGGGCACCATGTGTTATATATTACAATATCAGTAATAGTCAAAACTTGGAAAGCACTCCAAGTGGAGAGCACTTGGGAAACATTCAACAATAGAATGGAAGAGTCAGCTGTGCCGTACGTAGTCATACCATGAAATCTAGCACAGTTACATGTAATGATGAGGGTGAATCTCGGCTCAAGAACATTCAATGAATAAAGCAAACTGCAGAAGAATAATACCGTGTCAATCTACTTATGTGAAGTTCAGAAATACATGACACTAAGTAATGCATTGCTTAGGGATTCAAATATATGTGGTAAACCTGTAAAAACAAGGAAGGACTGCCCAGCACTATGTGCAAGCTGATGAGCGCCTCCAAGAGGAAGGGAAGAGAGGGGGTGCGGTTTGGGGGTGTCCACAGGGCATTTGAAGTCCCTGGTCAAGTTCTCATTCTTACACTGGGAGTGGGTGATAACTGGGTGTGCATTGTTAATACACCCACATATATTTTATAAAATTCTGTTATATCTACTCACTGTTCAGCAAAAACAATGTAAAAAAAGGACAAGATAAAGTAAACAATTAGAAAAAAGCCCTCTACTACTCCCCCCCACACACACACCTCAAGGGATTACTCTGCATACTCCTAGGGTCTTCGATTTTGGAGAACATTATAACATCATATAATGTAATGTAATATGATACATTAATGTTTGCGTTATATTTTATATAATTATATAATATGTAATTATGTTATTAATATGTGACATGACAGTGTATTTTATAATATATCATTTTTATTACAAAGAATGGGGTGTTATCCTTAAAAAGCAGTGTTTGTGGACTGAGAGCCGGGTGGGGGAGAATCAGGTGTCTTGGCATTGACGGGAGCGTGAGAACCACGGTAATCGCTCACCCAGTGAGGTGTTGCCGAGGATGAGGGGGGCTTCAGGGTATTTCACTTTCAGCTCCAGGAGATCCTTGAGGGTCCCAGGGGAGATCCACGTAACCCTCTCTCCATGAAAGGTCAGGGTTCTTTTCTCTGGGTTCTCTGCCGTTCTCTAAGTGCAAATGACAAATGTGTGGGTGCAGGGCACACCTGTCTTTCTGGGGTAGGCAAGGTCCCAAGTGGAGGTATGTTCCTTTAGAGAGACTTCAGGAGTCCTGGGCTGCACTTGACCAAATAGATACTCACTACTCCCACTGGCTAATGCCTGAATTTCCATAACTTGATATTTACTCCTTTAGCTTAAGACTTGTTTATGGGTAGCTCTTTGGAGACGAGTGACAATGTGAACTGGCACCTGTCACTGACATTTCAGTATAGATTAATTTAACATAATTCAGTATTGTGGCCTTAAAAATCAAGATTATACTAATGTTCTTAAATTAATATATTCAGCCTGGACTTTTCCTCTAAAATCCAAACTCATTTATCTGAATGAATTCTCAATGACTACACTTAGATGTGTATTAGGCATCTCAAATTCAGTGTGTTTAAAACCAAGATCCTCATATTTCATCCTCTTCCAAGCCTCCCCCAAAAAATCCCCCAAAAGGAATAACACTCTGCTCCTTAGGAAGTCTTCTCCTTCTCTGTAAATGGCTACTTTCCAGCTGCCCAAAGCCCTGAGTCAGCCTTGACTCCTCCCTCCCTCCCACATCCCGCATCACATCCATCAGCAAACTCGCTGGCTCTTCTTCCGAAGTCCACTTGCTCCTCATCACTGGCACAGGGGCAGCCTGTCCAGCACCGCCATCTCCTAGGACAGCATCGTTGTCCTGACTGGGTTCCCTGCTTCCTCCCTTGCCCGTCTGCAGGCTACGCCCATCCCAATAGCCTGCATGACCTCACATCCCATTACAATGTTGAAAGGAGCAAACCCAGTCTCTGTCCAGCCTCCCCATTAGCTTCTCCTCTCACACAGAGTAAGAGCTGTAAGTTCTGTCTGGTCTGCCTTCCTGCCCCTCCACCCCTGCCTCCGCCCCACCCCAGCCAGGCTGGCCCCTGCTCTGTCCTTGATCAGAGGGGCATTCTCCCACCCTCCCCACACTTACACTTGCTGTGTCACACTGCCTGGTTTGCTCTTCCCCGCGTATCTTTGTGCCTGACTCCCTCTCTTCCTTTACGACTTTCTCCAAATGTCACCTCCTCAGAGAAGTCTTCCCTCACTGGATATTTAAAATTGCAACCCCTAGCATCCTATCCCTCTTTTCTGTTTTATTTTTTCCTCACTAGCTCACACTCTGTATCTCTTATCTTGCTTATTGTCTGTCTCTCCCCCCAGATCACAGACTCCTCAAGGTCTTCGTGTAAGTTTTGTTCCCTGCTGTATACTTAGTACCTAGAACAGTGCCTGGCGCATGGCCAAATGAATAAATATTTGTCAAATGTCTGAATAAACACATCAGAACCCCATTCAGACTTAGTCCTTTTATAGAATGGGTCCACTGGATGATGAGAGGAAAGACAGAGATGCTGACAGAGAGAAGGGTGAGGAATGGGGGTGGGGAGGGGCATGAGGCTGGAAGTGCCCCTTAGGGTTACTGTCCTGGAGTGGCCAGAAAGACCAAGTTAGAAGCTGAGCAAAGCTGTATGGCTTGGGACAGCCAATAGGGACACATGCTCAATGACAATGATGAGGGTAAGGATGATGTCATTTAACAAACAGCCTCACTGAGGCTCTGGGGAACGTGTCCATCATCGGCTTGGCCTTGGTGAGCAGAACAGGGACAAGTACATTAATCTGATCGAATGAGCATGTTAATCTGATCAAACATTTTTGCAACTCGGGAAGGAAAGGGTGGTTTAGAAACTGAGTCTCTAACCAGTGACATTTTAACAAGCAAGTAAAACACCCAATTCATCTTACCAAGAGTTCTGGGGGAAATATGAGCTCCTGGGTAGGGTCCAAGGGCTGGAACTCATCCTTTGTAAATAACTCTGTGGAAATCTGTATAAAGGGCAGAGAAGATGGCCCATTAGCACAGCTCAACTGGAAGCAGCATCACAGTTATTTACGTTAATTAGGCAAAATGGACATAGTAATAACTCTCCTACTCTCCTTATACAGGGAAATACTTCCAACCAAATTGTTTTAGGGAAGCATTTTATTATAGGAGAAGTATTGATTTGCCACTAATATAATACTGAAGAAAAAGGTATTCTATGAGATACTTCAAACAGTCCCCAATAGAACACTAGCAGAGTCTATGAAAACTATCAGAGGTCATACAAGCTTGAAATTCAAACCACTATTCTCTCATCTGTCAAGCCAGGCTTCCAAATGCTAAAAGCTCCGAAAAGACCTGTAGCTTAAGTAAAAATGACTCTAAGCATAATGTGCCCTTGTGTAAACCTCCCCCTACCAACTTTAATAACAAGAGTTAATATTTATGGAGTGCTTATTTTCCAGGTGCTTTGCACCTACTAGTAATTTATTTAATTCTCCCAACAACTATACAAAGAAAGTACATTATCATCTCCATTTTGACAATTAGAAAACTAAAGCACAGTGAAAAGTTGCCTGAACTGTAATCTCATCTGAATCCAACGTTTATTCCCAGGAAACATCCCTGAAGAGGTCAGGGAAGTTGGGAGGGCGCTCTGGGAGCAGGACAGGAGGTCCCTGTCACGGGGTGGAGCATGGGGGGAAGCTGGGGCAGGCAGATCCGGATTCGGTCTCAGCTCTGCCATGACCCTGGCCCTTCCTATGGAAAGGTACTTAACCTTTTAAAGGATAAGTGGAAACAATGCCTATTTCGAAGGGTAATTATGACAGGTAAAGTGGCCTGACATTTATCCAACACTCCTGATCTTTTACTCTCTCTCTGAGGCTTTCTCAGGATCTAGAAAGAAAGGTTGCAATTGTTTCTTGTAAAGGTTCTTAGTAGGACCCCAGATGGAGGCATGACAGGCTGGTACCTGAGTGATCAGTTTTTGTGTTAGCTGGAATTGGAAGTGTGGGCAGCACTGGGAGTAATAATGTGGCATATCTGTAAGACCTAGAAACGAGATTGTGTCTGAGAATGAAAGTGTAAAACACACCTAATGAGGAATTAAAAGTTCCCCTTGACAGGTGCTGGGCCAAGATGTGACAGTTGCTCAGTGGAAGATATTTTTGTAGCTTAGAGAGAAGGGGGTGTCTAGGAGCAGATGTCAGGCCTACCCTGGTGGAGAGAGGGGTCTTCTAGAGGGTTACCCTTAAGATAATGCGACTGCTCTGCATCCATGCTCACCCTCTCAAATTGTGGCTTTCTATGTGTTGTTTTTCTATAGGGGAAGGACATGGGGCTCAGTGGCCATAAGATCTGCTTTATATTTGTGTTTCTTTTTGTGAAGAAATATCAGGGCACATATGAGGTAGGGACCCCCAAAAACTGGAATTATCTTCTGGAGGTGAGCCCCTGCTAGGTGGGTGTTCTAGGAACCCATCTGTATCAGTATACCAGCTGGCGCTGTTGTGAGAGGCTGTGTTCGGCATCAATAAATTTTTTTTGACGACTCTTTCAATGAGTTTTGCCTGTTTCATGAAGGGTGATTACAATCTTGCCTGCCTGCACCACGCTGAGTGTTCAGCAGTTTTGACTGAGAACGGCATGACCCCAGTCTCACCCTCCCTGTTTACTTGATCTCACCCTTAGTGACTTTTTTGGTTTCCCCGAATGAAAAAACTCCGCAGAGGGAAACATTTTGCTGATGTGGTAGAGGTGAAACAAAAAACAGCAGAAGCACTAAAAGGCATCAAAATAGATGGGTTCAAAAACTGTTTGAGAGTGAGGAAAAAAAGTCTCAATACATGTATTGTATCCAATAGAGAAGATGACTGAAATTTAAACATGTAAGAATAGATACACAATTTTTTATAAACAAATTCTACGGTTTTTTGGGGTCCTCCCTCATATGTTCTTTTGAGTTTAGTCAAAGCAAGTCAGGTGCTGTCTAGGGCCCGATCATCACCCAGATTGAATTCCCAAGGCCACAACATCGACGAGAGTCAGACTTTCGAACGTACTGACCCCTCCAAGGCATTACTTCTCTGTGAAATGGTGTGGCCCCATGTCCTTCACAATGTCCTTCTGTTCATCGCACGCCTTCTTCAGACCCAAAACATAGTGGCAGAGGGAGGCCAAGAAGGGGACTAAGAAGGTTTGAGAAACAGGAAGAAATTTAGGAGGGAGATGGTGGCTCAGTTTCCTCCACAGCCACCTCTGTTCCTTCGGATTTCCTCATCTACAGGGAGCCAACTCTATTTATCCTGAATTCCAGCTTCTCCAAATAAGTCATCGAAGAACCTGGCAGTGGGTCTTATTTTGAATACTGGTGTCTCTGAGAGGGCAACGCCGGGGACTGGAATGTTTGGGGCTAAGTTCGAGCGGGAAAGGGGGGCACGAACTCACCACGGGACTTTGGACGGGCTCCTCAGCCTTTCCGAGGCTGCAGTGCCCTTTGTATACAAACGGGGAGACACAGTGACAGGACGGCTCGGCAGGAGTGGGCCAGGCCCAGGAGCCCTTCTCCACCTGAGGGTGGGGCTCATCGGTGCTCTTTCTCCTCTCGTTTGAGCCGGATTTTGTTCTGTTGTTTCAGGCTTCCAGACAGCCCCGAGGGAGGAACGTCAGAGCCTGGCCTTTGAGTCACCACCTGAGCCACCTCCCGAATGGAAAGCGCTTTCTTCGCCCGGACACTTTGGACATTTGTTAAAGTAAAGCAGAGGATGACGAGCTCGGTGACAACCCTGGGCCAGCACCAGGCAGTACTCTCAGGGAGAGGACGGAACAAATAAAGGGACTTACGTCACTATTGCTGCCACATGAGGAAGAATCTTCTTGCCCCTGATCCAAGCAGCATTTTGCTGTTCCTTTCTGTTGACAGCCGTTGGATTCCTAGGAAGGCAAAATGCCTTGGGATGAAAACTTTATTTTTTATATGAGAATGGGTGTGTGCCTTGAGAGGTTTGGCAATTTAAACGAGATGACATTTTTCATCACTTTTGGTGGTTTCTGTTGGAATGGGGAACATCACATGATCTTTCTTCTTTGTTTTTAAAGTAAAATGATACATATAATGTATATAAAACTTATAACATATAACATATAGAAAATATTTAATTACAGTATAAAGCAATAATATAGAGTATATTGTAGAGAAGCACAAAAGAAATAAACTCTCATTACCTTATTCCACTGGCAATACTTGTACATAATAAATATTTGTTCTATATTTATAATACAATACACTTTTTATTTTGCCTTTTGTTCATTTGCCTATTGTTTTGTTTATTTACTTATCTATTTCTTCATTTACATTGGGAATCTTTTTTCCATTTATTAAAACATCTTTAAAATATAATTTTGCTTATTGCATAATAATCCATCTTCTGGATATATACATGTAAAATTTGCTATTGATGTATACCCTGGTTTAATCCTATGTTTTATAACTATAAATCACATTGTAATGTGCATTTCTGTTTATTACTCATACAACTTTGTGTACATCTCTGCATTTTTTCTTAGATAAAATCCTAGTGGTAAAATTAATCACTAAGATGCTTTTCAGGACAATAACTATTTGTCCATTCTTTAGCATATATAAGACTCAATCACAATGAATGTTAACATCTATATAAGGAACTTAAAATAGCAAAAGAAAGGAAAAATATTTTTAAAAGATGAAAAAAGAAAACCATTTAGGCCACCACACATTTGGGATCTGCATGGCACTCACTGGGAATAAATGGGCAGCCAATGAAGCAGGTTTAAAGCAGGTTTCCATTTGCTGGCTCTTTTATTTCCCATTTACTCCTAACTCACTTCTTGTATCCTCTTCCTTAAATAATTTTTTCTAAGTATCTAGCAAAGTACTTCCGGATCCTCCGGTTCTCTGGTCCTGCCCAAACGTCTCCGGCGGCCACTCTTGCTCTGCCCAGTGTTGCCACAGTCACCTACTCACCGTGCAGAAGGTCTTCCCGCTGTCGAGAATCGGCCGATACCCCGTGCAGCGGCATAGATTCCCTAATAAAATAAGGGGCATGACTTTCAGTAGGCTTTATTTTTACTGGTTTCTTTTGAAAGTTAAAATAGGCCCAGGTATTTCTTAGAGTGTTTACATATCTGCCAGACTATTCAATACTTTTTTTTCTCTTCTTAGAATATTATCTTTTTCACCACCTCAATTCCAGTTTTGTTCTCTGTCCTAAAGAAGATGATAGTCTGTTTGGTGATTTCGCTGGCGTGCATCTGTTAATTTATTAGTTCATTCAACATGTATCTGTTGAGAACAACTATATCTCAGACACTATGAAAGATACAGGGATCTTCAAACACAAAAAATACAGGCCATTTCTAAGGCACTACATGAGGAAAGAATCATGCCTTGGGCAGTTTGTTAGTAGGGCTCCCCAGTGGCTTTTAGGTTGCTACATCAGGATTTCCTGGGGATGTTTGTTAAAAATGCTCCCGAATCAGAACATCCAGGAATGGGCCCAGGAATCTGCATTTAAGAGGTTGCGGGTGATTCCATTGCATGGTGAAGTTTGAGAACCTCAGGTTTCCAAGGATGAAGGCATAGGGATGGGGGTAGAGGAGGGTCAGTGTGGAATCGAATTCATTCGGGAAGCCTTCACAAAGATGCCCAGGCTTGAAGGATGAGAAAGCAATGGGTTGGTGGAGAGCAGGGGAGGGACATTCAAGATTCACGAAGCAGCTTGAGAAAAGGGGCAGAAGTGAAAATGTGCAGAGAAACTAGGGACTGGGAGGAGACTGGCAAGCAGAGAGTCAGGTAGCAGAGGAGGAAGCATGAATTAGCGAGTCCACTTGGACTTCTCCGAATGCCTGGTGAAGGAGGGTAGGCTGGGCCACATGAGAGCAGGGAGGAGCTATTGAAGGACCTAAGGAAGGTGGAGATTTTAGATGACTTGATCTGATTTCCTGCAACGGAGCAGAGAGAGTAAAAGAAGTCCGCTAGCAGCTGGCAGACTAGGAGAGTGTGCCTGAGTTTAGGCCTCAGTCTAAGAATTTGTGTGTCTAACACAGGACTAGTTTAGAGACTATTGACCCTTGAAAATGATGTTTATTAATCCTGCAAAAGGGATATGCTTATGAACTCATCTTTAGTAACTTAAACCCAATCCAGATTTTAAAGGATCCTGTTGATGTGTGAAGAGCGGTGATGAGTTGAACTGTGTCCCTCAGAAGATATGTTGAGGTCCTAACCTCTAGAATTCGTACAAGTGATCTTATTTGGAAATAGGGTCTCTGCAGGTGCACCCATGTTAAATTGAGGTCATACTGGAGTAGAGTGTGTCCCGATCCAGTGACTGGTGTCCTTGTAAGAAGAGGGAAATTGGGACCTTGGCACACACGGTAGGTGGCCATGAGGAGGTGGAGACAGAAGGTGGAGCGATGAATCTGTAAGTCAGGGTGACTCGCCACCACCAGAACCTAGGAAGAGGCAAGGAAGGATCCTCCAGACCCTTCAGACTTGATTTCAGACTTTTGGCCTCCAGGACTGTGAGAGAATACATCTGTTGTTTTGACCCACCCAGTTTGTGGTTCTTGGTTACGACAGCCCTAATGGAGGCAGCCACATGAGTCACTGGATAGAGAAGTGGGGTGTCAAGATGGGGGCGTGGTTCACGTGCACGGTGTTAGTTCTGTGCAGGTCACTTCAGCACATGTTCTTCTTGCCTGGGTGAATGGGAGCTGAGTGGGGCTGGGGGGACACTGTGGGTGGGGTGAGGCAGTCTGAGCCACACTTCCCACCTGACCTTGGGGGTGGTGAGTATTCCCTTCATCGAACCTACCCCCCAGGGCTTCCATGAGCTGCTCCTCTGAGGGCTGCGGGTGGTTCCTGAGCAGCGTGTACATGGACATCACCATCCCGGGGGTGCAGAACCCGCACTGGGTGCCGTGGCTCTTGGCGATCCTCTCCTGGAAGCACACATACGTGGTCACAGGCCCTGCCTTCCTGCTGCCACCCCCTTTCCCCAGGGTCCACATTCGCTTCTCCCCAGTCAGGGTAGAACTCATTCCCTAAGTTGTGCCCTCCTCCCCTCGATCAAAGATGGCCGGTGTCCCCTTCCCTACTCTGCTCCTGGAAGAAGTGACTCAGAAGCGATTTTCTATCATTAAAATCAATTCTCAAGGCTCAAATGTCAAGATCCTTCTAATTGGGAATTAGCAGCGTCCAACCTCCCTTCCCAGAGTGAGAAGAATTCCCCAGAAATCAGTTAATTATAAGGACATTATGGGTAGGTTTTAAAAACCGTTTTCTTCAACACCCTTACTTCTTGACCAGCTTAGCTCTGACCATAGGATCATCTCTTTCTGATTATCTTGGAGGTTATCTACTGCTGACCTCACAGTTACTTTCTTATTTAAATTCTTTTATGTTGGCTCAAAAGGCGCTCTGCTTTCAAAGCTCCAAGATTTTGGTCTGTGTTCTAGATGTTTGCTCTTTAGAATGTAGCCCATGGGCCAGGGGGATTGGTTCCACCCCGGGGCTTGCAGGAATGCAGGACCTCAGGCCTCTGCTCCAAACCTTCTGACTCAGAATCTGCATTTTAAAGAACTCCCCGCTGATTCTTAGGCACATGAACCTTTGGGAAGGCCTGTGCTAGATTTCACAATGCAATGTAGGGTTATCCTAGGAGTCGGGTTTTTCACCCTTGGTGTGAACATACTCTCTGACCTTCTCCAAGACTCTATGAACTCTGTCGGGTCCTTAGTGTGGGCTGACCTCCCTGGAACTGATTTTCATGTGGTCAAACCCAGGCTCCTCCTGCCTGGAAGGATCCGTGGTGTTGGTGGATCCGGACCTATGACTCCCCAAATCACTGTGACAATGACAGAGGAATCACTGTTTTCTGCCAATGCATGTCACAGCACTCCTAAAACCAGCCTCTGTGTTCCAGTTTCGAGTTAAGCTCTGGAGAAAGGACTGTCCTTGTGCTCTGGTGCAGGCACCCTCATTTCTGGTTTTATTCCCAAGACCTCCAGGCCACAGGGAGTAATCCTGAATTTTATCCTGTTAGCTTCAGAGACGTTTATTTTGTTTATTTATTCCATATCATAGTTCAATAGGTATTAATCAATGTTTTGATAATCCTATTTATCATTCAAATAGACAAAGTAAGAAAAAAGATGATCATTAAGAACATGTGGATGGATTTCCAGCTTTCTTTTAATCACTTAACAGATATTATTATCTTGATCAATATGCAGCCAAAGATTCTACTGACCTGACCACAACCTAGAAGCCCCAAGCAGCACAGTCGGTTCAGCATCCATTAAAAAGATAAAGTGAAGAGGTGAGAATCAACATGTGCTCTTACCTGCACAGGGTGCAGCTTGGTTTTGATGCTTCCCACGCCTTCCACGGTGGTGACAGCAGCTCCATACAGAGAGCAGATGGACACCAGGCACGCGGTGATGGAGAAGTGTCTTTGAATGAGAAGTAAGGAAAATCAAGGGGAATAACACAGTCCCGCCTCATGGGGAACCTGAGAAGCAAGCAGGGCAGCAGGAAGCCCCCCAGGCCTATCATTCAGCCTGGGAGATGGGAACTGGAGGTGGGGCAGGGAGAAAGAGTCCCCTCTGCTGACTCTGTGCTGTCTGCAAGAAGTGGGGATCCTTAGGGACATTCTGAACTTCAGAAAAACTTTGTAAGCCCAGAACAGACTACCTGGGTATGGACTCGATGGGAATGGACTTGTGTCACCAGGAGTAGGGTTGGACCTCAACAGGTATCCCTTAGGACATTGACCCCATACCAGGCAAAAGGCACACCCATGTCTTTTACCCACAGTGGTGAAATTTTTTTGCTTGTTAATTTTAAACTCCCTGTATATAAGGTCACTGAACGGTGTTGGATGGCTTGTGTTTTGAGGCCATTTCTTGATTTTGGGGGGTCAAGTGGATTTGAAAGCAGCCCAAGTCCTGGAATCTGGTCCTTAATTCACAGAGGGAAGTATGGTCCAGGTCCTGTTCTGCAGGGTTGTTCCAGCCCAACAGTATGAAGGGCATTAGTATCAGCCAAAACACGTGGTTTTGAGTCCTTGTCCTATGACTTACTAGCTGTATGACCTTAAAAAAGTCACTAGGTACTGTTGAGCCTCAGCTTTCTCATCTGTAAAATGAATGCTTGTCCTAAATTGGAGTTTCTGAACTTGCAATGCATATATGGGCCTCGGGAGGTCTATGATCTCCCAGAAACTGTGTGCAAAACATGATTAATTTATGCATTGTCTGAGTGGAGAGGTCATAGCTTTTATCAGATTTTTAGAGGGATCTTTTTAAATTGTGAGATGAGAATACAAGCCTGGCAAAGTATCAAAGCCCTCTTCTGGCCTTTGGGTTTCTGGGGAGGATACCTTATCTCCTTGGACACAGGGTCACACTTAGACACCATCACAGTACAGGCACCGCAGCCTCCTCTTCCGCAGGCACCCTTGGTTCCCGTGAGGCCTACTGGAAGGAGGTGGTCAAGGAAAAGATGCCAAGGTGGACGTGTGGCCTCCATTACAGCTGCCTCCCTAGGGTGTTGCTAGTGAGGAAAGTCTTCTTTGGGTGTGTGTGTATGGGGGTGGGGTCTGAGAAGTCATCACCTCCTGGTCTCAGCAAAGGCCACTCCATACCTACTAGCTGTGTGACACTGATTGTATTAACCTCGCCCTGCTGTTTGCTCACTCGCAAAGAGGAAAGAGTATAGGGTTGGCCAAAAAGTCCATTTAGTTTTTTCCATAAAATAAAAGATACATTTTTTCATTTTCACCAATCACTTTATTGATTTGGATATTCTGAGTATGTCAGCTATCTCCTGTGTGGTAGAATGTTGATTATTCTCAATTAATGTCTCAATTTGATCGCTATCAACTTCTACTGGCCCACCGACCATGGAGCATCCACCATCCACCGAGAAATCTCTAGCATGAAATTTTGCAAACCACTTTTGACAGGTTCGATCAGTCACAGCACCTTCTCCATACACTGCACAAATCTTTTTTGCATTTCAGTTGCATTTTTAATGCAACTTGACATAATAAAGTATAATATGCTGTAACTGTTTGGTATTTTCTTCTATCTTGAATATTAAAATGGCTACACAAAAATTCACCAATTTTGGTAAGTTTTTTAAAAAATGCACGCTGATATGACAGCTGTCACAATACAATCTAACAAAATTGTTTCAAATGAAGTTCAAGACAACTAAGCACTACTAGAGTCATCTTATGGGAAAAAAAACAAATGAACTTTTTGGCCAGCCCAATAGTACCTACTTTATCTCCACGTGCATTCCATTAGTATATCATAGGATAATGGATTATTTTATTATTTCTTGGTTCTAATTATGCATTTGGAAGGGAATTTGTTTTTAGCACTTCAGTGTGTTGCTAGTTTTGCCCAGTAGTTTGTATTGCATTTGAATGCAAGTGAGTGAGCCTTGGGAGAAAACTCCCATCCTACTTTCACAGAGGGACCTGGAGGGTCCCTCTGCTTCTGCTTGGTGCAGGTTCAAGTCCAGCTCTAGGCTCAGCCTCTGCTCCCCCTCTTTATTCCGCCTTCTCCCTAATTGTGGTGCGTTTCCACAAAATTTAGGGGATTGGGTGTAATTAACTAGACTGGCTAAGAAGACTTTGGATTTTTTTAAGTCATAGGGCTTATTCATTTAAATTAAGTCGTAACCTCAAATGCTTATCAGAGAGGTTACGTGAATTAGTGGAGTGGGCTGGCTGTACAGGGGTCTGGGGACAGTCCCTACTCACCTTTAAGCAAGACTATAGCTGCACAGGAATGACTATCTTCCCATCTTTCGTGAGAAGCTAAAAATCTTGTTTCTTAAAAATATGTATAAGATTTCCTAATTCTCAAACATTGGCAACTAATTAAAAACCATGGCTTCAAACCAATGCTTGTTCAGGGGCTGATTCCCTCAATTTGTAATTTCTGTCTTCCTTTTTTTTTTGTCTTCCCTGGGTGATCCATTAGACTTATCAATTAAAATATGTTTGCCGTGATGAAGATTTAAATTTCAGAATATAAAACAGTGGGAGGCAATCTGCTGTAAGGAAACAGACATAGGAAAAGGCAATCTTTTTCTCTGATGTATGCTCTTCCTGAATCTGGAAAATGTGTTCTTTGTTCTCCAGGACAGGGAACAGGAAACACAGCCCTCCATTACATAAGCACCCTCCTGGGGTCTGCAAGGCCCTTGCAGGGGTAATTAACGCTGAAGTAAAGAGCTTAGCTTCTATTTCACTGCTTTGAAATCAAGATATATGAAACTCTGGAGAAACTTCATCCTCTGTAAAGAGCCTAGTTAACTTAATATCCTTAAAACCACTGACAATCGCAAAGACAGAGCAAGGGCCAAGGGGGCTGACTGTTCGGGGACGGAGAGTTTGATTCTCATAATCGCAGTAGGCCTGGGTTTTAAGGAAAACATAGACACGGCTGAGACTTTGATCAAAAGGGTCCAGTTCTTTCGTAGGAAGGTCAGCAGGGTGACTTCTGGGTCCGCATTCCTCTCTATCACCTGTGTTGAAAACAGAAAAGGGATTATTATGAGGACTGAATCAGCGACCCAGTGGGATATCTGTTGTGGCCTGCTTGATTTAGGGATTGGGGTGTAATATTAGACTTGATTTCATCTGCCCCTGCTTTTCTGTGATGCGAAGGCAAACAGCCCTCACATACATTTACAGAGTAGGAGACTCCCCAAGAAGTGCGGCAACTACACTCTTCGATGTGGTGAGAGCTGGAAACCATGGTTATGTAAAGGTGCCCGGGAAGCTGTGTCCCTCAGGTTTGTGCCACTATTTTCCTGGATCTTCCATCCTCGTCTTTTGTACTCTTGACATATTTCTAACTGGGAGGGACTTGGATGCTGTGTGTGTGAGTGCTTGTTTAATGAAGGGTCCTGGAAGGAAGAAAGCTGGGTAGGAAGAGTTTCTATGCTGGTGCCTCTGAGACACCTCCAGCAGGGAGTACATTTGATAACGTCAGGGATCTTAAGAGCTGGGGGCAGAAAGGGGAGGTAGAGCGAGTTGCTGTCATCCTGGAGGTGCCAGTGTGGCAGGGCGGCTGATGGCGAACCTCGTTGCCCCAGCTCAGGACCCCAGGATGGCTTTGGTGGAACACTAGAATTCCTCCCTCCCTCACCTGAAAAAGCAGGGGATTTACAATAAGCCATGGAGGGACCTTGTTTGGTACTTCTTTCCCCTTTGCTTATTTGGGGATATTTCCTCCGGCTTTGCCTTGGGGTGTCCTGCAGACTCCTCCAGCCTTTCTCTCACATCCGAGGAAAGGAAGATACAGTTCATCATGTTTGGTTCTTCTCTTCTACCCAGAAGAGAAACACGAACTAGTGTGGCCTCAAATAATTTAAAAAAATACAGGAAGGTGCTTCCAAGTTGAGATGTTAAAATTCAACTGCTTTCTGGATCTCTAGGGAGCTTCTAATAAACCAAAGGAGAAGCATTCCTCTGCCAGTCTTTACTCCCATCCCAGGTTCTTTAAAAACACTTACTGAGAATGTAGTTGGGTAATATTTTCATTATCTAGCTGACTCCCACCCCCACCACATACCCTTATATTTTCTCCAACTCTTAAGTTATTCCTTATTCTAGTTGCATCCACTTCACAGAGGATGTGGAACACAAAATGAGGGAAGGAGCCTCTGAAATCTAGGGCAACAAAGCAGACGAATAAGGACTCAGCTCATGAGTGATATTTTTGGACAAATGTACGGTGGTTGCTGGCTGCAGAGACTGGATACAAGATAGAGACTTATAAGGAAAATGATGAGAATTTAGAGCTTCTGTGTTCTATGTCCTTTCTTGAGCCAAGCCATGGGGTGAGCACCAGGTGAACAAGTTAGGTGTGTGGGGCCCTGGAGGACAGGTAGTGGGACCCCAGAGAAGCCACCTGCCTTGAGAGCCACGGCATGGTTCCATTAAGAGACAGATATGGGTGGCTACTGTGGCTCAGTGGGTTGAGTGCCGGCCTGCGAACCAAAAAGTATTCAGCTCAATTCCCAGCCAGGGTACATGTCTGGGTTGCGTGCGAGCCAGGTCCCCAGTTGGTGGCAAGTGAGAGGCAACCTATTGAGATGTTTCTCTCCCTCTCTTTGTCCCTCCCTTCCCTTCTCTAGAAATGAATAAATAAACCTTAAAAAATGCCTTAAAAAAAAGAGACAGGGACTCAGGAAAGGATGGGTTCTGGCAGAGGACACTGAGGCGTAACGTGTGGCCTGTGTGGACTGGAGGAGAGGACACCTATAAGCTGACAAGGCGAGAGCACCCCTCCTTGTCATAGAGCTTCCTCCTGGAACTTAGGAAAAGTTTCCCTGTTTTCACAAACCAGGGGAAGAGGGGACTCAAAACTGACTGCAATGACATTTCAACCAATTCTGTATAATGGAGAAATAGAAAAATAAATAGAAGAATAAAGAAAGCTCTCTTTCTTCTCCTCTTGAGTTTGAAGTTCAAGATATGCTACTAGGTAAAGTGCTTCCAGCTCAATGCAAAGTGATTTACAGGCATTGAGGGGATTCTTAGTCCCTGAAGAAACATCTCTCTTTTAATCTTGACAATCGCTGTAGAAAGTCAGTTCTGAGGATGGGTACTCTAAGGCTCAGAGAGGAGCAGTAATTTACATAAGTTTATACAGTAAATAACAGAGTTGGATTAGAACCAGCATATGCGACTAACGGGTTAGCCTCAGTGCTACTCTGCCTCCCCGCATCCCAGAGGCTGAGCCTGGCTGAGCGGGGAACAGACCAATTTAGTATGGTTTCCCAATCCCTGGCTTCCTGTTCCTGACTGGAGGGGTTTCCACCCAAATGGGCCACAAAGGCTCCCCCCAAAACTAGTAGTTTTCTGCTATCTCGAACACCCAACACTTACCTTCCTCCCATTCACAAAGAAAACCAACTCATCCGATGTCAACTGATCAGGCATTGCAGCTGTAAATAGGTGTCGCTTTACAGCTCTAAGTGGAGATGTGCTTCGGCACTGGGCACAAAGGATTTAAATCCAAGCGCTAAAATCCTTCCTCCAGCCGGAAGCCGCAGTCCTGCAGAACTTGGCAGGAGGCGGGGACTCCTTGGCTCTCTGGCCTCTTTAATCTAGGGTTCCTGCGGGTCCCGCCTCTCAACTGTCACTCCTCCTCTCACCAATCCTGGCTTCAAAGCTTGCTGGGTGCAGGAGCCGCATCTCTTCTGGCTTTCTCTGAAGTCGGAGGGCCTCAGCGTGAAAACCCTAACAGCCGTTTAAGCTTGAAACCACTTTGCACACCGTCTCAGCCCCAGCAATATACCCTGAGTGGATCTCCTTCTTCTCAAAGAGAGCTAGACGTGGACCTCTCACCTTTTCCAACTCTTATCTTACCCTAGTTGCAGAAATATATCCTGGAAGGGCATCATACAGACAATTCCAGTCCGTGCCCCGAAGTGGAGGTGTGGGGTGTTGCATCCACCCAGCCCCTGTATACCCTTCCCACTTCCTCCCACCCACAGGACTGGTCCGCGGGAAAAGAGTGATCTAGTCAAGGCAACCACTTCGCAGATAAATAAACAGAGGCTCTGACAGACAAGACCTGTGCAGCTCAGGACCATGCAGAAAGTGAGTGGCGAAGTGGGAACTAAAACCAAGATCTCCTGGATTAAAACACCAGTCAGCGATAGATGGTAATGGACAAAAAGGCAATAAAAAAAGAAAGTAAGAAAAACCCCAACACCTGGGAGTGTATAGACAAGATTCCCTGATACAAAGAAAAATCCCGTTTTTGATCTTGCTGAATAGCTCTAGTTAGATACCTGTAGATAAAATCAACTAAGGTCTTATTTTTTCAGCTAAAGCAATGCTGGGGACTTGGCCTCACATATGGGTGGGGCAGGTGGTTGCTCAGGAGGTCTGGTTTCAGGGGAGGAGGCAAGATCTCTCTGTTCCCCACACTTCCTTCAGGAGTGTGCAGAGCCCTGGCATGCCACGCTAGAGTCAACCCTTTGTCCTACACAGTGTGACTGCGCCTCAGGCCAGAGAGAGCACACACCTGCCGTCCTCTTGGCCTGGCTAACTAAGGAAGACCTTCTTTCCCACATGGTCCAGATGTGGCTTCAGAATCTTTCCCACCACAGAGCTAGTCCAGAAACATTCCTAACGCAAATTCAGTTGGAAGCTTCCAACTTTATAATTCCAAGGTCCCAGGCATACCCTTCCTCGTGCACCTGTGGAGATGAGTGTTTCGGCGCCTGTACACGTATTTGAGTGTGTCTGTGAGTCTGTCATACGTGTTATAAAGTTGCTGAATAAATCTGCAACAGGGCGACGAGAGTAGAAGTTGGAGATGACGCAGGCTGTGAATAAGGTAGGGCCCCAGGTCAGAATTTTTGATCACGCTACTTCTGCTAACAATAGTTTCAGTGGCTCTCTGAGACCTAGAACACGGGAACCAAACTCCTTGGCCCCGCGTGCAAAGCCCTCCAAAATCTGTCCGTTTGTGGCTTCAGACTCTGTTGCTCTTCAAAAACAATCTCCTGCTCCAGCCAAACTACTCTTATCATCTTTCTTCTGCCTAAACCTAGCATTTCTTTACTTGAAAGCTTCCACTGGCCTCCCATCACACCTAGCAAAACCCCATAAGTTTTCGGTGGAGGGCCCCCGGGATTGGCCCCACCCCTTTCTCTGAGCACGCAGTCACCCACTCTCTCCCTTGTTCATAATCTCTGCCACATTGGCCCTTTCCCTGCTCCTGGAATGTGCTGGGTTTCTTCCTGTCCCAAGGCCTTAGTGCATGTTATGTATTCTGCCTCCCCCCACAGACTTTGGCAAGGTTGGTGCCTTCTTGTTATTTGAGC
Organism: Glossophaga mutica; assembly: GCA_039655065.1. Classification (NCBI taxonomy): domain Eukaryota; kingdom Metazoa; phylum Chordata; class Mammalia; order Chiroptera; family Phyllostomidae; genus Glossophaga; species Glossophaga mutica. The sequence goes on from CM077306.1 coordinate 29,254,632, forward strand.
GCTTCCTCGATCACTCAGTCTGAAGTCGCATCTCTGTTGGGCTCACTTCTACCACCCCGTTTCAGTTTCTCTATAGCTCTCATACCACATGGATTCTGGTTCAAATCGTTTGCCTTCTCCACGGGAATGAAAGCTCCACGAGGGCAGATGTTACTGTATCCCTGGGCCTAGCATGGTACCGACCGCAGAGTAAATGCCCAGTAAGTACTTGTTGAATGGCGGAAGAGGCTGTCTGCGAACATAACAACCCTGTTCCTGTCCCGCTGCGGTTGCCTTCCCTTTCTCTTTCCCTCTCTCCCCTCCCTCCCCTCCTTTTTTATTTACCATCAAAAAGCAGCGTCAAACTTCCCTTCTGTCTTTTTTCCCCAATTCCAAAAACATTTGCGGAGCCGAACAATCACTTCTTTACTTTTCATTTAATAAACCAGGAACGAGAAAACCAGTCTCTTCTCTGACACCGGTAGTTATCTTTTCAATGTTTGTATTTCATTTTCCCAGTTAGGCAATATGCTCCTGGAGGTTGGAATAGCTGGTTGTACCAATCACAATGGTCAGTATGAAGGACGACGTGTTCTTTGCAGGGGTTAATAAATGCTTGACTGATTATCTAAAACACTTTAAATGAAGAAGGCATCATTCATTCATTCATTCATTCACCCAGTAGATACTGAGCATCCATCTTGCACCGGGCAGTTCACTAAACCATAAGGCACACTGAAAAATATGTTTTCGCTACAGGTTTTCTTCCTCCAGGGAGTTCGTGGTCAATAGGAGGGAAAATTAACATGAGATTAAATATTTACCACTGTGAGAGCTTTGTTTTGGGGAAAGGGGTCAGGGAAGGCCTGAGGACGGTGCAGCTAGGCCCGAAGGGTGAGTAGGAGTTGATTCTGTGAGAACTGGGAATGGAGGGGGCAGGCTGGGGAAGGAAAGAATGGAGACCAAGACCCTTCTTATGGCTGCTTGTACGTAGGGGGCGGCTGACCCAGGGTTTGTTAAGGGTCCACAATCTCTTCACCATCCCACTTTGCCCCTTAAAAGAGGGAAACCAGTGAGCAAAAGAGCACATGCTCTCTATTTACAGGAGCGGGGACGCTGCCCCACCTGCCACGGGTCATGGCATTTCTCAATATTTGTAGGAAGAAACCCTCCAGTGCCAACATAAAACACAAACATTTAATGGACAAGACCAGAGTTTTCTGGTCTTAGAGTTTCCTGGTTTTAGAGTTCTTAAACCGGATTATAGTATTAGAGTTGGAAGATATACAAGTACTTTGAATTAAGGGAACTAAATACGTTAATTACTGGGAAACTGAAAACTGATCTTGAATAACTTTCAAGAGTGTTTTCAAACTTGTTTTGACCGGGGAAACTTTTGTTTGAATGAAATTTTATCAGGTGTGAACAAATTATTATTATTATTTTTATCGATGTTCAAGTACATTTGTCTCCATTTCCCACCCCACCTCCCACTTCCCCTGCCCCAGAGGTGTGAACAAATTCAACAGAAAGGTTACTGCTCAGGTCAGTGCGCTGGGAGTGAGGCCAGAAGACCTCCCCTTCTCCCTCCTTCAGAAGCCCCAGGGCTCTGGGAGCTCGGTCTAAAAATCCCTGACCGCAGAGTGAACGCAGGGTATGAAGGTGGGATGCTGTCTGCCAAGTGTTTCTCTCAGATCTTATTCTGGACTCAATTTCTTCACTTTTAAGTGGATTGTTCTGGTGAATGAGAGAAACTCCCATCAAATACTTACGGGTTTGTATACTTGTTACAAGAAAGGTTTTTCGAGTTAGTTATGTTACCAGGGAGAGATCTGAGTCCGGGCACCCCCACCCCATGCACCCCACACCTTGCTCCTTGGTTCTTGCCTTGCTTGCAAGAGACCCATTCAAATGAGAGACAAACACGCAAAGTGGAAATGAGACAGCAAGTTTATTTACGAAACACACTAGCACAAATCTGCAAGCAGGCACCCGGGTAGTCTGAATGTCTCATGTATAAAGGAAATAAAGTTGTTAGTAAGTTTGTTCTATACACTTGAGCCGAGGCTACAAGTGGACATTCAGCTAATCTGAGTGCTCCAACTATTGGGGTTCAGGGGTTACATACCTTAGTCAGCTTTTAGGTTCCCCTCCTTGTCCCCCCTTCTAAACCTTGGGAATAATGTACAGCTACAAAGACTTTCTTTCTCAGCCAGTAAAGGCTCTTTGTCTTGGTGTGGTTGCTACGGAGTCTCCTTTCCCAGCGCGGAGTCTCACTGAGTCCTCCCCTCCCCCCCCCCGAGCTATCTTTGCACGTTGTGTTCAGAGCGCCCGGCCATCTCATCGGACCAGGACCAGGCTCGGGACTGCTGGGTCAACGGCGAGACAGGCCTCTCCCCTCCTCCCTGCCTTGGTTTACTACCTATCCTCCCTACCAGTTATGTCGAAGAACCTGTTACCCAATGATAGATTTCATATTGGAAATGACACTGCTCTCCCCCACGACTCAAACAAACCGATTTTTAGAAAACCTGTAACAGATCCTTGCCATTTCCGTTTGCTGATGTAAATGGAAAAGTACTGGCCACAATTCCATGTCCCTGGTGTGCCGCTGTCTGTTGTGAGCTCTTAAAAGCCAAAGATGGACCACATGTGAGCAGACTGAGATGGGGGCACTGTTTAGGACTCCTGGGTGGTCATTAAACATCCTGGTTCCAGGCCCTCCATTCTCACCCTGTTTGACTATGAGGCCTCTTCCCTCCCCTCCCAGCTCTGATCTGTCAGCCTCTGCTGAGCCAGGTGGCAGTTGGGCTTATGGGAAGAAGCTGGTACCAGTGAGGCCTCAGGCTGTGTGGGGAACGGGTCCCCTCTCCACAAGCTGGGGAGTACCTGGAAATTTGCACCCTGAGGACTGTGATCTGGAGGAGAGCTTAGTCCTTAGAGGTGTGAGTGGGGCAAGGAGAAAGTCTGGCATTGGTGTGAATGGGCGTCAGGAATGCCAAATGAGTTGTTTAACCCCTTCCTGCCCTGGATCTAGGTGAGTATGAGGGGTGGGCTCGGAGGGCAGAACATCTGGCCAAAGACAAATATTATCAAGCCTTAAGAATTTGAACTTGCCCAGGACTTGACATCCCTTTTTTCTTTCCTACTTCTCCTTTTGGGACAGGAATGTGTATTTTATACCTGTCCCACCATACATTTTGGAAAGATATAACATGCTTAATTTCACAAGTTCACAGTTGGAGGGCAATTTGCCTGCCTATGTGGACATGAATTTTGGGGGGCTAGCTGCAGAATACTCTGGTCTGAACGCTTGTGCTCTGCCCAAATTCATATGTTAACTTCTAACTCTCATGGTGATGGCATTAGGTGATGGAGCCTTTGGGGGGCGATTAAATAAGGAGGACCAAGCTCTCATATGTGGGATTAGTGCCCTTATAAAAGAGACCTCAGAGAACTCCTTTGTCCCTTCCTGCAAATCAGGACATGGTGAGAAGGCCGCAGTCTGTGAACCAGGAAGCAGGTGCTCACCAGACACCAAATCTGCTGGCACCTTGACCTTGGACTTCCTGGACTCTAGAGCTGAGAAATAAATATTTGTTTTTGTAAAGTCACCTAGTTTATAGTATTTTGTTATAGTCCCAAATGGATTAAGACAATAACCCCGTGATGCTGTAGATCTTCAGAAGAATTTTGATTCTTCATTATATATTTTGGTGAAAATTTGCATCCTAAACATGGTCATGCAGTGATCAAAGCCACAGAGAATAATTAAAAGGTGCTAAAATTATCCTTGACATTTGGGAGCCAATTTATATGTTGCTCTGGTTTGAAAATGTTAAGGTCAGTCAAAATTCTTTCATTTTCTGAGGAAAACATAAAATTAAGACACATGGATGAACCAAGGTATAAATGTTAAAGGATCATCTCTGGGAATCTGCAAAAGATCAAAAGAAGGAAGATAGTTATTCATAAAATGTCATTATATTGAGCAAACAAAACAGCAACAGACTGGTAGATAGAACAAACTGTTGGCTGTCAGATGGAAGGAAGTTTCGGGGGCTGGGTGAACAAGGTGAAGTACAAAACGGCAGTTACAAAACAGTCACGGGATGTAAAGAACAGCATAGAATATAGTTGATAATATTGTAATAATTATGTGCGGTGTTAGGCAGGTACTAGATTTATCTTTGGGGTCATTGTAAGTCATATAAATGTCTAACCGCCATGCTGTACACCTGAAACTAAGACTATATTGAATGTCAACTGTAATCGAAAAATATGAAACAAAACAAAGCAAAAAAACATTAAATAGGTCAAAGAAGAAAATGTGTTTAATGATGGCAATAAAATAAAAGCTTCTGAAATTCAGAGCCATTAAAATAAAATAAATAGTATAACTCAGACCAAAAGAGGTCTGCACTCTGCTGGTGCATCCGTCTGGCCCGTTGTCTCTGCCCCTGTGTCCTCCTGGAACACAGTCACGCACCGGAGGTGCCGCCAGCCTCCTGTCACCACGGGACTGACCGGAAGTCACACTCTAGGGAGAGTGAGCAGGGGCCGGGAAGCAGCCTGCGGCCCCGGTGGCATCATGGGGCTGCCCTGGGCTCCAGAACTTGGTTTTGTTTCAGAAACATGAATTTCTTTTTTTAATTAAAAAAAGTGTTATATGAAAAAAGTTGTAATTCAGAAGAAAAAATTAAAAAAAACCAAGTCAATGTCCTTTTATTCTTACCAAAATAATATATTTTTCATATTTCTTTCAAACTTTGAGCCATAAATCTCCTCATTCTCATAAACTTATGTCTGGGATAAAGTGCATCTTATTCTAAGCCTTGTAATTTCAAAAGGCATAAAGTGCGATCTAATTTCACACCAGACTCATTTAGGGACACAGTAAGCAGCTGAATACAGGAATAATCTCTTATGATAGTTGTAGATATATTTTTTAGCAGCTGGAAAATGAAACTATGTTTTTTTAGTGTGTGCCCAATGACTTGATATTATCATTTAAATTCTTTATATTAGTTTGCTTAACAGATACTTTCCTGATAATTGACCAGATCAGAAATCTATTTCATCTAATTTAGTTACTGAAGTAATTAAAATACCACACCAACTGTGTTTTGACCAAACGTTTGAAGAAATAACCAACATGTCCATTTGCTCTGAGCACTGACTCCATGGACTGGGCTTTTCTTTGGGGCTGGAAACAATGAAACCATCATTTAAAGAGGTTCACTCACTTTGTAGTTGCTTTGAAGCATATAGGAAGTAGCAAGTGGAGGAAAGATGAGAACTTTCACTGGGAAAAAAATACATCTGCCCTTTAATTTTGCCACACTCAGCAGATTCATACCGAGCACCTGAATGTCCATGTAGAGGGGGACTACCACGGGAGCCTGTCCTTACCACCCGTGCCTCGTCAGTAAACTGATCCATGCAGGTCATCCCGATCAACTCCCAGTTAGCTCAGGAGGCGCTCAGCTTTTTAGGGTGAAGGTCTCGGTCAACCCTCCATCCCTTCAGGCAGCAGTCGCTGCATCAGATATGGCAAAAAACACAGAGGATCCCAAGAGCATGTCAGCCTTACCTAATCTCTGAGAAGGAGGGCAAAAGGCCGTCAGAAGTGCATGGTTCATTTAGGACTACTAGCTTGTGCACTCGCACACGCTCACGTACACACTCACCTCTTCGGGCTTTGTAACCCTCCTAGTAGAGTGCATCTGAATGGCCAGCATCTATACCCCCATGCTGATTCGTGTGTGGGGTCCTCCTCAGGACATCAGGATAGCAGGGCAGCTGAAAACTGTTGTTCTCTTGCCCAGGTCAAGAAGACCAAAGCCCTTGGTGCCCTCTAGGGTATTTCAACTTGGCCTTTAGACCAGCAAGAATTCAACCAGTGTGTTGCAGAATTTTTAAAGACATGTAACACTGGACTATTTGGTCAGCGGGGGCACTGACCTCTTTCAGTCAGGTATTGCATGTTTAAAAATTCTTATGGTACACCAGTGTGCTGTGGCACACCTGTTGGAAATTGCTGCCCTAAACCATTTGCGTTTAGCTCAAACCCACAACAAAACAGCACAACCTTTGTAGCTGAGCTTGAAAGGCAGCGAGGTGTTTGCCTCTGAGAGTGGCCTGTTGAAGTTTTCATATGTGCCAACTTCTCTGGCGCGTGTTGGGTGCTTTTGAATCAACAGTGTGGGGGCATCGTATATGTATAATGTCCCCACACTGGGTGCACTGGTCCTGGGGTTAAGGTCAGCTACTACCTGTGTTTTGCCCAGGCCACGCTGCCTAAGCTGTAAAGCAATCTGAAATAGCTACTACTTGTGCTGGGCTTGGAGATTCCCAGGCAAAGCCAAGTTGTGAATCTAGGTTGGCTACTGCTAGTGCAGGGCCAGGGGCTCACTGAAGCCAGCTGCTCCATGTTTGACAGGATTTAGGAAGTTGTGAAGCATGGGCTGAGACCAGCCATTCATATGGAAAAGCAGCTTGGTGGGCACATAAGTTGGGTGGGGAAGAGTCTCTGGGGATCTCCAAGTCCGATTAAACAGTGGTAGCCAGGTTGATGGAGTCTCAGATAAGGTACCAGCTTACCAGGTCTGTGGGAGGAGGGTTTAGAAAAGGGACAATGATCTCTGCTTGCCTTGATTCCAGACACTTCAGTTTCTCCCTGTATACCACTGGTGATTTTCAAGCTACGACCCCAGTCCTGGAGCTCAGAGGGAGTGTAAGTCTGAGTGTGGGTTCTTTAAGAGGGACTGCTTGGGGCTCCAGAAGTTTCTTCCACCAACTCAATCCCTTATGGATTTTTGCAGCCAGAAGTTGTGGGGACTTATTTTTTTGGAACTGGAACCCTGGGCTGAAGGTCCTGGTGTTCGGCTAGGACTCCTCATTCTCGAGATATCCCTCCTGAATTTTTATCCACCACATGCAGATGTGGGACCAGCCCAATCCATGTCTGCACCCTTTCTACCCGTCTGGATGGAGGTAGTTCCTTTAATTCTGTAGCTGTCAGACTTCCATTCAACTCGATTTCTGATGGTTCTGAGTGGTGGTTGTTCTATATTTTAGTTGTAATATTGATGTGGTTGTGCGAAGAGGTGAGCCATGTCTGCCTACACCGCCATCTCGACTGCAATCCCTTTGGGAGCATTATATTTTGAATAATTCACCTATGTTTCTTGTACTAATTTTTCTTCTTTCTTTTTTCAAAGCAGTCTGGTCCTTGGTCTGTGCTGAGGGCCTTAGTAGAGAGATGGGACAAAAGGGCTAAAGCAGATCAAGACCGTCCCAGGCTGTGGTTTTCCTCTGAAGCAAATGCAGAGGAAAATGTGGAGTGGGGGAAAGGAGGGGTTTCTCTGAGGTGAGGAGGGGACGGGAGAGCAGAGAGGTCTTCCATCCTATTTGGAGCAGAACTGTCAGGGGTATGGCTAGATGCCAAGAGGCAGGGTTGTGTCAGGACAGACTTTAGAGGTATCCCTGGCCAAAGTCTGCTGCAGAAGTGAAGATAAGGGCTATTCATAGAGAGAGTCTTACCTTCCTCTGCACTTCAACCTACTCCTAAGAAAGAGAGGTAATTTCCTGAAAATCCGAGGTTAAAGTTGCTATCTCTCTTGGCCACATGTGGGCTCAGAATAGCACTTAAGTTGGAGAAGATGTGTTTTTTGTACACTTGTGTTTGAGAATATTTGCCGAAGTCTATACAGGCCAGTTAGATCTCAGGGCTTCCAGGGAGCGTGGGTCAATGCCTCTTATATAAGTGGCTACGAACACCTCAGAGCGAATCAATCCTCAGTGAGAAACTTGTTTGAAAGCCCATTCTGACTTGGGGAGCATGTGAGGAGACTCAGAGAGCAAGAAAGAATTGAGCTGGGAGGACGTGCAGGATAGGTGCGTGAAGAAGGCTCAGGGCTGGTGAAATTTACCTACAACTCCACTTTTATCTCATGGTGGCACCGAGCATCACGAACCAAACTGTTTGACTTTTTGTTTGATTTAAATATGTTGCATGATCTCTCTCAAGAGTGAAGACTCTACTTGTACTTCTGAAGGCAGTGAGCCCCACTCAGCCATAAGTTGACTCCCCCCACCCTTCCCCCCACCACCCCCACTGCCCCATCTCCCTTTGGGATCTGCAATTTCGAGAAGTAAGCAAATTCAGGGGACTTTTATTATTTCTTGAAGGTGTAGGTTGTTATGAGCTGACCTGTGCTCCCCTCCAATTCATATGTTGAAGTCCTAACCCCTAGAACCTCAGTATGTGACATATTTGGGGATAAATTCTTTAGAAAGGCCATTTAGTTAAAACAAGGTCTGTAGAGTGTGCTTATAAGAAAAGGAAATTAGGACACACACAGAGACATCAGACATGTGCACACACAGAAGGATGATCGTGTGAGGACCCAGTGAGGATGGCCATCTGCAAGCCAAAGAGAAGCCATTGAGAAAAATCAAACCTTGATCTCAGACTTCCAGCCTCTAGAACTGCGAGCAAATAGATCTCTGTTGTTAAAGCCAGCCCACCTGGAATTCTGTTATGGCAGCCCTAGAAGCTGAGAGAGGGGTCTTGACTTCTTACCTTGGATGAATAGAAGGCTATGGGATTTTGGGAATGCACCAAAGCGACATAAAACACTCCTGGCATTTCAGTGACAGAAGGGATTTTGTAGACATCTGGGCTCCAAGAATAAAGCATGTCTGCCGGGGAGTATTTCAGTGCCTCTAGGGCACCTAATGCTGTGCCTGGGATAAATGCTCCTTCAATCTACAGGCAAACATTTCACAGTTTATAAGCATATGATGTTAGTCAAAAAAAGTATTCCAATGTGATGAAAAATGGAGCTCTGAACCACAGCCGGCAGTTCTTAAAAGCACTGCGGGGAAATTTACAAGCGTCTTTCAGGATCTGGTGCTTGTCATCCTGCCTGGCCTCATCCTTAGCTCTTCTTGCCCACCTAGCCTACACTGCAGGACTTCAACCCTTGCCAAGTTCTGGGCGATTCTCCAAACCCACCATATTCATTCAGACCTCCAATTCTTTGTGAGGGCAGTTTCTCCTGACTCTCTTCCCTGCTTCCCACCTCAGCCTGTCCACTTGGAAAACTCCTAGTCTTCCTCCAAGTTCCCGCTGAAGAATAACTGACACTTCTTGGAGCCTCCTGAGTCCTCCTGCCACCGCCCTGGGTGGATTTATGACCTGCTTCCTTGGGGCTCACTGCATGTGAACCCCCATCAGGATGGCACTCAGGATATTTTCCTTGTTCACCCCTCTCTCTCTCCCTCCCTCTCTCTTTCTTGCTCTTGCTTCACTTCCTCTCTCACTGAGCATCCCGAGGCCTGGCCTCCTTGTATTCTGTTCTTAGCATGATGCCTGGCTAAATTCTCAATAAATGCCTGTTGAATTAGATGAAAAAGAAGCTAATATTATAGGAACATGAATTAGAATAAGTGAAACCAGGATACTGTAGTTATCATAATACCTGGGTTTCTTTACTTCCTTTTATAAATTATGATGGAGAGTAGATCAGTTTTAAACAAGGTGGGTTGGAAGAAATATTTTTATTAAATTAAATTTTTTTGTTAAAAGCCATGTTAAGTTCTGTTTACAAGCTATTATGCTCTTAGGAAAAAAGGTTTAAGGTTAAAAAAATTGAAAGAGAGCTACACATTGCATTTTTTTGAATTATAAAATTACAGAATAAAGTAAACAAATTTAAATGCTAAATTTGGATATTTCCAATTGCTAGTCCCTAAAGGAAAGGATCAAAATCCAAGAGTTCCAGTCTAAGACACTTCCAGTTTTCTTTCCTTTCCCAATAGGACAAATGTAGGGTTTTCCTGATTATAACATTTCCCCTTTTGCCTTTGCTTAAGTGAGGGGTGTCAAACTCATTTTCACCAGGGGTCACATCAGCCTCATAGTTCCCTTTAAAGGGCCAAATGTAATTTCAACTCCTTAACAGTTAAGGAGTAGTTACACTTATACAGTCCTAAAATTATTTTGACCCTTTGAAGGCAACCATGAGGCTGATGTGGCTCCTGATAAAAATGAGTTTGACACCCCTGGTTAAGTAATAAAGAGGCAGGAACACGCTGGTAGGAGGGGATAGGAAGGGGAAGAAGAGGTGGGGCCTGAGGCAAGCTGTGGTTGTCAAACTTTACAGACTTAAGATGAATTTCAGGTGCAGGCAAATATGCAGACTTACAATGGAGAAGCCTGGGCCTGGGTAGGCACAAGAATCCACATTTCCAAGAAACACTATAGATGCTTTTGTTGCAGAGTCTGAGGGCCACATTTTGAGAAACACTGAGGGACCAATTAAATTGTTCCTTAGAAAGTCCGTTGGCTAATCTAGGCAAACGAGCTCCTTAGGACTTAGGAAGGGAGGAAGTTGTTCGCAGATGAAACCATCATGTGCGTCAGATTTGATGCCAACCTGCTCAAGCTGTCCAGCTCCTCAGATCCAGGCTGAGGACCGGTGGCCTCACCTCACCTGGGTGCTGGTTGGAAGGTCTGGGCGAGCTGATGGAGCTGGCCCGTTGGCCCCACTTTGAGTAACAAGGCTAGGGGGAAAATAACAAAGCTACACCAACAGCTGGAAAGGTTTTAACTTAAATTTTAAAAAGATTTTGGGTGTGTTAATTTATTTACTTGTGAAATAAAAATCAGAAATTCAGTAAGAGGAGAAAAATTGTTTTTAAGCATTTCTTTTCCCCTTACATTTCTCTAAATTGTTCAGTCTACTTACATTCAATATTAATATGAATACTAATGTAACTATATGATTATGTATTTATATAATATTCCCTAAGTATGAACATTAATTCATGTTCATTGAAGAAAAATTAGAAGGCATGGAGAATTATAAAGCGGAATATATCACACATATTTCTGCCACATAAAGATAATCATTGTTAACTTTTTCTTGAATTTTCTTTCAATTTTTATCTGGTTTTTTTTTTGTGTGTGTGTAATATTGATATATGAGATGTAGTGCAGTATACTTGTACCCAGTATAAACAACATTTGGAGAACTCTGGGAAATCATATTCTGAATGGAATCGACAACAGATCCCCGTGGGGTGGTCTGGTACCACGCACCTGCCCAGTGTCCAGACCTGGGTTTGTGCTGAAAGGAGCATCCATGAAGATGTCAGTCCTAAGGACCCGTGCCAAGAAAAAATACATGACGGAAAATACTATTTACTAAAAATAGACCTTTACTACAATTTTATGCCTGTTCCTGGTTCTTTCACTGGCAGGATCAGATTGATCATTATTTACAGCATGGAAAATGTGTTCTTGTGCACACTGCACACTATGAATACAGTGAACACCATGGTCCCGCTCTACCTTGGAGCCCCAGTCAGGCAGTCGACTTTCGTCTCAGAACAGGAGGCTCCGTAAACAACATATGGATGGGGCTCACCTTCCTCCTTCTCCCCATCCATATGCGTCAGGTAGCCTCCAAGAAGAGAAATCAGGAGTGAAAAAAAAAAGGCATTTCCCCCACTGGTGGTCTGATCACCTGGGTCCTGGAGATGAGCACAGCTCCCACCCCATGGCTGAAGGCCTCGCCCTGCTTCTCCTACAAGGGGCCACGGTGATCACAGCAGCAGGAGTACCAGTGCAGACACAGGGAGAAGGTCTATTGGTATCTGAGCCCTCTTCTCCAGTATGCAGTTATTGGGATGGGTCAGTGTGTGTCCCTCCTGGTTGGTAAACACCTATGGCCCCAAGGAGTCCCTGGTTCTCCCCCAGACCTCTGTCTGCACCCCCAGCACTCATGACTGAAGGGTTAACACCGGGCCCAGCAGAGCTGCTCTGCAGGTATCTGTTCAGATTGATGAGCATCCCTGCCCAAGTGTAACCTTAAACCAAAGTAAAAACATCCTTTATATGAAATATCCGGTAGTTGACAGGCTGGTGGTCCTTTGTAGGCTTTTGTAATCTGGAAGAGATGATTGGTTACAAAGAAATATAAGTTTAGGGACAGTAATAAAAAATTCCATGCTGGGCTTGCCTCTTCTTGTTTGCACCAAAGTCTGCACATTCACCTTGAGTGAGATTTGTGCTTCGTACAAGCTGCCGGTCATGCTTTTCAAGGGAGGTGCTTAAAGGCAGCTGCTAGCTGTGCTCTGGGACGCTGTGTTTTTGGAGTTGCTTTTTAAATTAGGAAGGGGCTAGTCCATATTCATATACTTATGTACATAGGCATGTACACGGGTAGGTGTATATCTACACATATACACACATGTAGATATGTGTGTATGTATGTGCATGCATGCATGTATGTTTACCATGCCTTTTTCCAAATTATTTGATAGGCTGTCTCAGTATATTGCATCAGCTTTCCTGCTGGCATAGACTGGGTAGAGCTGGAAATAATCATACTAATGCTAGGTGTAAGAATTATTATTAAAAGTAGAGTAATCTTTTACTATTAGGAGTGTTATTATCTCCACTGCTCTGGAGAGAAAACCAAGGCACCGAGGCAGTGAGGATCGACTTGTCCACAGCAGGCAGCGACGGAGCAGGAGCAGCAGCCCCGGCGTGCTTCATCCCAGAGCCTCTGCTGTTACCACGCTGTGGGAAGTCAGGCTCTTCAACAAAGACGAGTGATGAACACAGGCATCTCTTTCACTCTTTTGGAAGAGCAGAAGCAAATGCTAATAAATGCTTTGTTTCTTGAATGGGCACCACCAACCAGCCCACACATTTAGGACTTATACCTATCTGAATGTATTTGGTTGGCCAAAAAGTTCATTTGGGTTCCCCCCAGATAAGATGGCTCTAGTAGCACTTAGTTGTCTTGAACTTCATTTGAAACAATTTTGTTAGATTGTATTGTGACAGCTGTCATATCAGCATGCATTTAAAAAACCTTATCGAAATTGGTGAATTTTTGTGTAGCCATTTTAATATTGAAGATGGGAGAAAATAAGTGAGGTTTTCAACATATTATGCTTTATTATGTCAAGAAAGGTAAAAATGCAACAGAAACGCCAAAAATAAAAAAAGATTTGCGCAGTATATGGAGAGGGTGCTGTCACTGCTTGAATGTGTCAAAAGTGCTGCGAAGTTTCGTGCTGGAGATTTCTTGCTGGACGATACTCCATGGTCAGGTAGACCAGATGAAGTTGACAGCGATCAAATTGAGACATTAATTGAGAACAATCAATGTTCAACCATGCAGGAGATAGTCGACATACTCAAAATATCCAAATCCATAAAGTTACTGGTGAAAATGAAAAAAATGTGTCTTCTACTTTACAGAAAAAACTAAACGGACTTTTTGGCCAACACAATTGTTGCCTTTTCCTGGCAGAGATAGTAAGAACACTCACCCAGTCCTCCCATCTTTCCTTTGGGTTTTTCCTGATGACTGGCTGAAGATGGGCCATTAGAATTTGGCAGACATTCTAAAAATAAATATTGGAATGACATCAGAATAAAAGGCACAGGGAATAGTAAAATATTCAATATTTAAATTAAATCAAATGTGGACTGTCGGTTTGTGAACCTGCTTCCTAGTCCTCTAGGCAGGGTACTTAAACTTGACCAATGTGTAAAACCCCTTTGAAAGAAACAAATGTTCTGGTGGATCTTGCATTGTTAAAATTATTATTATATTTTATTGATTATGCTATTACAATTGTCCCATTCCCCCCTTTTCCCCTCCCCCCCAGCCCCCACATAATCCCTCAGGTAATACTCACCCTGTTGTCCATGTCCACGGGTCATGCATATGTGCTCTTTGGCTACTCTGTTTACATCCTCATGACTGTTCTGTAACTACCAAATTGTACTTCTTAATCCCTTCAGCTTTCTCACCCACACCACTGCCCCCGCTCATCTGACAACCATCAAAATGTTCTCTGTATCCATGATTCTGTTTCTTTTCTGCTTGTTTATTTTGTATTTTAGATTCAATTATTGATAGATACGTATTAATTGCCATTTTATTGTGCATATTTTTGATCTTCTTTTATTTATTTTTTATTCTTATTTATTCTATTACAGTTGTCCTAATTTTTCCCCCTTAGCCCTCCTCTGTTCTGCCCACCCCCTTGCACGCATAGTCATTCCCCACATGTTGTCCATGTCCATGGGTCATTCATGTATGTTTTTTTGGCTGTTTCCTTCCCTTTCTTTCCACCATTTCCCCCTCCCCCCTTTCCTCTGGCAGCTCTCAGTCTGTTCCCTATTTCAATGTCTCTGGTTCTGTTTTGCTAATTAGTTTATTTTGCTTGTTAGATTCCTCTTATAAGTGAGATCATATGGTATTTTTCTTTAACCAACTGGCTTATTTCCCTTAGCATAACAATCTCCAGTTCCATCCATGCTGTTGCAAAGGGTAGGAATTCCTTCTTCTTTCTTTCTGCTGCATAATATTTCATTTTGTAAATGTACTATAGTTTTTTAATCCATTCATCTACTGATGGACACTCAGGCTGTTTCCAACACTTGGCTATTGTGAATAATGCTGCTATGAACATTGGGTGCATAAGTTCTTTTGAAATGATGTTTTGGGACTCTTACCCTTTAAATCCTCATATAATGCCAGTTTGGTGGTGATGCACTTCTTTAACTTTTTGTGTGTGTGCATCTGGGAAGCTTTTTATCTGTCCTTCAGTTCTAAACTATAGCTTTGCTGGGTAGAGTAATCTTGGCTGTAGGTCCTTGCTTCTCATCACTTTGAATATTTCTTGCCAGGCCATTCTAGCCTGCAAAGTTTCTTTTGAGAAATCATCTGACATTCTTATGGGACCTCCCTTGTAGGTAACTAACTGCTTTTATCTTGGTAATTTTAAGATTCTCTCTTTGTCTTTAGCCTTTGGCATTTTAATTATAATGCATCTTGGTGGGGGCCTTTTTGGGTTTATTCTGTTTGGGACTCTCTACTCTTTCTGGACTTGTATGTCTATTTCCTTCACCATCTTAGGGAATTATTTTCTTCCAATAGGTTTCCAATTTCTTGCTCTCTTCTCCTTCCAGCAGCTCCAGGAAATGAATGTTGGTAAACTTGAACTTATCCTAGGGGCTCCTTACACTATCTTCATTTTTTTGGATTCTTTTTTCTTCTTGCTGTTCTGCTGGGTTGTTTTTTGCTTTCTTATATTCCAAATTGCTGGTTTGATTCTTGGCTTCATCCACTCTACTGTTGATTCTCTGTTAATGAGGGGCCTCCAAACCCTGGGCCATAGCCTGTTAGAAACCAGAACACAAGGGAACCTTCCTGTCTGAGATCTGCCTCCTGACTCTGTTCTCCCTGCTGCTCCCTCCCACCTGGTCCACAGCAGGAAGTGAGGGGCAGCAAGCAAGTGAAGCTCTCCTGAGCTCTAATTCCTGTTCCCCCACCCCCACCTGAGCTCTGCCTCTTATCTGTCCTCCCCCCCCCCGCCCCCGCCGTCCTTGGAAAAACTGCTTCTTGGTGCCAGAAAGGTTGGGGACTACTGCTGTAAATTATTCTTTGTTTTAATTAGTGTACCCTTCACTTTGGACTGGTTCCTAAATTCATTTTTATGGATTTTATGCCCTTTTTTATGCTGTTGAAGTTCTCTCTGAGTTCATCTGCTCTGCCCTTGAGTTCACTGAGCATACTTATAACCAGTGTTTTGAACTCTCCATCTAGTATCTTGCTTGTCTCCATTTTGTTTAGTTCTTTACTAGAATTTTGTCTGTTCTTTCATTTGGGCCATGTTTCTTTGTTTCCTCAATTTGGCAGCCTCCCTGTGTTTGTTTCTCTGTATTATGTAGAGCTGCTACATCTCCTAAGCTTTGTAGAGTGGCCTAATGTAGTAGGTGTCCTGTAGGGTCCAGTGGCACAGCCTCCCCTATCACCCAAGCTGGTACTTGAGGTGTGTGCACCATGTGGGTTGTGTACACCTTCCTGTTATAGTTGAGCCTTGATTGCTGTTGGCATGTCCAAGGTCAGCCACCACCTGTGTTCTGCCCAAGGTCCCACAGCATAAGCTACAAAGTGATCTCAGGTGGCTGATACTTGTGCTAGGCTTGGAGGTGTTCTGGTGAGACCAAGCTGTGAACCAAGGCCGGCTGCTGCTAGTGCTGGGCCTGGGGCAACTTAGCAAGAGATATGGGGTTCACTGAAGGCAGATGCTTCTTGTTTGAGTGAATTGAGGAAAATCCCTCAATTCCTGCTGGTTTTTACAGCTGGAAGTTATGGCAACTTCACTTCCTTCCGGCACTGGAACCTAGGGCTGGGGGTCCTGGTGTGAGTCTGGGACCCTGTGTTCCTGAGATATCTCTCCTGATTTTTATCCACCACTAGCCCATTCCACATCTGTACCCCCTAACAGTGTTGATGTAGTTTGTTCTTTAATTCCATATTTGTAGCACTTCCATTTAGCTCGATTCCTGACAGTTCTGAACAATGGTTGTTCTATAGCTTAGTTGTAGTTGTGTGAGGAGGCGAGGTGTGTTGGCTTATGCCACCATCTTGACTCAAAGTCAAGGATGATCTTTAATTTAGTTGTAATTCCAGTTTGGTCCTGGGAGGAGGTGAGCGTAGCTTCCACCTCCTACCTACACCCTAATAACACTTAAAACTGAACAGAAGCTATTAAAATTATAATGGTGTGTTAAGAAAAATTATCCAAGACTTGGAAAGAAAGGCAAAAGAATGACTATATGTCCTTTGTGTGTCATATTGGAACATACTAGCAGACCCACCCAATGATTCTTATGGGGAACATTGCTTTGAGTTATTATTTACTATTGATTAGAGCCTAGAATCTATGGAATTACATGAAAATATGTGATTTTTTTCCAGTAATGAATTAAATTATTATTTTTTCTTTATTTTAATTACCATTCTTGTAGTTTTCTGTCTTTTACTCCCATCCCAGCCCGCTGCCCCAGTCCTCCCCACCTCCCTCCCATTTCCACCCTCCCTAGTTTTTGTCCATGTGTCTTTTATACTTGTTGCTCTAAACCCTTCCCCTTTTCCCCTGACATTCCCTCCCCTCTCCCCTCTGGTGACTGTCAGCCTGTTCCCAATTTCAGTGTCTTTGGTTATATTTTGCTTGTTTGTTTGTTTTGTTGATTAGGTTCCCGTTAAAGGTGAGATCATATGGTATTTGTCCTTCATTGCCTAGCTTATTTCGCTTAGCATAATGCTCTCTAGTTCCAACCATGCTGTTGCGAAGGGTAGGAGCTCCAGAATTAAATTATTTTTGCTCTCAAAGTTCCCAGTTTTATTCTTTGCAAGATATTAACCAGTTGAGTATCTAAACTGGAAATCTTTCATCGTTCTTCCAGTGCCTGTTGACTCAGCCTTTTAAATTTACCTTCATTTAGTTGTACCATTTTGCTAGTTCCCTTGTTAGTGAGTTACAGAAATCTTTGACATGCGCTTACTTTAGATTTGCATGAGAATCAAGTTTTTTTTCCTTTTTTTTATTCTCTTTTCCAGATTTATTGAGATGTAGTTGACAAATAACATTGTTTTGGTTTTCACTGTACAACATGCTGATTCAATGTGTGTACATTGTGAAGTGATCACCACAATAAGTTTAGTTAACATCTCTCACTTCACATCGAGAGAACCAAGTTTTTAATATTTTCATATTACTTATGCGGGTTTACAGATTTTAATTTTCTTCTTTATATTTTTCTGATTGTCAAATGTTCATTAAAGGACATATTTCACTTTTGTAATAAGGAAGAACAAATATGTATTGTACGTGCATACATGTGCATTTTGTATTGATTTCTTAGTCCCCACTTGGCCCTGTTCCCAGTGAAGAGCCTACTTCCCCCAAGACTTCTAAAAGTGACTTTGCAGCTGACTGGGTTGACTGTCACTCTGATATCAAATCTGATAATACATCTGTCTTCTTGCTGCACTCGGAAACCTCAGAGAGCGCTCAGGAAAAAAGCCCCTTTCATAAAACTGGACCGTGAAATACAGGGAGGCAGGACAAATGGCCTCTGCTGCCCCCTGTTGGTGGGTTGCTGTTAACCCTAAACATTTTATTTAAAAAATTGAAGAATGCCTTTCAATTTCAGAATTTTTATCCAGTTTCCATTAGCGAAGGAGGTGCTCATTCAGGCATTTGTGCTCAGTTCCCACTAAAGAAGTCAGTCCTATGCCCATCTCACCTGAAGGTGGAAATGGATTTTGTCAACCTTGCGTTCTGCCAGCATCACAGATTAGTTTTGGGGGAGCATCACAACACCTCTTCTATGTGTCCCGTGGAGTTTTAGTCCTGGTCCTGCCACCCATTCACTGTGAAAGCATATTGAAATAATTACATTTCTTTGCGTCTCGATCTTCTTACCTATACAATAAGCGTATCAGTCTTTTTCAATGACATGATTTGTGATTCTAAGGATCCTACTAGGTTTAGAACATTTGAAGAGGGATAAGAAAATAATGCACTGTTCTGAACTTCTGAATAAAGCAGATCAACATTGAATCTGCTACTATTGTTTTAACCCAGGCATGTATAACATGTTTGCTGCAAATTCTATTTTTGTGATGTTGAATGTGATTCAAGATAAAAATAAAGCAACTAAAACCAAACAGATGAAAGTGGACATGATGCATTTCTTAATCTTGTACCTTTCTGGTGACAGGAATAAAAACAGACACTAGGACTTGTTCTGGCTTACAGTTTGCATTTGTTGCTCCAGCAAGAAAATGATCCTTTAAAGCAATTTGCAGTGTTTCTTCTGTTAAGAAAAAAAAAGCCTTTCATTTAAAGTTACCATATACTACTGAACTACATTATAGTTCATCAAATCCAGTAGTATCCTTCTTATTAAAATGCATTGTAAAGTTAAAATCAAATTGAAAAGTAGTCATACACATTGTAATAGAAATTGAAGAGTAGCTAGACATACAGTGATAGAACAAAATAATCAGTCTTTCTGATTCCATTCTGCTTGAGGCTGCCCAGTTCCCACAACACATCAAGTCAGCAACTTCTGCTTAGACCTGCACACTGACGCGCTGATCATTAAAAGAATCTTGCCTGCAGCCTAGACATTACTAAAACAATCTCCCTGCTCAAAAATTCCTCCCCAAGGAGATAAGGAAGGTATGTACAGAAATAATGATTGTTTATCAAAGAATTTATAGGAACCTTGTGACCGAGACCACGGCAAGCAGAGTTTGACATTTCACCATCACCCTTGCACCCTTGCTGGTGTCCAGATGTCTGTGATCACCAGTCACCTCTTGACAGCAAACCCCTCCTGTCCCGGACAGAAAAGAAGTCTGCATTCTGTATTTTCTCAAGATGGTTCTTTAGGACGCTAGTCTGCCATTTTCTTGGCTTGCTGGCTTTTCAAATAAAGTTACTTTCTTTGCCCCAACTCCCGTCACTTGACTTATTGGCTGTGCGCTGCAAACAGTTGGAGCTTTCACATGATTACAACCCCATCATGACTCTTCCCTGATCTGTTTATATCCTGAAGTATCTTGGGGCCCTGGCTTGGAAAAAATAGTCTGCCGGTGCTAACAGAGCAGAACTCTTCCAGCTAATGAGAGGTACCCTGCCAAGGTTACAATGAGTGATTTATAGGGCAGAGTGGTCTGAATCAGTGGGTAAATGTGGCAACAATGACAGCCAGATAGGTGTGTTGTGGAGGAGAGCATGTGGGGGAGTTTGAAGAGTTGAAATGCCTTTAGGGGGTTGATGGTGAACACAGGTGTATTGCTCATGAAAATAGTGATATCAGCAAACAAAATACCGATGACAGCAGTAACATCAATATGTGGGAGACAGCCATAATGCATGTGATTATTTTAAACCAAAATCCTGAAATGTGGACTGGCAAACGAACGTTACATTCCTTGAAGTAGTCACCTTGGAAGGGATTTCTCATTTATCTTAGTGGTGCTGTCCTCCTCGGGCACTTCGGGAACTCTTTGGAGGGATGTTCTTTGACAGCCTGTGCTCTCTGTGATGATAAATCTTTACTCTTTGAAGGTGGATTTGATTCGTGGAAGGAGGTGGAAGACATTGAGAAGCCAGCTTGATGGATAAAATAGTGGGTCAAATTGACTCATAAAATTTTTGGTCAAAATCAAGTGAAAAAGAGACTGATTTTTTGTGTGTCATTTGTGAACCAAGAAGTGTTCTGTTTTGTCTTCTGTTTCACCAGATAGGGGCACCTCTCCAGGCTGGTCCTATTGGAACTTTCTTTTCCAATTAATTTACCTGACAAGGTCAAAATAAAATGAGGTGTTTTATGTTTAATAGGTTCTTGACACAATGAATCTTTTCCCGAGGATCTCACTACAGTTACAATTTACTGATAAAAGGTACCAAAGTGTGAACTTTAGAAAAGTGAAGGATCTCTTTAGAGCCTAAACAGATAAGTCTAGGACAGCTAGTAAGTCATAAAGTTATTAAAGTAAATCTGCCACTAAAATAAAACTCTAGTCTCTGTTATATCATAGTTTTGTTGTATAACACTAATCATAAACTTATTGGGTCAGCCAAAAAGTTCCTGTGGTTTTTTTCACATGAAACAAAAGACACATTTTTCATTTTCACCAATAACTTTATTGATTTGGATATTTTGAGTATGTTGGCTATCTCCTGTGTGGTGTAACATTGATTGTTCTCAATTAATGTCCCAATTTTTAAAAAGATTTTATTTATCTATCTTTAGAAGGGAAGGGAAGGAGAATGGGAAAGAAATATCAATGTATGGTTGCCTCTCAAGCATTCCCTACTGGGAACTGGCCTGCAACCCAGGCATGTGCCCTGACTGGGAATCAAACTATGATCCTTTGGTTCACAGGCCCGCGCTCAATCCACTGAACTACACCAGCCAGGGCTAATGTCCCAATTTGATTGCAATCAACTTCAGCTGATCTACCTAACCATGGAGCATCTTCCAGCAAGAAATCTCCAGCCTGAAACTTTGCAAACCACTTTTGACACATTCCATCAGTCACGACATCTTCTCCATGCACTGCACAAATATTTTTTGTGTGTGTTTCAGTTGCATTTTTACCTTTCTTGAAATAATAAAGCATAATGTGTTGAAAATCTCACTTACTTTCTCCCATCTTCAATATTAAAATGGCTACATAAAAATTCACCAATTTTGATACATTTTTAAAAAATGCGTGCTGATATGACTGCTGTCACAACACAATCTAACAAAATTGTTTCGAATGAAGTTCAGGCAACGGAGTGCTACTAGAGCCATCTTACAGGACAAACCAAACGAACTTTTTGGCCTGCCTCGTATTTCAACTGCCGATGTTTTCTCTCTTGATAATGAGTGGATAAGTAGAAAGACAAGTTGAGATGCGTTCACTAGCGCTTCCTGATTAGCCGAAGCCTCTCATTTCCACCTACTAACCTCACGGCCCATGTGCTTTCAGTTCTATCCACAGCAAAAGGAAAAGCTAGTTCTGTATCCAATGACATAAATGAGGGGTTCATATTATCCCTCAGTTCTGTGTTCCCCATGTTTATAAAACCGGCATCAGTACTTATAAGGTGGTTCAGCAGCCCACCTTTTGAAACCATGTTGAGAATATAATCTCCTACACCCCAGACGAGGTTGGTGTCAGAAGTTGAACATCTGCTCAGAATATGACCTACTAAGGACTAAAAAATTAATCAGCAGTGTTGGGGCTTTTACTGTGAATGCTGAATTAAATAAACAATAGCGTTTCTTTTCAATCTAACAAGGTAATTAGAATTAAAAACCAACCAAACAAACACCAAGCATGGTGAATCCTTTCTTTAAAAATATTTATTTTTATTTTCTTTACAAAATAGAAACTGTGAAAATCACTTCATTGCCATCTATTTCTAATTTCTGACTCTAAGGGATTCAAATTATGAGTGATACATGAGAATTCATTCTGAAACTATGCATGTGTAGCTTGCATGATAGACAAGAAATGGTTGACCAGGGCAAGCTTGGGTGCTTGCAGCTGGGTGGCAGTAGCAGGGTGGGCTGTGTGTGTGTGTGTGTGTATCAAGGGGGTGGGGGGGTTATAGTCTGAGTGTGACCTCTCCAAATTCATATACTGGAACCCTAACCCCCAAAGATGATGGCATTAGCAGAGGGAGTCTTGGGAGAGGGCTTAGTTTATGAGGACGACCTAAGCACTTACAAATGGGATTAGTACCTTATGAAAGGGGCTCCAGTGAGACCCCTAGTCCCTTCCACCACATGAGGACACAGTGCGAAGGCAACAGCTATGAACCAGGAAGGGGGTATCACTAGAATGTGACCATGCTGGTGCCATGATCTTGGACTTCCAGCCTCCAGAACAATGAGAAATAAATTTCTGTTGTTTACAAGTGACCAGTCAGTGGCATTTTGTTGTAACAGCCTAAACCGATTAAGATTAAGAAGAGGAAGGGAAAAGGAGGATGAACAATGAGGTAAGGTGTGGGGTGAAGCAGGGTGTTTGAAAAGAGGGGACCAGGCAGCACCCCTGAGACAGGGATTATCTGCAAGGATTATTGGCAAAGCTTTTCTCCTCCCAGCAGGTACTGTGAACACTCCCCCCCCATCCCCCCTGCAGCTGACAGAAAGAGGAAATAGATGTGTGTGTTGGGGGGGTTGTCTGTGGGTAGTACACAGTCACAACCTTCTGTCTGAGGAAGCTGCTTCCTAGGGAAGGCCCTTGATGAGGATTTCATCTTCAAAGAATTCACTTTGAACAATGGAGGGCAGATAAGATGACCGAGATTGCTCGCACTGGTTAAAGGCCTTCCTAAGAGATGCAACCATTCTAAGGTAGGCAGCCTAGAATGTGAACCTTACAGGGTCCAGAAGAGGCCGGAAGAAATGCAAAATGAGGACTTAGACTGGGCGGCAGACACAACCCAATGATTCTCTTGTGCCGGGAGGCTGAAAGTTAACAAGGATAACTGCTGTGTTATCTTAGTTTATAGTTATTGATATGAATACTATATTTTATATGAATATTTTATAGCTATGTGTTATATATTATAGTTGTTACAATATAGAATTACCCTAGAATTTTGAGTAAATTGTGTTTTCTCATTTGTATTTGTTATCAGGTCAATTATTCTTTATAAATCCATTGGTTATCTTTATTAGGTAACAAGTTAAACAGCCCCCTGGGCGCTGTTAAATGTAGACCTTTCAGGACAAGATAGATCCTCAACAGACAATTTCAGACAAGATCTGGGTCATGGGTGGGGGCACCAGGAAGGCATTAATGGCCCTCCTTCCTTAAATCCTGATCATTTAAGTGGTTTATGCCACAAATACCTGAGATTAGGCAACCCCTATGACTCAGCAGGAAACAGTAGAAATATTGGAAAATACAACCTTTCCTTACTAGGGTGCCCACGCCCAGATGGTAGGGAAGAGAACATACTGCCATTTCCTGATCTATTGTCCAGCTCTCTGATGATTTACATCTGCGTCTTCTCCGGGAGCTTTGGGGTGACATCCTCCAGGATGTCCTGAGGCTGGGCCAGGCTAGGGATAGCCCTGAAAGGGAGACACCTTCATATTCTGTCAACCTGGAAAAGAATAAGGCATGAAGGGAAAGGAGGCTAGAGTGGGCATAAAATGCCACCTTTCTTGTTCCCAAATGTTGCCTATTTTTCTGATTATTTGAGTAGCATGCTTTTTGTACACTATCTTGTAAGTACAGAAAAGTAGGGAAAAGTGAATAACTTAGAATTCTTGAAAAAGTACTGAAATCATTAGGATCATTTATTGCTTCTGGGACAAAGACAGTGCTCCCTTACCAGGCGCTGTGTGGTCCACCTGCCTTCTCCCCTCACTCTCCAACCACGGCGTTGCTCCTGGTCTCTGGCAGTTGCCATGTCCCACGCCCACCATCGCTACCCAGTTATATCCACTTACCCTTCGATCTCAGCTGGGAGAAGCCTTCCCTAACCTCCACTAAAGTCAGGTCATCCTGTTATCTGCTCCTCTGACATCATGTGCCTCTACTTTGCAGCACTTGTCCAGGTTGAAATTTTATAGATTATTTGTTTGAGATCTGTTTTCACCATCAGACTGTAGGATCCATGAGAGCAGGATACGTGCCTTTTCTTAAAAAAAAAAAGTATCTCCAGCGGCTAGCACAGTGGTTCCCTCGCCCCACCGTCTGTGGTCTTACTTGACTAAACCGACCCCATCTTTAAGGTCGAGCTTGAATTCCACACCTCTTCCACCATGCTTTCATTCATTCTCTCCTTCCTCTCATTTCCTACTAAATTTGTGTCCGGTTTCCTGTGATTGGTACTGAGTTGTTCTTTGATTAAATCACAATCCTACGTGACTCTATAAGTAACTGTTGACCTGCCTGCCTCCCTTGCACCTACTGTGTGCCAAGCATGGTTCGAGGGACTGAAAGCACAGACAAGGTCTCTGCTACCAGGAAGTCAACATTCTAGCAGCGGGAGACCAATGAATAAATAAGTAATGTAATTTCAGATGTTAGTACTGTGAGGAACCGAAGCCAGGTAATAGGGAAGGTGTAAGAACAGGGGCTTGAGAATACTTCCTGGTGATTATATCAATGGCAGTTACAAAGCATCACCATGCCAGGAGTCAGTGCTTAGGGAAAAAAACTCAACTAATGAATTTCTAAGTCTTTTTTTTTCAGCCAAGAAAGTAAGGATTTACTAGTTGAAGTAATGGCTCCAGTCCTGGAATCACAGGTAAGCTAGTGCCCAAAGACCTGGCTTCCAATGACTTTCAGGAGATGGGTTATATGGGGGAAAAACATTAATAATGATGGCTAAAGGAGCTGGGGTCGTAGGCTCTACTGATTGTTGGGGCCAGGGTCAGGAGTAGGTGACCACTGCATCAGCTCCTGGTATCAGCCATGGCGACGATCTATCAGGTTTCATGAGGGTGTGGTCGGTGGGTCCACCACACGCATGTTTCAGCCTGTGGCTGTGGCTGAAACATCTGGAAAGACTGCTGTGAACAATGTAAGTCAATGAATCTTATTTTTATAAGACTCTTTACCTTCTAAATTACTTTTATTTACCTTTACATTACACCCTACATAACAATCATAAGTTTTTTTAAAAAAATATTTTTTGTAGTTCATAATTACTCCAATTTCTAAGAACATTATGCAAAATAAGCATTGTGCAAATGTTTTCAATTCTGTTTCATTGACATATTAATTCACTCAGCAGAGGGAGCTCATGCTTTAATTTTGGGAAGTTGGACAGAAAGTAAGGAAGGCTCGTGTAAAAGGAATCTGAAATAAACTTCGCAACTCTCATTATTATTATTATTTTTAACTTTATTTTTATTGTTGACACTATTGCAGATGTCTGCACTTTCCCCCTTTTGCCCACCTCCACCCAGCCCCTGCCCCCTTCCCTCTGGCCATCACCACACTGGTGTCTGTGTCAGTGGGCTATGCATGTGTGTGCTTTGGCTAATCCCTTCACCTTCTTTCAATCCAGTTCTCTGCCATTCCCCTCCCCTCTGATAGCTGTCAGTCTGTTCCATGTATTCATGTCTGTATTTCTACTTTGTTCATCAGTTTATTTTGTTCATTAGGTACCACATACAAATGAGATCATATATTTGCTTTTCTCTGACTTGCTTATTTCACTTAGCATAATTATCTCTAGGTCCATCCATGCCATTGCAAAAAGTAAGTTGTCCTTTTTTTTTTAATGGCCACATAGTATTCCATTGTGTAAATGTACCACAGCTTTTTCTTGTCCACTCATCTACTGATGGGCACTTGGGCTGTTTCCAGATCTTGGCTGTTGTAAATGATGCTACAGTGAACAAAGTGGTGCATATATTCTTTTGATTGGTGTTTCAGGATCCTTAGGCTATATTCCCAGAAATGGAATTGCTGGGTCAAAAGGCAGTTCCATTTTTAATTTTTTGAGGAAACTCCATACTTTTTTCTACAGTGGCTGTACCAATCTGCATTCCCACCAACAGCACACTAGGGTTTCCTTTTCTCAACATCCTTGCCAGCACTTGTTGTTCATTGATTTATTGATGATGGCTGTTCTGGCAGGTGTGAGGTGATATCTCACTGTGGTTTTAACTTGCATTGCACTGATGATTAGTGATGTTGAGCATTGTTTTCATGTATGTCTTCTTTGGAGAAGTGCCTATTCAGCTCCTTTACCTATTTTTTTAAATGCATTGTTTGCCTTCTTGTTGTTGAGTTGTATAAGTTCTTTACATATTTGGATAATTAACTCCTTATCAGAAGTATCATTGGCAAATATGTTCTTCCATTTGGTGAATTTCCTTTTCAGTTTGTTTATGGTTTGTTTTGCTGTGCAGAAGCTTTTCAGTTTGATGTAGTCCCATTTTGCGGGGGACCCTGTCCTGGGCACCAGATGTGGGGGGGGCTCCGCCCACAGAGCCCCATCCCTCCGTCACGGATGAAAATAAAAACTACCAAGACATGACTGCTTGGGGAGGAAAGGGGTCAAACTCTCAGAGGAGAATGACCCAGAGCCCCTTCCTCACTAGGCTTTTATTGGATTCCAATACACCAGAATACAAGTTTAACATGTCAAAGAAATCTGAGGGCTTAATCCGAGCCAGTGTTTGTTAGGAAGGGGGGTTGCCAAACTTTGGGAGACATATTCATTTCCTCCTGGGACACTTGTCACCTAAGGAAGAGCACTTTTAGCAAAGCAGGTTTCACAGGACTTTAGGAATTCTTTCTTATGTCCGAATCACCCAGGGAGCCGTCCTGGCCAGGACAGGGCTGCACCGCTCACCCCCACAGTTTCAGGCTTTAAGCTGATTAGGAAGCAGGAGACATCTCCCAGATGGAAATGAGGACTCAGGCTGTGCCAGAATAGCCGGGGGTGAGGGTCCATCACATCCTCTTTGCTGCAACCCCCTGAGTCCTTCCATGAGGCCTCCCAAGTGGTTGCGTCTGGCTTAGGTTGCCCCTCCCATGAGGAGTCTTACCCGTCATTGACTGCCAACCAAGCAATTGGGCCAGAGAGGCAGAAGCAGCACTCCTGCCAGGGAGATAAGCTTTGTCTCCTTAGTAGGTCATGTCCTTGTGACAGAACAGATCCAGATGAAGTGGGTCCCTTGGGCTCTTACACAGCCCACCATGGGGTGAGGGTTACAACTCCTGAAACCAGGCTGAACGGTCCGCAACACCATTTGTTTATTTTTTCCTTTGTTTCCCCTTGCCCCAGGACACATATTGGCAAAAACACTGCTATAAGAGATGTCTGAGATTTTACTGCCTGTGTTTTCTTCTAGAATTTTTATGGTTTTGCTATTTACATTTAAGTCTGTTATCCATTTTGTGTTTATTCTTACATACTGTGTAAACTGGTGGTCTAGTTTCATTTTTTTGCATGCACCTGTCCAATTTTCCCAGCGCCATATATTGAAGAGACTGTTTTTACTCCATTGGATGATCTTGACTCCTTTGTAATTAGGATAATGCTGGCCTCGTAAAATGAGCGTGGGAGTCTTTCCTTCTCTTAAATGTTTTGGAATAGTTTGAAAAAGATAGCTGTTAGTACTTCTTATGTTGGGTAAAATTCACCTGTGAAGCCATCTGGTCCAAGACTTTTATTTATCAGGTGTTTTATGATTACTGCTTCAATCTTACTAGTTGTAATCTGTCTATTTAGATTCGCTGATTCTTCTTGATTCAGTTTTGGAAGACTGTATATTTCTAGGAATTTATCCCTGTTTTCCAGATTGTTCAATTTGTTGGCATATAGTTGTTTGCAATATTTTCCTACAATCCTTTATATTTCTATGGTGTCTTTCATTTCTGATTTTATTTGTTTGGGGCTTCTCTCTTTTTTTGTTGATGAGTCTGGTTAAAGGTTTGTCAGTCTTGTTTATTTTTTCAAAGAACCAGCTTTTGGTATCATTTTTTAAAAATAATTTTTCAGACTCTCTTTTATTTATTTCTGCTCTGATCTTTATTATTTCCTTCCTTCTACTCACTTTGGGCTTTGTCTGTTGTTTTTCTTCAGTTCCTTTTAGGGTAAAGCTAGATGGCTTATTTGAGCTCTTTTCTTGTTTCCTGAGGTAGGCCTCTCAGGCTATGAATTTCCCTCTTAGGTCTGCTTTTGCTGTGTCTCATAGATTTTGGGTTGTTGTGTTCTCATTTTCATTTATTTCAATGTATCTTTTGATTTCTTCCTTGATCTCATTGTTAATCCATTCATTATTTAGTAATATGTTATTTAGCCTCATGTCTTTGTGTGTTTTTCAGTTTTTTCTTGTGGTTGATTTCTAGTTTCATACCATTATGGCCAGAGAAAATGCCTGGTATGATTTCAATCTTCTTAAATTTACTGAGACTTGTTCTGTGTCTTAATGTGTGGTCTAACCTATAAAATGTTCCATGTGTGCTTGAAAAGAATATATATTCTGGTGTTTTGGGATGAAATGCTCTGAAGATATCAATTAAATCTATTTGATCTACTGTGTCATTTAAGGCCACCATTTTCTTCTTGATTTTCTGTCTGGAAGATCTATCCATTGATGTCAATGGGATGTTGAAATCTACTATGACTATATTACTGTCAATCTCTCCCTTTATGTCCATCAAGATTTGTTTTACATATTTAGGTGTTTGTATCTTAGTTTCATAAATGTTTACCAGGGTTATATCCTCTTGTTAGATTGCTCCTTTTATCATTATGTGGAGTCCTTCTTTATCGCTTCCTATAGCCATTTAAATTCTATTTTTGTCAGATATAAGTATTGTTACCCTAGCTTATTTCCTTTCCATTTGCATGAAATATCTTTTTTTAAAAAATCTCTTTACTTTTAGTCTGTGTTTATTATTCATTCTGAGGTGGGTCTCTTTTAGACAGCATATATATGGGTCTTGTTTTCTTATCCACTCAGCTAACCTGTGTCTTTAGACAGTAACATTTAAGCCATTTACATTTGAGATGATTATTAATAGATACTCTGTTTTTCTGTGTTTTTTTTCCCTTCCCCTCCTCCTCCTCCTTCTTCATGCAGGTCTTTAATATTTATCATAATACTGATTTGGTGGTAATAAATTCCTTTAGCTTTTACTTGTCTGGGAAGCTCTTTATTTCTTTTTCAATTTTAAATGATAGACTGGCTGGGTAAAGTAGTCTTAGTTGCAGGTCCTTGTTTTTCATCATTTTGAATATTTCACACCAATCCCTTCTGGCCTGAAATGTTTCTGTTGAAAAATCAGCTGACAGTCTTATGGGAGTGTTCTTGTAGATAATTAACTGCTTTTCCCTTGCCACTTTTAAGGTTCTCTCTTTGTCTCATCTTTGCCATTTTAATTATGATGTGTCTTGGTGTGGGCCTCTTTGGGTTCTCTGCACTTCCTGGACTTGTGTGTCATTTTCGTTTACCAGGTTAAGGAAGTTTTCTGTCATTCTTCAAATAGGTTCTTAATCTCTTGCTCTCTCTCTCCTCCTTCTGATGCCCTTTGATGCAGATATTGTTGTGCTTCATCTTGTCCTAAAGATCCTTTAAAC
The DNA here is from genome assembly GCA_039655065.1 of Glossophaga mutica. Lineage (NCBI taxonomy): Eukaryota > Metazoa > Chordata > Mammalia > Chiroptera > Phyllostomidae > Glossophaga > Glossophaga mutica. The sequence continues at coordinate 29,284,074 of CM077306.1, forward strand.
TATTTTTATTCTTTTTTCTTTTTGTTGCTCTGATTGCTTTTCTTCTACTTTGTCTTCTAAATTACTGATTCAATCCTCTGCTTCATCCAACATCCTGTTTATTCCTTCCAGTGTATTCTTGATGTCAGATATTGTATTTTTCACTTCTGAGTCTTTTCTTTTTATGGTTTCTATGTCCTTTTTCATGCTGTTGTAGTTCTCCCAAAGTTCCTTGGGCATCCTCATAACTATTACTTTGACTTCTATATCTGATACATTGCTGGCCTGTATTTCATTTAGCTCTTATTCTGGAGAGTTCTTCTGCTCTTTCATTTGGAGCCTGTTTGTTGTCCCAGCCAGGAGGATGGTTCTATCCCCCTGTGAGGGGGAAGTGCCAGTCAGGTTCACAGGAAAGTTGGGGGAATGGCTCCACCCCAAAGTCAGTCACTGACATCCCTTGAGTGTACCTGCATTTCTACATCCCTGCCTATGCAGCTAACTCCTCAGCAGGGCTTAAGCTCTGCAGGATGGGGAGAGAGGGTTTCTAGAGGGTGGAGTACTTGCTTTCTCCCAGGCTGATGCTGCTCAGAGGGACGTGCTCCACACAAGAAAGATGGCATTTGTGGTATAGAGAATGACTCGGTATAAGGATCCTGGTGGCTGTTTCCCCAGCTTCCTCCCCAGAGCCTCATATCCCAGACTCTCTTCAGGCAAGTCTAGTCCATACTGTCTTCCCTCCACTAGAGCCCTGGGTGAACTGCTGTGAATGAAATTTTTGTGGATTGGCCCTTTACAAGGATGCCTGTGTGTCCAGTGGATTCTACCGCTCCTTGGTGGCCAGAAACCCCGCTGCTTTTCATAGTCAGATGTTAATGTGGGATTTAGGTCCTATTCTTCTTACAGGGATTCCCTGCAGCTGAGATATCCCTCTGGAACCTCAGCGACCACCTGTGGGAGCAGGGTCAGCCTTTTTCATGTCTCTGTCCTTCCTACCAGTCTCGATGTGGCTTCTTCTGTAAATCCTTGGTTGTAAGACTCCTCTTCAGCTAGTCTTTAGTTGGTCAGTCAGGATTATTTTTATATATTTTAATTGTAATTCCAGTTTGGTCCTGGAAGGAGGTGAGTGCAACATCTACCTACTCCACTGCCATCTGGAAAGCCCTCAACCCTCATTTTAAATAAGGTTTCCTTTTAGTACATCTTGGAACTAAGACCATTTGGTTCGTTTTATTTTCATCCTCTTAAGTAGATATGACTGTTGAATTTATTTAGGGGCAGAATTTTCTTCAATAAGGTTCTTTTTTGCTTAGCAAGTAGGATCATTTAGAATAGGTACCCCAGCTGAGATGTCTATGGGTTCATCTAGAAGGAAGGTAACTGTCCAAATGTCCACCTTTCTGTGACTTGTTACATCACAGTGAACTCAGAACATAAACTTATTTGACTTATTTTAATATGACTATGATTTGACATTGAACACGTGAGTACAGAGGTCTCTGCCCTTTGAGATAATGAAACAGCTATTTATGAAAGACTTCAAAGGATATTTACTATGACATAATCTAAGTTCAAAGGCAAAGCATATAAACATTGAGAGATAAATTAATCTCTCAGATAAAGAGCCAGAACCATGAAGTTGAGTCAGCAGCACTGCAATCACAGGTGAAATCAGCAACACTAACAGATGGGGTTCTGTGTGTGTAAACTGCAACTTTTCAGTTATTTGAAGGACTGTAGTAATAACAGAAAAGAGCAGAAAATTTCCTAGCATTGCTCATGCTCTTATCATACATTTCTAACTAATACATTTCTTTAAGACAGAGAAAAACATTTAAAAACCCCTATTATTTCCTTGTTATCAAAGTCAAACAGATTTATAAATAGAAAAAAAGGGAAATGACATTACAGAGAACATAAAAACATAAGATATTATTTTACTTAGTGCTTGCAATTTTATATCTAGCTTTAAAATTAATGTGCAGCATTAATTTTAAATGGTTATTTTTGTCTTTTCCTTCCTTAAAAATCCCCAAATTCTCCTTAATTAAAAGAAAAAATTGCTATAACTGGGCTAATCCCCAAACAGTACAATTTTGAAAATATCCCTTAGATTGTGAAGGAAGATTCCATGGATAAAAGAAAATGTTAATGCCAGCTAGCACACATCACATCGCTCTGTAATTATCTTTGTACACATCTACGTTTCTCACAACACTGCCAGTTCCTCAGGAAGAAATCATGTATTTTTTTCAGCTGGCTTGATTTACCAGCATATAACCTAGTGCTTGACACATGGTAAATGCTAATGACTATCAAATTAATAAACAAATGGGTATTTTAAATGATTTTATTCCACCTGTACTTTTCAGAGTAATATCGATACAAAGAATTAAATCCTAAATTGTTAAAAAATAATTTTATGCCTCTCCTTGTTGAATGCCTTTGGAACAGCCACTGAAATTGGGTCTGCTATGGAAGCATATATTGTGTTCATGGATTGGAAGAATTAATGTCATTAAAATGTCCATATTACCCAAAGCAATCCATAGATTCAATGCAATCTCTATTAAAATACCAATGACATATTTCACAGAGTTAGAACAAATATTTCAAAAATTTATATGGGACCAAAAATGACCCTGAATAGTCTCAGAAATCTTGAGAAAGAAGAACAAAGTAGGAGGGATCACTACTGACATCAAACTATATTACAAGGCCACTGTAATCAAAACAGTCTGGTACTGGCATAAGAACAGACACATAGATCAATGGAACAGAATAGCCAGCCCAGAAAATAACCCATAGCTTTACGGTCAATTCATATTTGACAGAGGGGGCAGGACCATAAATTGGAGTAAAAATAGCCTCTTCAACAAATGGTGTTGGAAGAACTGGAATGGTACATGCAAAAAAAAGAAAGAAGGAAAGAAAATAGACCACTGACTTACACCACACAACAGAATAAACTCAAAATGGATAAAAGACTTAAACATAAGCCATGAGACCATAAAAATCCTAGAGGAAAGCCTGCAGTAAAATTTCAGATATCCCATGCAGCAATATTTTTGCTGATATATCCTCTATGGTGAGGGAAATAAAGGAAAGAATAAACAAATGGGACTACATCAAAGTAAAAAGCTTCTGCATGGCAAAGTGAATAAGGAACCAACTATATGGGAAAATATATTTGCCGATAATACCTCAGATGAGGGTTTGATCTGCAAAATATATACAGAACTCATACAACTTAACACCAGGAAGACAAACAATACAATTAAAAAATGGGCAAAGGACCTGAATAGACACTTCTCCAAGGAGGACAGAGAGCCCACAAGCATGTGAAAGGATGCTCGACATCACTAGCCATCAGAAAAATGCAAATTAAAACCACAATGAGATTAAAACCACAATGAGATACCATCTCACATCAGTCAGAATGACCATCATTAACAAATCAACAAACAAGTGCTAGCAAGGCTGTGGGGAAAAGGGAACCCTAGTGCACTGTTGGTGGGAATGCAGACAGGTGCAGCCACTGTGGAAAACAGTATGGAATTTCCACAGAAAACCAAAAATGGAACTGTCTTTTGATCCAGTGATTCCACTGCTGGATTATACCCTAAGAATCCTGAAACACCAATTCAGAAGCACCTATGCACCCTTATGTTCATAGCAGTGCAATTTACAATAGCCAAGTGCTGGAAACAGCCTAAGTGCCCATCAGTAAATGAGTGGATCAAACTGTTGTGGTACATTTCCACAATGGAATACTATGCAGCAGAAAGAAAGAAGGAGCCCCTACCCTTTGTGACAGCATGGATGGAATTGGAGAGCATTATGCTAAGTGAAATAAGCCAGGCAGTGAAAGACAAATACCATATGATCTTACCTATAAGAGGAATCTAATGAACAAAACAAACAAAAGAACAAAATGGAACCAGAGACATAGAAACAGGAACAGACGACAGGGACCAGAGGGGAGGGGGAAGGGGGATAAAGGAGGAAAGAAGGGGAAGTGTCTAGTCAAGGAACAAGTATCAATGACCCATGGACTTGGACAACAGGGTGGGGATTGACTGTGGGAGTAGGGGTGTGGGTGCGGCAGGGAAGAACAACGGGGGAAAAATTGGGACAGCTGTAATAGAACAACAATTTAAAAAACCCTCCAAAAGCCCATATTAAATTTTACTTAATTGAAAGGAAATGCAAAATTCCCCTGATCACATTCTGTCTAAATGTGAACATTTTTATGGCCCCTCCTTCATTTACTACCTCTTAAATGTTACAATATCCTCATTTGTACACAAAATTAAATTTCTGTTCAACAGGCTTTGTTAATTACACAAAAAGAAAAAAGAAATTGGGTCTGCTGAGCTGGAGAAGGGAAACTGGAGAAATACGTGGTGATTGCTTCAGCCTGGGAAAATGCCATGAGCTATTTAACTGAGGTTGTGGTAACTGTTCTCATCTGTTGCTGGAAGCAAGAAACCGTAAGTTCTCCTTGATTGATGGAGGTGATTAGAATAGCCGAATGAACCAACAAACACTGGTTGAGCTATGTGCAAAAAATTGAGAGGATGTACAACCTTTACCAGGATTTTCTGAATTTAGAAAATATACTTTTTAAAAGATCAGAAGGTGCTTAGCATTACATTGCAAAATATGATTTCCTCCATCCTCATGATCCAGGGATTTGATTGGTGTCAAATAGTTTTAGTTTTCTTTAGCAGAACCAGCTGCAACATAAGAACCTCGTTATGATAAAAGAGAATACAGCTTCTTTTGTGCTAGTCTCTACAAATAATTTCAAAATCCTTGCAGGAGAAATAGTAATTGGATAGAAAACTTCCTTAAACTTTCTACCAGGCCCAAAAAGATAAAAGAATTATCATCAATAGGAAAGAAACGAGCTAGATTTTGTGTTGTAAATAACATGATGGCCTGGAAGCAACTTTACAGGCCTGATAAGCAAATGAAATCAAACCGTGACAAATGAGGCTTGTTGTCAACTTCAATCTCCGGTTGGAATGAGATGCCAAACTGGTCTTTAGGAGTCAGAGGTATTAATTACATAACAAGCTGGCTGTTAATTGGGCAAAGGGTGAGCACGAATCACTATGTATGTATTTTGATCTATCAGTATATGCTATGACATCTTCTTTCACTAATTTCCATTTTCAATATAGGAAATAAGAACTGACACCTCTTTGCTGTCACCAACAGAAGTGCTCCCCACCACAAGTGGAGCTTTGGGGTCCATTTTCAATCCTAGAAAGTCATTTAGGGTTCTTAGGGTGATCCAGGTAGTTCTCTCTCTATGGAAAATCAGAAATTTTGTGTGTGAGGGGATCTTCCGCACTTTCTGTGCTACATAAATGCAGACTTAAAGCTGACGTTAGTGACAAAACACATGGACTGCCTGCTCAAACTGATCAGATTGAATGGAGCCCACCATGGGTAACAAAGCAAAGACAGATACTTGTAGAACAGTGGCCTCATCAATTCACAATTAAATTCACTGCTCTGCATATTTATTTTTCCATCTCTTCTAACTTAAAAAAAAAACAAAGTGGATTTTAATTAAATCTTAAGTTATAAACAAACAAGGATCTTATGTGCCAGGGATGAGATTTCTCAAGTGAAGAAATAATGGTTGGCTAAGTTACAAATGATGATAGAACACTGGCAGAGAGTTAACTCTATGTGCACTGGGGTGCAGGTACTATTTCTTATCAGGCAAGATTAGAGTGGAAAAACATTGAGCACGCCAGGAAACAAAAGACCCAGTTTCTAGGCCCAGGCTGGCCACTAGGTAGCCAGTGAGTTTAGGAAAGCCTTAGAACCTCTCTAGGCCTGACTTCATCTGCAAATCAGGGATTTGGCTAGAAGCTCTCTTCTCTCAGAGGCCATATTTCTGTGAGGTAAGGCTGGTTGTTTTACTGAACCACAGAAATGTGAAAGCCTAGAGTGTGAGATTTTAAAAGCCCGCGGGGACTTTCTTCTCACATATCATTGTTTCTCAAGCCAGGTTGAGGCATTTCACAGCTACAGTTGAAAACTAGACTTTTCTCAATTAGCAGAAGTAGTTGATGGGCAGAATGTCTTTAAAGTTTTCCTTCTACCCATTTGTCTAAAACTAATGGCACAAGTGATGGCTGACAATAAGAAGGAATGAACAAGTACAAAATAAATATTTTTGAGGGTAATTTGCAAAGAGTTGACTATGCTTTCTCTCTTCCTTTTAATGGACTTCTGTGCTCCCAGCTTTAATCCAGTGCAGGGATCATATAACACAGTCATAGCGATCCTATTTCTTTCAGTCTGACTAAAGGTGCCATTATTTTATGGTGTTCCACAGAGAATATGATATTTCTGACCATTGGCTTCTGATTGCTCCTTCACATGAGTAAATCTGAGAACCACTGGTCTAGTTTAACAGAAGAAAATAACAATGAGGCCCAAAGAGAGGAAGTGACCTCTGGTCAAGGTGACACAGATAGTTCATGTAAACAAGACCATAAACCCAAGGGCACCAGGCTCCCTGCCCAGAGTCCTCTGAAACTGAAATGGTTTCATGCATCTGGAAAAAGCATGGTTTAAACAACTTCTGCTGGTTAATAATAAATAAGGGAACCATATCTCAAGGGAACTGAATTGCTTAATTTGTTTGAAATGAAATTTTGTGATACCTCTGTAAAAATATTTTATGCAACACTATTTTGTTCTCTGTGGGAGCCATCGAAAGGGCAGAACTTTTGGTGGAATTTCCAATAAATCACTCCACATTGTGTAACCACAGAATCAGCTCAAAATAGCCCTGTCCTGTTTAACAATATACTGAGTTACTTTTTAGAGACAACAGACCAAAATGGCATGTCATGCAGCCAAATCATGCCCAGAAAAGAGAACTTTGACCCCCAATTGCTCCCAGAATCAAAGTCACACACACACACACACACACACACACACACACACACACACACACACACACACAGAGTCCCGCTCCCCCTCACCCCCACACATGGAACGAAAGGGCTGGAACACTTTCAGGAGTGGAGGGTCTGTTGTCCAGGAAGATCCAGCATTGATGCCCTGTGGGGTCAGTACGTGCTCTCCCACCACGTGTGAGGAGGGCTGGCTAGGGAGCCACTGGCCAGGAGGAATGTGTACTGTTTTGGGAACGGATCGGAGCTCCTTTCTTACCTCTTTTTGGGAGTGGCTTCTTGTCCTGTGACTGCTTCTTGCTGCACAAATGCACTGAAGAAATGTAACTTGGGGCCACACGCAAGGCTGTGCAACCTGGGCCTGTGCTGCCCTTGTCTGGGACCCCTTATAAGGAGCCTCAGACTGGAAGGGGTGCACCCCGACCCGCTGCTGTCGGTCCACTCCCCGAAATGTGAGTAATAAACGGCAAGTCCACATCTGCTAGCCCTCTGGGTGGTTTTGGAATATCACAAACACAAAGCAGTTCCCTGATTTGGGCTCCTGCGCTACACATCCCTTACCACAAAGGGCCAAGTTCTAAGGTCCTCTAATTAAAATTCGCCCCACCAGCACGCCCAAGTACACGTTCCCCTATCCCCTAAAAACCCTTGACCTGGTCTAGTCCAGTGAGCAAGACGGATTTGAGGTACCACCAGGTCTCCCTTCCCTGTTGGTGCCTACTTGGTCAATAAACCTCTCCTTCCTCCATGCTCTGATATTTTGAGTGTTGGCTTTTTAAAGCAGTAGACACATGAACTTGGGTCTGGTAACAAGAAAATAATTTCAACATTGAACAAAACTCATGGTGGAAGCTGCTTAGCTGAGTACAGAGATGAAAACCGAACAACTAAGGCAGATTGGCTAAGTGAGAATTTCTTTACCACGAGGATTCTACATATGTTGTCTTAAGTTATGTGTTTTGTTGGAAAGAATGACAGAGACACGGGAGTCCCTGAGAATCAATTAAAAACTCCAGTTAAAAAAATAATTCATATGTGCCTCCCATCAGGTTAGGCCAGTGGTTCTGAGGACAGTCGGGGCTGTGTCACGTGTGATATTGTGACTGGCTGAGATAAGCAGTGAAAGCTGTCCTCTTTTAAGCCAGTGTTTAAAAGATTTGCAAAAATTGTAATACAGTGCCATTTTTCTCCCTGATTTTTCTTTGGAAAACATAGTTATTCTTTATAAACCAGGTATTCTTTATACTAAGGGGCAATGGGCTCATTCACATTATTTTCAAATGAATGAATAAATAAATAAACAAACAAATAAATAATAAATAAAGTTTAAAATATTTCCCAGGTTTAATTTCAAATACTACAGGTGTCAATGGTGTAAAACAAACAAACAAACAAACAAACAAACTGCAACTGAGTAAATTTGAAGATCTAATTGGCTTTATTATCCAATTTATGAATCGGGCAGGTTTTTATAGGAAGAAGGGTGGGGTAAGGGAGCTGTTGACAAAATAAAAAATGGATTACTCTTGGGACTTTTGGGAGGGAGAGAAGAGGAAGGGTTTTTATCCTGCCGATTGCCTCTTCTTTCTCTGGGGCTGGAGAGGGCCACGTAAGAGATTTTGTTGGTGCTGGACTGAAAATTCCAGGCTGGTTGGTTAAGGTTATATTTCTGGGAGGTGCTGAAGCTGCAATTTAGATCCGGTACTAAATCTAGGTTAGGGGTTTTTAGTACAAGTGACACCATTTTGGGCCTGTGATTTTCTCTTTAACAATGGATATAAACCATATAAACAAAAGATTTTAGGGGTTTTAATAATTTTTTAAACTTTTAAAATTTGTTGATTTGAGAGAGAGAGAGAGAGGAAGAGAGAAAGAGAGAAAGACCATTTTTGTTCCACTTATTTATGTATTAATTAGTTGCTTCTTATGTGTGCCCTGACTGGAGATTGAATCGCAACCTTGGCGTATTGGGACAATGCTCTAACCAATTGAGCTCGGGGTGTAAGTGGCCAGAAGCATAGGGTTCTTAATAATTTTTAAGAGTGTAAGTGGTACTGAGACCAAAAAATTGAGAATCGCCATGGTAGGCCACAGTGACACAACCACACTGTCCTCATCGTCACTGGTCAGAAAATACCCTACAGGAGAAGGACAGAGTTCTGGGGGCACAGGGCGATTCCCCTCCAGACTTGGATGGAATTTTTTAGTTACGAAAGAAGTAGAGAAGGAGTTTCTCAGTCAGTGCTTTAGAACCCACCCTTCCATTTCTTAAGTATTTAGCATCTTTCTTTTACTTGTATTCGTCTCATCAACATCCAGGCTTCTTCCACCAGTAAAGAAGACAGAACTTAAACTCTTCAGTCCTAGCTACTAACCTCTCTATTCTCTCCTTCAGCCAATTTTGTAAAGCACTTTTTTGCCTAACTGGCTGTTTTTTCTCTTCCCACTTTCTCCTTAACACACTCCTTTTCTGCTTTATGTGGGTTAGTACTGCTGATTCTGTCATTATTTTCAGTTCTTGTCCTACTCGATCTCTCAACAATACTTGGTGTATTTTACCACTCTCTGCTTTTCAGAACATTCTCTTCGTTGCTTCTGAAATGTCCCAGTCTTTTGTTATTCGTGTCCCCTCTCTAGCCTTTTTTCCTCAGTCTCTCCAGTCTACTCATCCCTCCACCTATTCATTAGCTGCTGGAATTCCCTGAAGTGTTTATATCCAGGATTACTTCTCAGCTATGCTTGCATCACTACCTATGGCTTTAATTCAAATAACTTGTAAATATATACACTCGACCCTGAACACTCCCTGAGCTTCCAACTACCAGTTGGATACTCCCCTTTGGATTTCATAAAAGGATTTCAAACTAGTAAATGGAAATCCAAATTTCTGATCTTTTTTTCTCAAAGGTGGTTCTACTCCAGTATCCCTAACTTTGCTTCTCATTGAGCAAGTTCAAAGCCAAGGAGTTACTCCTGACTCTCCAATCTACCGCTTAGCCCTATTGATTTTGCCTCTTAACAGCTCTCCTACCTGTTGTTCCCTTCCACACCAGCACCCTAGTCCCTGATGCCATTGTCCTTCTGGGCTGCTGTGACACCTACCTGTCACCCTGCATTCACTTGTATCCCCTTTCAATCTTTTCTCCATACAACAACCAGAGTGAACTTTCAAAATTGTAAATATCCTTTATCAAAAATTTTTAATGTTTGTTTCTCCATTACCTGTACAAAGAAACTTCGCATTCCTTACATCTGTGTGAAAGGTCCCTCAGGATCTGGGTGACCTTCTCCTGAAGGTCCCTTTCCAGCCTTCTCCTCCCTTTCCAGCCTTGCTATGGGATAAGGGTGGGGGTTGCAGTCATCCCTCCAACATGCTATGCCCCAGTCATTTGGATTTACTTGTTTCCTGCAGGTTCCAAGTTATGCAAAGTCACAGACGCATGCACGTGATTTTTGCTTTGCCTAGAATTCCCTCTCCATGCCCAGCTATCCTCCTTCCCACTTCCCGGTCACTTCTGTCTATAATTCAGGCTTGTCTCTGTGGAGATGTCTCTCTGCATGTCCACCTGTCCCATCTTTTGTTCTCTGCTCTACTCCCAGACCCTGGTTCACAGGTCATATTTGTAACCCTCTTCACATCTGATTGTTAATTGTTACTGGCACTGGTGTCCAGCTCCACCATTTGGCTCTAAGTGCCTGAGGGACATGTGGTGTGTCATTTCTGTATCTGAAGTGTCTAGCTCAGTGCTGACATTTGGGAAGCTCCCAATAGAAGCCTGTGAAGCAATTGTAAGTGAGTTGAAGGGATGGCTGGAGGAACAATTTGAAAAATAAAAGAAAGAAGGCTATTAGATGATTCTAACCTGTGACAAGTTATCAGGTAAGTAGGATAAGGAGCGGGTAACTGCTCTCATGTGCTTATGGCTTGCACCCTGGATTTCCCTGGGATTTAATAAAGATGCCTGCCTGTGTGCCAGAGTAGACTCTGCGACTGCCCTGCCCTGGGGAGAGGGAGAGGCATTCCACTAGGTGGGAGATTAAGGACAAGGTGGTTGACCCAGGGGACAGGTCCTGAGAGGAAAAATGCTTTTCACGTGTTCCTGAGGATGACAGTAGGGCCAAGATGCCCATGGGGGCAAATTGATATTAAGCCAATTAATATGTTGAGGAAGTAGAATTTTCCAAGATAGAGTTTATATCCTTTTCCACCCTGGTGTTATTTTTTAGTGGAAGGAAAACCAGAGAAAGGAGTTATAAGGAAGAGTGTATTCTGCCTTGAAGACGTTGCCTTTTGACAACCAGGTTAGATATCTGAATAAAAGATGCTGGAAAGTATTAACTGGGGATGAACCAGTGGGACTGTTTATTCCCTCACTGTCAGCCTAAACAGAGAAGTAAATCAGGAGAGAAAGAACATACCATTAGTTCAGGTGGAAATATATGTTCCTGAGTTGGGTCTAAAGGCTGAAATTCTTCATTTTCACATCAGTTGTTATAAACCTTAAGAAAAAGCATTAATGTTTTAATCTTTCGGTCAGAACAAAGTAAAGGGTTGATAAGCATTATGGTCATTAATAGCCAAGTATTGAGTTTCTCTAGTTTGAAGTGCCCTGGACTGGAGCAAGTGCTTGCGGAGGCTTCTTGGAAGAGGTGCTTGGAGGGAATGGGTCCAGCGCAGATTCAAGTGCGAGGCTATTCATGAGGGGTTAGGAAGAAGTCAGGAAGGTGGCCTTGACTACAGAGGAGAGACTAGAAGGAGACGGGGTGAGAGGCAGGTCAGACCAGATCATGGAAAGGTAGCCTTCAGGTGGGACATGGTATTTGGGGCCAGCGGGAACCACGCAGCATTTCTGACATTTCCAACATTTCTGGGAGATTAATTTGACTGCAGCATGCAGTGGTTCCCAGCCCCAGACCTGCAGACTGAATTGCATTTGTCACCTGGGAAGGTTTGTAAAGATTTGGAGCTATTCCTGGGTCATACCACAGGGGATTCCAATTCAGTAAAATTGAGGAAATCTCAGGCAATTACATTTTTAAAAGCTTCCTAAGGAATTCTAGGACATTGGGGAATGCTGCCCTGGTTGGGTTGTATGGGAGGAGTTGGAAGAAAGGAGACCCTGTTGCCATAATCTCAGTGTAAAAGAAGACGGTCTGGACCAGGGCAGCGTGAGTGCTGAGGAAAGGCAGCAGATGAGCTCGAGGGCTGGTGCCTGTCATGATCATCAGGCCCTTTTATGGGGGAGGAAAAACAGAAAATGGTGGTACCAATAACTGGTTCAGCGGAGTAAAAGGTGGGGGTAATAATGGACTCAGGATTAGATAAAAGAAGGAAGAAAAGCTCAAGAGAGAGCCGCAGTAGAAAGGGACTTGGGAATCATTTATGGAGGAGTCTCAGGAATGGCTAAGGCATTGAGTGAAGAAGGTGCATGAAAAGAACCTAGCTAGAAAGTAGATGAGGAGGATGAGTAGGGATGAGAGCTGGCCTCATCTGTGGCAAAGGCTGTCTCCCAGATGAGGCACAGACTTGCCCAATATCACCCCATGTGTGAGAATTAGAGGAGAGCAAATCTCAGATCAAATAAGAAATGGTTTTCCAAAACAGAGCTGCCCCAGGGAACCACTAAATCCAGCTCTGTCTATTGGCTGCTACAGTTCCAGGGAAATTCACCACTCAGTTTCCAGTTCTAACGTGAACTAAACTTGATTAGAGGACCCTCTGCAGAGAGGAGATGAAGAGAAAATTATAGCTGAAGAATGAGTAATGGTTAGATTGAGCACTTTATTACATCTTCTGGAGTGTTATTTTTTATGCACACAAGCTGTCATCCTGGAGTTCATTCTTAATTATACTTTTACTGATGACAGAATCATCAAATGTGGTTTGAAGGAGTCCACTCCCAACTTTGTCCTGAGGCCTCCGGTTACTGGGACTCTGCTCTGGGTCCCATCTCTGACCTCCTCATGTCATACCCTCCCCAAGGGTCAAGGAATCCTCAGGATCAAAAGGACATTCCACTCACAGCCAGCACCCCAAGCATGATTGTTCTTGCAGCCAGTCTTCTAGCCACAAGCTGTGGGCACCCGGGACTTCAGAATTCCCTGCCCCGAAGGCCCTAAAACCACTTCCAGGGCCCACGTAGCCTCTTCTCTGGTCCTTCCTCCTCGAGAAAGAGCAGATGTACAATTCAGAATTCACCCCAGGCCTGAGGGGTGTTTGGGGATGGACAGAGCTTGGGCATGTGAGCTGGGTGTCCAGTTTGTGACAGCATCGTTGCTGGGTGGGAAGAGAATGAGGAATCTTCTGTTTGTATTCTTGCCTTGGGTCTTGTAAATGTTAGTGGCAGGCCAGCCCAGGCAGTGATATTTGGAAAGCAGGATGTTTACTTACCACTAGGTAAGCAGCCATCCTAAGGAAGAAAATAAGGATGGCAAAATTAGGGAACTCTGGAGCTGTAAAATACCATAAGAGGTAATAATAATAGTAATACTAATAACAACGGCAGTAGTACTAGTAGTAGTACCAGTGGTAATAGCTGTAGTAATTGTAACAGGGGTTTTATTGAGCACTCAGTGTATGCACAGCCTGATGTTTAGTACTTTACAAACATGACATAATTTAATACTCACAATCATAACCTTCTTTTACAGATAAGGAAACAGAGGCTTAGAAAGGTTAAGTAATTTATCAAAGTATACAGCTAAAGAATACATGAATCAGAATTTGAAGATATGCATTCTGATAGTGGAGTTCGTGCTTATAAAATGCAAGTTTGCATTGCCTCTTATTGTTAATAACAACTACAACTTCCTGATTGTCCACCGCAGTCCAGTGCTTCCCATTCATTAATGCATTTAAGCCCCCAAACAACCCTCCAAAGAGAGGAATGGAAAGCAGGCTGCCCCAGAAAAGACTGAAAAGCTTGGAGGCCCCAGAGCCTCCTGAGTTTGAACGATAGCCACCAGCTGCCCCAGGGACTGGCTCTGAGAAAGGACCCTTCCTTCCGCAGAATCTATGAGCCCTCCCCCCATTTCAGCCTGGGAGTCCGGCACAAACCTTTTCTCTGCACTTATTTGACCCAGTGTTCTAGCTGATTATACAATGTAATCTTTAAGTTCATGAGGAAACTGAAAATGAAATATAAGGGACAATAAAAGGCACCTAGATTCTATAACACATATTTTCAATAAATAATGAATGAATGAATTTAAAAATGAATGCACAAATAAATAAGTAGATTGTATAGCAATTTGTCTTGCTTCTCCAAGCTCAGGTAAATAGTAATGCTAACATTTACAACCGCTAGGCATGAAAACAAAAGTTTTACATGGATTATTCATGTTGATTTTGTTTACAAGGCTCCCTGGTCTCCATTCTTCAATCTTTCCTGTGGACACATTTCCTCGCATGTCTCCTTTTGGCATCATCCTGACACCTTCTCCCTTTTCCACTCTCTTTAACAATTTAGGAATCCAAACATCTCTGGATATATAACTTCAGCAGAAGTTATATCTTTGTAAGTTATATCTTTGCAGAAAAATTGTATTTTTTGAATTAATGATTTCATATCGTCTTTCTTAGCTACTTGCCATAGGTTTCCTTTGCGGGGAGGCTAGAGGCAGCAGGAAGAAGAGGGCCTGAAATTAACGCTCTGTGGATGCTCCAGGCGGCTCGGTGGCTATCGCTGCCACACAACGTGAAAGACGGCCATGCTTCCCTCTCCTCCCCAGAGACCATTAGTCCTAATCACAGACAGAATCACACCCAGAGAGGACACAGGCGTTTACTTCCCCAAATGTTTCACTTTGGCTAGGATTCCACAAATGTGCTGCAGAAATGACAGTGTGAGAAATAGTCTCCTCTCTGATTTTTCTGATCGCAAAGCTATGTGTAAGGAAGATGGCCTAATCCATTTCATTTAGGATATGCTGTTCTATAACTGTCACCTTCAAAAAGCCATTACGGTGCTACCTGTCTGTATTTCTGAGAAAACGATCTAGTTACTGACATTGAGATGGGAAAAATTGTAAACCTCTAAGTCTGTAATGTACAATATTGTGCTTTCCTTGAAAACCAATTCCACGTAATGGGTGTGATGCTGTGCTGTTTAATCCAGAAGTGCTGGCTCAGCAGCTGTTAGTTGTTTCATATTCACAGGAATAAAACTTTCCCTACTCTCTGCAATGGGTCTGCATTCAGTACAGCGGCACAAATTACCCGGGTAGACAGAAATACACACTGTTTCAACCCACAGGACACTTCCCTGCCCTTGGCATGTCTCCCTCCCCTCGCTTCCAAAAAAGCATCATAGACAAAATCCCAGTAGTTTTTCTAGATTGATCCAGTCTTCAGAAAACATTTAGACTTTTCTGAGGGTATACTCTGAGGAAGGGTGCAGAGCAAGAAATCGATGAAGAGAAAGGGCAAAGGACAGAAGAAACCTGCAAGGGGAACGAATCATGAGCTGGAGATATGCACATCTTATGAACAGAGACCTTGGCTGCTTTAGTTCCAGACTAGCTTTACAAGAATGTTGGTGTAGTGAACAGCCTTGGAAGATAAAGACAGTATCGCTCTGTGGAAGAATTATCAAGATTTTTTACTGTAAAATGTAAAAAAGATAGCATCACCTTCTAGGAGGCTTACTACCGATTAGGGCTTGTTTGGAGGTTCTAGCAGGGGAGCGCAGCTACTGGTACACCCTTGACTGAAGACCGGTCCTCTCCTCCAGTTGGGAAGGTCGTCCTCTTCGACCACAGCTTCCGGAGGGACGCACATGGATCGGTGAGGGAGGAAGGGGACACCCGCCTAGGCAGCCAGATCAGCCGACTCAACCCTGGCGATCAATGGGGTGACAGATGTGGCAGCCTGATCGCCCTCACATCCGCTTACTACCCATTAGGAAAGATTGCAGTTCTCCGACCTGAGGATGCCTGTCTTATAACACAACCCACTGCACATCCAGGTGTCAACCGGCCCTCTGTGCATTGTCTCGTGGGCAGCTCAGGAAGCTGCCATAATGCTACTACTCTAGCTATGTTCTTGTAGTATCATTCTACCAAAAATGCAAGTCCTCTCTGTAAACGATAAAGTCCTTTGTCTTTACCCAGGAGTCTTATGTCTTCTGTTAGCCTCCATCAAATTGTGTCAGGCTAGCTTGTTAGCTTGTAAGTAGGGTAAAACCTCAGATCCTTTATAGTTCTTCGCTCTATAGTTCTTGACTAAGGGGTATTAAAAATGTTATAACACTGGAAAAACTGACGCCGGCACAGAGGGATTATCTCTCACAAAGATGAGGAAGGATGGTTGGGGGCATGGCTCCTAGGTCTAGTCAGAATGTAACTCTGTTATGATTATTTCTGTGTCTCTTCAGATTAGTGATTCTCACTTTTATAAGAGGGAGTCATAGATTCTTTGAGAACTGGCAGTTCTGTGAATATACACTTAAAATCGCATGTGAATAAACTCACATTTTGCACAAAATGTTAAACATCTGTGGTCCCCTTAAAGACGTTAATTGGCCATAAATCAGACCCCTTGGTTTGAACTGATTCTCCCTGAGGGTAAGAACCTCAGTCCTACTGCTCATAAGACACTAGCACTCAACTAATGCTTATAGAAGGGCACGGGGATAACTCTGAGAAATAAGTAAATTAGAAAACTTACATAGATAATACTCTAAAATATAAAGCAAAAGAGGACACTAATTTGGGGGGGGTGTAATAATCATACAGGACGTCCTGATAATTCTCTAAGAAAAATAACAATGTAAATGTTCTCAGAAAAATAAATGGATTCAGACAAGGTGGTTAAGAACATGGATTCTAAAACAAGATTATCTGGGCTCAAATTCCAACTCTTCCACTTGCTAGTGATGTGATCTTGGGAGGTAACTTAACCATTCTGTATTCAGTTTCTCCTTCTGCACAACTGGTACACAGTACCTGCCACAGTATAGTGCCTAGTACTGCAGAGAAAGTACTCAGGAAAGTTAGCCGTTATGGTAGTGTCTGGGTATTAAAACATGGGCAGTGGGGGATACAGAGGACTTGCATTTTTGTAGAATGATGCTACTATTGTCTAACAGAGGATAGGTTTTAGTGAAAGCCTAAAGGGATGAGACCAACTAATGGGTGTTTTCTCTGGCGATGTTAAAGAGAAAACTGACATAGGTGGCAGAAGCCGTATTATCCTAAAACACAACTTGAGTGGATGTCCAGGATCCCCACGGGAAAGAAGGGGCAGAGACCATTTGAGTGAGAGCTTAAAGAGAAATGACCAGTTTACCTATGACTGTCTCATACTTCACACCATGGGCCACTTGTTTCCTAACTTACTGTTTTTTTTGTTTTTTGTTTTCACCTGACCCTTTGGTCCTTGGCCTTTCTTGGCTTTTGATATCTCGTTATAGCTCCTCAGGTTTTAGCAAAATGCTGAGACTTCTACTTCTGGCTATTGAACCCAGCTTCCTCCGAACACTCTTCTCAGCATCCTCTGTAGCCCCAATATACAATGTCTTCATACTTCCAACTCTACTTGCCAGTGCAGCCAACACTTAGCTTCTGGCAGTGAGGGGCAGGGGCTGTTGAACAACACAGGCCACTTGGTCCAACAAATGGTATGGAAGGGTCTTCCTTAAAGCAAATCGCAAACCTGTAACATGGAAAGGATATAGCTGGGAAGGGATGCTTCAATTACCTAGGCTTCAGAAATTCACCTCTTCTGAGGAAAAGGGGCTAAAAGGTTCTTTCATGGCTCAAAAGTGAGAGGAATAAATGAGGGGAATGGCCATCAAGCTAACCACATAGCTCGAGATTTAAACATCACAGAACATTTGGGGAGAACATTTTTGGGTTTTTAGTAAGAGAAGGAGAAAAGTGCCAGATGTTTTTATTTAGGGCTTTAGCATCAGGAAAAGCCAATTTCAGAAAGTACAGGTCAATGATAGACCCTCTCCCACTTACCAGGAACTGTGAAAAGGAAATATATCCTAAAACACACAGGAATCGCTCAGAGATGAAATTGGAGAATGTCAATATAAATGTGGAAGAAATAAGGAGTTGGGCAGGGCCACTGTAACCAGACTGCTCTCTGATCAGCAACCGATGATGGAAGCGATGGGGCAAACCGCTGACGAAGGCAAAGGCATGGCACCGAGCAGTGTCAAGTTGGCGCGAACACCAGAGAGAGCTGTGTTCTGTGGAATACGCTGTAACCGTAGAACGCAGCAAAAGGAGAACCAACATACTGCTCCATGGAGACAGAGTAATACTAACAACTGCCAGAGAGAAGGCAGAACTGTCTTATTCTAATTTTTGCTTCTATATTTCGTACCAAAGACATGCTTGGTAAACTAAAAACACCAGAAAGACTTGAAGCTCACAATACCAGGAGGTTTTAAGAGAGCACTTAGCCTCTTTAAATGTGTTCAAGTGGTCAGGTCAATCCAAGTGAATTGTGTCCCAGGACCACTGAAATAATTTGTAGATGAGATTGTGAAACCAAAATCAGCAATCTCCTTGACATATCGTAGAACACCAGAGCAGGGCTGGAACAGTGGAGAGAGGCAACCGTTGATCCTGATTTTCAAAAAGATGGATTTAGATGCTCTCAGGTATCTTTCTGGATATTTTCCGGAATAAATTATTGATGAGAAAGCCTAAAGCACTGGTCCCTAAGAGGAGCCTGGGTACTTGAGAAAACCAACCTCATTTTCTTTTGAGAAATGATTTCTAGACTGAGAAACTAATCAGTGTCATAGACACAGTATATAGGGACTCCACAAGGCATTTGACCGTGTCCATGCTCACTCTGTGGAGGAGAGGGAGAAATGTAAATGCATGATACCACAGAAGATACCTCAGTTATAAACCGAGTTGAATTTGATGTCAACAGTGTTGATTAATTTTCTCATAGGTCTCTACTGGGCTTATTCTGTCCAATAGTTTAATCAATGGCTTACCTACAGAGAGAAGGTTTATCCAGATTTGCAAATAATAGAATAAAAGTTAAAGAATATCTTGAAAGGATAGAGAACATATATACAACTTAGCAAGAATTTAAGTTTCCAAAGGACAGAAAAGGAAAACACCACTGTAAAAGTCTTAAGGCATTTCAAATGATTGCAAATTTATGAGTCATATGATTTTTCCTAATTCCTGAGTCTATGATTTCATAAGCATTGATAGTACATAAATAAAAACTGTAGCAGCAACAGCCCCAACAAAAAATATAAACAAACCAAAAGGTCATTGCTTCTTTTGGCTTATTCTAAGTACCTAATTAAAAGGTTTTTTATTAAAAGATTTTTAAATCCCTAATATTTCCAAACACCATTCCAGTAACATTGCAATTGCATCATGTCACCCACGCAAGGTCTGTTTCAATAAGCATATGCTACTCAAACATACATTGCACTGAAATGATCAGAAACAATTGGTACGGTGCCCAGAATGTAAGAGTCATATGGAAAATTCACTTTACTTTCTGGCTGCCTGCCTCAGTTTCCCCTCATGCTAAATAGGGGTGGCTAATACTTGCCAGCACTGCTGGAGAGGCACGGATCATAAAGGTCAGCAAATCAATCTTTGTCAAGCCCTTTGGCTGAATTCCTTGGAAGGAAACACTCAAGCATCCCTGTTCCTCTTGTAAGAGGTTCATGACCCACCACCCAAGGTTCCCATTAATTGCTCTCTGGTTTCTTAGGTGAGCATAGATACTCATCACCATACCTGGGGGTGACGGACCAGCACTGGGTACTGTGGCCTTCAGCAATTCTTTCCTGGAAGAAGGAACACAGAGGATCCAGCCTGGAAGCTGAGGGGTAGGAAGCTCTCAAAAATGAAACAGAAGCTTCTGATTGGTACAGCTAAAGGCAGCACGAGCCTGTCAGATTCTGGCTGGAAGTGCTGTGATTTATGCACATTGAAGATGCCAAGAGAAGCTTTCTGGGAAGAGATGCCATTGAGGTAGCTGGGAGAGGAAGTCCTCAGACAACCCAGGGCTTGACTTCACGGGCATAGCTTGGAGCCAACCAAGACCACAGACATTGAGATCGTTTGCTTTTATTTTGTTCTCTTCTTCATTCTGCTACCACTAGGAGAGAAAAAATTAAATTGTAGGGATTTATTGTAAGGTCTTCTGTCTATAAAGACAGCTCCAGCTTTTCTACTTCTCATTTCCTGTTCTAATGTGGGAGGTCTATCTATTGTTTCATTCACTTTGGGACATTTTTAACTAATGCATCTTCAGTACCTGAGTTAAGAAATCCCATATGAACCCAGCGCCGAGACTAACATGCCCGCTGTGTGCCTCTGATGGGCTGCATGGGGCCTGAAGGACAAATGGGCCTGTGATGTTCCTGCCCCCGGCGGCCTCTGACCCAGTGGTCTGCCAGCAACCTTCATCGCACACCAGCTCCTTCCTGTGTGGGAGGTAATTTTGGAACAAGACATAATCCTTAGCCCCACAGAGTTTATGACTTAGTATGGGGGATACTCAACATACATAGTCTTGATTAAAGATGTTACATAGCGTGCCAAATTCAGATATCCAAGTCACAAAAGTATTTTTTTTTCTGGCTAAAGTTAGCAGCATGCTTATTCACACAGACCAAACACAGACTGTGCAGCCTCGTTTTTCTCATTTTATTATAGGAACCAAGACAGTGTGAGTTATCCCCTTTCCGTATCTTTGTGCACAGAAGCCAAATCAAAATCTTTGCAGTGAAGTGTGATAGAAAAAAAGGGTATGTACACGCAAGAAAGATTGCAAAGTTTCTAGTTTCGTGCTTGCTTTGCTTTCCCAAACAAACGAAAGGAGACAGTTTTCCTTCAGGTAGAACAATAAAACTATTTTAGGATCTGAATCCCTCTCAATGACTTGTGCAGAGGAAATAATTCTACGGAGTGAGGCGGCTTTCCTGTGGCCCAGGGTTTCTGAACGATTAAGAGTCATTTAGGATGTGTTTGTTGATCTTGTTTGCCTGAGCTGATCAAACATCACTTTTTGGGATTATAAAATTATGTAACACTGTATTGTATATTTGGTTTTTATTTCAGCAGGACAAATGTTTGGCTTTGTTTCAGAAGATAAACCAGCAAGAATTTGCATTCTAACACAACACTGGTTTGGGGTGAATAATAAAAGGTTATGAAATATCAAATAGTGATAAACTTAGTAAAAAATAGTTAAATTTTGAGTTTGCACAGTTGAATAAGAGGGTTTTTAATTCTCATTGCTACCTGCAAAAAATGTTCTTTGTTCTTTACTCATATTTGCAAAGTTAAGAAAACAAAACCTTGGCGGCAGTAGAGAAGTAGCATTATTTTGGCACCCCCAGGAGAACACCAGCATGACCCACTGCCACTTCTTGTCAGTGAAAAGATTCTGTGAGACTTGCTACCTCCTTAGGTGAACAGGGCCCAGAGGAAAGAATGCAGCTTTGGGAGCAGACAGATGAAGAGCGAGGTTCCTGTCCTGCATGCTAGCTGAGTGAGCATGGGTCCGTTATATAACTGTGCTGGCCTCCATTCCTTTGCACAGACAGCTCAGTGTCAGCCTGGACTTCCTCTTTGCCAGTGGTGCTGAGAACACTGATACAGGGTTGTCCCTCAGGCTCAGGGTCAAAGACAGTGAAAAGCCAGGGGCACATTCCATTCCTGGATTCTATTTTAGTGAAATCTCAAGAACTGAAAACAAAAGTGGGACAAGAAAATTATTTTGCTCGTTCTTTTTAGTGATTTAAGAATCTTTGCTTAAAGGAGAAACATGTTAAAATGTAAACTAACTAAAATTTATTCCTAGCTTTCTGGGATGATTTCTCTCCTATTCTTGCAGGTCAAAATTTTATTATTATTTGCAAATGACCTGAAGGTTTTACACTTGTGTGTGTTTTTGTGTCATGTTGGTGATGCTTCAAAAAGACAGTGGGGAGAAACAGATGAAGAAAATTGTAATAAAGAGTAGCTGATGCCTAACACTTAGGTGAATACAAATACAGTTACAGAATGTAGTCCGAAGGCATCAATATAATGAAGTGCTTGCCATCTAGGAATCCTAATACCTTTTGCAAGTAGATTCTCTCTCCTAGACGGGCTCTCCCACTCTCATTCTCTGGCTGTCTCCCTTTCTCCCCGCAAAACTACAAGTACAAACTGATATGGGTTTGTCATAGTTGTTGGGCCAATTGCCAGCTCACACATACTGGTCACTTGAACACTTACTTTCTACTATGGTTTCTTTCTCTACTTAAATTTAGAAATAACAATGTGGAAAACTTACCTTTCTTCCGTTCACAAAGAAAACAACTTCATTTGACTTCTTAGAATAAACGTTATGCTAAAGTGATTGGCGGACAGTTGTGAAGCCCTACAGGAGTACCTGCTGCTGTGTCCACCTGGGAGACTTGCCCAGGGGCTCCAGCAGGAGGAGGGACAGCTGGCTGGAGGGCAGCCCAGGGTGGGTGACTGCGTCCTGTTCTGAGTGTGTTCTTCTGATCCAATCCTGTCTCTCTGTCCTCTCAACCTTCTGAGGCCCCCACCTTCCTCTCTTAACTCCAGTTTCCTCCTCCCTTAAGCCAGTTTGGGATCTCAATCTCATTCTTACACAACACATACTTCTCCCTGCCGGAGGGCTTACCCACTGGCATAAAATTTCTTACTGTCAGCAACAATGACCTTCTTTAGTCAGTGAAATGGAGATAACCATACAGATGTAATGAATTCAGGCCCGTTTCTAGGTATTAAAGTGTTTGTTTATTAATTTGTTTTAAATTACAAAACTAATGCATATTTTTGAAAACTGAAATATAGAAAAGCATATATAGTAAAAAGTGAACATCCTTTACAGCTCACATTACTAATAAAATTATTTAGAAAATTGCTTTTCACCAGACAGTATGATTTCTGTTGGTGGAGACAAGACAACTATGAATCACATACAGGTCTTCCCTTCCATTCAGCTGGATAGGTTTAAGGGACAGGGTAATGGAGAATATCTTCTAGAGGAAACCAGTTAGCATTTATGCCATTTAAAATGTGATTTCTAAATTGCTTAAGTATATCTATCAAAATCTAAATGGAACATTTAAAATCAGCATCATATAAAAGCAATATTCTGTGAAATGATTTCTGAATTGTGAAAATTTGTCTTTCAGGCCTAGCATCTGAGAACACAGAAACCGGATGGACTGCCATATTGGAAGAGTCACCCGATTTTCTCCAGAAGTTTGCACTTGACTCATATGGGAATATTCCAAGGAACATAGGATCCAGGTTTGTCTCTTGGAATCTAGAAGAAAAGGACAAATTTATATGTTTGCATCTGGAAAACATCTGTGACAGGTGAAAAACAGCAGAACATAAAATAAGATAAAAGCCACGCAGAGGCCGACCAGGACAAAGAGGGGCCTGGCAATGAGGACTCGAGGAATGCAGAGGCGTCCAGGAGAGGACTCGGGGCTGGGTCGGGTAGAGCAGCGAGGAGAGCCACCCTGCCTTCCTGAAGAGGGACACATGAAAAGTGGAAGCCGTTTCTCCGAGTGAAGAGATGATTCCTGGGATTAGGAAAAGCTATACAGGGTGCCCCAAAGAGCCAGTCTGAGAGATATGGGGGGCTCTCCCTTCAATAGAGAAATAATCAAGGAATAACTTGTTTATTGTCGGGGCAGTCACTGGGAACAACATGAATTCCTTCCATATTTAAAATTCCTGCCACTGAAAATGACCAGGGAGAGCTGAGGTGTTTGCCTGGCAGGGCGTGGATGTAGGCGGGATTCCTGCCCCTGGGGGCTGGGGAAGGGCCCTCTGAGTGTGCACAACTCAAACTCGAAACCGCACGCGCGCCGGAGCCCAGCTGAGGTGGCCTGAGCGAGACTGTTGGGGCGGCCCCTGTCTTTGGCTCAGGGCGCAGTTCCTGAACTTCTACCGAGGACCAAGGTGTCCTGAGGAGAAAACCAAACAAGGGAGGAACAAAGGACTGAGGACACGAAAAAAAACCCTTTTTCCCCGTGCTATAGAACGGAGCCCCACTGCAGACCGTGCAGGGCCAGGCTGACGGAAAAAAGGCAACTCTGGGATCACTCTGCTCTTTTGCTCAAATGCCCTCGGAATTCTTGTCACCTTTTCTTCCATGGAAAACCACCACGGTGGATTAATAAAACTTGACCGCAAGGACAGGGGACAAAAATTCCTAATTTTAGGAGCCGAACATACCATTTTCGTGAACTTGTCTTCACAGGCCATTCTAATCTTCTCCGGGGTCAGTGGACTATTGAGCTTCAACAGTCCCAACAGGCCTCGCTCCCGTCGGGCTGCGTTCACGGCGTCATGGATGGCAAAAAACACCGAGCTCCCCAGGAAGATGCCGGACTCTCCCATACCCTTGGAGGGGAACAAGTGAACTAGATTATGACTCTCTCTGCACCCCCTCGCTGTGTATATACGTATACACATGCATATGTGCTTCTATAAGTATACATGTGCGTGTATAAAATACTAAAGATTATATATGTAACTTATTCCTTTAAGAAGTAATTTAATACTTAAACCCAATATTCCCATTCTTAGAATTCTAGTCTAAGGAAATGATCCTAAATGTAAAAAGGAGATGCAGGCATGCAAATGATTATTGCCAGGTTAAAAAAAAAATCCTGATGCAACCTGATGGCCATAGTCGTTTGTATTAGGCTTCAAGATTTAGAGTATTTTTTTTTAATTCATAATATTGTTAGATTATTTTATAGTTAAAATGTTGAATAAGGCTTTTTCTTCTACAGTCCTGGTAAAAACCACAAACCACCAAAAGAGGAATGTAGCCGTTCCTGCCCTGCACGAATATCACATAAACATGCATTCATTCAGAAAGCATAACTTACCTTAGATGAATACAGAGTATTCGAGTTTTCAGATGGAGGCAACAAAGAGACGTGGAACTCTGTGGGGATGTCACAGATGGTGGGGATTTTATACTGGTCCGGACCACGAGTGTATAGGACACCCTGAGGAGAGTAACTCAGCTCCTCGATTGTATAAAGTCCCATGCCTTGAATAAATGCACCTTCAATCTGAGGCGCAAAAAAAAAAAAAAAAATAGAATTTCCATGTGTGAGAAAATAGTCAACAGTAGCATCAGCTTTATGCTGTTTGTCTGAATTTTTAAAATACAGTATAAGAGGGTTTTCAGCATGTCTTGGTCAATGTCTCTGAAAGTTTACTTAAAAGTTTACCTTAAAGCATTTCTAAACATCTAATGAATGTTAAGTTCAAAGTCAAAGGCCTTGAGTTGAACTGGCAGCTCGATGTTAAAATGTCAAGGGTTCTAGAAGAGGCCTTGGAAAGCCCGCAGCTCAAATGCCCTTCTTTTCTGTTCCAGATGACTCCACCTGGGACTGATGCGTCCACAGCCCCCAGTACACCGGGAACGGCTCTCAGGGCCCTGCGTAGAACCACCATCCCCTCCTAACACCCTCGCTCTCCAGCAGGCTGGCCTCGCATCTCTGGACTCAGTGTCCCCACTTGTAACATGAAGGGTTTGAACTGTGTGTTCTCTAAGCTTCCCCCGAGCAGCTTTGAAATGCTCCAGTTCTTCGATGTCTAGGACCTTTGAATATTTATGTAAAACAGCTTGTGATTTTTCAATCCTGTCATTTACTTCAAATTTAAATTAAAAAAGCCTGTGGGCAAACGAGGCTACCTATCCAGTCACAACTGCTGCAGTTATTTGATGTTTATTATCCCAATTTCAAACTCCTTGAAGCTAAAGACCATCATATGCCCAAGGCTTAGCACTTAGCGCTACATCTTACTTCTCTCCCAGATGTGTGGGGCTCACTCTGTCCCCTCTAGCTCAGTCCCCCATCCAAGCTCCCCAGTCACAGGCTGCATGTTCCTTCAAACGCTACCTAAAACACCTGTGTTTCCTTCACTCTTTTAAACAGCAAGAGATGTCAGTGCCGTGGCTGGCCTGAAGAGACAGATCCTGACTTTTCTACAGGAAGGTGAAAAGTAAAAGTAAGGTCATGAATAAGTGAGATGGAATGTTCTCAACATGGATCCCCATAGCAGTTTTGGCTGTTACAAGTGGGAAGGGAGGCAAGTCAGGTACACATACCTGGCCTATGTCAAGGGCTGGATTTATACTGCGGCCAATATCCATGACAATGTCTGTTCTGATGTTCTAGTAAGAGAAAAAGTAAAAATGTTTACTGTGGTAAACACACAACTTAGGAAAAGAAAACTGAGAAACAGTTCCTGCCAGAATGGCATTGATATAGAACCTTTCTCTGGGCCACATTATATTTCAGGAGAGAGAAGCAATATCTTATGTCGCAAAGTTTATTATGTATAAATTTCAGCGTTATACAAACACTCTTCACCTGCTTAAGCGCTGATTGTTTTTATTGGAAACAACAGGAGAGAAAAATATTTACTCGACTCTGATTCCAGCTGAGTGATGTAACATACTGAGTTTAATCCACTGCGACAGACATAAGATACGACACAGAAAACAGAAAATGTCCACAGCTCTCGTGATCCTTGTTGCAAAACTTTGTGGTGACCACACAACCCAACATCCAGAGTCCAACTGGCTGCTTGATGTTTACTGAGTCACAGAACTCAGGGTGCATCAGCAAAAAAAAAAAGTCTTTCAATTGTTCTCTGTTCTAGGTTTTTCATTTTTAGAGCAGAAGAGAGAATAAATCTAACATTGAAACTTGGTGACCACAAATTCTCTGGTAACGTGCAAATGAAGAAGAGTGCAGGGGGCCCAGCCGGGCTGGCGGGAACGCCTCTGCTCTCCAGCAAGTCCGTACCTTCTTTTATGTGACATCATGGTCTCATAAAGTAGAATCATAACAGATTCTACTTCTAATTATCAATGGAACAAAGGAAAGTCAAGTGTCCTTATTTGATAAAGGACTTTCATCTGACATATTTCTTAGGAAAATTAGATAGTGATCTAGAATGTTCTACTATAAGAAAACTTCAGGCACTTGCCTCTCTTATTTAAAGACACAATGAAATGTAAAGTTCTCTTTGACACCAGTGAGTAAAGCTGGTCTTCCTTGACAAGTGGCCTCAGCTGAAGGGGAGGGGAGAGGAGGGGAGGGGGGAGGGGAGGGGAGGTGATCTCAGTCTGTAGGGTTAGTGAAGATTTTGCTTTCAAGACTGTGGACTCACTACTACTTGTCATTGTCTTTTGATGGGGCTGCAGAAAGCGGTTTTAGGTTGTGGTTGCCAGCCTGTGAGATGGCTCACGATGACCCCACATCCAGGTATCATAAGGATGAAGCCTTATGTAGTTGCCTCCTGCACTTTACCAGGGTTGGTTGACGTGACCAATAGCAACAGTATGCCACTCCAACATTAGGTTATAAAAGACTGGAATGTGGCTTCTGTCTTTGTTAGCAGATTATAGATACTTATGAAATCCTTCAAGAACGTGACATGATGGCATTTCACAAACATGGTCACCATACCCAGTTGTCCCAACAGTCTACACAGAAGCCCCCCTTAAGCTGTGTTTCTTCCTGGAAGTGATTTATTTCCTTACGCTATTTAAAAGGGCCAGGGAAATAAAGAGGAGAGGCCACTGGTTGTTTTCCATGGAAGCAACCGTAGCACCAAGGCTGAGCTTCTATTTCCTTCTGGTAACACACAGCAATTACCTTCAGGCCAAACACGCGGTGCTTCTGGGGCGCTCAGGGAGACGGGATATGTGGGGTTTCAGAGGGTCTCGAGTGCAGCCTGAACACCCTCCCGTTCATACTGACCTTGTGAGCTCCCGTCAGGCAGTCTATTTCAACCTCCGAACAGGCGGCTCCATAAACAAAGTATTCAAACATGTGGCCTTCGCCTGTCTCCCAGTCCATGGACGACTCGTAACCCCTGGAGAAAAGAGGATTCTTGAGAAGTGTGGTTATGGGATGGTCTCCTAGTTGCAGACGGTGATGACTCAGCAGGCCCGTTAGGAGCTCGGCCCATGTGTGTGCACTGCAAACCAGAGGAGCAGACTTGTTCCGAGATGCGCTGGCACGTAACACATGCAGTGAAGGTGCCGAATGAATCAGCATTTACTTCCTTCTGACTAAGCTTGTTTTCTCTGATCAAAACATCCACTGGCTCCCTATCAATGACTCCTTATGCCGGTTAACTGTTGACGGTATGATTACCCATCCTATTGCTTTGGGCTAACACTGGGGCAGGTAATCCTATGCCCTCAGATTGGGGGATTCCACCTGCTTTTTACACAAAACACTGCTTCAAAGGTTCATACTGGCCTCTTTATTTGTCCTTCTGGCTCCAGGACTCAGCCACCGGGTGTGAGGGATCAGGCCCCTCGCTGTCACTCTCCTGCTTTGAGACTACTCCCATGTCCCAGATTGCCTGCTGTTGGCTCACCTCGAAGGGCACCGAATGAATGGCTTGATGAAAGGGAAGCACAGGCCAGCAGCTTGTCAGCACTTTCCACCCTTTTCTCCTCTGTCCCCGAGCTGGGAGGTGGCCATTAAAAATGCTCCCAGGGCTTCCTCCTGACAGCCGGCCAGGGCCCTGGGGTGCCCGTGAGCACAGGCAAAGTGCCAAAGGCAGGTAAGACTGTATCACCCTGCTCTCTGATGGCCTGCACTCTCCATTTAAGTAGTTAGGTACTTTGTTTCCCAAAATAAGTGAGTTCCAGTTGTTCGCATCTTGTTAACACATTGTTACTAGAAAGTATAAATAGTGTTTATCTTATTATGTATTTGATTTGTATTTTTAAATCTTTGTTTCCTAACTTAAGGGATACTCTGGGTTTTCAACAAAAGGTTAGTCACTGCTCTGAGTCCCTGTTAGTGCTCTGCCCTAACCCCACTGAGTGTGTATCTAGAGGGTTCTAGAACCCTGTAGAACCTGAATCATCAATTCAGCCATATTTTATTTGTGTGCATATTCTTCCCAATAAAAGCCTTTCTGGACATTTGGATTAAGGAGCAGCTAAATGTTCTTTATAACAGTGGGTCACTACAAGGTACAAAATCAATTGGTTCCAAAATTGCGAACAGAAGTGAAACTCTTCCTCCAGGTGCCACGGCTACTTCCCATAGCCTGCAGCGGAAAGGACCATTTACCTGAAGTATCCAGTAGCTGAGAGACTGATGCTTTCATCAAAAGCAGCCTGCGCCTGTGAAAGAAGGGTACCACGTGACACAACAAGGATGTTTAGAGGAAGAACCACTTCCAACTTCCATTTCAACTTTAGTACATGCTAATAAACAAAGCTACCAGTGGACCAACATCAATTTATTCCTTGAAGTGTTCTCCATCTCCACAGGCCTTCGTGGCTCACTGGGTGTGGTACCAGCATTTGCTCAATGTATCACCGCTGTGATAAACGATGCCCTGGCATGTCACACTCATTGCCTGGACGATGCTGGGCAACCCGTAGCCTGCTTTTGAAGGCTGTCGCTCAGTTATCTGAAAAGACTAAGCCTATTAACACAAAACATTTCCAGAAACAATTGGGGGTTGGATGTTTAATTTTTACAACATGTATCTATAATAGTCACAAGAAAGGGGTAATAAATATTTTCCTAAATTGTACCCTTTAAAACAAAAGTTTCTCCTGAATGTGCAGGGCACACAGTTGACTAATAGATGAAAAAATGGGGGTTAGGTCCAAGCCCCCCCAAGTCTCAGAGAGGAAATATGTGGAGTGCAACCATTAGCGGAGAAAGTGGGCTGAATGGCAGCTTCCGCCGTGGCGGAGGAAGCCGTGGCCCCCTGTGCTGCGTCTTGCCCCGGGAGACGGTGTTTCTCCAGCCAGACGTTCTCAGTCATCCCGGGCCCATGCAGCACAGGGCAGAGAACAGAAATACATGTGCCCCCAAAGGACTGAAAGCTCCCATAAATATGAATTATAGAATGAGTCCTAACTGTATGGACTAGAAGGAACCATTTCTAAGTAATACTTCCCAAATGTTATTTCCTCCAGACCAATGCTTTCAATGTGACATTCCAGAAGAGTCAGCATGGCTCTCAGCCTTTATTGCTATCCATTCTGTATCATTTGGAACTTCAGAACACATTACTCTAAAAAACTTGCTAGTTAAATTTAGAATGTGTGTTTTCTCTTCCAGCTACATCATAAGTAGCTCAAAGGAAGCAGTTGAGTATTTCCATTCCATTCGAACTACTGGCTGAATATACACCCAATGGCTTGCTTTTCTGTTTCTAAATAAGTGCTTACATGGTTTTTAGTTTTATAAAAGAAGAAATGGGAAGTGTTTTCTTCCGATTTTAGGAAGAGAGGAACCCAGAGAAGGAGAACAAACAGACTTACAGCTATTATCTAGAAAATACATAGGTTCTACAGGAAGAAACATTAATTAATTCTTGCTTAAAATAAAGATTCTAATAGGAAGCACAGTCAGTAGTGTTGTAATAACTATGAGTATGTATGGTGTCACATAGGTGTCAGATTTATTGAGTGGTCACTTCAAAGTTATGTAAATGTCAAATCACTGTGTTGTAAAAAATTTATACTGTATGATTTCATTTTTATAAAACTGTATGTAGACAAAGCAAATTGATCTGCTAGTGACAGAAAGCAGATCCATATGTTTGGGAATGGTGGGGTGGGCATGGGTGGGAGGGATAAGGGGGGATGATTACAAAGGAACATCAGGAGTCTTTTGGGGGTGATGGATATGTTCATTAGCTGTGGTGATGGTTGCATGTATGTACACATATATCAAAACTCATCAAATTGTACATTTAAATATGTGCAGTTTATTGGATGTCAGTTATACCTCAGTAAAGATATTTAGAATAAAAAACAAATATATTAAAACATTTTTGGAAAAGAGTTGTGGAGAAACAAACATCTTTCTCCAACAGAGGATTTTTCTCCCATTAGACTATGATGTGATTTCCATATGCCCAGAGCCGAAGGGCCTCTGCTTGTCACGGTGCCACTGCAGTGCCTGTTAGAGTGCCCTTTCTGTTGACAGTTCATTCACATGCGTCTCTGCCACTTCCCCTCTCCTTTACCCTAACATGAAAAACACAAAAAGATTCTCACCCAGTCCTTCCAAGTGCCTCGAGGATTCTTGCTGATGATGGGTTCAAGGCGCTTTAGGAGAGTTTGACAAGCATCCTAGGGATTATTTTTTTAGTTAGAATTCTCATCATAATTCACGCAGACGCCAACATCAAAACCACATGACATGTGCCATTCTAGGCTTATTTAAGAGGCCCCAGGAACATGGAGAAGAGACCCACCCTGTAGGAGGTGATGTGATTGGTCTCACGGGGGAGGGGTGAAGTGTGGCTGCCCAGGATGGGGGCCACGCTAGCAGGTCAGGACTTAACAGAAAAACTGTTGGCACACCAGCAGCCACTATTTTAAAACACAGCTACAGTCAGATTTATCTTGTGGGAAAGCTCACTCTGGCAGCGTGAAATCAGGGCAAAAGGCAATGAAACGAGGGTGGAGACAAGAGCCTGTGTGGCCCTGGCAGGAGGTGTGAACCTGAATAGAACAGCCATGTTATCAGAACATGGGAGTGGAAGAGCCTCTTTCTACAGAGAAGCTTTTGCACAGAATCGCAATGACTTGCTAACCAGTGAAATGTCATGAGGGAGGGAGAATGAGCGGTGGCATTTCCAGCTCAGGAGAGCGCCTGGTGCTACACCGCTGACTGAGCTGGAGACTGGGGAAGGGAAGTTTCCACTGAGAGGGTGTGGGCAGGAGATGAGAGCAGGATTAATTTTCAACGTCTTCTGAGCACCTTGTGCTGGTCCTGATGGGGTTAGTGATATGGACACCACCACAATGATTCTTACCTTTATCGCCAACCCATTGAGATCTGCCACCACAGAACCTCCGGAGATGTTTGTATTAGGGACGGTTTCTGTGCTTGTTCCACGCAGGTGGACATCCGACAGTGGCACCCCTAATTCACGACTAGCCACCTGGGTTTTAGAAGAGAGGTTTTTTCCCCCCCAAATACTTTGGTTAGTCACAGACCTATTCACATGCTCACAGTAGCATCTGTGTGAAGTCCTGATATGCCCACTGGGAAGGACCATAAAATTCTTCCAGCTGCAAAAGGTTCCTCTTTATAAAAACCCTGTAGCCAGTTTGGACCCCAAGCCCTGAGCACATTTTCTTTTGCTTTGACTGTCTGATGTGCAACAGCGTGAGGAAGAGAAAACGAAGCCCCCCACCAAAGTAGGAGGAAGTGCTTTACGTCTTTGTCATCGTGAAATCAACATCTTGGAGGCCTTTCCAACACTCCACTCTGCAAAATGCTAGAAAAGACAACCCCATGAGAAAGGAGATGCCTTGTCCACGTTTCTGGAGGAGGTCCGGGAAAAGAGCACCTCCGAGAAAGAACAACGGCCTTGTAACAGCAGCAGCACCAGCACGTGGTCACAGCAGACGGTGCCACTGCCGCTGGCCAACACAAGGACTTTAGCAGGCTGCTCTGTTCTTCCTCTGTTTTCAGTGCTGGGAAACAAAGTCATATTTCTAACTTCAGCTGATCCAAAATTCCCCTCTTTCCTGCAAGCAGTGTAGCTTAATAGAATTTGTTCACAGCTGTGACAGGCCCATGGTCATAGGGAGTCCTTCTAGACCACTGACTTCCAGAAGATCGTCTGCACAAAATTCACCAGCTTTGACATAAAGGTCTGGTGGCACGATGAAGGGAACACTGACATCTCGCCCCCAAAGTGGGGAAAGATATGACCAGTGACTGATAATATAAAAGAAAATAGATATTCAACATCTCTCTAATCAGAAAATGCAAATTAAAGAATAATGAGGTACTGTCATTTACCTGTTGACTTATCTGAAATATTAAAACAACCCATAACATACAGTGTTGGTTGGTGCGATGAGATGCTACTTTCCAGAAAACAATTTTGGAATGCGTGTCAAATGATCAAGTGGTAACTGGTTTAATAAAGGTATTTGTGGGATAAAAGATATACTCTATGCCAGTAATTCCATTTCTGGTAATCTATTCTAAAAAATATTCATTGATTTGATCACAGGTTCATGTAAAAAATTCACTGAAATGTTCAATAATTGAGGAAGATTAATTAATAACATATAATCCGTATGCAGCTGTTACAAGTCGTAAGTGCAAAGAATTCTTAATGATAGGAGGAAGTGCCCAGTCTATGTAAGGACAGGTGAAAAACCAGGACACAAAATTATATAAACAACATATGAGCAATTTGGGGGTACAGGGAGTCAAGATGGGAAAGAACCCAAAACACTGATTATTGCTAAATGGTGGAATTATGTAGGGTCCTCTAAAAAAAGAACTATTTGTCTCTTACAAATGTTTTATAACCTGTATCATTACTACTAAAATAGAAACAGTACCTAAAAGTTAATCTGAAGTTAATGAGCCAAAAGGAAACTGGTAGAGTTTGGTTAGAAATATCAAATGTGATTTATAGTATCAGTTGTTTAGAGTCCTTCCTATAAAAAAGCCAGAAACAATACGGTACCTCAGAACTTGCCCAGCAAAGGTTTCCAATGGCAACTCACTTGTTAACATATCTAAAGGAAAGCAGCAAGTAACCATAAGCCTTGCTTAGCAGTAAGACAACCTGAGACTCTTCTGCCACACTCTTGAGAGGGTCAGTTACAAACTGGCTTGTTTATCCAGGTTCTGCTTATAGCTTAACAGTTTAAGTGATCAAGCAAAAGTCTCCTCTCCTTTTTATCTTAGAAGAGAGAATGTACATTCACAGTTTCTCTCTCATACACATACCTATAAGCACGCATCCCACGTCACCCAATTATTTGCATTCTTACCTGAATCATTTTAGTGTGGACCCCCTGCCCCATTTCAATTCCACCATGAGTCACCAGCACAGACCCATCTAGATAAATGTGAACCAGGGCAGCAGCCTATGCAAAAAAGATACAAACAGTTTCCATGATCTTTTGGAATGATACTATCGCATGTCTTGTCAATTACAAACTTTCCCCTGGAAATGACCCCCTCCCTTCCATCTCCTGCTAAAACATACACAGACACTTGCTCTGTCGCCCTGAGAGCACTGAGCAAAGCCAGGGCAACGCTGGGGTACCTCATGACCACCCACAAGAGGCCAGATTGCTGCTGGGCAGCTTTGAGTCTGGGGCAGGGCTCTGCTCCTTAAGCTACTATTTCCTCATTGGGACATTCAAGCTAACTGGTACCTTTCAAGGATTCCCCGACATGGGTGGAGCAAAATTTGGGTTTGGAGTTTTTTGTTTTTGGGAGGTGGGTGTGTTTTAATATGCAAGGTTAAATCTACAATAGATAGTTTAGGAAACAGAGAGAACAATTATTTATGTGAACACACAGTCCCACAGTTGTAGGTTGTTATAGAGAAGCAAATATGAAAATCCAACTAAGATGAAGCAGACAGACATTAATTTTTTCACTGCAAAATGAGCTAAGCCCACTCTAAACCATCTTGGCACTGAACTGCAGAGCTTTAGTTGAAACAGAACTTGGAAGTAATCTTATCTAACTGTGCAGCAATCCAGAGGGATCCAGAAGGAACCAAGCTGCTAACAGAATTAAAGCCTGCTGTAATCAGAAGCATCCAAACTCTAAGCTAAACATGTTTTACAATTAACAAGAATATGCCATCTTGCAAGTCTGCTCATGCTAAACTAGGGGGTATGGAAATCTCTCAGGAAACTGCAGAAAACAAGGAGGCTTCTTCAGTTTGAGTTTCCAGTGTAAGAGCAATATTAACAGCATATGGTCAGAAGAAAATGCTTCTAACATTGTGGTTCAGGAAGGCCTGCAAGGCACACTTGTGTAGCTGCTCCACCAAAAAGCGCGGACCCCACAGACGTGGTCTGGAGTTGTCAAGGGTCACTGGAAGCCCTATCAGCTAGGTTTCTAAATATCTAAGCGTCGATCCAGAGTGGCATAGTTATCTAGGATTTGTAAAGGGAGGGTCTTTGGAAAATTCTAGTAACAAGCTAATTTCCATTTAATAAAGCTAAAATCTGAGTAAGCCTTTATTACTCACTGAGATTACTTATAAACAACCCTGGGCATAAACCAAAGTTGATGGACTCATATGTCAATCACCAGATACATCCCAAGGGAAGAACTGCATTCCTAGATAAGATCTCTGCCCATAACCACCTGTGGGCCACAGGCCACACTTGGAGAACTGCTTCTTTTTTTGCTGTCTAAGGATCCACATGACTCCAGCAAATGGCAAGCAATAGACTGTCTCTCCAAGTAAGATACTTTGACAGTGAAAATGGATTCTAGTCACTTGGTCACAGGTGTAAACTATAGATGTATTGGGGAAGTAGGGACATAGGTGTACCCTCTCTCCAAGGATAAAGGCATGTACACTCACAGCCCAAGGGAGAATTTTAGAACCTTAAGAAAAGCACTGTAGCCATTATAATCAGCCCAAGGACTTGGGAAGATGTAGCAGAGTGTGTTTTACTATCTGTTGACACATCACTCCTGGAAACACTGTCTTGTGCTCCTGGCCATTTGTTCTCAAGACAATAAAGATAAGGAGTGGCATTTTCTACAGAGAGCTCAGAGCCGATGGCCCTCGGGCTGTGCACTGGATGTCATCTGATGCCAGCTGCAGTAGCTGCTTCTGGGCTTCATTCTATGGCACTTCATTGTGCTCTCTGCTGGAATGTGAGCCCCTGAAAGGAAAAACCACGGTCCTAAGGCATCCCTTGGAATGACATGTAGCATCGCACACATAGTCAGTGCTCAATAAAAGTTTGATAAGTGGATTTGCAACAGCTTAGCCATTCGATCTGTTTCTTAAGCCTGTAGCCCCTGTATTTGGTTTCCTTCCTCAGCTAGCGTTCCAGAAGTTGTGAGTGAAATTTGTAGCTGGCACATATAACTGAGTGACAATTACAGTGAATTGTGCATGTCTTGCATTGTGTGACCCTCTTGGCTGCGGCCCTTTGCCTGTGTGTCTGGGGCAGCATTTCTCTCAGAGACTGCTGAGTAATTTGCTCCCTGTGCTGCTGCAATCTCTCTGGGACCATTTAAAATGTCAAATTTGGTTCAGTTAAGTGGCACCATCGGATGGTTCATTGTTAGCACCACAAAAGATAATCCCACAAAGCTTCATCTATGAAACAGGCACAACCGGAGCGTTAGAACAGATGGTTCTACAATGTAAACTGGGGACTTTAGCCTGTGAAACTGAAATCTTCAAGCAATGTCTGCTAGTATTGGTGAGAAGTTTGCTTTGGTCCCATAGATTCCCAAATGTCTCAGCTGTTCAAACATTTGAGTTCCTACTCTGTGCCAGGTTCCATACTAGGATGCTGGGAATAGAGGTTAATTAGATACTGTGTGTCCTTTGATGTTCTTGCTGAGGAGTTAAAAAAAAATGTAGGTGAAACACGTTGGGAGAGCAGGGCCATGGAATGACAAAGGACCATGGGATCTGTTTCCCAACAATCTGGATGTCCTTGCGCAAGAGAGCAAACTTCTATGGGCTTCAGTTTATAAAACAGAATCACACCTACTCAACAGATAGGGGTTCAATCAAGTGGGAAATTACAAATCACCCAGCCTAGGGCCTTATTTACAGAAGGTGCTCAAATGCCATTTCTAGTTCCCGCCTCTCTTAGGTTTGCTTCAAAATAGTCTTTCAGCATTTGGCATCCAGGAAGCAGCTTGACTGATCTCGAATTCTCTGATTCAGCCCTAAAGCAAATGTTTTAAACATGGAAGCTGGCTAATTTCCAAGGAAGGGTGGGAGGGGCTGGTAGCTGGGGGGAGCTTCTCAGTAGCCTTTGAGAATGAACTTGTACTGCTGGCTGTGTTGTCTGGTTTCTTCCTTGCTATGCTGAATCCCACCGTAAGGCTCCCTGGAGGGCCCACTAGAGGTAGGTGAGAAAGCACAGTTTCTGGGGCCTCCCAGACCTGAGTTTTAGCCCTGGCCTCTCCTCTCACCAGCTGTAGGACTTGGGTAAGTTGTTCAAGCTCTCTGAGCCTCAGTTTCTCATCATTAAGATAAGGCTACAAACCTTATAGGTTGCCCTGAGGGTTGAATACAATAAAATCTAAATGTACTTATAACATAGTAAGTGCTCACTCATCATCATTATTTTTTATCTACTTTTTGGAGAAATTTCTGATTAAGGAAATGAGATAGACTGTGTTCTACCACATCAAATAATGGCAACCATTAAATAGTGACAGCTGCCATGCCTACCACAGCCTAACGCCCAAGGATTTCCGTACCGTCCGTAAACTATGGAGACTGTTTTCCCTATGATCCTAGCCAGCATGCTCAGTGACAGCCCAGACTGACTCTGCTAGCTGCCAGCAAATCAGTTTACCCAAATCTGCATGCCAAGATTCCCCGCTAGCTAGCTTTTTGGGGTTTTTTTTAGTGGTAATTTTTCTCTCTTCCTTTCTTTTGAATAACCTTATTTTTGCTTTTATTCCTGAACCACAGCTTCTTGACTGTCTCCCTCATCTGGGTAAAATGGGTGCAGATGATTAAGTGACTCTTGTTTCTGTCATCGCAAACAGGCCACTTGTATTGTTACGCTGCTCCTCTGAGCTAATCCACCTACAACAAAAACTGCATGAGACGTTCTAACGATCACACCGAAGCTGAACCAGGACGGGTGGGTGAACAGATGACTGTGGGAATGAGGCAAGGACCTTCCCACCTGCTTCACGTGGCCACCTCCACTCTCCCGACATCCCGCTCACCCCTTCACGCCCCTCCCAGCTCCACCCGCATTTATCCCTCTTCCGTCACCACTCAACACACCTGCCACATCTTTCACCATGGCTCAGCCAAAGGTGTGCATTCTGCAAAGGGGAGTGACAATTGTTTTGAGGGCTTTGCCATCTTACCCACATATATGTACATAAATGTATATGCATATATGTAAGAACATAGATAACAAGGGTCCCATGTCGCTGCTGTACAATGAGCTAGAAGATATCAGTCCTTCATCAGCTGGTCTGGGCAAGATTCATTCAAGAATGAAGAGGTGGAAACAGTAAGTGAGATTTAGCAACCAAGCAAGGAGTATATTTAATCAGTTGAAGAAATTAAACTAGGAGAACAGATTTTCAGTCTTCCCCTTCACACTTTAAATGGCTATGAAGTGAACACATTCCTAAAACTGTGCTTTAAAAGTGATTTAAATGAATTAATTTTTTGGGTGTAGTTTACCCTAATCCACCAGAAAGGGGAGGGGCACCAGTACCCTGCAGCTTCCTGTTTCTATCGCACGGTCCTAGAGGAGTTGAGAGAGGAGTCTTGGCCGTCATTGGTCCCCCCTTCTTACTTTACCTTTGAGCAATCTGGGGCCCAGCTGCTTAATGCCAGGGCCAGGAACAAAAATCGCATCCCCCAGTTTCCCAGGAGGGATGCTTGTCACCAAGCCTGGGAACATGGGCTCTTGTCTCCTCTGGAGAAGAGCTAGTTTGAGCACAACTTTGGTAAAGTGTAGCCACCAGGGACTGCAACC
Organism: Glossophaga mutica; assembly: GCA_039655065.1. Classification (NCBI taxonomy): domain Eukaryota; kingdom Metazoa; phylum Chordata; class Mammalia; order Chiroptera; family Phyllostomidae; genus Glossophaga; species Glossophaga mutica. The sequence goes on from CM077306.1 coordinate 29,322,498, forward strand.
ACATGGCTAATTCACCTTCAAGGAAAGTTTCCTGAACACCTCTCGATTCATCTGTTTGGAGAACTGACCTGACCAGCGGCTCGTGAGCCAAGGCCAACAGGATACTTCACGGGAACCATGGCCAGCCCCTTCTTCTTCCAGTAATTCTCTGAGTTGAATTTTTCCACAGCTGCTTTCCTCAGGGAGTAGGAAGACATGGCCATGCATTCCTTCCAACACTGGATCAGGTTCTTGGCATTAATCTCTTGTTTGTAGGGTGTCTGATCAATTTCCTTGTACATGTTTATCATTCGGACCTATTTAAAAAAGGAGATGAAAAGGGCGGGGTGGAGGGAGACTTGGCAGACGGACTTTTCCATCCACGGTCCTGCTAGTCAAAATCTGCTCATCCTGTAAGGCCCAAACTGAGTTCAACACACACCTCACCGAGGCCTTTCCCAGTGTGAAACACTCTCTTCTTCTACTCAAAGCCTCTATCAAATGTTAGCACTCCCAGGCCTTCCATACTGCTGCTGTGTAAGTTTAAGGAAAGGAATCTTTGCCTTGTGTTTCTTATATAACTCAACCCAGTGCAGGTACATTGTAGACTCTTAATACTGGATGTTTGTGAATAGCTGTTGAAAAGTAATCCTGAATTTAATTTCCAGGCAATGTGATCTACATGAATCAGATGCTGTGGCAAAATAAGATCATTTACTTCCAAATGGGAAAATATTAAAGCCTGTTTAAATATAATCCATAACTAGGATGAAGAACGAATTAAAAGATTCTACCCCAGGATGTCTGAGGTACTGAGAAGAATTCTCCTGAATTCCCAGAACTGGAGATTAAGACTCACAGCTGGGAACAAGAGGTCAAGTACTTCACATTCCCAGTTGAGAACACTCAGCAGTTGAGACCAGGCATCTCCTTGCACTGACAGAGGCCATTACACACATACAGTCTCCTCATCCCCCTAAAAAATTCCCAGATCATTATGAAGAGATGACTGGAAATGAGTGAGCTGTGCCATTTGGGGCAAGGCAGTGTTCTTAAGGGTGGCAACTTTCCTCGGGGATAAAGGGAGGTCACTATCTGATTTTCTTCCCTAGAGCTACCAAGTGTGACAGAGCATCTGGGAGAGAGGCTGTGGGGAGATAAGCAGGAAGGGAGAGGCAAGGATCCCCTACAAGTTCAAGAGACAGGAAGAAGACGGCTTCTGCCTGTGGTCACAGAGATGAATGGAGGACAAGGGCTTTCTCCAGGACTGCTGCAGCCCGGGACTCGGAGGCCTGGGTATCGGGGGATGCTGCGTGAGGGGCCAACTGAAGAGCAGGTGAGCCCGAACTCCCCCTCACAGAGGACTATTGATTTTCACGAGAACTGGCAGAAATGGAACCCCGAGACAACATACTTGAGAAGTAGCTACATCGAATCAAAGAGAGGACAGAGAGCTTGCTGGGAGGAGTCACATGAGGAGATGCTGCCTGTTTTCTTCCTTCTTTTCCTCTCTACCCTCAATGCCGCAGCAGAAGGCACAGGGGAGAAGGGGTGAGATAGCACACCAGGCCCCCGCACTGTAACTCCATTCTAGGATCCTTGGGTAGAAGAGGTGCAAGGAAGAACACAGAGCTTGTGACTGATGGAGCTGGGACAGATGAAGAACTGAAGGCAGACCATCGTAGTGACTGAAATGACTGTAACCTTAGGACAACTGAGATGTTAAAGAAGCAGGGGAAGGAAGGGTATGACAACTTGTAGCAGTTATACCCCCAACCAATGGAGATTTCTCACTAAACAAGTTAGAATACAATGCTCACTCTTCAACATCTTGTCCCCAGGATTTTCGAGAAGGAGCCTGAGTGAGAGTAGTGAGTTGGGTTCCCTGGAGCAAATCATTTAGCCCACACAGGCCTCGTGTTTCTCAGCGTAAATGGCTCCCAATGCTCCTCTCACCTCTAAAATTTGGTATCTTTTGTGAATGGGACTAATGTAGTGTTACCTTCTCAGGGGGCAACCCACACTTGGCTGCGACGTCTGTGATGCAGGATTCGATGATCAGCCCTGCCTGAGGAAAGCCGAACCCACGGAAAGCTGTGCTGGATGGAAGGTTGGTTCTGCACGCCCGCCCTCGGCAACGCAGGTTGGGAAACTTGTAACAATTTTCCATTTTCAGAATTCCAATTTCTAACACCTGGGGAAATCCAGAGTTGATGTGAGGGGACTTTGTCTTTCTGTACCTGTTTTATCATCCTGAGACCTCAGACCAAAACCAGGCCAGGAATGACCGACTCTCTCTCAGGCACATCAAACACGCTTAAACTAGACCCATGTCTCAGTTTAAATGCATTTTTGCTGTAAAATAGTATTTAAGGATTTGAATAACTTTTCTTTTGAAATCTTTTTTTAATTTTCGTATTTTAGAGCAAGTGCATTTTCCCCAGATTTCAAACATATCCAAAAGCTCATGAAGCATTCATAGGCCCTAACCACTTAATCTCTAGAATGTAATGAATATAAATAATACCCTAAATAACAGGAAAAAATGTTTTGGCATTTGGTCTAATGATTTGTTCTCCTCTGGGGTAATTTTGCCCTTTTCCCCCTGAGAATTTGGCAATGTCTGGAGACATTTTTGGTTGTCGAGACTGGAGGGTAGCTATGCTGCTGAAATCTGCTGGGTAGAGGCCAAGAATACTGCTAACCATCCCACAATGCACAGGACGGCCCCCACAACAAAGAATTGTCTGTCTAAAATGTCAGTGGGGCTGAGGCTGAGGACTAAGGCTTGCACCTGGGACAAGGGCTGTAAGTACAGGAAACATGGAAATAACACACGGATGCAGATCAGACCTGGCCAATACCTTTGGGCTCACTCTGGGGACACCGGTAACATGCGGCCACCCTACAGTGAGGGCCTTTATGCTTTTATAAAGCATAAAGCATATATTGTTTAGCTATTGAAAATTTTCTGAATTCAACCATTTTATGTAACACTTCCCAGAATGTGAACTTGCTCCTTAAAACACTTACAAGTAATGACTCATCCAGGGAGGCTCCTCCATTGCTGTAATGCTCCATATCCAGGGCCAAGATTCTGCCGTCATTCATGAATCCAGCCTGCGGGAGGAGAATTGACCTTTGATGCGAGTGCTGGGGGCCAAGTCTCTCTAAAGTGTGCTTTGTCACTTGTGAATCCTCTACACATAGGCCAAAAGCTTCACGACATTGGATTTGGTAATGATTTCTTGGACATGACACCAAAAACAAAGGCAATGAAAGAAAAAATAGATAAAATGGCTCCATCAAAATTAAAAACTTCTGGGTATCAAAGGAGATAATCAACAGAGTGAAACGGCAACCCGGAGAATGGGAGAAAATATTTGCCAACCATGTATCTTTGAAAGGGTTAATATTCAGGATGTGTAAAGAACTCTTCAACACAACAACAAAAAAACAATCTGATTAAAAAGTGGACAAAGGACTTAAAGAGATATTTCTCCAAAGATATACGAAGGTCCAGTAAGCACAAGAAAAGATGTTCAACATCACTAATCATTAGAAAAATACAAATCAAAGCCACAGCATACCACCTCGCATCCATTAGTACGGCTACTATAAAAAAACAACAGAAACTAGTTAAGTGTTTGTGAGGATGCAGTGAAATTGGAACTTTCGTGCATGATTCGTGGGAATGTAAAGTAATGTATCTGCTATTAAAAATAGTACGGCAGCTCCTCAAAAAATTAAAGTAGAACTACCATATGACCCAGCAATCCCACATCTCAGTATTTATCTAAAAGAGCTGAGGGCAGGATTTCAAAGAGATATTTGTACACCTGTGTTTATAGCAGCACTACTCACAGTAGCTGAGGGGTAGTAGTAACTCAGGTGTCTATCAATGGATGAATGGATAGACAAAATGTGGCATATACATACAACACAACAGTATTAAGCCTTAAAAAGGAAGAAAATTTTGACACGTGCCACAGTACATATGAACTTTAAGGACATTATGTTAAGTGACATAAGCGAGTCACAAAAGAACAAATACTGTGATTCCATTTATATGACTAGTCAAATATATGGAGACAGAAAGTAGAATGGTGGTTGCCAGGGGCTGTTGAGAGAGGAAGGAAGGGGAGTTATCGCTTCATGGGTGCAGAGCTTCAGTTTTACAAGATGGACAGAATTTCAGAGGTGGACAATTGGGCAACAATGTGAATAATGCCACTGAAACACACACTTAAGAATAATTAAGATAGTACATTTTATGTTGTGTGTATTTTGCCACAACTAAAAATAATAATGAAAAAGGAAAAAAGGAAGGGTAGAGAAAGATAAAAAAGTGAAACAAATAGAAACTCTTCCTGTTTCATCCATCACTACTATTTAATCCTTTTTTTCTCCTTGTAAAGCAAAGCAATGATGTATTTGTTGACCCCTCATTCTTGCCATCCTTGAATTATGGCTCCCATCCTCACATCTCTCCTAATCTTCAAGTCTCCTAATTTGAAGATTAGGTCTTCTCCTAATCTTCCAATCTGGGGGCTGCTGAGAATGTACTCTGCACATTTTTCTCACAGGGCCATTTTCAGTCAACACTCTTAGCAGCATTTGGTGCTGCTGAAGGTCTTTTAAATAAATATCTTCCTTGCTTTTAAGATGTATCCAGTATTCCTATTTTCTGTCTGTGCACTGCTTTAATATCTCTGAACTTATTAAAGTTCACTGTAATGATTTTTATTGAATGGAACCAAAATCAAACCAAGGGCATGACCTATGAATTCCAGCAATTTGAGGTTGAGGTCTGGCTCTGCTACTTAACCTGCTCTGTACCTCAGGCAAACCCTATAACCTCTGACCATCTGTGAAATGGCAATAAATATGGTGGTGCATGGAAAATTGTAGGCAAGTAACTGAAACAGAATGCTCTAAATATAAATTAATATTAATGGTATTAGTAAGTTAATATCATCCCTTGTCCTCACACCACCCTTCATTAGAAAACATTATTTTCTCATTTTTTAATCTCCACTATGCTGATGACTTCTATAGCTATAATCTAGTCCTTTTAATAAAGTCCTATAGTAGTGAAGGACATTTATCACTTCCTGACCAAAATTTACACAAACTCATCACTGTCTCTCCAGATTGGCTCCTCCTTCCAACTTGGCTCTGTCTACTAGATACTTCCAAGTCATGTGTGTGGCTTTATTCTACATTGTATTTTGCCAAGCGTGTCACCAAATTCTACTTGATTTTACACAATAATGGTTCTTTACACAATAAAATCTCCTTTTCTACCTCTTATTATGTAGCTCAGACTTCAACTGCTTGTTTGAACGTGTCAGGTGCCTCCTAGTGGTCCACCTGCCTCCATCCTCTCTCCTCCCTAAGCCCTCCTGCCCACCACCATGATGTTACTCTTCCCAATGGACTTGTGTTTGGTTAGGGCACTTGACTGGTCAAGGATCTACTCGGCATCACTCTTTCTTATGAGATCGAGCTTAAGCCCTCATCCTGGGATTCTCGGGCCCCTCTCAGTCTGGCATCATGTAACCCAACAAATCTTATTTCTCATTGCTCTTCAGCAAGCCCTCTGTGTTCTCATTCCCATTCTCCCCTCACTCCTGCCCCTATCAAAAATGCCATGTTCATCCCAACTCTGCATTCTTGCTTTTAGTATTCATACCACCTGGTATTCCTTCTTTCTGCCTATCCTTTCTTGGTCATTTATGTTTCACCTTTTCTAAGAAGCCTCCTGCATGTATGCCAACTCATGTTTATCTCTCCCCACAGTTTTACTATGTGTGCCTCATCTTTTGACCTGAGATTATTACGCTTTCATAGTGACTTCGTATGTGACTTATGTCCCTCTCAATCACGAAAATGCAATCTCCTTCAGAACAAAACTTACTGCAACAAATCTTTGTTGAACTAAATCAAAATCAAATAATAGCTTAGAGTGAATGTGAATCGAAAAGATACATTTATTATCTTCTAAAAATATGTGTGCAGGCACACCAGCTGTGGTAGAAATGAAGCTATGTGTTCAACAAACCATGTTGTCTTTTATCCTGCACACAGAGGAAGACTACATTTCCCCGCCTCTGGCCAGTGACATGTGGACAGAAGTTAGGTCCACCACTTACAGGCCTGGTGACTGAAACACCTCTCACATGACACGTTGTGCTCCCTCTCTCCCCTTGTCTGCTGCCTTCTGCAGAAGATCCCGTGGAGGGCTCAGAGTCCCCAGGGCAGTACTGTCCAACAGAACCTTCCGTGATGTTCTGCATCAGCATGTCCAATATGGCAGCCACTAGCCACACAGGGTTCTTGAGCAGTTGATATATAGCTAATGCAACTGTGGAACTGAATTTTTAATTGTATTTAATTGAGTAAATTTAAATTTAAATATAGCCACAGGTGCCTAGTGACTTCTGCACTGAACAGTGCAGTCCCAGGGGGAGAGGGAAAGCTGGAGTCCCTGCAGGACTTGGTGGGGCAGCTCCTCTCTTCTCCTCCCTCCTCCTCCCTCCCCCACTGGCTACTTTAGCTGATACTCGGGCAAGGATTAACACAATAAAGGTTTAAATCCCTGAGGGTTTTTAGTTGTATATCAGAGCCATTAGCCCACTCGGCCAGGTAAAAATTTAATTTTTATATGGCAAATAATAATAATAATTATTATTATTATTTTGTGCTATGGAAATTTTCTGGGACAGAGTTCTACAAAATATTCTGATATAGTTAAAAATGAGGAATGTGTTGGCCAATAATTATAATTTTACAAAACACCATTTTTATAGGAATCACTCTAGTTTTACATCTTTCACAGTATGATTATCATATCTACTGTTATGGACCTATATATTCATATGTTTTCCAGTTAATCACTCTGTAGCAGCCAGTACCAGCTAACTTTTCACAAATTGCTATCTTTGAGGCAAGCAGGAAAGCTTCATTTTACCAGCCAATAATTAAGCAATTAGCTCAAGGAATGGAAAGTTAAACAGAAGCACAATTTGTTGATTTGCTCATTGTTATTCCCCATTAGAGAGTAGCCAAGCGCTGCCCTCTTCGTTTTTGGAATGTTGTATTTACAACAGGAATCCTCCCCTTCCCTTCTTCTGCTCACTTTGTACTTTCCAAGGTAAGGGTGGCGGCCTGCAGTTATCAACATGTCTTCTCCTCGTTCCAGGATGCAGCGGACAGCACGGCCATGTCTAACACAGAAAAAACCAAGAGTGGTGAACTCTTTTACCCTGTAGGTATATTATCTGGGGTTTACGGAGCCCCTAATGGCACCTTGAGTGGCATCCACACACAGTACAGAACAGCAGAACTACTCCCTGAACTCTGGGTGTGCTGATCTCAAGCACACAAAGTGACCTCCCCTCTCTTAGGGTCAGAGGGCAATCGCTGGCATTCACTGCTTATGGGAGGGAGGCTTGTGTGTGTCAGAAGCCCCAGAGTATTGCTTTGTGGGTATTTCCCACTGTGATAACAACCTCCCCTATAGGCAAATAGTCCAAAGGCTGCATTAGAGACTGGTTACAAATGGAGGAATTCAGGTGGTGTTGATTGGACAGGTGTGCAAGCAAGGTCTTTTTGTATCATGGGATAGAGGAACTGACCCGTATTACTCAGCAAAGAAATTAAGCCTTCTATGTGTACCTGCTCCAAAGACAATTTCCTATGGAAATATTTTGAGATTCTTAAAGAAAAATGGTAATGTAAGCTAATATACATAAAGATAAGCAAAACGAAAGCAAAACCCCCATTTAAATCAAGGGAACACACACACACACACACACACACACACACACACACACACACAGGTGCTATGAGTAACTTCCACCCTTTCAGCACCTGTCTCTGTCTACCCTCCCAGTATTATAGCATTTTCACCGGGGTTTTTATTCTTTTCGGTAACTGATTCTTATTTTGGCCCTTATTATATGCAGTTTGACAATATAAGATAAAAAGTTATAATAACTGACAACTTGTTTGTGTATGTGTATATTCTATGTAATTTTAAATAACCTTGATTCAGATTCTTCCTCCTTAATTCTGATATTGCTAATATTCAGTACAACCTCATTTTATTTTCTCCACTTACTTGTTTGCTGCAAATGCAGTGATGGCTGCCATGATACCGGTTCTGAACGCTTTCCCCCCAAACGCCCCGCCAACACGCTTAACGTGGCACATGACCTTGTTAGCTGGGAGCTTCAAGACCGAAGCAACTATGTCCTATGAATGAGAACAGTCCTCATTAATCTGACGCATCAGCAGCAAGGGAGGTGAGACAGCCCCTACATGTTTTAATTCTACAATGTTGTACAAGATACACAAATTGTGTGGTTATCCTAAATAACAGGATAATTTCCAATAACCTCAGTGTGCATCCATGCTGATCTCAGTGGTATTTAGCTACAATGACATCACCAAAACTATTATTAGTACTGAGTGGTATACTCTGTGCTAAATTTTTTAAACAAATTTTCCCCATGAACTACTCATTTACACAAAGCATACTTTGCACACTAATCGCTAGGGATGTGTTTCCTGAAGCAAGGAGGTTCTGTGGCTTTCAAAGCCTCTTTCAGATTGGGTCTTTTCCCTGCACGCTACTGTTCTCCACTGAAAAATGCACTCTTTTCACCTCCCATTTGGATTACTGCTACAGTTGGCCAGTAGATCTTCATTGAACCTGCTCTGAAGAGCAAGTGTTGCTCTTTTTTTGCCATCCTAATGTTTTTACAGATGGGGAGTCCAAGAGGGATGAAGTGATGGACCCAACGTCACACAGGAAGTGAGCAGCAGAATAGGACTGGAGTAGAGTTTGCCTGACTCTTCTTAGTGTTTCACCTTCCAAAGGCCTCATTCTCCACAGTCCCATGGTCCCACTTGCTCTGGTAATATCCCTGCTCTTTATGACCTACTGAATCAAGACCCCTTTGCTTGCACCCTGATGTCTAAACTAGCCACCCCTAGAGTGCATCCTCCATTCCAGCTTGGGCAGTCCTGGTACTATCTTTCCCTTCTTACATGCATGCTTCCTGGTATATAGGCATAAGTATTTGCAGAAGGGACAGGTGAATGAATGAATGAATGAATGAATGAACGAGTGGTATTTGATCTTGGTGTAGAATTGTCTGGAAATGATATCTCTCTCACCATCTAGACAAACCTCATTTCAGTATAAATCCAAACTTAAGACTTGATCTTCAAGGGACTTTCTGGAGGACTCTAGTTCTTAGCAGCCCTGTGTTCTCTTAATTCTTCCATGTTTGTAAATTCTGACTTAGCCGATTTACACTGGGCTGTAATCTCCCCAGTGTGGTTTCCTTACTGCTTCATGTGAGTTGGGTACCGTAAACTTTGCAGGACAGACCTTCCTCTTTTTTCTTTTTTATTCCTTTTTCCAGTTTTATTGAGAAATAATTAACATATACTACTATGTAAGTTTAAGGTATACAGCGTGATGGTTTGATTCATGTATATCGTAAAATGATTACCACAACAGGTTTAGTTAACATTCATCATTTCATTTAGGCACAATAGAAGAAAAGGAAAAATTCTCTTTGTGATGAAAACTCTCAGGATTTCTCCTCTGAACAACTTTTCTATATTATCATTCAACAGTTTAAGTGATAACTCCTCACTTCTTTTGTATTCTTAACAGTGTCAAACGTATAACAAAAGAGACCTGCTGATTCCATAACTGCTTTAGTTACAGATCCATACAAAGAAGGCTTTTACTCTAAAAATACTTAAAAGCTTTAAAATTATACAGTTATTAATACCCAAATGGATCTGGTTATTAGTACCCTAAATTCCTTCAGTATCTGGAATGACATTTTTGTTTCTAATTGCTTTTGGTGTATTTTGCAGGCAAAAACCATTTAGCTACGTTCTTTCCACAAAAGCCCCATGTTACCTGTATGCCTTTGGGATACTGTGTGGACACATAGATATCCATTTCTCGATCCTCTCCTTTGGGAACAGCAAGCATGCTCTGGGTTTCCATATAGAAATGCTCCTGACCTCCCAGATGTATTTCACCTTTAGAGGAAAATACACCAGAATCAACAAAGCTGTCAGATAGGACAGGTAGCATCACCTAGCTGTTTTCTCATTATGGAGAAAGTCCACTGACAGTGCTTCTGCTGGGACAGTAGGCTGCGTGGTGAAGGGCCACAAACAATAACCATTAGTTTTCATCATACCTGCAACTTTATGTGAAGTAAAGTTCTATAGAGGAACCTGTCTGCCGTATCTGCCAATACAGTGGATCACGTAGTCCTAGGGAAAGGTGTATACGGTAAAAATAGTATGACAAGGAGACTTCTAGTTCTAAGACAAGATGGTGTAGATGCATGTTTCCCTGTTCCTTCTGCTAACAACCATGAATGTTACACATAAAAAAAAAAAAAAACCGTAAGAAGACTGTCAAAGATATAAAGGAGAAGGCAGACCACCTAGGGACTTTGGGACCCAAGGAAAAATATAATGGTGAATTCAGTGGGTTATGTTGTTGCTGTTTTGCTTCATGTAGCCTATATTTTGTACCAGAGGAGCCAGAAATCCATAAATATTAGCAGACAAAGACAGAAAAAAAGTTCCAAGCCCTCACTGATATAGCTCAGTGGGTTGGGTATTGGCCCACAAAGCAAAAGATATTGGGTTTGATTTCCAGTCAGGGCACATGCCTGGGTTGTGGGCCAATGCCCCAGTCAGGGCATGTGCAAGAAGCAACCCATCAATGTTTCTCTCACACATCGATGGTGCTCTCCTTCTCTTTCTTCCTCCCTTCTCCTCTCTCTAAGAATAAATTTTAAAAATCTTTTTTAAAAAGTCACAAGAAAAGCCTATTTTCTCTAAAGAAAGGACCAGGAAAGGAGAAGCCTAGTAAGACAGAAAGCTTTTATATAAAAAACTACTCTACTCCAGTGAAACACTATAGAAAAAACTATGGATCTGTCTTACCTGCAAAAGTTGAGTGAAGAGCTTGGGCTTCCACCCTTATCAGGTTTCAATGAGGTACCCAAAACCCTCTGCTGGGGTGGTGTCAGTGGAGACCATATGGGAAAACTAGACTTCCACCCTGGCAATAACAAGGCATCATCCTGCCCCCCTCCACCCATTTTCCCCACCAACACAAGGTCAGAGGAGTTACGGTAAAATAGAAGACTTATATAAGATCCGGAGTCTTATAACAATACCCTAAATTACCAGGACACAATAAAAAATCATTCTCCATAGCAAGAACTCAACTTGAATGAGAAAAGACAACAGCTTACAACACTGAGATGACACAGACTGTGAAATGACCTACAAGGATTTGAAAGCAGCCACCATAAAAAATGCTTCAAGAAACAGAAGATATAAAAAGATCCAAACGAAAATTTTAGAACTATAACAACCAAAATGTAAGAGGGTCCATCGATGAGCTAAACTACAGAATGAACAGAGGAAATCATCAATGAACAAGAATGTAGAACAAGAGAAATTTCCCAGCCTGAATACCAGAGAGAAATAGATTGAAAAGAAAATGAACAGAGCCTTGGAAACCTGTGTGGCTAAAATAAAAGATAAAAAATTTGTGTCACTGAAGTCAAACATTTGAACAAATAATAACTGAAAATTTCCCAAACTTGGTAAAAGACACAAGCCTACAGATTCAAAAAACAGAATAAATCCGAAAAGAATAAAGCAAAGAAATTCAAGCTAAGACATCACAGTTAAACTTCTGAAAGCTAAACACAAAGTCATATCTTGAAAGCAACAAGAGAAAAACATTACTTCACCTATAAGAGAAAAATACTTTAACAGACAGCAGATTTCTTTTCAGAAACCGTGAAGGCTGGAGGAATTGGTACAACATGTTTCTTTAAGTGCTAAAGGACCTGTCAACTTGGAATTCTATATCTGGTGAAAATATCCTTCAGGAATGAAAAAGAAATCAAGACACCCTCAGATGAAGGAAAACCAAGGGAGTTTGTCTTCAAAAAACCTCTACAAAAATAACATGGCTAAGGGAAGTTCTTGAGGTACATAGGAAATTATTCAAAAAAAAGATCTTGGAACATCAGGAAGGCAAGAGAGCAATGGAAAGGCTAAAAGTAGAGGTAAACACAACAGACTTTCCTTTCCTCTCGAATTTTCTAAATTGTGTTTGAAGCAAAAATCACAACATTGCTTCATGTGGTTCTCAATGTACATAGAGAATATTTTTAAGACAATTATATTATAAATAAGGGAAAGTATGTCTGGGCCAAAGGAATAAGGAATGTCCCATACCGTACCCAGGTGGTGGCTGTCCAGAAAATGTCATGAGGATGAAAGTTCTATATATTAGTTGCCTATGTACTTGTCACCACTTTCAAAAATCTACAAACAGTTAATGTGGATGAGAACTAATCACTGATTGTAAAATAGTTATAAACAAAAACAAATCCCCCACTACTTATATATCAAAATGGAATTCTAAAAAATGTTCAAGAAACACTTTGAAAGTCTGAGGAAAAAAAAAAGACGAAAAAAAAAACAAAACAAAACCCCAAAACAACCCAGAACACAACTATGACAGCCATCACGCTAGGTGGGAGGCAGAACTTTTAAAAATTAAAAATGTACCAAATGATAGTGACTTGTAAATTGTGTGAGGAAGATACCCAAGAAGATCTTTTGTATTGGAGTCTGGATTTCCTATTTTATCCAAATTCTAAGGAAAGAAAGGGTACAGAAGAATGAACAAGTTCTGCTTCATTTATAAAATACAAAAATTAAAATGTCAAGCACTCCGATCTCAATTTCAATTTAAGCTTTTATCAAAGACTGTACATTAAACCCCACTTATCAGTGGGCTCAAATTCATGGTTTGCAATGTTAATAATTATACCTATCCACTCAATTTATTTTGTTAAATATTTGCTTCATTTAAAAAATACAGAACTAAAAAATATATATCAGACAGAGCTGTTTCTGCTTAAACCTGTCAGGTAGGCACATTCTAGAGCCCTGTTATGTTGCGCTGTCCCCCCACCCCCCCAGCCCCCGACCATGGTGCCCTCTCTTTGCCCTAGGGTGTTGCTCTCAACACTCTAGATTGGAAACCAATTTGTTCAACTAATCCCTGAGATAAAATTTTATCCCAGTATGGATTTAGGAATGATTCCTCCAGGCATATTTACATTTTAATAAGGGGCCCTTAAAGAAGGAAAAGCCGTTAAGATATGAAGGAGTTTATCTGTACGATGCCCAACAGGACAGGCTGCGAGGTAGATAATCTCAGTTCCAGGGCTCCCAGGTCTCTCGCAAATCCTGCCTCGCAGATTGCCATCTCCCTCTCCAGCGTAAAGCCCATCCCAGCTAATGAAATTTTAAAGAGATAAATGAGAAGCAGCTTAACGCAGAGGCGAGAACGTGTGAACTTCCGAGTTGGAAAACTTAGATATATTTGATTCCTGGTCAATCACATGCCTCTCTGGCCTCAGCTGGCTCATTTGTAAACAGTGTCCCTTAATGCTGGTGACACCAGGGTTAGAGAGGGCTGACATCTGTCTTCACAAACAAGAATGTCGCTTCCTTCAGGAACACGGTCGGAGACTTGATGTAATGCTCCACGTATTTTATCTTTTAAGTATTGCTTTTTCTTGGAGCACCTATTTACCTAAGGGGCAGATAAAGTGCTGTTGTGATAATTCCCTTCGATTATCTTATATTGAAACAAGTAGTCGAAAACTCTTAATCCAAATGACAATCACAGAGTAAGAAAAACAAACAAACCTCAAATTAGTGAGCTAAGAGAATGAAAACTTAAAAGTCCCTTTAAACCTTTCTGTGTCATTTTTATACTTGTTAACAAGGTATGATGCAGGTATCAAGTTAAAATTCAAGTAAAAGACAGATTGAACAAATTATCAAATTGAATTAAACAATTAAAGAAGATGGCAGGGAAAACATGAGAATTAAATCCTTACACAAAAACATATTGTGGTACCAGTGGAGGAGCGCCCCTAAATATTGATAGTTCCTAGATGTTCACACCAGGACTTTCTATGCTAAATATGCTCCCTCTTCTTCCCCCCAAAGCAAACTCACCCTTTGAGTGTTTGCCACATTTTATTCCTAAGAATCACCCGGAGCACTGTTAAAACTGGTCAGGATAACAGATTTCTGGGGTACCCTATCCTCTAACTTTAGAACCCCCAGAATGGGGCACAGGACTCTCCAGGGGGGGTTCATACACATCTTACAGTGAGAAAAACCGAGGTCCACTGGCTTTGACATATGCACGCCTGCCGGCGTGTCAGCTCAGTAATGGGCAACCTTCTAGAGGAGAACAACAAAAGCACCTTAACCTAATAATTATTGCTCATAGTTCTGGGCCTCTTACTATGGGCCAAGCACACACTATTATCTCTTATAATCTTCATAATGGATCTTTGAGATCAGTATTATTTTATCCATATGTAGGACTATTGAAGATGAGATCTTCCACCAGCAAAAAGATGACACCTCGCTTCATTGCAGTGGTCTGCGACCAAAGCCACAATACCTCTGAAATATGCCTGTGTATGTACTGGAAGGAAGTCTGGAGAGAAGGGAGAGAAGGAGAAGGGGAGGGAGTAAAGGAAGGAGAGAGGAAGGGAGGGAGGGAGAAATCAAAGAAAGGATTAAAGAGAAAGGAACATGGGCTTCGGAAGTCATTTTTTTAAAAAAAGCCATTATTTCCACAACCAGCTTTGTCACTTAGTGGCTGGTGTATGGCTGTGGCCATGCTCCTTAATCAGTCTGAGCCCCGGTTCCCCACCTGCAACGTGGATGTGAACAGAAAAAGAGAAAACGTTTATATAACAACTATGGCCACAATTCATCAATTTTTTCCCAGGTAGCTTTACCTCCAATTATTTGATCAACCACTTTAAATGCTTCATCAGCATTTCCACATTCTAATTTCCTTTCAGGGCAAGTGGTCACTAATGGCAGCCACCATGGCCAAGGCCTCCCACGGTGCCTCCCTGCTGTGCCACACACGCACATACACACGCACACACACACCAGTGAGGGAAATGCATTTGGGCTTGACATGCCTGTTCCTGAGCAGCAACATTAAAAGAGACATACTTAGAAGGCTTTCAGGGTGGGTTCCCTTGTCATCATTTTTTTTCAGGTAGTTTTACCTTCAACAATTTGATCGACCACTTTAAATGCTTCATCAACATTTCCATATTCCAGTTTCCTTTCTGGCTCAAAGAAGGAGTTGTGTTGGATAGCTTCCTAGAAAGAGAACAGAAAAGTGAGGCCACCTGGGCAGCAGTCACAAGCAGTGGCATCATCTGAGTCTGGCCAGCCCCTGTCCGCTCGCTCTGGAGCCCTGGGCCCTTCCAGCATGCCTGCAGAGCTGCGCTGGGGACCAGACTTCAGAGAGACTCCCCACAGAGCACATGCAAAAGTCGTCATTTAGTCTCAAGAAAGAGAGTATGCTCAGAAAAAACCTGGCACCTACTCGGTCCCAGAATGGAACTCCTATCTTCCAGGCAGATTATTCTCTTAATTGTAAAACCAATTTTACACAGCCAAGGCCATGTGGAGTGTGGGCTCTGGACCCAGTGGGAGCAGTGTCCATTTTTTCCATTTACTAGCTGTTGACTGTGGGTCTATTCCTTCCCCTCTCTGAGCCTCATCTGTCAAAATGGAGGTGTAGCTGTGCACACAGCTCCAGCAGGGGTGGAGAGGACAAAACGAAGCGAGGCACGTCAAGAGCTTACATGGTGTGTAATGAGTGCTCAGTCAGCACTAGCTGTAGACACTTTAATTGTACGGATCGTGGCAGCCCTGCCTGCCAGCCCCGTGCTCCTCCTTTGGGGAGATGAGCGTAGCATTTGCAGAGGGCATTGGAGCACCTGGGACCTTCAGCTCTGAGAGAAAGATTCCATTACAAGCACAGCCTGGGTACCACAAACCCACTTATATACCGGTTCTTACTGGCTTCCTCTGGGTGCCCAGTGAAGGGGTACCATAGTGGGGACCCATAGCCTGGGATGCAGCTATAATAATCTAGGTTGGTTTTCTCACAAATCCTTAGGAATTTATCTTGCTGTCATCCCTGTGTCCGCTGGACAGTGTGACATGCCATTCCCTCCCACGGATTATTGCCCACACATGGACTTCCAACCTGCTGGCACTTGGGGATTCTCCTAACTCTGGGTCCCTATGATCACACCAGTATGTGTCTATCAACATAGCTGAGAAGGGTGGCCTATTGAGATCCTGCCATTTCCTCCACTGGAAAGGGGTTGATTTGTTTTTACCACTGTGGGCCCAGGTTCTTTGATACTGTGTTGCCTGCTTCTTTATCACTGACCAGCTGTGTGACCTTGGGCAAACTTGTGTTTTAGTTTCCTCATCAGAACGGGAATAATAACAGTTTTAATCTCATAGGATTGTTGTGAGCATTTAGTGAGTTAATGTAGGAAATCTGCTTGGGACTATGCGACTCCATAGTGAGCTGTGTGTGGGAATCAGCTGCAGTTGTCGGCCATCATGGCTGATGAGAGGAGATTCTGGTCAAGAGCACATTTTTTCTCACCAGGATCACTAGCCTGGCCCTCTGAGCCAAGTGTTTTTCCATTCACACTATTAAATACTCTAAAAAGCAGAAGCTAGGTTAAAACTTAGAGATTAGTGACAGAAATACATTTGTTTTTACCCTATTTTGATTGATAACACACTTTTCCAATGGAATCAATTCATGCGATTTTCTTATTAATCTAAGACTCGGATATTTCAGGTTGGAAACAAAAGTTTTATAAAATCCTATTTTTAAAAGTTTAATCTTTTTTTTATGTCATTGCTGCTTGCTCTTCAAATAACTTTGAGCCAATTTCTTGAATATTTTCTGGCTAGGAAAGCGATAACAAGAACTTTAATGTGTAGGGAGCTGGGCATATTTCCCTGTTATAAATGACTTTGATTAAATCCACTCTAACCTAGTAGATTGATGCTGGAGAGCTTAACCTCTCATAAAAAGACGAGGTAGCTCTACTCTACAACGTCAAAGTTCAGGATTTGATGCTGGTACTCCCTGGCAGACAACTAAAGGTCTGCTAATTAGAGTTGAGGAGGACTGAAAGAAAATAGTATCTATTTGTTAATTGGGAATTTTATTTGGCTGGAAGGTGGAGGCAAGACAGTAAGCCACTGGTATTGGGCCAAGGCTTATAGGCAAAATTTTTGACGAAGCATGATGTAAATAATTTCTTACAAAGAAGTAATTCTAACCCTAAAACAAAATCCTGGGGAAAGAACACATTAAAGTAAGGAAGGAGAGCAGGCAACATGTGAGCGAAGGGGCCTGAGAAGGAAACAACAGGTTTGAATTTGAAAGTGGCCAGGGAACGTTAGAAGGCCCGATCATGCTTTGACTTCAATTATACCTCTATATTTTTGTTTTCTTGACATGATTTTCTTTTAAGTTTAAAACCTGGAGGATGTTGTGTGGAAACAAACCCTGAGCTTGCAGGCATAAATCAGTGCAACAGGAAACACACTCAAGGCCGAGTTTTGCTGGAGACACTCATCTTGGCCAAGTGATTTCTTTGTGTTCTGCCTCAGGGCGTGGCTGCGCCTAGGGCTTGGCTCATCCCTCGCACTGTGATGACAGTATTATATTCCCGCAGTCCAGGGAGTGTGCGTGCTGAATCTAATCTGCTCGGGCTACTCTCCCAACTTCCATGCTTTCACTGCTTAGTAAATTATAAGAACCAATGAATTTATGGAGAACACTGTATCATTACGTGGAGATAAACCTTAAAACCTTTTTAAATTTCAAGCTCCCTTCTAAAAAGCTGGATAGAAAATGCAATTCTCCAATTTGTTTAAGTTGCCAAAATATCTGTAGGCCTCGTAGGATCTATTTCTCATACTAATTGAAGATGTGCATGAATGGATCTAAAAATAGTGTCTCCCATGTCTGCTTCCTAGAGCATCTTGTTGGCTCTGACTGCATGCCTGTGGTGAAGGTAAATACAGTAAATCCTCACTGAACACTGACAGGTTCTTGGAACTGTGACAAAATGATGTATAACTAAACCAAGTTGACCATAGGTAAAGTGACAACGGAAACAAGAGTTACATTTCTAAGGCATCTCATCAACATTATCACAAAACAATGTTGAATGAAACAGTGTTTTCCAAGGACCTGCTGCACAGAGTTACAGGGTGTGTGTCCTCTCCGGAACGTTGTTGGTTGCCTACCCAGCATTCCTCTCACCGGTCCTCTTCTGGACAGCACTCAGCTTTCTGTTTAGGGCTCCATCACTCCCGCTGGGGCAGCCCAGGTACGTCAGAGAACCCTGACCCCCCAGGAATAACAGCAGCTCCTCCATTCCTCCAGAGAGTCACTAACTCAGAGGTGGATATGTGACTGAGTGGCCCAATGAGGCTGGATTTTGGGACTCATGGAATGTTGGGACAATGGCGCTCTCTTTTGCTCCTGGGATATGAGCCGGAAGCTCCTGGCTGTCACCCTGTGACCACAGCAGACAAAGCCTGCACTGTGGGCGGCAGGGAGAAGAGGCAGAAGATCAGCTTTCTTGCTGATGCTGATATACAGGGCCTGGCACAAAGAACGTCCTTTTTTTATTACAAAATCTTTTATTGCAAAATCAGAAGCATGTGATTCTGTAACATAACAATATCACACTCAAGCATGCCATATGATATTTTAGGTGAAATGTTCAAATTAAAACTATAAATTATTACACCCATATTATTACCCTACTAACCACACTCAAGCAGGAGTTACTTCTGCCAGACCCTGTAGTTTGGGGACAATAAGGCCTGTGGTTTGGAAGCTAGTTCGAGCCATATTTTCTTTCCTGTAACTGAAGCCATGAGCACTTTTACTTATTTACCACTGAAATCTGCTCTTCTGGCCCCACCCTTGAACCCATTACCTCAATGGTTAGGATCACAGGCTCCAAATCTTGGTAGACAATCTTCACTAGCTTCGCAGCTCTCCTTGCCTGAACCTCAGATTCCGCAATCACAGCACAGACAAGCTGACCCACGCAAAATACCTGCAACACAGGAAAGAGCTTTGTTTTCAAGAAGCACAGACACCTGGTCCTCTCCTCTCGTTCACTTTTCTCCTTCCTCCTAGCACAGAGCTAGGCACGCAGTAAATGACCCCTTCACATGTGTCTTAACCACAGCGCAGTGGTTAACAAAGGCTCTGGTAGGATTGTGCATTTGTCAGAGTTGGCCTGCTGCCCCCAGGCACTGGGGAAGTTTGTTTTTTTGTCTTTTTTTGCTGCATCATTGGCAGTGGTAGCTGAAAAGGCCAAGAGTGGCGCTGCCTCCTGTACAGCAGAGTTGGGCTCCACCCAGGCCCAGCCTACAGAGCTGCTCAAAGGCCGACTGGCCTACGACAGCCAGTCCTCGGCTCGGCCTGTGCCTGCCATACCATGAGCAGGGCCATTCTGAGAGGTGGCTTTTGCTTTCACAGACAGGGAGGACCAGGTTACTGCCTGTCTCATCCAGAGAGGAAGGAGAGAGAGAGCGTGATAATGCAACACTGCTGGCGACCAAGTCTCTGCCCCAAACTGTGGTTGACACGGGGTTTTTAGGAAGAAACATGAGGGGATATATATATATAAAGGCATAGATATAAATAACTAAGCTTGCTACAGGTAGAAAGTTCATTAAAGGCCCACTTTGCCTTCTCCTCTAGACTTTAAGCTCTTCGAGGGCAAGGACCACACAGGTCTTGTCCAGATACAGCAAGCAGTGTCACAGTAGGTGCTCACTTAAAAAATGCCTGTTGATGTTGAGCTTACACTTGAAGGAGGAGTCAATTTGCCAAGGGAATGAGCAAACGAAGGCTGGATTCAACTGCCCACTTGCAGCCTCCAGACCTGAGGCTGCGTGCATTCGTTGCCCTCTGCTGACAAAACGGTTTGCAGTCCCCTGGAACAGGCAAGCGATCCGCTCCAGCTCCCCACCTCTGCTGGAGCACAAGCTGAGGAAAGCCAGGCTCGGTGCTGCACGTTTAGTGCGGGTGCCACGGGATGGGTCTATTTTCTTGCCCCGCCCACACAAATGACAATTAAGAGGCCAAGATGGAGCTGAATAAGAGTGGGGAATAACTAAGAGTCACCCCAGAATGCTGAAAGCGAGGGAAGAGCCCACAAAGAGTGACTGGTGATTGATCCTGAAAAGTTTCCTGCACACGGGGGCACAGAGTGTATGGGCGTGGTGACGGAACGCGGCCTGATGTCAGACCGATAAGCAATAACTACGAGGCACGAGAACACCAACCATTCTGGGGTCTCCCAGGAACCCCTCCTCTCTTTCTTTTAAATGTATAACTAACATAGTCATAACTGTACACACGCATACTTTTATCAGAGATTTCATGTGTAATCAATCTACTAAAGTGACCGATACATTTGCTTACAGGGTTACTGATTATTGTGGATCCCTGAGCTTAGCATAAAAATGATTAACTGTAATGCTTACGTGTCCTGTAAATGTTTGATCAGTGTGTTCCCAGCTTGTGCTTTTGTCAAAGTGTGGATTCTGGGAAAATGTATATACTCATTTCTTTTCATATTTGTGCATTTCTGAGGGCTGGAGTCATATTGCTTTAACTTATTTTGCACAGCATTATTTCCACACACAAGGACATACATAAATAATCCAATATAAAAAAATGCCTGTTAAATACATAGTGATATGAGTGGACGAGTAAAGGCGAATTCAGAGAGGAAGAGATAACTCCTGGACTAAAGGATAAGGAAAGGCTGCATGAGGGCGATACAACTTGAACTTGGACTTGGATTTTTGGACCCACTGACTGGGGCAATGGCAAGAGATTCTCAGCAGAGATTAGGAAATAAAAATTGCCATATTCTCTCCTAATATGTTCCTTCATACTTGTTAGCAGCATACTATCTTACTACTAGAAAAATATAAAACACCTAGGTACCTTTTATATAAATGATCAACTTTTTTTTACTCACGTGGAAAATGAATATATTTGAATTCATTCACCATTAGAATAAAGTGTTTTATAATAGGCATTCAAAAAATAACGGAATCCTTTGTGATGTGCCAAATGCAATGCTTTCTTTAAGAAAATCTGCCAGTGCCATTATGGAGAAGTTATTATCAAAACAGAAAGAAAAAAATGTGGTACCTCCTTTGACCCCAGAAGTTTCTCAGGTTTGGTCAAGAAGCAGAAGGAGTTCACGCCTTCAAGATGTTCCTCCGTCATGACGTCCACCACGCCTGGCAGGCTGAGTGCTTCCGACAGATCGATAGACCTGGATGGGGCACGCAGAGCAGGGCCCTCAGAGCAGCCCGCAGCTCCGAGAGCGAGGGGACTGGCCCGATCGGAGGGTAAGACAGGAGGGAGGTGAGATAAGCTCTACCAGACAACTGGGGAAAAGCTCCTGAGCCAATGACGTTAATAGATGGAGGGACAAACTGTTAAATCCTACACTTTGACCCCATCTCACCTCCAATCTGCATTGAATGTCACCTACAAATAGCTCACCCTGCTCATTCCATTACTTTTCACGAATGTGACTTAGATGAAAAGGCAATCATTGATGTCTGTCAGGTAAGAACGTTACCACTTACACAATCTTAGCGTGAGCTCTTGAACTTGTTACAAAAGCCAAGAACAGCTCTCTATCCACGGCAGGCATGTCGTCACAGTAGATGGCTTCGCCCGTGGCATGCTTAATACCAGACAGGTGCATGATGGGATGGCCAATCGGGTCTTGAGGAAGCTGCTTTGGGTCTACATTCTGTTTAATCAATAACCAACATCATTTTTATAATCATAAACATCTCCTATAAGCTGGTAGCTATGTAATTTACTCCTAAACGAAAATGAAAAGTATCACTATTAATATATTTCAAGAATTCAACAGGGAAACTTGGATGTATAGCCACAATGTTGCTCTTCACCCCCTTCACCTTCTTGAATATAGACCACACACATCTCTAATACTAATTCCATTTGTATAAGTAAATGAATATAAATCTTCCTTCCTGGTACTGTAAAATTATGTCACTTAATGCTAATGCTTATGTATTTCCTTAATTGTCACTATCAAAAGTATTTTACTGCTTGTATCTAAGCACGGTGCATATATTTTGCAGGAGAGCACAATGACCTCATGACTGTGTTTATGGAAAATGTTGAGGCCATGTCTTCAATCAGAAGAGCCCTTTTCTTCCTATTTTGAGTGAAAAAGAAATAATTGGTAAAACTCATGACTCAGTCACTTCTGATGAAAGAATGAAGCCAAAGGAAGATGCATTTTGGGTGAAGACTGACTGATGCTACTCTTTCTTACAGACCTGTGGTGTAAAGTGTCTTGTTACTCGTCCTGTAAGTACCTTAAATATGTTTCATTAACCAAAGAAGAAAGGTCTCCCCCTGTATTTCAGCTTTCCTAGTCAGTTGGTTATTGGGGGAAGAAAATTGGAGTTACAAACAAAGAAAGAGTTAAGAGACATGACACAGGCCAAGCTCAGAGACTGAGGTGAAGGCTGTGCCGGCTAAGGAGGCTGGTGATGGGAGCACGGGAGGTGGAAATTTCGGGAAAATTGCCAACCAAGTGACCACTCCTTAGAGGGAGAGGGTGGCTCTGGGTCTAGAGCTCTGCTTGAGGAGCTGCCTGCTACGCTGTGCTGGGCAGAGTCCCAGCCACAACTCACTGAGCCAGCATTGTGTTTGGAACTAGGGCCAAGGCCAAACTCCCAGAGGCTTTCTCTGGCAGACTTGGGGGTAAAGGGAATGCAGTAGGTGGGTCAGGGTGAGGCCTGGAAAAGGCTCTGGAAGGTCTCCCCTTCTCACCCCATCTGTTCATGGGCCACTGGAGCCCTGGGTGAGGCAGGGGCTCTTTCTCTGAGATGAGCCTCATAGTGCCAGGCCACATCATAGGGCAGGAGGGAGAGAGAACACATCACCAACAGAACGCATGCTGCCTAAACCTTTACCAGGGAAAAAGCAGCCATAGAAGCTGACCTGTTTCCAATGCAATGCCATTTAAGGCATCTGAGGGGAAAAAGTTAAGTACTCTTGTATTTGACTACGAGAATATGCAGGTTGAAAAACATATGCAGTACATATTGACAATAAATAAAACATTCGAGTCCACCTAAAGTGGTACCTCATTTCAATCATAGCCGACTTTCCAGAGTCAAAGCCATCCTGGATCCAACAAAGCTCTCCGAGGCTCTGGAATTGAAGAGGAGACCCTAGCTGTCCAGGATCCCACTGATGTGTTTTGCTTTTTTCTCCTTTCTGAACATTTGGATTTAATTTAACAAATACCATGAAGGGAAGAGTGCCATCACGCCTCTGATGGGAGCTTTGCACAACGATAACTGTGGGAAACACGCTTCTCTGGTGCCCTCTTGCTGCTCACGGGACTCCAGAGGAGGGGTCCTTGTTCACCGCCCCCCTGCTTGAGGGGGGCAGAAAATAAACCTGCAGCTTGAGCTGGATCAGCAGGAGGGAAGACAAGAGTGGCGTGTGTAATGTGAAAACGTGTTCGGCATTCTTACTGGTTATTTGGAAAATGGGGGAAAAAGCCCTATTGCTTTCATAACACAAATGACAAAAAATAAAACACCAGTCAAGCTTTGGCTGACAATTATACATGGAAAGTAGAGTCATTTTCAAAATTCAACTGGCACAAGACACAGGTAGGATGCTCTGAATTTATTCCTATTTCACATAAAATTTACTGTTTTATAGTAAGATATATACTCACTGATAAGCATTTATTATCTTAATACCCATGTTTGTTTCATTTAAATGTAAACTTTAATTTTGTAGTGACTATAATGCAATGCACAAAAAAAGAATATTGACTAAGGTTTTGGTTTTGGTTTTGGTTGTTGTGGTCATCCCAACTTTAAAAGGTAGAAAGCGGAAGATTATCAGGAAAAATAATTTAGGCTTTGGCCCAAGCACCATTAAATAAAGGTAGGCACTGGGCCACGTAGGTGGACAGAGAGAAGAAGAGAAAATTTTCCATATTGGGACTGAGGCATGACGAGGGCTCTGAAGCAGCCCAACACACACCAGCCCTGCCGACACAGCTCACGGCTTTTCCTCCTGACCCGGTGCTCTCAGCAGGCCCCTTCGCGCTCTCCTTTGAGGAGCTGAGATGGTGATCAAAAGAAAAAACCTGTACGAGGGCTCTCCTAGTTACGGTTTTTCATGTTCCCGAGAGTGGGGATCGACTCCCTCCATAAGGCGGCCTCCAAGTGCTGCACTGTGAGGCTGTGCTGGGCTGTGAACTTGAACAACATTCGAGGGAAAGATCTTCTACATCTTTTTTTTTTTTTCAATTCTAGAAGATTTTTCCATCCCGAAGAGCAAAATTCCAGGTAATTCATAAGCTTAGACGCTAAGGAAACGCATGTGTAGGTATCTTTAGAGACCCTGGGACTTTCCTGTGACACAACGCACTTTACTGTAAATAATAAAACACAGAGCATTGGAAAAAACAAGCCTTTGAAACCTTGCTGGGTGAGGCCTGCCAAAAGACTGAAGAAACATCCCAAAGTGTATCTTTGCACTAGTCTATAATCAAACACAAACTTGATGATCTCAGCTGAAGGCATTACACTGTATTTTTGATGTTGGCTCTGATGAGTCTCCTGGCGAAAGAGGTTGTACTTGATACTTGCTGCTGCTTGTTCTGTGGCTAGAGAAGCCCTGAAAGGAAGAATGCTGTCCCCTCAAACTGCCGATCTCTCGAAGCTCTGTCAAACTGCCTCCAAAGCCAATGAACTAGCGTGGGGAGAAAACACTCATCATGAGTGCTGACGTTGCTCTAGGGGTGTGGATATTTCCATGTGTGAAAAACCACAGGACAAACAGAAACAGACCTCAGCTGTGTGGGAGGTGCACTGCTCCCAACCCTTGTCCTGCGATCTACAATAGCAAGGTCCCTTTTCAGGTTATCAACTGCAGGAAGATGATCACTTTTCTTTGAATGATTTGAATGCCCATTTATTGTGATTCCTTTCTAAAATTGACTCCATTGTCAGGGTTAGACATTTATAAGCCAAAGGTTGCAGCTGCCATATTTTGCAGAACACCAGGGAAGATGGCAGCTGTTCTTAACAGTCAAAATAATCACTTTCAGTGGAGTTTGGTGTGTTTGAGTTTTTGAACATATTAAATCTGAAACCCGAAGGGTACGGGCCAACTTCAGTGTTCATTACAACATACCACAAGCTTTTGTAACGAAGTCCAACAACAAACACATTCAATGTTCTTGATGTAACAAAACCTTCAAGGTAAACTTTCTTAATAATAATTTCAAGGAAAACCACATTGATTCTTATCCAGTTCACCAATAGGATGACTTCAGGTGACACTTTTATGATGTTGTGGCAGAAAATTCCATTTGAAAGTTATGAGAATTCTGTTCTCTCTGATAGTCAGCTTTCGTTGGGAGAGCTCGAAATAGCTCTTAGAACTATGTTTGATCCAACCCTAAAATGCAGCTCACAGAAAAACCACTAGGTGAATGGGGATTGGGGAACAAAGTATATTCATATTCAAACAAAATAAACTAGCAGCTCTTTTTAAAAAGCATCACTTCATTTCATCACCTTCCAGGGCTTGTTTTCTCTGCTCCTCTGAAAATAAAACCAGAGCAGCCACACGGCCCTCACACAGAATGGGACTTCGGTGGTTCTCCGACTTCCCTGCTGCCGAGGACAGAAGCTTGTGGCAAGCTAGCCAGCTCCTTCACATCCACGGCATGAGGCCACAGAACCAAGCACGCAGGTTTCAAGATCAAAACAGACTTTTTAAAAAATTACCATTGGTAGCTAGGTTTTCAGTCACAATTATTCCTGGATTTTGAAATTTTAGTTGCCACTAAAGAAGACAGTGAGCTCACCGGAAGGGGAGCTCAGGCTTATAAAGCCTGACCATCTGAGGGGTCAGTGGGGACGGCTGAGTGAAGGAGTTACAGCCCGGCCCCTGGAATTAAAAAATGCCACTAACCTGGTAGTTAACTGCACTCCAGTGATGGCGAGAATGAAGGTCTTCTAAAGCGCTCTCATACTTGTCTTCCAGGCTAGGATAGTGAACAGGGTCCTAAATAGGAGAACCATTGTAGATGTTTAAAATGTGCCCAAGTAGTCTTGGAAGGGAAGCTAGCGTGGTTCTTAACCAGCAGCCCTAATCTGAAACTAACATTTATTAAGTTCTCGCCCTCTTCAAAACCCCGGAGGCACAGCAGCTCCCTGAGCTCCAGGGCGTGTGCTCTGGAAGGACCACACACTAGGGAGAGTCGTCTCTGTTTCTTATGATTCTCTCACATGTAAGTCCTAAATGATCTGAGGACTCGAAACTGATAAAACAGGAAGATAAAAGCTAAATAAATAAAATGAAAAGGGAGAGAATGCTTAAGCCAGGAAAAAGTCAGAGCCAAAGCACACCACTGTGCATGTGCATAAAACTGCTTGGCAGCCCCCCACCCCGACCACCTCGAGAGAAAGAAAACGCAGAGACTGCCTCCCAGCCACAGCGTCTGGGGTCCCAGGAAGAACACTTCTTAGAACTAAGGGAAGTAGGTCAGTTAGATCTTTATCCAAGGATTTAAGCAATATACCTAATGGTTATTTTTTTACCTTAAGAATTTTAAATAAAAAATTAAAGCTAGCAAAGTGTTTACTGAATCAAGGAAATTGAATTGCAAGTATGAGATTGCAAGCCAAGAAGCTTTAAATTATATCACTTGGTTCACCCAGGAAATTATATTAGTTTGCTCTTAATTGGAGTAGTCTACAATTGGCTTTATTTTTTCTCTTGTGATTACCTGGTGATAATATGTCACTTTCATGTGATTCCAAACTTTTGTTCTCAAAAATTTGATAGAACTGTTTTGGTTCTTAGTTGTTCCCATGTATAATGAGAAGATACCCACAGAAGCAATGATAAGAGAGAGCTTTGTTCCTCTTTATTTAATATGATCATACTACTAATTCGTATACCACATTAAGAATGTTCTTGGCTTCTAGTCAGTTGGTTGTAGCATGGGATTAATGAGGCTAATACAGTTCAAGTTTCCTTTGGGTCCAGCAAATTTATTCAGAGAAATTCTTTTAGTTGTATCCACCCAAGCCAACACTCTTGTAACTAACAGATTGTCAAAGGGGAGACCAGGCAAGAGAATGCCTGGATGATTACTTGATTACTACTACTGCCGAGTCTCTAGGCAGTCTTCATCATGTTCCTCTAAAGCCCTAGGCACCCTGTGAAGTCCTTTTCCTATGATGGCCCATTTTACAACAACGTTGTGGAGTGGCTGCCATCATCATCATCTTACAGGTGAGGGAAATCAAGCTGAACCAGAGAAGAAAGCCAAATGCACCAAGGTGACCCTCAACAAGTGGAAGAAGTACTTTACTGAGGGAAAATACATTCAAATCATTAACAAGTTTTCTGCACACCACCTGGACAAACAATGGATCAGAAACAAAATACCTGAGTAGTGCTGAACAAAATCCTGTGCAACTCTGTGCTCTACTTGCAATCCTGGCCCAAGCTAACAAGCCATCAACGGACAGCCCGAAGTGTTCCCAGCAAGCCTGTGTGTTTCTAATTTGGGCTTTCTTTGCTGTTCTACCGCGGCTCACCAGGGAGTTGCTGCCTCCACTTTGGGTATCGCCATGGCCCCTAATACAGGAAAAGCTAATACAAGGTCAATTCCATTTACCATCCTCTTTAAAATCTGTGACACTTCCAGGTAGAACTTGAAGAGGAAGCTGATGATAAGAGTCCTCTTGAACTCCACCTTCCCACCTGGAGCTGAACCTGGAAGGAAGACTTCCTCCAGAACCAGCCTGCAAGCTGCATCCAGCATCTCTTCATTCCAGGGCCTGTGAGGGTTAGAAAAGAAGACTCCTTGCCTGACAGGACTCATTACCCCACAGGCTCATCAAGTGTGGAAGACAAATAGCTCCAACCTAATGCATGAAATAAGAGTACAAGCTTCCAAGTCGGCAACTCACATACAAACCACAGTCTACCACTCTCAGGTCTCTAGCCCAGGACTCCCTCCTCCTCATCCGTAACAGGGAAATAATAGTAGAACCCACCTTGTGCAATGGTCAAGAAGAAGAAATGACAAACTGTGTCACATCCTCAGCCCAAGGAGCAAAGAACCCTATGTCACTGGAATGCTTACTGCAAGACAGGTTTTTGTTCTAAGCTCCTTAAATGTATTCATTTCTTTAATCCTCTCAACTGTCTTATTGGTGGGGATGATTGTCCCCATTTGACAGATGAGGAAACTGAGCTATCGTAGGGTTAAGTAAGGACTGAGATCACATAATCAGTAGGGGCTGAACTGAGATTTTGACCCAAGCATGTTGGCTCAATTGAGCTTGTGTTTTTAACTATTACTCTCTACTACTCAGGAAATGGTAACTGATACCTAGTAAGTATTCAAGAAATACTGGCTGTTAGGATTACCTACAGATATTAAACATCAGGTAAGCACATGCATTTAACTATTTATGATAAAACAAACTCCCCCAATCTGTTTTTCATTATGGTAAGTTATTCTCTCACTGAAAATGTAAATGTACTCATTTTGCTTACTGTACCTATACATTATTGGGATATACCCCCCTTTCTCTCTCTCATGTACAGACTACACAATTCCCACTTCAGAATTCAGTAAAATGAAGACATGTGCAAATAATTATAAAATCTTACTGGAATTCCATACCATGAAATAAAAAGGCACTAAACATTTTTCCTTTTGTAATTGCACATCATCAAAAAAAAAAAAGCTGTTCTGTCACTTGGAGTCTAAGAACATGATGCCGTACCTTCCGATGAGCTTCTGGCAGGAATTCTTTGCACAGATGGTGGTTGGACCAACACCTCCATACGAGATGGATAACTCTCTAATGATGCCACTCCCTTCTCCAAAAAAGACTCTCATTCCTGAATTGACGGTCGCAAGCGCATTCTGTTGCCTCTGGGCTTGTCGGAAGGCTGACACAAATTCCCACTGAAAACAAAAGGTAACCAACACATGCAGAAACACACTGTGTTTCTAGGCAGTGTACGTATGCTCTAGGCAGTGTGGGTATGTTCTAGGCATTGTGGGTATGTTCTAAGCAGTGTACGTATGTTGCCTCACAGATCCTTGCCACATTCTGTTGGGGGCTGAATGGTGTCCTCTCAAAGTTGATGCCTTTAAGTCCTAACTCCCAGTACCTAAGAATGTGACTGCATTTGGAGACAGGATCTTTAAAGAGGCAATTCAGTTAAAATGCAGTAACTAGGGTAAACACTAACCCTAACATGGTAGTGTCCACATGAGAAATGACAATTTAGACACATACATAAACTAAGGAAAAATTTTGTGAAAACACAGGGAGAAGAGGGTCATCTACAAGCCAAGGAGAGAGGCCTCAGAAGGAACCAACCCTGCTGACACCTCAATAACAGACTTCCAGCCTCCAGGACTGTGTGAAAATGCCTGCTGTTTAGGCCACCCATCCTGTGGCACTTTGTTATGGCAGCTCCAGCAGACTTACGCCTTCTCTGAGGCAGGTTTGATTATTCCCTTTTTATAGATGAGGAACCTAAGGCTTGGAGTACGTCAGTAATTAGTTCAGGGTCACAGGAGATCTTGAAACCAGGACTCAATCTTGAGTTTAACTCCACTTTTCCCCCCACTATGTTCTATTGCAAATATATTTTTTTGGAGCTTCTTTCAAACCCCAAGATTTAGGTAGAAATACATTTCTGTGGGTTTTTTTGCTTATATATTTGTTCTCTTATTAAATTTATTGGGGTGACAGTAGTTAATAAAATTATGTAGGTTTCAGGTGCACAATTCTATAATGCATCAAGTCTTATTTGGGGAAAAGCCTCACGGCACAAAAATATTTTTTAATTTTTAATTTTTTTCTAAAAATTAAGAAAATAACATTAGAAATTGGGGTGGGAGGAGAATAAGAGAGAGGGGGCAGAGACAAAGGTCTCTTGATTCCAGGAAGAGTAGAAGATTGCACAGCACCAAGAAAAAGGACCATATCATGCATGATGTGCACATTTTTGCCCAAATTTTTGAGGGAAAAATAAGGATGTGTATTATACATGGGAAGTACCTGAAATACCTTGCATCTGTTCTTGTGTTTTGTAATTATTTTTACATAAAATGTCTTGTACCATAGTATGTTCAAAAATAAATGCTTAAATTTCTTTCTAATACAAAAAACAAGAATCTAAATATAAACAAATAAATAACTGAATTAAAAATTAAAATGAAAGATATTTTTCCTGAAAGTTTGGACCAAAAACATGGGTGCACGTTATACACGGCAAAATATGGTACGTAGTTACAGAATATAGCCATGGGGATGTAAAGCACAGTGTAGGAAATGGAGCAGCCACAGAACTTATACGCAGGACCCATGGACATGGACAATGGTGTGGGGACTGCCTGGGGCAGTGGGGGGTGCTGGGTGGAGGGGGGCAAAGGGGGAAAACCTGGGACAACTGTAATAGCACAATCAATAAAATATAATTAAAAAAAAAAAAGAAAGGACTGTGCTCACCTTCCTGGAGTAGGGGATGTTCACTGAGATCAAGATTTCTTCAGGCTTCAGATCTGCACCAGGGCACTTCCTGAGAAACTGCTCATTTAAAGGAACCTGTCGTTTTCCTTCTGTGGACAGAAACGACACCTTTCGGGAACTTGTTCTATCAAACAGTCAAATGCCCCAGACCTGGGAAATAATTCCACCAAATACCTGAGGAAACTGATTATTGGGGGAAAGAAGTGCTCTTCCTATGCTTAACAAATCTTTCACCCTATAATGGCATCTTTTTTTTCTTTCTTGGCTTATAAACACAAATATCCAGCAGTGTAGCCCCGAGGTTAGGAAGAACAGGACCTCTTCCTGAACAGCACAATTAATTTTGAGCTTTGTAAACAGGGAGAAGATATCAATACCCCTTTTCATATTCTAATCAAATCTTCCAACAAACATTTAGTGTTTATGATTGGGACCCCTACTAGGTATAGTAATGAATAATAAATTGCCTTTAATGAATTTTTATAGTAGTGAGGTGATATGTTGTTTGTATCTTTTCTCAGCACCTTAAGAATTTCTGTTCTTTAATCAATATATTTGGGGAGAAACTGTTTAAAGCTATAATGAAATCAGACTTTGGGAGAAAAGCTAAGAAGCTTTTGATTTTTATAGTCACATCACACACCTCTTTCTCAATATGTGATTTTTAAAGGGATGCTACATAAATTGATATTTCTGAATGCAAATCTTCCTTTTTAGGATAATTTTGTGGTTTCAATGCTATGAAGAGTAGGTATTTAATAGTGTAGATAATAGAAAGATAGTCCCTATTTTAAAATTAAAAAAAAAAACCCAACAGATTTATAGAGGACCAATTAGGATTTCCTAATTGCCGCAACCAGTGCGGACTGGGGGTACCTGAGTGGGGGCAACAGGAGATTAGAAAAGATACAACACAGTTGCAGGAAAAGCAGGGACTAGTTGGGACATTGTCCTCTAATGGAGAGACAATGAGCCCTGAACATGGGCTCTGCGTTTATTTTATAGGTGTTGGTTAGATACAGCTCAAGGACGTTTTGCAAATTTAGGGAGATGCTACAGGCACAGATTGTTCTGTTCCCAGGCTATCTAACTGATACATATGTCTTCTGCAAAAGTTATAGCGCATACAGTTGAAGCTTGTGGTTATTTATTTCCTTCTCAACCCCCACAGGTTTGGGCTGTATGATGCCAGCCTTCATCGTTCCTCACACCTAATAATTGCTGACCAAGGGGGAATAAGAAATAAATTAAAAGGCCCTGGCTGGTGTGGCTCAGTGGATTGAGTGCTGGCCTATGAACCAAAGAGTCGCTGGTTCTATTCCCAGTCGGGGCACGTGCCTGGGTTGCAGGCCCACTGTCCAGTAGAGGGTACTCGAGGGGCAACACACATCGATGTTTCCCTCTCTTTCTCCCTCTTTCCCCTCTCTCGAAAAGTAAATAAATAAAATCTTTAAAAAAAGAAAGAAATTAAAAGTCCTGAACTTAGTTTCAAAAACAAAGCTCAAGTAAATACGGATAAAATAAGCCTAACCATCATACGACAGAAAAACGTTTTGGAAGCGTCCATCTATGACAGACTAAGTGTGAGCACACTGCGCGTTGTAGGTGCCAGCACTCTCCCGGGCCGCCTGGGGAATGTCTCCAACAACGGACCCAATCGTTCTCAAGAGCCTCTAGTTCTGTCCACTGCTTGGATCACATCCGGACACTACCGACCCAAGTGTGGTCAGTGTTGGGTGACCAGTATGGGAAAATATCTGGCACTGGTCCTCAGAAAGGAAGAGATGAAGACATTGGAATTGTGCAGAATCAGGACCAGACTGGCCAACGTTCCAGCATCCAGAAAGGCAGAGGGAATTACTGACAGTATAAAGAATAGTCATTTTCAAAACTGGACTTCCTGCATCCCCAGAGAGACAAAGGGTGGAAGGAGCAGATTTAACAGTCCTCAGGAGGGAGCTGTCACTTACCCTTTGAGAGCAAGTTGAGGGTACAGTTGCCCACAGCCAGGATGGGGTTTAGATCTGAATCTAGGTGTCTGCTCACAATGTGGCCCCCTAAAGACTTTTAAAATAATGAGTTATTTTCACTCCAGTTGTATAATTATAAAAACACAAGAGAC
This sequence comes from Glossophaga mutica, assembly GCA_039655065.1. Taxonomy (NCBI): domain Eukaryota; kingdom Metazoa; phylum Chordata; class Mammalia; order Chiroptera; family Phyllostomidae; genus Glossophaga; species Glossophaga mutica. The sequence continues at coordinate 29,355,271 of CM077306.1, forward strand.
AAAATAAGAATTAAGCGAGGCTTTGGAGAACTATTCTTTTTGCTTGTTCCAAAAGAATGAAAATGTTATGATTGTTAGGGACAGTCTTCAAACAACACACACCAGTTTACTGTCATCAAATACGTACAGCCATGTTCCTGATCTGAGATCCAGCCAGAGTTCTCAAGTGCTTCAGGAGAGCTTGGTATGTTTGTGTCTTCTCCCCTGGGAGCTTCAGGATCGCATCAGCCAGGATGTCCTTCACCTGCGCCAGGCTGAGGCCGGCACCTAAGGTCAGCCCTGAAATGAAATCATTTGTAAATAGTACGATGTAGTCACTGCTGACCTGGAAATGTGCATTCATTTTCAGATTACAGATTTGGGAGCTTTATGCTGGATTCATGCTGTCCGGCTCATTGGTGGTGATGAAGGTGCTGGGACGGGAGAGGTGCTGGTGGGGGAGGTGCCGGGACGGGAGAGGTGCTGGTGGGGGAGGTGCCGGGACGGGAGAGGTGCTGGTGGGGGAGGTGCTGGGACGGGAGAGGTGCTGGTGGGGAATGTTGTGACAGTAGCTAAATGTTTTGAACACTCACTAGGTCAAGCACTATAGTGAATGTTGCACAGAATTTTCTTGAGTCCTAACAAGCTTTTGAGACATTATTAGCTCTATTTCACAGATTAAGAAACAGACTCAGTTGAGTAAATAAGTATTTCCAGCTAATATGTGACATAGTCAAGAATTAAACTCCAGAACCAGGCTCCAACCTCGCATTTATATTGCTTCTCATCATTGCCATTACTTCAATTTCCTTATCAGAATGAAAAAGAAAAAACGGTCTGGAAGCTGCTTAATGCATAAACTTGCTTTGCTTACTACGGTGTTTCTGGAGAGCAAAGACAGTGTTCTATTCACGCTTGTCTTCCGTCCAGCACTTGGCACAGTGTCCTTTACTGACTAGTTGTTAAATTTCTCCAGTACGGTGCACACAGAAAGTTATTCAGAAAAAGTCTGACTACTCAGACTATTAGTATCTCATGTAATTATACAGAATCCTTTCCCGAGCCTCCTCCAGAATGTTATTGTTCTAATAACAAGAGACTCTCTCTGTATATTATAATTAGGAATAATTTTTTTTCTGGTTATTTGCTGGGCAAATAAGAGAAATTAATGCATTTTAACTAACAAAACGGGGAGCTTGAGAACTCACCATTACATGCATAGTTCACAACATTCAGTTCTTCAATTCTGTCGGGAGAAATGATGACTGGGTGAAACACGCCTTTAAACTTCACTTCAGGCCCTGAAGGATTAGAAAAAAAAAAATAAGAAGACTAGGACAAAGGGAGATAACTGCCTTGGTAACTTTGAAATTGTTATTAAAACTGATGTCTTTAAATACATGAAAATATAAATCATTTCTATTTTATAAATATTTTATAAAATATTTATAATAGATAAGAAAAATATATATTTATAATATTTTCTTATATATATTTACAATATATATAAGAAAATATATCTTTCTACTGGTGTGTTCATCGCCAAGCCACACATGCACAGAGGGAATAGCCAGATTAACTTTCACTGCACTGGGGGACCCTTTGGACTTGTCAACCTTAAAACTTGGCTGATGAAGCCAAGACAACTTGTGGCACGCTCAAAATTCTTTTGGGGAGGACTCCAGGAGACTCTTCGAAGAAGCAGGCAGTCAAACTGAGTTTACAACAGATACAATAGAAAGACCCTGTAACTGCAGCACACACCTACTAAGATACAGTGAGAGAGAAAACAAAGAACCATTTCAAATATGAGCCCCTGATGGGTCCCCACAGGGAAAGACAACAGCGGTCACGGCACTGCTGCTCCTGACTGTTGCGAGGCAGGCCTCCTGGGGGCGGCCCTGGCACTGCTCTGATCAGGGGCAACAGGCACTGACTTATGTAACGGGAGCTGTGACAGTCTTCCGCGCGGGGCTGAGGAAGTCAAGGCGGAATCAGGCTCATTTTCCTGAGACTTGCACCTATGAGGTTCTTCTCCCCAACACACTCTTCCCAGGTTTCCTCATACCTGGTCCTTGGTGTCCTGCATACCTGCAGAGGTGTTCCCCATGATGACGGGGGCCTGGGGATACTTGACTTTAGCTTCTAGAAGTTCCTTCAGGGTCACTGGGGAAATCCATGTCATTCTATCACCACCAAAAACTCTGGTCCTTTGTGGTTGTTTCTCAGCCATTCTCTATTGAAAAACCAGTAGGGACTTGAGATTATTTTATGAGAATATTTTCACCTCTTTTTGCTCTATCTTTGCAGACACTGAGAAAGGAAATAGAGATGTTTTAAGAAATAAAATAAAAATGACCTAAAAGTACAGCTTCATTAGGAATCAAAATACAAATACGACAATATTTTACTCCTTCTGGGGACTGTCCCGATGCCTCTTTTTGGTGCTTTTATAACTCAAAGGAATTCATTTCAATGTTTTAAAATATTTTAACATGTTTAATTTTGCCAAAACATTCTGTGGAAGAATACACTTTTTACTTCCAGTAGAAAACATGTACAAATCTGCAAGTGTTGTGATGTCATTTCATAATATTTTTTCTTCTTACATTCAACTGCCTGCTCAAGGTGACTTCATGCTTACTCCCCCATCTCTGCATTGGCCCAAACTCTTTAGACCTTGAACTAAGGATGATGGGTGGATATCAGCCTTTGAGAGAATCTGTAAGCCAATACACTTCCTACCATTTCAATCAGCCTTTGAGAGAATCTGTAAGCCAATACACTTCCTACCATTTCACCACGCATTCCTCTAGGTCAACGCAACTTTGTCTTAACTTACCATTAGCTCAGGAGGAAAAATCAATTCCTGAGTTGGATCCAATGGCAGAAACTCCTCTTCTGAGAAAAGTTTTTGATTTGTCTTAAAAAGAGAAAGCACCAAAAGTTATTGTCATCAGTCAGCTCTAACTAGTGTACTTTAAATTCTTTGTGCGATGAGGACAGAAAAAGAGACACACAGAGACAGACAAAACAAACAAACAAACAAACAAACAAACAAAAAACAAACAGCTGGCCAGCCGTAATCTCTGGGCTCTAAGTCAAGGGCTCTCAGCCAAGGGCTCTGAGAGACCTGGTCTTTAGCAAGCGGTGCGGAGGTCCGTGAGCCTCCAAAGCCCTGCAGTCCCTCAACATTCCCTCTGGAGCCCGGGAAAGCAGAGCAGGCAGGCAGCAGCACCAGGCCCAGCTGAGGACAGGGACATTCCCACCTGTTCCTTCATCTCCCTGACATCTCCACTTTGCTTCTTCTGGCCCTTGAAAAAAGACTTGAAGGAGGCTTTTTTAAAAACTAAGAAACACTAAGGTATCAATGTGTTTTCTCTCCTATAGATTGCTGTTCTTTGAACAAGAGTAATATCTGGAATGAGGAATGAAGTTGTCAGGACTGGTTTTTTTGTGGGGGGTTGGGGACAGAGATGGAGTGAGAATGGGAGAGGGGACACACCTCAAACTGAGTTAACATTGGCAACCTTTTATTCTTCCTAAAAGTCAGTGGGTCTTTTATTATGTCCTGAGAAACCCTTACAGAAAATTTATATTTCACTGACCTCATCTCCTTCCTCAACTTCTGGTAATCCATTTATCCCTTGGTTCAAACAGCAAACCCCATTTTCTTTACTTTGACAGCAGCCAGAAGTCTAGTGGGTGAAAAAACAAGTAATCAAGAATTTATTCTGACTCTACTAAGAATTTTTCAGCTTTACTGAAGTATAATTGATAAATAAAATTGTATACATTTAAAGTATACAATGTGGTCATTTGATATATATATTTTTTATTAAATAATTACCACAGTCAGGTTAATTAGCACATTTATTACCTCACATAATTACCATTGTGTGTGTGTGGGGGAGGGGGGAGAACACTAGGGTCTATTCTCTTGACAAATTTCAAGTACATAGCACAGTATTACTAACTGCTGTCACCGTAATTTAAAGGCCTTATAGCAAGGTCTGGCACACAGCAATAAATATTAACAATGGTTTATTTTTAATATTGATATTTAGTATTTTATTAATACTAAATGTTAACATGCATTATTATCACTCTGTTCTTCTTTATGGTGCACTCATTTCATAGTTCACCTTCCAAAAGGCAATCTATGTCCCTCATTTCAAGGTTGTTCGTCCATCTACTCATTCAACAAATATTGACTGAGTGGTTATTTAACCGGTGAATGGTGACCAGCTCTGGAGATACACGGCTTCTTCCGTCAAGCAGACAGAGGACTGATGAACAGACAGAAGGGCAGACGGCAGCTCCAGCACTGTGTGAGCGGCAGGCTCTGCACAGGGGGCCGCGGGGGCGCTGCGCCCAGGTGCCTGACTCCAAACGGCGACCCACAGCCCAGGTCAAAGTGCCTCAGTGCTCATTATGTGCCTGCCACCGCAAGCTCAGGGAGCGAGGGTAAGTGCCCTGCCCCAGGTCAGATAACAAACAACAATTACAGACCTTGAGATAAGAAGTAGCCCTGAATCGGTACAAATGGCTGTTCTCCTAATTACACCTGACAACCCCTAGTGTTTTGTTTCACTGGGGAAAAAACATACTCAATAATACGTGTCTTTCTACTCACATTACAGAAAGTCTTGCATGCATCAATTATGGGTCTGTATCCAGTGCAACGGCACAGGTTACCTAAAGGAGAAACCCCAGCTCTGTTAATCAAGGCTACAGAGAGGCACAGACTGCCAAGTGCATGATGGAAATAAGGGCCCCATTCTGGAAGGAAGCCCTATTTGACTGACATTTCAGTCCACCGAATTTACAAAGGCAGATTTTTTCATCAGTAATTTGGAATATTTGGTTGATATATAAAGTTATTGCAAAGAGTAAGTGAGATCATCTTTACATAGCATTTAATGCAGTGTGTGGCACGTGGTAGGTGTCCACTATTAGTGTTCATCATTGTCACAATCATCATTTAAAACGAAAAGCGAGCACACACACACAGAACCTACCACCAAGGGCATCGGTTAACTGATCCAGAGTGGGATCGGGATGGTTCCTGAGCAGTGTGTACATGGACATCACCATCCCGGGGGTGCAGAACCCGCACTGGGTGCCGTGGCACTTGGCGATCCTCTCCTGGAAGCACAAAAAGTTAGAAGTTCAGAATCTTGGCCTCCACCCTGGAGCTACTGAATCACAACCTGCGTTTTAGCAAGATGACCAGGCAAATTGTGTGCACGTAAAGGTTGGAGAAGGGGCCCCCGAAAACCCTTTTCATCCCAGAGGTCTCCCTTCTTTGGGCTGGGTGGCCATGATTACTGGTCATCCCCACCTTTGGAGCTCCATCCAAGGCTTTCAGCCTTCTGAGTCACCAGCGGGGGCTGAAACATTTGCAGAGGCGGCACCCAAGGTTAACTGACTGAGAATCTCCAGGGGTGTGACACAGACAAGTATTTTTCAAAGATTCCCAGGTGGTTTTGGTTTGTAGTCCCAAAAGGGAATCACTGAGATAAAGGTTACTTCCTGGAAGTCCGTCAGAGAAATGAACTGAATTATACTCAAGTTTAGCGGGGGGAACCCCAAACGAACAACTACAACAAAACAAACCCCAAGTATTTCTTGAGTCCCTTTATTTGCCCAATACTGCCCTGATGCTTTAGCACATAGACCTTGGCTTACAAAGCACCAGTACTTGACCCTGAAAACAACTGAAAAGGAGACATTGCCCTTATTTTTCTTCCAACTCTTTCCATGCCCAGCATGTTCTCCTGCGAATCTAACTTCAAAGGTGCAACCTCACTTTGGAAGCTGTCTTCTGGCTACATTGCAACCAGGAGCTTAGCAGCAGTTACTAGATAAAAGTGTTTTCACGCCTTCGAATAGTGAAGTCTCACAAGGGTATCCAGGCAGAATTCACGCCCTCCAGGTAGTAAGTTTCATAGAACATAAACAGAACCCAAGATTCCTTCAGGTCCAGAGAATTTGAAGTTTGACCATTTTCTAGGTCACCCCAATCTTTTCCCTCTTCAGCCCTCTCATTGGTGACCCTCATCAACTGAGGTAAAAGCATGTTGCAAACAGCATTTTTATGGCAAATGTATGAAAAACAGAAAAACCTAGGAGCTACAGGTGTACTTTCACTTGAGGCAAAGTTCTAAGAAGGTGCAGCCTTGGAAGAAAAGCCTCAACATTCATTGACAATGCCTATCGATACCTGTCTTCTAAACAAGCCCTAAATTTAACAAATCTTTTGGGTAGCTGAGATTTGCATTCAGCTTTAAAATCATGCTATTTTCCACTTTATTAAAAAAAAAACAATAAAATTATATTCCTCAATGCCCACGGCTCTCATTTCTTTGGAAGGTTGGAAAGTGTCAGGTGGATAATGAATGGGTCCCATCTAAGTAGAACTCAGAAAACAAACCCAGTGATACCAGTTTTTTTTCTTGCTGCTGTTGTTTGTTTTTAGAGAGAGTCTTCTAGTCTTTGGAAACATCTTTCTAAGTCAGTCATGAAACATCCACACAGCCCCGACTTCACTTCTGGTTCCAGCTTGGTTTCGTCTGTTGGCTGGCCGAGCAGAGGGGCCCAGACTACTCTACCATGTTCATCTCGGGTGCTCATTCTGACATTAATGGTTTTCAAAGCCCAGAAATCCTACAAAGAAGAGGCCCACCCTCACCTGAACAGGATGAATCCTGGTCTTGGTGCTTCCTATGCCTTCCACCGTTGTGATGGCAGCGCCGTACACGGAACAGATGGGGATCAGACAGGCGTTGGCTGGGTAATGTCTTCAGAATGCAGAAGAAAAGCACAAATGACACTGTGTCCAATGGGGAAGGGACCAAACACTCACTGAGCACCTCCGGTATGGAAGGTTTCATATCATGTCCCCGGCTTTGCATACAAATTGTACCCTTAGCTTGTGTTCATTTTACAAAAGTAGAATCTGAGGGTCAGAGTGATTTGCTCAGGGACACAGTTGGAGTGTCAGACAGGATTCCATTCCACCTTCCAATTCTAACTCCAGAACAGTTTCCACTAACTTCATTTTTCTTCCTTGAATGAGGACCTGGCACTCTCCTCTCTAGAGCATATTCCATCTTCCAGGCAGGTGCTGAGCCAGGGATCGGTCGGGGAATACAGTGCATTCGAAACTGCCCCAGAAGAAGAAATCAGGGTGGGACGCAGAGCACCCGAATCCCACAGAACTACTGCTTGGAAATGTCCAGCTTGAAATGACTCCTAGAATGTTTCATTCACCAAACAGAACTATAAGTGAAATGCCAATAAGTGTACGAAACATACGTTCGACTTCAAAATAACCGATAGCAATTCAAATTAAGCAATGAGAAACACCATTTTTATCGAAGAAAACTATAAATATTTTAAAAAGTTGTAATATGCATTATTACCAAAGGTTTGGAACAATGAAACTCATGTACTGTTGAGTAAAAATGTAAATTGATAGAATAGAGCTCTCCTGGGAGACATTTCACTGGAAGGTGAAAAAACCTTTCAGATGCAAACACTCTTTTACCCTGAAATTCCCCCTCTTTGGATGTATTATAAATGATCATTTACACACACACACACACACACACACATCACTGACACATTGCTTATAATGATGAACAACTAAAAATAATCTATTTGGGGATTGATTTTGGTGCACTCAACAATGGAACATACACAACCATTAAAATTATACTTATTATTTTCAAAAGATGTTCATGAGAAGTTAAGCAAAATATACTGGTTTCTAAACAGTCCTATGCAGTATGCTTCCATATGCACACACACAAAAGAAAGATCAAAAAGATATTATTCACTTATAAATAAATGTAAATATTTATTGAGTGCCTACTATGTGCCAGGTGCGGAGTTCCAGATGCTGGAATTCATGCTAAGATTCGTTGGATAAAATCCCTTCCTGTGCAGAGTGAATATATCAGTGAAGGGAAGATAGGCAGTACCTGTGTACACAGACAATACATACTTACATACATAAATTGAGATGGTGAGAAGTGCTACTCATTAATTAATATAGACTAAGGGAACTGGAAATTGCAGAAGTAAGGTGGGAATTGCTATTAAGGGGTGATCAGGGAGGGCTGAGAATGTAACATTTTTGCTGAAATCTGAATGATTTGAAGGAATCAGACATGAAAGTTTGTAAGTGAAAACAGTCTAGGCAGAGGGACAACACATGCGTAGGCCCTGAGGCAGAAACGAGCTTCGGATGTGCAGGCACAGAGTGAGGGACGGAGAGAAGGCCAGTGAGGCTGGAGCCCTGTGAATACAGGGGAGTGACAGGATTCCAGGCTGAGAGACAGGCAGGAACAAGGCAGGTAATGGTAAAGTGCCAGAGGGACAGGAGTTGGAATATTGATTCAAAGGCAACAGATTTTTCAGTTCAGATGCAGAAAGTGGTAAGAGACCTTTCACTCTCTTTCTAAAAACCTTAACCAGTCTTACAAGCTTTATGGTTATAGCTTTCAAAAATTAATGAGATGGGTAGGATGTTAACTGCAAGCCCTTCGTAAGAGAGAGGAGATACAGCTATTCTCATCTCTAACTGAAATGACAGGGGAGCAGGAATCCGCCTTAGTGAGACAGAAGTAAGAAGGAACCAGACCAACTTTCAGCAAACTTTTAATAGCTACATGTGGGCTGATGGAACAAATTAAAATCCAAATCTGGACTCACTATTTCCAAACTCTTCCCCAGCAGACTTCACTGAATGCTGAGGGCAGGGAGGGCCGCTGAAAGAAGCTCTCCAGGCAAACTGGCCCGTAGACAAGCAAGACCTGGGGAGAGCGGGGGCGCCGAGAGAACACCACGGGCACTCAGGCTGCACAGAGTGCGGGGCAGCTGGCCACCCTCCAGATGCTAAAGACAGGTGGCATGGATGCAAGAGATTCCCCAAAGCACAGCAAGTGAAACGGGAGAGCAAGAACTCTCCAGTGACCAAAAAGAGTGGGCAGCCAGGCTGCAAAGCTGGGAGAGATGTCCCAGAGTTCCGGCAGCACGTGGCTTGGCTGTGGAACAGCCTGTGAAACACAGGCCGATCCCTGAAAGCTCACCAGTGCTCAGATCCTTTGACCTCACCTGAGATCTGTGACATGATGTAAACGGTCTAACATGTGCATAACTGGAGTCCCCAAAGTGGGGTGGTGTGGGAGGGAAGGGGGGGGGGAGAGAGAGAGAGAGCATGAATATTTGAAGAGATAATGGCTTAAGAAGTTTCCAAAGCTGATAGAAGACATAAACCATAGACCCACAGATCCAAGAACCTTGGCAAATGTGAAGCAGAATGAATATCAAACATCAAAGAGGTTAAATGTAATGGGAAGCTATTGGTGATTTTTCAGTAGGAGAGTGTTGTGATCCGATTTATACTTGAAACAGGTTTCTCTGAGTGATGTGTGGAGGTGCACTCTATGGGGGCAAGGGTGGGGGCAGGGAGATCATCAGCAGGCTCGAGTGGGAATATCAGAGTGTGAGGATGCCTTGTCCTTCCCTACCATCTCAGCACAGGGAGTCAGGGAGCCTTTTAACTTTCAACAGGGGCTTCTATACATCATCCCCACTGATGGCACAGTTTTAATAATCCACTTATACTCCTGAGATAATGTCTGTCTTAATCATCACTGTATCCCCAGTACCTAGCACAGCTCCTGTCACATAGTAGGTGCTCAGTGCATATTTACCAAGTAAAAAAATAAAACAAGGGTTAAAACTAAAAAATTTCAACAATATCTGCACTTTGCTGCAAAGTACCTTATCTTCTTGGTAATGGGGTTGTATCGTGATATCATCACTGTGCAGGCCCCACAGCCGCCCCCTCCGCAGCCATACTTGGTTCCTGTGAGTCGGACTGGAAAAAGCACAGTTAAGGATAATGTGTTTTCCATATTTCTCTCTGCAGAATAGCTTGAGTTCAGGAGACAACATTATCAAAGGCTTAAATATGTAGTTAAATCAATATGTAATTATCAATTGATGTATGTATGTCTTAGCTGCTATTGAGAATCTTGTAAATTCTCCATTTCCATTTGCATTTTATATCTAGTCTCTTCCCTTTCAAAACAACTGAACTTCAGGTTGCCAAAAATTGGGCCAAACTAAGAAAAGGACATACAAGGGCTGAAGTATTTGAAAGTATGAGTATATGGTACATTTGCTCTCAACCTTATCTCTGTCTTCAATGATGTACTAAGTAAAATGTCAACTTGTAAAAAATTCTTGAGATATTTCTGTCATATTATCCATGTTTGCCATATTTCTCTGCTTCTTGGTGGTAGAAGCTGCTGGTTGCTCCCAAATATCTGTTTGCTCATTCTTCCCTGGTAATAGAAACCTGCATTTTTAGTCACACACATGGTTTCTCAGAATTAAAAAAAAATATTTTCCAAGCCTCCTCTGCAGCTAGATGGGGTCATTAGCGATGGTGGGCAATGGAATATAAATGTAGGTGTTGTGTGTGACTTCCAGGAGTGAAATGTCCTCAAAAGGAGAAGCGTGCCTGCTTCTTCATCCCTCACTTCTTCCTATTTGTTGGAATTCAGAAATGATGGCGGGGCCTCAGTAGTCCTTTCTGACCACGAGGAGAAAGCTGCATGCTGAGCGGCATGTAGTGGCAAGACACGTAAGGAGCTTGGTTCCCGGATTACATTGTGACACTGCTTTACCAGCCCGGATCTGCCTACCTTTGGGATTCCTTTATGGGAGTTTGGCATTCACGAGAATGTGCCTCAGACAACTTCTTCTACAGGGAGGGTAACTGACCAAGAGAGCCAGCAACTGCACTTTGAAACCCATCACTCCAGCTGTCGCTGGCTCCCTCCCTACTTCCTTTTACTCAGGCATTTCTTTTAATAAAGCTCTTACACATTTAATCCCAGTTTTTGGTCTCTGATTCCCAGAGAACCTGAACTAACATAATGAGAAAGGAATAAACTTCTCTCTTCTATCTTGTTTATTGCTATTGAGGATTTTCTTTTACTCACAAGAGAACCAAATCTACAATGGTACACATTAATACTGTTGATAACCAGGAAGTCAGTGTTCATTGTTTTTATGTCCAAAGATCTTGAATGACTCCCAGAAGATAGTTATTGAGGCTTTTTGAGAATTCTCTTGGGAATTTCTCTCTCTCTCCAGGAGAAATAAAATGTACAAACTCTCATTGTCACATAATTTTATATATAATAATGGGGTCTACAGAACTCCAGAAGCCCTCTGGAGTCCACGCCTAGCAGGTTAAGACTTTATTCCTTATGCGACTTTTATTTAGAAAATCTTTGTAAGCTAACATTCTCAGGTTTAATTTCTCCCTTGTTTTTTTTTTTTACTTTCATTTCAGGAGATTTCGGTGCTCTCCTTTTCTGATGGGCATGATGACTAGTCCTCAAAGACAGAATGCCAATATTGTGACTTTTAATTCTAAAGGACCCTTAATTAAGCCCTTTTAACATCCATTGTTTTCACTCTCATTGCTAGCTTCTGCATTTATAAAATACTATATTAAGTGCCAAAACAGAGATTTGAAAGAATTTAGTTCTTCTGACTGTCACAACTGCACACTGCCTACAAAACCAAGATGTAGGACTTTCTCAAAGAAGAACATAAAGCCACAATAGTAGAGAAAATCACTGAGTGTACCTTAAAAAGATATTTGAAATATCACTTGATGGGGATGTCAGAGCCTCGTACCCCACACACAAACACAAAGCAAAGCAAAGGATACGCTTCTTTCTCAGATATGGTAACAGCATTGTTTCAGGATCAACATTTTTTTCTATCACCTATACCAGAAGGAAAAATAAGAGTTATGTACAAAAATTTGAGAGAGTTAGTTGTCATTTTCTATTAGCATACTTATGTTAATTTGATGAAAATGCACACTGATTAACTCATTTTTATATTTGAAACTGCATTTAATGTTTAAGGAATATCCGTGGCATATAAATCATCTCACTTAAGTGTAAAGTCTATTCTCCAAAGATGACACACAGATGGCCAATAGACCTATGAAAGGATTCTCAACATCACTAATCACTGAAGAGTTCCAAATTAAAACCACAATGAGATATCACCTTACACATGTCAGAATGGCTATCATCGATAAATCAACAAATAAGAAGTGCTGGCAAGGACGTGGAGAAAAGGGAACCCTTGTGCACTGTTGGTGGGAATGCAGACTGGTTTGGTCACTGTGGAAAACAGTATGGAATTCCCTTAAAAAATTAAAAATGGAACTGCCTTTTGACCCAGCAATCCCACTTCTGGGAATATATCCTAAGAACACTAGAATACTAATTCAAAGAATATATGCACCCCTATGTTTACAGCAGCATTATTTATTTATTTTTCACATTTTTATTGTTGTTCAAGTACAGTTGTCTCCATTTTCTCCCCACCACTCCCCCCATCCCAGCCATCCCCACTTCCCATCCTTGATCCTACCCTCCTTTGGTTTTACCCATGTGTCCTTCATACATGTTCCTGAAAACCTTTCCCCCTTTCCCCCCCATTATGCCCTCCCACCTCCCCTCTAGTTACTGTCAGTTTGTTCTTAATTTCAATATCTCTGGTTATATTTTGCTTGCTTGTTTGTTTTGTTGATTAGGTTCCACTTATAGGTGAGATCATATGGTATTTGTCTTTCACCTCCTGGCTTATTTCACTAAGTATAATGCTCTCCAAATCCACACATGCTGTCATAAACTGCAAGAACTCCTTCTTTGTTTCTGCTGCATAGTATTCCATCATGTAAATGTACCACAGTGTTTTGATGGGCACTTAGATTGCTTCCAACACTTGGCTATTGTAAATAGTGCTGCTATGAACATTGGGGTTCATAGGTTCTTTTGGATTGGTGTTTCAGGGTTCTTAGGATATAATCCCAGCAGTGGAATTGCAGGGTAGCAGTGTTATTTACAATGGCCAAGATGTGGAAACACCCAAGTACCCATCAGTAGATGAGGAAATAAAAAAACCTATGGTACATTTATACAATGGAGTACTACATGGCCATAATAAGAAGAAAATCTTACATTTTGCAATAGCATGGATGGATCTAGAGGTTATTATGCTAAGTGACAGAAGCCAGTCAGAGAAAGATAAATATCATATGATCCCATGTATATGTGGAATCTAATGAACAAAATAAACTGATGAAGAAAATAGAAATAAAGGCATGAATACATGGAACAGACTTACCACTGTCAGAGGGGAGAAGGGAGGCAGGGGCTGGATGAAAGAAGGTGAAAGGATTAGCCAAAGAACATATATGCATAACTCACAGACACAGACAACAGTGTGGTCTGTGGGAAGCGGGGGCAGGAGCTTGGTGGAGGTGGACAAGGGGGGAGAAATCAGGACATCTGTTATAGTGTCAAAAGGAATTAAAAAGAAAAAATATTTTTTAAAAAAGTGTAAATTCTGTATTTTGGGCCCCACCACCACTCTGCCACTGTCCTTGGTCCTGAACCATCACTGTTCGCTGTACTCTAAGGCAGTGGTTGTTTCTAATAGGAACACTAGTGACTCTTGTCCACCTTCTCCAGGAAGTCTAAAGTGGGTAAAGGAAAAGATATTAGTAGAAAAGAATGAGGGAAGGAGGAAGCGGGGAGAGAGGGAAGAAAGAGGGAGATACTGCTGGAATAGAATGGCCTCCTAGAAATTGATACAGTTTTTTTTTAAAGACTCATTTGCTTATTATGTTCAAAGTTTCCAGGAAGAGATCACAATCAACCATGGCCCTCAAATAAAAAAAAAAAAAGGAGAAATAAAACATCTACGCCAAGTGATACAAAGATGTGTAAGCAAGGACACCCTTAAGAAGCAAGTCTGTGTGCGCAGCATGGCGGCAGAGCAGTAGGACAGGGCACACGACAGAAGGCATGATGGCAATGTCACCACTAGTCACGTTTTCCAAAGTGATCAAGTTTTCTCCTTTTTGATTAAAAATTTGGATTTATTTTCTATTCACAAATAAAAGCACAGTTTGCTACACAATTTCAGAAGTAGAGTTCCTCTTGCACCATGTTTCACTAATTTTCCCTTCTGGGAAATAGACAGGGAGGAGACACATGCTCATTCTATGGATGCCTCCTCATCCTTAATTCTAAGTGGCCATATGCCTGGCAAAGAGAGACATGTACCAATCACCAAGGTCAGATATATGCCCTAGTCAGGAGTCTGCAATATAGTAATACAGGGAGTACCCCAAGTTTCCCAAACTTAATTGACCCTCAAATAGAACTCTTTATTTTACTTTTTCCCTTATTTCCCTAACTTGTTCAATAGCTTCACCATCTGCTTAGGTCATCTAAGATCAGAAACCTTACTTATTTTTAACTTTTTTCTCTCAATCTGCCACTTTTTTCTCTTTTGATCTGCCACAATCAGGGTCACCAAATTCTGCAATTTATTCTTCAAAAATGACTCTCTAAACATGCTTCACTTCTATGGTGACTCCCTGAAATCAACACTTGTTACCTCTTGCCTGAACAATCACACCAGCTCCCTAACAGGCATCCACAATGGCACCTTCTACACCACTACCAGAGTAACCTCTCTAAAATCCAAGTCTGATCATCTCCTGCATCTGCCTAAATTCAACGCAGGCTCCTGGCTGCCAAACTGACATGCTGTTTCACTCAGGTACTTGTTAAAATGAAACCTTATGGAATCAGAACTTCTGGGAGAGGAAACCAGAAAATGTGCATCTTTAATGAGCACACTGAGAGGATCTTAGGTGAATTTATATTCAAGAGTACTGGGAATACAAGGAGAGGTTCAAATATCTTGGAATAGCCTACAAGGCCTCTTTGATAAAATGCCATTATCTTTCTGCCCCTTAACTCATGCATCTTGAACTTCACTCACATGGAAGAACCGGCCAACCCCAGCAGTGCACAGACTTTTATCCTTCGCTACATGTGCATATATAGAATCCCTTCAGTCCTGAAAGTCCTCTGTTTCTTCTAGCCTGACAGAATTTCGTATGCCATGCAAAGCCCTGCTCAAATATTCTCTCCTGTTGGGGGGTGCTGCCATCTGCTACTCCTTCCCACTCTGCTCCAAGTAGCTGTCCTCTTCTGTGCTCCCACGACCAATGTCCACATACCCACAGAATGTTTTACCCCGCATCGTAATTATCTGTGATGTGTAAGCCTTTTTTTATCCCCAAGAAAAACCATCTTCTGCTATTCTTCTTCGTGTCAAACACTGAGCTGGATGCTGGTATAATAAATGTTAATTAATTTAAATGAATAACTTGAACATGATATGTACAATTTTCTAGGAGAACACTAAGGAGGAAGGGATGATTTCTCACAGGCTGGGACATCTGAATAGAAGAAAAGAAAGACAAGGAGAGAAGTGCCAATGATGGTAGCAGAAACTGCTCTTGACTATCCTAGCATGTATTCTCCCTTTCTTCCTTCCTGATGCCTGGAATAGGGATGAAATGGCTAGAAGTCCAGCAGCCATTTTAGACCATAAGGCAACCTATTAACAGCAGCAGAGGAGAAAGAAAGAAGGAACCTGGATCCCAGATGATACTAAAGCTTCTGGACAAGCCCCATAATGTCTATCCCCAGATATCCTTTCTTTAAAAATAAAAAAAAAAGATTCATCTTGTTTGAACCACTGTTAGTTTTGAATCTGTGCCATTTGAAGCTGAAATGAGTTCTAATTAATACATAGGATGGCAAATCCACTGAAGCCCAATTTTAGTGGAGAGGCAGATCTGGGTAGCCTAGATAGCAAAGAATAGTATTTTAGGCTTGAGGCATATTTGTATATTTTTGGAAGAAATTAATGGAAGCAGCAGACTTAGCTTGTTTGGGTACTTGATCCAGATGTTTTAAGAGACTGGAGTCTGGCTCAAAGTGTTACTGGCTTGATATATGTTTAATTTTCTTGATTTGGTGGACAGCATATTTGGAGGAGGAATATCACGTGCTGGAGGTAAACAGGGGAGGTCAGGACTAAGACAGTGGCTGGATGTGGGGAGGGAATGAGAAACAGAGCTATTCTCACTAACTCTGGTTTGGAGAGATGATATCAGTTCTCAGGTCGGGGTCATCGCATTGCCTGTCTCAGGGCAGACTTGGGTGTTGCAAGAACAGCACCTGTCCTTCTGTATCCCCACCAGCCCTTTAGGAGGTTTCAAGTTCACGTTGCATAGGGCTGAGAATCACTTTCCTCTGTGCAAGCCTGCGGGGGGGTGGGGGGGGCTTGCTAGACCCCAGATGGAGGCAGAAAGTAGAAAGAGAAAGGAGATTGGGGGAGAGAGCAAGAAGGCAGAAGAACGGCGATGAGGAAGGGAGAGAGGTACGTGAGAAAGGACAAGGCTGATGAGTAGAAGAGGGAGGAAGGTTATATAAACCATCACCATTCGTAGAGAAGAACAACAACCCACAGCAGCATTAGAGCAGAGAAGGAGGTCAGAGGGGACAGCTAGTGAGGACACTTCTGCCTGAGCTTCAAGTTGTTTCAAATTCATTGCAGTTCCTGCCTAAGCTGCCTCCACCCCCTCCACTTTTCTCTGAATTATCACAGCCATCCTAGCAGCCTAGAAATGTCCTCTCCCAGCCCTATAAACAAAACCCCCAGAAAACACTAGCCAATGGACAGCTCTGCCCAGTTCTGACATTGGTATCAAGGCTGTACCTTTCGCTGAGCAAATAAAAGACTACTTTCCAGCCCCCTTGATACTCGTGGGCAGGTTCTGGCTGTATGCATGAGGCAGATGATTTTCTAGTCCAGATATTACAAATCACTATCGAGTGCTTAACTGGGTGCCAAGTACCTTGCTAACCACTCTGCATGGAATTTAATCTTCATGTCTAGTTCATGGGAGAATGTACTGTTATTAGCTCCATTTTGCAGAGAGGAAAACTGACACTCAGAGGTATTTTGAGGCTCCAGCGCTGCTGAGTGGCAGAGCAGACAGGGCAGGATTCAAACCCATGTCTAACTACTTTCAAAGCCCACACCTTTGATCTCTATACCTCACTACCATGTAGAAGGACATGCTTCAGTCCAGAGTTGTATTGGAGAGTAGCATTCAGGGCATAATTTGTTCATGGGCTCTTCCCCCTCAAACTCCATGTCAACTAGGACACCTGTTCTGGGGGCCTGGAAGAGCAAGTCAGACTTCAGAAATTTTTCTGCAACTAAATCTCTGACCAACGAGCAATGGTCTCAGACCCTGTCCAATGACATCTTTTGGGGATTTGGGGGGATTTCACAAAAAACACAGACCGCAGGCCAATCACATCACCTAGAGTCACCTAATTGGTTTCTAAGGTTCCTTTCAAGGGCAAGTTTTTAATCCCAGAGGCTATGCTAGACTCCAAGATCTGTCTTCCGTGGTGGTTTCTCTCTCACACCTTTCTCAACAGCCTCTCCCCTCTGAGCCAGAAACTTTATTCTAATAATGCTGTCCATGTGGCAATCAGGCTTGTTTGCCAGGATTAAAGCGCACACTCAACAGATATTGGAAGGGAGGGGGAGGAAAGGGAAAGGTTGCCATGATTTCTTTTAACAGGGTAATTGCAAAATCAGCATCCCTACTGTGTACTTTCCAAATGATCTAAGGACATTTGGCTCATAAATCAAACCCGTAGATAAGAGCCAGTTTATTTATTTTAAAAAATCAACAAAGCGCACACTGTTAGTAGCCATTATGATAAAACCCCACAGCAATTTGTTTGCGAGCCAGGGAAGGGGGGCTGGGGTGGGAAGGAAGAAGCTAGGCTCAAATATCTATTTCCTCACTTAACTAAAACCCTCACCATTGCCTACAAAGCCATTGTAATCAGAACCCTGGCCAATCTCCAGCCCCACCAACCTCCTGGCCATTCCCTAAACACACGGAAATCTTCCTGTGGGAGGACCTTTGCACCTCCACTCCCTCTAAAACACTTTCCCTCCAGATATTTGCAGGCAGGGCTTGCTCCTTACTTCAGGCCAGTCCCTGCTCAAATGCCATCCTCTGAAAGGGGCTGCAAGGTCCTTCCCACCTAGAGTATCAGCTCCTGCCCACTCTGTCCCCTCACTTGGCTTTATTTGTTTATCCTAGTGCTTATACATTTCCATTTATTTGTATGTTTGTTGTCTATCTGCCAGCACAAAATAAACTACACACAAGCAGGGACTTTCTCATTTCTGTGCTCTACTGTCCCTTGAGCTGGGGATGCTGTCTGGCCTAAAGTAGACCCTTAACAAAAACCTGACTTAGTACTCGTTATCACTCTGTGAACTAAGTAGTATTATTCCCTTTTAACAGAGGAGCTGAGGCTCTCAGAGGTTAAAGTGTCTCCATAAAAGTTAGAGCTAAAATCAAACCATTGCTTGTTTCAACAAAAAGGCCAGGGTTGCACTAACTATATACCATTCAGTTATGTAAAGAAGAAAAAGTGACATCATGTTAACACTTCACCCCATTGCCATCCGTCACTCTCACAGCAGTCCTATCAGGGGATCCCGACAGCCGCCATCACAGGTCAAGAAAAACAAGCTCACCTTATCCATGTGGAAGCCAGAGAGCAGGGGCAGAGGCAGGCTTTATGGGGCCTAGAACTTGTGTAGTGTGAGGGAGGTGGGGGAGCAGTCCTCTTTAAGAAAAATAATATAAAACCAAGATAAATGCTAAATTAAGCTCAGGGCTTAGAACAGGTCTCACAGTGGGAGGCCCTGATGCTTGACCTTAGCTCCCTGTTGAGTCCCTTGTGCCAGTCAGGGAAAGTGCTGTGGCTTCTGTGACCCACGTGCAGGGATCACAGGTGGCTCAGAAGGCGCTGGCACAGTGCAGAGGCAAGTAGCACAGCTTGGTTGGCCTCAACCAAGTCCCCCCCCTTGCAAAATGATGCCAGTTATGCTGGGACAACACTAAGAGCAAGCGGAGTCTAAGGTTGTGTGGGGTGGGGGACAACAGGGACAGGGAAGGTGTTTTAAACGTTGCCCATGGGCTTTGCTTACCCAACCACGACATTGTTTGGAACTGTCCCAGAGGTTGTTTGTTTTCCCAACATGGACATTGTTTGGCCTCTGGAAGGACGGAGGCCCAGCCATGAGAAGCCAGCAGTGGACTTAGTGAAGACCATGTTTCCAGAGCCCGACATTAGCTCAGCTGTGCCAAGAACTATCTGTGCTTTCAGAAAGTTATAATTTTGTTATCTGAGAAATGATGGCAGTGATGTGAAATTAGTCCAACTCCATGGTCCTGTCCCAATTCTAAATGGCTCCCTGCTCATCCAAGCACACCGCCAGAGCTGAGGCTCAGCCCTCCCCAGATTG
The DNA here is from genome assembly GCA_039655065.1 of Glossophaga mutica. Taxonomy (NCBI): domain Eukaryota; kingdom Metazoa; phylum Chordata; class Mammalia; order Chiroptera; family Phyllostomidae; genus Glossophaga; species Glossophaga mutica. The sequence continues at coordinate 29,374,582 of CM077306.1, forward strand.
TTTTCAATCTATGGAAACACATTCCCCTTTCCGGCCGGAGGGAGGAGGGTAGGGAGGACGAAGGGGAGATTTTGGAGTGTTGACCTTGACGAATTAAGAATAGCTCTTTCTTTTCTTGTTTATGCGGTGGGGTGGGGAGGTAATGGGTCTGTGTGTCTTGGACACAGAGGGGGAAAGAACGTCGGGAAGGTGGGGGGGTCCAAAGATTCCGGGCAGTCCCTAAATACTCATACTTTACCTACGCCGGGGGGTGGAGGTGGGGGTGCACAGGCAAATCCGCTTGCAAACCACAAGCCCCCTGCGTGCATTAGTTCTTTAAGCTTGAGGGCGACCTGGCAGGAGCCCCTCCCTACGGTTCCCGGAGGCCCCGAGCGCTCACCTTGCGGCCGTTCACGTAGAAGAGCAGCTCGGCCGCCCCGTCCATGGTGGAGACCCAAGCGGGTTCCTCGGCGGTGCTCGGGGATCCAAGGGCTCCCAGGAGGGATTCCTGGCACCCAGGACGCAAGGACGCTGACCCGGCAAATGAGACGCAACTGCTGGAGCCGGAAGTCCAGCCGAGCCGGATGGAGAAAGTCCGAATTAAGATCCCAAAGTTTGGCGAGCGCCTTCCAGGGTGTTAGGATGTCCCTGGCGCGCACTATCTGCGCTGAAGTCAAGGGCGCAGATCCCTTTCCCTCTTCGCAGGTGGCGCTTAGGGTCCGTGCCACTGTCCTGCCTCTTAGCAGGCCCCGCAGGTCCTGTGACAGCCTCTTTGGTCGTCCAGTTTTATTACATATTTTACGTGGCTTCCCAGCCAGATTTCCAGTCTGGGAACAGTTTTTTTCTTGTTGTTAATTTTTTTTTGTACTTCCCCTCCCACCACGCCCGCTACACTCCTGCACCGTTTGCAGTTAATAAACAATCGCATTTATTCCAACTATACAGGAAAGGAGCTCAAGGACAACGAATGGTTTTACCACTTCATAATTTTATAAGTAATTATTTAAGTTTATTTTCAAAAGCAAGAGCTACCTTAATATGGAAATAAACTTTTGAGAAGATTTATCATTATTCACTATTTACCTAGTAAATAACCACAAAGTTTATCTGGCAAATATCAAGAGATGTAAAACATCTTGGAGAACTTTCTAAAAACTTGGAAAATGCTGAAAAGCATAAAAATAAAAATCACCTGTAGGCTTACAATTTAGAATTCACCAGTTAACTTTTTAGGTCTATCTTTACATTTTCAAAATCTGCGCTGTAATATCTTTTAAAAATTTGAATGGAACAGAACTAGTTATTTTCCAGACTTGCTTTACGTATACCACACTGGGCATATGGAGGAGGGAGAAATATCCAACTTCCTGCTTGTGTCCTATTCCTGCACCACCACAGAAATGGTTCGCGTGGGCAGGACAACTACTGCAAGCGGAACAGCTGGCCCCAAAACGTTCTCGGACCAGCCCTGTCCTAGCCCTCCAGGGAAACAGTCCCAACCAGCTGCACACCTTCCCCCCAGTGCTGGAACTCTCCCTCCAAGCCTTTACGTTTCAGTTCTCTACTTTCCTCTTTGTTCCCTCAGCCCCCTAGGTGGTGGGTGCTTCCTGCAGTTACTTCCTCTGTGATACTCCACCCGTCCCTTTTGCCTTTTCAGTTCTTGTCAGTTCTCTAGCATATGGTTAACAATTTATAAAGCAACTGTCTCTTGGTTGGCCTCTAACTAATGCAATCTCCATCAATGCCAAAAGTCACTTGACAAAATACAACACTTTAATTTTTTTAAAAAGCACTCAACAAAGTAATAATTTATAAATACTTTAATATGATTATAAATACTTTAATGTGATTATAAATATACCCAGCATCTTATTTAATGGGGTAAAACCAGAGGCATTCCCAGGAAAATCAGGAACAACAGGCATGAAAATCCACTCTTCCTACTACTTCTTTAAAATATACTCAAGGCAACAGCCATGCAATTAGACAAGAGAAATCAAACAGCAGCATAAGAATTGAGGGAAAACAAGAGGTAAAGCCAGCTTGGTTTCAAGAGATATGTTTAGAAAATACTACAAACAATAACATAGTAATTAACATGGAAACGATAACCAATTAGAAGAATCAAAGAGAAGATGCCATATATATTACCTAGAAAAAAGATAAAATACCTAGGCATAAATCTATCAAGAAATGTGTAAAACCTGAGGGACACTTGGAAATTCCCTTAAAGTCTCTATAATTTAAAGAGTATACTAGTGGGGAAAAAAAAGACAGACTAGACAGAGAACTGAGAAATAAATTTTAGTGCACATGGGAATACAACTTTAAAAGGTGACATTTCAAATCAGTATTGGAAAACATGGACTTTTTCATTAATGAGAAGTCAGTTGGAAAAAAGGTCAAAATTGCATTCATAGCTCACAACATACAATTGGACAAAATCTATGTGAATCAGAAATTTAATTATAAAAACAAAATGAAACCACAGGGAAATATGTTTATAATCTGGGAACAGAAAAATTGTTGCTTACTGTGACTGAATTCCACCAGCAACAAAAGGTTGATAAATCTGACTGCATAATATGGGAAATAATTTGCATAGGAAGGGGAAGAGAAGAAAAGACAAATCCTATCCCACAGAAAGGAGAAAAAAATAGAAAGAAGCAATACGAACAAATATAATCCTGGAGAATGAGTCCAGGAGGTGCAGAGGCTGAAAGTAACGGGAGCACACGCAGGAACAGGAAGAAAGACTGCCAGGGCACCAGGCTCTTTGCCAAGGTGTCCATTGTTCCTTTAAAAAAACCCCTCTGGCCCCCAGTCAACCCACACTGTTGATATTATGAGTACGTTCTGTGGGCTCTGTACACCTACGGCAGCTTTTCTCAAAGTTTAGTACAAGGACATCTGTCCCAGAATTATCAGAAATGCTTGCTAAAAATGCAGATTTCTGGGTCCACCCTTTCAGTTGTCAGATATTGTCCAAGAAAGCTTTTCCATCTAGGCGGAATAGAATTTGACAAGTCATTTGAATACACAATAGGCTATGTTCACTGATCTCAGGTATGAATAGGATTTATTATTTTACTAGACTAGTAGCAATCTTTAAAATAAAATTATAGAAACCAAATTCAAAAGTGTGAAAGGTTAACCCCTCAGCCAAGTCATCGGATTACACATAATAGAGGTAAAGCAGAACCTGACACCTAGGTACTGCCCAAGTAATTCTGAAAGTAGGAGCTGGCTGGGACAGAGGATACTTCTAAAATCCTAACGGTGTTCACATATATTGAATGGTTTAAAAACAAAACTAAACAAGTTAGCTTGATGTACAACAAGATAACCACTGCAAGAGTATTTATAATACATTTTATTTGGTTAAAAGTTAACAGCTATGGTTTAGTTCAAGTCTAGTAGTTCAAAAAGCTGAATGAACAGAAAGATAAGTTACAGGAAAACCAAAATGATTTTAAGTTTTCTAATAAAATGTAATATTACAAAACAACTATTTTATGCACATATATCTAAACATAAAAAATGGGTAAGTCAGCACTCCATGAAAACAAAACAAAAAAACAAAACAAAACAAAAGAAAACAAACAAACAAAAAAAACCCCAAACTTTTCATCATGTATTTGCTCTTCCTCTAGTTTCCATGTTTGACTCGTTATGGTTTCAGAATTCAGAAAATCCAGAATCCATAAATTCACTTCATCTTCTCATCTTGCTGCAAAGCAGAAAAAAGGGGAAAGATTAATAATAACCCAAAACAAATGCTTCTGCTATGAAGCATGGAAAAAAATTTGCTGCATTATACTAGTAGAAATCAGTTTTTTCAAAACATATGCTTTGCCATGTATCTGAAACACTCTGTGATAATGGGAATAATAAATAAAATTTAAGAAAAATTAATTAACAGATTTTATACATTATATTTTACTACAAGTTTCCTTTTAACTATGAACTTTAGCAGATACAACATATGAAAATGTATACTTTTAAAACTATTAAATAATCCTGAAGTACGTAGCACCTAAATTAAGAAATATCGGCACATTTCTGATCACAGCCCTCTCTCATCCTCCAAGAAACCACTATCCTATACTGTGTTAACGACTCCCTTGCTTTTCTTTAGTTTTAACCATCTGTACAATGTATGTTTGATCTTTATAGCAATGGAGTCATTCTGTAGATGCTGTTATGTAACTTTTTTCACTAAATACCTTTACTTATTTTCAAGCCTTTCCTTTATTGAAACATTGAACATTCTTTTTTTTTCCATTTGTAAATACTTAAATCTTTTATTTACTTATTTTTGAGATTTTTTTATTGTTGTTCAAATACTGTTTTTTGCCTTCCCCCCTACCCCCCCACCATACCAGCCCTCCCCACCTTCCTCCCCTGTTTCTACCCCCCCTTGTTATTGTCCATGTGTCCTTATAATTGTTCCTGCAAACCCTTTACCCTTTTCCCATATAATCCCTCCACCCTCCCCTCTGGTCACTGTCAGCCTATTCTCAATTTCAGTGTCTTTGGTTATATTTTGCTTGTTTGTTTTGTTGATTAGGTTCCTGTTAAAGGTGAGATCATATGGTATTTGTCTTTCACTGCCTGGCTTATGTCACTTAGCATAATGCTCTCCAGTTCCATCCATGATGTCACAAAAGGTAGGAGCTCCTTCTTTCTTTCTGCTACATAGAATTCCATTGTGTAAATGTACCATAGTTTTTTGATCCATTCATTTATTGATGGACACTTAGGTTGCTTCCAGCACTTGGCTATTGTAAATTGTGCTGCTACGAACATTGGGGTGCATGGGTTCTTAGGATATAATCCCAGCAGTGGAATTGCCAGGTCAAAAGGCAGTTTCATTTTTAGTTTTCTGAGGAAATTCTGTACTGTTTTTCACAGTGGCTGCACCAGTCTGTATTCCCACCAACAGTGTACTAGGGTTCCCTTTTCTCCACAACCTCTCCAACACTTGTTTTTTGCTTTGTTTATGATGGCCATTCTCAATGGGGTGAAGTGGTATCTTATTGTGGTTTTAGTTTGCATCTCTCTGATAGCTAGTGATACTGAGCATCTTTTCATATGTCTCTGGATCCTCTGTATGTCCTCCTTGGAGAAGTGTCTGTTCAAGTCCTTTGCCCACTTTTTAATTGGGTTGCTTGTCCTCTTAGAGTGGAGTCGTGTAAGTTCTTTGTATATTTTGGAGATTAAACCCTTATCTGAGGTATCATTGGCAAATATGTTTTCCCATATGGTTGGTTCTCTTTTCATTTTAATGCTGTTTTCCTTAGCTGTGCAGAAGCTTTTTATTTTGATAAGATCCCATTTGTTTATTCTTTCCTTTACGTCCCTTGCTCTAGGAGACATATCAGTGAAAATATTGCTGCATGGAATATCTGAGATTTTCCTGCCTATGTTCTCCTCTAGAAATTTAATGGTGTCATGACATATTTAAATCTTTTATCCACCTTGAATTTATGTTTGTGTAGGGTGTAAGTTGGTGCATGAGTTTCATTTTTTTTGCATGTAGCTGTCCAGCTCTCCCAACACCATTTGTTGAGGAAGCTATTTTTACTTAATTTTATGCTGCTGCCCCCTTTGTTGAAGATTAATTGATCATAAAGACTTGGATTTCTGGGCTCTCTGTTCTGTTCCATTGGTCTATGTGTCTGTTCTTATGCCAGTACCAGGCCGTTTTGATTACAGTGGCCTTGTAAGACAGTTTGATATCAGGTATTGTGATCCCTCCTACTTTGTTCTTCTTTCTCAAAATTGCAGCAGCTCTTCAGGGTCATTTATCACTCCATATAAATTTTTGAAGTGTTTGTTCAGTATCTGTGAAATATCCCATTGGCACTTTTATTGTATTGAATCTATAAATTGCTTTGGGTAGTATGTTAATTCTTCCAATCCATGAACACGGTATATGTTTCCATTTGTTTGTATCTTCCTTAATTTCTTTCTTCAGTGTTGTGTAGTTTTCTGAGTATAGGTTTTTTACCTCCTTGGTTAGGTTTATTCCTAGATATTTTATTTTTCTTGTTGCTATATCAAATGGGATTTATTTCCTGATTTCTACTTCTGATGTTTCATTGTGGGTATACAAAAATGCCTTTGATTTCTGGATATTGATTTTGTATCCTGCTGTTTTGCCAAATTCATTTATTAGGTCGAGCAATTTTTTGGTGGAGTCTATAGGATTTTCTATGTACACTATCATGTCATCTGCAAACAATGACAGTTTTGTTTCCTCTTCCAATTTGGATTTTTTTAATTTCCTTTTCTTGTCTGACTGCTGTGGCTAGGACTTCCAATACTATGTTGAATAGAAGTGGTGAAAATGGACAACCTTGTCTCATTCCTGATCTTAGTGGGAAAGATTTGTTTTTGCCCTGAAAATTCTTATTGTATATTCTGCATCTAATTCTGCTATCAATTGCTTTTGCTGGTGTCTTGTTCCTTGCATGTGTTCTTTGCTGTGAATTAGCTGTTTAATTTTCCTTGCAACTTTATCTGTGGAAAATGTGTTGTGGACTGAGATGGGGTGGAAGGCTCCTCTAGAAAATATTTGCATTTGCTTCTAACAGACAACAGGGGACACTAAAAATCATGGGCTAATACTAAATCCTCAGCTTGAGTATTTTGTGAGTTCCAGATACTGTAAATTACAGCTGCAGTACATGAAGGTTTGATTTTGTTTATGAATTCTCAGAAGATTTCTTTTACTCCTCAATTCAATACCAGAGTCATTTCCAAGGGCTTAAAAAAGTTGGTGGGAAGGTTATTTTTAGTTTGCTTTTCTATTTGAAAGTAGCTCAATTTTACTAAAGGAGATCAACTACAGACTTTATTTTAGCTAAACCCTAGAATCTCAGGCTGTCCCCACCCCCTCAGGCTGTGAATCCAATGCTTAGGCAAAGGCCTTCAGGCAAAAACCAGTTTCAGGCTCCACTTAGCTTTCTAGCTTCTGACCCTAATTCAGTCTCTAAAATCTGAGCTTTTTCACTTTTCTACTAGCTAACAGATGCATTCAAGGATTTTTATTTGTTTTGTTTAATTTTTTTTTCAGTAATTTTATTTTTTCAGCAAGAGGGTTAATCTATAAGGTCTGTCCAAAAGTATCCAGCCATATAATATGAAAAATAGACATTTATTGAAGAAGATACAAGAAACATTGTATATAGGACAATGACCCCTCTTAAGGCCCCTTCAAAGTAGGCACCTTGGAACCTCACACAGTTCTCCCAATCACCACCAGCTGCTCTGCTGTATTTTCCTGAATCTCATTGATGGTCTGAAATCTCTTCTTTTTCAAAGGTGATTTTAGTTTTGGGAAAAGCCAGTAGTTGGAGGGCACTAAATCTGGGCTGTAGAGGGGCTGAGTCACCTGGGTGAGTTGATGTTTCACCAAAAACTCTACATGAGATGTGATGCATGAGTGGGTGTGTTGTTGTGATGAAGCTGCCAAACACCAGTTGCCCATACCTGTGGCCTTCTGAATCATCCAAATAGCTTCCACGGAGGAATGCTTAAAGTTAATGCAAAATTTGATGCAGATTCATTGCTTTACTCGCTCAGTCATTTTGAATGTGATGCCCGCACAGTACATATGCTCACTCAACAGCATCTACCTCCCCCCGACTAGTACAGTGAAGTCATCGTTGTTCACACATGCGCATTCCAGTCCATTCTCCTTGGCTGCCAGGTTGCATCAATGTCATGCAAACTGTTCTTGTTATATTAACAGGTTGGACTTTTTCTGTAGAGACCTCATGTAAACCTAGCATATAATATTGCAAGAAGTGTTGTTGTATTTATTCTTTACATTATATATGTTTTGGGGATAAGATACATACATGCGGTCTCACATAAGGCATTTGATATAAATGGGGAGCTAAAGAGAAGTTCTCTTTCCCTTCTCTGTATCCCTCTTCAGAGCCAATATGACACCACTGCCTTAGGTAATTAGATATAATTTAATTAATTATGCCAAATTTAACAACATTTTATTTAACAATAACAGAGGACATTTTACTAGCAAATGCCATAGTCCGCAATAAATATAAACTAATTATGGTATTTATATACCAAATAGCACAGCAACTATGTTTATGAAGCAAAAACTACAGGTGACTCATGGAGACATATAGAAACATAGATTTTCTATAGTACATAAAATCTAGTAATAGATTTTAATATACTACTCTTAGTACAAGACAGATAAAGTGGACAAAAAAAGGAGATGGAAGATCTAAACAACATAATCAATAGGGTACATCTTTTTTTTTTAATTTTTATTTTTTTAATTGATAAGAGAGAGATCCATTTTCTTTGTTCCACTTATTTATGAATTCATCTATTGATTCTTATATGTATCCTGACTGGGGATGGAACCTGCAACCTTGGTGTTGCATATTAAGATGACACTCTAACCAACTGAGCTACTCGGCCAGAGCTAATAGGGTAAATCTCATGGATATCTATCAAACTCTACACTCTGAAGGAAATACATATCATTCTCATGTGCTCATAGCACAGTTACAAAAGCAAATCCATACCACATTATGAGAAACATACACCATGACCAAGTGAGATTTATTCCAGAAATGCAAGGTTGGTTCAATATTAGAAAATGTACCATTATATATCATGTTAATAAATCTAGGAAATAAAGCATATACATTTTTTCAGTAATGCTGAAAAAGCCTTTGACAGAATTCAACATTCATTCATGATTCAAACACTCAACAGACATCGAGGAATACTTCTTTGTATTCTCTATGATAAATTACATATACATACCTTAATCCTAAAGCTAGTATTTTAATGAGGAGACAGTAGAAATATTTCTACTCAAGTCAAGAACAAGGCAAAAAGCTCACTATTCCTTCGACTATTCAACACTGTACTTGAGGTATTAGCCAATGCAATTAGGCAAGAGAAATCAATTAGAGGCATATGAATAGGTAAAGAAGAATTAAAACTCTTTTTTCAAATGATATTATAGTACACCTAGAAAACTACAGAGAATCAATGACAGAGAGAATAAAAGAAGTTATTTAAGGAGTAAGTTATAAACTTACACAGAACTAAAGAGCTTTCATACCCACAAACAATAAACACTGAGCATGATTCACATGTCCAATTTACACATCCATTTACAATAGCAACAAGGAAGACCGAATACATGCCCATAAATTCAACAAGAAATGTGTAAAACCTATTGAGGAAAATTTCAAAACATTTCTAAAAGATACAAAATAAGACTTGAATCAAGTAGAAAGATACTTCCTGTTCTCATATGGCACAATCCAATACAGTGATGTTAATTCTCCCTAAATTAATGGATAAATTCAATGCAATCACAATAAAAATATCAACAATCCAGAACATCAGTTTTCAATTTGCCCTCCAGATAACACTGTGTAATGTACAGAGACATTTTTGAGTGTTAGAAATGGGCACATGCTACTGACATCTAGTGGGTGAACGCCAGGATACTGCTAAACATCCTACAATGCACGGAACAGCCTCCCACAACAAAGAAATATCTAGTACAAAATGTTAGCAGTGCCACGCTTAAGGAACCCTGAGCTAGACAAATCAATACTAAAGATCATATGTAAAAACAAATATATGTAAGATATGAAAAGATTGACAAATTTGACTACATAAAAATAAAAAATTTGGACTTCCAGCCAAGATGGAGGCGTAGGTATACACGCTGTGCCTCCCTACACAACCAAAAGAAGGACAACAACAAATTTAAAAACAAAAAACAACCAGAACTTACAGAAAATCGAACTGTATGGAAGTCCGACAACCAAGTAGTTAGAAGAAACATTCATTCAGATCAGTAGGAGGGACAGAGACAGGCAGCTGGGCAGGGAGGACTTGCAGCAAGGCAATGGCTAGAGGATTGGGGCAGGCAAGGCAGCAGCTGGCGGACCGGGTGGTCCCCCATTTGCGTACAGATAAACCAGGAGGAACAACTGGGGAGTGAGACAGACCATGCAACCCCAGGGTTCCAGTGTGGGGAAATAAAGCCTCAAAATCTATCACTGAAAAAACCTGTGGGGGTTGAGGTGGCAGTGGGAGAAACTCCCAGCCTCACAGAAGAGTTTGTTGAAGTGACCCACAGGATCCTAGAACATACATAAACCCGCCCGCCCAGGAATCAGCACCAGAAGGGCCAAATTTGCTTGTGGGTAATGGGGGAAGTGATTGAAAACTGGTAGAGAGCAGAGCAAGCAGCACTGTTCCCTCTTAGACCCCTCCCCCACATACAGCCCCTCAACGCAGCTTGGGTTGCCCTGCCTGGTGAACACCTAAGGCTCCGCCCTCACTTCGTAACAGGCCCACAGAGACAAAAGAAAAGAAACAGCCCAAATGAAAGAAGACATCAAAGCTCCAGAAAAAACACAACTAAATGATGAAGCGATAAGCCAACCTATCAGATGCACAGTTCAAAACACTGGTTATCCAGGAACTCACTGGGTACTTCAACAGCATAAAAAAGGCCCAGGCAGCAATGAAAGTCACATTACGTGAAATAAAGAAAAATCTACAGGGAACCAACAGTGATGGGAAGGAAACCAGGACTCAAATCAATGTTTTGGAACAGAAGGAAGAAAGAAACATTCAACCGTAACAGAATGAAGAAACAAGAAATCAAAAAAAATGAGGAGAGGCTCAGGAACCTCCAGGACATCTTTAAATATTTCAACATCTGAATCATAGGGGTGCCAAAAGAAGAGGAAGAGCAACAAATTGAAAACTTATTTGAACAAATAATGAAGAACTTCCCCAATCTGGCCAAGGAAATAGACTTCCAGGAAGTCCAGGAAGCTCACAGAGTCCCAAAGAAGTTGGACCCAAGGAGGAAACACCAAGGCACATCAGAATTACATTAGCCAAGATTAAAGATAAGGGGAGAATCTTAAAACCAGCAAGAGAAAGTTACCTAACAAAGGAGTTTCCATTAGACTATCAGCTGATTTCTCAAAAGAAACCTTGCAGGCAAGAAGCAGCTGGAAAGAAGTATTCCAAGTCATAAAAGGGAAGGACCTACATCCAAAATTGCTCTATCCAGCAAAGCTACCATTTAGAACGGAAGGGCAGATAAAGTGCTTCCCAGATAAGGTCAAGTTAAAGGAGTTCATCATCACCAAGCTCTTATTATATGAAATGTTAAAGAGATTTATCTAAGAAGAAGAAGAAGATCAAAACTATGAACAGTAAAATGACAACAAACACAATTATCAACAACAGAACCTAAAAAAACAAAAACGAGCTATGCAAACAACTAGAACAGGAATAGATTCACAGAAATAGATATCACATGGAGGGTTATCAGCAGGGAGAGGGAAGGGAGAGAATGGCGGGAAGGTAGAAGGGATAAGAACAAATGGTAGGTACAAAATAGACAGGGGGAGGTTAAGAATAGTATGAGAAATGAAGAAGCCAAAGATCTTATATGTATGACACATAGACATGAACTGTGGGTGGAAGGGGGTGTGGAGGGGGATAAAGGGGGGGAAATGGGACAACTGTAATAGCATAATCAATAAAATATATTTTAAAAAATAAAAATATAAAATTTACACAATAAAGAAACATGTCAAAAGATAATTGATAACTTCAAAAAATATTGGCTATACATAGCACAAGGGCTAATAACACTAATATATAAAGAATTCTTAATAACTGAGGGACAAAGATCAAAAAACCAATTAAAAATAGGAAAAAGATACGGACAAATCAAAAAATGATACAATGGCCCTGAAGCACGAGAAAAACATTTAAACTCACTTATAGAGAAATGTAAATAAAACACTGAGATACCATTTCTTGCCTATCAGACTGGCAAAAAAAATTAAAATATGACATCACATTCTGTTGATTAGACAGTGGGAAAACAGTGCCATACATGGCTGGTGGGAATGCAATTCGGTAGCAGCCTCTGGAGGGCAGTGTGGCAATGCCTAACAAAACTACAGATATGCTTATTTTTCATCTTTGCAACTCCACTTTTAGGAATTGACCCTGAAGACACACCCCTAAGAATATGAAAAGATACATGCACAAGATTATTCAATGCAGCATTATTTATAATTGCAAAATAATAGAAAAACCTAAATGTGCACAAATAAGAATGTGATTGAATAAACTATAGTACCTCTATATACAATTAAGCATTATTCAGCTGTAAAAAAGAATGAGAAAAATCTCTATGAATTGATATGGAATGATTTCCAGAACAATGTGTTAAATGAAAAAAATATGAAGCCCAACAGAATAGCGTACTACCTTTATGTAAGAAAACAAGGGATATATGTATGTATATCTAATTATTTGTGGAAAAGAAATAGAGGAAGAATAAACCAGAAACTAAAGAAACTGGTGACCCACAAAAGCAGGTAGAAATAGAAACAAAGGGGAGTGGGAATGGGGGGGCAGGAATGAAAGGAGTTGACCCTTCTCTGCATATACCATTTTGTGTAGCTCTGACTTATACACCCCAAGAAATGTCACTCCAGTGTGGGAGGGGAAAAATGGACTGTAAACAATAACAAATGTACCTATATTATAAAAGGAATAACATAATTATGTTTAAAGGGTTGGTAAGAAAAGAACTAATCTTAGACAAAAAGAACTATACCTAAATGTTATAATTTAGTAGTAAATATGTTTTTCACAGGGATATGGGTTATCAATTTTGAAACTACTTTATATAGTGTATGCTAGAAAAAAACAAATAAGTAAATATATTATAGATAATGAGAGCCAGATTTATCACCAATAAATAGCCAGACTCTCAGGAGGACCTTGCCCCCAACATGATCCCTGCCTACTAGTGTTCATGCCCTTGTATAATCCCCTCTCCCTGAATATGACAGGAGCTGTGATTTGCATCTAACAATATAGTGTGGCAAAGGTGATGAGATGCCTCACTTCTGTAATTACAGTTCATTATTGAAGACTCCACCTTGCTACAGGATTTGCTCTAGAGACTCTCTAGCTAGTTTGGGGTAAGTGGCCATGTTGGGAAGCCCATGTGGCAAGGAGCTGAGGGTGGCCTCTGGGAGGTGGTGTTGGCCTACAGCCCAAAGCAAGAAGCTGGGGCCCTCTGTCCTGAAACTACAAGGAAATGAATTCTGCCAACAACCTACATGACCTTAGAAGCAAATTCTTCCCCCAATGGAGCCTCCAAGTGAGAAGCAGCATGGACAACACTGTGACTTCAGCTTTGTGAGACACCAAGCAGAGCACCCAACTAAGCCAGGTCGGACTCCTGGCCCACAGAAATGGAGCAATAACAAATATATGTTGTTTAAAGGTATTATTAGGTTTATGACAATACTATCATGCAGCATTTGATAACTAATACAACAGAATATAAGCAATGAGAATACCTAGGACTCAGATTCTGGCTTTTAAACAAAATTATTCAATCAAAGAGACCACAACCTTTGAAGAAGTGACTGATTTGGGGGCTAGAACAGAAAAAAATATCTGCTCCTGGAACATGTTATGTGTCAGAAAGTAAGGATGTGCTCAAAATAATATGAGGTCTCATAGAAAGAACACAGAAACCAACCTGAAGAAACTTGTAATAGCCAAAGTTGGAAGGATTTTAGCAATTAAATAAATGAGAGAAAGGGAACAGCTCTTCCCTGAAGAATTCCAATTACTGTAGAAGGAAGAGGGAAAGAGAAATCACCACTAGGCAAACATCATAGTAGAATTATGGCAGACAAGTTCCACCAATAGATGTTAAAAATTAGTGGTGAAAGTATCAGTAGAAACAGGATGTATAGACTCCAAGTATCTCCCCCAATGTTCATTAACTATAATGAAAAAGCAATAACTTTAGAGTGAATAATACTCAGCAGACACCACCTTCATCAAGTGATCAAGGTTAATATTACTAGTAATCAGACATATTGACATAATAAACCCCCAAATGTCATGTAATGAGAACATATCGCTTTTGTGGAATTCCTACCAAAAATGCATAACACGTTGAAATCAAGAGAAAACAACAGACAAACCAAATTGAAGGAGATTCTACAAAATCACTGACTAGTAGTCTTCAAAGGTATCAAAATCATGAAAGAAAAGAAAGGACTGAGAAATTGTCACAGCCTGGAGGAGTCTAAGGAGAAACAACAACTAAATGCATGTGGGATCCTGGGTGGGATTCTCAAACAGAAAAGGATGTTAGTGGAAGTGTATGGTTTGGTTAATGGTATTGTATCAACACTAATTTTCCAGACTGATCATTGTACTGTAGGTAAAGATGGTGAAGTTAGGGAAAGCTGGGTGAGGAACCTCTGTACTATTTTTATAACTTTTTAGTAAATCTAAAATTAGTTCCAAATAAAGAGTTGAACTTGCAATTCAGTAGTAAAAGGGCAACTCAATTGAGAAAAGGGCAAAGGATCTGAATAGACAGTTCTCCGAAGAAGATACATAGAGGGCCAATAAGTACATGAAAAAATACTTAATTAACATAATTAGTCATTAGAGAAACACAAATCAAAAGTGTAAGATGCCAGTTCACACCCACTAGTATAGCTAGAACCATCAGAAAGTCAAATAATAACAAGTGGGTTAGTGTGGATATGGAGAAATCAGAATACTTAAACCTTGTTCGTAGGAATGTAAAATGACGCAGTAGTTTTAGAAAACAGCCTAGCAGTTCCTCACATGATTAAACATAGCTACTGTACGACTCAGCAATTGGGCATATACCCAAGAGAAATGAAAACATGTACACACAAAAATTTGCAAAAGAATGTTGAGAGCAGCATTATTCAGAGAAACTAAAAGATGAAAACAACCAAATGTCTACCAGCAGACAAGTAGATAAATAAAATGTGGTATATATATATTAGCATATATATTCTATCTATATAATAGAATATCATTTAGTCATAAAAAGGAATGAAATACTGATACATGCTACCACATGTATAAACCTTGAAAACATTATGTTAAGTGCATGAAACCAGTCACAAAGGAAGACTATGTATTATATGATTCCATTTACACGAAACATCTAAAACAGAGAAACCTATAGAGACATGAAGCAGGTGAACGGTTGCCCGGGGTGGGGGTGTGGGAATGATAGCTGAAGGGTATGGGGTTTCTTTTCGAGGCAAAGAATGTTGTAAAATTGACTGTGAGAAAAGATATGCATATCTGCAAATATACTAAAAACCTCTGGATTGTATGCACTTTAAATGGATGAAATGTGTGGCAAACCATAGCTCACGAGTTGTTTTTTAAAGAAGTTCTCAGTCCTTTATTAAACTTTCCATTTGTTTCTCTTTCACCTTCTCTTGTATTGCCACCATGTGCTGGTTACTGTTTTAAAAAACCTGTCAAAACCATCACGTCTTCCATTTTATAGAAGAAGCAAACATGAAATCAATTGAAAAAGAAAATTTAAGAATACTTTTCTCTATCCTGATGAAAATACATCCCAAATGATTAGGTCCTACAAAACAGGCTGCTTCATTGATTCTTTTAAAAAGTGAAATTTTGAATAAAACACATTAAAGATATATACAGAAGTGCTTTAGGAATCAAATGACCCAATATTTGTTTTTAAAATACTACAAGAAAAAAGATAGAGGAAGTAAATATGGCAAAATATTGATAACCGTGGAACCTGAGGGATGGGTAAATGGGGGAAGTACTATTTTTTTCTCCATTGAGATATGTTTGGGCCAAAGGACGTATAAACCACTTTGAAAAACACTTCTGGGGAACAAGGTAGAAAATATATAAATGAGAATAACAGATATGTAAATAGTGGTTTGCAAATCATAGGCAATATTTTTCATAAAAAACTGTTCAAAGAATAAAAGAAGACATTCTTCAATTCTTACTCAGATTACATTGTGGTTGTTACCTGTGAATAATATATGTTTTACTGATATTCAGAAGTGCTCAAATACTAATTCAGGAAGGATTTTTAAGTATATATTTTATAATATCACACTGAAATCACTTGAATATGATTGAAATACTTACTCTCTGAGACTTGGCTCCTTGAAATGGAGAGGAGTACACTTTCTTCTTCGGCTTGGCAGCTCTGAAGACAGATCTTCTGAATTATTTTCAAATTTAACAGTGTTATTTGAAACAAAATTGGTATTTGTCAAGTCCTGTAGTGTTCTAACACCTGAAAAGAATATTATTTTCATAAATATTTATAAACATAGAGATATGGAAAGAGATAGGGGACATTTAGTGGTATGTAAATCATTGGTAGCAAATTTTTCAACTTAACAATAATCAAGTCAGAATTTTAATTACAATAGTAGCACTACAATTATTTGTAAATCAGTTTCATTTTTATCCAGCCACAATGAGAAAAAGACACTTAATGTTTGAAACAAACTATCAAAGTAGCCCAGAATTTTTATTCTGAAATCATATATGGGCTGAGAAAAATTCTTCATGGTTTAACTCTATTCACAGAACGCCACAGATTACTGCATTCACTCAGCATTTGCCATCGCTTGGCCCCTCTGTGAAAGGTAGGTACCACGAAGAATACAGAGATGAAAGATGGATCATGTCCTCTAACATGTCCTGTCACTCTGAACCTTTGTCCTTCCTTTGCTTCAGAATTCCTTTCACCCGGAATAGCCTTATCCCTCAAAACCCTAGTGTCCTTTAACTTGAAAGGATATCTGCACCCTCATGTTCATAACAGCATTATTTACAATAGCCAGGGCGTGGAAATAGCCCAAGTGTCTATGGATGGATGAATGGATCAAGTCATGGGATATAAATACAATGAAGTATTATTTGGCCAGATAAAAACAGCGGAAATCCTACCATTTGTGACAATAGAGATGGACTTTAAAGATACTATGCTAAGTGAAATAAGTCAGAGACAAATATTGTATGATCTCACTTATATGTGGAATCTTAAAACAAAACAAACAAAAAACTCAATCAAACTCACAGAACAAGGTAAGACTTATGGCTACCTGAGGCAGGGAGGTCAAGAGGAAGGGAAATTGGTTGAAAGGCACAAACTTCTAGTTACAAGATAAATAAGTACTAGGGGTGTAATGTACAACGTGCAGACTCCAGTGTTAACGCCATATGATATATAGGAAAATTGTTAAGTGAGTAAACCCCAAGAGTTCTTATCACAGGGAGAAAACTTTTTTTCTTCTGTCTTCTATACGAGATGATGCATGCTTGCCGAACCTATTGTGGTCATCATTTCACAGCATGTGTATATCAAACCATCATGCCGTACACATTGAACTTACACAGAGATATATATCAGTAATTTTTAAATAAAACTGGAGAAAAATCCCTGTGTTCTACACATATATAGTGAAATGTTAGGCTCCCAGTAAAAAATTTCTAATAATAAAGGAATACCCGTAAGATCCAGCATTAAGGAAAAAAATGTGAGATAAGTAATGTTTTATAGAGTATGATTTAAAGTCTGCACACATTCACTAAAATGTTGACTGCAATTGTTTTGGGTGATTGTTTTTCCTGCCATTTTCTGATTCTCTACTTTCAATTTTCTGCCTTGAGTGTTATGTTAATAACTGAGAGAAAATAAGAAGAAAACAGTAAGGTAAAAATCCTACCTATCCTTTAGGGCCTAAGATGCTACCTATTTTATAATGTCTTTGCAGGTTCCTCTAGTCACAATTACTTACCATTACATCCCCTGGCATAATACGTGTGCTTGTATTAAAGCCTTTCCCACATTTACCACTGTATTTGTAACTTTTACATACATGTACCCTGAGAAAAGGGAGTTGGTATTGTTTATTTTTAATCCTCTAAAACACCTAGAATAAACACCTTTACTCACATTAAATATACACTGTTATAAAAGTCCCACTCTAAGGAATTTTGCAATTGTCTTCAATAAAAGTAACCCAACACAATTCCTTATTATATATACTTAAAACACTCAACTTCCTTCAAACATATGAAAAAGGACAATATCTGCCTAATGACATTATCAGAAAGCTCTGTGGGAAAGGCCAATCTGCTTTTTAGGTTATTAAATGTCCAAGACAGTCTCACTGTTATCTTTCCAAAATATTAAGTTTTATTTAAATTCTTTCATATTTTCTATAGATCAAGCTACACAGTTAAACAGTTTTTAAATTCCATAAAAATATCAGTTATAACAGGAACTACTTCACTAGTTAAGTGAAAAAACAAACAAACCACTTTTAAAGCTTGGTCACTTCAAATATTGGCCTACCTGATGTTTGTGTTCTCTGGGTGACTTTAAATTTCATCCCTGTTGTCTTCTGCATATCATCACTTACTTGGAAGACTGGTGAGCAATCCTGGGCGAAATTTTCTTTCATTATCAGATTTTTACTAGAAGAAATATGCAAAGGTCTTGAACCCTCATGAACATTGTTAAGGAAAGAATCTTGTATGTTGGGTGAATATATCTGAGATAAAGAATTAAACGCCTTTGGATAAAAGTCTGGCTTAATTTTCTGATTCTCCAATTTTTTTCCCTTATCAGCTTGGTCAGTTTCAGCTGATACTCTCTGACTGGTGTCGGGTATTATCGGAGTCACTTCATGGCTATCTGGAGAAGGAGCTACGAACGTCTTCCTTTTCTTTGACTGGGATGTCTTTTTACTTATTCTTTTCACTTGGCACTCTCCTTTTTTCACTTCTGCAAAGGGGTCATCTCTCTTTTTATTTAGAGTTGTATTCTTAGGTGCTTCCATTTGGTTTCCAGAGTCAGAATCTGTTTCATTAGTAACATATTTTAAACCTGATTCTAAGGAGAGAGCTGTCTGTAAAGAATCTAACCGAAAAATAGGTTTGTTTTCACCTTGTGCCAAAATGTCCTTTGTCTTGCCTGATGATTCTTTCCCATGCTTTTTAACTTTATAAGGATTTGAAATTTGCTCACAATTTTCTTTTTCATTACTATTGATTTCAATACAGTATCCACTGATAATACCTTGGCATCCAAGTCTCTGTTTAGATTGACTTATTTTAAAATTGCAATCTCTTGTGTAGTTTTCTAGGCCACGCACGTCTTCGTCATTATCCCTATATATCTGGTTCATTTCCGAAATTATTTGTGTCTTCCGATTCACTTTCTGCCTAAGCTTCTTATTTGTTTTTGAATCATTTTGCTGAACAGGTTGCATATCAGTTACATGGTTTTTCATAATCGACATATTCAGGGTCTTGTAATCATATAAAGTTCCATTATCTTTGGTAGAAAGATAAGCTGTTTGAAATTCATTTGTGATTTCTGAGTTTTCAGAAATACTCTCTTTATCCTTTTGGGTGAGGGAAAAATTGTTACCTTTTTCTGAGTCATGCACATCTTTGTTATTAAACTCATTTATTTGGTTCGTTTCTAAAATTATTTCTGTTTTCCGACTTCCTTTATCCCTGAGCCTCTTACTTATTTTTGATTCATTTTGCTTTGCAGGTGGCATATTAGTAATGTGCTTTTTCTCCCCCAAAATGTTTTCAGTCTCATAACCACAGAGGTTCCTATTACCTTTGGTGGAAGGATCAGCTACCTGAAACTCATTTGAATCCTCTAGGTTTTCAGGAATGATCTCTTTATCTTTTTGGATTAGAGAAAATAAGTTACCCTTTTCTGGGTCATACCTATCTTTGTCATTATTCTCATGTATTTGGTTGATTTCTGAAATTATTTCTGTCCTCTGACATATCTTTTGCCTAAGCTTCGTATCTATTTTTGTTTCATTTTGACAAGCAGTTTGCATATCATAGACATGCTTTTTCACCCTCAAAATATTTTGAGTCTCATAATCATATAGGCTTCTACTATTTTTGGTAGAAAGGGCAGGTGTTTGAAACTCACTTGGGTTTTCTAGGTTTCCAGAGATGATTTCTTTATCCTCTTGGGTTTGGATGTAAAAGTTACCTTTTTGTGGGCCATGCTCATCTTTATCATTATCCCTATATATTTGGTCCATTTCAGAAATTATTTGTGTCTTCCGATTTACTTTGTGCCTAAGCTTCTTACTTACTTTTGATTCATTTTGCTGAGCAGGTTGTGTATCAGAGACATCCTTTTGCAAATCCAACATATTTTGGGTCTCAAAATCACGTAAATTTCCATTATGTTTGGTGGCAAGATCAGCTGTTTGAAATTCACCTGTGACTTCTAGGTTTTCAGAAATGATTTCTTTATCCTTTTGATTTAGGAATAAGTGACCTTTTTCTAATTTATGAATCACAAATGTCTGTCTAGAAGCTTTATTTTTATTACAGGCTAGAGAACTTTGACTCATATTAAATTTATTTTCCTGCTGGAATTTATCTGAACTTTGGGAGAAAGAGCATGCTTCCTCTTGCTCATTTGTTGCATGTACTCTTTTCTTCTTACTATCCTCTGTGCTTTGTTTGTTATCTTGATCAAAGTCATTGTGAGGGTTTATTGTCTTCAGTACATTCAACTGAGTCAGCTGTTCAGTATTGAAGATAAAATTTGGATCTTCTGAATCCCTGTTGCCATTCAGGCCAACAGATCTTTTTTCTGGTTTATTTTCAAACTTTTCCTCTACATTCATTTCTGAACTATTTTTAATCTGTCTCTTTGATCTTATTCTCTTTTTGTCAGAGCTTGAATCTTTCACTTTTCTAAAAGTTTTGATTCCACAGTCATTTGATGTTTTATTACATTTATTTTTAGTGCCTTTTGAAACTGTAACAATTTGGCTTACTTCACTAGCAGTTAAATCCATATCAGCATCATACACAGTTTTCTGCCATTGAAAGTCATCATTACCCTGAACTTGACTCATGCATGGTGCAGTAGGCTCACTTGCAGACTCAGATGAGTCAGGAAGGCACTGCGTGTTTCCTTGCATTTTAATATTCATTTCATTAGTATGATCACTTATCTCATTATTCCAATTTAATTCTGCGCTTGAAATCCCTTGTTGATCTAAATCTGTCACACAAGGATTGTCTGATGAAGGATTATTTGATTCCAGAAATGATGCATGCCTTTTCCTTTTAGTTATGTTACTAAGAGGCTGTTTCTCCTTTCTGTGGCTGATAGCCTGGGAATTTTTCATCTCACCCATTTGAGAACTCTTGGAACTTTGGTCTGAATGAGAATAGCTTTCTGTAAAATAAAGGGAAAGAAAATTCAGAAATAAGTAATGACAAGTTTATTATTTTAAACAAATTAGATTAGAAATCAAGCTGTTTCACAGAGAGGATTTCTGACAACGTATCCTGTTCAGATACTTATAAAGAATTTATGCTGATAGAAAATAAAATAGAAATGATGAGAATACTCACAAGTCACATTCCACATTTGTATATATGTAAAATACACACTGAGGACTCACTCTGCTTTGGTTGCAACAATAGAGTGGAGTGTAGCCAATAGCAGAGCCATTAACATATATTTCTAAAGTGGGAGGGGGCCAGCAAATGATCTCAATTAAGAGTGATAACTCTGATAAGAACTACTAGCAGAAGGCTATCAGCAGACAGCTAAGTTTCTATAAATTATACATAATTTTATAAATTAAATTTTTAGAATGGAAAAATAACTCTAAGTGCTAAATTTAATATAGTTATAATTCCATATCCCAGTTGGAAAATCTGTGATAAATACACGAGTCAGGCTACACCACACAATTATTATTTTGAAATACCATGTAAATAAAATTTTAAAAAATACCATGTAAATAAAATGTCATCTTTTTCTCTCATTCAACCATTATGTACACTCAAGTTTTTGCTTTACCACTAATTGGTTATGATCTTGAAAAACTCACTACACCTATCTAGGCCCATAATTTTCATAACTATGAACAGGAGAAAATGAAACTAATATATGAAACTACTATGGCATCTTTTGATTCATAAGCTAATATACCAAGAAAAGCTCTTTAGGCCGATTCATTTCTAAATATTGCTTCCAGAGTAACAGTACCAGGCCACTGTGGATCTGACATTTCTCAGCATATTTACTTTTAAATTAAAAATTTCACCAGTAGTATAAAAATAGTAGAAGCCAGCAAATCTGAAACATAAAAGATCTAACTTATTAACTGTTTATATACTATGGCCATCAAGAAGAAAATCTGATGAATGTAAACTATTTTAAATACTGACACTCAAAATGAAATTTTAAAAAAAATCTCACCTTTGGGAAGTATATCAACAACAGAAGAAATATGTTCTGAATCATCTAAACCACACACATTTTGGTTATTTTCTGTAAGACATAACAATTCCAAATTATACTGAGTTGATAAAGACTGCCTTGTTGATACTGAAGAAGGAACATCAGATGACATGTTTGATATAATGTTGTTGTCACATTGCATTTTCTCTTTATCTTCATCATCATCATCATCATCATTTGAAGTTAATGGAACCCTAAAGGCAAGTGGGAATGAAAAGTTTGTATTTTACAAAAATTATTTAGAAAATTACATGGATAGTTCTTTCTGGATCCCACTTATTTAAGATCCAACCTCAAATCCTTTCTGCTACGTTTTTTGTGCTCAATGAGGACAATTATAGGTGGTATGAAGAAGG
The DNA here is from genome assembly GCA_039655065.1 of Glossophaga mutica. Classification (NCBI taxonomy): domain Eukaryota; kingdom Metazoa; phylum Chordata; class Mammalia; order Chiroptera; family Phyllostomidae; genus Glossophaga; species Glossophaga mutica. Next base: position 29,397,157 of record CM077306.1, read on the forward strand.
CAGTATCTGATAGTACAGAACTTAGAGTAAAACAAGAATACTTACCTTCATAGCCTCAGAGGCCCCAAAAGGAGATATATGATATAAACACTGGTTGGGCTATTAGGATACTAATAATGAAACATTTAAATAAAGTTCAAACATACTTTTAAATATTCATATATAATATTTGTAGTTTTCCTATAATTAATTCTATGGAATACTCGAAACTCTTACTCTGGTTTCAAATAAGTATAATCGTCTGTAAAGTTATGTGTGAAATGAAGTTTGCTGTTTCCAAAGACATCCATGTAAACAAAAGCCATGTTCCTACTGTTCAATCTGTGGGAGAGGGCATGGGAGGGAGCTGGAAAGGACAGAAACCCACATAAATAACTGGAGATTTGACAAACTACCTTCTTGAATTCCAAGAATGAAGAGTAACATCAAAGAAAGTAGGAGGGGGTGAGCAAAGGAACCCAAATAACAATGATATTTTCTAGTTTTCATTTATTAAAGTATGCTGCTACGTATATGCCTTTTGAAATGTATACACACAGTTCTGTTGAATTACTGGGTTTACACATAGTATTTGGCTTTAGGAGAAACTCAGGGAATTCTTATTGTGTTCCTATTATTTAAATGCTTGCTCTTGGGTTTTGCAGATTTTCCTTTTCAGATTAACCCTTGTACTCCTAGTTTGCTGAAAGTTTTTTCAAAAATGGCTCTTGAAATTTATCAAATGCCTTTTCTGTATTATTGAGAAGATACTACTCTTCTCTTTTTTCTATTAATATGATGAGTATTTTACTTCCAATCAAAATTCCATAAAAGAATGTGTAGATGTATATGTGCATTATATAAAGTGACAAGTTGATTCTAAAATTTACATGGAAATGCAAAGAGCCAAGAATAGTCAAGAAAATATTCATAAGCAAAAACATAAGTAAGATGGAGATTCCCACTATCAAATACCAAGACGTAGAGCAGCGAGTTCAGAAACATGCATACACACGCAGTCGCCTGACTTAGGATCCAGATGACTCTGCAATGAGGTGGGGAAAGGACGATCTTTTCTAAACAAACGGTGTAAGGCCATAGGATTTACACATGAGAAAAACACATTATGACTCTTCCCTCACAATATGCCCCAAATTCTAGGTAGACTGCAGACCTAAATGTGAAAGAAAAAATATTATAATAAAGCTTAAAAAAAAACCCCATTTAACAACCTAATAAAAAATAAACATATAAACAGATGCTTAAATTCACTAATTATCAGGAAAATTGAAATTAAAACCTCAATGTAATGAGTACACATCCCAAAATGACTAAAGTGAAAAAGACAGACAATAACAAATGTTGTTAGAGGTACAGAACAACAGGAATTCTTATATAGTGCTGCTAGGAATATAAATTGGTATAAACCTTTTAGAAAACTGGCAGTTTCTCCTAAAGCCAAATACTATATGTAAACAAAGTAGTTCTCTTAGCCTATGTACATACCCAACAGAAATGTGTACATACCTTTCAAAAGGTATATACATAGCAGCACTACTTGTAATAGACCAAACCCAGAGTAGAAGTAAATGCTCACCATCAGAAAGATGAAGACGTTATGGTATAATCACTCAATGGAATACTATAGAGCAACGAGAACAACTGATTGATGATTACATTCACTGATACCGATGAATCTCACAAACACAATGCTGAGCAAAAGAAACCAGAGACAAAATTTGTACCTACTGCATGATTTCATTGTATGAAGTTCAAAACTAGGCAAAATTAATTATCTGTGATGTTAGAAGTCAGGGTAATATTATCCTTGAGTGGGTGGTGAGTAGTGACTAGAAAGTCCAAAGGGGTATTTGAGGTACTACTGGCAATATTCTGTTCCTTGGTCTGGGTACTGGTTATACGACAGTGTTCACCTGTAAAAATTAACCACACTCTATAAAGATCTGTGCACTTGTCTAACAGGTATGTAATACTGAAAACAAAAATACACTTAAAAATACAATGAAATTTTATAGAGGGCAAGCTGACACTTGATTTGTGTTTTTATCAAATGATGTGTGCATAATGACAGCCAAATATTTTTGAAAAAGAATTAAAGGAACTACAAGACAACAAAATGTATTATTTTCAGCAATTAAAAGGTATTGGTGCAATGTGGTGCTAATACAGTGTAATAGGCAAAACAATGAAGCAAACTAGAAAGAATAGAAAGTAATGTAGTATGTATAAAAAATTTTCACTATGGTACAAATAGCATTCAATATATATAAATACATTTACTTGTGCACTTAACTGAAAGCAATAAACCTTTAAGTTACATAACCAAAAGACGACTAAGAGAGAAGAGGGTACTGGTCAGTGCTATTAATTCATTGAGTCATTTTACCTCTCTAGACCTCAGAGACTGTCTTTAATGTGACAAGTTTGAAATAAGGTGTTTACTACATCTTATACTCAAGTTAATTAAAGTCAAGAGAAGAACAACAATGAAATTAATTTTAAAGCTTGGTCAGTATGCAAGTTAATAAACATAGAAAAAACTATCAGATTGAGCCAGCAGAAGACATGAGGCCAGTGGTGACCGGAGGGAAAAGAAAGACAAGAAATAAAGAGTGGTGGGATCCACAGATGAACTCAGTGATTGAATGAGGGTAAGCTTCCTTGCAGCCCTGGAGATCCAATCTGAGCGCGATACTACAAACCGTCTCGTTCCTACCTTAGCAGACAACTCCAAGTTAATGAAACCCAAACATTATGTAACACACAAATAATTATTGTGTTATATACAAACTTAAGTACTCTGAACCAATGTAATTTAAACTCACATAACTAAAGGTCCATCTGTGCCTCCTTCTTCTCTAGAGTGTGTGGAAAAGCCGAATTTTATTTTAAAAAGTAAAACTAAACTCTATTATATTATGTCTTCAATTTCTTTATTGGTACAATGTTATTATTTATTTTTATTTTTAATTATTTATTTTTAAATGCTTTTCTATTTTTCAAGGAAGCAAACCAAATAAAAACTTTCAAAGTACAACTTACGTAGAAGTGTGCAAGTTAATATTTAACCAAGTTTTGAAGCAATTACCTTGCAAATGGAAGACGCATCGACTTGCACTGTTTACTAACATGTTTATTCTTGCTGGCTGGCAATTCAAAGGGACTCTGATGGAACTATTTTTGAAAAACAACAACAACAACAAAAAAAAACAAAATGAAAATGAACAAAACTTCAAATTTCATTAAATCATGTTTGTTATTTAAGCACCAAATTATACAAGAATAACAATAGTGGTAGAATAATTCCTGTGTTAGTCTTTAATAGGTTGGTGAGAATAGTGTGATAAGGTTAAGTAAGCACAGTTCATCCTTAACCATGCCATTCAAAGATAATTGCCACTAATATTTAGGTATACAACCTCCCAAACTTTCTCCTATGTGTATGAATAAATACACACATATATAACTACACATATATGACATCTCTACACATACAGTGTTTTTGATTTGTGGCTCGGCGTAGGGCCAGCTAAACTGATACATGGATTTTGACTGTGTGTGTTTGCACCCCTAAACCCTGCACTCCACACTGTTCAAAGGTCAACTATATATGAAAAACACTCATGTGTACATAAGTACTATGACATATATTATTAGATTTTATAATATACATTTTTAAATGGTCTTTTAAAATTCAAAGTCTGGGTAATTTTAACGTAGCTTTAAAATTTTTTCTTATCTATATTTGCTAAATTTTCACATGCTTTCTGGACATGTTTTAATTATCTAATAAGGACCACAAAACTAGGCAACACATAACCCTGTTTTCTTTCTTTTTCTTTTTTTAAGATTTTATTTATTTTTGGAGAAAGGGGAAGAGAGGGAAAGAAACATCAATGTGTGGCTGCCCCCATTCCCGCACACCCCCAGATGGGGGCCAGGACTGCAACCCAGGCATGTGCCCTGACTGGGAATCGAACCAACAACCCTTTGGTTCGCAGGCCGGCACTCAATCCACTGAGCCACACCAGACAGGGCATAACCCTGTTTTCTTATTGCAGTGGTAAGCTGCAATAGAAATGGGCATGACCAAATCAATAAGCTAATTTTTAAATTCACATGGAAATGCAAAGAACCTAGAGTAGCTAAAACAACTATGAAATGGAAGAAAAAGTTGAAGGGTTATGATAAAAGAGACAATATAGTATTAATGTAAAAACATACAAATATACTTAAATACAAAAATTTAAAAATAAAACAAACAAATAGGTCAACGAAATGGAACAGTTCAGACTCAGATCCACACGTATTTGGTCAATTAATTTTTGACACAGGTGCAGATGCCAAATGGAGAGACTAGGCATCCACACTGACCAGGCCATATATAAGGCAACCTTTCTCCAAACCAGGGGTATTGTCAGCTAAGGCCAAGGGAGGACTCAGGGATCCGGTGGCAATGAGCGCAGACCTCTCCCCCACTGCCCCACCCAGCAGTATCAGTGAAGAACACATGGGGACTCTGAACTTCCACTCTTGTTTCTTTCTTTCTTTTCTTTTTTTTTTAAAGATTTTATTTATTTATTTTTAGAGAGAGGGGAAGGGAGGGAGAAAGAGAGACAGAAACATCAGTGTGTGGTTGCCTCTCACGTGGCCCCCACTGGGGTCCTGGCCGGCAACCCTGGCATGTGCCCTGACTGGGAATCAAACTGGCAACCCTTTGGTTCGAGGCCCACACTCAATCCACTGAGCCACACCAGCCAGGGGCACTCTTGTTTCTTAATAACAAGGAGCCCGTTTCTTAATAACAAGGAGCCCCCCTCCTTCTCCTCGAGTGTGGTGACAGAAGAGATCTAGTAGAAAGCCAGGACTGTCACTACTCTACAATGGTAATAACCTCCACTTTCAAATTTCCCCTGGTCTTGGAGTCAGCAGAGGCCATAAAAGTCCTGAGGCACTGGCTGGTACCAGCCTGACTTCCTAGCCCCACCCATCAGTTAGAAGATACCCCCTACTGCCTAGGTGTCAACACATACTGAGTGGGGAACCTAAATTTCGATCACCACTTGGCAGTAGGTGGCACTTCCCTTTACCACAAGCATAGTGTCCAAGGAAACCTGCTGAAACAGAGGTTTAAATAGGATCTGGAGTCTCATAACATCATACCCAAAATGTTCAAGATATAATAAAAATAACTCATCGTACCAAATTAGGAAAAAAATCTAAATGTGAATGTAAAAAGGCAATCAACAGACACTAGCACCAAGGTGGCACAGATGTTGGGATTACATAACATGGATTTTAGAGCAGTTATCATAAAAATGCTTCAACAGGCAATTACTACCATGCTCACAACGACAACAAAAGGGGCATCTTGGCAAAGATACAGTCTCAGCAAATAAATGGGGAATGTAAAGAACAACGAATGGAAATTTAAAACTGTAATTAATAAATTAAATTAACTAAATTAATTAAAATAAAGTAAAATCTCAACAGCAAAATAGAGAGGGCGTGGACGGGAGTGAGGGGGGTACAGGTTTGTGAACTTGAAGATAGAACATAAAAAGTAGCCAATTTGAGCAAGGGAGAAGAGATGGAAAAAAATTAACAGAGGATCAGAGATTTGTGGAACAATAAAAAAATATAATATTCATGTCAAAGAGGGCAGAGCCAAAGTGTTTTGGAGAAACAAGGCTGAAAATGCCCCAAACTTGGCAAAAGAAATCAATCTGCATAGTCAAGGGGAGTGAACTCCCAAAGATAAGCTCGAAGAAATCCATGTCCAGACACAGCACAGTCAACCTTCTCCACACTAAAGACACAGAAAAATCTGGGAAGCAGTGAAAGAGGAATGACAAGGTGTACCTTACCTACAGGTAAGAAAGAATGAAAAACAAATAAGCATTTGACTCAAAGTGAGAAAGGTAACACTAAGATAAACCACAGAAAAGCAGGACTTACTGTTGAAGATAAAAGCAAAAATTAATAAGTTTGAAACATCAAAATAGTAGAACTCAAAATTAAATCTAATGATTGATTTAAAAAAATATAGGCAAAAGCCCAAATACACAAAATTAGTCAACTGGGGAAATTATACCACAGAGAAGAAATTAAAACAGGCTACTTGGTCAACTCTATGCAAATCAATTTGAAAACATGGATGAAGAGAAAATTTTCTAAGGAAATATAATTGAATAAAAATTTCCCTCTCTCACAAAAGAGAGAAAGAAATTTTCCAAACCAATATTCATAGAAGAAATAAAGTTAACAAAGGACAACCATGAAATATCCAGGTCCACATGGTTTCACAGAAGAATTATATGAAACCTTTAAAGAAAAAATAATTCTTTTGTCAGTTTTTCAGAGCAGAGGAAAAGATACAAATTTTTTAAATGAGTTTAGTATATATATCAATTTTATGAATGCCTAAAGACTGTACAAAGAGAAAATTTCAAAGAAACCTCACTGCCCTGGCTGGTATGGTTCAGTGGATTGAGTGCTAGCCTGCAAACCAAAAGGTCACAGGTTCGATTCCCAGTCAGGGCACATGCCTGGGTTGCAGGTCAGGTCCCTGGTTGGGGACATGCAAGAGGTAACCACAACCACACATTGATGTTTCTCTCCTTCTATTTCCCCCTCCCTCCCCTCTCCAAAAATAAATAAATAAATAAATAAATAAATAATAAAATCTTTAAAAAATCCAAGTCCAAGAAAGTAGACACCAAAGTTGTATGCTGTTCTTTCATCCTTCAGCTTCTGCATCTACTTACCCTGTTATTTACTTTTCCTGAGTCCAGATGCTGATCTCAGCCCTTTTTATAGTTCTCCAAAGAGAAGCATACAAAAAGCTTCTGAGAACATTGACTTTACTAAAGGTTTTTTTAGAGACAATGGAGGGAAGGAGCTTTAAATCACCTAACTCATAACAAATAGTTGAGCAATGTTTTTTTGACTATCTGTTCAAAGTTCCTTGAAATGTGTATGATATGACCCTCTCCCCTCCATTGCCAATTTAGCCTCCTTCTCCTACTCTCTAAGTTAATACCTGTGGACTCTACATTCCCCACTGCTATATCTGACTCTAGTCTTAGTGATTTATTCAGGGCAATTCAATTCAGCCCTGCAAGCTGATTAGCAAAAACAAAGCCTGCTTTTCCCTGGCTCCCTCTACCTACCCACTCAGTAAAAAGTACCTCTTTTCCTTAGGAGGTGCTAAACATGAAAGGCACAACACTTCTGCTCACTGGCTGTCCTGGGTGTCAAATTTATGAGGTTAGTAATTACCCCTCCTGTAAACATTATTCCACAGGGACATTTCCACAAATCCTTTCTTCATCCAAATGTGGATTACATTAGACAATAAAATACCTATTCTTTGGCTAGTTTTGATAAAAAATTCTGACAAAGGAGCTAAACATTGACTACATAGGTTGAAAGAATTCATATCTTCTTATAGCAAAGACTATGCATTTAAGAGATTTATAAATGGCTTTTATAAGTTTTTAAAAGAGTGATTTGCAGAAAATTTAGAAAATATAGACACAATTAAGAGTAATGATGGCTGACATTTATTGCACTCATTCTATTACCGGAACACATGCTAGCCACAGTTAACTCGTACACTAACTCTCCATTATTCACACCATGCAGATGAGGACACTGAGGTTTAAAGAGTTTAAGGCCAAGGTCACAGAACTAGGAAGTAGCAGAGCTGAGATCTAATAGGCAATCTCATTTAAAAAGCCACCCTCTGAAGCACTAAACTACCTCCAGAATCAAGAAATTTATCTACAATTGAGACTTCACTGACCTTTCTTCATTTATATATTATATACTTTGCCTTCTCATTAGTTATTACTTCAAAAATTATTTGCCTTATTTAGATAACTGAGTTAATTTCATTAACATTTGGTCCCTCTCCCTTCCTGACTTTTTATTGATTTTATTTTCCTTAAACTAGATTATAAAATCTTTTAAACAATATTAATGCTTTATCTGCCACATTTTTAATTTTCCCCATCTGTAACACCTTTTTGTCTTTATTATTTTTAGCTTCGAAAAAACTTTTTGAGAAAAATCCATCAGTAACTTCCATCATGGTTTCTATGTTTCTAGGTACAGAAAGGCCTCTCCTACCTAATGTGAATTCATTTGTAATTTCTTCTCATTTTATATGATTTCCTTTTTTTTTACATTTAAATCCATCTAGAATTTATTTTAGAGAATGGTATAAAGTAGGATCTGCCTCTATATTTCCCCCTAATTGTTTTTCAATTATGTCCATCTTTCTTCTCTTTTTCAAATTGTAAGAGAAAGGTTATTTAGCAAGTTACCAAGGTGCTGCAAGTGAGCCGGCTGGGCTACGTGGACTTGAGAAACAAGTTAAGGGACAAAAGAGGGGCCCCGGAGCTCAGGAGAGAGACACTGAGGTAATGCGTCCGCCCTAGGGGAAGAAGAGAGGGAGGGAAAGGAGCGGGTGTGCTCCCTGAGAGGGAGGGCCACCTGTTCATTTTTTTTTACTAATACAAATTATTTCCTAATTTGAAATACTACCTTTCCACTAATGTCTTTCACGTTTTGTCGTGTGTTTAGGGGTCATTATGTTCCACTGAGCTGTCTAATCCTGCATTACTTTTAATCAAAACCTAATTTTTATAGGAAAATTTCAATAACCAATTATACTAAATGATAATGTTCTGTTAGCTGGTTAATATTAATATTATCGTCATTCCTTTGCACAAAGTTTAAGATATGAATCTCTAATCCTGATGCCACTTAACTAACTTCCATCATTCTCAGGAATGATAAAAATCCGCACTACTTACACGCACTTCTTACCTCGGAAAGAGTGCTCATTTCAATGGCAGTTATCAAGTTATTGTTCACGTGTGCTTCTATTTCTATTAGCTTCTTATTCTATGTAAGTACAAAAAGAAAGACCTCTTTAATCAATTAAGATTTGGAGTTTATTATGCTGTACATTTATGAATATGAATACAGTCAGTTGATAAGACTTAGAAAATAAACGAGATAACATTGGGCTAAAACTGAAACCACGCTGACTTAAAAGGTACTACGCTACATAGTTCAAGTAGACACATACACACACACACATTATGAATGCTTTTAAATTCTCAATCATAAATTTTCTACAATTTTCTATCTTCTTATAATAATAATATATATCACATGGCAAGTGAAATATGTTTGTCAGCCACAAGAATTTAACCCTCAAGTGTAATAGGTCATTTCTGCATTTTTAAATTAATTTCTACTAATTTTAGAGTTAGACCTATAGTTGCAGCCTAGCTAATTATTGGATCTTAGTGCCTTGTCTATGGACAGAGGTGAAAGTTGGAAGGAAAAGCAACAACTACAACCTCTGTTCTCTTTGGTTGGTAGCCAGTGAAATGCTGAGGCTAATATAGACACTCTGGGAACCCCCCTCCTTTCAATTCACTGGAGGAGTGAATTTTAACAAGATGGAGGAGCCCATCTTGTTAAAATGTATTAATGCACCAAGCTTTGCTTATGATAAGCAATCAAAGGTTAACAAGGTATTTACTGTACAGGTTTGCAGAGCTGCAACCACACATCTAGAATGTAGCATTAAGACACCTATTTTATTACAGTTTGCCCATGAACATGGTATGCTCTTGCAATAATTTTTCACAACTGGAGAGTTGAAAAACATTTATTAGAGCTTCTATAATAATACAGTTAAGATTTTAGTTGTAATTTAGAATTCAAACACAATATAGTTTTCATACCAAATTATTTAGCTTTAGGCGAAGAAATGTGTTCTCAAAATTCAGTTTTTCCACTTCCTTTTGCAATAACATCTTTTCAGTTGTAATTCTTCGAGAATTCTCTTTCTCTCTACTAAGAGCCTGAGCTAGTGCCCTGTTGTTGTGCTTTAAAGATATTTTGAAAATAGAAGAATTGTCTGTAAAAAAAATTTTAATAGTTAATATTGAACTTACACCTTAATAAATTTTCACATTCCTTAATAAAACTATTTTAGACAAAATGCATTTCACTTTATAAGTTTTAACTGAAGTTTGGAAAAAAGAAAATGACAGTACAGATGGAGTTTTGAAAAAAATGTAGAGTTTGGAAGTGAAATAAAAGCTAGATAGATAAGTAAAAGTCACGAGAAATGCAGAATGTTTATGAATACAGAGTTAGGAATAAGGGGGCTCTTCTATAGACACAGCACTCTAGATAATTAGATCAATCACAAAAACTAAATCGCTGATACCTGCAGCTCTAACTGGAGATGTTCCATAGACATTAGGGTGGCCAAGCTGAAAAATTTAAAGCCAGCTTCTGTGGCTCCAGAATTGAACAAATTAGTTAATGCTCCCAAAGTCCATTTTTCAAAACTTTTAGTGAAAGGGAGCATACTTAGTATAACATTGGCTAGATCATCCAAATCCTATGGAACACTGCACCTCCCTCCCAAATCCAACCTCTTACATGTGGGCATATATTACAATCTGAACATGGCCCCCTCTCTTTGCAAGCCCTATGTAAACATAATTTAAATCAGAAATACTTTCCTATGGTTAGGAAAGAAATGTAATGTGAATTTCTTGGTAAATCTCACCTTAGATATAGTGTGCTCCTTTTGTACACTTAGAGCATATTCTTATTTTCATAACTTTGATTCACATACCACTAAATAAAAGTACAGTGTATGTAAAAGTGTTTATAAATGTAATAATATTTTTTAAATACTCAAGGAAAGACTAGGCAGATAAAAAACAGGGTCCTAAAAAAGTACTTTATCTTTGGCACAGAGAAAGTAGTTTCAGAAAGCTACCTCCCTCTGACATAGCAAATGGAAGAGACCAGAACCAGTTTAGGACTTCCATAAGCTAAAGGATGATAACGTTCCTGCTGCCGTCCTCAGCCTCAGTATATTCCTTCATAACAGCAGGTATGTGAAGGTCCTACCAAAGACAATGGGAAACAGCCACCGTAGGGGGTGGTCTAATATAAATATACCACATGGCCCTAGATAACTGGGTAGGAGCAACATTATGATTTGAAGATACTCAGGTCTGGCTATTTCACCAGGCAGTTACCTTCTGCAGCTGCTTTATCAGCAGGAAAAAACTTCCCTGCTCCTGCTAAGATGGGTGTGAACCACTGAGATAATTTTCAAAAGTAATAAAAATTTATCTTAGGGAGTTTCCCCCATTTCTTTCCTTTTCTTTTTCTTTCTTTCTTTTTTTAAATTTTTTGCCCTTCTGACATCTTAAGTCCAGAATCCATGAAACGCCATCTTTAAAGTGCTCAGTGCCCTCAGAATGAGTTTTGGCTATATAAAATCACACACCATAGCACCCTACCTGGGCCAACCACCTCTAGATTACCCATCATCCCATTGCTACAGCATGCCAAAACAATCTACCACTTATTAGCTCTTTTCCAGGAACGTCACACTGGTATTCTCCTTGCAGTGTAGAAGGTAACTGCCTTAGGCTGTACCAGGCTCACTGCTGAAAATTCACCTGTCACCACCAAGGGCAAATCATCATAACCACTCAACTAAAAGGAGCTGAAGGAAATAGGAAGGACTGAAAGGGGGAACAAGTGTAAGTTCACAAAAAGTCATTTAGTCATTTCCTGTACTTGATAAAATAAAGTACCAAATACTCTATCAATTCTCCAGGGAAAAGTGAAAATGTAAGCATATTTTAAAACCAATGGCACTTACTTATTATTTTTGTTTTAATTTTGGAGGCAAGAGAAACATTCAACTTAGCAGTCTTTGACATTCTTTTGTCTTTCACATGTTTCTTAATTCCTGAGGAAAGAAGTGATCCACTTTCCATCACTGGGTACTCCATCACTGAAGAAAAAAAAGAAGAGAAAGGAAGGAAGGCAGGCAGGCAGTTATAGTATTGATTAATAAAGGAAAAAAGTATAACTGATAAAGACATGCTAAAAATAACAATCATGACAAGTCATATAATTTGTCTACACATTAGTATTTAGAAAAACCTTCGTATTAAATCTGAAAGTGTGAATATAATCAAAAGTGGTTTAAAGTAGAATCCAAAAAAGGTAAATGATTTTTTTTTCCCCTTTAAACCTGTATTATATCAACATGCCAGGCTCTAGACTAGGCTGGGGACAGAAAAGAGGAATGGTTGTTTAAGAATGCATAATCCAATGCAGGTACAGGCACTTGTTGATACAATGTACAAAGAGTAACCTTAGAGATAGGCACAGAAGAGATATGCCTAATTGTATTTCGGGGGTGAGGTTGGAGGAGTACGCAGGAAATCTTAAATTCTTCTATTTGTCTATTAGAGTTAAGGTCTATTTGACTTTAAAGTCTAATAGTGAAAACAAGAAGACAGTCACATTATGACAAGAATAATGACTATAATACACAATGCATAGAAAGCAATGAACTCTGCCTGAATGAGAAAAAAAGGATCAGAAAAGATTTTACTTAGAAAATACAACAGATGTTAAGCCATGTACTTGGACAAGACCAACTTCCCAAGCCTCCGTCCCCTTCCCTAAGCTTCCCTGCCTCTATCTGCAGAGATCTAGAAGAATCCCTATCACCTACCCTGGCCAAACCCCCAGTACTCAGCCTCTCCACCATAAACTACCTATTGAGTCCACAGGACTAATCTTACTCTGCCTTCCCGTCAATCACCACAGGAACCCCCAGACTTACAGGTCATTCTTACCTCCCTCACCTAATCCCCCTCCAGCTCTGAGCATCCCTCATTTGGTCCTGCAGTGGGTGAAAAATGGTCAGCCAAAGGCAACAGATCCTAATCCATGCCATTGTAAATCTAAAGTGGAAAAAAGCATCTCTACAGATGTGATGGAGGATCTAATGACGGGGAGATTATCCTGGATTATCTAGGTAGGCCCAAATGCCCTCAGTGGTAGTTACCCTTACAAGAAAGAGGCAGAGACTGGAGTGATGTGGCCAGAAGCCAAGGATTGCCAGCATCCACCAGCAGCTGAAAGAGGCAAGGAACGAATTTGCTTTTAGAGCTTCTGGAATGAATGCAGCCCTGCAGTCACCTTGATGTCAGCTCGGTGATACTGAGTTTGGACTTTTGGCCTCCAGAACTGTGAGAAAACAAATTTTTGTTGTTTTAAGCCACCCGGTCTGCGGTAATTTTTTTGCCTCGGTCACAGGAAATGAATAGTCTCCATATCTCACCCTTGCCCAACTCATGAAGTCCTCTGGAACTCACAATCGATCAAAACCTCTAGCCTCAGTCTCTTCCCTGAGCAGTCCTTTCATCTTCTTGAACCAGCCTCTCCCAGGATGATGTGGATTCCGCAGTCCCTTCAGGCAGTGGCTCTTTTTACTCCCACAGCCCTCCCTCTGGAAGGATGGCACCAAGTTCACAGACCATTCGTTCCCCATTTCCCTAAAAAAATGCCCAGCCTTGAATGTAATGTCATTAGTCTCTATGACCCCCTTACCCCTCAGTGCTATTGTCAACGTCAACTCTCCTGGGTCATTCCTCTTAAGAGATGGTAACTTCTTATTCTTACTCACTATTGCTCTCAGAGGGCACTGAAGCAACCTGTAGAGGACTATCTCAAAACCCCAAATGCAATTACCTACCCACCATCATCTGTATTGGTCCATTTGTCCCCTCTCACATTATGATGGGTGAACTATCTGTCCTTCCATCTAAGGCCAAGCTCACCTTACTTAGACAGAGGTCCCTACACTGGATCTCATGTCTTCCTGCCTCCTCAAAGGCATCACTCCAACAACTCCCTCCTCTACATCATCGATTTTTTCCTTCTCCACTGGGTCATTCCTATCAACATACAGACATACTGCTACTTCCTTCATCTTAAAAAAGGCTTCCTTCACTTGTTCCCACTTCATCCTCAGACTACCATTGCATTTCTCTGTAGCCCTTTACAGCAAAAACTCCTTGAAAGAACAGTCTATACTCAGTTTCCAGTTCCCTTGCAAACCTACTTCACTCAGGCTTTCACTCTGACTTCCCCACCAAAACTGCTTTTGCCAAAGTTTCTAGTGACCTCCACACTGCTGAATCTAATGGTCAATTCTCAGTCCTCACCTAACTCAATATATCAGCAGCATTTCATATGGTTAATTTCTTCTTCCTCATCAAAAACTATCTTTTTTTGGCCCTGGCTGGTGTAGCTCAGTGGATTGAGCGCGGGCCTGCGAACCAAAGGATTGCGGTTCGATTCCCAGTCAGGGCACATGCCTGGGTTGCAGGCCGGTTCCCAGCATGGGACACACAAGAGGCAACCACACATTGATATTTCTCTCTCTCTCCCTCTCTCCTACCCTTCCCCTCTAAAGATAAATAAATAAAAATTAAAAAAAAAAAACTTAAAAAAACTATCTTTTTTTTGGCATACAGGACACCAGACTCCTGGGTTGTTGTTTTTTTTTTTTTTATCCCTACCTAACTAGTCTCTTAAAAATTCTTCCAAGTTATAATAGGTTCTCTCCTTGGATTGCTTCTCTATCTACACTCACTCCTTTGGCGACTTCATAGTCATGGCTAAAATACCACCTGGCCAAGAATCCTCAGTTTGGATCTCTTTCCTGAATTTCCCTGGAGTCACAGTTGTCTACTTGCAATTCCACTTGGATAAGTAAACCAAGCATAGCAAACTTAAACTGTCCAAACCTGCTTCATTCAGAGCTGTCCCATTTCAGTTAATGGCAACTCCATCTTTCCAGTCACACTGGCCAAAAATCTCGCATCCCAATCTACCTTCATAATACACTTAGAATCTGACTATTTTCTCTGTACCTCCAATGCCGCCAACCTAGAACAAGGCACTGACATATCTCACCTGAATTATGGCAATAGCCTCTTATCCCCTTACGTTCACCTCTGCCCTCACTGCTAGGTATTCATTGGACTATACACTCTAAAACTCAATTCCCATTTCTCTCACAGTAAAAAAAAAGTCCTTACAACGGTCTAGAAGTTCCTCTGCCATCTCCTCTTCTTCCTATTTCTCTAATTTAAACCCCTCCTTCTCTCCCTTAGCCCATTCCTTTCAGGACGCACTGGCCATCAAGACCTCACTACTTCTGGCACATGTCAGGCATTCTTCAACCTCAGGTCCTTTGTACTAGTTATTCTTTACAGAGACACGTCTTCCTCCAGATACACAAATGGCTCATTCAAGTCTTTGTTCAAAAGTCACCTTCTCAGTGAGGCCATGCAAAATTGTAGCTCCTTCCCCCAGCATGTCTGATAGCTCTTACACTTCTCTATTTTCTCCCCATAACATTTATTTTTTAATTATATTTTATTGATTATGCTATTACAGTTGTTTCAATTTTTCCTCCATTGTCTGCCTCCACCCAGTACCCACCCCCCACTCCCTCAGGCAATTCCCACACCACTGTTCATGTCCATGGGTCATACGTAAGTTCTTCCGCTACTCCATTTCCTATACTGTACTTTACATCCCCATGGCTATTCTGTAACTACCTATTTGTACTTCTTAATCCTCTTACATCTTCACCTGTTTTCCCATACCCACCTCCCATTTGACAAGCAATCATAACAACAAGAAGAAAAAAAAATCCAAAAAACTGAGGATAATGTAAGCAGGCTCTGGACAACTTCAAGGGTTCCAATATTCGTATCATAGGGCTGCCAGAAGGAAAAGAGAAACAGCAAGAAATTGGAAGTCTATTTGGAAAAATAATGAAAGAAAACTTCCCTAATCTAGTGAAGGAAATAGATATGCAAATCTAGGAAACACAGAGTCCCAAACAAGATGTTTGCAAAGAGGCCCACTCCAAGACACATCATAATTAAAATGACAAAGGTTAAACACAAGGAGAGAATCTTAGAAGCAGCAAGAGAAAAGCAGTTATTTACCTACAGGGGAGTTCCCATAAGACTGTCAGCTGATTTCTCAAAAGAAACTCTGCAGGCTAGCAGGGATTGGCAAGACAAAGTCATGAAAAGCAGGCACCTATAACCTAGATTGTTCTACCTGGCAAAGATATCGTTTAGAATTGAAGGACAGATAAAGAGCTTCCCAAATAAGAAAAAACTAAAGGAGTCATCATTACCAAACCATTATTATATGAAATGTTAAAGGGACTTATTTAAGAAAAAGAAGATAAAAACTATGAAAAATAAAATGGCAATAAATACGTATCAAAAACTGAATCTATAAAACAAACTAAGCAAACAAGACAGGGTTGTGGATACACAGAGTGTTTTGAGAGTTCTCATAGCATTTAAATCACTATCTAATATACTATAGAATTTAATGATTGTCCGTCTTCCCTAACTAGAGTTTGAGTTCCCCATTTTAAGCTCCATAAGTTCTGTCCTATTCACTGATATGTTGCCCAAATCATAGAACAGTGCCTGGAAAATAACATAAACATAGTAACTACTTGTTGAATGAATAAATAAGTCTTAAAAACAAAGACTTTGTCAGGTATTAATATTAGAAAGGGTAATCCAGAAAAAGGACTGGCATGTGTAAATGCATGAAAATGAAACATTTAAGAACATACAAGTGATCTCTTGATTCTGGAATATTACTATCTTATTTGTTTCCCTTTACTGCAAAACTCATTTATTTATTTAATTTTTATCACAAACAGGCCTTTTTATTTGTCACCATTAAATCTCTGAATGTAAACAGATTCTTGGACTGGGGGCTCATATCCACCAGGTTGTTAAACTTTAGTGTCTGTCTCATCCCTAGTAGCTTTTCCAGAACTGTTACCTTCACCATGAAGCTCCATGAGTTTTCCCAATTCAAACTTGGGCTTCTTCAGCATTCTGACTTTTCTAACAAAGACATCATGAAGTGGATAAATGGATTGGCAAGCCTTTTCTTTTTTCTTTTATTTATTTATTTTTTTTAAATTGTATTTTATTTTAAATATTTTTTCTTTATTTTAATTGTTCTTGTACAGTTTTCTGTCTTTTACTCCCATCCCAGCCCACCACCCCAGCCCTCCCCACCTCTCTCCCATTCCCACCCTCCCTAGTTTTTGTCCATGTGTCTTCTATACCTGTTGCTCTAAACCCTTCCCCTTTTCCCCTGAAATTCCTTCCCCTCTCCCCTCTGGTCACTGTCAGCCTGTTCTCAATTTCAATGTCTTTGGTTATATTTTGCTTGTTTGTTTGTTTTGTTGATTAGGTTCCTGTTAAAGGTGAGATCATATGTTATTTGTCCTTCATTGCCTGGCTTATTTCACTTAGCATAATGCTCTCCAGTTCCATCCATGCTGTTGCAAAGGGCAGGAGCTCCTTCTTTCTTTCTGCTGCATAGAATTCCATTGTGTAAATGTACCATAGTTTTTTGATCCATTCATTTACTGATGGGCACCTAGGTTGCTTCCAACATTTGACTGTTGTAAATTGTGCTGCTATGAACATAAGGGTGCATAGGTTCTTTTGGATTGGTGTTTCAGGGTTCTTAGGATATAGTTCTAGCAGTGGAATTGCTGGATCAAAAGGTAGATCCATTTTTAGTTTTCTTAGAAAATTCCATACTGCCTTCCACAGTGGTTGTACCAGTCTGCAATCCCACCAACAGTGCCCTAGGGTCCTCTTTTCTCCACAACCTCTCCAACACTTGTTGTTTGTTGCTTTGTTTATGATGGCCATTCTGACTGGTGTCCAGTAGTATCTCATTGTGGTTTTAATTTGCATCTCTCTGATAGCTAGCAATATCAAGCATCTTTTCATGTGTCTCTGCATCCTCTGTATGTCCTCCTTGGAGAAGTGTCTGTTCAAGTCCTTTGCCCATTTTTTAATTGGGTTGCTTGTTTTCTTAGAATGGAGTCATGTGAGTTCTTTGTATATTTTGGAGATTAAACCCTTGTCTCAGGTATCATTGGTAAATGTTTTCCCATACAGTCGGTTCTCTTTTTATTTTAATACTGTTTTCTTTGGCCGTGCAGAAGCGAGCCTTTTCTATGTCTTTCCCAATGCTCTCTGGGATCAATTTATCGACCACTTTTTTCAAGTCATTTGTCTGCCCCTCTCGGGTCATGATTTCCATCATCTTCTGTATTTGGCAGACCTGTTGATGCTCAGCATAAGAGGTCTTCCGAATCTAACTGGTGCGTTTTTTAGTAAAACCAACACAGAATAGATGAAGCAAATACCCATCAATAGTCTTGACATCAACGTGAGCGTCAATCATGGCCTGCCATTCTTTCAATCACGGAGCACATTTTGTCACAGGTAAGATCCATGCCATGGAAATTAGTCAGGCAGTTTTTGCCCTGAACATCCTCAGTAATTAGCTTGAATTTTCTAAATGCAACTGTATCATTCTGCAGATCAGCTAGGCTCACTTCAAACACACAGCCCTTCAGACCATCCGATGCGATTTTGGTTCCTTGAGTTCTCGTGAGTAGTGTTTTTCCAATATTTCTTATATAGAACATTGCTGGTGCTTTCACATCATATCAATCTTTCTTAGAAAATGGATCAACCACTTTCTTCTTTGCTCCCTTTTTGCCACCTTTTGTCAGGCGCTTGTTCTTGCCCACTGCCATGATGCTGCTCAGAGAGCCGAAAGGGCTGCAAAACTCCTTTAAAGAGTTGTCTTTATTTGCTGTCTCCAATTCATTCCCTTCCATTCTCTTGATCTACTCCAAACAAGTTTTTGCTTTCACTACTATATGCAAATTGATCACTAAAATAATTAATTTGCTGTGTTGCTAAATTGAACACACTAGTCAATTCTCACTTCACTTGATGTATGTGCAGTATTTACTATCAGAACTTTCTCTCCTTGAAATACTTTCTTCAGCTGGCTTCTAAAACACCACATTTCCTGTGTTTTCTCCTTTCTTTTAACCACTTCTTCTAAGTTTCTTCTGCTACTTATTCTTCAGCTCTTAGAACCTCTTACTTTTAGAGTGTCCCAGAGCTCAGTCCTTGAGTCTCATCTATTTTCTATCTACGTACATTCCCTTGGGGCTATTATCCAGTATCCTGGCTTTTAAATCTAAATGCTGATGACTGCAAATTTATATCCCCAATCAACTCCAGACTTTTTAATCCAGTTGCCTACACCTCCTCTCCAACTTGGATGGCTAATATGTACCTCAAATTTAACATGTCCTAATTCACCCCCATCCCCACCCAAACCCACTCCACTGTGTTCTATCTCACTTAATGGCCAACTCCAACCTTCTGGTTGTTCAGGTCAGAAACCTCTTCTCTCATGTCCCCTATCTACTCTATCATCAACCATGCTGGTCTGACTTCCACAACATTACCACAAGAGCCACTTACCACCATTTCTACCGAAATGATCCCTTTAAAACTTAAGCAAATTCATTCACTCCTCTGTTAAAAAACCTTCCCATGGCTCACTCAAGAGTAGCGTCATAATCCTTGCAATGGCCTGTAAAGCACTACACAATTTGATTCTTCTCCCTTTCCCCAATTCTCCATCAGCACCTCTCTGACCTCTTTACTATTTTTCCTTCTGCACACTGAGCTCCAGCCACACTGGCCACCTTGGCAAGCTCCCACTGCAGAACCCTTGGTACTCCGTTTTCCCCTTTGTCTCACTCTTCTTTCAAATAATCACAGAATGTGCTCACTTCAAGTCTTTGCTCAAATGTCACTTTCTCAGTGAGACTTCCCAGGCCAAACTATTTAAAATTGCTCACCTGACCCCATTTCACTTCTTGTTTTCTTTTTCATCATTGACTTAATGTCCAACATAAAATTACACAATTTTCTTATTTAATTTATTGTCTGTCTTCTCCTACAAAAATTTCTATGAGGCATACCGCATTTTGTCATGTATAATGTGCACTTTTTTACCCAAATTTTTGAGGGAAAAATAAGGATGCGCATTATGCAGTGGCGTATAATGTAAATTAGACGTGGGAATTAGTACTAAAATGTGGGTGCGTATTATACACAGAAGCGCATTATACACAGCAAAAATAGGGTAGATTTTTGTTAAATTTTCTTGTTTTTATAACTTCAATGTCTGGAAGAGTGTCTAGCACATAGCAACTACAGAATAAACATTTGTTGAAGAAACAGCTATAGATAAAAAAAATTTTAATAGTAAAAACTTCCCAATATTGGAATCAGTCTCCTTTGAAAAGTGTTGAGCAGATGTTGAGAAATATCAAGTAAATAATGGTAAGACTGTCTTACAAGAAATTTCTCAAAGGGGAAGAAATTGAACCTGGAACTTTCCTTAGTGAAGACTCAAAAGAAACTTTAAGTAAAATCAAAGATCACCATCCATTATAAATAGTAGAACACAGGCACACACAGAAACTCTCTGCAAATTGCTGCATTTACACACCTGAAAGGGATCCTAACACAGAAATCTAGTCCATTTCCCAAAAAATCCAGTCAGAAAGATCAAATCTCATTTTACTACTTAGGAAGCCACAGCTTAGTAGTCCACCCCAATAAACTGGTTCTTAGTTCCTTAATCAATAAATGGCACTATCATTCACCCACTGAAATGCTCATGGCAGAAATCAGAGAGCCCTCCTTAACACTGCCCTGTCATTTTCCACATTAATAACATGACCAAGTAACACTTTAGGAGCCAAAGCCAGGCCCTTGGAGTACCATTCCAGGGTGACTTACCATACAGAGACTGAGGTATTATAGATTGTGGCTGGACTACACTGGAGTCTCAGTTCCAACATAGCTATGTGATCTTGGTATCTCTAAGTCTCGATGTCCAGATGTAGAAAATTATAGAAAATAAGGGAACCTCATTCTGGGGAATAAATGGACCAATGTATACAGTGCCTAGTATTGCATCTGGTGCCCACACAACACTCACTATCATCATCTAATTATTAATACTCTGTAGCTCTTGTTTGGCCAGCATCTCAGCTATCTGTAAGTCAGAAATATTCAGTTCCACATCCAATTTTCCTGAATTGGATCCCTCACGCACAAAAATCATTGTTCCTATTCCCTACAGAAATACTACCTGGATGTACAGCAAGACTCAGTTCAAGTTCTAGGTCTTCCCACACTCCCATCACTCCTTCGCTTCAACTAGCCTCCCTTCTAAACCAGAGCTTCAAAGGACAGGGCCCCTTTAAGAACTTAGGTTAAGCGGCATCTAAGCATATATTTATTGAGCGTTCACAATAGGCGAGATACTGTTCTACAATATGGCGGTAGAGCACTCACGGCGACAGAAATCCCTTCCTTCAGGGAGCTGACCTTCTAACTGGCGGTTAGCCCCCTTTAGGCAACCGGACGTTCAAATCCCAGGGACAAGAGGCAGCGACTTAGATGCAAACTAGATACCCTTCAAATGAGGCCGGCGGAGCTGGACTTGGGGCCGCGGGTTGGAAAGCGGTAAGGCGGGGAGTGGGCGAGACCGCGGGTCGCGCGGGGCTCGGGGGACCCAAGACTAAGGAGGGCAACGGCAGGATGCTCGGCCCTGGAAAGGCACGGATCGTGCCAGAGGACCGCCACACCAAAAGTCACAGGTCACGGACTTACCGCTTTTTCAGCGTTGGGACACCACAACCAAGTTCCCGGAGCTCCGCGCCCGCAGCCAAAGCTCCGGTTTAAATTCCGGAGCCGTTAGCGGTTGCCACATAAGCCAATCAGGTCCCAAGAAGGCGGCTTGAGGCGAGCTGTTACCAGGAAGTGGGAGGTGGAAAGGGCGGGACCTCCCCGTGGCCGGGGTGGGGGCGTGGCCAGGAATGCCCCGCGGACCCAGCCTGGGGGAGGGAACGCCCAGAGGGGTCCTTGTGCGGTCCTCTGCTGCGCGGATGAAAACGGAAACGATCTTTTGAGGAAATTACCTCCATCAACCAGATGTCTAAAAGGCTTGACAGTCACCTAAAGTCAGTTGAAAAGTTTTTGTTGTTCGTGACACAGCTGTAAGACTGCCCGCCCACATCCTTACCATTTCTTGTGTCTTAGCCCTATGATGCCAACACCGGTACTTTTCACTTAAAACTCTCTTTTCTCTCAACTTTGTGAGGAAAAAGCGGCAATGAAGTTTCGTTCGAAATCACAGATCTCATCAATATTTAGGTGTTATTAACGGTCTGTTTCCATTATGCACAAACTACACATACATGTAATATACATACATGAATGTACATTGTGTGATTTGTTGTGTGTAACGTATGTTGCACATGCTATATATGTAGTTTCCTCATTTGTAAAATGGAGGTTAATAATGGCACCCAATATATTTTTATGATGGTTGCAGTCAACGGATCCCTTTGTTCAAATACATTAATATTGCTTTCATCCTGACTCATTTTGTAGCTATAAGTTCAAAAGAAAAACAAATGGAAAAAGGGAGACAGAGCAATCAGAGGTAGGAGAGAAGCTAAAAATTGTATGCGTGTGTATGTAGTTTGTGTATATATACCAGGCTTCTGCTGCCAGGTGAGTGTTCTAGGAACCCATCTGTATCAGTGTACCAGCTGGCCTTGTAAGAGCCTGCGTTGGGCTTCAATGAATTTTTTTTGAAGACTCTTTCAACATATTGGCCCATTTCATGATGAGGTGATTTTTGAGATGTCACTCTGAACGTTTAGCAGTTTTTGACTAAAAATGGCATGACCCCCCTGCCCCACCCTCCCATCCACCCGATCTTACCCCAAGTGCCTTTTTTTTGTTTCCCCAGATGAAAAAAGTCCTCAAAGGGAAACATTTTGCCTATGTGGAAGAGTTGAGACAAAAAACAGCAGAAACACTAAAAGGCATCAAAACCTACAAGTTCAAAAAATGTTTTGAGCAGAGGGAAAAAAGTCCCGATAGGTGTATTGCATCGAATGGAGAGTACTTTGAAGGTGACTGACTGAAGTTTAAACATGTAAGAATAAATGCATGTTTTTTATAAATAAATCCCATTTTAGGGGGGCCCCGATATATGCACACATATATATTCACTTTATGTTCCAAGAGAATTAGCTTAGTTTCCTTTCATAATTGTCTTTCATAATGTATACAAAGAATTTGGAGAAACTATGCAGAATATAAAATTTCCTCTCTGCATGCTATTAGACTAAAAATAAAAATAGCTCGTCAAATCTAGGTTTTAGTAATTGATCACACAGCTTTTCACGAAGATCATGCTGAAAGTGGTGAAGGAAGCCCCTGCCTTTCCCAAAGCCAAAGTAAAGGCCTTCAAGGCAAAGAAAGCAGTGCTGAAAGGCGTCCATAGCCACAAAAAAAGAAGATGCGGGCATCACCCACCTTTTCACAGCAGAAGACACTTCAGCTCAAAAGAGTGTCCCCAGGAGAGACAACTCGACCACTACGTCATCAAGTTCCCCCTGACTGTGGAGTCAGCCATGAAGAAGACAGAAGTCATCAATACACTTGTGTTCATTATGGATGTCAAGGCCAACAAAGCACCAGAGCAACAGAGCTTGGCCAAGATCAACACCCTGATCAGATATGATGGAGAGAAGAAGGCATATATTGGACTGGCTCCCAACTATGATGCTTTGGATGTTGCCAACAAAATTGGGATCATCTAAACTGAATCTAGCTGGCAAAATTTACAACATAAATTTTATAGTTATGTTGTAAAAAAATAATAATTGATTATACAGTGATGCAGTCAATTTTATATGGCCAGTATTTTGTTCATTTGGGGACTTTCAAGAATCATGGCTTTCTGTTTTGCTTTATAGAATCCAGGAAAATAAAGCAAAACATAATTCAGAGTTAGACCATTTAGTTTAATATATTGCATGATCAGTCTCCAAAGAGATCTGGCTACATAAGTCTTGTGTAAGTAGGAAAGTATTTATTTTGGGCCAGCTGCTGAAATTACAGCAATTAATACAGTAAAAACTTAGTGATTTTGAATGTGATATACTGGTTATAGAAATGTCTGGTTATCTAGGGGTTAACTAGCACTGTCTCTTGTTTGCCCTACCTGACACATTAAATGCTCAATAAATGTTATATGTTTTTTTAAACGAACCATGTCATAGCACTGCCATTTAGTGGTTATTTAAATTAGCCAGGTCACTTAATCTCTGAGCTTCTGTTTCCTCAGTTGTAAAATGGAGGTTAATATCAGCATGCAATATATTTTTACGATGATTCTAATCAACAGATCCCTTTGTTTAAATACATCAGTATCGCTTTCTTCCTGACTCATTTTGTAGCTACAGCTTCAAAAGCAAAACAAATAGAAAAAGAGACGGGGAAGTTAGAGGTAGGAGAGATGTTAAAAATTTTATCAGGACATGAATACCAACATCTCTTTTTTTAAAGTGCTGATTATCCTATCTCAGAGCAGTTCAGAGAATTTAATGAACCAAGGGATTTTTTAAACGATAAAATCTCTTGAAAATGTAAATTCTGATCATATACAACCATAAACTTAAAATGTACAATTAATTGGGCTGAATTTAACCTGATCTCATGTTGTTTTCAGGTCATTTGCCTCTTGATCTAATGGGTAGAGACAGGAGCCCTGTACTAAGAGTGTGAAGATGCAGTTAGTTGTATCTTGAATACACATTATCTATTTTTTTTTCTTGTACGCTCCTTATTCATAATAAACCAGTTAAATTAAATGAGCTCACAGTTCTGTTGTGATACTATCCTACAGAAGGCAATGATTTTGCTTTTATCCCTTCATTTTCTTTTATTCTTAGACTCATTAGTTGCCTGTTCCTCTACCTGAAGGTATATTCCAGTCAATTAAAATTTGATTATCCTGACCCACATTCCCCAAACAAATAAAGGGCTAGAGGGAAAGAAAGAAGAGGAAGAGAAACTGCCAAATAACACAACAACAAAGTCTTCTTTAACATCTCAGCATTACTAAAACAAGAATCACCCAAGAAAAATCATCCCTAAATAGGAGCCAAATAGAAGATACACTATAAATCAATACACTAATAAAACAAAGTAGAAATAGTGTACTTATTAAGCCATCTGATCTGATCACCTCTATTGGTCTGGCAGGTTGATTTGCACCAAGTAACCCAGGCTGCTAGAAGCAGAAAAGGACAATGGGTAGTTTAAAACATTTCTAGAGAGGATAGAGATATGGGCTTGAAAACAAGCAGGAATAAGGGGAGCTTGGCAGCATACAAGGACTGAGCCACAGTCATGTCACCAGTATAGCCTGTGTACAGAGCAAGAACATGGGCAAAGCAGACTTTTTCAACACCTTTAGGCAATCCAATATGGAGTCACTGTCAGCCATGACATTTATGTCAAATAGCAATGTGTCCAAGACTGAGGTAATGGGGTATAACAGGAACACCCTTGGAAGGGTCCTGAACACCCCAAACCATAAGTTTGGACACTCAGATAAGAACTCCATCCAGATACTGATATGAGTGGCACCGCTGCCCGTCACAGGCCATAGAACTTAGAGCTCAGACCATTCGACCCTCCATCTTGGCTGTATCACCTGTCATGCTCATGGCCCAATAGGAATTTCACTCCATCAGGTGTGTGCCATCACTGTAGTTGCCTGGCTTGAGACTGACACCCAACTCTCAATCCACAGCCTCACCAGTGACCAAAACTTTGTGCCGGTGGCTTGCTCTGCTGGTTCTACAAGGTCCCCCTGCCTGGGTATAACCTGTGTGTAACTTTTCTGACTTATTGGGGTGGTCTCCACTAATAAACCTGGCATTGTGGAAGACACAAACATGGGTGAGGTGACTCCTTTCAGGGATGCTCTCTTGCTCATAACAGCCTGCGATGATGCCACTGATCTTGCACAGCCAGCGGTGGCCCTACAAACTCATGTGAAGAGAAAAATGGAGCAGACAGAGATGCAGTGACATGCTCAGGAATGTGAACAGTTACCAGAAGCTGGTAGAGGCAAGGAACAGGTTTCCCCTAGAGCCTTCAGAGGGAGTGCAGCTATGCTGACAACCGACAACTTGATTCTGGACTTTTGGCCACCAGAACTGTGATATGCTGGTAATAAGTTTTTCCTGTTTTAAACCACTCAGCTTGTGGGAATCTGCTACAGCAACCTCAGGAAACTAATAGGCATTTTGAAAGATGAGAACTGCAGTGTGTGAAAAGGAGCATTTTATTTTGAGAGAAAGGTGGGATAAAGACAATAACATGGAAAAAATGGCAAATTTTTCTAACAAATAGTTCAGTTCAGGTATAATGTAAATATAGAGGGCTAGGTAGGAAGGGAGGGATGGGGCAGTTATTTGGCAGTGTGGACACAGTTAAGTTTCTGATCAGAAAAGGGACATAATCTGGGCTATACTGCAGATAAAGATATATAAAGATAAATATAGATGTAGATATCTATCAGCTTGTGGAAAGTGTTCTGGACTTACTAGAATAATTTACAGACAGTCTATATAAACTCCACTCAGCTCCCAACATGGGATTGTATTTATATATATATATATATATATATATATATGTATATATATATATATGTATATATATATATATTTTATATTTATAATTTTTACTTTGAAATAAATTTATTTAAATGTTTATTATAATACTTTTTAAAGGTTTATTTTTTATTCTCATTTGAGAGAGAGATAGAGCAAGAACGAGAGTGAGAGAGAGCAAGAGGAACATCAGTGTGAGGGAGAGACAGTGATCTGTTGCCTTCTGCACATACCCCGACCTGGCATGTGACCAGGAATCCCACTGGCAACCTTTTGGTGCATGGAACAGTGCTCCAACCAACTGAGCCACGCTGGCCAGGGCTTATTATAATACTTTTTATTTTGACAATTTCAGTCTTTATAGACTCCTTTAAACTGGAAAAGTTACAAAGTCTTTTTGTCTTTCATGACTTTAACATTTTTTAAGCATATAGGCCAACTATATTACATTGTCCCCTTTATTTGGGGCATTGCAAATTTCTCCCTAACATTTCTTCAGCGTTATATTCAGGTTTTTATTTTGGGCAAAAGTACTAGGGAAGTGATGTTTAGTTGTTCTCAATATATTGTATCAGGAGCACATATTATTAGTTTGTGCCTTTACTGATGATGTCAACTTTGACCACTTTATTAAGGTGGTGTCTGCCAGGTTTGTCCACTGTAGAATTACTATTATTTCCTTTATAATTAATAAAAATGTTTTGGGGAGGACATGTTGAGTGTGTCCTTGATTCTGTTTCTAATCATATTTTTCACTCACTAGTTTTAACATCTATTGATGTACCTTGCCTGAGTCAATTATTTCTGTGATAGTTGCCAAATGGTGATCTTTCTATTTTATCATTTCTTTTACACTTATTGGTTGGCAAGAACTTTCCTCCCCACACATATCTATTTATCTAACTAACTTTCTATCAGTATGGACTCATCTATCAGTACCTATCATCATCTATCAGTATTTATCAGTATGGACTTATGACTTCTTATTTTATTCAATAGATTATACTCTATTACTATCATACTTGATACTGATGAGCAAATTTTCCCATATTTGATGAACGGTAGCCCTTTCAAGATGATTCCTTCGTCCCTTTGTTAGTTCCCACCATTCATTGAATACTTCCTTACTTTCTGGAGCAGCAGGATATTTATGGCTCCTTTCATACTTTCTCAGCTACAGCCCCAGGACCAGTCAATCAACTATTTCATCATGAAGCTCTGGTTTCTTTTACTGGAGAATAGGGGAGAATGGGTTTAGAAACCAAAATCTGGGCATTTGGTATACCCATTGCTACTGGGGTGTCATTAGTTCTAGGCTCTCTCAGGGGACAAAGCTTGAAAATCTATGTACATTTATGTATACATACATAAATATAAACATCATATTTCTCTATCTATCTATCTATCTACCTACCTACCTACCTACCTATCATTTATCTACTTTAGAATTGTATTCACACCAATACTTCCAATTCCAAACAAAAACCATAGGGTTCATTCTAGCATTTTCCTTTTTAATGTATGTAACTACTTCTCCAACTGTGAAAAATTTGATTCCTATTATTTATACTGTTGGGGACCACTTTGTGTGATATCAGAGACTAACCCCATGCAAGCAAGGCCTTGAGAGAAGCCTGTAAGTCTCAACCAGAACACTGGGAATGCAAGAAGCAGGCATGACCCAATGCATTAGCAACGTAAGAGGGTGCAACCAGGGCTCATCCCCCCAAAAGAAGGACTTTTAATGGGGTCCAGAACTGAGGGTGTCCAGGAAATAATTAAAAATATGGGATGTCCTCACCCCCGCAGGTCTGAACTGGGGGATGGGACACATGGAGCAGGGCCATTAGGAGTTGTTTTGCACAGCAATGCTTTTGTAAATAACCTCAGGCATGGCCATTTAACATATCTATAAGTTTTAACTGGTTCCATGGATATGTTAAATAGCTGTGGCCATGCTTTGAGCCAGGGGGATGTGAGTGACTTCCCCCTAGGATGTAACTAGGAGGCAACTCCCCCTGGTTACAGCACCTGCATGAGAGCTTAGAGATGATTCGACCCATGCCATGGGGCCATGCCTGCTTGGACTTACTACAGTAGCCAAGAACAGCTGGAAAAATATGGGAATGCTGGCAGGTGTAACTGATTGTGGGAGGAGTCAGAGATGGGCTGCAGAGAAAGATTGGTGCTGGGATTTAAAACTCAGGTGCGGCAGCCATGCTGGATGCGGCTTTGGCAAGTGTCAGGACCACATGGCTTTGGGGTGCTCCCTTTGCCACATGGCTTAGGAAGCAGGAGAGACCTTGTTGGGAAGGAAAGGGGTGAAAGGACTCTTGCTGGTGGGCCATGAGAAGGTGCCACATGGTTTTGGATTAACTGATGATTGTGGTGGTGACATAGTTGATGGTGCTGGAAACTGAGGGGCTACCTGAGCCACAGACTTCTACTTCTTTTCCTGGGATATGGTACCCTGGACTGGGCAGAGGGAGAAGGAAGGGCTGTGTGCGTTTGTGGGTATTCTTTTTTTTTTTTTTTTTTTTGAATTTTTGTAATACATTTTATTGATTATGTTATTACAGTTGTCCCATTTCTCCCCCATCATTCCCCTCCACCCTGCACACCCCTCCCACCCACATTCCCCCCTTTAGTTCATGTCCATGTGTCATAAGTTCTTTAGCTTCTACATTTCCCACACTACTCTTGCCCTCCCCCTGTCTATTTTCTACCCACCATCTATGCTACTTATTCTCTGTACCTTTCCCCCTCTCTCCTCCTCCCACTCCCCTGTTGCTAACCCTCCATATGATCTCCATTTCTGTGGTTCTGTTCCTGTTCTAGTTGTTTGCTTAGTTTGCTTTT
The DNA here is from genome assembly GCA_039655065.1 of Glossophaga mutica. Taxonomy (NCBI): domain Eukaryota; kingdom Metazoa; phylum Chordata; class Mammalia; order Chiroptera; family Phyllostomidae; genus Glossophaga; species Glossophaga mutica. The sequence goes on from CM077306.1 coordinate 29,426,387, forward strand.
GTTTCAGGTGTGGTTGTTACTATCTGTGAGTTTGCTGTCTTTTTACTGTCAAATTTTTTATCTTCTTTTTCTTAGATAAGTCCCTTTAACATTTCATAGAATAAGGGCTTGGTGATGATGAACTCCTTGAACTTCACCTTATCTGAGAAGCACTTTATCTTCCCTTCCATTCTAAATGACAGCTTTGCTGGATAGAGCAATTTTGGATGTAGGACCCTGCTTTTCAAGACTTCAAATATTTCTTTCCAGCCCCTTCTTACCTGTAAGGTCTCTTTTGAGAAATCAGCTGACAGTCTGATGGGAACTCCTTTGTAGGTGACTGTCCCCTTATCCCTTGCTGCTTCTAGAATTCTCTGCTTCATTTTAATCTTGGCTAATGTAATTACGATGTGCCTTGGTGTGTTCCTCCTGGGGTCCAACTTCTTTGGGACTCTCTGAGCTTCCTGGATGTCCTGGTAGTCTATTTCCTTTGCCAGATTGGGGAAGGTCTCCTTTATTATTTGTTCAAATAAGTTTTCCACTTGTTGCTCTTCTTCTTCCCCTTCTGATACCCCTATAATTCGGATGTTGGGACGTTTAACGATGTCTCGGAGGTTCCTAAGCCTCTCCTCATTTTTTTGAATTCTTGTTTCTTCCTCATTTTCTGTTTGGTTGTTAGTTTCTTCTTTCTGGTCCACTCCATTGATTTGAGTCCCAGTTTTCCCCCCATCTTTATTGGTTCCCCATGGGTCTTCCTTCATTTCACGTATTGTAGCCTGCATTTTTTCATCTAATTTGTGAGCAAAATCAACCAATTCTGTGGGCATCTTGATGACCAGTGCTTTGAACTGTGCGTCTGATAGGTTGGCTATCTCTTCACGGCTTAGAGGAATTGGCTCTGGGGCTTTCATTTCTTCTCCGGTTTGAGCCATTTTTGGTGGGTTTTTTTGTTTTGTTTTGTTTTGGTTTTAGTCTGGTCGTGGCTATTACGCGTAGTTAGGGGTGGAGCCTTAGGTGTTCCTCAGGGCGGGGCAGCCCAGTCACTGGGTTGTGACACTATAGGTGGGGGCGGGGTCCAAGAGGGAAGAATGGCGCCTGCTCTGCTCTCTCCTGGACTCCGGTCCCTTCTGCCGCTTCCCCTTCGCCTGGATTATCTGCTCGCGCTCACGTTCTGTTACGTAGTGAGGGGTGGAGCCTCAGGCGTTCCCCAGTGTGGGGCAGGCAGTCGCTGGGTTGTGACGCTGTATGTGGGGGCGGGGTCTGAGAGGGAACAATGGCGCCTGCTCCGCTCTCTCCTGGATTCAGTCCCTTCCGCCACTTCCCTTTTTCCTGGACTGTCTGCACGTGCGAATGTGGGACCACCTGGTCACCCAGCCGCCTTGTGCGGCCTCACTGGGTCTGCACAGTTGCCCCCCTGTCCCCGGGGTCCGCCAGCCGCCACCTGTGCACCTGGGAACTGCCAGCCGCTGCTGCTTGTGTTCCCGGGTCCGCACCTCCACTTTTTCCTGCCACGACTCCGCCCCTCTTACCAGTCTGGATGAATGGTTGTTGGACTTCCGTACAGTTCAATTTTCTATCAGTTCTGATTGTTTTCTTGTTTCTAAATATTTGTTGTCCTTAATTTTGGTTGTTAGAGGAGGCACAGTGAGTCCGCCTACGCCTCCATCTTGGCCGGAAGTCCGTTTGTGGGTATTCTAAAGGACTTTAGTATTTTAATGAAGACATTAAACCATTACTCTAAGTCTGTATAACTTTTTTTTTTTTTTTTTTTTTTTATCTTTAGAGGGGAAGGGAAGGAGAGAGGGAGAGAAACATCAATGTGTGGTTGCCTCCCGTATGTCCCCTGCTGGGAACCGGCCTGGCAACCCAGGCATGTGCCCTGACTGGGAATCGAACCTCGATCCTTCGGTTCGCAGGCCCGCGCTCAATCCACTGAGCTACACCAGCCAGGGCTAAGTCTGTATAACTTTTTAAATAAATAATTCCTTTCCTTTTCACCAATCTCTGGCATTGAGAAATGTCTTTACTTGGCAGTGGGCAGGGCGAACCCCAGAGCACAAGTGGGGTCCATTTCGTAAAAGTATACTGTTCCCTCTTGAGGTCTGTTCTGTAATATTAACACCAAGGGTTCCCATGGGAAATCAGGCCTGAAGAATACATTGTACCCTTTTAAGCTTGTTTTGCTTTGTATGGCTCTGTTGATATAAACCGGATGTTTAAGTTCAGGGCATAAAGAGTGAACTCCTTATCTCATGAAGTACATCTTAAAGGCCAGCTGGAGTCAGCATACCTAACAGACCCTGACCTATGGCAGATCTCTCTGTCCTTCAATTGTTATCTATAGATAATACCTGTTTTCTATAGCTATAGCCTTTTGACATTGATTACTGATCTCAATAAAAGCTGTTCCAGAGAAGGCTCGAGGCATTCTCCACTATAGGGACTTGCCACCCCCTTTCCCACCAGAACAACAGATTGTGTCCAGGATGACTCATTTCATCCGCAACCAGGATGACTCTGCGGGACAGTGTTCCCCACAATTATTTATACTATATTTAGTTTTTGCTCAGTCACAGAAAGTAATGTGGGGGCTAAAAAATTAATACTTTTCCTTCCATCTTCCAAGTTCATCTAGGCTGGGCTAAAATATCAAATTGACAGAGACAGAGTAACAGAAGAAAATCAAGTTATAATACATGCACATGGGGAATTCACATAGTCAAAAAAATTCCATAAGAAGTCCAAAGACAGTGAGGCAACATTGGGTATATAAGATATTTTTGGACATAGGAAAAAGTTGGGAGGATGGAGTATTAGATTTCATAAGTGACAGTGGACAATATAAGAAAGAGAGGAATGTACATGGGAGGAAAATTCTTGCTAGGCAACTCAAAAACAGTGAGATAATAGGGGCTGTCTAGCTAATAGGCTTGGAGTCTTTATGCTAGGGCAAAGATTCTTAAAGTGATTCATACAAAACTCCCTTCCCAAGGCAGGTTTCTCCATCTGAATCTCTGGCACAGGAAAGGGGAGAGGGTCTAGGTCGCTAAGTTTGTTTCTTAATAAACAGCTTAAAATCAATACCCCCCAAAAGCAGCTTCAAGATGGCAAAACTTTGCTTCCCTTCGTAACTTCAGATTTTCTAACCTATAACCCTGTGAAAACTTTACTAACTAGAGTTGTATATTTGTTTACTATTCTTTAAAAAAATATTTTGCTGAAGGGTACATAGAGGTCAAGTTACCTGGATTCACTAGTTTCCCCTTCTGTGTGACTATGTTATTCATCTGAATATGGTTAGATTTACTTTGGTCTATTGTGTATAGTTTTAGAGTTTTTCTCTACCTTTATGTACATGTATGTTTATATTGACCTTTTCTTATATGAAATAGTAACTATCATAGTTTCAAAAGCCAGAACTTTATAAATAGGTGTATTCAAAAGCATCACACCTCTTTTCCTTTCTTCTATTCCTTTCCCACCCCTAATCCCTTAACCACTTGTACTAGTTTCCGGTTGCTGCTGTAACAAATTTCCACAGAGTTAGTAGTTTAAAACAACAGAAATTTATTCTCTGATAGTTCTGAAGGCCAGAAGTGTCTGAAATGAGTCCTATGGTGCTAAAATCAAGCTGTTAGCAGGGATGTGCTCCCTCTGGAAGCTTTAGGGAACAGTCTGTTTCCTTACCTTTTCCAGCCTCTAGAGCTGCATTCCTTACGTTCCTGACTCTGGGTCATTTCTTTCATGTTTAAAAGCAACAGCATAGCATGTTTTAATTTGGCTTTGCTCCGTTTCCATTACATGGCCTTCTCTTCTGCCTGTAATCAAATCTCCCTCTGCCTGCCTCTTATAAGGATATTTGTGATTACATTTAGGACCCATCTTGATAATCCCAGATAATTTCTCCATTTTAAGATACTGAATTTAATGATAGCTACAAAGACCCTTTTCCATATAAGGTAATATTCACAACTTCTTTGGATTAGGACCTGGATGGTTATTATTCAGCCAACTGTTGGTAATTAATTTAAATAGTTTTTTGTTTATGCTTCCTGTGTTTCTGTTTGCACAAATGATTACATACATATATGTTTTCTTATTTTCCACCCTTTCTGATACAAAAAGTGACATACTATTAAAACTGTTGCAATTGGACTTACGGCCAGGATGGAGGTGTAGGTGGACACACTGTGCCTCCTCGCACAACCAAAATTAAGGACAGCAAGGATTTAGAAACAAGAAAACATCAGAACTGAAAGAAAATTGAACTATACGGAGGTCTGACAACCATTCAGCCATTTATCCAGACCGGTAAGAGGGGCGGAGTCACGGCAGGAGGAAGTGGCAGGAAGAAGCAGAGGTTGGCAGGACCGGGTGCGCAGGCAGCTACTGGCGGACCAGGCCTGCAGTCGGTGGCTGGCATGCCCCAGGTTCACAGGCAGCGGCTGGCAGACCCCAGGCGCAAGGCAGCTGGCTGGCCAGGTGGTCCCACAATCCGTGCGCAGATAATTCAGGCAAATATGGGGAACAAGACAGAACTCTCAACCCAGGGCCCCAGCACCAGAAAATAAAGCCTAAAAACACTGAGACCCTGCCCCCACATACAGTGTCATAACCCAGAGACTGGGCTGCCCCGCCCTAGTGAACACCTAAGGTTCCACCCTTCACTACGTAACAGCTGTGACCAGACCCAAAACAAAACAAAACAAAACAAAACAAAAACCCAAAAATAGCTCAAATGAGAGAACAGATGAAGGCCCCAGAGCCAGTTCATCTAAGCAATGAAGAAATAGCCAGCCTATCAGAGGGACAATTCAAAGCACTGGTGATCAGGATGCTCACAGAATTGGTTGATTTTGGTTGCAAATTAGATGAACAAATGCAGGCTACCATAAGTGAAATGAAGGAAAACTCACAGGTAAGCAATAGTGATGGGAGGAAAAATGGGTCTCAAATCAATGGAGTGGACCAGAAGGAAGAAACAAACATCCAATCAGAAAAGAATGAAGAAACAAGAATTCATAAAAATGAGGAGAGGCTTAGGAACATCCAGGACATCTTTAAACATACCAATATCCGAATTATAGGGGTACCAGAAGGGGAAGAGGAAGAACAAGAAGTGGAAAACTTATTTGAACAAATAATAAAGGAGAACTTCCCCAATCTGGCAGAGGAAATAGACTTCTAAGAAGTCCAGGAAGCTCAGAGAGTCCCAAAGAACTTAGACCCAAGGAGGAACACGCCAAGGCACATCGTAATTACATTAGCCAAGATTAAAATGAAGGAGAGAATTCTAGAAGCAGCAAGGGATAAGGAGACAGTCATCTACAAAGGAGTTCCCATCAGACTGTCAGCTGATTTCTCAAAAGAGACCTTACAGGCAAGAAGGGGCTAGAAAGAAATATTCCAAGTCATGAAAGGCAAGGACCTCCATCCAAGATTTCTCTATCCAGCGAAGCTTTCATTTAGAATGGAAGGGAAGATAAAGTGCTTCTCAGATAAGGTCAAGTTCAGGGAGTTCATCATCACTAAGCCCTTATTCTATGAAATGTTAAAGGGACTTATCTAAGAAAAACAAGATAAAAAATATGACAGTAAAAAGACAGCAAACGCACAGTTATTAACAACCACACCTAAAACAAAAGCAAACTAAGCAAACAACTAGAACAGGAACAGAAACACAGAAATGGAGATCACATGGAGGATTAGCAATAGGGGAGTAGGAGGAGGAGAGGGGAAAAGGTACAGAGACTAAGTAGCGTAGACAGTGGGTAGAAAATAGACAGGGGGAGGGCAAGAATAGTGTGGGAAAAGTAGAAGCTAAAGAACTTATGACACATGGACATGAACTAAAGGGGGGGAATGTGGGTAGGAGGGGGTGTGCAGGGTGGAGAGGAATGATGGGGGAGAAATGGGACAATTGTAATAGCATAATCAATAAAATATAATTTAAAAAAACTGTTGCAACTGGTCTTTTTCACTTAAAAATATCCTAGAAATCACTTTACATTAGTTCATAGAAAATGACCTCATTGTTTTTTTTTCAGATTCATAATACTCCATTGTATGTACATATATCACAGTTTATTCACATAGTCTCCTACACATATCAATTTAGGGTGTTTTTTCCTGATATTTTGCAATTACAAATAATACTACAATAACTAACTTTGTCATACTTTTGGAGGTGTATTATCTGAGTAGACTTAATTTGCATTTCACTTCTGAGAGTGAATTTAAATATCTTTTCATATTTTTGAGGAATATGTGAGAAATGTGTGTGTGTGGAGGGGAAATTGTTACCTGGTTAGTAATTTGTCTCTGTTTATTTCTTGTTGTTCAAAAGTGTTTTAAAACATAGTCAAATTTATCAGTTATTATTGCATCTGAATTTTGATTCATAGTTAGAGTGTCCCTATATTAGGCTAAAGAGAAAATACATATTTTCTTCTAGATCTTATATGGTTTTGTCTTTGACAATTATATTTATAGTCCATTTGGAGTTTATTCGTGATTACAGTGTGAAAATTGGGTCTCATTTTATCTTTCTCCAAATGGCAAACCAGTTGTCCTACCAATATTTATTAAATTGCCCATCTTTTCCCAAGTAATTTGAGATATCATGTTTATTACATATCAAATTTCCATATGTATTTGGATCTATTTCTGGGACTTTCTATTTTATCCCACTGGTCTTTTAGTCTGTTCATCTACTAGTACCATGAATAGATAAACAAACCAGATTTATAGTGTATTTTCATGACTGGGAGGGCTAGCCTCCCCTCATAAACTTTTCTTTTTCCTGTTTTCCTGGCCATTTTTGCATTTTTATTTTTCCATATGAATTTTAATGTCAACTTGTCTAGCTCCATAAAAATCTTGTTGTCATTTTTATTGGTATTTATTAAATTTATAAATTAACTTAGAGAAAACTGTTATCTTTACGTTATGGAATATCTTCCCATTTGTTCAAGTCTATTTTTGTATGATTTGGGGGAGCTTTACGGTTTTTCTCATTTAAGGTTTGCACATTTCTTGATAACTTCATTCTGAAACACTTTATCTTCATCGTTACTATTCTATTCTCTATTTTCAAGGTATAAAGTAAGTGCATCCATAAGATCTGCCTTGTTGGCTATGCCATTTACAATTATTTTCCTTATTTTTTTGTTTGCTTGGTCTGCTTGTACTAAAAGTGACATATTAAAGTTTCCTACAATTAGTGTATTTATATCAATGTTTCTTTACGTGTCCTATGATTTTTTTGCTAATTAATTGTGTTGCTGAATCCTACCTGGGCAGCTCAGTTGGTCCTGATATGCCAAGTTTGTGGGTTCAATCCTCCATCAGGGGATGTAAAACAATCAACCAATGCATCCATAAATAAGTGGGACAACAAACATATGTTTCTCTCTAAAAATTATTCAATAAATAAATTAAAAGTGTTGCTCAGTTATTTGGTAAATATAATTCATAACTGTTATGTAATCATTGTGAATTATAATATTGAACTATGTCATGCACCAGGGATATTGCCATATTCAGTCTTTCACTCCTCGTGACCAAACCTTCCATCCCTCACCCGACTATTAGTACCTGAGAGGGTAGGTGGGTTTACCTCTCGTTGTATATTTCCCTTCTAAGATCCACAGGAATTAGGAACCAATTATAGTGGAACCATTTATAGTGGCACCTTGTTTCTCAAACTTAATTTTTTCCAGAGGACTGTTCAAGGAGCGATTTTTTCAGAAACTGAATCACTTTTTGAACTGAATTGTTCAAGATGGGACACTTTTGAGAACGGAGTTTTGACTGTATTCAGACTCTGGGAAAATACCTTGAAAAGAGGACTGTGTTTTATTCTTGAAATATCTAGCAGTCTTTTGCATAAGGTAGGGTGCAGCTAGAAAATGAAAGAACTCTTTTGGGGTTATTATTAATGGGAAATTCGATGGTGTATGCAAAGGATTTGGAAGAATGCCACGTGTACAGAAGTGTTCAATAAATATTTGCTCCTGCCTCAATTTTCCTGGCTGTAATGGGAATGAAAATATAGGGTTGTCTCACAGATTAAGCAATGATGCTGTGTGAAATAGCTTTGTAAATGCCAAATACTACCCAAGTGGACCCAGAATCTAAGTGCAATGTATTAACAAATCTTAGCATTGAGCCGCCCAGTTTGGCATGAGGGCTTCTCACCTGGGGGTGCGAAAACCTAACTCATCGTAACGCTCATCACTCATGAAATGACCGCGGACAGTCGCAATTTTGGTGTTTTCTTCCTACTTAAAAGCAGCTGCTTAACGGCCTTGGCGTCCACTCCGTGACTCTCAGTCGGCCATTCCTTTCCCTGCAACTACTCACCTGACCCGACCAGTTCCAAGGCGGAGCAGTCTGGAGGCTGAAGACGGGCGGGGCGCACCAGTCCCGGGGCGGGGCGCTGGCTGGGAGGGACCAGTTTGGGGGCAGGGCGGGGCGTGTCTCGGATGCCACTGTGGGGCCGGGCCGGCCCGCACGGGGGCGCCGCTGGGGCTGCGCTTCTTCAAGAGTTGCAGAGCGGAGGAGGCGGCGCTCACTTCCGAGTGGGGGCCCCGTGGTGTCCGGCGGCCGCGCCGAGGGCCGGGCGGGCCGCAGGTCAGTCTGGGAGGCTGCCTACCCGGTCTCGTCCATGCGGAGATCTGGGCTCCGGGTGGGCTGCGGGCCCGGGAGGCGGCAGGGAACCCTGAACAAGAGCCCGGGCCGCACTGATAAGAGGAGCGGCCCGGACTGCGGGATCCGGCTTGGGGCGGATTCCGTGGTCGCCGGGTCGCCGGGCCTCCGGGAGACAACAGCGCGGCTCTCCGGTGTCCCGAGCCCTTTTCATCCCACCCTGTGGGAGAAGTGCGAATTCCCTTAGCAGCGCTTCTCCAAGTGGATCCGCGGGTGGACTGTTGACTCCTCCCACTTTCTGAGCCGTAGCCCGGGAATCTGCATTTCAGCAGGCATTCCTGATGGTTTTGCTACAGGGGGTCACAAGACCGCACTTTGGAGACACTTCCTCAGGGAGCAAGGCACTTCCAGCACAGTAGGAAGCCTCAGTGGGTGCATTTGAGGATGAGGCACCTTGACTGGACTTGAAATGGGGATGATCCTTTCTGCCTTAGGAGAGACTGAGTGAGGGAGAGACTTGCACTCGGAGGTCCTGTGCTCAAGTGATGCTCAGAGTGCAGTGCCTGGGTCAGGAGCCTTGGGGTGAGGCAGTGCTGAAGGAAACAGTGTGGGGTGCAGCAGTAAGAGCTTGGATTGGTCCTGCTGACCTGGATTGGAGCTATCTCCATCACTTACTACCAGGGCAGTGTTAGTATGGACCCTGCACACATCACTCTCTTTCTTTCCCCACTGTTCTCATCTGTCAATAGGCACAGTAAGTCCTATCCAATAGGGCTTTTGTGTGAATTAGGTAATGTCTGTCAGGCGGCTGGCACATAGTAAGCACTCAGTAAATGGGAATTATTTAGAGTGACACAGGCCTTGCTTTCCAGGGGCTTACACTCCCCCAAACTAGAGATTAAACAAGTGAGGTAAAATGTAGACAGAGGTACCAAGTATATTTGAGAACTGTGCAAAGATTCTAACTTGGGGGTGATTGGGAAGGTTATGCAAGTAGTGAGGTTTGCCTGGGTCTCTGAAGAATAGATAGGATTCCAGGGAGCTGGTAACTGGGGCAGCATGAACCAGTTCCATCTCATGCCTCAGAGGTGATTCTCTCATCTGGATCATTGTGGGGCTGCTCCCAGGACTTTTAAGTAGCGCAAAAAGTCACATCCCTAAGTGGTTTTTGAAGGTTGGACCATGTAATAGTTTCTGTCAACTGGCCATGTTTGACACACGTGGTTTTCCTCAGACTAATCGTCTCCTTCCCCCTTTCATGGGAGACTGGATAAGTTGCGGCATCTATGAAAGGAGTTTAACTGATCACACAGTAAAAGCAAATTGCCATGGATGCAGTTGAGCTCATTTTACACTTGCTATGGAATGTGCAGATGTGGTGGATCTCAACTTGGGAGTACTTTTTTCATCACAGTGTTGTTTTAGGTTACATTGAAATGCCACAATCACCCGTGGTTCATCCATTCCCAGGATAAGTTAAGAAATCAAATTCTTAAAACTTCTCTAAAGCTTCAGCCATTTTAGAGTGAAGAAGTCAGATGACTTACAGATGTTATTTGTTGTTCTTTTGGACCAGTCTGACTACTGGCATACCTGGAATTCTGATCTCAGTTGGTAATTATATCTTCCTTAGTAACCTAACTTAGGAACTACAATTACCATTGTTATTGTAGTAATTTCTGTTCCTTTGTTTCCTTAAATCTCCAGAGCCAATATCAAATCCCTAGTATACAGCTTATGGTAAAATTTGTGTCATTATAGGTAATGTTTATCATTTATTAAGCCAGAGACTGTTCTATATGCTTTTTATATGTTTTGTCAACTATTCCTCTGATAGTCCTTGGAGGAAGGCACGATCCCTACCTTCATTTTGTAGATGAGGACAGGGGCAGAGGAAGATAAAGTGTGTGCCCGAGGTCCCAGAGCCAGTAAGTGGCAGAGCCTAGCAGCCTCATCTCATGTTCCACATGTCCTCTGCCATCTAGACAGCTCCCTCAGACTTGCTGTTGTTTAAAGAGATATGGGAATATTGAAGATCATAAGCACACCTCACTGTTGACAAAATATGACATGTAATACATTGTTCAATTCTTTAAACTACTCATCTCAACAGCTATGCTTTAGGTGGTGATAGTCTGAGTAAAGTTTTCCAGATTCTCAGTATATCTCAGACTTCTTTCATGTTGTATAAAATCCTTCAATTCAGTATTGTCAGTGCTGAAGAACTTATTTGAAATAACATTAAAATGTATTTATGTTATTATCTATTGTTGGAAATGTCAGTGGTGATTGTCCTTTGTTTTTACAGAGAGGGGACGGGGACCACCATTGTTTTGCTGTTTCTGAAAGTTTCAAGGCAGAAATTCAGGTGTCAGTGGGAGCAATGGAAGGTCACAAGGCAGAGGAAGAGGTGTTAGATATTCTTCGACTGAATGTGGGTGGCTGTATTTACACGGCCAGGCGTGAGTCCTTGTGCCGATTTAAGGACTCCATGCTGGCATCCATGTTCAGTGGTCGTTTTCCTCTAAAAACAGATGAATCAGGTAAATATCTACAGTCTGTAAGCATGATCATGAATATTCATTAAAATAAGAGTCTAATTTAAATTCCCTTTGATTTTCCTAATTACAAATATTAGATTAGTTTACTAATTAGTGAGATCATTAGGACTGTATGGAGATTTATTAAATACCAGTTTCTAGAATCTGTGATGCTTTTGCTGAAAATTGACAAAAAAGTGAGAGTGTGTAGAGAAGGCCAGCCATGACCTAATTATAGGGATTAATGATATTTTGAAAGTTGTTATAGTCATGCTATTCCATGGATAAAAGTATTGTGGCTGATTAAATATTTTAGCTTCTGTGGTTTTCAAGTTAAAAAATATGTATCTCTGGAAAAAGTAGTTGCCCTCATAACTAACAGGGTAGTCATCGTTAGTGTAGTTAGTGTTAAACCCATCACCTAGTCCAGCTGGACGTAAGGCGTTCTGCACATCTTAGAGGTTCTGGGGCTCATGGAACCCATCTCTGCTTCTGTGTTAGAAGAGAGGGATTGAAGGTTCATGAGCATGAGGGGCTGGTAGTAAACCCCGGGTCCTGAGAGATTGCTCTGCCTGCTGAATGGCAGTAGAACGTGTGGGAAACACTGATGGCTGGTGCCCAGGGCTTGATGTCCATCTGGACAGAAAGGTTGCTGTTGAAGGATGGTAAGCAAAGGTTGAGTTATTTTCCTATCCCCAAGGTTTACCTTCTTAATATCATATTTTCCAACTAATCAAGGGAGAAAAGGAATTATTGAGTAACTTCACACAAATTATTTTAAAAATTCTGCTAAATTGCCTGAGAAAAGCCTTTTATTGTAAAGTAGTACCAGCATAGCATTTGTTTTTTAAAGTTTACATTCTTGCAGTACAAAAGGACTAATCTAGTAAATCCAAATACTTGGCATGCCTGGAGCTGGGAACCCTGGGTTTATGTGTCAGTGCAGCAAATCCACACAAACACTGGGCGTAGTAACAAGCACCCTGCAAGCCCTCAGTAGAGAGGAACTCCACAGGCCTTTCCTGGCCCACTGGGGCTGGAGTTAGGGGTGAGCTTCCATTTCTACGAGCAGTTTGAGGTCTCCATGGCTTTTGCAGTGGCCATAGTGGGGATGTGGTCATTGCATCCAAGATTCTAAATGGAGCTCAGAATACCTTTTCCTATATGGTAGGTGAGAACGCAGAAGATCACCAAGTCTGACTAAACCTGTTTGAACACTGGATGTAAACTTTCTTCTGAGAAACATTTCTACCTCGGTCTGATTTTAGTTTGACATGCTGAAATTTTGTCAGTGGTCATATGTATCTGTGCAATTATTTTTGAACTTAATATTTTCTAGGGGCTTGTGTTATTGACCGTGATGGACATCTGTTTAAATATCTTTTGGATTATCTTCATGGAGAAGTTCACATTCCTACAGATGAGCAAACCCGAGTTGCTCTACAGGAAGAGGCTGATTACTTTGGCATCCCTTATCCGTACAGCCTGTCCGACCACTTGGCCAATGAAATGGAGACATATTCTTTAAGGTCAAATATAGAACTTAAAAAGGTCTTGACATTTTCTTAAGTTTTAAAATATATATATGTGCACATATATATATTTATTATGCACAAAGCAATGTGTATTATTTTGCATAGCCTGTGTTTTCACGTAAACTAGATATGAGACAGAATTATGTACCTTTTTGTAATTTTTGAAGACACATTTCTTAGTGACTACTGATCATTTTAAGGCCAAAATTCTATTTTAGGCAGGTGCATTACATGTCTACTCAAAAGTTTATGGAATTAATATTCTTCATTGAAGATTTAACACTTTTTCATGGCTATTTTATAGAACTAGTCTCATGAAGATTTTTTTTTTTTTGAAATTAAGATCAATAATGTAGTATGTGAGAGTATCTTGGTATTATTTTTTTACTGAAGTGGCTTTTTAAAAGAATGGTCATAATAAATAAAAGATTGTATAAAACCTCTTACCCGATTCAGTTAGTTTAGAATTTGTCATTAAGTTAAAACATGTTTGATTAATTCACTTCGAGGTCAGTAAATCTTTTTAAAGATGCTTCTATTTTAAATCACATTTTAAAGATCCTACTACTTAATTATCTGTTTTTGCCTTATTGATGGGTATGTTTGCTATTAATTAGCACCTTTGGACATCTAAGAAAAGAATTGCTGTGAATTCTTTGACCTGGATATCAGTTTTTAGGAGAGCAATCTGATGCTGCGGTTGTGGAATGTAAAGAGGAAGTTGATCTGGTTCCAGATCCCCTTCAGGAATTTGCATGATTGTATGGGTTCTGCTACTGAAGTTATTTATAAATTTGCCACATCTGCAGAATGTGGCTAAAAAAGCTTGACTGGAAGGTCGGGGTGGGTTAACATTCATCTTTTGAAGTCTCAACTCTGTAGTCTTTTATTCCTGGTTTCTATGCAAAAAGGACATAGCATGCATACCTTCATTCTGTCTGCCAACATGTTTATTTCAAATGCTTTTGGCGTATGGAGCACTGTTCTAGAGATTGTGTGGGATACAAAGAAATACAACATATAATTCTTGTCCTCAAATAGTGTATAATATAGTTGTGAAAAGTGTGCAAGTAAAATTAAAAACTGATACAGGAGTTAGATAGTGATACTAAATGAAAATGCAAGACATAGCAGGGTTCTATTTTCATTCACCGAGTCTGTAAATATTAAGTGTCTCCTTTGTGTCAGGCACTGTTTCAGGCACTATTCCAGGCACTTGGGATGTAACAGAGAAAAGTGCCTGTGCTCCGTGCAGTCACAGCAATAATGATGCCATTTCTCCCAGGGCAGGCCCTTGCTGCCCGACTGGGCAAAGCATCCTGCTCTGTGCCCCTTAGCACCTCGTGGGCTCACCTGGTAGCATTTATTTAATGTCTGTCTTCTGCATTAGCTGTAAACTCTACGAGGGCCAGGACCCTGTCTCTTGCTTACCATTGAATCTCCAGGACCTTAGAGAGTGCTCAGTTCATAGCAGATACTTAATATTCAAGTGAATGAATAACTAGGTGGGTAAGTGCCAAATGAGCTCAGACACTGTGTATTGAATTATAACTCATATTTTGCAGCGTGAAAGAGCAAGTTAAAATCTGCTTAATCCATGATTGGGTTTGGATTTAAAAATAAGTGTCAACCATGGGGCTAGTCAGTAGAAGGTGAAAGGAAGATTGAGTCAAATGGGAAATTTGGGAGAAAATAAAGGGAAAAGTAAAAAGGTCTAACTCTTGGTTATTATGTGAAGATTTTAAAATTAAAAATGATGTTGAAATAAAATGTAATTGCCATGTGGAAAAGGATTCTCTAGGTGTTGGGTTTTTGGGTGGTGCTTTTTTTGCGATTTGCTCCCCATCCCAAATTCAGCATATGCATGTTTGGTTTTTAATGGCATAAAGACTAGGTATAATCTTTTTATTTCCCTTGTAACCAACTGAAATTGCAGAGTTACATGAAAGTAACAGCAAATTAATTTTTTATTAAAAATTATTTTTTAGAATTAAATTCAAATTGATATATTTTTTTTTTTTTTTTTTTTGCTCCAGGCTTTAACAGACTTCTGTGATTCGTATGGTTTAGTTTGCAATAAACCAACAGTTTGGGTTCTCCACTATCTTAACACATCTGGTGCCAGCTGTGAGAGTCGAATTATTGGTGTGTATGCCACAAAAACTGATGGAACAGATGCTATTGATAAGCAGCTGGGAGGTAGAATTCACAGTAAAAGCATTTTTAAAAGGTATGTCCATATTTCCATATTTAAAAGGGAAAAAGGAACAAAATTAAGTCTTGGCCTTTTCTGAATGGAATATGTGGTTGACTAGAAGAGGCCGTTAACACCTCTCAACAGGCAGAATGAGCCCTCAGAGCTGTCGGGATAGGCCTGCTTCATGAGGAGTTATAGTTAAGTCCATTTCACATATACGTAGGCTATGGGCCATCTCTGTGGTCTAGTACTGTGGTTCTCAACTGGGAGTGGACATCAGAATCCCCTGAGAGGCTTTATAAAAAAGAAAGAAAGAAAACAAAGCCAGGTGCCTGAGTGTCTTGCCCACAGTCTGCAGGCAGACACACAGGCTGAGGAATCAGCAGGCCCTCTGGGTAACCCAGGACTGGCTTGTGCCTTGGTGTCCTGTTCTGATGAAAGACTTTCTTGGTCCCTCCCAGCCTTAAAATTCTATGGCTAGAACATGTTAAATTCTTAAGGGTGATTCTCTTAATATTTTCCTTGTAATCTTAGTTACACTGGTCAATTCACTTAGCAAAAAAAAAAATTTTTTTTTAAAATTCTCTAGGATATTGGATTGGAACATTTATTAGTGATTAATGCATGATCACATGAGTTTGTTTTTTAGATGATTAATTATGTCATCATTTTCTGAATTCTTTACAGGCAGAGATGTTTCTACATAGGATATGTAACTGCTTGGCAAAGTGCTAGGAAAGTTTTAGTCAAAGTTGAGTCTTTTCTAACTTTTCTGGAGTTAGGTGGTTTTTTTAGGAAAGTTATTTTAAAGATTTGTTGATTTGTCTGCATGGTCTATATTGTGAAATTAATAAAAAGTTTACTACCATAAAGGAGATCAAATGTAGATTAGTATATTCATATAGTATATTATAGTCATATAGTATATAGTATTATATATGTGTCCTTAAAGGTCACAGAACAAACCTTTTTCTTAATGAGCAAACACTTATTGTCTATTAGCAGTATATATACATACACATACATGCCCACATACATTTATACCCAGTAGTATATTTTCATTACCTTTTGCAATATTTCTAGAGAGGCGGGAAATAATGTTCAGTACATTTGGAGCTATTATTCAGTAGCAGAACTGAAGAAAATGATGGATGCTTTTGATGCCTGGGAAGGAAAAGGTACAGTACAATTCTTTTATTTCATGGCAAAAGGTAGACTTATGCTTAGTAAGACAAAGTAAGCTTAAATGATCATTTCTTTTTTTGAGAAAGTATTTTGTGTGTGTGTATCGGTCCTGGTATTTGTCATGTCATGGTAACATTGAGATAATTTACTTATAAATCTTTAAACCTGATGCTAGATATTATTAATAGTTTATAATTCAGTAACCTAACATGCTTCTCTTAATTATGCTTGTTTAGTTCAATTAAACAAGAGTTTACTTAGCACCAACTGTGTACCTGGCACTGTCCTAGGAAGTGTACCTCTAAATTAAGCATAAAATGTATAATAAAAAAAAAAAGAGAGAGAGAGAGAGGAAATGAAAATCATGCTGGGTAAGATGTCTAAAGAGTCTTATAAAACAATTAAAGTAACCTTTAAAGGCACACTTGGAAATTTGACCATTTTTACCAAACTACTTATACGAGAATTGATAATAATAGTGCTGTGTAATATCCAGTGTGATATGTATTTAACATTTAGTATCTCAATCCTAAAACAACCTTTTATGCTATTTACCATTTTATTGATGAAGAAACTGAGTATCAGAGAGGCTATGCCATTTGCTTAAGGATCGTGGAAGATTGGCTGTCCTATGCCCAAGTTGGTTTTTCTGCTTAGTTAGTAAGCGTTTACTGAGTGTTAAGTGCAAGCACTATACTAAATCCAAAAAATGGGTCCAAAGATAAATAGCACACATCTCAGGCCTTAAATGATTTTAAAAGCTGAGAGAAACAATGATTGCCACTCATGTAAAATTGAATAAAAGGAATAAAAGAGGCTTTTCTCGACTACATCAGTTGTTCCCCCATTACCAACCCTTCTTCCTTTCCTCATGTTCGCACCCTCTCTTTTGTTTCTTTGTCCTTTCTTTTCATACCCCTCAAGCAGACAGGATAAAGTATAATAAAAGAAGTGCTATTCTCTTCAAACTTATTATTCTAGATTCAATTGACTTTGAGACACTTGGGTTTAAGTTGAGGAACAAACCTCATGGTGTTCTTCCTATGTCCTCTTTTGTGCCTCTGGACTGGCGGACTGGTGGGCTGCCCGGGAGGCTTCGGGAGGGCCTGGCCGGGCTTCCTGCTCTGCTGACTTAGGAAGCTGGAGCAGAGAGCTAGGATCCCTGACTTTTACAAAGTGAGCAACTGCTCTTAACTTTTTAGAAAGCATGTAATGGAGCATCACTGTTATTTAATAAAGTTCTGGAAGGCCTGTGGAAAGCCATAAGACAGGAAACAGAAGTAAGAGAATGACCTATTGGAAGGAAGGAGATAGTTACTATTATTTGTGGACAATTTGTCTTTTGAGAAAACTCAAAAGAATCAAATAAATGTATTTAAATGATGCGTTGAGTAGACTTAAATAGCTGGGTGCAACATATGTAAACATAGAGCAACTTACTTGTGGTAAATTAATTAGAAATTATAGGGGGAAATCTCATTCACTATAGCAATAAATAAAACAAAAAATAACTAGGACTGCTCTAAGAAATGCTTGAGTGTTTTATGAATAAAATTGCTAACATGTATTTATCCATCAATCCATTTGTTAAAAAAAGAAGACAGGAAGATTATGGTGAGACATATGATGGTCCTGAATGGGGAATCTGAATATTACAGAGATTTCATTTCTTCTTAGATCACATCGTAAGTTTAACACAATTCCTTTCAAAATATCGATAGAGCTCTTTGAGAATCTTGAAATGATTCTAAAATTCCTTTGAAAGAATAAACAAGTTAAATAGGCAAGAACATTTTAGGAAGTAGAGGTCATTGGAGGGATGAGTGTAACTCTTGACAGTAAAACATGCTATGCATAATAATAAAAACCATGTGTTTCTGGTATAAAAATAGATGCAGAGTTCAATACTAAACCCCAATAAAGTTATAAGAATAAAAATACTATAATAAGAAAGTCACATAGTTGATTGACTAAATATCAGTGAAAAAAGACATTATTTAATAAGTGACAGAAGTATGCTTGGGAAAAAAAAACCTTTAGCCTCACATCATTTATCAGAATAATCCCAGGTATATTTATGAATGAAAAATGAAACTATAATAAACTAAAAGGAAATTTAAGCAAATAATTGATTTCTTAGTAGGGAAAGAAATGATAAGCTTAAAATAAATAATCAAGCTAGATTAATAAATTTGATTATATAATTAAAGCATTGACTTAAACCAAAAATAAAATTAAAAGACCAATAAAAACTAGGATAAATAATGTTACATTAACTGGAAGAAGAATATCATTAATACAGAGAGAGTTTATTTTAATTGATTAGAAAATCAACTCCATACCCAATACAAATGAATGTGCAAGGTTCATAAGCATAAAATTCCCTGAAAGGGAGGTAAACATTTGGCAGGAGGTTCAAACTCATTATTTATCAATGAAATATATATTGAATGATAACTATTTTTTATATACCAGATTAGTAAAGATCTCATACATTCTTGGCAGGAGTAAAAATTAACATTACTTTATGAAAATAATCAGTACATATCAATTGCATCAAACTTGTTCATATTCATTTGACCTAGTAATTCTACTTCTAAGGACATAATCATACGCAGAAAAAGCTTATGAACAGAGATATTAAGTTAAGCATTATAATAGCTAAAGAAATAAAAACAATCTAAATTTCTTTTTAAATTATATTTTATTGATTATACTATTACATTTGTCACAAATTTTCTCCCTTTGTCCTCCTCCACCCAGCACCACTCACTCCCTCAGGCAGTCCCCACACCTTTGTTCCTGTCCATGGGCCATGCATATAATTTCTTTGGCTGCTCCATTTCCTATGCTGTACTTTACATCCCCATGGCTGTTCTGTAACTACCTGTTTGTACTTCTTAATCCCCTCACCTCTTCACCCATTCCCCCACACCCTCCTCCCATCTGGCAGCCATCAAAACACTCTCCATATCCATGATTCTGTCTTTGTTCTTGTTTTTTTAGTTTGTTTTTGAGATTCAATTTTTGGTAGATATGTATTTATTGCCATATCTGAAAATAATCAGTACATATCAATTGCATCAAACTTGTTCATATTCATTTGACTGTGATTATTTATTGCCATTTTATTGTTCATAGTTTTGATCTTCTTTTTCTTAAATAAGTCCATTTAACATTTTATATAGTAATGGTTTGGTGATGATGAACTCCTTTAGTTTTTTTCTTGTTTGGAAACCTCTTTATCTGCCCTTTGATTCTCAATGATACCTTTACTAGGTAAACCAGTCTTGACTGTAAGTCCTTGCTTTTCATGACTTTGAATACTTCTTGCTTCTTGCCTGAAAAGTTTCTTTTGAGAAATCAGCTGACAGTCTTATGGGAACTCCCCTGTAGGCAAATAACTGCTTTTCTCTTGCTGCTCTTAAGATTCTTCCTTTATCTTTAACCTTTGGCGTTTTAATTATATGTCTTGGAGTGGAGCTCTTTGCATCCATCTTATTTGGGACTCTGTGCTTCCTGGACTTGCATGTTTATTTCCTTCACCAAATTAGGGAAGTTTTTTTTCGATATTTTTTCAAATAGATTTCCAATTTTTTGCTCTTTCTCTTCTCCTTTTGGCACCCCTAGGGTGTTGAAACGCTTGAAGTATTCCAGAAGCTGCTTACACAGTCCCCATTTTTTGGATTCTTTTTTCTTCTTAGTGTTCTGATCGGTTGTTTTTTGCTTCCTTATGTCCCAAATCATTGATTTGATTCTCAGCTTTACCCACTCTACTGTTGTTTCTCTGTAAATTGCTCTTTATTTCAATTAGTGCATCCTTTGTTTTTGACTGGATCTTTTTTATGCTGCTGCAGTCCTCCCTAAGTTCCTTAAGCTCCTTATAACTAGTATTTTAAACTCTGCATCTGATAGATTGCTTATTTCCATTTTGTTTAGTTCTTTTTCTGGAGTTTTTATCTGTTCTTTAATTTGGACCATGTTTCTTCATCTTCTCAGTTTGGCAGCCTCCCTGTGTTTGTTTCTGTGTATTAGGTGGAGCTGCTTTGACTCCTTGTCTTTGTAGCGTGGCCTAATGTAGTAGGTGTCCTATAGGGTCTAGTGGCACAGTCTTTCCTGTCACCGAAATTGGGCACTTTAGGTGTACCTTTAGTGTGGGGTGTGTACAATCTCCTCTTGTAGTTGAGTCTTGATTGCTGTTGGCAGGCCAATGGGAGGGATTTACCCAGGCTAGTCAGCTGCAAGGATTGTCTATGACCACTTACCAACCAACCTCTGCCCTTTGTGGAGGATCAGCTGTGCAGGGGCAGGGTGGTGTTGCTCTGATGTGGTCTGTAGCTCTCCATTGGGTGCACAGGCTCTGGGGTTTCTGAAGTGGTGCAGGCCAAGGTCTGCCCCGACCTGTGCTCTTCCTGTGGCCACCTTGTATGAACTATAAAGCAATCTGTAGATGGCTGCTCCTTGTGCTGGGCTTGGAGGTTACCAGGTAAAACTGAACTGTAATCCAAAGCTGGTTGCTGTTGGTGGTGGACCTAGGGCACCTTAGTGAGAGGTACAGGGGATGGGGGCTCACTGAGGCTGGCTGTTCTTGTTTGAGAGGATTTAGGAAGTTGTGAAGTATGAACTAAGGCCAGCCATTCATATGGAAAAGCCACTGTTAACAGCTTGGGCAGGCCCATAAGTTGAGTGGGATAGAGTCTTGAGATCTTCAGGGTGGGGCAAACAGTGTTAGCTGGATTGTTGGAGTCTCAGATATGACATCTGCCTGCCGGCTCTGTAACTCTGTTGGGAGAGGGTTCAGAAAAGGGACTATAGCCTCTGCCCACCTTTCTGTCTAGGAGAAGGCTGTCCTCCACCTCTTGCCTTGATGCCAAACACTTCAGTTCCTGCCTGTATGCCACTGGTGCCTTTCAAGTGGTTACCCTGCTGCTAGAGCTCAGAGCAAGTGAGTCTGAGTAAGTCCATGTGTGGGTTCTTTAAGAGGAACTGCTTGAGACTCTAGAAGTTTCTTCCACTAACTCAATCCCTGCTGGTTTTTGCAGCAAGAAGTTTTAGGGACTTACCTTCCTGGCACTGGAATGCTGGGCTGGGGGGCCCAGTGTGGGACTTGGGCTCCTCGTTCCCAAGATATCCCTCCTGAATTTTTATCCACCACACATGGATGTGGGACCAGCCTGTTCTGTGTCTCCACCCTTCCTACCAGTCTGGATGGATGTGGTTTCTTTAATTCCGTAGTGGTCAGACTGCCATTCAGCTTGATTTCAGATGGTTCTTAGTGATGGCTGTTCTATATATTTTACTTGTAATTTTGATGTAGTTGTGTGAGGAGGTGAGCCATGTTTACCTATGACCATCTTGACTGGAAGTCTTCTAAATTTCTATAATAGAGGGTTAAATACATTTTGGCACATCCATAGGATAATATACCTATTTAAATTATTTTGAATAACTTTTTACATAAATCAGTGATTTTCAACTGGTATGCCACAATAATTTTTAAAACATGCAATACCTGACTATTTAGTCAGGGGCACTGACCTCTTTTTCCTTATATTGTCAAATAAAGAAATGATAACAGCCAACGCAACAACAGCCATCTGAATGAATCAAAATTGTACCTATTATTTTGTCAGATTGGCAAAAATATATTTTTTGGTGTGCTGTAGAATTTTAGTAATTTTGTGTGCCATGAGATGAAAAAGTTTGAAAATTGGTGATACAGATGCATGCTCATGAGAAAAACAGAATTGGTCAAAAGCAAGAAAGGAAATTATATGTCATTTAATTATGTGCATATCATATAATAGAAAAAAGATTAGAATGAAATATATCAAAATAACAAGTCATGATTCCTAATTTTAGGATTAGAAGTGAATTTGATTTTCTTATATATATATTTTAATATTTTCAAAGTTTTATACAGTGATTGTGAATTACTGTACTGGTAGGAAAAAAGTAAAAGTTTTAAAAACAAACAGTAGTATTTCCACACAATGGAATACTACTTAGCATAAAAAGAGATGATCGTTGATACATATAGCAACATGGATGAATCTTCAAAGCATCAGGCTGAAGAAGCCAGGCACAAAAGACTGTGATTCCATTTATATGACACTCTGGAAATGACAAAACCAGGGAATGGAGGGGAGGAACCTTTTGGGGGTGATAGAAGTGTTGATGGTGCTATGATTACATGACTATATACATTCATCCGAGGTCCTTGAACTGTGTGCCTTAAAAAGGGTGAATTTTTATTTTCTGTTAATTATCTCACAATAAACCTGACTTCAGAAAAACCTTAATGGATGAGATTTGGGAATGTTTTTGTAGCTTAAGTAGGTTTGGGAGTATTATAAAGCAGTTTCAGAAAGTTATTATCTTAAAATGAGGTTCAGAGAGTTCTTCAAGTATCAGACATATCTTTAATATATAACAATTTATATACTCAACTTGCTAAGTTGGTTATTATCACCAGACCTTTCATGATGAAAAAGAAGACACCAAGGCCCTTCACAGTTATTTTCTTTTTTAATGCTGAACAATTTTTATTCAACATTTTAAGCTTTTCTTTACCAATCTATATATAAATTTTATGTTTTTTTAAAAATTTGAGGTAAAATTCACATAACAGAATTAATTAAAGTGTACATTTCAGTGGCATATACCGTATTGACAATGTTGTGTAACCATCACCTCTGTCTAGTTCTAAAACATTTTCTTCACCTCAGAAGGGAACCCCTTACCCATTAAGGAGTTACTTCTCATTCGCCTCTGCCCTCAGCCCCTGGCAACCTCTAGTCTGCTCTCTGTCTCAGTGGGTTTGCCCATTCTGGATATTTCTTATAAGTGAAATCATATAATATGTGACCTTTGTGTCTGTCTTCTTTCACTTAGCATAATGTTTTTAAGGTTCATAAGAATATAATTTTATCTTTCAATCAGAAACATATCACCTTTAAAAACTGAAATGAATTTGACTGGAATTTTGGCTTAACACATGAACTCAGATTATTCTTGTTGGAAAAGGTGCTTTTAGAGTAGTGACATCTCATATTCATATGGTGTGATTATATTCATACAGAGTGATTCACAAAGTTTACCTGAGTTGATGGTCACACCAACCCAACAAGGTCGACAGGGCAAGTGTTAGAGACCACCCCCCATCCCCGATCCAGTCTTTATCCCGCTACCAATACTGACATATTATCAAGGTAACTGACATCTCTTGAGTGCTGAGTGTGTGCCAGGCCCAGTCCTAAGCAGTTTACATTTATTTACTCATTTAGTCATTACAACAATCCTGTGAGGTGTGTATTATAATTGTCAGCATTTTGCAGATGACAAAATTTAGGCACAGAAAAGTGAAATCATTTTCCTAAGGTCATGTGATTAGTGAGGGACAGAAGTGGGGTTCAGCCCCGGGCAGTCTAAGCTCTGGAGCCTCCCCCTGTTAACCATCACACCCAGCTGCCCAGGGCCCACATGAGACCCTCTGCTTGTCAGTGGTGGAGTCTGGGCTCGCACCCAGCTCTTCCTAGAGCTCATGACCCAGGTCATGAGCTGTGCCTCTACTGCCCAGGGTTTTTGTGGGACCACTTTCTATGTATATGCCCCTGCGTCAAACGGGAGGCAGGAATCTCAAACTCTCTGGCTTAGGTTCTACGAAACAACATTTCTGAACATTTTGCAGTGGATAAAGGCTCTCGTAATTATGTCTTTTTATCTTCCAGGTGTTAGCTACTGGCGGGTGCCTCATGAGCTGATAGAATGTTGGACTCTGGAAGAGCGGCCTTTACTTGGGAGCCTGCGTCACATGGCCCCAATTCGAAAGAGGTTGTCTGTGCTCTGTTGATGTTTTATTATTTATTTTTAGAGAGGGAAAAGGGAGGGGGAGAGAAATATCAGTGTGTGGTTGCCTCTTATGTGTCCCACACTGGGGACCTGGTTTGCAACCCAGGCCTGTGCCCTGACTGGGAATTGTACTGGCGACCCTTTGGTTCCCAGGCTGGTACTCAACCCACTGCCCCCCAACAGCCAGGGCCTGTTGATGTTTTTTGATTTTTGTTTTTTCAATCCATGACCTATATTTTTAACTGCCTTTGTTGGGGAAATGAATAATAGTTTTTGACCTTACTAAGCTTATTAATCACACAGCTTAATATTCTGCCTTACCACCAAAATATAAATCTCAATAAATTCAGAGTTACCAAAACTATGTAAAAAGTGCAAATAATTATCTAGAACTGGGTTGTAGCATGTTACTTTAGAGAGAATGTGAACACAGTGGGAATGCTGCGGTAGATAGTTTTCCCCACAAAAGTGAAATCCAGGCTTTATTAGCAATAGTCAAAAAATGTACTTATTATACTCAACATTTGAAATTTCTTATGACTTATTCTGAATTTCTCCTTTCGTTGCCACAAATAGCATTTTAATTTAATGGTATTTTCTTGTATTCTATAAAATTATTAGCATTAATTTCATTCCCCATGTATGTCTTTTACTGTGCTTTAAATACATTTAAAATCGTCTTTCTTTTTTATAGTCTGGGAATTATTCATGGCTTTCTGATGTTCTGATTTCTTGACCATCTGCTCCCAAACTTCATTCAATGCCCCTTTGACTTTCAGAATGCTCTCTTACTTGTGTCCTCCGGATCTTTTACAGAAATGCTGAGTTTATTCAGTTTTTAGTAGTTATTCAACTCTTGTTAAAACAGATATTTTTTCTTAAAGGACCTCATTTTGTTATCATTTCTTTTGCCCATTGAACCTATATTTAGCAAATATTATTTGGGTCTAAAGCAATGGTTCTCAGCTGGGGGTGATTTTGTCTCTCAGGGAATCCTTGGTAAGGTTTGGGAACACTTTTGGTTCTCACACTGTGGAGTGGGGAATGCTACTGGCATGTAGTAGGGAGAAGCCAGGGATACCGTTAAATGTCCTGGAATACACAGGGCAGCCCCCACAGCAAAGAATTGTACAACCTGAAATGGCAGTGGTGCCAAGATCGAAAAGCCTTGGTCTAGAGTCCAGCGGAAGATGTGGACAGAAAACAAAGCAGCCGGAGTGGTGTTTGGAGACTCTTCTCTGTGTTTATTGTCTTTCCTCTGGGATTTTATTAAGCATCGTTTTTGATTCATCAACAGGATAATGGTAATGATGACTTAAAAGTGTTAGTGTTCCTGAGGTCCCAAAGAACCGTCCAATTCACCAGATAAAATTTAGTTCTGTTCAACAGAGTTTTGGGTTGAATAGATGATGTAGTGGCCCCCCTTATCTGGGGGGGATGACTTTCAAGTCATCTAGCAGATGCCTGAAACTGCAGATAGCACCAAACCCTAGATATTCTCGTCTCGTTTCATTGCTTTTGAAGACTTGTTTTGGATAGTATCCTTTCTCCTTAAAACTTGTTTAACTCTGCTAGAAATGTGGTAGTAGCTTCTTCATCACAAGATGCAGCTTCTCCAGTAATTTTTATATTTTTCAGTGCACACCTATTCCTGAATCAGTGTAACCCTCCCTTACTTGCAGTGAATGGCCTGTTGTGACTTGTTTCAGGGCACCCCTGGCTGAAGTCTTTATGAAGGCTCAGTGCCTTTTGCCAGAATGTGTTGCCCTCAGTTGGAACCTGTTTTCTGTTCATATCTTGCACCCATCTTAACAAAGCATTTGACACGCACTGTGACCCTAACGTTTGTAGTTTGCGGTGTGACAGTAAAACTTTAGAAAAGTAGCACAACTTTCTTTTTCTTCTTCACAATTTCATGGGTAGAAGATTTGTTCTTACTGTAGATCTTAGCAACTTCAGTGTATGATATTGCTTTCTTTCCTTATTAAGTCAAGAACTTTCACTTTCTCACTTCAAGGAAGAACTTTACAGCTCTTCTTTGGCATATCCGAGTTGCCAGCATCCCTACTCTTGTGTTTTGGGGCCATTATTAAGTAAAATAGGGTTATTTGCACAGAACAGTCGTTCTGATAATCAAGACGGCTGAGCGTACACAGTGTGGAAATGCTGGACGCAGGGAGTGGGACCATGCAAGATTTCATCACGCTACTCAGACTGGCATACAATTTAAAACTGACAAAGTATTTATTTCTGGAATTTTCCATTTAGTACTTTTGGACGATGGTTGACTGTGGGTAGCTGAAACCATGGAAAAGTAGGAGCAAGGATAAGGAGGGATTACTGTATTTGCGTTCTTTCCTACCTAGGGCAATCTTTGGCGCCCATGCTGTGGTCCCATTTCCCGAAATCGGAGCTCACTGGGCTCTCTTTGCCTTTGGGAACGTGGGGATGCTGGGGGGAGGGAGGACTTGGAGGGTTGCTGTTACACTCTGAGTTCAGGAGGCGGCCTTCCTGAAGTGAAACTGGTGGCAGCAGTGGAAGGAACAGCAGGTTTTTGACAGTGGTTGACAGTTTTAAGGTCATTTAAAGCAGTGTTCCCCCTTTAGGCTTTTTTATAATGACAGGCAAACTCATTTGGAATCTTTGAAGACTTGTCCACTACTTCTCTAATTTGAAAAGTATCTAACCCTGCCATGGGTTTGACTGTTCTGGCAGTTCCCCAAACGTGTCCCCTGGAATGCTCATTTTATTGGGTGGCAAAGGCTTCATTACAGAATGATTGGGAAATACGGATCCAACTCAAGTCAAACAGGTGCCCTTTCTGTAGGGGTTCCCAGAATCTCTGATGCATTCACACAGATTTAGCACGCCAAGAGGAGAATAAAATATGCAGCAGCATTTCTCAAGTTTGTTTGACTGTGAAACCCTTTTTTTTCTGTCAGTAAATCTCTTGAAACTACTGTTCTGGGAAAAACAACTCAGGATATTTCTGGTTGTCCTCTGGATCACGTTAGGATTTTTGGGAACATGTGGTATAACTCTCATGTAACATCTCATTTCCCAATTTTAACGTGTTGCTATTATATGTGATTTTAAAAGTTTCTACTCAAGTTGAAGCAATCTTTTATAAACTTGCTAATTTACTTGTTGACCTTGGTGGGAGATGAGAAATGAGGTCTGTTGGCACATATAAACCCCTTGATTCTAATTCTTGACGAAAACCTCTCAGTTCACCTTAAAGGTGAGCTTTGGAGATGGTTCCATTAGCTACCGAACTCGTGACAGCTCAGTGTCGTGCTTCTGTGTTCGCAGGAGACTGGCCGCGTTCGCTGAGGAGGAAGAAGGCGTGAACTGCAAGATGGCTCCTAAGCCTGTCAGGTTTTTGGGCCCTTCCACCAGCACCCAAATTAAAGTCAAGAACTCGGCTGCAGTCAGGGTGCCCCCCAGCAGTGCCCTTCAGGCCTGGTCCCCGGCCATGGCAAACCAGGCTTCAGGTGCGGGGACAGCTCAGCGCTCTGCGCTGTCTAAAGCCCTGTCCCCAGCGGGCACGGAGGTACCTGGGCATTGCCCGGCTTCCCATGGGACCCGGAGTGCTGAAAATGGAGCCCCACACACACCTCCAGCTAAGGTTCTGCCCTCCGACAAGAAGGCCACCCCACACCGAGTGATAAAACTGAGGCGGATTCCCCTGTGTACCCCCGGGCCTTCCCTGCCCGCCTGCTCAGCCGCGAAGCCCGCGGGGACCGCAGCGCCGCCAGCCACCAAGGCGCCTGCCTTGGATGTGCGGACTGAAAACTTGCAGGGCCAGACCGATTGATGTCCTGTTTGCCTCCAGAGCTTCCAACCCAAGTGACATGCCTAAGTGACACTGTTTGTTGATGTAGTGGAGGTGAAAACTTAATATTTCTATTTAGGATAATTATGGGAAAAATAAATCGTGTGCTCTAAGAATGGACGAGGAAAGACTATAGGTGGTTGGGGCTATAGGTACTTCTCATTTTCCCAACTTTTAAATGATTATTTGTCTATAGACAGTTTGAATTTCAGGTTTTTGTTGTTTCGAATGGTTAATTAGTAGTAAGGCAACAAAACCGTGCAGCAAACATCACTAGAGAAGCTTACCTTACTGCTGAAATGAGTTTCGAGTTCAGGCACTTCTGTAATCTTACTCATTGCAGCCCAGGGGTAGGAGTGACTTTGGGCTTAGATCTTCCTGTGTGCTGAAATAGAGACGGTGATATTAATGCTTCCCTGAGCTACATCACAACCAAGAGATGTGACAGAAAACAGAGATCAAGGTGAACTCACTGCAAGTTACTCCCAGTCTCAAAAGGCAGCATGAAAAGTGAGAGGAAGGAGAAAAATGATAATTTGAGATCAACACTTTGACTTCCACTTAATTAAATTATTTTCTTTTCTAGATTGGCTTTTCTTTTTTCCATTAGATTTATTTATACATCACAAGAAGATTTCTTGGGATAAGGACTGTATAACATCTCTTTGGAATAAATTGTTAAAATAGCTTATTTTAATTTGCAAGTGTAGTTTTAAAAGTACTTTGGAAAAGAGTTACAAGTTTAATTTTTAACTAAAGTTTTGTTTTTCAGAAATGACCATTGAAAAGTCTCTGATTATATGATATGATTTTTATGCATAAAATATCCACATAACTTGAATTTCGTATTTTTAAACAGAATATTTTGATTAATCCTCTCCTTTTCACAACTGTTCAGTTGTGTGTGTTTACGCATACATGTTACATTTTACAATCAGATCACATATTGCTGCCTTCAGCGTGTTAAAAATAAGTTCATGAAGCAGGGTACTTTTTACTTAGTGCTTATCATTGTACTTGCATTGTTTTGAAAGAGTGAAGTAACTAATTCAAAACATTATTTTACAAAATAAAGTAAAACTTTTCCATAAAAAGTGCCATTTTCTATTACTGTATTTGTTCTTAAGCCTTGGAGCCCTGTAGTACTTTGAAAACTTGTCAGTTTATATAGATTATCTATGTCTGCTTCTAAAATTGCTTTCCTGGGTAGGTAACATGTGAAATATTTAAACCAATTTTGGGTAGCTATCCAAATACCAGCAGCCTTTTAAAGCAGGTGGTTTTTTTTGGCAAAAAAAAAAAAAAAAAAAAAAAAAACCCAAACATCCACATTTAACTAAAAAGTCATGAATGACATTCTTTGCAGAATATATAAAATACTCAGTTACTTTTGAAAAAATACTAGTATAGAGAATCCAGACTTTCTGAATATCATAGACCACAGTGAATTTTGAGAACTTCCAGTGAGGACATTATTATAAATATTGCTTGACCTAGGACATTTTGAACTGCTGATTTATATAAGAAAATATACTACTAGTAAACATGTTTATTTTATACATAATAACCATCTGGAAAGGAAACATGGTGAAGATTAATCATAGGTGATTCAGTCAACAGTGTTTATTTCTTTGCATCAGGTAGTTTAAGGCATAGCCTAGTTGGCACATTTAGCCTTTATAGGAAGAAGTTTTGGAATAGTTACTGGGCTGAGGTGCAGCTGAGCTAGGAAGCAACAAATGGTTCTATGTGAGTATCATGAGTCAATGTCATACTCAGAATGTTGGAGTACCTTGAACCTTACTTTCTTTGAGGTGGTTCCCTGGGGTTCAGGTTAATTTAACATGGAAACACATTTTTCTTAGTACCAGACACTGTAAACATGAGAGTTACTCATCATAACCCATTATTCTCTCTGGGAAAAATAAAAATTAAAGGAAAGCGTGCTGTTTATAAATAGTGATTCAGTGTTATTACTTTGGAGGGGTAAGTTTATGTAGTAGTTGAATCAAGGGACAAAGTAGAAATTCTTAATGATAAGTAGGATACTAGCTAATGTTCATACCAGAAAGGATAATGGGACTTTGGCCAAGATGGAGTCGTAGGTGGACACACTGCCTCCTCTCACAACCAAAATTAAGGACAACAAATATTTAGAAACAAGAAAACAATCAGAACTGATAGAAAATTGAACTGTACAGAAGTCCAACAACCATTCATCCAGACCAGTAAGAGGGGTGGAGTCGAGGCAGGAAAAAATGGAGGTGCGGACCCAGGAACTCAGGCAGCAGCGGCTGGCCATTCCCAGGCGTGCAGGCGACGGCTAGCAGACCCCAGGCACACAGGTGGCAGCTAGCAGACCCTGGGCACGGGGTGGCAATTGTGCAAACCCGGTGAGGCCACACAAGGCGGCTGGCTGACCGTGTGATCCCACATTTGCGCACAGATAATCCAGGTGAAGGGGAAGCGGCAGAAGGGACTAGAATCCAAGAGAGAGTGGAGCAAGAACCATTGTTCCCTCTTGGATCCCGCCCCCACTACAGAGTCACAACTCAGCGACTGGGCTGCCCCGCACTGGGGAACACCTAAGGCTCCACCCCTTACTACGTAACAGCCAGGACCAGACTGGGGGAAAAAAAAAAAAAGAAAAAAGAAAAACCCAAAACACCAAAAATGGCTCAAACCGGAGAACAAATCAAAGCCCTGGAGCCAATTCCTCTAAGCAATGAAGAGATAGCCAACCTATCAGATGCACAGTTCAAAGCACTGGTGGCACTGGTCATCAGGATGCTCACAGAATTGGTTGATTTTGCTCACAAATTAGATGAAAAAATGCAGGCTACAATATGTGAAATGAAGGAAGATGCATGGGGAACCAATAGAGATGGGAGGAAAACTGGGACTCAAATCAATGGAGTGGACCAGAAGGAAGAAAGAAACAACCAAACAGAAAACAAGGAAGAAACAAGAATTAAAAAAAAAAAATGAAGAGAGGCTTAGGAACCTCCAGGACATCTTTAAATGTCCCAACATCCGAAGTATAGGGGTCCCAGAAGGGGAAGAAGAAGAGCAACAAGTAGAAAACTTATTTGAATGAATAATAAAGGAGAACTTCCCCAATCTGGCAAAGGAAACAGACTTCCAGGAAGTCCAGGGAGCTCAGAGAGTCCCAAAGAAGTTGGACTCAAGGAGGAATACACCAAGGTACATCGTAATTATGTTAGCCAAGATTCAAATGAAGGAGAGAATTCTAGAAGCAGCAAGGGATAAGGGGACAGTCACCTACAAAGGAGTTTCCATCAGACTGTCAGCTGATTTCTCAAAAGAGACCTTCCAGGCAAGAACGGCTGGAAAGAAGTATTTGAAGCCTTGAAAGGCAAGGACCTACATCCAAAATTGCTCTATCCAGTGAAGCTGTCATTTAGAATGGAAAGGAAGATAAAGTGCTTCTCAGATAAAGTCAAGTTCAAGGAGTTCATCATCACCAAGCCCTTATTATATGAAGTGTTAAAGGGACTTAATCTAAGAAAAAGATGATAAAAAATATGACAGTGAAAGGACAGCAAACTCACGGTTATTAACAACCACACCTAAAACAAAAGCAAACAACTAGAACAGGAACAGAACCACAGAAATGGAGATCATGTGGAGGGTTAGCAACAGGGAAGTGGGAGGAGGAGAGGGGGAAAAGGTACAGAGAATAAGTAGCATAGACAGTGGGTAGAAAATAGACAGGGGGAGGGCAAGAATAGTGTGGGAAATGTAGAAGCTAAAGAACTTATGACACATGGACATGAACTAAAGGGGGGAATGTGGGTGGGAGGGGGTGTGCAGGGTGGAGGGAAATGATGGGGGATAAATGGGACGACTGTAGTAGCATAATCAATAAAAATATTTTAAAAAAGGATAATGGATTCCAGATAATCTCTCTGTTGAAAAACTGGTTTGTCCTGATTAAAACTGGTTATGTTATGGAGAGCCTAAGGCTAGCAATGGCACCTACTGAAGGGTTTGTTTTGTCGATATTTTTAAATATTTTTGTTTTGATACTGCCTTGTGTTATAGTTTATAAAGTATTTTCACATATTTTATTTCATTGTGTTCATTATGCTTTTTAATGTCAGACAACAACGCAATGAAGCTAGTCTTTCCCAAGTCCTTAAAGATCAAGAAAATGAGGTTCAGCAGTGTTAAGGCTGTACAGTAACAACAGTCTCCACCCCTCCACTCCAGCCCCCGCACACGTTTTAGCCCCGTGATCTGATTTCTACAGGATGACACAGCTTCACTGACCAAAGGATAAGCCAGAGGGAGGAAGTAGACGTGAAGTGTGAGCAGAAGGTGTTAAGTGTTGGCTGACAAGTCTCCTACAGAGGGACTTCGTTGGCTCTGTACCTGGTATACAGTAGGCCTTCAGTAAATTTCGGAACAGCGCACCTCACTATGCCCCCCTGCCCCCAATATTTTAGAAAATGTATCTGGAAGCAGTATTTGAGGGGTGTGAAAACTGATTTGTCACCATGCAGAGTTTATACTGTCACAACCAAGTGGGAGTTCCTCAGTTCTGCGATTATTGCTGATGACAACAATTACCGTTAGTCATGACCGAAGCAGCTACGTAGCTTGTCAACTTGTTTAAAGTCAGAGAGATGGACGATAAGATCCCAGAGCTGTCGCTGGGGAATGTTGTCTGACTTCTGAGAGAGGGACAAAGCAGTCTGACCTCTCTCTTCCTGTTTTAGTGCTCCTGCTAGAATTGCTAATGCAATTTCTTGTTCATTCACAGACTGAATCCTGTTGCTTCAGTACAAGTGCTAACATGGAAAAGAGTGGTTGATTCACTTTCCAGTCCGTGGTTAAATACATTGTAGTTGTTATCCAGCTCTACTGTGTTTTTTAACATACAAGTCATATTTGGCTTTACGTGAGAAGTTGTTCACAGAAAAAATTTCATTTAAATGGAGTTTTGAATATGCACAAATTGTTCTGTAAAGGGAAGAATACGAACATTCATATGAATATAAGGTTGCCTTATAAAGGGTTATTATATCTTCAGTCCCTTTGAATAGCTTTAATCTGCATTTGGTAGGATTTTGGTTAGATATTGAGTAGAAAGTATGAAGTTGATAAAATGAAGGGAAAGCACTCCTATAACAAATGAAGAGTATTTTCCAATGATTTACGTGTTAAATCATTGTTAACTTATTCCTAAATTAAGTAGGAATGTTCTAATTATGGAAAATGTTGTCATTTTCCCATATGCTGAAACTTACCCTTGAAAACTGTCAACAAGTTGCTGATTCTCTAGTCGGTGAAGAGTGGATGAGTGATTCTTTGCTGAGGGCAGCGGTTGGTTTGCAGGATTTCATTCACGTAGGACAGCCAGAAAAGGAAACTGCAGGAAGAGCTAACAGAAAACAAATTGGTTTCCAGCTGTTTTCGGAATTTCATATTCACGGAATTTGGTTGGCGGTGCAGCCTCAGAGGGGACATTTTCACTGTCATCCTGTCAGCCTCATGAGACACGCGTGGTTTACAGTGTCGTGGAAAGCTAATTTCTCTTTGTGCACACGTGTTGCCTCAGGCAGCGCGTACGCGTTTTATGTTTGTTAGCTCAATGGTTTCTGATGCAGGCTGTGGCTAAGACAAATAGAATTTCATGGTGACCCTTCAACCAGTATTTTTGCCCTGCTTGTTTATTTAACAAATTTTTGTCTTACAGTGTTGCTTCTCAAACTTTTGTTTCCTTCGTTCACCCTACAGCTCTCATTACCTCGGTAAAATTTTGCTCCACTACGAGAATGAATTGGGGGGCCTGAAGCTTTGAAGAGAAACTCGTTTTTAACCCGAGAGCGCATTCTGGAAAGCAAAGGTAGTATACTTTTGGACGTTTTCTTCAATAGCCATTCTTGTAGGGACGTACCCTTCAATTTCTCAGTTTGGAAGAGGTGGGAACTCAGCTTCTGCGTGGACGGCACGAACAGCCAGAGGGCGTCAGACGCTGCACGCTGGCTGTGGGCGGGGCAGTCTGGATCAGGTAACCCGGGCCCGACCAATCAAGACCCAGTGTAGCTGGAGGAACAGAGCAGCCGGTGCTTGTCCATCCACTCTGTCTCTGTTCCCTTTCTCCACTTCCCCTGTTCCCCCCAGATCAGTGTTACTAGCAGTGCCACTAAAGCCACTCGGGACTGGGTAATCCTTTATTTTGGGCGACTGTGCTGTGCACCGTAGGGTGTTGAGCAGCGTCCCTGGCCAGTACTCCCTACCTCAATCGTGACAATCAAAATGACTCCAGAATTTTCCAGGTGTCACCTGGAGGTGAGGGATGGGGGTAAAATCAATTACCCCCAGTCGAGATGGGTAATTTGACCTGAGCAAAATAACTGCCTGTCCTCACTGGGGGCTGTGGGTGAGTAAGGGCACATTGGAGCCCTCAGTCACAGAAAGGACTGGAGCCGTGGGAACTGAGGGGGTGGATGATCCCACAGGAAGGCTGTCTCAGGGCTGCCAATTAAACCATCTATCCTATTGGCTTCCACTTACATTTCTGGTTTCGGTGTAATATTGGGAAGATTTTTGTTTGCTCTTCTGACTAATAAAAACTAAGATGTAGTCATCTAAGCCCTTTACATATTAGCTTACTTAATGCACCAACTCTGTTATGTAGGTGTATTATTATCCTCATTCACTGAAGCACAAAGGGGCTTGGGAAGCTGCCTAGTAACTAATGGAGGAGGATGAGGCAAAAAGCCTGGGTTCGTATGCATGCGACCTCCTTGAGTACAGGCCCTTTGGCAGCGTATTAGACCTTCTCTTACAGGGCCTCACTCCATCCCCGGAAGAGTAAGATAGGACTTAGCTTCTTCTGTATGCTGCATAGTTATTATTTACTTAACAAATGTTCTTATGGTGCTTTCTAAACAATATGCCAGTTATCAACTCTGCTTCACGGTTCCAAATCCCCTCTTTGCTGTCTGCTTGTGATCCTGGAGCTGGACCCTACAGGCACTTCTCTGTAGTCAGCTGGCTTTGTCATCAGAGGGACCCTGCCGGGGGAAAGGGGGTTCTTTCTGGGCTAGTCTGTGTCTCTGTGTTCTGGCTCCTGCAGCACTTGGTTAGGTGTGGGGCCCCCAACGGCCCTCACCCTAGCGAGTTTTATGGCAGATTCCAGTCCCCCGGGGTTCCCCTGCCGCAACCCAGATAATTCAACAGCACCCCTGAGCAGTTGCCTGGGTGCTGTATTGGGTACAGCGGCCCAATACCGAGTCCTTCAGTGGCATTCCTGCAGCTGGGCCCTGGAGTGGGCCAGCTCCTCAGGGAGAAGCTCGCTTGTTCTCCAGCATCTCGGGGGTGGCTTCTGCTATCAGCACCTCAGCCAGTCTCTTGTCCTCTAATGGAACACAGCCGCAGCTTCCCCCACAAAGTCAGAATCTCATCCTTGAGGGCATATATATATATATAAAAGCTTCCCCATTCAAATTACTCCATGGTTGGTTGCTGACTCCTGATTGGAACCTGATCCATACAAAATGCCAGGTATTATTTCAAGTGCTTTGCAAATATTAACTTATTTAATCCTTACAACAACCCCTCAAGGGAGGTATGGTTACTAGCCCTGTCACCTATGGAGAATCTAAGATAATGAGATGTTTAGAAATGTGCCCAAGTTTAGACACCAGCCAGTAAGAGGCAGGTGGAGCCTGACTGTGAATCCAGACAGTCTGCTGTGAGTGTTGGAAGTTTAGCTGCCCTGCTCTCTCCTCTTCTTCTCTGGATTATTTTGCACAGATCATTTAGACTCCAGAATTTTCCAGGGGCGTTGGAGTTGATCAGCCTTCCATAGCTGCTCTCTCTTTCCTGTATTTACTGGGTACCTACTGTGTGTCAGGCATTGTCAAAGGGGCCAGCTTGCTACATAAGGATGGCAATTTATAGAAAGTGTGTTCTCTCAAAGACTAGGAATAGGAAAATATAATTCCACTTTAAGTACCTAAAGTTAAAATAGGGTAGTTTTCTGTGTTTGACAAGAAGACTTATTATGCTTACTTTCTGTAGGAATTCTTATTTGCAGTCTTTTTTTTTTTGCCAGAAATCTACATACTTTCTCAGACAAATAAACACATTTGCTTTAGAATTTACTTAATCTAAAATCTGTAAAATCTGTGTTTGACAGTTTCTCCTGTGAAACTTGAATTTAGTGACGGCACCAAAAGCTCTCTTGAGCTGCGGGAAGAAGCAGAGTTCACAAACAAGGGGGCCTCCGAGAATCAATCACCAAAAGTCGTTTGTAAGCACCTGGTGTGAGGAGAGCAGCCCGGTGCGTTTTCTCAGACCGAAGGACCGGACCGTGCGGAGTGCAGAGTGTCGTGCCCCTGGGGCTGCTGCAGTGAGATTAAACTCTGTTTCGCCTGATCTGCCTCCAAGATTTGGGGACCTGGTTCTTGGAAACTAATAAGAGAAAACTTCCTTAGAATTTAAAACCTTGCTGTCAAAGGCAAAAGCGCCAAAACGAAACTAAAGTAAAATAAAAATGTTCGTAATAGCTCACAATGCATAGAATTAAAATTGTGCCTCAAATTGTGAGTTAACAAGAGAATCCCTGGGATTTAGCACCTCTTCATATTTTCCTCTCATAAGATTAGAGCTGTTCGGATAGCTCAGTACTTTCAGGAAAATGCTGGAGCAATGTATTAGCCAATCGAATTGTTATTAATTATTGTCTCTGGCTATTTTATAATTTCCTTAGGAAATTTGTGAGCGAGTGACTGGCTCTTTTCCTTTTGCTTCATTTTTGTTACCTGGGAGCAATCTGGAATCCTAGCCCACCTGTGCCTGGATTTTAGGTATGGCCTCTGAAGCAAGCGTGGTAGAAGGTGCCATTACATATTTCACCGATGCTGTCACCAGAACCTCTGCGGGGAGGGAGATTACAGTCTACAGTCTCACCGTGTCTAGACACAAGAGGGCGCTCTAAACAGGAGTACTATAAGAAGGCAGGGAGGGATGCAGGGGAGGAGGAAGCTCAGTTAAAAGGTGGTGTTGAATTCAGGCATTTCTCCCTGTCCAGTTGCTATCTCTTTTCCCTCCCCCCCTTCTCCTCAGTTGCCTGGGGAAAAGAACTACCCAGACCCTGGATTCCCTCTTCTCCTGGTTAAATCAAGATTGAGGCTCAAACCCAAGCTTTCAGAGTGTGGAGAGCAGGACCAGTGAAATGGTGTTGGTCTGGTCAAGATAGGATCAAGTATATAAAACCCAATGGCGTTGCTCTTGTTAACCAAGATGGTTGCCACTTTGGTTCAAGAAGGAAACTACCTAAGTCATGCCAGGGCCCTGCCAGATGCCTGGCCAGGGGGTACACACAGGATATCGGCAGAGGGCACATCCGAGACAGCACTGGGAGCTCGTGGCCCCGAGCCATGGAGTTTCCCAGCTCAATCAAGCACCAAGGACCTGGGTATAATTGAGGTGGACTTCAGAGTCACCAGCGAGACAGGAGACACTGCTCCACACTGCTCTGGGCTGCCGCTGCTGGAGGCTGTGCCTGACTGAGCTCCGGGACTTCCACACTGCCTGCGGCACCGCACCAATTGGACCAAGACACCTGCTTGTCCTACCCTTGATCTGGCTTTGGCCTTGGAACCAATCAGTAGAGATCTTCCTTGTGAGCAGATGATGGCTCACCGCCCACTGCGGGCTGTCTCCCGGACCTGGGACTGAGATTCTGGAACTCTGTGTCATTGAATTAACTGCGTGTGATAATGCACAGGATAGGATGTTAAGTAATGCTGATGTTCTGTCTCCTGTGAACCTGCATTTAACAGAAGCTGAGTTTGTTTGAGCAGCCGCTCTTGTGGCTCTTGTCTTGCTCCTCGACGCTGCCGGGTGCAGACTCAGCGGGGCAACCTCCTTCCCCTGAACCAGAGGTGCGCCCTGATTTAAGGGAAAGACCATGATGTGACCCTCCTCGAGAGGGATGGCCTACAGGGGTCATATTGAGAGTCCTTGTAACACAGAATTCCAAAATCTCTTTCTTTGGCAAAAGTATGCAGGTCACTTTTGGTCTGACAACTTTTCTTATTAACCTCATTTGATGTAGCTTCCCAAAGAAGGTTTAATTAGAATCTCTTTTTCTGATGTCAGCAGAATTGAACTGCTCATGAACTAAGCCTTAAATGGGACGTAGCGGGCTTTGGGTTTCCTCCCCCAAACTCTTGTAGGGCCTTCATTGAGGCTGAGTTTTGTACTGATTTGTGTTTAACTTTGTGAGCCTTGCTGCACTCAGCTGCCCCCAGGAGAGTCTCACCAGCACAGAGCTGGAGTATGTAGAGATTTTCAAATGAAATGTAAACGTGGAATGTAATTGGGAACCCAACCGGGAGGTTTAAATTTCACAAATGGAGTCTTGATACAACCTAGGTGAGATCTGAAGTTATTCCATCTTCATGGGAATTAAAATATTTTAATCTCTACTAGGGAAATGTTCAAGAAAGAAGAATCTACTCTGGCTATTGTGAATTAAGTAGAAAGATTAGAGTGCTCAGAGCCTGTGGGTTTTTTAAAGGAGTTTAAAACATTGTAAAAGAATGGCTGAATTTGACCCAGATGTCTAGGGTCACAGCAATGGTTCCACTAGAACAGATAAATAACTTAGTAATAGAATATTTTAATTGCCCTGACATTGGCACCAAAAAACTGAAATTACCATTTCAAATTGCGAACTAGTAAATGCTCACTTGCCCAGGGTCTGCAAGAAAGGCAAACTCTAGGAGAAAACATAATCCGGTCTAAACATTTTTTAGCATCCCTTTTTGTTTCTTTTCAGTGAACCGGGAGCATTTGCTACGTGTTTAGGAATGTGTTTGAGCTTTCCTAATCCCTAGAGCACCTTCGGCGAGTGAGTCAAGGCTGAGGGTGGCTGGGGCCCACGCTGCCCAAGGCAGGTGCACTCCTGACC
Organism: Glossophaga mutica; assembly: GCA_039655065.1. Lineage (NCBI taxonomy): Eukaryota > Metazoa > Chordata > Mammalia > Chiroptera > Phyllostomidae > Glossophaga > Glossophaga mutica. Next base: position 29,465,112 of record CM077306.1, read on the forward strand.
CGAAAACCATTATGTTCTGGTTGCAGGAGTTATTTGACTCATCTTTAAAGCTCTCACATATAAACTGACATTTTTCATTCTTGCTACACAAAATTTGTGCAAAGTTCTTCTGTCTTGTGAAATTTAAATTCAGGGCCTCAGATGGAGTAAACGGGGAAGGCAGTGCTGAACATTTATCTTTCTTATTTGAACGAACAACTCTTCCTTCCTTCCTGGAATGTGGCTTAAAATTTAAAATTCCTATTAAATCTCTGGGTACACCCAGAGACCTCAGAAAGCCTTCTATGGAGAGAGCAAACATCCTCCTACACTTGGCAAAAGAAGAAACGGATGCTTGTGTGGTGCGCAGGCTCAGCTGATCAGTGGAAGAGAACTACTGAACCTCAGTTGCCAGAAAACATGTTATGTTGAGCTGAAAAACAAGCACTTGCACTTGAAAGAGACCAACAAATCTGTAGGGCACACGGAAGTTTGATGGGAAGCAGTGTCCACACTGAGCTGCCCTGCAGTCAAAGATAGGGACTGGGGGCTCCGTAGGGCTTGAGTCCCCCAGTGTCCATTCTCCCTTCCTGAGGTTGCAGTAGCCCTTCTCACACAGCCCCACGTGCTTCTGGAGAGCTGGCCACACCCCAGCTCTGGAGACCAGTGCGGGGATGGTGGTGGTGGAGGGACCAATTAGCCTATGCTAATTAGTACATCTCATTTGCTGCTCGTCCCTACTTTGATGATTGGATGAGGGACAAGTCTATCAGCCATGCAGACCAATGATATGCAAGACCTTTGTGGGACTTCTGTGAAAGACACTTGCCTCATGAGGATGGTACCTAGAAAGGCTCTCTTCTTCTGGACAGTGTGGTTTGGGGGATGAATTTGAATCTTAGTAGTGAGGTGGCCATTTGCTACCATTCTGAATACAATGTCAGCCCAAGAAGGAAGAGGGAAGTGAGATAATCAAGAGAGAGCCCTGATCGCATTGGACCCCAGATATACTTTGATACTGGACTTTTCAGTCACTGAACCAATAAATTTTTAGTGTTTTAAGCTAGGTTGAGCTGAGGTTTATGTTACTTGCAGCCAAGGTTCCAAATTGCCACATGGTATCTAGGACAACTGGGGTGCATGTCCATCTATACTGAGCAACGTACTGGCAGGGGCCACTGGGTGGCGTTACTTTTTCCGAAGGAATACTCATCCCACCGGCAACAGCACTGCACAGAGCTCCGCACCACCACCTCTGGTCTCTCAAGCTGTCTTGAAAGCACTACACATACATTTAATAAGAAAGTGGGCATCAATAAAAGAAACAAGCCAGGTGTCAAATGCAGCATATTTTAATTTGTTTCAAATAAAGCAATATATGTATATATATATATATATCAGAAAAACACCAGATGTTAAATTCTACAAAAGCGCATGTGTCTTCAGCAGATCATGTTTGTCTGGTCAATAAGAAGTTTTGTCAACATTAACTCTCTAAGGACGATCAATGGACTGACATCACTGCTACGACGTAGGGTGCTACTGAGCCTCGGACCTTTAGCCACATGTTGATTTTCCTAACAAATGAGTAAATACTGCCTGGCTAAACTGCTGCAATGTCTTGATGAGAAAAAGCATCAACAGATCAAGCAAAGCCGTGAAAGTTATGAAGCAAGCTAGAGCTGATTATTAGAATTAGTAAAAATGATTAAGAGAGGACGACTCAACCGTATAGGGTTTGTCTATTCTGATTGCCTCTCTTTTGGCAGCGAATTGGGTCAGCACCTCGGGCAGGGAACCAAAATTGAGTGAAAAATGCTTTTTTTGTCTCCTCGCTCAGGCCACCAACGTCACGGCTGGGACTGAGAGAACCGCAGCATCTGTGGAAACTTCTATTCTCGTGGGACAGAGATTGCACTGTGAAACCCTGGAGACGCTGCCCCGGAAAGGCCTCGCCTCCGAGTTGTCTGCGGCGTGCTGCCTTCGCCGGGGCTTTTCCGAGTGGACCGCAGCCTCGGAGGTCTTTGTTCCCAAAGGGGCCTCTTGATTTTTGGCGCCGCCTTTGTTTTTGGGACGGAAGCCGTTGTGTGGCTGTCTTCTGTGTTCATGGCGGTTGTTGCCCTTGGCCATGGGATCGGCGTCATTACCGCTGCCCTGTGGCTTGGCAGACCCATTTAGCCTGTTATGATACTGAGGATTAAATCTTCGTCTTTGGCTAGAAGACCCATTCTACAGAAAAAAAAAAAAAAGAGAGAGAGAGAGAGAGAAACACACACACAGGTGTTAGATGCCAACAGCTGTACCACTGATGGTACCCGTAGACACCAGGGAAACTAAGTCTCTGAGCCACAGGTTAGCATTTTTTATACCCCCAGAAGAATATGACAATGTGCAAAAGAGGCCGAGCTGACAAAATCCTCGAGCTTAAAAGAATAGTGGGCTGTCTTGTAAATGAAACTTTGAGGAAATTACTGATATTGAAAGAGAGGTTACTGAAGTATAAGCAGACAAGTCAAGAACCAGGTCAAAGAAAGTAAACTTAAAATATAACAGAATGAAATGTAACACAGAAAGGTGCTGGGCCATGATTCTCTATGATGAAAACTTTGGGGACATTCTGTATAGACTATATATACAAATTCTCATTACATGTAGGAAAAAATGTAAAATTCTGTTTGTAATTTTCCTTCTCTAAGACAGCTTCTTTCCTATGTTATTTCAAAATAAATATCACAGTTCAGAAATATTATCTTGGGTAAACACAGGGGTGAGGTGGACCCGACAGATCCTGGTGGGAGGTGGAGGTAATGCATATTTTCACAGAGGTAATCAGTTCTTTTTCTAAACCTTGTGGCTCTCAGCCAATGAATTTTGAAGCACCAAGTGAAAAATCGGCCACCTTCAACAAAGCGGCAACCGAGAACATGCAGGGGTGGGTAGGAAGAAAGCAATGGGTTGGCGTGCCTGTGGCTGTTGAAGGGAAAAATGTTTGAATTCCTTGAGGTCAATAATAGTCAACATGTGTTGAGCACTCACAGTGTACCAGGTCCCATCTCATCTATCATCACCATCACTGTTTAATACAGTTGCCATTATTTGTTTCATTTTATAGAAGAGGAAGATAAATTTAAGGGACTTGGCCCAGGTCTTCTGATAGAAAATGGTGAGGCCCTTCCCGCTTCATATATTGTCTCCTGGCAAAAGTCACAGGTAGGTCATTACATGAACACAGACCTTTATTGAAAATCAAACTTCTATTATTAAAACGTGTAATTTTGCGAGTGACAAATACATACTAAGTTCTTCATTTGCACACTGTGACTGGACAGGACAGGTTTAGGGCGGAACCCCCCAACAGTTCTGGGCTCAGGGCGAGAGTGCGGAGGCGAGCCCACACGCCGCCCGCCTGCACACCTGCCTTCCCACCTCTGGCGCCGTCATGTGCGGTGAGGGTCCCTTGCACACACAGATGGGGCGCTCCAGCCTGCACACCCAGGCTTCGTCCCCACCCACACAAACAATCACCCTTTGGACTCAGGGGTGTGCAGACTGGTAGGGTGGTCTGCTCGCAAGAGGACGTATCCAGGGAAGTGGTCCAACACCGGGCAGGCTTGGGGCCACTTGGAATAGAATTCTAGGATCTCAAGTACTTGGAGCACCTTTCAGAAGGGGGAGGACAGGCTTGGTTGTCACGTCCCCTTGGTCTTGCTCTGGAGAAAGGGCCATGGCTGTGGGAAGACCAGGAGGGGTCACTGTGAAGCACGGGGCCCTTCTCCCCCAGGTGTACAGCATTCCCACTTAGATGTTTCAACCTGAGCGCGCCCTGGCCTGCAATGTTTTGCTGAAAAATGGCTCCACAGCGAGCTGAAAAGAATCTACGTAGATAGCAGGTAGCTGCTGTGTAGGTAGCTATACATAGCAATTTAATCTGGCCTCTTTTGTTTTTAAAGAAGTTGTGAAAGGGAAACTTGGACTAGATTTTAGACTTTTAATAATGAGCAAAGAACAAAAGCTGTGAAGATGTATTTAGATTACAAGAAAAACAGATCTGATGATGCTCTTAAAGCTACGCATGTACGAAGTGCCCCTTGCTAAAGCACGGTTTTAAAGTTCATGAAGACATCCAGGGCCTGAGAAATGCCTGTCAGCGTCATTAATGAGGCTTCTGAGAGTCCAAGGCCACGAAATGCAACATTTGTTAAAAAACCAGCATTTGGGAAAGCTGAAATGTCTTTATAACATGCCTGGCTTCTGTAGCACCGAATCCCATTTCCTGTTCACTCTCTAATGAAAAGGGGCAAATTACTTCTCAAGGACAGATTAGAGACACAGAAGACTGCCCTTTGGACACTTGTATTTTTAGAGGACATACTAGATAAGAATTAATAACGTCACTTTGAAATGTGTTCTCTTTACTGAAAGCCCAAGAGAAGAGAAAGAAGTGTGAACTAACTTTGGCCTCCTACTGATAAACTAAACATAAGACGGAATTAAGGAATGTTACAAAATAAATGTTGGGTTTCTTCTCACTCAGTGGCGGAAGCCAGGTTCCGAATCCTGTTCCCACGTCTGTGTGAGTCCCTTCCACACGTGGGCCAGATGCCGGGACCTGAAGCGGCGGCATGCAAAAAGCTGTCTCGTTCAGGTGGACTCTTCGCTAATGCTGCGGGGGGAGCGGGGGTGCAAAGGCCAGTCCCTTCATGGGGCAAGGCCCCTGTGAAATGTGGACCCGAGGAGGCCTGTGCGGCCAGGCAGTGCTGCTGGGGGGTGGGAGGGTCTGGGTGGGACCCCAGCAAGCTCTGTGTCTATCAGCAGCTGTTTTCTTCCTCTGCAAATAAGTGGTTTCTTCCTGGCCCCAAGGACCAGGGTCTGCAGGACCCCTGGAGGCAATACAAGGAGCCTCCCCAGGGCACTTACCTGCTTGTTAGGCGGCAGGGGCTGGTGAGAGAGGTCCACGGTGCTGGGAAGGTTGCTCGTCATTTTGGGGTTCACTGCTTTACCCTCGGAGGGCTTGTTGTGATTGGACGATTTTCGGGTAAAGTTGCTCTGTTTTCCAGAGGCTGCAGCGTGAGCAGTCAGCAGCGGCAGCAGGGAGCTGCAGGGAGTTCTTGAGGAATAGTTGTTCTTTGGATGTGTGACTGCAACGAGAAGGCACGAGGCATTACGGGCCGAGCCACAGGCTCAGCTGCCTCCCCAGCCCATTAGGAGATGGAGAAATTGGCAGGAGCTTCATAGAACCATTAAGAAAAGTTTTTATTTTTAAAGATGTCATTCGAAAGGGCACCTTGGTGCCTGGAGAGCACCGTATTTCTTCTGTGAGATTCACTGAACTGCGATTACAGCATAATCGTCCAAGTTGGGAGACATTTGAAGGAAATAAGACTTATCTTAGCAAGTTTAAGATCCTGCCTTAGGTCGAGAACCACCAAGGGAAGATGGACAATGAAGTCCTGAAGTGCCCAGTCGGCCCTGTCCAGAGATGTGGTTCCCCACTGTCAAAACTGCTCTTGCTCTCCTTGGCAGATCCCTGGACCAGCTGGTACTCAGGGTTGTAGGAAGACCGAGAAGCACATGGACCCGTGGCCCATCACAGCCATGATGCTCTGAGAACACGGGACTGGGGTGATGATGGGTGTCAGGAATTTTGTCACCTGGGTTGTACATATCTCCTGACTGAAAGATGCCCTAAAGCATCTTTTATGTTCCAACAGAGCTACATCACCTGGCCTTTTTATCAACCCCATTTTCTTCAGCCCCACTGCAATCTGTACCAATTCCAACACTTAAGTCAATGCAGGCTAATCAGACAAGTCCCTGCAGGGCTCAGGCACATCTGGTCAATGTTCATTATCCCCATCCATGCTGGTTTCGGAAGGGTGGTTTCGGATGGGATGATTTCTATGCGATTACGCTGAATGGAGGCCAGAGGGAATCAATCCAAGGGTAAAGTCATGATTCCCTCTCACAGGTCACCAGGGTTTGACTGCCAGGCTGGAAAGCAAGACCTTTGAATCTTAACATCGTCACCAATTTTTAGAAGCAATTTTCTCCGCTACCTGTGTTGGATCAGACTTGATCCCAGGGTTGGGTCTGCCAGAGGATGACACGTGACTAGTGGGGATCAGAGAACACGAGAAATGGGAAGGACAGGGACGGACCTCTAGTCTGTTCGTTTTGTCAGTGAAGTGCGATGGCACACTGGGGGCTGTGCAGACATCCCGGGGGATTTCAGCGGTGCTTGTGCTCACTACACTCAGTTTCATGGGGCCTTAACTTCCTAGAGCTCAGAGACCACTGCTGCTGCTGGTCCAGTAGTCGTGGGTACTCAACAAAGCTGAGAAGGAGGGGGCTTTTGGGGATCTGTGCCCTCCAGCACGGGAAGCTGTCTTTCACGCGGACACCTGGAATTTGGAAGGGATGGCCCCTCCCCCCAGATGTCCCTGGGTGAAGCTGCGCCTCCCTCCCTAGCCCTCGGAGCGGGGGGGGGGGGGGGGGGGGGGGGGAGGCTCACTCGGCATCAAGGCCTCCCTTATCATCAGGCTGCAGTAAAAACTAGGATGGATGGTTAAATTTCCAACCGTGAACCAGACTGTTTGCAAAGGCTGAGGAGGGGGGAATGGCAAACACATAGGTTCTTTCATAAGGGAGGAAGCATATAGAAAAAGAAAGATAATCATTAAAATCAGGTAATTGCTGGAGACATGGGAACAAGGGTGCAGTGGTTATTTTAATGTAAAAGCTGGAAGCAATCCACAGGTCCACAACCAGGGGAGTCGTTGTGTTAATTTTATTTAAATAAATTATGGGTTAATTTTATTGGCATGGAAAATTGTCAACCATGTATTATGAAATGATAAAAGCAAACTCTATTACTATATATGTATGCAGTATGGCAGAGCAAATTATAATATGTACTATAATGTATGCGATATATTGATATAATTTACACAGTAGACTGAATGTGCATAACAAGTACGAAGGATCCACCAAAGTCATATCTTACTCTACTGTCGTTCTGAAACTTTTATTTTTATTACTATTTAAAAAAATCCTCATCTGAGGATACTATCTATTGATCTTAGAAAGAGGATGCAGGCGGGGCAGGAGGAGGGAGAGGGAGAGGGGGAGAGAGACAGAGAGAAACACTGATGTGAGAGAGAAGCAAGGATTGGTTGCCTCCCGTTTGTGCCCCAACTGGGGACTGAACCCGCGACCTTTTGGTGTACGGCATGACGCCCCAACCAACCGAGCTACTTGGCCAGTTCTAAAAGTTCTGTAACTTTTGGATCAGGCTTATATTTATTACACTCAGAAAAAAAAAGCAATTTCTACTTGGGCCCCTCCCCCCAAAAAGTGCCACCAAATCTTTTCAGCTGACTGTGAAGCTGTGGATATTCAATGTCCCTCACTAGTCCTTTCCTCCTTGTGGCTGTCCTTAAAGCCACTTTAGTATTCACTTCCGCCTCCCCTGGTGAGTGGGCTAGAGCAGAGGGATAAGCATCAGCCAGTTTTTTCGCACATTAGCTGCTCTAATTAAGGCTTAATAGTGAACAAGACTAAAGCTAATGGCTGAAGTGAAGTCTTTCGTTACCTGCAGACTTCACTCAGCACGAACCGAGGGAGAGGCTGGGGCACTGCTGAGCGGCACCCACACGGCAGCTGCGCCCTGCGTGACAGCAGCCGCCGGTTCCCAGACTTACTGGGAAGGCTCACTCGTTCCCAGTGTAAAGGCCTCTACTGTTGATGCGGGCGACGTGAAGTGAGAGGCGGTTTATCTGTCAGTGTTTAAGAAAAGTTTGCAAAAGGTGTAAGATAGTTGACCTACTCTGCTCTGCTTAATAAATCCAGGGGATTTACTGATGGGCAGTGGCATTTGAAGAGTCTAAGTTCAAATCTTGACATTTGTAGTGACTTGTGTCATGACCTGAGATCATTAAATCTTGTTAGACCTCACTGCAGCCCCTGGGGGACCACACACCCGACATTTCCAATACCAACTCCAAGTAGCGCCAGGCTTACTCATCCAGAATTATTTAGCAAGCAGGCAAAACTCACTTTCTCCGCAGAGCATGATTTGGGACTTCAGCTGTTCAATGTCACAGGAGAATCGGGCAGCTTTCCCGAGCTCTTCATCATATTTACGCTCGCTGACAAAGTGCTGGAAGAGAGAGAAATACACCAGGAGCTCCACAATGACAGAAGTGACCAAGGCACACTGCAGATACAATCACTCTGCTCTTAAGCCACTACGGATGGTGTGAACCAGGTAGGGAGTTCTGCCAGCTCCGTCACTGTAAGGATCCATCAAATTGGACTTGGTTTTGACCAGTCCGAAACTTGGTCACCTTCTCGTCCTGGGAGGATGTGTGGGGCCTGTCTTTGCCCCGCTGGGGCTCAGACAAACCTGTGATACGGGCAAAACATGTGTCTGGACCTGAACCTTTTAGCACGCCTTGCCTCCCTTCTAGCATTTCATGTCTGGTTGTAAGTTTTGGGGTTGCATTCAGACCGTCTTCCTAATCTGGCCAATGGCTGGCTCAGGTATTATTACTTCTCAAGAGAAAACATGTCATCCTTCCCTAGACAGCTCTCTCTGTTTTAATAGGGAACCAGGAAGTCTAAACAGCCTTTAGGAACTAGAAAACGTTATCTTGGTAGAATTCCAAGTGCTGTTAAAGGAAGTGGGAGATTATTTTTCAATGCATTTGAAATAAAGATTTATGTGTAGATGACAGAGTGAGAAACACAGAAATAACTATGACTCAGTTCCTCCTTGAGTTTACCAGAGAGTTTGCCACATGGCAAGGGAAACAGATACCACGAAATACAATATGGGGTAGAATGTGGTAGGTACTTCAGGAATATAGAAGAGGATGAAATTCTTTCCCACTGAGGGGTGTGGGGAGTTATGTAAGGGAAGCATTTGGGCTGAAACATTAAAAAATGGACCAAATTCGCAACAGATAGTATCATTTTCATCTGATCACAGTATTATGGAATCAGCACTATTATTATCTCTATTTTACAGATGAGGAATTGAGGTTCTAAGAATATGTAAATTATCCAAGGTCACAGAAGCTAGACCCTTTCACCCCAAAGGCTGTATTATTAACCATTTCATGTTCAGTGGGATTTTGATGGGCAGACAGGAAACTTAGAAGATGAATAAATTGCAACACACCAGGAAGCTGGTAACTTTGTATTCCTTGCTTCATGTTCTAATAAGAGGGAGAGAGAAGTTGGGATGTATACTGGAGTCCAGTTGTGGATTTTGTTCTGAGGGGGAGGGTCGGCCACACAGGGGAAGCTCAGATCCGCTCTGACCTTGGTGTTAGGGTGGGAAGCACCAAAGGCCAGAAGAGAAGGTGAGAAAGAAAAGACCTCTAGAGCCCCCAGGACCCGGGCTCTGGCGCAGGGGCTTATTTCCTGTTACTTTTCATGCCTAATCAAACGGAGGGGACCAGAAAGTCATGTGATACTTTCTACCATAACTAACCAGCTTGATGTCCAGATGAGCAGACAATCCTACTTATAAAGCCTGTGGCGACTGTGTCTTCTAAGTACTCTAGCTCCCAAGAAGTAGGTCAGAAGCTGGGTGTGTGCATGTGTGCATGTGTGCGTGTGTTTAGCACGCTGGGGAAAAATAAGAGATTAAGGGGAAACTTATAAACTGTAACTCCCTATTGTATTGTAGATGCTTGTTTTTGCCATTCTGGTAACCGTTTCTTCTTCCGGTCACTGTGCCCCAACATGGTTTCAAAGATCCACAGTCTTGGCGGGTCAGCCCATCCAGGACTCTCGGCTAAATGGTGGACATGACCCAAGTGGAGGCTGATCAGAATCTGTTTCTGGGACTTGAATCAAGTGGGATGGCACCAAGGCTGATGACACCTGGAGGTCACTCACTACGACGGCGTCCTGCAGAGGGTCTGGTGATCGCTGCTGCCCAGGCCTCTGCCTAACTGTGGCCCGGAATCTTCAGACCACGCTCTGCTTCGGTGAGCTACACTCGTGTTCTTTCAAGTTTTCCTTGTTTTGAGGTTAGCCAGGGTCAGTGTCTGTCGCTTACAACTGAAGAAACTTAATGAATACATACATGTGGGTGGTATCCTTAATAAAAGGGCAATTAAGCCATACAAGGATGTAGGAAGGGCGTCTCCACATACTGTGCATTCTTTAGAATCCTTACGGTTACACAAGGTTCATACCTAGGGTGTGTTCACCTGGTATGTGTATATACATACACATAAATTGTATATGGTGAAAATAACGATCCCCCAACCCAGCTATAATTCATGGCTGAATACATGCTATTTAGGTCAGCCCCCACTGACTAAGAAAAATAGCCTGTCCCTCCCTCTGTATTACTATGTCCCTTCAAACCACAGTACATGCTTAAATACAGTGATTGGACGGTTCTTCAGCATTCTGTTCTCTATTTCAACCTTGTGAAAGGGAGCTGGGCGTGTGATGTTAGGTCCTCAGAGAGCGGCACTCTATGGGTGCAGCACCAACACCACGGGGATCAGACCTCTGGCTCAGGGTTCAGGCTGTGATTGTTCAGGACTGACCTTAATTTCTGCCCTGAGTTCGGCCAGCTGCATCTCTGCCATCTGACTGGCCAGATCAGTCAGTCTCTTTAGTTCCTCTGCTTTCTTCTGACGAGCAGTCAGGATTTCCACTGCCAGATAAGAAGGAATAAAACATTAGAGCTGGAGATCTAAACATTAAATGACCTAATTTCTTGGAGTCTGTTCTCCCTCCACAGACCCATTGCTCCGTTGGACCAAGACTGTATTTTCCGAGTTGGTCATTGAGGCGTGTTCGCCGCTGGTGCTCACAACCCACCACCCGCCTCTAGATGTCCTTACCCACTGATCCCAAAGCCAAACACGGTCCTTCTGATTCATGTACACCCACAGTTTCTTTCGTCTTCCTCCTTGGCATCTGCTCTCACGTACTTAAATTTGGACTTTTAAATGCATGCATTACTCAGAACAGCTATTTCTAAAAAAGACACTTATTAAAATCCTATCTGAATGATACCGCAAAGACAGGCAGTCCATTAAGCAAAATCCATTCTTGTATGTGCTGTAATTCTAACAGTGCCAGACTTTCTGAATTTTCATACATACTCATTGAGGACAACTAGCTGTGTTATTGGAACATGACATAAAGGTTTTACTTGATTAACTTTTGTGAGCTAAAAAAGTGTGTCTTCTTTTGCTATTCTGTAGACATGTTTCCATTGTGCAATCAGATCAAAGTTCCAGACCAGAGTGTCCTGTCTTTGGTATGTGTCCCCAGTAGAAACATCTCAAGGGGGAGTGAGAGCCCTTTCCAACTGGCCTCGTGTGCCCTCTGCAGCATCTGTACCTGCAGCGGCGACACCAGGGAGCTCTCTGGCGCATTTCACACATCTGCCAGATGAACTAGAGGTTCAAGTAGATGTAGTAGCCTGCAAGTTAATTTGTGTGTGCACACATGTGTGTTTCCCAAAAGATCATAGAACTCAGAAACAATGAACACAAACCTACGGGGTGAGATTTAAATATGAACTCTGATCTTTCAATAGAGAGAACTCCAGCCACACATGAAATGCCCTCATTTCTGTTTGGACAAGTATTTTGAGTTACAAGGAAGGAGATGCCCGTCTAACTAAGATAACATGCACTTCAAATTCACATTGCAGTCTTGGCTGAACAAAGGTCAGCTGCTTCATTAGACCTGATTCACAGCATACACACAGAGCCAAACAATGTGAGTTCTCATTGTAAGAGTCCTTAATTTATAAAATCAAAAACAGTCACCTTAAAACCCCCAGAAGTTCAGAAGCAATCAAGAGTTAAGAGTTCTTACAAATCATAAATCATTCTTCATACAGACTGAGAAACATTTTCTTTTTATTCTGTATCAATGCTGAGAGGTCAATAAAATAAGAAATCTGTAACTCATAAAGCCTTGTCGTCTGCCAAACTACTCCAATAATGCTTTATTTACCAGGTTTCTCCCGCCTCCCACTTACAATAAATACCATGTAGTGGTCAGAGGCTCATCTGTGCCTGGCCATCCTTCAGAATACAGATGAGCCAGTGAAAAACTCATCCCAATGATGAAGGTGAAGGGAATTTTCATCTGAACACAGACAGTGTATCTACTGAGTGATGTCCCAGGTTACCCAGTCAGACCAGAGGACATGAAAAGGTGACCCACTGTCACTTTTGGCTACAGAACATGTTTTGTTTGGTCCACACATTACGAGGTAATTTTTCAAATTAATCGCACACATTTGAAAATTCAGAGAGTCCATCTGAAAGCTGGGTTTCTGGCTTCTCTTAAAACACTGGAATTTCTGGCCACCGTTGGCGAGCGCTCCCATGTGGCAATAGCTGGCTGACCTGAGAACTCGTTGCCCTTCTTAGATGAAGCGCGGTGCTCAGCGTGCCTTGGCACCTCCCTGCCCTGTCGAGCTGATTCCCGCTACCCGCCTGGCCTCTGGAACAGGCATCCTCAATCACTGAGAGGCTGCACGTGCAGTTATCTGTGTGCATGACACCAAGGGGCTGGCACGCAGTGGGTGCGCCACATGTCTGCTGAATGAAGGACCGAATGAATGAATCCATCCATTACTTAAAAAGCAGATGCAGAGAAGGATAGAAGTTCCTTTCCTACAGGGGCCTCTTAAGAGTGTCTAGGACTTGTACTTTGATTATTTATTTGTTTTCCATTATAATTCAACCTATGGATGGGACTACTGTCCAAAGCATGAGGAAATTACTTTTGAGTAAGAAGATGAAACAAAGTACTTTCTTCTTGCAAAGATTAAAAAAAATTCTGAAGGCCCAGACTTGACAAGCAGCTAGTGCAGGGGTCAGGAGACCCTGAGTGACTACACCATTAAATAGATCCGACTTTTCTTAACGGATCATTTGTGGGCAATTGTTCTGTTTGATTGAGTAGAACTTGGGCATTCACACCAAACAAAAGATTCCGTAGAAATAGATATAAATGGGCCCTAAAATAGGAATGCAGGTGCAAGATCGCCAATACATTCTTAGTTTACACTCATGCAAATGTGCATGGAAATGAACATTTTGCATCAGCAAGTGTTGGGATGAGTTTTACATATAGTCTCATGAACATTTCAAAGTCTTTCATTATGAAAAAGCCTTAAAACTTGAGACCTTAAAGCTAACATTCTTTGAGGGGAGGCAACATTTTTTACCCCAAAGACATCAATCACAGAAATAAAAAGCAAAAACAAAACCAGATCAGATCCTAAAAATCACCAACCCTAAAACTTAAAATAGAATAGTAAGTATGTTTGAAAGCACCACCCTTTCATGAGTCCGCAGAGGGGGACAGACCCACACAGTTAGGTGGTGACTGCACTCCGGACTTGATTCATATCACGGAGGCACTTTTACAAACAGTATCTAGTATGCGGAAGTCCATTTTCTCAAAAGGATTGATAAGTTCCTTCAAGTCTTTGAAACACAGTGAAAACTTGCTCTTATTGCTTGAACGATGGAAAATTTTAGGGCTTCTCGAGTCACACTCCTTAGCAGAGGGTATGCTTGGAGTCTCAGGGGACTCAGGGCTGGGGCAGAGGGAGCTCCTCAAGCACAAAGATTCTTTGAAATCCTTTTTATTTCTAAAAAATTCTTGTGAATTTTGCATTTTATTTTATAATATGTGTTCCTATTAATATAAAGTCACGCTTTCTTCCCTATTTCTTGTAAACTTGACACTCCAAGGAGATGCCTCTGCAGGCCTTCAATTCCCAGGGTACGCAGACCAATGAGACCACAGCACCAAAAGCCTAGTCTCCTCATCCGTCAAACATGACAGGCATACACACCTTGTAGGGTTATTGTGAAACTAAATGAAATAGCTATGTGAAATGTTTAGTATAGGACATTAAAAAGGCTAACTACGAATATTATTAATAAAGTGAGATATATTCTTCTAGAACATACTTCCTGTCTTTGTAATTACATGAACATTCACTGACACTGGATTCGACAGCCTATAGATACTGAGTTAATTATTGTACAATGATTTATTTAACAAATATGAAGTACCTACAGTCTTCTCAGCATTGTGTTAGGTGCCATGAGGGATGTAGGAGCTTATGTTAAAATTGAGGAAATATGGTTTATGTCACATGCAGGAAATGAAAAGTACTCATGAGACAGCAGATAAGCAAGCTCAAGATGATGGCTGCAAAGATTCAGGACTTTGTGGGGGAGGAAGTCAATGGTTCTTTCTATTTGTGGAGAAGACAAATAGTTAACACAGGCATGTCACCTGAGAGATGCTGCAGAACCGCCGTGACCTTCCCCTCCCGACTGTCCCGTGAGAGGGAGGGGCTAACCTCTTTACTGAGGGCTTTCTGCTTTTTGCACACTGTCTGTGTCAGGCACTGTGCGAAGTGCCTGGCATGTATTTTCTCATTTCACCTGTACAATAATTATTTGAAATAGGTATTATTCTTATTCCCTCTCTTCTGGTATGCAACCACAGGCTTTCAGAAATCAACAAAATGGTTCGAGGTCACACCGCCAGTAAATGGGTAGAACTTGGATTTGAACTCAGTTCTGCTTGCCTCCAATGCGTGGGAACTGGCTTCTCCCGGGGCTCGGGGCAGTTCTAAAACCAGGAGCTGCAGCACCAATTACTGAAGTCAGGTGACCCCTGTCAAGCGATGCAGCTGCTGCAGCTGCCTGCATGCTCCCATAGGTTGCTGTTCACTGTTTATCCAAGGCACCAACAGCGCTTCGCACGCAAGGAAGCATGCAGTAAATCATTTATTGATTTAATGAGCTGTAAACATGGGGCTGCTGTCCCGAGATGCTCCAAATTCCATGGGTCTTGGCACCTAATATTGTCCCAAGAAGAAAGAACGAGCACACAAAATCACAGGTCTTTTGTTAACCTCTTAAAAAGTGATTGCTAGCAACTTTTGATTTCGGTGCTGGAGAAAACATTGGTGTCTGTGTTGGCGCTTAGTGTTTTTACCAATAAGACATGAAACTGGAAAGGGAAAATAACCTTTACCTGAGAAACAGGAAAAATCCCATCATGTGGAAATCTACTTTTATTGAAGAAACCAACACATTTCATAAAACAATGTCCCAGTCAAAGGGGTTGTATAACTACCTGAATATTCTGCAGTTTATCCCCGGGTCACATTTAGTTTTATTTAATAAAACCTGCTCTGTTTTAAATTCTAAAATGTTGTTTAAATTTGTGTAGAAAAATTGGGTAACAAAAACAATGATAGCTATTTTCCATAAAGGAATTACTGAATTTTGGCCAAGGGCCAGGTGACAAAAATATTTTTTAAAAAGGAGAATTTGGTCTGATTCTTCATTCTGGTAAATAGAAATGTACTGAAATGCAAGGTAAAGGGATTAAGCTGAAACCTGGTTGGGGTTGCAGACTGCCATCTATCTAATTCCCAAGGTAAAATTTCAGTAATGATGAAGAATTTAAAATGCCCAGGAGATGAAAATTATAAAAGTAAATCTCAATTTAAAAATATGGCCTTAGGGTTCCCATTAACATAGCAGATGGGATTAAATAGTAAGAAGGAGCCCAGCATGTCCTTTCATGGCTTGTATTGAATCTGACTGTGCAATCTTGCCTCAGTTGAAATTTTCAATCCATGAAATTCAGCCTGTTTCAGATGGTAAATCTGCCCTACTAGCTGTCGAGTAACTTCACAACAGTGGCAAAGTTTAGAAATAAGTATAAAGACGATAAAATAAATCAACCCAGAGTATTAATATTTTGGGTTAACAGGAAAAATTTTGAAATCATCAAGATCGTCTGAGTGTGTTCATTATTTAAAGAAGAGTATTTGGTACATTAAACAACCTCACTTGTGGGGAATCGGGGGGGAAAAAAAACCAAAACCTCACTTGCGATTTCAATTTAAAACATGTAATTCATTTTCTTTTGACGTGTCAACTTGGCAGGTGTCACTGAATTTGACTAAGCTTTCGAACAGCATTGTAGTGTTCTAAGAAAACTTCACTGAGTACATCTCTAAGTCTGAATTATTAATCTTATAAGAGTTGCTTAAAAGCTTGGAATACTTTGCCCTTTAGTTTGTGAGTTTGCCTCGTCAGGCATCTGAGGTGCTTGGGAAAAAAATCAGATTTATTAAATATATAAATGTTATTCAAAACGTTAAGAGGAATTTCAGTGAGTTTCAAATGGGACTAATTTTTTTTAGGGGAATTTAATTTGTTGAACTTGAGTTAGCTGAACCTAAAAAAGACCAAGTGAAAAGGATTGCATAAGTTGTATAGCAAGATTTGTAAGTTGTGAAGGCTTAAAAGTTATGTTTTAAAATTTAATACTAAATTTAATGCCATTTTAAACCCAACTAACTGTAAGTAGTCCATTAGATGCACCAAAGTCCCTTTGTACTTCCAAGAGCTCAGAGGACACCGAGTACTTGCTGAGTGCCTGTTCTGCCACATGCTCAGTGGATGCTACTACTCTCCTCGGCCACGTGCGGTTACTGAGGTTTGCAGGGGCCAAGTGACTTACTTGCCTAAGGTTACAGAGCTCATGAGCCAGGATCACTGTGTGAATTTTAGGACCCCACTCAGAATCCATATCACTGTCCGTCTGACCTACAGATTGCTTCTGATTGAGAGGCTCTCATCCAACAACTGGGTGTCTACTTACTGGCTTCTTCTTTAACTTTATCCATTTCTGCCATTAATGAAACTTCTTTGTCAATGATGCTGGAGGGAAAAAAACAAACAAACAAAAACAAAAGCAAAGAATGCTTAATCAAAGACAAACTTTTAATAAGCACTGAAGTAAAAGAAAGATTATTTTCATTAAACAAAATACAAAATTACCATAAATATTTCTACGTTACAAAGCCAGCAGCACACTCTGCTTTTCCAAAAATGAGCCAACGTGGAAGGGATGCTCCCAAGTGACATCTGCTGATTAAATCATTGTCAGCAAATCTAAAAACAAAATGCCTTTTTCAGACTTTCCGAATGGCGCTTTGAATTTAAATTTGGGAGTACTTTTGCCCTACGAATCCCAAAGTTCCAAAACAACGTACTAACTATTTAAAAAGCCGGCACTCAGGTTATCAAGGCTCGTAGTTCTCAATGTCTCTGTGCTCCACTCCCCCAGATTCTGGCCTAGGGGGGCTGGGGCAGGTCCCATTCTGATGCCGATGTCCAGCGACCTACTTGGTGGTCTGGGTCGGTGCATCCATACGCTCTGCAGTACGAATCTATGCCTTCTTATTCTCCCAAATCAGCATTTCAAGCAACTTCAGATTAACACTGTTCCCATATATTCACTTCTGGGTGAGTCTTTTGAAAAGGTATTACCTGCATAAAGTAATTATTGCTCCAAAATTTCATTTTTCTCCTGTCTCGACTCCTAACTCCCTTCATAGAAGCAATGCATCATCAGAAATCCCTTACACACCCTTTTCACCAATTTTTATGTCTGTATAAACATAGATGTCTTGTGTTTTTTATTTTCATTTCAACCATAAATATTTCAGTATATATCTAAAAGACAAGGGCTTTTGGTGCTCTAACTGTAGTATTACATTAATACCTAAAAATGTCAATAATAGTTTAATGTTATCAGATATTAAATTTCCCCATAAATTTTTTAAAAGTTTGTTTGAACCAGGATCTAAATAAGGCCAGTTTACTGCAACTGGTTGATTGTCTCCTAAATCTGTTTTAATGTATAGATTCCCTTCCATCTCCCTTTTTTCCCCTCCTTTGCAATTCCTTTGTTGAAAAAGCCAAGTTGTCTTGTACAGTTGTCCAAGGTCTGAATTTCACTGACTACATCTCTATGATATTATATAACCCATTCATTTACATTTCCTATACATTTGTTATGATATAGAAATCTGATTGGATTCAGATTTGTTTTTTATTTCAGAAGTACTTATATACTTTCCCTGGTAATGACACAGCACACTTGTAAATATCCCTTCTGAAACAAAATCAAACGTGTGTATTCAGATTTCTATATCTTGTAACAAATTTCTGGGAAACACAAAGGAAATCTCTATTTTTTTCAATGATATTAGCAGCCATTGATGATCACTGCCTAGATTAATAGGGTCTGAAAAGTGGGGACATTCAAACTTTATTACTCCTTCATTTAGTTACCAGAAATTTTCCACAAAGAGATACTTTCCACTATTAACTATCTGGGTTATCACGAAGTAAAGTTTGTATAGATAAGGCAGGATAAATACTTGCTTCTCTCCTTTTGTTTATCCGTCTTCACAATGATAACGTGCCTTAGCATGTTCTCACAATGATTGGTGCCTTAGCATTCTCCAAAAGCAGCCAATGAGATTTTTTGCTTGTGTGTACAGTTTAATTATGCATTCATACTTAGTGCACTCAAATACACTGCAGTTATTGTCCTTATTCCTGCTCAGACTGTTCCATCAGATGTGCTTTTAACTCTCCAACAGGCATATGCTTACAACTTAAAGTGTGTTGAAAATTGGCTTCCTCTTAAGAGTTAACTCTTTTATGTATTTGTCAAGGTAAGAAGTGGTTCCTGGGGTTCATCTGTAGGAGTGTTGGGGACCCTAAACCAGATGATACAGCCTCAACACTTCAAGCATAAGGACTGTGTGCGGAGGAGCTCACCTCTTTGCAACCCGCAAATCCCAATGGAAAGAACTGACTTGAACAGTGAACGGCAAATTCTCCACAACTGGGATCTAAGCCAAATCCATCAAGCTTAGACATCAGCCATTTCCATGACGCATATGGCTGAAGGTCACCGGACAGTATAATTTCTGTGTAACCAGCAGATTAGGTTACTGGAACCTTACTTATTGACATTATATAGGTATGATGTCAATGTATTTTAATATAGGAAGTATGTGATAAATAAAGGTTTGTGGTGAGAAGGAAGTCTTTATCTCAACTCCGTTCCAACTTACTTAGTTCTCCTTGGAGGTCTCCATCGTTATCAGCTTCTTGTATTTCTTTCCTTCTGTTCATAAACCAGCATATATTTGTTAATTATATGAAATGTTGAAGTGGATCAACAGGCTGGTGTCCCTGTGATCATGAGGTATATTTAGCTTCTCTGTCAAGTTCACAGATGCAGCCACCACTGAGGCCAAGTGATTTTTTGTTGTTAACAACTCTCTTAGAGAGGGCAACTCCGTGTTAGTTCAGGAGAAAAAGGCCAATGCATGAGTGACGAGGGAGGTAAGGGGAGAGCCTCGAGAGCTGGAGTCAGGAGCCCACGTTCCAACAACATGGTGAAGCTACTCTGCCTGAGAAAGTGTTTTGAATTTTTTCCCCTATAGAAAGGGAGGAGGGACGAGAGAAAGAGAAGAGTCAGCAAGGAGGCTGGGGGCTGTGTACAGGGAAGATCCTGGGAGAAACCACTCGCAGGGGGGTGGAGGGTGGGCAAAATCACCTCCCAGATGCAGGAGGTCTCAGATGCCACCGTAAGGTGTACTCTGCTTGGTGCACACTTACAGACACTGAGGAAGTGGCTTGGTTTTACATGCACATCAGTGCAAGACTCAGCAGATGGGAAGAGGCAACAGCCTGAGGGCAGAGTGAGTGTGGGAGTATGTCTCACCCCACCCCCAGAACTGGCGTAAATCTGTAAGAGGGCTTTTTATTTCCACGGGGCATGGACCAGGAGTCCCGGACAACTTCGTTGGGACTTCAGGGGCTGGAAGACTTCAGCTGACTTATGAGTGACAGGTCATGTGAGACTTGCAGGTAATTTGTCCTCCATCCTCTTCCCCAATGGTGTGTAGCAGGGCTGCATAGGTTTGGGATGGCTGGACAGGAATATGCCACAGAGAGCAGTACAAATAGGTGGAAGCTAACAGGACATTCATCCAGCAAACACATATTTGCTGAGTGCCTGCCATGTGCCAGGAGAGGGCGGTGAGGCTGGGAATACAGCTGTGGATTAGAAAAATTATCCTACCATCTTTGCGGAGCCTACATTCTCTTTGGGAGAACTGAGAAGAAGAAGGTGAGAGGATCTGCCGAAATTACTGGGAAAATAGTGAGAAATGGAAAAGGAAAGAAAATGAGGATGGAAAGAAGAAATTAGGGTTCCCCCACCCTCTACCAACCAGAAAACTTCTAATTAGTCTCTAGGTTTTGAGAGCAAGTAAAGCACACAACTTCTGAGAATGCATTCCCGTGATACAAGATTGGGTATCTTTAGACTTCAGTGGCATGGGGGGAGGCGCAGACTGCAGTGAAGAGTTCCAGGACAGCCTGGCAAAGTCCCCGCACCCCCTCAGTCCCCAAACAAGGCCATAGACCCTGGCGATGGAACCCTGCGGCCTGTGTGTGTGTTGGGTGGGAAGAAGGGCGTAGGAAGGGGCCCTTGCTAATTTCTTTACCAGCTACAAAATCATGGCAGATTTTTGTTGATTAAATTTGTTGACATAATTACATGTTCAGAGCGTTTACAAGATGGATATCTGGGGTATAATATGTATCCCCAGGTCTAACACATATTACACAAAGCTGGCTGTTCACACAAGGTCAGGTCTGGCCTTCTGGGCTAGCAAATGGAGGAATGAAGGTTATACACAATAAATTGTTAATCTGCTTAATGCCCACTTGAGGATGTGAAAAAGCCTGTGGTGTTGGCATCAAACCATGTTTCTATTCCTCTGGGTATTTCGACAAAACATTGTCCTCAAGAGTCTTAGTAATTCAAGCACTGCTCTGTAGGACTGCAGATAAAGGCGAGCCAGAGAATCTCTGCTGAGTCAGCACCCTGTACCCAACCCACGATCAGAGTGCAAACCAGGATCCACTGCTGGCCTGAGACATCTGCCCGGGAACCTCCCTCAGTAATCTCAAAAAGGTGCACCTGAGGGTTTTCCTGGACTTTTGCCTTCAAGGCAGCAGGCTTGTGGAAGGGAAGAACAGCCATGGGAAGTGGGTGCAGAGGATGAAGCAGTGGAGGCCAGCCTGTCCCCTGGCGGGGAGCCAGCGTCTCATCAGACCGAGCACCGGATCAAAGGAGGGTCCAAGAGGAAAGACAGTGTCGAAACCCTTCCAGATGTCCACAGGGCCTGCTGTCACATCTGGCTACATGAGGAATTTCATCAGGGCCATTTGCAAGTCCTACTGAATCTCCTTAGAGGAAATGGGACAGAGATGCACACAGAAAAACAGCTCTGTGGGCTGGGAAAGGACAGAGTGCAGAGAAAGCCTGGGTACAGAGTTACCAGGTATGGAGGGCTGGAGGGAGGGCCTTCAAGAAAAATGACATCGGAGAGTTGATGAGTCGCAGAAAAATCAGTGTCATGAACCACATTCCCACAGCGGGAGAAGAAAGGTCACCTGCTTGCTTTAGAGGTACACCTGTGTAGGGTACATCAGCCCTAAGTTGCCCCAGAATGAGGGCTGATCACAGCTAACACAGCCTGAGTGAATGCTGTGTGCCAGGCACATTAAACAGAGCCCCGGTGCCTTACTGGGTAATCTCATTTAAGCTTCACAACACCCCAGAGAGTATGCGCTCTGCTCTCTACTCACCACAGGGCCTTGGCACATGCTGTTCCCTCTACTGGAAGACAACTCTCCTTCCCAACCCCGCCTTTCTTCATCTCATTAACTCTGAGTATCCCTTCAGGTCTCTGCTTAATCATCACATCTTCAGGGAAGCTCTGAGTTTTCAGAAACTTCTGTTTAACTTTATGATCTCAGACCACTGTGGGCTGTTCAACAAAAACTGCTTGATAGTGATGAATTTAAGGAAAGAAAACATATTCATTTTTCCTATGGCATATCGATAATGAAACTTCTTCTTAATTGGTATATTGTAGTGCTTGCATATAAATCATCTTTATGCAAAAATTTATATAACTTTTGTCCCTGATGGAATCTAATCATTTGAGACATAAGCTTATGAATAAAAGTGCAACGATATTCACCAAACCACACAGGGTTTGGCTTAGAATCAAAACAGGTAGTTAATGATTCTGTTTGCAAATCAAGGTGGTAATAAATTATTGAAATGTGTGCTTTCCCTCCACTAGTCATCTGCAATTCCAAGTTCTGAGAATTTTTGCTTTTCACCAGTGAGTGTCTGTGCCCAACAGAAACACAGAACTCTTTAGCTGGCTTTCATGGACCACTCGGAGTTCTCGCAACGGCTGAATGAAGCCCTCCGGAGGCTACCAGACTTCACACACAGAGGACAGGCTCCACCTGCACCGAGCTCACGTCCAACCCGTGGTGACCCCACAGGATTCGGACGTGCCCTTTTCTCCTTCCAAAAACACATCTCATTTTATCTAAACTGCCTGGACAGTAAAATTTTATTCTGTTGCCATAAAAAAGCTTTTATTATCAAAGCAATAAGGTGTAAGGAGGAGATTACCATGGCAGAGCCATAATGGTTTATTATATAGTTAATCACAGAGATAAAGTGTCATTTTATAAAAATGTTTCCACTGTCTTGATTCCTTTCTGTAGAGGACTAATAATAACAATAATAAAAAGAATCAGAAAGCCACTTCACTTTCTGCTCTGTGAAAGACTCTTCTTCACACTGGAAGACTAAGACACGGAGGGGCAGAATGGCTTCATCGGGAAGCCGGCAGGAGCCACGCAAGCGTCTGCTCATCCTAAAGGAAGATGCTGTGCGATAGGGGCCGCCACAGGGCTGCCGGTGGTTGATAAGCTGGAGAGCAGGGCCAGCCGCTGGATACTGAGGAATGAAAGCAGGATTTCAAAGGGGATTTAAAGAAATCAACCTGCAATGGCAGCCAGAGTTAGATGTTAAAGAGTTAAAACTAGGCCTCCTACCCTCTCAAGGAGTTTGCCTCAAGCAGACTGCCGTGGGAGAAATCCACACAATTTTGATCCCGGACAATTTTGCTTCAGAACCGTCTTGTGGATGAAGTGCTTCAGCTGGGGCTTCCTTAATGCCTCAACTGCCAAGCAGAATGAAGCCAGCAGAGAGCTTCTGGAAGGAGGCAGAGCCTCCACAGGATGAAGAGGCCGAAGGAGAGCCTCCTGTCCCTCCTACCCATCGATAGGAAAGAGAATGCGGAAACTGCTGGGGAGAGAGGAGCCTGAAGAATGCTAAGGTGATGGATGGTTCAGCCTTTCTGGCCTCTGCATTTTATGTAAAGCACACAAAGGAGTGATAAGCTGTCAATCAAGAATTCCTGTACAAAGAATTTCTGTTTCACTCACATTTCACATAGTCCCCCCACAGTGGGTTCTGCTCCTCACTATTGCAGCAGGTGTAAGAACTGAGAATGCCCAGGGGAAGGCCAGCTGGGCTCCCAGCAGCCTCGGAGCACCCAGTGGCCACGATGTGCTCCCTGTCCTGCCCACAAATTGAGGTGCCCATGTCCCTTCCCTGGGGTGCAAGGATATCACCCACCAGGTGGAGGGCGGAAAACTCCCTGTATACATTCAGAGTGTACAGTACCACGGGTACCATTTCAGTCCAACTCCTCAAGTTGTTACTAGAGTTTCTTGGGCTCAGGGCAAAACCTGTCAGGGGTTTCAGCTTGCCCAATTCTCAGGCACAAATGCAGCAAGACTGTGTGTGGTTCTCTATTCCTAGGTCAGGAGGACTGGCAGCCCCAATACTTACGACGGGTGCCTGCTTACGGCGCCCTGCTCTTGCACTGCTGCCCATTGGCCTTCCTCTGTTGTTTCACTACCTAAAGGGTAGCAGAATATGCCACCTTAAAATACGGCACTTTGGTATACTGATTACAGGCATTTGAAAAACAGCAGAGGCTTTCTCTGCATTCCCCTTATCTGCCAAAAGACAGATTCTCCAAAAGGAACTCGGTTGTCATAAATCCACACCCCACCTCCAGGAGTTTCAACCAGGAAAGATTGGTGACTCTGTCACAGAAGAGAAGTCAAGGAGTTGACACCATCCCCAGACAGTCTGTCAAAAACTCTCACACTGCCCTATTGCTCTAAGGTTCCATTTGTCTTCCCTGAAAATCATTTAATTTCCTGAGAGGCCTATACCCACCTTCCCTTGCTCTGTTGAGATGGTATTTAAGCCTGAATTCTAAACCCCTTCTTTGAGTTCCTCATTTTCTCTTGAGTACCTCCCATGTATACATGAGGTATACATGTTAATAAACTTCTGTTTGTTTTTCTTTGTTAATCTGTCTTTCATTAGAGGGATGTCTCAGCCAAGAACTCAGAAGGGTAGAGGAAAAATTATTTTTCCTCCTCTACATCTTCTTCCCCCTCTCCTATACCCATATGCTGCTTACTGGTATCACTGCTCACTCAGTTCCCATGACTGCTTGTCCTTCACTTTCCCATGCGATAAGTCCCCTGAAATGCATCTCATACCCGACCCCACTTCCACTGTTGCCAATTTAACTCCAGGCTCATTATCAAGTATTTGGCTATGTTTTTTTTTCTTTTTAATTGAGATTCCTGAATTTGTCACCTTCTATTCTGTTCATTTTTACATTTAGGTTTTACAGCAACTTGCACCTTAAAAAAACAATTCTTTTTTCTGAGTGCAGCAGTGGTGACAAAGTGATCTTTCTAAATATTTCTTGAATTCCACAGTGATACTTGGCAAATATACAAAACCCAACATGCATGCCGACAGCATGTTGACTAGGGCTGGGACACAACTCAGTGAAAAGATGCCTAGTGATCAGGACCATCAGGGAGATAATGCAGCCAGTGCCTCTACGCATGAACTTCTCATACAAAGCCCAGTGAAAGCCCCTTTGCTGTCTGTGAATATGACAACTGCACTCGGTTTGCCAGTCAGGCGGGGCCTGTTTTAGTTCTATTTGTTTTATCAGAGGTATTATAATCTGTAAAAGTTAATACCTGTTAGTCTGTACATTTTATATTGAAATCCTACAATGATTTAAATAATAATTAACGAATATTTCATTACACTGTCTGAGGTACATTTCTGGAATGAGACATACGTAGATTTAGCACAAAGACAAACTCCCAACACTCATAAAGTCCTGGAGTTCTTCAGTAAAGAC
The DNA here is from genome assembly GCA_039655065.1 of Glossophaga mutica. Lineage (NCBI taxonomy): Eukaryota > Metazoa > Chordata > Mammalia > Chiroptera > Phyllostomidae > Glossophaga > Glossophaga mutica. The sequence goes on from CM077306.1 coordinate 29,490,130, forward strand.
ATAGTTAATTGAAAAAACAAACAGAGGAATTCCCTTTCCTCCTTAGAATTTTTAATATGACATCAGAGTTGTAAAATCCTGTAAATTCTATAAATTCCACACCACCTCATGTTCAACAGAAAAATCTATATTCCTTATATACCTCTATTTAGGATTTTAAATGTGATTTTGCTTAATAATATAATTTATCTTTGCTAATTATTTTTTAGTTTTGTTCTTTTCCCCCATAGATATCACTAGTGAAGGAGTCACTTAAATGTATTCAGTTTCCATAGCTACAAAAATTATGTCATTTACTACCATTCCCTTAAAAAACAAAAAGCGAAAACTACAGCTATGGAAAAGAAAGCAAACTTCTATCTGTAGGTGGTAATTGTCTTTCAGCACGAAGATACCACTTAAGGCATGGGGTTAACGGCCCCTGTTCATTCGCCCTCCTCCGCGCACAGCCCCACTGCAATTTTTGCTGTATGCATTGCACAGCCTGTTTGCTCCTGGTTAGACTTGGATTTTTTTTTTTTTTTTTTTTTTTTAGAAAAGAGATTATCTTTTACCCCTCAGTAATTTTAGCAATGTTCTTCAAGTGTGGTCCTCTGACCATTTATACTGGTACCCACTGTGCTTACTGACCGCAGATTCTTGGGCCCCACACCCACAGAATCAGGGTCTCTGGGAATGGGGGTCCTGATGCTCCCTGTACATTCCAGAATTTGAGAAGCACCAGAATGTCACACATTCATCCATCGGATGAATGAAGGAAGGGGAAGAGAAGGTAGAGAGAAGGCAGGGGAAGACACGCAAGGGGAAGGAGGGCTGATCTGGTGGCATCTGTGGTCACTGAATATTGGGGTCCTTTGGCCTTACTTCTCTCTTCATTGGCAATAAATAGCAAAAAGTTGTGATGTCATATTTACATTTCTATCTCATAGCTGGGATTCATGGCATGCTGAATAAACAGAAGAGGCGGATAGGATAATGTCTTCCTCGTGTCTTGGTATAGAGGGAAAGAAATTTACTAAATGCTTATCTGGAGGAGAAGAGAACCAACCTAGATCTAACTTCTGTCATGGGGTAGGCTAGAGTTTTTGTAGAATAACCTAAGAAATGCATATTTTAGACTCGAATCTTCACAAACCGCCTAGAAAGTGAAGGGAACACCCCTGTTTTGTATCTGAGTAGAAGAACCTCAATCATCTTCACAGCTAGAATATGTGGAGATGAGATTTAAACCTTATTGTTTAAGTCTATACTCCATGCCTCCAATTAAGTGGTTAATAAACCTTGAAAATGTGGATTTTATTAGAACATGGTCTACTAAGAACCAAAAGTTTACAGTCACTGAAAAGATAATATAACACACATATAAGGAACTTTATTATAGTAACTTCAGGTGTTTTATAGTGTCTTTTATATGATTTGTTGCTGTCCTAGCTACAAATTGCCCAAAACGACACCTTAGTCTACTCTGTACCCATCTTTATAAACATAAACTCCAAGATCTATTCAGAAATTGTGAAATTATAATGCATTTTATGTTTCTACTAATATATAAGAATAAATTTGTCTTATTTTTTCAGTGAAAATGGATTATACCATAAATTAAAAAAATACAAATAATATATACTCTGGGATTGTAAAGGTAGGACAATTTTGCTTAATTCCTCTTTATATTTGTATTCTATGATGAAACTAACAATTCTTATTCAGGAGCATGTTACCAAGCTGGTTTGATTGGTAGCCTTCATTTGCTGAAAAGATTCAGAAATCTTTTCTGATTTCAAGCTGAAATTAGAATCAACTTCTTGCTCTCCACCTTTGATGGTGGGTCTATTATTCTGCAAAGAAGGCTGTGATGAACAGAGGGCCAACTTCCCATGCCAAGTGTGCGACTGACATAATGTATGGAGGTAATCACATGTGTGGCTCAGAAAGGCCTTTACTACAAGGTGCTATTTATGCTGGTTTCCTGGGGACTATAGCAAAACTGAAAAGGCTAGTTCTGTATTTTTTGTGTATTTATCAACCCGCTCTTCCTTCAGGTCGACTGATTCACTCAGTCCTTGCAGCGGCCCTGGGGAAACATCTAACACAGAGGAAAACCTTGGGGAGAGAAGAAAATAGAAAAAGAGAAGCTTTCACCTCCAAAGAGCGAGCTACACCTATTTAGAATGACACATTCACAAACGAGGCACGAGTTGAAATACACTGTACCTCGGGGACTTGCCTTAGCCACAAAGTCACGGGAACCTTGAGTTTCGCCATGGTATATGGTATTTACCCTTTTCACAATTTCAGAATGAATCCTGGAGCTCATTTCTGTTTATTGGACTGGCGCAGAGTAAGGAAATGGAGTTATTTTGGGCCATTTGTCAGCTAGGACGGCAACAAAAAAACCACACATATGGCCCTCTTGAGGCTCGTATATTTATTAGCCTCTCCTATTATTGTCTCTTGATATCCTTTGCAGGTGTATGTTCATTTCTGTACTGTGCATTCTTTTAATGTGCTGGCATAATTGCGAACACTGGGTGTGGGGAGAAGGAACAGGTTTGTTTAACTTCCGTTGTACAGTGCTTTGTACAAATCACAAGCAGGTGTACACTTAGGAAAATCACTTGATGAGAAAGAAAGTCTTGTTTGTACAGGTTTTGACCAATAGAAAGATTATATTCATTCCCAGAGCAGAAGGACATAGAAACCCTTTATTAAATTTCTTAAAAAAACACAAAAAATACAATGCGAACTCTTGATTTTATCTTCATTACATGCTTGGTCTAAGGAGCTGGCAAAGTCTGGCAATTGTTTAACACACTGCTGATATTTGAATAGGGAACTGAAGGCTTTGTAAAATTATTACACAACAGTGCTAGGTGGCTGAAAAAGTTCCCAACACCAGCTCTTCTGCTGGCAACCCAGTACCAAGATCTCTTGCTGAACGGTGCAGAGAAAAGCATCATTTTATTACTGGACAACATACTACCTCCGACACTCTTGATGCTTGTGGGGATACCAGGGAAGCTTACTATTTCAGCCACATGGTTTTAAAACGGAGTCTCTACTCATTATCCACGCTTATGTCAACATTTTCCAAGTTTGCTTGTTGTCACAGCATCTTTTCAGTGACACAGACCTGGTTCTAGGACCTGTTTCAACTAATTCTTATCTTTCCTCCATTCATCTGTCAAAGTATATACAGTGCTACAAATCCAATGACTCCCCTAATTAAGAGAGGCAATTAAATGGTCAACGAGTGTTTGTTCATCCACTACTGATGCATGAGATTATGCAGAAAGACCTGTCTTCATTCAATTTACAGAGCACCAGGGCTGGCACCCCTGAGGACGCCAGTGTCACTGGAGTTAGGGTAGTTGGACACATGCCTTGGGCTCCCGGGAACACCAAGAACACTGCTGCTTGGCTGAAGCCAAAGAGAAACAATAATCCCCGAGACGGGAATACTGTATTTATCTTTACATGCTTTGGATCTTCACCCTAATCCCAGTCGCAACTGCGCGGTCTGGTCTTACTGCAAAATGAGAAAAAGACTCAGGTAGAGACAGAATGGCTAATGAAAGTGACTGCCTATCATTAGCTATAAGCGTCAGTTCTTAAATTTCCATTTTCTCCTAAGGACTGAGTTGAATTCTATAATGAAAAATAGACCAAAAAAAGCAAAGCCCTCGATTTTCTCTACGCTTCAATACAATTGTTTTTCTGGTCGTAAGAAGACAAAAATGTAATTTGACCTTTAAAATGTGTAGCTAGAAGGTTTACATTTCAGGCAAATGGAAAAAAAAAGTTCTCCTACTTCACTGATCTGAAATGACAAGACACTATGGTTATGTTCTTTGGGTATGTAAATGATTGGGGAGGAAATTTCCTGTCTCGTGTCTGCAGTGGTACATTCGGAGAACAGCTGGGGGAGCGGGTGGCTGAGGGGGGAACCTCGTCCTTCAGCCGCAGCAGACAGTGCAGAGCCGCTGGGTCCCACAGAATGGTGAAGGGAGACATGCCGTCCTTTTCTCGCGTTCCACGCTCAGACGTTCTCAGCATTATCGACGTCCTGGGACAGATACTCCTTTGTGGTATGGGTAAGGTGTGGGGGAGGACTGTGCTGTGCATTCTAGAATATTTAGTAGCATGCCCCAACGTTATCTACTAGATGCCAATTGTGACAACCGCAAATAGTTCCAGACATTCTGTCTCCCGCAGGAGCAAATTCATCCTGTTGAGAGCACTACTCTAGCCCAAGACATATTCTCCCCTCTGCAGGACTCAACCAGGGAGTTTCAGCCACAGATGCACACACACACAAAATCACCCAGGGTTCTTTAAAAAAAAAAAATCTCTGTGTCCACTTCAAATCAGTGACATTAGCAACTCTGGGGGTGGCACCTCAGCAAAGGATGACCACAAAGCCCTAAGAGTGTTTAATTATAGTGTATACACATACACTTTGGTATGGAAATGAGTAAATATTAATTCATAGGCATCATCTTTCAGTCACTGTTGATCACAAAGAGAAAAAATAAAAACCCTACAGAGCACAGAAATACCAGGCTTTAAGCATTGTATGGAGAGCCAGGTATTCACCAAGAAGTTTGGGGAACCTGGGGGGAAAAACAACCAATGGGAAAAGACTCCTGTTATGTGATAAACCTGCAAAAGAAGAAAAATGGCCTTATTTGGACTCCAACTGAAGTAGTTCCAAGGCTCTGTGCTCCAAGAGGCTGCGTTAACTTGGGCACCCGAGGAGCAGCAAACTGGGAATGTGGGCCAGGCCGCTGCAGAGCTCTCTCTGAAGGCCGCAGCTCCAGGGGCAGCTTCCCCTTGGGGAGGCCTTCTCAAGCACACGGCTCAGAAAAAGGACACGATGTCTAAAATGTCACAGTGATGACACCTGGTCCATGTGCAGGCCGACTGCCGACTACCGGGGACCCGAGCGCAGTTTTGCTTGGCTACCATCGGGGTTTCTGTAGTGGATGGAAGGCCCCTTTGGTGGTGGGATTTGGGGGAGACCGGAAGAAGATAGACTTATCTCAAAATAGCTTTTTCTGCATTCTGAAAGTCTCAATTTTAGAGTTATTCTTTTGGTTGGTGGAGAGTCTCAACAGATTTGGTTAACATTTGTTAACATGCAAACGTGTCACTTTGGGAGGGACCACGCAAGGTCAAGAAAAGGAAGTTATCAGTTACACACACAAGAGTCTTCACGGTTAAAAAGAAAAGGGAAGGGAACTGGGGACCCACTGCAAGATCCTCTCTTGTAGTGCGTGGCGTGACGCACGGCGAGGCTCCCCCGGCCCCCAGGGGGCAGCAGGAGGTTCAAACTGTCTTCACCTCCAGGGAAGGGGAAGGTGGGCAAGGGCTTAGGGCCAGGGGAGCTGGGACTCCTGACCTGCTTCCCAATTCTCCTTGAGCCAGACCTGGCACCACTTCAGGAAAAAAAAAGCAGCAGGTATAGGAACATTTCTGGCCCCTTTATACAGAAGGGATGCTTTGATTTCCCTTTCCTAGTTGAACCCAAAGCAGCCTAAACATATGGTCCCCTCCAGCCCCCATTCTCTGTGACCCTGTTACCCCACCCCAGCGCACACTCTCTTGGCTCATTACCATCCTCCATGTTCTTTAGGAGTGCTTTTAATGAGATACCAAACTGCCAATAGCACCTTAACAATCTTTACAGCTCTGTTTTGGAATCCTTTCTCCCCTGGCATATGGAAGAACCATCAAGTATTACTCTCCTTCCCCAATGTTTTTTGAATTCAATGTTTTATTGTTCATTTTAAGCCTTCACCATCAACTTGGACATGCACAAACACGTATTTGTGATGAGAAGCTAGGCTAGTTTGCACACAAAGCAATTAAATCTGGCAGCTATAATTTCAAAGAGCAAATGTTTTCCAGTCGTGGTTGGGGCCAATCGTATAGAAAAGAAACCAGCTGCTTCACGTCAGTTCCTGATGGGACTTTTCACACAGATGCTAATGTTGCAAAATTTATTTCATGTTAGGACGTATTGTGAGAGCACTCTGCCATCTTTGTCCTCCTCTCAAATCCCCAGCGCTTTCTGGGAAAATAACAATGATCCATGCAATGGTCATGTAGCCCTACGTAACTGTGTGCAGGTTAAATGCCAACTTTGATATTATAATTTAGCAACTTAATGGTTTTCTTCACTGACTGTACTGAATGAAGCATTGTTCACAACCAGACTGGGAAGGGTATGCATTTGGTTCTTTTTACTCGGTCGTGTGCTCACTGGGTGCTGAGCACATGCAGACAAGGGCCTCCTCCCAGCCTCACAAAATCATCATTCCCATGAGTTTCGGCAGTATTTTGGGAGGAGAAATTCAGTCAGGCAGGATTCACCTCCTGAAGCTGGCTCTTTGGTAATGAGATGGATGTTTAGAATCTGTTACCCGAGAGTTTCTATGCGTTTCTAAATTAGACACATGCCTGTTGAAAGCTTTGGTCAGAGAACTGGGCGGCCTGCAGGAGGGAGAGTGGGGAATTGGAAGTGCAATGTCACTTGGGCACCAAGGAGTCTCCGTATGTCTCAGAAACAGCACCTTCCTGGACTCTCCAGAGGACTTGTCCCGCATCCTCCAGCTCTGGGTATGTCTTGCAGTGTAATCCTCAGGTTTCAATTGTATTGAATCAATAGTGCTGCATTCAAAATTCTCCCTAATGCCTGTTGTTCGTGAGTTCACTGCCAATAGAAAAGCTTACTTTTTAAAAAACATTTAAGCTGCCTTATTCAGTTCTGTGACCTGCTATTTTTCAAAAGCACCAAATCCCTAAAATTCATCCCTCAGAAAATGAAAAGGAGGCTTAATTCAAGCACATCATCATGTTGGCTGGTCCACGGCCTTATTTGGAACAGAGTCAATGCTTTACCATTTGGCAGAAATGCATGTGAGTAGTTGATTAAAGAATACTTTGGTTTCATTTCTAAGTTAACATTTATGTTATTACTTTGGGATTCTTTTTATTGAGGGTTAGATCAGAAAACAGCATACAGAAAATGGCTGATCTAAATTCTTTCTTCTCCAGTCTGGATGTGAGGTGCCATTTTGTCACGTAGGGGACTTTGAGACAGCAGCATTGCTCGGCAGAGTGCATTCCGAAGTGAGCCTTCCCACCAGGGTAAAGCCATGTGAATTCCAAGCAGAGAAAAGATATACAACTTCCCTGGGTACTGACTTTCCTGGCCCCACGCTTTTAGCTCTTGAGGAGTGAAACAGTCAAAGAATCTGTTATAAATCTCAGAATGTCCTGTGACCCACGTGATGTTCATTTTACTAAGGAAATAAAGTTAAAAAAAAAGTACACGCAGCAGCTGGAGGAGAGAGGTAGTTTGAGGTCATTGCTACACTTTGTCAATTAGTGTGTGAGTCACTCAGATGGAAGGTATAATAGAAACCTCAGAGGAAGAGTTTATTCTAAAAAGCTACACAAAAGGATAAGACAGAGAGGTCTTCTCCGAGCAGCTAACTAAAGCCTCCAGACAGAGGCTGGCCAACTACGATCCCCACGAGCCAAATCTGGCGGCTGCCTTTTTGCATTATCTCTGGCTGCTTTTGTGCCACAACAGCAGAGCTGAGCTGTTGGAGAGACCTTATAGCCCGTAAAGTTTACAATATTTACTAGCTTGTCTTTTACACATAAAGTTTGCTGATTTTGGCTCTACAGAACAGGCCTGGAGGTTGAGTGTATTATAGGTATATTACGGTAACTTAAGAAAAGATTGGAAAAGTCATATGGCCATGAAATTTAAAAGCCAATAAAAATAAGAGTAACGTTTTTATTTGTACAGTATCTTTACTTTCTCTAACAGTTTCAAACATACTCTTGGAGTTTGCTTTGAACAACTAGTTAGCTTGTAATCTGATCAAACAGAGAAGAGGTCCCTGATGGGCCAGATGCCATGACTGGGGGAAGGGTAAATGATTTCATCCCTAAGTGATTACTGAAGGGCATGGATTTCTTTTAAGGGCGTCTTATACACCCATAGAATCTTGTATTATATGTAGCAGAGGGTTTAAAGTTCCAGAATTTTAGATTACATTAGTGTTAAGTGTAATCCTTAGTTTTACACAACTCAACAATGAACTAAAAAGCATATATATATCAGTGTCCAAAAAAGGGCTTGAAGTAGGAAAAATACACAGAGGTTGTGACCATATTCTAGAATCAGAGGCCTGTGAGATACGGGGAAGGTGCTGTGTGAACCTAGGCACTGCGGATGCGTTTTCTTTGTCCTGTAATTTTCCTTTTAGCACCCTGATTTTTCTCTGGGAACCAGAGCTCATCAATTCTCAGTTCATGGGATTCAGGTGGGGCTTACCCTCCACTAACTCTGCAGAAGGTAGAGGACTTCACTTGGCTAGTGGGAAGACGCTGTCCCTCTAGTTGGAGTGAATGGCTTAGGGACAGATACATGGCCCAACCCAACCAATGGGAATTGGCCCTTGGACTTTTGTTAGAACTACTGGAAACCAAGCCATGTCTCAGATGACAGGAGCTAAGGATTATGGAAGTGTGCAGCTGCCAGGAAGGTTTGCTGCTGCAAGAAGAGATCGTGCCTAAGAATGAAGCCAAGAATAAACAGAACCAGGAGACTGCAGGAGACACTGAGAGAGAAAAAGAGAGAAGGTGTGAGGGAAAAAGGGGGGGAGAAAGAGGAACTGAATCCTGATAACATAATTTTGGCTTAGAACTAAATTTGCCTAAAGGAATCTTCTGGTGTTTTCATGCATATCAGCCAATAAATTCTCTTCTGTCTTTGACTAGTGGACTTCGGGTTTCTGTCACTGAAACCCAACTGAAAGAGTTTTGATTGATACACTGAGAACATTTTTCTGCTGATAAAAACGTCACCTTTACTAACAGATGTTTCCTTCTGATTATGGACATGGAGCCAGTGTGCAGGACTCAAAGAAATGCCTTCCATCAAAATCAGCGCAGGGCTGGGCAGGAGCCAAACCACACCAGTGCACCTTTTCTTAATTCCAGTCCTAAAAATCCCAAGAAGGGGGCTATCACTAAGCTTATGTAAGATGTTTCTGAGTTTGGTTAAGAGAGTTTTTCTTTTATAATGACAAGGTGGGAAAATATTTTTTCTTAGTAGCGTGCATGACACTGGCCTTCTAGAAATTTGTCAAAAACATCATTTGTTGAGGTTTTGTTCTTTGTTGTGCTCTACATCATTTGTATACTTTTGGGCCAACTTCAAACAGCAATGAATTATGTGTAGCAAGTTTCTTTTTATTCAAATATGTTCTCTTCTTTTTTATTCCCAAGATTTGTGCCTCTCTCTGCCTGCAGGGCTTAAAAAAACCTGCTGAAGGGATGTTCTGTGATGTTTATATATTAAATAAACAACCTTTTTCATGGGATGCTTTTACTTATAGAAAGAAACGGCTCAAGTGCCGTCAATTTATAATTTCCAGGTTGAATCACTCACCAGTTGTGCAGTTCTGCAAAGGCAGCTTTGATCTTCTTCACCGAGCTGTCCACTTCTTCCTTGATCATGACGCGGTATCTAGTTAGAGACACAGTGCAGCGCTGCAAATCCTTCACCGATTTCTCAATGTTTGGGCCTAAAATTAAGGTCAAGAAAAAAATGCGTGTTTTTTAAAATTTGACCACTTTATATTTGTGAGCTGAACAATAACAACAAAATCCAACCAACTCACACTCCTCCCCAATAAAAAGAGAGATTTGTTTTTGTTTTTCAATGAAAAAAAAAATTTCATCAGGAGGATATTTACAGCCCAGCGTTTTAAAAATCCAGAGTGGGTGGTTTGCATGGCTCCTGGGACTGCTGTGACTTCAGCAGTGGGTTCTCTGGCTGGGCCCTTCTGGGCACACGTGTCTCTTCTGCTGTTTGAAAAACAGGCTCTGATCATATGTTCTATCGCAAACTGCAGTTTCTTAGAATGTGGTATGTCTAAAGACCATGTGTGCTGCTGGCTCTCACTGTAAACACCACTCTGCGTGGGTAAAAGCCAGCAGGGCTTTTGGAAGAGGAAAATGGCTTAGAGATTGGGAGAGGTACAAATGAGCCGGAGAGGACGGAGCGTCGGTGCCAGGTACGCTGGCTCTGGCCCCAGCAGTCCCGAGCCAGGCCTGTAATTATAGCAGCAGCACTTAAAGCAGCTCCATGGGTGCCAATCTACCCTGATTTCCTGAAACTGTCACCAGGGTTTACAGATAGCACAAAGCAAATCGGCAAACTGTATTTATTCCAACAAGGGCATGATTCTTAGAAGAGAGAAATCTCCCTCAAGAAAAGTGAGAAAGTGTATCCAACCGGAGCCAAGGAAATCAGATGTAACTCAGGCTGAATGAGAAGAATATTATTTAATCTTCTGGAAATCAGAAAGGAAGTGACTTAACCCCTTTCATTTTTAATACCAGTTATGCTAAAGTATATCAAAGCTTGAAAAATAACGAAAAGATGGTGTGCCAAGTATAAAACCCTCTTTCAGTGTTATGTGTCTGAAAGTTCTAACACAGAACTGAATTCATGTCAGAAAGATTGTATCTGAAGACATTCCAGCCCTCAGACTCATGTTTGCTCCGTGCAAGTTCAGAACTTGTACATCGGGAAACATGCAGCATTCGCATTTCAAAAAGGGCTCCTGCATTAACATTTGTTTTAGAAAATATTAGGGTAGAAAGTATTTGTGGTGCAAATTTATCCATGACTACAAAAAGAAGAATGGTCTCAGAGAGGCAGAGAAAGGGGATAGAATTCCATTTAAACATTCAAGACCTTTGATTAACGTGGGGAGAATCACATCTGCCTTTCAATCTCTGCGGGTCAAGGAAGGAAACGCAATTTCCTGTGTATCTCTCTTCAACTCACAGCATCTTTTGGAAAGTTCTGTCATTCTGGCACTTTTCTCTGTGTGCAAAATACGTTGAATCATTTGTGCAAAAGAAATCACTTTACCTCTTTTCTTTGCCAACTCATCTGGCTTTATTTCAAGATGAGCTGCAGGGGCATTGGAATTAACAGGAGATGTTTTTGCCTTAGGCTTGCTTGGGTTACAAGGCTGCTCGGCTGACCACTGTAGGCCCTCTGACCTCTCTGGTGTCCCGTGTATAGGTTTGGGGTTGCCATCTAAGGGTAGTTTCTGTTGCAGTGGTCTGTTGCCTTCTGTAAGAAAACACCAAATAATGACTGTGAAGTGATAAACTAACAACACGGATGACAAAGTGATGGAGGATGGCAAGATTTTCTTTTGTTTACATGTGGGCGATTACGCCTTTTATCGCAAACAAGTCAAGAAACTGTTTTAAAAGAATCCCCAGCAGATTAGAGGATGTACTAGAAATAGAAAGAGCCTTGTACTTGGAGCCAAAACACGGGTGTTTGGGCTCTGGTCATTACTTACAGGGTGACCCTGGGTAAGCCACTGAACATCTCTGAGCCTTAGTTTTCTCACCCTGAAGTGATTAGGAGGAGGCATCCATGGGATACTTAGGAGGATCAGGTGGGGTTTCTTTTCTCATTTGGAAAAGGCACAGATGTCTTTAAGTGTGATTTCATACTGAGGCTATAAAAATGTAGCCCTCCTATCTCCAAGTGTTCTATTAATGTCTTGTGGTATTGTATTTTGAATTAATGAAAGCAGGAGAGTGATTGGAGATTGGGCAAGAATGAAGTGACAACAGGTACTATAATCATTTCATCGAATTTATGGAGGGATTAAATCAGAAAACAACATCATAATATCTCAACTATATTTAAAATCTAGGGAGTCAGATTCTCTCTGGAGCTCTAATAGATGTTGCAATAAATTAGCAGCACGTTGCTTGAGGCATCTTTTAAATGTAGGTTCCCATTTAGTTATTATTGCTGGAGTGAATTAAAAGGCACCTTAGTGGCTGGAAAAGGAAATGTATCACCCTTAATATCTTACTTACTACCAGAGAGAGCTTTTGGTAAGAAAAAAAGGGAAGCCAGTATGGTTTTGAAGGCCTGGTTCTTGGAGAAAGCTGGGTGTAGCAGAAAAAGTGCAGGTTTGGATGCGGGAGGCCCGTGTACTGATGACTCTGTGGGGAATGACTTCACTTTTCTGGCTGACTGTGGTGCTCACTCAAATAGAGCACAATGCCATTTCAATGAAAGTCCGCCCCTTTCCAGACACTCACCTGCCTCACTTCTCTCTACTCCCACTGTGCCTTGTAAAAACTTAGAGGGCATGTTTTAACACAATACTTACATGTCAGCCCCTTGCCTTTGTCTTGGAGAGACTATGACTTCCTCGAAGGCAAATATTAAAATGTGATTCATTTTGGAGGCCCCAGTACTTGTGTCTGGCTCAATAGCTAGTTGTAGAATTGTGATTGAATTAAAGTACCCTTAGATTTCATTAAAAAAAAAAAAAGAAACAAAGAACAGTTTTTCTGACACCATCACGAACATTACAGAGACTGCACTCGGAGAGTGCAAAAGAGCATGATCTGGATCCTAGTCGATTTGATTTTAGACATTAGCTCACTCATGAGAAGTGTAAGTTTGAATCCATCATTCATGACCTACAAGCAGGAAAGCACAGCATATGTTTGTTAGGCTGAATGATGAGTACTCTTTAAATTTACTTAAAGGGAAATTATAGTACACCAGGAAATGTTCAACAAAGGCAGTGAACATAGTAATTAAAAACCAAAAACAGCATTTCCTCCAGTAATGAAACATTTAACAGAATCCCCAGAAGATTAGAAGACATACTAGGAATAGAAAGAACCTTGTACTTGGACTCACAAGACCTGGGTAGGTATTTAAGCTCTGGTAATCAGTTGCTGGGTGACCCTGGGCAAGCCACTTAACATCTCTAAGTCTTAGTTTCCTCACCCAGAAAGGTTCTTAGGAACCTTTAATTATACTAAAGTGGAAGTTCACTGTAGACCATGGTGGTCAAACTTCAGTGTGCATGAGAATCTCAGAGGTTCCGATTAATCATTGGGCCCAGGACTCTACCCACCAGGTCATTCTGAGGGGTCAGAATGGGTGGTGCTGCCCACCTGGAAAAATTCTACTGCATAAGATGAATAACTAAGTTTCTGATGAGTCTATAAATGTTTTGTTAAAACAGTGATTAAGTATAGGCTGGTTGCAACTCAATCCCTCTCTAAGTCATAGTGAAGAGTCAGCCTTGATGAAGTATTATAAATTGAAAAACTAAAATAAAGTGCATTGTGAATGATGTAGTAAATTAGTTTTATTCTTAAAAATGAAGGGATTTATATGATAATTTGATGGAATTAATGACCGAAGGAAAAAAATTATTGTGTGGAATGCAAAAGAATTTTACTGAAGACAAGCATGCAAATGAGCATAGGCTCATTAACCTGGAGTTGAAAATATTTTTGCTTGTGTATCAGAAAACTGATATGTGGGCTACTGGTTCATGTCATCATTCATTCAACATATATTTATTGAGAAATTTGAGTAGAAGTATTTTTTTTGGAGGGGGTTCCTGAAAAACTGACTCATTATTGGTGGGATCATTGAATACTGGGATGATATGAAGTTCTCAAACACTACTTCGATATACTATTTGCACATGTATTTTCATCAAATGTAGTAAAACTCTAAAGCTCTTTCAGATGCAAGTTGGTAGGGGGTTATTCAGCTATAACAGAATTAGATTCATTAGAATAATGGGAGTTCTCCCCTGGCTATAGTAGTTTTCCTCTAACATTACAGGCCAGAATTCCCAACAAGTCTCTGCCTTTCTGGACTCCACTTGTAAACTTCCATAGACTGTAGCTGACTTAGCATTGACTCATAGCACCGTCTAATAAGGTACCCACTAGCCGCCTGTGACTGTTGAACACATGAAATGTGGCTTGTCTCAACTGAGATGTGCTGTAAGTATAAAATACACACTAAAATTTACAGACTCAGTACAAAAAATTTTTGATAATTTAAAAATATTGATCACATGTCAAAATGATATTATTTTGGGTATATTAAGTTAGACAAATACTACCCAATTTAATTTACCCATTTCTTTTTACTTTTCAAATGTAGCTACTAGTGTTTCTGTTTTGTTGCAGATGTCTTAAAATCTTCTACATAGGCTATAATGAAAATGAAGTTTGACTTTCTCCTTTCCAGTGTTCCCTGATGGGACGATTAGGAATGCTAGTACAATGCAGAATAAACATCCTGGCATCGATCTTAATCTTAGAGAAATTGCATTCCATATTTTATTATTAAATATGATATTAGCTGTAGATATTTCATGATTATCAGGAAGTTCTCTTATATTTCTAGTTTGCTAGAAGTTTTTATTTTGTCAAGTGTTTCTATTTTGCTTCATCTTGAGATAATCATATTGTTGTTCTCCTTTATTTTGCTAATATAATAAGTCACATTGATTAGTTTTTTAAATGTTAAACCAATGCTGTATTCTTAAGAGCACATTTGGCCATGGTGATACACACACACACACACACACACACACATATTATATATAATAATATATAGTATTTATATACACTATAAATAATATATCATATATATTATTATGAAGACCAAGTATGCTCTTTATATCATATATATCTTACTTCAATTTGCAAATATATTGTTGAGAATTTTGCTTCTTTATTTATGATCAATATTATTTTGTAATTTTTCTTATAATGACTTTGTCAGGTTTTGATAAGATTATGCTAGTCTCATTCTTCTTGTTTCTTTCTTTTTAAAAAATCTGTTTCCCTCTGTTCTTCAATTTAGGTTTGCAAGCTGGCACTCAATCCACTGAGCCACATCAGTCAGGGTTATGTTCTTCAGTTCGGATAATTTCTCTTGACCTGTCCTCAGGTTTGCTGGTCCTTTCTTCTTCATTGTCCAAATTGCTGTCAAGCACATCTGATGACTTCTTAAAAAATTTTTTTTAGACACTGTACTTTTTAGTTCTAAGGTTTCCATTTCATTATTTTTATCTCTCCTAAAATTTTCCTTCTCTTTACCCTTTATATTCATCTTTTTTCCTGTAAATTTTAGAAACATATTTATAATTCTTGTCCGCTGACTCAAATATCTGGGTGATCTATAGGTTTGTTTCTAATGACTAATTTTTCTCTTAATTATAGGTCACATTTTCTTGCTTTTCCCAATGTCTAGTAATTTTTAAATTTGGGTACTGAACATTGTGGATGACACTTTCAGAAATGTTGGATTTTGTTATTTTCTTTCAAATAGTTTTTATTCTAGTAGGTCATTAAGATACTAGATCATGGTATACTCTCTTTCCCTGCTTTTTTTTTTTTTTTGTCTTGAAGGTAAATATTAGGTATCTTATAGAACAAGTTGAAGTAGAGGAGATGGTATGGGTATAGTGGACTGTTTCTTAAAATATCTTGTTTAATTCCCCTGTTTTATACCTCTTTTCTTTTCTTTTAGAGGGAGGGGAAGGGAGGGAGCAAGAGAGGGAGAGAAACACTGATGTGAGAAACAGATCAGCTGCATTTCATACGCACCCCAGCTGGGACTGAACCCGCACCCAGACATATATCCTGACTGGGAATCAAACCTGCAACATTCCAGTTTGTGGGATGATACTTAAATGAGCCACACCAGTCAGGGCATACCTCTGAAGCTTAAGCTTAACCTCCACCCTATCTTCTGACTCTAAATCTGGAGCTTCTCCATTCCCTGCTGGGCAGTCATCCTCCTCCTGGCCAAAGTTCCCTCCCTTGTAATTCTATGCTGTAGCTCCCTATACTCTGCTTCATATGTCAAACCTCCTCCATCTACTTTCCCTCTTCTATTAACTGAGGTCCTCCTTTTCTTTTTCTTTATTATTGTAGATTTCTACATTAAAAAATTCAGTGGGGCCCTGACTGGTGTGGCTCAGTGGATTGAGCACGGGCTGTGAACCAAAGGGTTGCAGTTCAATTCCCAGTCAGGGCACATGCCTGGGTTGCGGGTCAGGTCCCCAGTGGGGGCCATGTGAGAGGCAACCACACATTGATGTTTCCCTCCCTCTCTTTCTCCCTCCCTTCCCCTCTCTCTAAAAAATAAAGATATAAAATATTTAAAAAAATTCAGTGGGGTTTGTGATGAAGAAGTACGCATGCTTTTCTTTTTCTTAAAAAAGTTATAGATACACACTGCTGAATTATTTTCCAGTCAATTGATACCCATTTACAATCAACTGTAATGCATGCTATTGTTCGAACAATTAACTCTTCAATACTGAGGACTTTCAATTTTCCAGTGACTAAATCTTGGTATCAACTTACATATTTAAGTTGTCCTTTACTTGAGTTATTTTACATAGCAAAACATAAACTGTGGTGGTTGTTTGTTATTAATAGCACCAAAGAAAACAAATCTTCCTCTTGAGAGAAATATATGAACTTGGATTCAAAGATTTTTGTAATATACGTACAGCTATGTATGTGTTCAGATTTCAAAATTTCTGTAAACTTTTTTTTGTCTTTAGTTTTTACTTTTTAGTGAAAGCTTTATGATTATAAGTAGACTGAAAGAAGTACACAAAGAATTCAAATCTAACTTTAAGAATTGTATTAAATATAGAGTAGTTCTAAAATAATTACTTTAACTTATTGAGTTAAGATGGTTTCATAATGTCCTATACAATTTCAATAAAGCATGTCATCTGATAATGATTAACTTAGTATTGTAGTTTTACCTAAATATTTAATTAACAAAGTATAATTTGTTGATATAAAACTGTCTAAAATTACTAATGTCTGTGTACTTAAAGCATGTTATCATTCTCTTAAAAGTACTTAAGTGAGTATGACAGCGTTTTATGATAACCAATAATAATATTTTGGTAGTTCTTTGATTGTTGACCTCAGAATTCTTAAATATTCACAAAAGAAGACATGAAAATTAAAATTAAATATCTTACGTATCTATTTTCCCATGGATCAGTTTTACAATAAAAAACAATGAGATTAGTATAGTTTTTCTAGACAGCGATATATTAAGAACTTCAAAAATATTCACACCCTTATGAATGCAATAATTCCACTTCTAGAAAAATATGCCAAAGAAATAATCAGAGTTGTTCGTAAAGATTTACACACAAGGTATGGTGAGTGCAGCATTGTTTATGACAGCAAACAGATGGAAACAATCTACAAGGATAGTAGTCTGGTAATAATGAAAAGAAATATGGCAAATTCATAAATACAATGCAGCCATTAAAATCATTATTTTAAAGGCCACATAATGATATGAGGTTATGTTTATAATGTCATGTTAAGTAAAAAGAATACAAAACTTTACATACTATAATATGGCATTTGAAAAAATATAATATCTACATATATATTTGTGCATTTAAAATTTTTTGAAATAAAATTTAACAGTGGTTGTTTCTGGGAGGTAGGACTATTATTTTCCCTTAAATCTTATTGCATTTCAAATGTCTTCAATTAGTATAAATTTCTTTTAAAAACAGAAATACAAAATTTATAATTACCTTTAAAAAGCACCATAGCAGCTTAACAAACTAAACTAACTTCTCTACATATTTTGTCACTAATAATTCAATAGAGGACATGAAAAAGACTTGTTTGAGTGCCTATTACATCCCGTTCTAGGCACCAGAAATACAGTGGTGATCAAAGACAGATGTGGTCCCCACCTTTCCAGAACTTGCAGTCCAATAGGAAGACAAATAAATCACCACACAAACAAATGTAGAATTCCAACTGTGATAAATGTTATGAAAGGAAAGTACATCGTATTCTGAAATGTGCAATTAGCATATTAATTTAGGGATAGCAAGAAAAAATTCCCCAAGGAAAAAGCACTTAAGCTCCCTTAAAATCACATGAACTCATCAGGGAAAGAGGGTGAAAGTGCACCCTAAGCTCACTTCAAAATCACATGAACTGGACAGGCAAAGAGGGCAGAAAGTGCATCCTTGGCACAGACAACAGTGGAGGCAGGAGGAAGCACTGGGAGCCAGTTATCAAGTTATTGTCTCTCTTTACCCTACCTTGCGATACTGGAGCAGGACCCTGGAAACAATTCTCTCTTCCCAGCCCGCAGATGTTAGCTTTGTCAGTAGAGGGCAATAAAGTGGTCTTGCAAGGTTATAAGGATGGGAACACACTTCTAGGTGTTGGTCCTTATTACTACTAGTATTCATCACAGGAACCAGCAGCCATTCTCATGCGTGGTCCTTGCTTTGGCCCCAACTGTGGCAGAGGCTTTGAGTAGTTCCAGTCTCTCTAAACCCTCTGGCAGTGTTGGGTCTCTTCTACAGAAGAGCTCAGTTCATGGCCCCCCACCCCCATAAGGCTTCATGTTTCTCTGGTTGCCACATACCTTCTTTGTTGAGGTCAGAATGTCAGTCTTGGATTGGGGGATGCTCCCAGTCCTATTTCCTTTATTGTCAAATCTTCCTTGAGATAGTAACTTCTTTCTTACCAAGTCTAGATCCCTTAGAGTCTTCACTTAGCTCTTTTAGTAGTTAATTACTTCCTGCTGTTTTAGTTAGCAGTTCTTTATATTACATTTCTCCCACTCAGATAACCAGTGTGGCTCTGTCTCCTGACATGAACCTCACTGATATACATGGCCAGTGTGAGGGACTGAAAGGAGACCATCATGGCTGGAGTAGAGGGAGTAAGAATGAGGAAGCCATAAAATGAGGCTGGAGCAGAACACAGGGCCAAGACTATGCTGGGCCAAGGTAGGACTTTTGTTTTTTATCTTAAGAGCTCATTTTTATTATGAAAAGATTATAGGATAGAGAATGATTTAGAGGAGAATAAGAATAAATGCTAGGAGATTAATGAGTGGACTACTGTAGCAGTGCAGGTGAGAGAGGATGGTGGTTTTGCAGGGAGGGTAGAAGGTAGACAGTGAGAAATGGATGGGGAGACCCAAGATGGCAGGGGAGTAAGTGGAAGCTACACTAACCTCCTCCCAGGACCAAACTGGAATTACAACTAAATGATAGAAAAATCATTCTGAATAACCACCTGAACACTAGCTGGAGAGAAGCCTTACAACCCTGGAGAGTTGGAAGAAGCCACTTCACCACAAAGAGACTGGTAGTGATACAGACTGGGAGTGCGGAGGAGGAGCAAGAGGGCTGGCTGGGCTCCCATGGGTGGCAGCTAAAGTTCTGGAGGGATATTTCATCAGCTGGGGAGTTCCCCCTGAGAAGTGTGGGGTCTAAATCCCAAGCTGGGCTCCCCAGCCTACAGCACCAGAGCAGGGAAAGGAACCCAAATAATATAAGGCTGTGAAAAGCAGTGGGGTTTCTGTCTGCCAGGGAAAGACGCCTGGAGACTCTTAAAGGGCCAATGCACAAAATTCCATTTGCAGCCACTTACCCTGGGCTCTGGCAGAGGAAGGGCAGAGTGAACTGGAGACTCTTGAGGAGGGATTGGCGTTGGTGGCTCTGGAGAGAGAACTGAAGGAAGAGCCACCAGGATCCCTGTACTGAGTCATTTCCCATTCTACAGGAGCCATCTTTTTCAGTCAGAGCAATCCCCTCCAAGTGGCATCAACCTGAAGGGAAGCAATTCCACCCACAGGAATTACTCTGCTCCACTCTGTGGTACTTCAGTCCTGCTGCTGAGGAGTACAGCTGGAAGACTTCCACTCTTTAACCCTGCTGAAAGCCTATAGGCAGAGGTGGATGGCTGGGAGCTCTGAGGCTTCAGCTGATCCACCCCCAGGCCTGGTGCTTGTAAAAGCCAGCCTTGGTGCACAGCCTGGTTCTTTCTGCACACACCCAGTGCCTGCAGAGAGAGCCCCATGCTGTGGATCACTGATAACTCCAAGCAGGTTGTCCAGGACAGTCATAGGCAGGGTTTGACTTAGGTGTGCACCAGAGTCTCGCAGACCTACCTAAAACATAGAAAAAAATACAAAGAAGCAGCCAAAAAAGGAAGACAAAGAAAGAAACCCCAATGAAACACAAGAGTGTTCTCCAGAAGAACTAGAAGAAACTGGAGGTAAGCAATGTATCAAATAGAGAGTTTAAAGTAATGATTATAAGGATATGCAACAGCATTAAAAAAGACATAGAAACCATAAAAAAGGACCAGTCAGAGGAGCAAAAAGAAAAACAAAATTTAAAAAGTGAGAAAAGTTTAAGAAACATTTTGGACAACATGAAACCCAATAACATCCGCATCATGGGAATATCAGAAGTAGAAGAGAGCAAGCAAGGGATAGAGAACCTATTTGAAGAAATAATGACTGAAAACTTTCCTAACCTGGTAAAGGAAAAGACAAACAAGTCCAGGAAACTCAGAGAGTTGCAAACAGGTTGGACCCAAAGAGGCCTACACCTAGACACACCGTTTATGAAAATGTCAAGGCTTAAAGACAAGGAGAGAATCCTAAAGCTGAAAGAGAAAAGCAGGTAGTTACATACAAGGGAGCGCCAATTAGACTGTCATCTGATTTCTCAACAGAAACATTCCAGATCAGAAGGGAGTGGCATGAAATATTCAAGGTGATGAAAAGCGAGGACCGATATAACCAAGGCTACTTTACCAAGCAAGGCTATCGTTTAAAACTGAAAGAGAAATAAGGAGCTTCCCAGACAAGAAAAAGCTAAAGGAGTTTGTTAACACCAAACCAGTTCTGCAACAAATGTTAAAAAGCTTGCTTTAAGACAAAGAAAAAGGGAAAGAAAAAAAAAAAAGAGGAAAACAGTCTAACAATAAAATGGCACAAAATACTTATCTATCAATAATCACCTTAAATGTAAATGGCTTAAATGCTCCAATCAAAAGACATGGGGTAGCTGAATGGAAAAGAAAACAAAACCTATATATATGCTGCCTCTAAGAGACCCACTTCAGGTCAAAAGATACACACAGGCTAAAAGTAAAGGGACAGAAAAAGATATTTCATATAAATGGAAAGGAAAAAAAGCTGGGATAACAATACTTATATCCAACAGACTTTAAAACCAAAGCAATACTTATATCCAAACAGACTTTAAAACCAAAGCTATATAGTAAGAGACAAGGAAGGACACTACATAATGATAAAGGGAACAATTCAATAAGAGGATATAACCCTAGTAATCATTATTGCACCCAACATAGGAGCCACTAAATATGTAAAGCAAATCCTGATGGACATAAAGGGAGAGGTTGACAGGAACACAGTCATAGTCATAGTCATACATGAACATCCTTTTGACTTCAATGGATAGATCTTCCAGACAGAAAATCAACAAGGAGACAGTGGTCTTAAACAACACACTAGGCCAAGTGGATTTAATTGATAACTTCAGAACATTTCACCCCAAAGCAGCAGAATATACATACTTTTCAAGAGCACCTGAAACATTTTCTAGGATAGACCACATATTAGGATACAAACAAGTCTCAATACATTTAAGAAGATGGAAATCACATCAAGCATCTTCTTTGACCACAGTGCAATGACACTAGAAATCGGTCACAAGAACACTAAAAACACACAAAGACATGGAAGCTAAATAACATGTTATTAAACAATGAATGGGTCAGCAACAAGGTCAAGGAAGAAACTAAAAGTTACCTTGAAACAAATGAAAATGAGAACACAAAGATCCAAAATCTGTGTGACACAGAGATAGCAATCCTAAGAGGGAAATTCATAGCATTATCAGATGTCAAAAAACAAGAAAAACCTCAAAAAACAATCTAACTTTACATTTAAAGGAACTTGAAAAAGAACAACAAATAAAGCCCAAAGTGAGTAGAAGGAAGGAAATAATAAAGATCAGAACAGAAATAAACAAAATAGAGTCTAAAAAATAATACAAAATATCAATGAATCCAAGAGCTAGTTCTTTGAAAAGATAAACAGGATAGACAAACCTTTAACCAGACTCATAAAGAAAAGAAAGAGAGAGGACCCAAGTAAATAAAATCAGAAATGAAAGAGGAGGAATAACAACTGACACCATAGAAATATAAAGGATTGTAAGAAAATATTATAAACAACTATATGCCAACAAACTGGACAACCTGGACAAAATGAATAAATTCCTACAAACATACAGTCTTCTAAAACTAAGTCAGGAAGAATCAGAGAATCTGAATAGACAGATTACACCTAGTGAAATTGAGGTAGTAACCAAAAAACTCCCAACAAACAAAACTCTGGACTAGATGGCTTCACAGGTGAATTTTACCAAACATTCTGAGAAAAACTAACACCTCTCCTTCTCAAACTATTTCTTAAAATTCAAGAGTAGGGAAGGCTCCCAAACTCATTTTATGAGGCCAGCATTATCCTAATTCCAAAACCAGATAAAGTCTACTAAGAAAGATATAGACCAATATACCTGATGAATATAGACACTAAAATCCTCGACAAAATATTAGCAAACCAAATACAACAATGCATCAAAAAGATAAAACACGACGATCAAGTAGGATTTATTCCAGGAATTCAAGGTTGGTAAAACATCAGCAAATCAATAAATGTGATTCATCACATAAACAAAATGAAGGATTAAAACCACACGATCATTTCTATAGATGCAGAAAAAGCATTTGAAGAAATCCAGCACCATTTATGATAAAAACTCTCAGCAAAATGGAATTAGAGGGAACATACCTAAACACACATCACACATATATCACAAACCCACTGCCAACACCATATTCCATGGGCAAAAACTACAACTGTTCCCCTTAAGATCACGAACAAGGCAGGGATGTCTTCTTTCACCTCTCTTATTCAACACAGTACTGGAAGTCCTAGCCACAGTAATCAGACAAGAAGAAGAAGTAAAAGGCATCCAAATTCAAAAGGAAGAAGTAAGACTGTCTTTATTTGCAGATGACATGATTCTGTACATAGAAAACCCCAAAGATTCCACCAAGAAACTACTAGAAATGAATTCAGCAGAGTAGCAGGATACAAAGTTAATATCTAGAAATCAGTTGCATTGTTATATGCCAATAAGGACCTGATAGAAAGGGAAATTTAAAAAACAATCCCACTTACAATTGCTTCAAAAAGAATAAAATACCCAGGGATGAATCTAACCAGAATGTAAAAGGCCTATACTCAGAAAATCATAAGACACTGAAGAAAGAAACTGAAGAAGATACAAATAAATGGAAGCACATACCATGTTCATGGATAGGAACAATTAACATCATTAAAATGTACATACTACCTAACGTAATTTATAGATTCAGTGCAATGCCTATCAAAATTCCAATGATGTATCTCACAGAACTAGAACAATTATTTCAAAAATTTGTATGGAACCACTAGAGGTCTCACACAGCAACAGCCATCCTGAAAAAGAAGAACAAAGTTGGGGGAATCACGCTACCTAATATCAAACTATACTATAAGACCATAGTAATCAAAACAGCATGTACCTGGCATAAAAAGACAATTAGATCAATGAAGCAGAAAGAGAGCCCAGAAATAAACCCACACTTTTATAGTCAATGAACATTTGACAAAGGAAGTAAGCACTTACAAGGGGCTAAAGATAGTTTATTAATAAATGGTGTTGGGAAAATTAGACAGATATGGGCAGAAAAATGAAACTAGACTTCCTTCTTACACTACACACAAGAATACATTCAAAATAGTTTAAAGACTTAAAGCTTTGATCCCAAACCATAAAAATCATAGAAGAAAACATAGGCAGCAAAATCTTGGACACTGCTCATAGCAATATTTTATCGGATGTATCTCCTCAGGCAAGGGAAACAAAAGAAAAGAAATATACAAACAGGACTACATCAAACTAAAAAGTTTTGCACAGCAAAGGAAAACATCAACAGAATAAAAAGGTGACCCACTGAACGGGAGAACATATTCGCCGATACATCTGATAAGGGGTTAATATCCAAAATTTACAAAGAACTTCAAAACTCAACACTACAAAAAACAAACAAACAACCCAATTAAAAAATGGGCAAAGGACCTTAATAGACATTTCTCCAAAGAGGACATACAGATGGCCAACAGACATATGAAAAGATGTTCAAGGTCACTAATCATGAGAGAAATGCAAATTAAAACCATAATGATATATCATCTCACACTTGTCAGAACAGCCATCATCAATAAATAAACAAACAACAAGTGCTGGTGAGGAGGTAGAGAAGAGAAATCCCTACCTATTGTACTATTGGTGGGAATGCAGATTGGTGTGGCCACTGTGGGAAGCCATATGGAGATACCACAAAAAATGAAAAATGGATCTGCTTTTTGACCCAACGTTCCCACTTCTGGGAATATATCTGAAGGAACCCAAAACACTAATTTGAAAGAACATAAGTACCCCTATGTTCACTGCAGCATTATTTACAATCAACATGATATAGAAGCAGCCCAAGTGCCCATCAGTAAATGAGTGGATAAAACAACTATGGGACATTGACACAATGGAAATGTGAAAAAACATTTTTATAGCTACTCAGCTGTAAAAAAACAAGAAAGTTTTACCCTTTGCAACAGTATGGATGGACCTGGAGAACATTATGCTAAGTGAAATAAGTCAGGCAGAGAAATACAAATACCATATGATTTCACTCATATATGGAATCTAACGAACAAACTGAACTAATAAGAAAAATAGATACAGACTCATAGATAGCAGGATGACAACTAAGGGGGGAGGGCGGGGGGAGAGAAGGAAAAAGGACTCATGGACATGGACAGCAGCATGGTGACTGTAGGGAAGAAGGGGTATAAGAGGACTAAATAGTAATAAAAAATACAATAAAGAAATTATTTAAAAATTGGATGGATTCTAGGAATATATGGAAATGAAAATCAACAGGACTTGGTGATTAACTGCAAAAGTAGAGTGAAAGAGAGTAAGATGTCATAATTGATGCCTATACTGCCGACTTGCACAATTGGATAGATGGTACAGTAAGATCAGGAACGCTAAAAGAAAAGTTAACTGGGGAAATCATGAGTTCGTTTTGGTCAAGTGGAAGTGCTTTGAAATGTTAAAGTGAAAATGTCATGCAAGAGTCTGTAGTTCAGAGAGTAGCCTGGACTGAGAAGATGAGTTTGTGAGTCAGCTTACATTAAAGTTAGGGCGCAGTTGAAATGATCCAAGAAGAGAGTACAGCTTTATATAAGAACTTGGGACCAACTAAGCCTTGACAAGTTTCAACAATTAACAGTCAGATAGAGAATAATAACTCTCAAAGGAAACAGAAAAGCAATAAAAATGGAGAGGAAAATGAAGAGAGTGTCATGTCACAGAAACCAAAGGGAAACAATAGAGTGGTTAAGGATAGAGCAGTCAATAGTGTTGAATGTTGCTAAAAAAAAAAAAGGCGGGGGGGGGGAGTAAAAGTTGAAAAATGTCTATGAGGGAGGCTTCTTACAGAAGGCTGTTTCATCTAGAAAATGTACCTTTTCTCATCCCCTTTGCTTCCTACCTCCTGCCTGGAAAAGCTGACGTGTTTGCAAGCATTTCAGCAGCCAGTTTGAACCATGAGACACTTTGCCTACGAATGCCTCCATTTTAGTCCAACAAAAACAATGTAAGGAATGTAGGTCCTTGATGACCATGTAACCACTCAACCAGTTCTAAACTCCTCCCTCTGCACAAGAAAAATAAACACCTCTCTTTTTCAAAAAGAAAAATGTCTGCTATATTCAATACATGGAGGTCAATAGTAAATTCAGTGGGAACAATTACTGTGGAGTGATGGGGCTGTTAGCCATAGTAAAAAGGTTGATAAGTGAGGGAGAGGGGAAGAAACCGAGAACAGTGAGTGAAGTTAAATCTCCTGGGACGTCAGAGAATAATGGCCTATGATGAAGGCCCAGGAACACTCTTTTCACGGTATAATTACTGCGCACCTTGACTGCACGTTCATGTTCCTCACTCTTCTATCACTACGTGACAGGGTAATTAACAGATATTCAGAGGAAGCAATAACTTTGGAACAGACACCAAAACAGATAGCTTTATTGAGAAGAAATAACGTCAGCCAGTTCTGCCTTTTCCAAACATCTTTATAAAATGCAGTAAGACTTCATTATTTCACTCAAGTCCTATTAACTTACTTAGCTCAGAGGGCACAAAGCTGGTAACTTTCTAATTGGAAACAAATCTTTTAGTTTTGTTTATTGTCTTTACGAGGTCTTACATGTCATTAATACCTCTATAAGTTTATTTATATTAAAAGCTAACAGATAATAAAGCCAATGAATTAAAGCTGTCAATGACAGCAGGTAGGCATGTTAATTTGATTTGTTTTGCTAATTTAGTTCCTTGCAAAACAGGCTTAATTCTTACCACATTTTGATAGAACCATTTAAATATTTGTTCAAAAAAAAGTTTCGGAAGGACTTCTGTTGTTTGCAAGGAGTGCATTCCATTTAGTACAGTCTGTAACAGAAATCACCATAACAAGTACAGGTGCGAAGTTAGGAAGGTATTTAGCTAGTCAGAGGTGAGGCCTTTCGTGTTTTTGCTGTAGGGTTGCAGCCCAAGTAGGTTTTAAATGAGAAAGAGATGGGAAGGGTCTCTGGACTTCACCTAGGTGGCAGAAAATACCCAAGGGGTTTCATTTTCATGTGCCCTCATGACACTGCATCCTGCGTCTGTCTCTTTCTGCTTCGTCGTACACAGGGAAAGGAAACAGAGGTCTAAGTCATGGGAGATGCACCTTGGCTTCTCCTGGACACAGTGCTGTTGGAAGCCGAGGCTGAGACTAAACAACTATAAACAAGAGTTAACAACACCCGGTATGCAGATGCTAGAATAATTACTAAGGAGTGACAATGATAATATGTTATGTACTTTAAAAAATAAACTTTCAAAATGCATGTTTATATAATAGTACTTAATGTTGGCTGTATATATTAATAAACAATTCTCTACCTTTAATTAAAAAAAAAAACTGAAAGAAAATCTATGGTTATACCTCTACAGGAGCTTCGGCTACAGTCCTTAATTAAGGTTTAAATAAAACATCGACTGTTCAGACCCCCAAGACCTGGGGTGACAGATCCCGAATTAAGGTATTTGTGCCTCAACGTAAATGTCTCCTCCTCATTCACTCATGTCACATCGTGGCCTGATCTGAAGTTGCTGCACACGACCCCCAAACCCTGCCTCAGTCTCTTTCCTACTTGCTGCCTTCACCACATTTATTATAATCTATAATTACCATGGCAACTTAGTCGATTCTAGTTTATCATACACCCTTTTCCCCAATCCCCCAAAAGAACCCCATTCCCCAAAAGGGAAAAAACTGCTGACTTGTTTACTTCCTTTAGAAAGATCCCTGTCACATGTTGGATGCTTTAAAATATTGACTACATAGCTAAAGAAATGATTTGGGGGTTTATTGTGTGCCAGACACTGTGCTAATCTCTTTATGTATCTCACTGCTCCCACAATCTGGGGAAGTGGAGTCATATTTTGTAGGTTAGAACACCAAGATACAGAGTGGTTAACTGATCCAGGGTCACACACCTAGTAAAGGAGGACGCCTAACGCTAAAGCCCTGGCTCTTAGCTCCAATATTATATTGTTTCCATTTGAGAGCCAGCGCTGCTACAATCCTGGAAAACACACACTTGGCTTTGTGATTCAAGTTCTAGGAGAGTTTCTGCCTTCTTTTTGATTTTTCCTAATCCTCTGGTCCAATGCAGGGCTTAGAGAAGCAGGGGAGAGAATCTTAAAGCAAGGGACACCAGTATAAAAAAATCCGCTTAAAATTCTGTAGGGAACCTCATGCCATAAAAATACCGTGAAAGAGTCTAGTTCCGCCCCCCGCCCCGACTTTGTTTACAAGAAGCACACATAAGGGACAAGCAGACCACATTCTTAAATAACAGAAAGCAGTTCTGTGCAGGCATCAGGCCGACACACAGAATCTCCGTTGCCAAGGGAAAATAACGGGGCTGCTCCTGTGCAATGATATAGGTCAGACAGTAAAGCTCGGTTTGTGGACGTCAGCAAACAACATGGTGGCTTCTGTGTGAGACAAGTAACAGGCAAAAGAAGAGCTGGCTTCCTAGGATGCTTTACAAGACGAGGAGACATAATGGAAGGCTGGTGGGGCCAGCAAGAGGAGGTGAAGCCAACGAAAGCCCTTCCTCAAAGTTTATCTCCAGGGAGCCAGATGGTGGCCCACAATTCTGCTCCTTTCCTATTCAATAGGAATTATGTCCAGCGGGAGAAAGACACCACAGGAATCTGGATTATTATTATTCTGGCCTACAAGGTGATAAGTACCCCTACATTTTGGCAATCTGAGCCTCCAGAAAAATAGAGCAGGAGGAACATTTGGGAAAATTGGACCCTAAGGTCATAACGTGCTTTAAACATTCAGATGGGGCCTTAGAAATAAAAATGATCCTTGGCGTTATTTTTGGTAAGAATAAATCTTGAGCTACTCTTTGTCCAACTTTGTTCTTGGATGTAGGATGGTCTCGACTGGATTATGTAAAAGATCTCATTTGAGCTGTTATTAAAAATGCTGAAGTCCAGAAAAAACCACTCCAAGGCTTAAAGAAGTAATTTTGTACTAAGTTTAAATCAAACTCCCAAACGCCTGAGCTACATGCTGCTGTGCATCACTGTCCCACTCGAGACACTGTATTTACAGCCTGAAACGATGATGCTCCGGGTGGTTATTTTTCACGTAGGAAGTCACACTAACACCCCCTGAACTGCCTGCATATATCTTAAAGCTAACTTTTCCCTTCTCAGAAAATGATTCTGTATAGAACTTTTGAAAAGAGAGATCTCGAATGTCAAGGTGTTATGAAAAGATAAAACACGCATTGCACATGTTCACAGCCTGCTGCCCAGCGGAGCACTCGGGGCAGGTTTTCTTGAGCCGGTTTCATTAATGGAAAGTTTGATAAATGCTTACCACTAGCAGACTGGAGATTTCTTTTAGGCTTATACTTGGAACCCACTCAAGTACAGAATGTCATTATACAGCTTTGTTATGATTATTTTCCCCTAGTTTTTCTTTCTTTAATTATTTATTGATTCTTTAGTTGAATTTATCGGGGCAACATTGGTTAATAAAATTACATAGATTTCAGGTGTACCTTTCTATAATGCATCCTCCATATGTTATTGTGTGTTCATCACCCCAAGTCAAGTCCCTTTCCTTTTACTGCACGAAGCATGGATGGATCTAGAGACTATTACGCTAAGCGAAATACGCCAGTCAGAGAAAGACAAGTACCATATGATCTCACTTGTATGTGGAGTCTGATGAGCAAAATAAACTAACAAAATAGAAAAAGAATCACAGATACAGAGAACAGACTGACAGCTGTCAGGGGGATGGGAGATTGGGGTGTGCTGGGTGAAAAAAGTATAGGGATTAAGCTAAAAAAAAAATAACCTCAGACACAGACAAGAGTATGGTGATTATGAGAGGGAAAAGGGAGGTGGGAGAAGGTAGACGAGGGTGAAGGGGGTATAAATGGTGATGAAAGGAGACTTGACTTGGGGTGGTGAACACACAATATGATTTTTCAATTACACGTGATCTGTGAGTTAGGAAGCCCATAGCTTTAGCAATAATTGTGCATGTGTAAAAATGCATGAATTTGGGTCAGACTTTTGTAAACTAAAGAGTGTTATCCCAGGTCCGTGTGTTATCTTCTCAGCTCCTTAACTTGGGGGGAGAGGGGGCTCGGTTTCCTAAACTATAAAATGAGGGAATGGGATTAAAGGATACTCCCATCCTTTCTGGTTCCAGCAGCTTACAGAAAATGGGGGGCAGGATGTCCAAGACCTAACACCCACATGTGAAATATCAGTTAGAGATCTCTGGATTGCTAACAGGTTGAGCAAGCATTTTAAAGTCATCTGACAGTTCTGGCATCAACTTCCTGATAACCTCCATTATTTTGAGGAAGAAAAACCTAACTGATTGCAAACTCATTTTAAAATGCATGACCTTAATAAATGGGTTGCTAATGAAGTTCGAGGTCAACCAGGAGCCCCTTCCTTTTGCAAAAAACATCTAATAACCTTCCATTACCATCACTTATTCTTTAACAGAAAAATTTACATGAAGCCTAGATCTGTAATGAACCAATAACATTAAAAAATAATGCTGCCACACCCCAATGCCTTTGTGCCACACTTAAAAAATTGGAGAGATTTTGGGATGGCTCTTTGTGCATGAAAGAATTCTTCCCAGGAAGTTTCAGGGTAGGGTTGGTCAGAGCCTCCTTGACAGAGAAGTCCTCTGGTTGGTACTTAGCTCTCAGCGCAGCTACCCTGTGAAGTCAAGCTCTTCAATATTGCATTTGCTTTACAGTCATAGACTTGATAGAGTTACTGAAATTGTTTTAGGGAGAAGGTATAAATTATCAGCAAATGAACAGATATATGTGCTAGGCTTTTAGTCTATGATTGATATCAAAACAGCAACTTGAGTAATTAGATTTCGAAAGTAATTCATGTGAAAGCAATAACAAGCAAAGTTGGGAATCTGCCACTTGATTATTTAATTTCTTTCTCCTGTCCCAACTATAAATCAAAACATTCTCAAAATAGTAGGCATTGTGAAAAGTGAATTAAAAAAATTCCTGGAAAATCCAGATTCTAAATGGAAATAGGTTACTTTTGTTGTTTGCTTGTCTGGTTTTATGGGATCATTGTGTAGTAAGGATCACCTGAATTACAGCACTATTAACAGAGTTGTTAGGTGATGTGTTTATGGAAGAAAATTAGTGCTTTGCGATCCATCTGCAAACCTACTAGTGTGTTTTATAGTGTGTCAGTTATTTAGTGCTGCCTCGCTGCACCCCAGGTGCGGTGCACGTCACCATGTGATTTTATATTTTGCACCTGTCTCTCCTGCGAGACTGAACTCTGCCTAGGCAGGGCCCCTGTCTTATTCATCTTTGGTTTGTCAGAGGATGGCACTGCCTCATATATAGCAGATGGGTGTGGAGTCAAATTCTCTCTACTGTTTTCTAATCCTCCACATCCTCTCTACTGCCTCAAGTCTTTTGGTCCTTCAGTACTGACTGCTCCCTGACATCTCCCTGCAGCACCCACTTGGATGTGGCACCTCTCGTCCCCAAACCATAAACTCACCAAGTATGCACAACCTCCACTTTGAGGAGATTAGAATGTGATTCCCTCAGGGTCTCGACCACAGCAAACCCTCCTCTAAATCTACTGCGGCTTCTAGCCCACTTCTTTGCATATAAGAGGAGATTAAAAAGTTGCTGATTCAATAAACTCAGGATTTTTATATAGTGGTTCTCATGGAGGGATCTACCATCTCTTTGGAAGCGTTTTGAAAAACTGATGGGGCATTTAAAAAATTTATCAGAGAGCTGTGGGTGGGAGGGGAGGGGAGGCTCCTAGATGACTTACGACCCCAGGAATCCCACACAACAGAGAATTGCCCAGTGTCCTGAACTTTCTCATGTCCTTCTGCACACTTTACGTACAAACCCAAGGTATTTTGGGGGTTTTCCTATGGTTTTCTAGGATTTACTTGGATTTCTAGGATTCAGCTGCTGTGCAAATTAAGAAAAGATTGTACTTTACGGTGTTCAGAACTTTACCAAGACTATTTCATCATTTAGAAAATCACATGGCCAACCCTACCAGCCATCTCAGTATTTGAGTTAACAACCAGCACCCCTGGGTCACTCTGCTTTCATAGCAGTTGCACTCACTTCCATGTCTACATACAAACATACTTATTGAACCCTTAATCCATGTGTCAAATATAAAGAAACAGTGCCCACAATATCCAGCATGGCTTACTTCTTTTAAGTGCAAATTGATTCATAATAAGTGGGCTGCATGTCTGGCTGTTTTATTAAGCTTTCTACATATTAGTTGTTTCAGATTTCTTATATTTCTTACTTTATTGGAATTCTGTTGCTAGGTAGATTATATTATCTATGAATTTTATTTTAGGATTTATTGTAAAAATGGAGCTTTGGGTTTGATAGTATCGAGGACCACGGATCTAGTACATTCTAGTACAGTTTCCTTATTTTACACAAAGGAAATGGGACAGTAGAGATGAAATGATGCACCCAAAGTCATAGAGTTGATTAAGATTAGCCTTTGTAGCCCTGGCTGGTGTGGCTCAGTGGATTGAGTGCAACCAAGCCTGTGAACCAAAGGTCTGCGGGTTCAATTCCCAGTCAGGGCACATGCCTGGGCTGTAGGTTGGGTCCCCAGTGGGGGGTGCTTGAGAGGCAACCACGCATTGATGTTTCTCTTCCTCACTTCCCCTCTCTTTAAAAATAAATAAATAAAATCTTAAAAAAAGAGAAAAGAATTGTTTAAAAAAAATCAGCCTTTGTAGATTCATTAATATATGGCTGTAGCCCAAATAATTAACATTCCAGATTCTAACACCCTGGTAGATTATGTTCTGTCAAATAATATAAAATACTACCTTTTAATAACATTTCCTTTTGTCACCAATTACCCCTCCCTTATCCCAGCAAAGGTGTCTAGAAAGAAAAGCTCTTTAAATTTGGAATTTCTATTCTCCTAATGATCCTAATACAGACTAGAACTGTGTTTTTAAGTAAAAAAAAAATCCTTTGACTTAGTGCAAGGCTAGACTGGGCATTTATTCTCGGCCCGGTTCCATCCCTTCCTCCCCCACCATCCTGCAGGAATACTGTTTGAATCCTCGTGCACTGAAGAACAGCCCTTCCCTTCCAACCCCGTCAACCTCAGCAGTGACTGAGCCAAGAGGTTTGCTTTGCATCCTTTTCTTCTGTGTCTTCCTAAGCAGCTACAGTGAACAGTCACTGACCTGTGACCCCACGGAGAGCCTTTGAAGGTTCCTCCAGTGTTGAGATAGCTTTCTCACGAGGGATAAGGCCTGGTTTTTCGCTGGCAGAATCAGTGGATGAGCTGTCCTTCTCGCAGCCATTTACATGGCCATTCTGAATCTGTGATGGCGGTGGCTGCAGGGGCCCTGCTTCGGGCCTCTCCACCTTGTCTTTAGCATCCTTGTTGCCTTGATGCTGCTTGGACTTGCTTCTTTTTCTTTTATTGTTCTAGAATGAGAGACAAATGAGAAGATATTACTTAGCTCAGACCCTTGAAATGTAAGATGAACCTGAGAGACCAAAATAAGATGTTTTATATAAGATGTCATATACATAAATGTGTGTTTATATACGTAATAGATGTTATCTGCAAAATAGGATGTGGCAAAAGTAAGTTTACAGTTGTGAGTACGCAAAACACAGACTTTATTCTTGTGTGATTATTTACTATTTACTAAATATAAATAGTTTCCTGGCTTTTGTAATAGAATGAACGAAACACCTACATCTTTTTCTTTTGTTTTATATTGTATTTGAGATACTATCAAATATCTTTCTTTTTTAAAAATTGTTCAGTTACAGTTGTCCCACCTTTTCCCCCTTGCTCTCTCCTACTGCATCCCCCCCTCTGCTCCCACGGTCAATCTGCCTCACCACTGTCCATGCCCAGGAGTCCTCTGTTCATGTTCCTTTGCTTGCCCTGCCCTCCCCACCCCCCGTTAGCACCCTCCCCCAAACAAAGATTCATAAGGACATTATGGCATGGAACAACACACTAGGTCAAAAGGGCGTAACTGATAATACAGAACTCACATCTATATTAACCACCCAATTTAATATAAGTAAATATTCCCTTTCTTAAAATAAGTTATATAAACTTTTCCTTCAAAAACATAGTAAACAGAAAGATTCCTCTAAAAGGAAAAAGTAGCAGGGAATGGCTTCCCTTCTGACACATTATTTGAGCACATCGAGGCACCACACGAGTGGCAACACAGTGAAATCCTGTGATCATGCCCTGCAAGAACTAGAATTTGGCTACCTCAGCCCTGGAGAACTGCTCTCATTTGGTAAAGAGGAGATGAGGGTGGGGGAGGCAAGGAGGATCCCAAGGTTATGGTCCTCTGTGGAGAAGGGGAGATGGAGGGAAGGACTGGCAGGAAAAAGGCAGCCAAGACCTTTCAAAACGAGAATGTAAAAGGCAGATTCCCCATAATCCACACTGGGTCTATAAAACAGGCACCACGCAACCAGGAGAGCCCAGGCACAGGATCCAGAATCCCTGCCATGAATATTTATGCTGGAGCAGCTAACTGCTACAAAATCGTGCCAGACTGACCTGGGTCCCCTAGGTTTGGACTGTGCAGCAGGACCTCGGGACCTCTTGGCTGCCAGCTAAACAGCATTACAAGTCTTCACTGCCCTGCATTTCAGACAACTAAAATTTTTTAGACCCGAATTATTAGAATATGACAGAATTTTACTGTTTCTCTCCTGAAATGTCATAATGTTGATATACATAACAATTCAGAGGAAATTAAGGTGTTGTTTTAAATTATGATGCATGCTGTATTGACTTTGATTTTTATACCCAGGGGATATCCAGTGTTCTTAATGTCCAGTAGGATACAGGCCTCAGCCAATCAGAACAGACGGTGAGCCATCAGGACACACCCTATCTGTGGGCTGCATCAGTGGGTCTCGGCTGAACATCAGCCTGGCTTTGTTCTTCAATACATTTGGAAAAGAAATAAAAAGAAAAAGCTTTCTCTTCTGAATTCTCCTCCCTCCTCCCTTCCTTTCCCTTTGAAACCCTGACCATGCCCCTGAGTAAGTGCTCCTCCAGAGAAGTGAGAACAGTCCACTCCCTGGGCGGCGGGAAAGGCCAGCGGCCTCTGTTCCCACACAAGCCCCACTGAAGCCCCAGTCTGCTGGGCTGGGGAGACCACTTTCCCACTGAACCCCTAAGAGGGAGACCCAGTAAAGAGTTGGGTCTGCAGCTGCTGTCTGCTCCTTTTTTCACATCAGAGAAATTTTTCCATGTGAGTATAAATACTGCCTTTCAATTGTAGTGAATCATCTTGGTCTCACACAAAAGCCTGGGAAGCTATGATTAAAGATAAGCAGAGATTGTCAAAGATGGTGGCACACAAAGACTAGGAAAAAAAAATCTCATAATTCTTCCTATTCTACATGAAACTAGAAAGAGAAAAAGGGGGAAAGAATAATTCCAGTGATCTTGGGATTTTATGAAAGTACAGTAACAATAATGCTTGTTTGTTTTGTTTAAAACCTGTTTGGCAGGCCTGTGATCTTCCCTCCAGGAGAAGGATAGGCTGGTGTCTCATCCTGGGATCCCCAGAACGCAAGCCCTGCTGGCAAACAGTGGCAAGGGGCAGGGCGGTGACTCTGAAAGGAGCAGGCTTTTCGTGAAAGGCGTGAAGCAGGTCCCAGGCAGAGAACAGGGAAGGAGCTGCGCCTTACAGGGGCTACTGAGCACTTTCCCAAGATCAGGAAGGCGTGTGCTGGACGCAGGGGGCCAGTGTGCACACACGCACACTTCACTTGGGTCCTGAAGTCACTCTTGGTGACTGGACAAGAAAGCAAAATAATTTGAAAGGGGCAGATGAACATCTTCCCTCTGTTTTCAAGAAGGAGTCTGCCAGGGTTCTCAAGAAGGAAAAATAGATCCCTTACTATGATTTGAAAGTATTTTCGTTTTCTCTTTTATTAAAAAAAAAAAATCTAGCTTAGAACTCAGCAAGAAAAGTATCTCAGCACAGCTTTGGACAGATTCTTTCAGTTGGAAAAACATGTGAAAATATAGTTAGAACTTTTTCAAGTATCTTTAAAACACTCCCTAATTTTTCCCCTTGTGCCACAGGATATGTTCAGGCAAGTTAATGTCTTGAATCCTTTGAATTCTCAGGAGAGGCTCCCCTTAATACTTAAAAAGAAGAACTTGGGGACTTCTAAAGCACACCTGGTGGTTAAAAACACTAAAGAGAAAAACAATGGTCTTAGTAAGGAGGGTGGCTGGTAATTGGAGAGCCATGAATTTGGAAGCTTTCTGGATGTATATACTAACACATTTGAGAGAAGCATAAAATTGGCAGCTTTGTTAAAATGATAACCACCATAAAAGTTTTGATTGAAGATGTTACTCATTTACAATCTGTGTGAATCTTACCTTCTTTTTCCCCGTCATGTTCCATTCTTTCAGAACTTGAATCGCACTGCCTGGACAGAGACAAAGGATCTTTAATGCGCTTTCACACAATAAAACCCCACACAGAATTCATCGCAGCCTTTCCATCTTGGTAGCAATTTTTTTCTTGGCGTTTTCATTTGTTTTGATACATCCTACCTTAATAAAAATGCCAGTCTCGTGTTTTATTTCCAGATTTTCATTTAATTCACTGCATGATCTTGGTTTTATCAAAATATTAAGCCCTACTACATGAAGCTTACTTTTTTTATCATTATGTTGTCTTAGAGAAAATGAAATATATCTTGAGAATTTTCTGATAGCTTCATCGCCATAAATAGAATTAAAATTGTTCTGTTTGATATATGAGTCAAAATACCTATAATCTTCTCGACCAAACATGGGATTTTGAGTATGTTTTGCATATGAATCATAGCTTCTTATTGGTCATTCCTTGTCTTCTTTCTGCCTCCGCTAATTATAAGGAGAGCAGGTTATCTGATGTCAGTTCTGCCCTCATCACTGTGGATAGGGAAGGGATGTGGTCTTTTCAAGGCATCTTTGACACAAAAGGAGTTCATCAAATGACAAATGAGTCCCAAGATCTGTCAATGCCATTCACACCCAAACGTGGAATTACACCAACTCAGAGGAAAAGCCTAACCTGATAACCTCACGCAACGTTTTCAGAGAAGTGTGTTATCATTGGTCAGCTACAGTGAATGTTTCCGCCTCCTCTAACAAAGTTCTTTCACTCATTCCAGCTGTGCTGGCGGTAATTTCAACAATAACTTATTGGTAATGAATACATCAGGTTTTTTTCATATAAACAGGTACTTCTAAAGGAGTAGCTTTTAAATGTATTCTCTTAACAATAGAAGCATTCTTGACCAATCTTATTATACTAACAGTGCTCTACTGTTAGTATACAACAGTGTGTTGGCCCAACAAAGATAAACTTCAGCCTCGTCTTTATAACAAATTTCAAATTAGTAGGGTCTCCATATTGAGTCTACTGTCCCTGTTGGATAAGCAGAGGCCATACTGCTTTGACCACAATTTAGACAGGCTAATTATTCCTATCTATTCAAAGTTTCCAATTCATTGCTCCTCTTAGGCTTTTTGAGTTATATGTACTTGAAATAAGACTGTACTTAAAAGTAAGCTCTAATTCAGACTTTTTATTAACTGGGTTGGTCTTTCTGTAATTTTCCCAGAGACTTAATGCCTCACAGTATTTTCCTTTAGAAGAACTTTAGGAAGTCACTGTCATTAGGTTTCTTGGTAAGTCATGCCGGCAGCTAATAATCACTAGGATAGTCCTTATAGCTAAACTTCAGTTTCCTAAATAATGTCTTTTTTAATCAGAAGAAGAAGATTGAGTTGCTTCCTGCTTTCAACTGCAATATTCAATTATTCTTCTGATTTTCATATTTTGACATAAATTCTATTGTAATTTTTAAAACTGAGCTTTTAGAGGGTAATTCTGAAGAAGGAATACCCATGTTTACAGAGAATTTTGAAACTGTTATTGTTAAATTTTAATTATACTGAAACTGCTTGGAAGCTTTTAGGCCGCTTGGAAATAATGCTTTCAATATGCCATGTAAGTGACTCCTGACAAATATTTTTGATTCTCAGTGGTTTTTAAACAAGTTGTCTCATTGGTCCCCAACCAAAATGACAAGAAGTTTCTCGGAGATCAATGAGCTCTTTTTTTTTTTTTTCCAATTAGACCTCAACACTGACAAGGTGAACACTTTGAGAAGGACAAGCAAGGTGCTCTATTTAAATACAAATGGATCTGATGACAGTGTATCAGCTACTGAGCATCTGTGCATTTCATGAGAATCACTTTGTAATAAAAACTTTCATTGAGGGGGCCTGAATCCAAATGAGGGTAGGGAGAGATGGGAATACTAACCTTCTCCCTTTCCTACAGCTCTTTCTACATGGGAGTGATGTTGGCAAGTGAAACCCGAAAAGAGTTTATCTAGCCAGGATGTGCATACTTCCAAATTCCTTTCTTGAGACAAATTGCACTGACTGCTGCAAAGTCAGATTAATATTGCACTCTATACTATTTGTTCTTTAATGACTAAAGATTCTGTATCTGCTTCTCCATGAATCAGGGAACAGCAAAAAGGCTATGCACTACGGGTCTGCTTGCAGGTCTGTTTTAAATGATTATCATTTTGCAATTCAATTAGGACCCTAAACCTTGACTGTAGACCTCAGAATGTGAGCATGCTTCCTGGTTTCAAGACCTTGCCGAAAATGCAATTACACTAGTAGAGACTTGGGAAGATTATTCTCCTCCTAGGAAAATAAGTCAGTCAAAGTGTCCTTAACAAGTGTGAATATGAATAGCACAGACTGAGAAATGTGCTGATAGTCTTCCCTGACCTTATTCGTCAGATTATGTTCAGCTAGTCCGTGTTTACAAAATAGAAACTAATACCAGGACAAAAGACATGATAACCAAGGACAGGTGTGAGATCTTCGGTCATAAATAAAACTTAATTTTATTAGGAGAAGAGCATTACCTCATAGTTTACAGGAAATCTAAAGGAGTGAGGGAAACATTTATAGATAAAAACATTCCGAGACTTGAGATTCTACATCATTGGAAATGGGCTGTCTGAAAAAAAATTTTTTTAAGCAAAAAGGTTCTAGAAGTAGACAAGATGAACTGATATTACAATTAATTAGGCAAACTCAAAATCATAAAGTAAGGATTTAAAGAATAAACCAGTCCTCTCAATTAGGAATGAGGTATATTACCCTCCGTTCACAAGGACACCCTCAAATAAAGCACGTTTAACGACAAATCAGAATGATTGGTAGACAATGGAATTAGTAGCATTATAATCGGAACCGTTTAGAAAATATTTAGAAAATACCTATGGTGTTTTTCAATGATTAAAAAAACTTTAAATTGTGGCCCTGGCTGGCGTAGCTCAGTGGATTGAGCGCGGGCTATGAACCAAAGGGTCACAGGTTCGATTCCCAGTCAGGGCACATGCCTGGGTTGCAGGCCAGGACCCTAGTGGGGGCCACGTGAGAGGCAACCACACATTGATGTTTCTCTCCCTCTCTTTCTCCCTCCTTTCCCCTCTCTAAAAATAAAAAAAATAAAAAAAAAAACTTTAAATTGTGTTCTTACTGAGTATGTATATGTGTTTTTAAAAAGATGTGTATTTTAATGAGAAAGTATTATGAATTGGTATTCAACACCTTTAAAAAAACATACAGAAATGCATGGAATATTTAGTTCAAACATCTTCAGCTTTAGGGGACATGTATACTTACCATCCACAAAGGCCTGCACGGCTTTGTCTACATTAAAATCAAACTGCTGTAGCACTAGGACTATTTCATTATTGCTTTTGTTGGGAACAACTGACCGAACTGCATAGATCTGTAAAAGAAAAGAAAGTAAAAAGTAAACACTTTAAATATTTTCCACCCATGAATTTCTCACTGGATAGAATTGTAACTGTTAGGAAGACTTTGAGAAGACAACTAATCTACCTTCTTGCTATCAAGCATGCTCAAGGCATTTCAGACCAGTAAAAATTCATCCTCATTCATCCTTGTAATCACCTTGATACCCACCTTATTGTGTAAACATTTCTTACAAGGATCCCCTTGTTAGGACTGTAACAGCAAGTGTGAAAAGCCAACTCTGGTTTAGCCATTTCCCCTCCCCTAAGACTCCAGATGCACACAAGATACGTTTTCAGCGAGGACACAGATGTTTTCTGTCTCAGGCTCTCTTCCCCACTGGCTCAGGAGGGCGTCTTTGGAAAACACGCAGAAATAGCCTCATGCTTCAGCTTCTCTTATCTGCACAGTGGAAACAGTCATCTGGAGGTTCACACAAGTAGGCTGTGAAACTCCATTAATGTTTATAGAGATATAAAAGTGTGGGGCATTGTGTTTTTGAAATGGCAGTCTGAGCCATAATACAGAAAATGTTCCCAAACACACTTCTGAAAACCAAACACTTAAAATATAGTAAGCACATACACGAGAGCTAAGAATTTCACTAGACTAGGCTGACATTCAATGTTTAACGACCTATATGTATTTATTAGTCAAATTTAGCACGTATTCTTTCATCTGGCGTAATAGAATGAATTGATCTTTATCTCACAGAACTTGCAATTGCTATAGGATGCTCATTCTACTTTAGTAAAAACCTGGCGCACCCAGCTTTCTATCAAGGGGATTAGTACAGCTGCTACCGACAAGTACCAGAGCACTGCATGGCGGACAGGTAAGTGGCATCATGATGATGACCATGAAAGCACCACACAATCTTTACATGTTTGCATCAATGGTGATTTATGACCAGCTGCGTTTGAGAGATACCTGTAGTTTACGTAATCAGATTCCTGGCATATGGATTATATGGGTATGATGTATTTAATGTGACTCGATTGACTAGATCATTTAATAAAGCAGTAGAGCCTCTTCCCTAATTATGTTAGAAAATAGGCACCTTTCTCCATACAGGACTGTTATATATAAGAATATTTAGATTATAATGAGAAAACAGTACAAGCTATGGAAATATGACTTGTAAACATTCTGACAATATAGATCAGAAAGCTGGTTTTGAATCATAACACTTATAAATGCTACTATGTGGGTTTTACTGAGGACTAGAACACAAAATACATATTTGTACATATGTGACTCAAGATTCCTCCAATTTTTCCCATTCTCACATTTTTATGGTTCTTAGTTTTTGTAACCTCCATATTAAAAAACAGTAACTTTCTTCAAACTAAGTTCTTTCTCACCTTTTCTCTTTGAAATTCCATTCAGTGAATATTTTTTGAATGCCTACTGTGTGACAAGACACCAAACTTCCTAGTACTTTAGACTAGAGAGAAAGGTACATGTTGATCAAATGATCACAGAAATATATACTCATACATTGTGATAAAAACTATAAAATCGTATGACAGGGAGACATGCCTTTATGCTGAGATCTGCAGTGAGAAGAGATGAATGGGAGGTAAGGGGGAAGGATTTGGGGCAGAGGGACCAGCATGAATGAGGAGCGAGGCTCCTATGAAGAGAGAGTGGCTGGAAGTAAGGAGGGAGGCAGAGGGTGTAAGG
This sequence comes from Glossophaga mutica, assembly GCA_039655065.1. Lineage (NCBI taxonomy): Eukaryota > Metazoa > Chordata > Mammalia > Chiroptera > Phyllostomidae > Glossophaga > Glossophaga mutica. The sequence goes on from CM077306.1 coordinate 29,531,256, forward strand.
TGAGGTCGGAGATGCGCAGGGACCAGGACATGTAGGGCCTACAAGGCTGTGCGAAGGACTTAGGTCTTGTGAGCATCCCTCAGTGGTCCTTGCGTTAAGTCGTCCTCTGTTATTCATTGATTATGCTAAAAAGATAGCTTCCTCTCTCTCTCCCCATATACAAACACACATACACACACGTAGATACAGACATACAGATATAGAAATTTATCTACATATCATTGTGTAAGTTAATGTGTTGACTTGATACACTTACATATTGCAAAACAATTACCACCATAGCATTAGCCAACATCTGCATCCAACACATAATCACCGTTTTTCGTGTGTGTGAGGAGAACATTTAAGATCTCTTCTCAACAACTTTCGAGTATACAATACAGTATTATTTGCTACAATCACCATACTGTACCTTAGATCCCCACAACCTGTTAAATTTTGTAACTGGAAGTTTGCACCCCTTTCACCAATATCGTCCCATTTCTCTCTCTTTTTAAAAGAAGCCAAGATGGGAAGAAAAACAAGAACAAAAACGCCTGCATCCAACTCAGGAAAATCACCAACAGTGTGCATTCGACAGTAAGTACGATGGCCTAGTGTTTACAGTGCACTGCAGTTATGTATAAACATGACATGATGCCCTTCCAATGTAGTTCTTTTAAATAAAATTCTAACACTCAACCAACTACTATCATTACTACCACACAAGCCATGCCCTGCCAAGTAATATAATACTTAGTTATTAATTACATTACCATGGGTTTGCACTGTGCAGGGTCACTTATACTTAGATTTTTCTACATAAATAATGTAAATGTATTTTTTCTTCCATTCAGTTTTCTTCATAACATTTTCTTTTCTCTATCTTACTGGATTATAAGATTACAGAACATAATACATGTAACATACATAAACGTGTTAACTGTTTACGCGATTTGTTGCTGCTCAATAGTATGCTGTTAGTAGTTAAATTTTGGGGAGTCAAAAGTTACACTTGAATTTCTGACTGTGCATGGGGTGGAGGGCATGCCCACAAATCCCTGCATTATCCACGGGTCAACTGTAGTTACATTAGACAAGAGTTTTCAATCCACATACACAGTTGTATGGTCAGTAAAGACCCACACTTATGAAATAAACATAAACTAACTGTTCTTTTTCCAGTCTCTCCTTGGCAAAACATAATATATTGTACCACGTTAAGAAAAAAAAGTAAAAACTATGTCTTACAGAGACATTTCCTTTTTAGATGTTTATACTGCTCTTGCTTATCCCTCTCAAAAAAGTACAGCCATGGTCAGATATGGTAAGCATTCATCCTTGTCATTTTTAGATATCTTAGCTCTGAACATACCCTTAGAAAACTGTCGGTAACTGAATTCTAACTTCAAATCTAACTATGAATATTGCATACAATTCCCAAAGGAAGATAGTTAACTAAGACAGGAATATCAAGTTTAAAAAAAAATGAGAGAAAAGGAGAAAAAATAGTTTCTGCTTATTTTAGATGTTCCATAGTAATGTTGAATTTTAGTGAATTTCTGGACCAAGCTCTGTTCTGCTTTAATCACTGAACTTAGCTGATGTGAAGGGAGTAATGTTGTTTCTCCACCTTTTATTCATAGTCACTACATTTATTTCCTTATGAAGATGTCTTTGAGAAAGATAGTGAAATCCTGTATGCTCATATATGCGCATAAAAATACAGGAAGCTCACAATGTCACTATTCAGGAAGCTGCCCCAGTCATAAAGGGTCTAAACATTTAAATCCAAGTAAGATCTCATTATGAAGTAGCTTTAAATATAAGGAGGGGGTAACAAAGGCGGTGTTATAGTGGGGCTGTACTGAAAGGCTGCCTTTGCATTTGGAAATGAAGCTCCTGGAGGAATGGATCAATCAACGCGTGACTAATGGGAGTTTGCATACGGGGAAGTCATAAAATTCACGCCTGCTGACTGTTTTGCAGAGGCTGTTTTTGGCGTGGCTTCAGATACACAGTCCTCACTTTGCTGCCACAGCCCAAGCTGATCAGATGTGCCTGCTGCTGCAGCTTCACACGGAAGCCCACTGTTTGAAGCTGCACTTGACTGCGTCCCTCAAGGGTTCGCAGCCTGTAAACAGAGTGGTACCCGAGGGCCGACCACGCAGCCATGCAGGCTGTTGGGTGACAATCTGGACCCCTATGCGTGGTTCATTTACCTTTCCCAAATCACATTCCCCTGCTTTGCTTCTAAATTAAATCTGGTTTGGCAAATCAATCTGTTTTTGAGAAATCTGCATTTTGCAGCTCAAAAGTTGTTTTGATTTAACCTTCAACATTTTAATCTCCACTCCCCTCCTCTCTCTGGGGCTTTCTATCTGGCTTGGCAGGTTTTTGCCCCATCCTGCCTCAGGCCTACCCTGTTGGCATTTCGCCCACACTAAGCAGAGAGGCAGTGCGCTTTCACAAGCTGATTTCAGCTTCCTACATCAACCTCCCTTCCCTGTACCTGAGTTGTCTGGTTTCAGAGCTGTTAGCAGGTTCCCTCATTCACACTGTGCGTTTTTTGAGCCTGTCTGTGATGACTCCTTAGAAATTCATCTTGTCTTACCAACGAGTCATTTAGATTATGTCTGAGTTTCAAAAATGGTTCTGACCAGTTTTCCGTCCACCCACACAGCTGTGTGATCAGTAAAGACCCAGTATTATCAAATAAACATAAAATAACTGATCTCTCTGCCTCCAGGCTCTCCCCTGCACATTCATGCCAAGGATGCTGCCAGACTGCTCTTCCTAAAGTATTACCACCTTTCTTTCTAAGACTAAAGTCTCTACAGCCTGGCAGTCAAGGCCATCAGCAATTGGGCTCGAACCTGCTTTTCCAAATGTCCCTCTTACTCTGCCCTTCACAGGCGAGCACAAGCCCATTGCGTTGGCCTTCCACCCCCACCTCTGTGTGTTTTGCCTTTGACCTGAGCTGTGTCTGTTTGCCCAAGTCTCACATTTTAGCTGAAATGCCACGTGCTCCATGAAATCTTCTACCTTTGCTGCTAGAAGTCATCTTGCCTCCTTTTAATTCCCATTGCCCTGAGCAGTGGGTTATCTCTTAGCAGTTAGCACCTGTTACTTTAAATCCGAAGTGTTTGTATACACGCTGCGCCTACTAGAGGCTAAGCGACAAGGGCAGAATCCTCCTCTCAGACATTTTGCACATATACCATGCCCACTGCAAATGACTAACAATGTACATTTCATAACTTGAATGAGAGATACCAATTTGTAGGGATACCGGGCTGCTGTTTCGAGTCAAAAGAATATTCTACCAGCATTTTTTGGACCATCCCATCACTCTGAATTTACCATCCACAATAACAGGGGGTGAGTCTCAGTTGACTGTGATGTGGCCTAAACAATACATGGGTAGGGAGAATATACATATGTTCTTTAAATTTCAGTAACAGAAATGGGAAAAATATTTGTAAATCTTGATAATTTTACTTTCTTCATAAGGTACTCATATTTTGTGGAGTTTAAAAAATATGAAATGGCATAATAACTGTCTATCCTTCCAAAGCTCAGCCTGGCAGCCAGATACTGGTTGAGCTCCTGTTAAATGACAAACACTGAGGACATGGAAGGGAACCAGATACAGTCCCTCCCCTAAAGGGGACAGTGCAGCATTGGAGCCAGAGCCATCTGTACCCAAAAGTGTGTAATAACGCCGTGCTGTCTTTAGGAACGAGGTGCTGTGGTACTATGGAGAAGAGAGCAGTTAAGTCTGCCTGAGGAGGGGAGAATACTTTATAGAGGAGACAGCAAATGTCATGGAAGGAGCTTTGGAATTAAACACACCTACGTTCTAATATTGGCTCTGCTATGCGCTAGCTCTATGACCTTGAATGAACTGCTTAAATCATTGAAACTCGGTTCTGTAGCTGTAAAAATGAGGATGTTACTTGCTAGAATCTCTGTAAAAATGAAAAGAGATGATGCATATATTAGCTGCTCAATAAATTTTAAAAGGGTGGGAGCCTTTACATTGGGCCACAAAGGAGAAGGGTCTCTCCAGGTGTGAAGTTTGGCATGTCTTTGCAAGTGAAAGAACATGTGGCTAGTGTGTTAGCCAAGACTTATTTGGGGGAGACTGCCCTGTATACCTCCCTTCTTAAGAATCTTCCTCCATAACTTCGGAGAGCGGTCGGTGGACCCAAGGCTCTCCTTAATCCCCCTCTCCTGCAAGCTGACCACAAGGCAGCCCATCTCAAGGGTGACTAATAGCAAGTGTTTTCCCCCTTCTCATTCTTTCACTTATTTCATCCACTAAATATCTTCTATAATCAGGCGCTGTACGCATGGTTGGATATAGCAGTAACAACACTGATACGGTCATTACCACACTTAGGGAGGAATACAGATATAAACACGTAAGTTTAACATATATACTTTTATTTTTATTTTATATATATTTATATGTGTAACAGATGTTTTTTATTTTTACTTTTAGGCCTTTTCACCTAGGCTAAGTGAGTGACATGACAGAAGCAATCAGAACACAGTGACAATGATCTCTGGTCAGGAAGCAGCCTTGGTGAAAAGACCAAGTAGGCAGATTCTCTGTGGGGGGGATTCTGCACTATACAAACAAAGGGGTGGGGGAACAGAGGCATTTGGAGCTGCCTCACTTCCTGCCTTTCCTGCTGCTTTCACTTTTCCTGAAGCCCTATGAGACCTTAACAGACCTTTATAATAACTTCTTCTTTTTTTTTTTTTACCTGCACTAGTTTGAGAGGGTTTAATTTTCTAGAACAAGTAGTGAGTGCCTAAAGGCAATACTAGTAGCTAGGGCTGAAAACAAAATAATGACGCCAAATAATTAGTCCAACTGGAAGATGGGAGAAATGGACGATTTTAAAGTAAATTCAGTTAGCATGTAGATGCCAGATGGAGAAGAGAGGCCCGTGAACCTTTGTTCACGTACCTCTTCAAGCACTATGTTGCCGTAACTTTGTACTTGTGTACTTATATGCCCCACAGGAATGGAAGTTCTTGAGGGACAGGGACCATATCTTGATATCCACAGGGCCTGGAACAATGGGCAACATTTAGTAGATTGTTTAATGTATGAATGAATGGCTGAATGAACAAAAGGAAGTAGGAAGTCTGATAGGATGGTCACCGAAATATTGCAGTTTCAATTATCCATTTTTGTCAGTGCATCTCTGGATTCAGCATAAAGTATTTACACAGTATTAAAGAGTACCAAGCCCTCTTAGGCCCCCAAGCACTGCATGTGGCTGGTCCTAGCCTTGAGGAACTCGTAGTCTTGGAGGCGTGCTTAGTCTTGTCCCCTGCAATAAGGACAGCAATCAAAGCTTCGTTTTTACATCAGTGAGAGCCACAGTTATTTATGGGCTTGCCATTCCTGCAATTTTGAAAGGAATTTTATAATCAGCTTTGGTCACATTTCTCAAAGGCTGTACCATTCAGAGATGCCTTAGAAACAGCTCATCTGTGTACGTTTTGCTTCACTTGCTGGGCTACCAATATTATCTTCACACTAATGAAGGCAGTTCTCCTGTGAATCTTCTTCAGGAAGAAAATACTCTTTGCAGACCAGTACCTTTGCATCATGGATAATTCTATAATTTAATTGCCTTTCCTAGCATCTACTTTCTGCCAGCAAAAAAATATGCATGAGTTGTTGTCATGTTCCACTTGGCTGACTTTTGGGGAATTAACACCAGGGATACAAATCAAAATTAACTTTTTTTTTTTTTTGGCAGGAAACCAGGATTAGAAAGAATAATGAAGACTTGAAGGTGGGGAAAAATGCAGTTTTCATAGAATCATGGGAAGTTTAAAGTAGGACTTAGAGATAGTGTAGTTGTGGCTTTTCAAACTTTAAAGTGCATTCAAATCACCATGGGACTAATTAGAATGCAGATTTTGATTCAGAAGCTTGGGGTGCAACCCAATATTCTGCATCTCCAGCAAGTTCCCAGGTGATATAGATGCTGTTTGTTGAAGGATGGGGTAGGCAGAATAATGGCTCCCCACAGACATCCATGCCCTGATCTACCAGAACCTGTCAGTATGTTAGGTCACATGGCAAATTAAGGTTGCAGGTAGAATTAAGGAGGTTGTTAGCTGATCTTGATATAGAGAAATTATCCTGGATTATCTCAGTGGGCCTAATATAATCACAAGGGTCCTTATAAACAGAAGGAGGAAGCAGAGCCCCGGAGCCTGGCAATCTCTTCTATCGCTTTCTCAGAGTGAGAAAGACTTGACCAGCCATTTCTGGGTTTGAAGATAAAAGGGGACCATGGGCCAAAGAATGCTTTTAGAAGCAGGAAAGGGCAAGAAAAATTCTCCCCTGGAGCCTCCAGAAAGGACTGTAGCCTGCTGACACCTTGATTTTAGCCCCATAAGAGCAGTTTGGACTTCTGAACTCCAGAACGGTAGGTAAGATAACAAATTTGTGTTGTCCGAAGTCACTGTGCTTTGGCGATTTGTTACAGCAAATCCCATTTGTTCCAGAGATGGGAAAATGAACACAATGGCCCACCCTTTGTGGAACAACAGTCTACTTTCTTTCCTGAATATGAAAATGTCTTTCTCTTTCCCATCAACTATCCTCTTTTTAAAAAATGTACCTTCCAGAGAGCAGCTCTCTCTCCCCACACACACACGTTTTGGAGGAATTCTGTTCACTCAAACCAGATTTTCTGAGGGAAAGTGAGATAAATCTGACGGTCTTTGACCCCAAGGAGCTGACAGAACTGTAGGAAAATAAGGCAAAGTCCTAAGTAACAACTAACTCAACAGTCATTTTGACAACAAAATCCCCTCCGAGTCTCACGTGTTCTCCATCCTTCCTTTCAGTACAGGCCCCCTTTGCCTTTCGCCTGGACTCTGGAAAAAGCCTTCTCACTGGATTCCCTGGCTTAGGTTCTCCTCTCGCCAATCCATCTTAAACAATCACTGCACAATTAATCTCCCCAAAGTACCTGGGCATGTTCACTGAACTGAGGGAAGGAGCCTGCGACGAGAAAGGATTTGAAGAGAGGCAAGAAAGGAAATGAATTTTGAAACCAAGTCCCAGAGGGAATAAAAAAAAAAAAAAAAAGACATCAAAATCAGTGTGAGAAGGCAAGCTTTGGAAAGGAGGGGCTATGGTTCTCTCTCGTTTTCCAAATTCTAAGAAAGGAGAAAAAGAAAGAGTAAAGGAAGATACAATGAAAATTTGAGACTGTGAAGAGGAAAATTTAAGGACACTACTGTATTCCTCTGTGTGAGTGTTTTAGATTTTGCTTATGGCTAAAACAGTGGAGAAAGGTTTGGAGCTGCCTTTTGGGAATGGGTAGGAGATGGCTAGATGAATGAAAGGATGCTGGGCGGGAGCGCAGGCCCACTGATGCCGGACCGCACAGAGCTGTCATGGAGCCAACGGCATGGGTTTCCCTGGTGATGCTCGGTAAGCCAGGAGCAAAGAAAAGGAATGATCCAAAGTCACGACACATCAGAAACACAGTGGTAGATCCTAGGGCTCAGGGATATGGGCACTGAGAATCAAGATGCTCTACACTTGCTGTAGAGCAAGAGATAACATACTCAAACGAACTTTTCTCCTATCTAAAAAATCATAAAATGCAAGTCTGATAACCAAAGTATCTTAAATCTTGTAATTAAGCCCATGATAAATTCTTCATTTCACAATTCTTACCTTTAATCAGATACTTCTAGGGTGCACACACCCACGTCCATCTCAAAAGATCGCTATTAGGAGAAGTTGCCCCTCTAAGCTCTATGGAGACAAGCAATGGGCTTCGCACACATTTCATTTCACCCACTGAGCTGGCACGTACTCAGTGTACACCTGCGTGTTTTTTATAATTGTGCTTGATTCTTCCTCATGTTTTCCAGAACTACCAGCAGACCTGAACATATTTTAGGTCAGGGTGAGCCTCTGAGGCCACTGGAAGTCTGTTTACAGCCAGCCTGTTACACCCACCCAATTTCAGACTTAGGTGAATACTTTCTCTGAGGAAATAAATCCATATTTGAATTTATTAGCGAAGACAAAAGAGGCAAGATTATTTTTACAAGATGTTTGTTTTTGGAATTTAAACCAGAGTAGAAAAGGGAGATCGTTTTAATTTATCTTGTGCTTCTAACTTAAGACTATTCAGTAAAAACCTTCCTTTCTTTTCTTTGGAATTTAAGGTCTCTACTTGGACTTGGGGGTTGGAGGGGGGTGATTATTGACATCTACTCTCCCTGTGGATTTTTTTCCTCTTTCATTTACAGAACTTTTCAGATGAAGAGTACCATGAAAATGTAAGTCACTAATACCCTTTCATCAATACAAGAATAAAGGAGTTAATTACTCTTTCGTCAATACCAGAATAAAGGAGCGAAGTTAATCTCTAAATTATATCAACCTTGGATACTTCCTCACTGTGGCCTGAAGGAAGGAGACCATCTGAAAACCATGGAAACGAGGACTACACTCTGTCTTTGGGGGAAGCGTATCTGTTCACCCACATATCTTCTTTCATTTTAACAGGATTTATGGGAAAGAGAAAAAGAGACATGCTGACTTAAACACCAGTAAAAATGATCACCTGACTGACCAGATCTTATTTTCCCAATGATCTTATGAGTTTGTTCATTTGCTTTTTTTCTGAAGGCAGTAAAAACAGTTAAAGCTAGTTGGTGATTTCAGCTTTAATCAAATAGCTAAAATTACAGCGTTAGCCAATTAAAAAAAATACTAACAAATGTTGATGGGTGGATGAGTGGATAAAGAAAATGCGTTACACACACACAGTGGGATATTATTCAGCCTTAAGAAATGAAGAAAACCAAGTCGACTTCCGGCCAAGATGGAGGCGTAGGCAGATACACTGTGCCTCCTCTTACAACCAAAATTAAGGACAACAAATATTTAGAAACAAGAAAACAACCAGAACTTATAGAAAAACTGAACTGTACAGAAGTCCAACAACCATTCATCCAGACTGGTAAGAGGGGCGGAGTTGCGGCAGGAAAAAGTGGAGGTGCGGACTCGGGAACGCAAGCAGCAGCGGCTGGCAGTTCCCAGGTGCACAGGTGGCGGCTGGCAGACCCCGGGCACAGGGGGGCAACTGTGCAGACCCAGTGGAGCTGTACAAGGCGGCTGGCTGACCAGGTGGTCCCACATTCGCGCACACAGACGGTCCAGGAAGAGGGGAAGTGGCAGAAGGGACTGAATCCAGGAGAGAGCGGAGCAGGCGCCATTGTTCCCTCTCAGACCCTGCCCCCACATACAGCGTCACAACCCAGCGACTGGGCTGCCCCGCACTGGGGAGTGCCAGAGGCTCCACTTCTCATACGTAATAGCCTCGACCAGACTAAAACCAAAATAAAACAAACAAAAAAAAAACCCCACCAAAAATGGCCCAAACCGGAGAACAAATAAAATCCCCAGAGCCAATTCCTCTAAGCAACGAAGAGATAGCCAACCTATCAGATGCACAGTTCAAAGCACTGGTCATCAAGATGCTCACAGAATTGGTTGATTTTGCTCACAAATTAGATGAAAAAATGCAGGCTACAATACGTGAAATGAAGGAAGATGCATGGGGAACTGATAGAGATGGAAGGAAAATTGGGACTCAAATCAATGGAGTGGACCAGAAGGAAGAAACTAACAACCAAACAGAAAACGAGGAAGAAACAAGAATTCAAAAAAATGAGGAGAGGCTTAGGAACCTCCGGGACATCGTTAAACGTCCCAACATCTGAATTATAGGGGTCCCAGGAGGGGAAGAAGAAGAGCAACAAGTGGAAAACTTATTTGAACGAATAATAAAGGAAAACTTCCCCAATCTGGCAAAGAAAATAGACTACCAGGACGTCCAGGAAGCTCAGAGAGTCCCAAAGAAGTTGGACCCAAGGAGGAATACACCAAGGCACATCGTAATTACATTAGCCAAGATTAAAATGAAGCAGAGAATTCTAGAAGCAGCAAGGGATAAAGGGACAGTCACCTACAAAGGAGTTCCCATCAGACTGTCAGCTGATTTCTCAAAAGAGACCTTGCAGGCAAGAAGGGGCTGGAAAGAAATATTTGAAATCTTGAAAAGCAGGGTCCTACATCCAAAATTGCTCTATCCAGCAAAGCTGTCATTTAGAATGGAAGGGAAGATAAAGTGCTTCTCAGATAAGGTCAAGTTGAAGGAGTTCATCATCACCAAGCCCTTATTATATGAAATGTTAAAGGGACTTATCTAAGAAAAAGAAGATAAAACTATGACAGTGAAAAGACAACAAACTCATAGCTATCAAGAACCACACCTAAAACAAAAGCAAACTAAGCAAACAGTTAGAACAGGAACAGAACCACAGAAATGGAGATCATATGGAGGGTTAGCAACAGGGGAGTGGGAGGGGGAGAGAGGGGGAAAAGGTACAGAGAATGAGTAGCGTAGATAGTGGGTAGAAAATAGACAGGGGGAGGGTAAGAATAGTGTGGGAAATGTAGAAGCTAAAGAAATTATGACACATGGACATGAACTAAAGGGGGGAATGTGGGTGGGAGAGGGTGTGCAGGGTGGAGGGGAATGATGGGGGAGAAATGGGACAACTGTGATAGCATAATCAATAAAATATATTTAAAAAAAAGAAATGAAGAAAACCCTGCCACATGTGACCACACGGACGAGCCTCGAGGAGACTGGGGCACTGCGCTAAGTGAAGTTAGCCAGGCGCAGGACAGACGCTGCCTGACTCCACTGACGTGAGGCATCTATCTACAAGAGGCAAATTCGTAGAAGCAGAGAGTGAAGATGGTGGTTGCCAGGGACTGAGGGGAGAAACGAATTCATGGGGAGTTGCTGTTAAACTGGTACAAAGTTTCAGTTGTGCAAGGTGATTTAAGTTTTAGAAATCTGCTGTACAATACCATGCTTACAATTAGTACCGCCTTGTATGCTTGGTGAGAGTGAATCTCATGCCAATGTTCTCCCCACAATTAAAGACAAATATTAACTTTAAGTTATGTAAATGATCCCAGTCATCATTTCAATACATATTTATTGATCATTACCTGCAAGGTGTGAGCAGCAGAGTTCTGAAGGGCCTGTAGACAGGGCAGCAACAGACACGCCGAACCAGTGAACAGTAAAAGGACCTCAGAGAGGGTGTAATCAAATTCCTTTATTTTACAAGAAACTGAGTACAGAGAGGTTATGCACTACATTTTAGCTGAGGCAGCTACTTGGTATCAGGACTAAGGCTGCTATGGCTCAGTCCCCTTTGTGGTCCTGCAGGCACCAATGAGGTGGGAAGGAACACAGATTCATTCAACTTTAGGGTTGAAGCAGGTTTTGGGGTTCCTGTGCATGAATTCCTTCCTTTGGCAGATAGGGAAACTGAAGCTCAGAGAAGTTACACAATGTACAGAAGGACACACCCTTTCTCAGTAGAATTATCTTGTTCTTTTGCTTCCTTGAATGTGGTTAGAAATAGAATGTACTTTTAAAAGAAAATGAAACTACTAACTCACGGTTTGCCCTGAAAGTTGAGAAGACCCCTTATGCTAGTGGCAGTATGACTCAACTTACTCGGGAAAGGGCCATAAATTCTAGAGTTTGTATTTTAATTTACTAATGACTTGAGAACAGTGGTTCTCAAACTTTTTATTAATTCTCATCAATGACCATATAAGTCATATGCTTTTTCTTTATATGTTCGAATTCCCAAGTAACTGTTTCAACTGCCTTCCTAAATATAGCATTTTCTTATACTCACATATTGTGGTGGCTATGGAAGTCTCCCACCACAGGAAGCACGACGGACTGCCGGCCCAGCTGTCCGCCCTGTGGGTCCACTAGTGCCACTGTACCCAGGGCACAGTCCCCCCAGGATGCTCCCAGTCAGCAGCTGAGGTGGTGGGGTCCTCGTGGAAGCTCCTTTCCTGGGGATGCAGGAGTCCCCCAGCGGGCAGCTCTGGCCCACAGACTCCCCATCTGCCTGCAGAAACTTTCTCAGAACCACGCTACACGTTGAGGCTGCCTACCCAATTTTCCTTTCTTCTCTCTCTTCTTTCAGAGATGTAAGACCTTCATGGAAGCCTGTAGACTCTCCCTACCTGCTCATGCTTCCTTCCTCTCGTTTTTTTCTAAGCACTCCCCCTGTGCCTCCCCATCCCACCTTGGCATCTGTTTTTTGGGGCACTCAGATAGACACTAATATGCTTTTTCTCATTACTTCTGTCTTTTCCCCACTGACATTCTAAGGCTTGTCTCAAACCAGGAAGACATGCTCTGCTTCTTCTGTCTTCCTTATAGCTGAGAATCGTCACTATACAACTGGGCTCAATCCTTTAACTAAATATTGATTACCAAATATTTGGGGACATAAAGATTATGACATTACTATTCTAAGGGCTATTAAATAGACAAATAAATTAAAAAGTCCATTTGTGCTTATAAGGACCTTATAATCAAGTTGCGGAGGAATCACTAATAGAGAAAAAGTGGTTTTAATAATAACACTAACAGTATACTTTTAAATGGTGAATCAATCAGTTTGGCTATCTACCTACCTATCTAATCTATCTGGACAGATTTTTAGTGCTCAAGATCAGAAAAGAAGAAACCATTGCAGTGTTGTCATTTTTTGTGTGTGTGTAGGCAAAAATTGTATAATTTAATACGAAGGATCACTGTGAGAAATAACCAGAATATTGGTGAAATACCCATAAATTCCAAAGGATTGCCAACAGAGGGAACTCTTTTTCTATTGCCAAAGGTTTTAATTTTTGACATGGTCTTGCATTATTTATTTTTTATTGTATTTTTTCCATTACAATTTATCCTCCTTATACTCCCCTCCCCTGCTGCAATCACCACACTGATGTCCATGAGCCCTTTTTCCATTTTGCTCAATCCCTCCACCCCCAACCTCCCCTCAAGAGCTGTCATCCTGCTCTTCATCTATGAGTCAGTCTCTGTTTTGCTTGTTAGTTCAGTTTGTTCATTAGATTCCACATATGAGTGAAATCATATGGTATTTGTCTTTCTCTGACTGGCTTATTTCACTCAGCATAATGTTCTCCAGGTCCATCAATGTTGCCGCAAAGGGTACAAGTTTCTTCTTTTTTTACGGCCAAGTAGTATTCCAATGTGTATATCTTTTGTATTCTTTAACATTAATCATCTATCTTATGGGTACCTCTCAGCCACAGTGCAAAAAGGGCCACAATGAAAGTCTGGAAGGCGAGAGGGGCATGAGAAGCAGAACAGAAACACTGTGAATTCTAATCATCCAGCTTCGCAAAAGCAACGCGATGCTAACCCTGCAATAGTCAATTTCTTCTTATCCCCTGAAACTGATGCTGACATTTCCATTTATTCATTCAGTTCCTTTAGACTCCTTGTCAGATCTAGTTGCCAAGCAACAATAACAGCAAGCTCTGTACATAAGCAGTAGGCAATAACTATTGTCAAATGTCTCTCCTTTCTTTGAAAGGGAAATTTAATGACTCTTTCCTATGAGGGAATGACGACAAGAACCTGTCCGCTGTGAAACCTGAAAGCCATGCACGTGGCTTTGCGTTCTTGCTGTTTGAACTTAAGGACTGGGCTAAATTGACTTAAACACCCCTAAAAACTTATGCAATTAAGATGTGCCACCAAAGCTTGCATGGTTTGGTCTTTTAAAAACAATTGCATGTCATTAAAACTTGTCCCAAGTCCCATGGAATAAATTCTCTATTAAGTGGAGTTAATATTTTAAAGCTGCACGATGACAGGTTTCTTCTGTACTTTCTCTGGTCCTGCTAAAAAAATCTCTATAATCAAACCCTTGGGTTTTTCTGACCATACTCCATCCCACATAAAGACTTGAACTATATTTCTGTACTTGGTAAAGTAACAGATCCAGGCATTTGCAGAAAAAGAAGAAAATGGGGCCCAGGCTGACCTGTGGTGCGCAGACTCCAGGACACTGAGTCTATCTCAGTCATCGGCAAAAGTGTTGAGCGACCCCTTTCTGTTCCCAGTGCGGACAAGAGGCTCTTCTCTCCTCTTCTATTCCTCCCTCATTATTTTAATGACCCTGTATGATTATTGTTTACAGGGACTTAACCTTTATAACGCTAACAGCCCTAAAAGCTATTCGCAGTAATGGCACAGCTCAGCCAGGATATTCTAGACTGAGCTATTATCCCTTATAACCACCGCACCGTATTTTCTAGTCTCACTTACTCGTCTTGAGTCTCAGCAATAGCTACTGCAGTTTGAAAAAGTCAAGTCCAGTTTCATGTGCTTTTCCTTATTTGGGCTTTTCATTTTGTTTTCTTTCCAATATCAGATCTATGTGAATTTATATTTTGAGTGCCAAACAAAAATGCTAACTGGAACTCCTTTTCTCCTTTTTAAACAGATGGGCTCCCCCATATCCTTTAAAAGACCATATAGTTTATATGATTAAGAGTTCATAAAGCAGCTTCACATTTATTACTGAATTGATGACTTTGTTAAGTAGGTGTTATTATCATATCCAATCTACAGAGTAGCAAACTGAGGCCCCTACAAGTTAAGTGACTTGATCCAGGCTGCTCAACTAGTAATGAGGAGCTAATAATCCTGCTTCTGTTTCCAAAGTCCATGTTTTTTCTCCAACTTTAGCTCCCTGGAGCTTATTTCCCAAACATACTGGGTTTCAGAAATATTAACCCCATTTTACCTCACAAGGATCCCCTTTGCTTTCCATCACCAAATTTTAATGCTGAAGTGTGTTCTGTTGAAACTGATTTATAATGATGCATGAAAATATCTAACTCAAATTTTTATTTTGTCTATGCTAGTTCTAATAAACCTTTCTTATTCGGTTGAGAATTAACATTTAAAATTTTATTAAGTCAATTTGGCTTGGTACCATAGTGTTTTGTAGGAGAAATAATGAAATAGTCATTACTGGGTCCTATCCTTAGCTCCTCTATCATTTTCTAATGTTGAATTTCTTTAAAAATATGTCATTTAGAAAAGAGCTGTGAAAGTGAGTGTGCCCTAAATATAAAGCTCAAAGATTTTGTTCTGGTATCTCTTCTTAACAAAAGGAGATACGGGAATTCCTTCCTTCCTTCCTTCCTTCCTTCCTTCCTTCCTTCCTATTCTTTCTCTCTCTTTCCCATCCTTCCTTCCCCTCTCTTTTCTTTCTTTTTTCTTTATTATTATTTTTGTCATGGTGGGACATGACTGTTACTCACGAAAAGACATCACTTGTTACTGTGAAAACTATCTGTGACCACCTATATTTGATAAGCATCCCATAACCATGCTGGTTTTTGGCAGAATCACCTAAGTAACCTTAACTTCTGTTTCTAGAAGCAATTTAAAACTTGCTTTATTTATTAGCGAAGAGAGGACTAAAATGAGATAACATTTTCATTAACCTATTATTTCAGTTTTCAAGAAGGTTTGAGATCTTGCAAAATATCCTAAATGGGAAATGCAGTCTCTAAAGAACTTAACTATTCAAGCAGGCATGTTCATTCATCCATTATCCATTCACTTATCTGATTCCAACTGGGGGCCACCTAGGTGAAAGGCCCAGTCCCTGTTCCCAAGGAGCACATAACCTTACCCGAGGAGAGAGATGACTGACAATCACAGCGCAAGGAGTAACGGCTGCATGAGGAATGCAGAAAACCCCACTGACGCCAAGAGGAACTAGGAGAGGTACAGTAATTCAGGAGGGGCAGAAGGAGAAAGGAGCATCTGAAAGGTTCACAACAGGGAGGTGAGTAAGGGTTGGGTCTGTGAGGAGGACACCCCACAGAGAGAAAACTGCCTTGCAAAGTGCTGGAGGCAGAAACGTTCAAGGTCAGGATAGTGGCTGCCTGTGGTGTGTGCAGAAGTGGCAACAGATGAAGGTGTAAAAGCAGATGGGGGTCAGGTCACACTGCAGATGGATCACACATGTCACACTAAGGAGACTGAACTTTGACTCCAACAATATTTCTAATTTAAATCCCTACAGTTATAATTCAATAATATGAAGATATTTGAAAGTAAAGCAGTCATGGTACCAACTGTAAATTTCAGTTATGTTGGATATTAAACCTTAAGTTATTAGTTCCTCCTTTGAATTAAAAGCTGCCTGAGGACAGAAATTATTTCCTCATCAAAGCACCTACTCCTTTTCAATCCACCCACCCAACAGTGGACCCACTAGAGATAACTGCTAAGCTCATTTTGTGGCAAGGCTTTTATTGAGTGTTTAATTTCCCACAGTGCTTGACTAGGTATTGTATGAGGACACTACACAGATCTGTTCTCAGATATCTAGAAGCTTATAATTTATAATTTAAGACACAACAGTTGTTATTATTCTTCATTTTCAGAACTAAAATGTCATTGCTCTGTGTGACAGATTGAGAAATAAACTAATCATAAAAAGGCCATAAAAGCTAATAACTAAAAGAAATAAGTGTACTGAAATAAATCAATGTAAAACTATAAATGATCAGAATTTTCAGTTATTATGATTTATTTATTGAGTGAGAAATCTATTAACCTTTTGACATAGGAAGATGGAATTTACTAATTGAGTTAGAGGTGCTCTACTTCCATTGTCATGTGGACTGATAACATTTACAACTTAAATAGCACCCTCTTTCAAAATAACGCCAACATTTTGGTAAGTTACTGAAGTGGGATAGCAAAAACACCACCTACGTTAGTCTTCATTTGCATATGTGACACTGACCATGACAGGCTGGTAATGTGGTACCTAAAGCCAATGCAGGGGTGTTTACCCTGACCCTCTGTGGCACGTGCTAACACATCAGCCATCGTCCTCCTGTTGGCCTGATGCCACCTTTGTTTTGAACAAGACACTCTATCTTTGACTGCTGAAACGACCATATTGGCCCGTCCAATAGTTATAATTTACAGAGAATCAGTTTCTAAGACTCTCATGGTTTAAAGGGCTTTTCCTCCCCACAGCCCAACTTTAGAATCTGTTCAATCCCTCCATCAACAGACATTTGGAAAGGAGCCAATCTCTGGTCAGCAGTGTGGTGCTGGGCCCAGTTTCTCAAACTGGGGAAAATATCATCTCCCCTGAGGATATGACTGTAAATCTGGGAGAATATGAAGCCACGATATAAAAGGGGTGTATCTCTCTGCCATTGTGTGCTCAATGGGCAATAAGTAAAAACAGTTTGTATTAAAATCACATATGGAATATAATGAATAAAAAATGTGCATCCATTTTTAAAAGATTTTATTTATTTATTTTCAGAGAGAGGGGAAGGGAGGGAGAAAGAGAGGGAGAGAAACATTAATTGCAAGAGATACATTGATTGGTTGCCTCTTGCTGCAACCCAGTCATGTGCCCGGACCAGGAATTGAACTGGCGACCTTTTGGTTCACAGGCCAGTGCTCAATTCACTGAGCCACACCAGCCAGGGCAAAAAATGTGCATCAATTTTTAAGGTAACAAATAAAACTCCAAAAAAGGTGCATGTTCGTGGAAGGTGGTTTTACCATGGCCGCAGAGATTTGGGGTGACAAGTTTCTTCTGACTTTGACTTTTACCTCAAGCCTCTGTGTCCGCACCAAACAGGGAAGCTATTTAATATGAAGATTTAAAAACCATGTAGCATAGTGGCTGACAGAGCCAGGGTGTCTTTTAAAAGAAAAATCACTACAAGTAATGCACCTACTTAAAACCTTTCAACAGCCATTCTGCCCTTTGAATAAAGCCCTTCATGGCTCTGTCTCAGGTTCTAAACCTTTCCGGGCACGGACCCCCTCTGGCACTCTGGCGAAGTCTGTGGGATCCTTCTAAGAATAACATCTTAAAATTCGTAAAATAAAATACATCTGATTACAAAGGAAACAACTCCTATTGAAATAAAGTTGAAATATTAATGAAAAAACAAATGTATCCTGTGGTAATATATGTGCTTCTCTATCAATATCAAATAACAATACAGTGCAGGCTCTATAAGTACAGTAATTTTGGAGTAGTGACGAACAAACAATATTCAGGAGATCTGCTACAAATGAAATTGGACATGAGGAAACCAGCGATTTTCCGTCGTGAAAGCCACAGGCACTCCTGCTACTACCGTGGGTGTTTTCTCCTTTGCCTACATTCATGATGGAAGAAAATGCTAAATTTCACGTAGGTGTTAGTGAAGATGAAAATGCATTTTTTCCACCCACGTTCACAGAACCCTGAATTCTACCCACGGATCCAGCAGAGGTCCAGGAACACGGGGGAAGTGCCCATACTCTGCCAGCACGGGCTGCTGCCTCACTCTCTGACCTCGCCTCATGTGGCCATCCCGTCTGCCTTCCACACGGCGGCCACACCGTTCGCTTGCTCTTCACACGCGTTCAGCGCAGTCCGCCGGGGCCATCTGCTTCTGCTTTTCTATCTGGAATGCTCTGCCCTCAGATCTTTGCTTTGCTGTTTTATCTCGGCTCAAATATCGCCTTCTCCAAGAGGGCTGTTCTGACCAGCCCCAGCTAAACCAGCCACAGCTAAACCAGCCACCCGCCCCTGCGCCCTGCTTTCTTCATGGGAGGTGTCGCTCTCTGAAATGACTGTGTTCTTCTAAATGTTCTTGTGTTTATCCTCCGATTCCCTCCCTAAAAAATGAGCTCCGGGGAGCAGGGACTTCATCTACATGTTTAGGGCCATATCCCCAGCATCTAAAACAGTGTTTGGCACAAAGAAGGGGTCTGATACATGTTTGCTAAATGGAAAAAAACAAAAAACAAAAACCCAATAGAATTCCACAAATGCTACTTCTCTCATTCATCACTCTTTTAGGTACACTGGGGATGCAAAGGGATGAAAGACAAGCCCTGCCCTGCAGCAGTTACAGACTGGTGGAGGTAGGAAGTGGCCACGTGGAAGGTGGACAGAGTTCCAGTCCAGGCCGTCCCTCTTTGCTGTGTGACCAAGGGCAAATCTCTTCTAAGGCGTCAGTACCCTGGTTCCAGATGAATGGGTTGAGGAGATTTACCTCCCTGGTCTCATATGGTCTATAGTTCATGATCATTTAGAGCTATCAGTGCAAGTTAGCAGATCTAGCTAGTGCCCATGACCCTAAGTGGAGGACAGTTCACACAGGAGGACAAGACTTGGAAGGACTCTGAAGTGTAGTCAGCCTCCAGCAAATGAGAAGGGGGATTTTCAGAGTCATTAACACCCCGTGGTGAAAGAAACTTTAAAGGCTACACAGCACGACCCCTGGGTGAGCCTTTGGATATCTCTGTACGAGACCATTTTGGAAGATGTAACATAATACTCCAGCTCTTAGGTGCAGCCAGCATGAAGGCTAAGAGTATGGACTGTAGAACAGCACTGCCTGGGTTCGAATCCCAGCTCTGTCGCTTACTACTTCTTATGTGAATTTAGACACATTACCTCTCTGTGTCTTATCCCCTCCTCTGTAAAATGAGAGTAACAACAGTATTAACTTTATGGGGTTATAGTCAAGCTCAGATGAGAAAATTGAATTAATATGCTTAATATACATTCAGTAAATACTACTTATGGTTCTGTCGAATGGTTTCCTACTATGTCAAACTTACTATATATCCCCCCCAAAACCATTTTCCGCTTTTCCATTGAAATTTAACTTTTACGGGCTAGAGACAACATTATTCAGTTTGGAGTTCCTGCAAGCCTACAGGCAACTTTCTCTTACCTTCTCCTTGACATTCACGTGAGTATTGAGCTCAGCCATCTTGTTTCTAGTGGAATAAGCCCTATAAAGAAGGGAAAAAAAGATTAACTTAAAAGTTTTAAAATTGATTTTCCAATATGTTATTTTTATGCTCTCTTCCAACACAGTAAACTATTTAATTCAGACATAATCATAAGTAGCATTTTGGAATGTAAAAATACTTTCAAGCTAAGCACTTCTCTTATATATGTTCTAAAAGCATGTTATGATAGCTCTGTAAGACAATGTAAAATATTTTATTCATACTGTATTGACATGAAAAATGACAAAGACAGGTATGCACACCCAAACTGTGTTTTTTCTTATTGTGTAAAAGAAGGGTGGGCAAAGCCACGAGAGCAGGAAAAGTGTTCCCGTATTAACTAAGCATTGCCATCACAACCCTTACTCTCCCAGAGCTTTTATCAGCCTCTAGATAACATAACAAACATTTATTGAGTCTTTCCTGTGTGCATTTAAGCACATCGTGCACTTGAGGAAGAAACAGGAGAAATGATTCCAGATTTAAATACAAGAAACACTGCATACAGTACTCTTAAAATTTGCTTTTTCGCCTGGCAATATCATAAACATCCATACCTTCACCATATTTTTAATGACCATACATTTGTAATCTTGAGTTTCAAATGGACCCTTACAACTGCCCAAAAGCCTTCTATTTCCCTAAATTCTTTAGGTTTTCTGCCTTTCGTGTCCAAGCTTCTTTGTGAAGTAGCCCATTCTGAAACGTATATTCTTAACATCAAGCTGTGGTGTCTTCCTTCTCATCTGTTCTAAATATTTCACCATTATTATGGAGATAGATCTTAAGTTTTTAATAGTTTCAATCTATTTTTGAAATAGAGTATAAATGACTTAGAATGAGTGAACATATTGGTTCAGATTAGCAGCTAGACAGGCTGAGATACCAGTATACTAATTATTTGTATGTTTCATGTTTTTTGTTCATCAAGAACCACCGAAACACTTTCCTATATTCTTTCTGACTTTTGTTACAAAGAGCGTATCTACAGTGGACACATTTTTCAGGGTAACATGCAAAAAATTCTCAGATTTCTCTCCATTATTTTCTCTTAAACTTAGATCTTAAATAAACTATAAATTCAGATCCATTGCCTTTGGTTGATTTAAGGATGAAAGCTTGGCAACAGGTACTCTTAACTCTAGTACCACTCAAACAGGAATCCACATAGGTAGATTATTAGATATTACCAAATATTAAGGACAGTGAGATTTTATTTTTATAATTCTCCAAACGATAGTGCCACGGACAGACACATGCCTGTGGGCCCAGGAGCGGGAGAAACCCTGCACACTCCATCCCCATTGTGGCAGCTCCTTCCCGGGCACCCTGCTAAGGGCACCCATCCCATTAAACACCCCTCCCATTTAAATAACTCCCGAATGATGAGTTTTACATACGCCGACTTGATATATGGGAGAGAGTAAATAATACTAGCTGGCAAGTGGTATCTGAGTTTTATTCCCCTTTACTCCTGCCCCTGAGAGTTACCAGTAGAAAACAACAGGATTATTTTCTGATTGTGTGTCCCAGTGAACAGAGATCACGTGTGAGGTACGAGGACAAATAACCAGGTGTTTCTGTTTACCAGCCATGCAGAAGTGAAACCTGTGATCAGCCATCACAATGCCTGCAAGATGGTCTATAATCACGCTACTGGGAGACATTTGGATGGCGGATTTCCTTATTCACACAGAAGTTTTGGCATTGCGTATACACTTTATATTTTGGGGAGTTTTCTGTGTGTTCTAGTGTATGTATCAGTAGGTGAGAGAATCAAGATAGGGGAGGAAGTGAGCAAAGGACAGAGAGCTATGGGTTATGCCTATGGAACTATAAAGGATAGAAGGTGACAGCTAGATTTGGCTCTACTTGTTGGGACGGATCTGTGAGGCACGACTCCTCTTGTTAGACTAGATTAGCTAAATTTTCTGGACACCTCTGATCTTGCCATTGTGGAGATCTGTGAAATCCGAGAGAAAAGGTTTATTGTTTTTGTTTTGCTTTGATGTCTAGGATCTGGGTATGCAGCATTTTGTAAAGCTAGTATGTTCTAATCCGCAGAGGTATGAGGGAGGAATTCCGCTGAGAACAAAAATTTTCTGAGATGGCAGCACT
Source organism: Glossophaga mutica (assembly GCA_039655065.1). Lineage (NCBI taxonomy): Eukaryota > Metazoa > Chordata > Mammalia > Chiroptera > Phyllostomidae > Glossophaga > Glossophaga mutica. The sequence continues at coordinate 29,553,140 of CM077306.1, forward strand.
GAATGGTGAGCTATATTCATAGGATGAAAAAATGAATGCAGGTATATAGGGTTCATAGTGCAATACACACACACACACACACATCCATACACGAGGTCTGTCCAGAAGGTATCCAGCCATGTGATATGAAAAACAGAGACATTTATTGAAGAAGACAAAGATACAAGAGACATTGTACAAAGGACAAGGATGCCTCGGTCCCCTCCAAAGTTATGGCCTTCTCGAGGAAATCTGGTTCACTGGTAGCAGTTGGAATCAAGTCATTAGCAACTACAGCACGATGTTCCTTCTGCTCTATAGCAGAGGCTGCAGAACGAATTTTGGAAGGACATGTTTCAGGTCAAGATCCTGCATCAAAATCTTGACACAGTAGTTTTTGGAATCCCCAGATCAGCTTCTAGTTCTCACAGTGTGAGGTGCTGATCTTTGTTCATTGCAGCCTGTACACGTTCAACATTCTCAGGTGTTCTGCTTGTTGCAGGCCTTCCGGAATGTGGATAATTTTCAAGATTCTCAATCATCTTTGAAGCATTTGTGCCACACTTTTATTTGCACTGCACTCACTGCACTGCCCCCAAATCTTTCTGAATCATCTAAATAGTTTCCACAGAGGAATGTTCAAGCTTAACACAAAATTTGATGCGGATTCATTGCTCTACTCACTCAGTCATTTTGAATGCCACAGCCACACAGTACACATGCTCACTCAACGGTGTCTACTGCCCACACTGACTAGTACAGTGAAGTTGTCATTATTCACGCATGCTCATTCTAATCCACTCTCCTTGGCTGCCAGGTTACATCAGTGTTGTGTAAACCATTCTTGGTATATTAACAATGGCTGGATTTTTTCTGGACAGAACACACACACACACACACACACACACACACACACACACACTTTTCCTTAACAATTCCCTTTCTCTTTAATCTCAAAGTCTGATTCAAGGAAAGCTCTTTTTCAATGGTGATATCAGTAAGATTAATTACAACATCATTTTTTGTGTAGAAGAAAAATGTTGGCTATGAGGGTAGAATGAGGCTGTTACAGGTTTCTCAGATGGAAAGCTAAGATAAAAAATAATTATAGGGAGTTGTCCTTTGCTCATTTGACTCTCTTAAATTTTCTTCTCCTACGTGGAGGACTGCTACTGCAGCCTCTACCTTCCAGGTGAATTCCAATGCCCTCTATGCATCAAGGCTTTCTACTGGCTGGCGGACCACAGAGGGATTGGAAAATAACTTCCAGCTATGGAAACTAGATGAAGGATTGTAATGTAAACAGAATATAAATTGGGTGTGCCTTAAAGAATTAGGAATTTAAGTGACTAGATAGTCAAACTGGGTAAGGACAAATGCTAGAGAAATGATGGAACAAGAGAGGATTATTTCAGTGGTCCTCACTGAGTGTCCAAAGCCCCGAACTGGCACTAGCCCCTCCAGAATATTCAAAAGCACACCTTGCACCGACATAGCATTGCATGCTCTCGACATTTCCTGAGCCTCGGCCCTATGAGAATGAAACTGTGCTGTGCCCCTATTCTTTTGGGATTCTGTTGTCTGCTATGTACTACATCGGGACAGATCAACTCAATTTGAATCTTCACTGTTTAATTTAGACGGTTAGGATCTTTGCCTCCAGGAAACATATTGTCACTCCTTCTTAACTGACAGGCCCGAAGTTCAGCCACTTGACACCCCAGCCCTCAGAGTCCCAGATCCCTGGCTTAACCTGAGAAGCCTGTAGTTCTGTGAGTGAGTGACAGATGACTGGGGCCACAGACCTCCTATTTCCCTCACATCATGCTTGGTCACCATGTGTGACAGGGTGTCACTCCTGGACGTGACTGATGCCCATATCCCAACAGAGCTCAATCACAAGAGCTTTAGGTCCACAAGAAAGGTATTGAAATTTCTTACTTCTTAGGAAAGAACTTGGTTTCTAATTCCTATTATCGCTCAAGACTCTTCCTCGAACCAATCAATTACTAAGGCCTAACTATTTAAATCTACAGTACATGTTCCAGGCATACAAAAAATAAATATAAAATTAAGATAACCAGAAATATAAGTCTTGATACTCGTGGAACATTTCCATAGTTTAGGTATTATTTGAAATATTTTTCCTCTAAATTTACTTTAGTTTTCACTAATAACATTACAAACATATATAGCTAGCTTCTAAATTATATATATCCTAGAGAAAAAGAAAGATCAAGAAAATGCAGACTGAAATTTTATTTATGAAATAACCGATTAATCTTACTTCTTTCTCTATATTTCATAGTCAAAACCTTATTACAAAAAATATGAATCCCAAAGAAAAGAATTTCACCATTTATCACCAATATATCAATCTATACACTTCTCCAGTGGAAAGTTAATAAACCACAAATATGGCTACCACCAATCACTTCATGCACAAAGTTATGCAAACTGAATTACTCATTATGCAAAAATATTACTTAATATGCATTAATGCCAGTCAGAAAATTTATTAGTCTGTGACAAAGACAAATATTATTTATGAAAAATAAAACTAAATAGTATAAATTCTGGCAAATATGTTTCAGCATTTCTAATTAATACAGTACAGTGAAGTTTAATAATATATGACCATGTGATTAACAGTTTAATATATATATTTATATTTCTCATGCAATCATTTAAATGTAAAAAGTTAAAACAATGTATTAAAATGCCAAATTGCATTCTGACTTCCCCATTACTTCTTTACCTCATGCTTTGTTGTGTGGGTAGTAATAAAGTTTCACTTTTGTTTTCCCAAAACCTATTCCTGCTTTTGGATTCACTTTCTTGTTCTAAGGTATTACGTCACTTTTCTTGACTTGGATTACAGAACCAGAAGAAATACACAAGCAAACTTTAAAAAAATGCTTTAAAATAATGACTGGCACATTTATAGAGGAGCACTTGTAACGTGCCAGGCACTCTGCTAAGTGCGTGACACACTTTTCATTTAACCCTCGTACCCCACGGAAAACAGAAATCATGATTACCCCCATTTCATGTGCGTGGAAGCCGAGGCACAGAGAGTCAACCACTAACTTGGGATCCCTCGGTCAGTGGCAGGGCCAGGACTCCACCCCAGGCAGCTTGATTCGGGAGCCCCGGTGTAGCACCTCAGAACTGTCAAACAAGTCACGGGCCTCACTGTAGTAGGAACGCTGCACGGAGAACCCAACTGACCCCAGGCCCCCTGCCTTCTCAGGCCGGGCAGGCACGTGACCTGTAGGCCTCGCACACGTACGCAGGGCGTGCAAACAGCAGAGCAAACCACTGACCTCATACAAGAATGGTAAGGAACAAAGCGGCTATGAAGAAATGACTGTTTTCCTACGGCTTCCTCCCTCAGGTGAGAGTGCAAACCCCTGCATTTAGTGGGCCCTCAGCCAAGAATTGTTTCCTTGGTTCCGCAATGCTGCCCTGGGGCTCCATGACAGTCCAGGGTCTAATGTTTAACTGCTTCTTCTTCCTAAATGAAAGCAATTACCTTGTCTATGTATCTGACTTTGGCACAGTCCAGAGTGACCCACGGGTCCTGAGGCGTTTTCTCAGGGCTGCCTCAGAGAGGAGGAATCAAGAAGTCAACTCTGGGCTGTGACTGGAGAAGCAGCAACAGGCCTCTCAGTCACGCCAAGGTCCAGCAGTCCCCCCAGGGTCCAGCAGTCCCCCAGAGGGCCGATTCCCAACCTAGAATACACAGCTAAAGAGACATCCGCATTTTCACACATCTCACGTCATGCTATTATCTCTGGAAGAAGGTACAATATCACAAATTAACTTATTTCATTCTCTATCGCCATCGATGGGCCCTGCGCAGACAGCAGTGCTCTGAGAGAGTGGGAGGCAGGAGGTGCGTGCTGGTGGAGCTGAGGCGGTGCATCCGCCTGTGTGGGACACCACTAGTCCTGACGGGAATCTGAGTAGAGGGTCTAGATTGTCACGGTCTAGCATGAAGGCCTGCCTCCTCAGGTCTCCAGCGGTAGAATAAAAGGTTGGAGTTGTAGAGGCAGAAAAATAATTTTACTTCTACCCTTTCAAGTTCTAAGCTGAGACCCCTGTAACAAAAGATTAACAAGAAAAAAAACAAAAACAAAAACCCAAACAACTTGATTGACACGTACACCTTATGTATACATGGGAGATATTCCAGAAAAACAAGGAACTCCTGAGATGGGTCAAAAGTCAGGATTAAATACCATATCAATAGGGAAAGAGGGTGGAGTGTCAGTCCCTTGGGGGAGAGTACACGATTTTGGGGAAACATGAATGTGTCTTTAGAAGAAGAGATGGGAGGTGTGAGGTTTGTAAAAAAGTGTCTGGTTGTGACATCAACTTCTATCTCCTTTCCTGTGACAAGAGTCAGTCCTCCTTGGTTGGTGAAACTCCGGGGAGAGGAATTTATGACAATTAAGTTCCTTTTGGAGACTCCGTCTTTAGGAAGATCAGGGGAGTTCAGGGAAAGCTCCTGTCTGCATTTTCTATTTCTCAAATGCCTCTGTTCACAATAATCCATAAGTCAAAATGGCATATTCTGGACAGCACATCCTGACCTCTTACACTCCTATTGCAGGGTGGCACGTTCTCTGCCCTTCAGAGTACATGACCGCTGTGGTCCTTTTCACCTCCCAGGTATTACAGGTCTGTAAGGGCCCTGGGAGTGATGCTTAGCAACTAGGGTAGCAAAAGAAAGCTGAAAAGTCAACTTAAAAAAAAAAAGGAGTGGGTGTTGTCTCCAATGTATGAGGCTATTTCCCTGTGCGGATGAAGAAGGGGCCACACAGTAAACCCGACAAGCTCAGGGTAAGTCTGCATGGCGGGCCTTACAAACTCAGAGGCAGGAAGTAACCACGTAGGATGGTCTGAACACACAAATTCCTAACTAAAAGCGAGACATGTTGGGTAGTCACGTCCTAGGCCTGTAGCTTCCTTGACAAAGGTCAGTTTTTACATTACGTGAGCCTGTCTATTGTCTTTTTGCATCTAAGATAACATCACCTTTGGAATGGCAAAGCAATCTCCTTTTCCAGACCCCTCAGGGCACACCCACTATACCCTGAGCATGGGACCTCAGCTAAGTGCTGTAAATGTTAATTGTTAGCTATCCTGTACCCACCAATATAAAAGAAATATGTGTCTCTCCATTTGACTCTTTCATCCAATCTCAGAGACTTTCCTGTTTTGCTTTCTCCCACCTCCCTAATCTACCACCACTGGATGTCATGTGACTCTCCTCTGTCTCCTCCTTTGATTCGAATGCTTAGAGTAAGCTGTAAGACAGCCATTCTCTGGAGCATTACGTCAGTCCCTTGAGATTTTGCCTCTTGGCAATTGTAAGTCAGTTTGGCTCTGATAAACTCATACCAAGTCTTTTCAGGTCTGTCGGTTTCTTACATTGACCTCTGTAAAATCACCTTTAAACTGGTCAAGGACTAAGTGTTCAGTCACCTAGCACAATCAAGCAAGCTGAAAAGAGAAAGTGTTCTTCTATAAAATTGGGACTTTGTTTGAATGTAACATTATGTAGGTTTTCTGTTGTTTAACTTTTCCATTGCCTAACCTTTCTCCTGTTTTGAACCCTCTTCCTTTTTCCTCAATTCCTCTGCCATTATTCCTTATCTGGTGTTGTAATTACCGAGGTCTCTTATATTCCAAGCACTTTAGCTCCTTCTTCTGTGCTTTAACTCCCACAGTTTAATAAAAGTTCCTGTGCATGCCTCGTTCCTTAGAGGGAAGTTGCTTCAATTATTAAGAATGAGGACACATAAACAATGAAACACAGAATGATGACTGAAATATGATTTTCATATAGAGATATTTACCTAGGCTTTTTTGTTTAGCTTGAAAGGGGAAAAAAAAACCTCAAGGTTGCTTATTTATTCAAAGACACTTCAATGTACTAAACCCTCTGTTAGAACAACTTCACTGGGAAGCATTTTAAGGGCAAATGTCAGACAAAAATTTCACATTTAAAAGCCCTGGCTCTGCCTCTTTAGAAAAGCAGGGTTAGCCTTTGGTTTAGAAATGTCATTGCTACTAAGTCCTTTGTCGTGGGAAGAAAGAAAATTGAATGTTTTATTTAAACAGGTCATTAACAGTCAATACTTATTTGAAAAGGCCTGCTTCCGGAGGCAGATAAAAGCTCCCAATCACTAAGAATATCACTTGAGCACATCTAGGGCAAGATGTGCTGATGCGAGTTTCAGACCTTTGTGAGAGCAAGTCTTCACTCAACGTGCCGGCGTGCGTGTCGGAGGCAGAGCCACTGGAACCGCACGCCCTTGTGTATGCCGCACACACCGCGAGGCGAGAGCAGCACAAAGCACTGGATGGCAGGCCCGCTTTGAATTTTCCATTTTAGCGCTGGCAAGTGCGTATGAATGAAGATTAACCATTTTTGCATAAAGTGCCAAACCACCTCCCCATGGCAGCAGAATGCAAATGGGAGCAAAAGAGCAAAGGACGGCTGAAATAAATGCAGTGGATCTCAGGCACTGCAAGCAGCGGGGGAGGGCGCATGCAGGCTCTGTCGGCATTCATCTACGGCATGGTTTTTCTATTTAATTTGAAATTATTTCATTTCATAGGTCTCTGACGGGTTGAGAATATAAATAAATGTCTTTTTTTTTTTTTTCCCCAAGTGACCCAACGCTGGCTCCTGGGAAGCTCTGCTTCTGATGGCTGGGCTTTTGAGCAAACATGTGTTTCCATAGAGATGTGGGTGGCCCGGGCCTGTGCAAGTTCCCTCTTGTATCAGCGATTTAATTATGGTCAGTTCTTTTGAGATGCTGTGATGTCAACTCACATCTTTTAAACACGCCCATCCTCAGAGATGTCTTGGGAAAGGAAAAGGGGAAGTGACCAACGTTATGAGATTCGGGAGAATAAATCCCACCCTCTCCAAGCACACCACAATGGGCTCTCTTCCAGCAGGTCCCATTGCCTGCCGAGGAAATCCCAAATCCCTGAGGGGTTCATACAAAAGACCAAGCACAGTTCTCCTTCCCACCCCAGAGCAGCAAGCACCTCACCACAAACTCCCCAAATGTCAAAAAAGAAATATGTGTTCCCCTTTCTTCTTTCCTTTCCCCTAGCTCTCCAACTAGCTACAGACAATTCCTACAGAAAGGGCCGTGTTTTTTACCCATTATCTGACATACATTTACTGAACACTACAATGTGCCAGGCTCCATGGGGAACTCTGGCAATGGTTACAAAGTAACACTTTTTGAACTGTACACCCAGCACTGCTCTAAGCACTTTCCCCGTACTAACTCATTTAATTCTCCTAATAACCCTATGGAGTAAGTTATCCCAAAGAGCTAAGTACTTACTCAAGTCACACAGCTAGAAAGATACTGAGCTGAGAACTGGATTGGACATCCCGGCTCCATAGCTCTTGACCCCAAAGGAGCGTATACCGTTGGATGGAGACAGATGTGTACATAAATACAAAAAAAAAAAGGCTCAGGAAATTAGAGCTGGAATTGACCTAGCTCAGGATTCTGGGCACAGTAACACTGGGGCTGTGATCTCCCCAGCTCATAGGTCTCAGCATCGCAGAGACCAGACACAACTGAGGGTTGGAGGCAGTTTCACAGGTAGCTGGTCGGGGAGGTGGGCAGAGGATGCATGATTTTAAAACTTTTTCTAGCATCTTTTAAGGGAAAACACTGCATATTCATCTCCAAAGAAAACACGCACTGTGGTTCTGCAATAAATCTCTAGACTAGCAAAGAGAAATCCTGAAGAAATCTGGCAAACAAGAACTATGCATTCAGAGCCAACTCCGGGCGCTCATTTGTCACGGGATAAACACGTGGTGGAGGAAGCCATCATCTCTGCAGAGCGTATTCTGGCTTCAAAACCCTCTGTTCCAACAAACTCACAACATTCCTAGTTCATTAAGCCGGAACTCTCTTAGTAAACATTTAATGATGTTCTCAAAGTAGCAGAGAAAGTCAGGTTCTTCCTACTTCCTTGAAATGTCACTGGCACAGGCTGAATACAAACAGTATATGATGTACTAATTCACACAACGAAAGAAATACTAGGGAATGAGGCACAGTCTTGGCATCCAGCAGCAGAGAACTCCCTGGCAGCCAGCCCCCTGCCCCATGCACCCCCACCTTCCTTTTGCTTCTCCCCCCACCCATTACTGTGCCTCCTAAGGTTTTCCAACAAAATCATCCACAACTCACTTTTTAAGGTTTCCTGGTGTTCCAAATTAGGAATTCCAGTGCACAGCCTGACTATTGGCTTTCTCAGTAGGCAAATGAGCCCTGTTCCCCAACTGGCCCGATTTATTAACTCGCTTTTACTGTGACCAATAAGTCATCTCAGAAGTGACGCAGATAGAGCCAGACATCTGGGTAGGTGGCAGGATGCTGGGTGTGGCAGAGAAACCAGCTGGTGGCCTCAGGCACCTGAGGCTCAGAGAGACTCACCTTCGGGGAAACTGCTTGCTCCCTTTTTGTAAAACTGCCCAGTGCGCTGGTCTCCAAGCCCATTAGTGAATGCCCACCCAGTTCTTCACTCTTCTTATCTTGGGAAAGCCATAGCTTTAAGATTGAATTGGCAACCTTTGCACTGCTCCAGAGCCTGAGACAGTGCAGGCTGGGGCTGTAGTCACCGTTCCAAAGGTCAGCTTCTGCATATGGTCATGGCTAAGGGCTTCCAATCTTCCAGTGACACCAGAGCAGGCATATTAATCCATTAGCAAACATTCTGAGCACTGCACCCTGAGGCTCCTCCCCCTTTTAAAAGACATTCCTGGTCCTGGACCTATCTGCTGGCCAATGTTGCACTTCATGAATAATGTACTACCATGTCCGGGGGGGCGGGGTACAGACATTTTGTTACATTTTGTTAGGGATGCTCTCATCCAAAGGAATGAAGTTCTCATGGTGAATGTTCAGTCTCTACTAGGGATAAGCTAGTGTGAGGAGCAGGGGGAGGGTAACTATTGGGGATCAGAATGGAGAAGTGTTTCTTACCTGTTGGGCCTGCTTCACCTTCAGGCCAGTTAGTCCTATACTTGCCACTTGTTTTCTGGGTTGATGTTTTAAAGACTAACATGTCGGTTCAACATGTTCTTAGTGGTATTTCCCTGTAAGGTTAGGCTTCTCTTGGTCCCCCTTGCTAACCACCCACAGGCAAAATCAGCCAGGAAGTCCCTGTAGTGTCTGTTTTAATTAAGGTGCCTCTGTCAAAAACCATAGTATCTTGGGCCCTTAAATGATGGCAAAGAGGAACCACTGCCTATTTTTCTGCTATTTAGATTCATCCTTATCTTATATGATAGAGAAAAATAAGTAATGACAATTTACCAAATTTGAATCCCAAACTTGGCCTCTGACTAGTTTTGGGATTTGAGCAAGTTACTCAACCCCTCCAATGCCTTCATTCCCTGATCAGTAACATTAAAATCATAATAGTCAACTATTTCATAGGGTGGTAATGAGGATAAAATGAGTTCACATTTGTAAAGTGATGAAAACAGCGCTTGACACAGTGCAAGTGCTACAAATAAATATATGTAAGTGTTCCTTCGATTCCTCCCTAGCCCTACATGGTTGCTTCGCCCATTCTGCTCCTTCTGCACAGGAGAAACAAAGCCTTGAGGGGTTATGGTCATGCGTCCAGGCAGTGATGGAGGCGGCCCTTGAAACACAACCTCCTGACCACAAACTGTGCTCAGAGCGCTGTCCTCTTCCCTCCTCCCAGCCGAGGCCTGACTGCGGCACTGCTAGGAGGGATACAAACTCTCAGGGCTCCAAGCCCACAGGGTCATTTGTTCTCCATGCTCTCACAGCCGAGGCACAAGCAAAAGTAAATGCAAAACTATAATACCTCTTTCCTGGCTCTGAAACCCATGCCAGGTCACGGGTTCCTGCCTCGTGGCTACCAGATGCCATCGGTGCCCTCCCTAGCAACCACATTCATAGCGAAGGTACTTGTCTTTTGAGGACAGTAAGCAATTACCAACATAGAAAGAGCACAGTTCAAATAAAATCTTAGAGCTACTAAGAGTACAACGTAAAAATTACTAAATCTCTTTTCACACATTCTGATTTCAGGTAATTGTATCAAGATGGGTAAAAGGGAGACTTAATATGATTTTAATGTCCTTGAGTTTATTCTAATGCAGTCCCAGATAATAAAAACTCATCTTGACCATTTTATGACATGTTCAAAATTCTAGAGGTCATATTTATTATTCTAGTGAATTTTATTTCAATTTCTAACTATAATAAAAATAGGAATTTGTCACCTGAAATATGATGTTTTGGGAAAATTAATAAATACTTTAAAAAGGCTTCAAACATACAAGATATTAAGAGATTAAGCGAATTACAAAAAATAATTCTGTTCTTTTAGAAAGCTTATCTCTGGTAAATTCCACGTCTCCTTTCACTTTTCCAAAGTACCTAGTAGAATGCCTTTGACAATTAACTGTTCAATAAAGACCTGTGGAAATAGAGGAGTAAGTTCCTCTCACTTGTCCAGTTTTCAACACCTAGGACTGGGTTATCATTTTAATTACTACCATTAACACCAGCATTGTCAAATGCTGTTCTAGCGGCATCTCTTTACACACCCTTCGACCCACTCCCCACCTTCCTCCTGCACATCGCCAGTCCCGCAATGCTTCAGTCATTCTCAGAGTCCAGGTCTATCACGAGCTCCCAAGCCCTCCTCCTCTCCCTGCGCTGGACCTCATGTAGCCCATCTTGTTAACTAGGTAACTTCCCCAACATCTTCTACTTATTTTATTTCTTCTTAACGCAGAGCCTTGTATTGGGGATAATCCGATCATCAGACTAGCCTATGCTCTGTTCAAAACAGAAAGACCAGAATTTCACTTTGTTATACATTATGAGAAAATGAAAAATAATTGGTTTCCAACCCAACAGTAAACACATTTAACCACTAAACTCGATTTTGTATACCCCTGTAACTCCACCAATAGATACGGGTCTATTTGCTGTTGATAACACATGCAAGCTGTGGGTTGTCAACCTTCACACGGCCTGGCCACTTACTCCTTTAGTTTCCAGCATAAAAGGCCCAGGAATAGACACCTTGGCCTCTCTAACCTGCCATAGGGCTCAACTCACACTGCGGAAGGTTTGGAAAGTATCCAGTGCTCATGATGGCCTATAAGCTTTAGCAATATGGAGTTCAATCTCTTCCAACTCATTTTTCTAAAGATTGAATAAATCAAAACTATTTTTGTACAGTAGTTCATATATTGTATAGGCCTCTCGAATAAATATAATACCATATGTTATTTCCCTTTGGAAGACTTTCTGTTAGTCATCCAATCTCCCTTAAAGCAATTTTGAGGTATAAATGTATTAGGCTTTGATCACTTGTTTGATGTAAGAGATCCATCTCTCACAGCCTTGATTCCATTTATACCCATTTTTGGCAGACTGACAGAGGCAAGCCAGCAGCATTGCCTGAACTTTTTACTAATGCTAAACATTTCCTTATCCAGCTGCAGAATGTGTCTTTGAATGAGTGTGCTCCCCACAGGCTGGATTCTGCACATGGAAGGGCGTCGTGTATGTGTCCCTATGGGAAATAAGACCGAATGCCTAGTCTTTTTTCACAATGTATTTTAAAATAATCTTTTAAAAAAATTCAGTTAGAGTTCACATACAATATTATGTTAGTTTCAAGTGTACAACATAGTGATTAGACATTTACATAACTTAAGAAGTGACCCTCCTGATAAGTCTAGTACCTGACACCCTGCGTAGTGATTACAGTAGCATTGACTACATTCCCTGGGCTGTACTTTACATCCTCATCATTGTTTTTAACTGGCAATCTGTACTTCTTAATCCCTCCCTTTTTTTACCCAGCCATCCAACCACTCTCCCATCTGGCAACCATCAATATGTTCTCTGTATCCATGAGCTTGTTTCCATATTGTTTGTCTGCTCTTTTTTTTTTTTTTTTTGGTATCCACATATAAGTGAAATTATATGGTATTTGTCTTTCTCTGTGTGGCTTATTTCACTTAGTGTAATACCTTCTAGGTCCATCCATGTTGTCCCAAATGGTAAGATTTCATTCTTTTTCATGGCTGAGTAACGTTCCATTGTATATATGCCTATTCTTGATGGTGTAGATTGTGGGCATAGGGAGTGTCAAAGCCAAGAGAAATAAGAATGCCAGTGACAGAATCTTAAACAAATCATTATGAAATGACTACAACCATGTTTACAAAAGGAGCTTCTAGAGAGGTGAGACGGCTTTGGTTTAGGGGGGGTTTAATCACGGTGGGGTCCTGAGAGGAAGTGTTCTTTTCCACTGCTTGGAGGCAGTGCTGGCAATGATACGAATGGCATTGCAGATAAGAGGAAGGGCAAAACTGAAACCTCTCTGGCAGGAACAAACAAGTCATGTGTGAGGCCAGAAAGAAAACCTATTTGCATTGTGCACAAGTCAGTCATAAATATTACTGGGAGTCCACTATGCATCTTGGCTACGTGCAGTGGGTTAGCTAATTGTAATGCAGTATAATTTTAAGATTGATGGGAGATAAGACTAGCGGGCAGTAAGCAATTAGATGACATCAGAAGATAGTATGTAAAAAAGTGTTATGTGGTGTTGTTTCAATTATATGCTTGTCCTGTTTGTAATGAAGCAAAGAGATAACACCTTTGTTTCATTTTCCTTTTAGCAAATGGGAGAGTTCTTCTCACTTGCTTCCCACTCCAATTCTTCGTCTTCCCCCACTGTCATTGTTGCTTACAAGGTTCTGAAACTAGACCTTATTTTCTCTGTTATTCATGAAATGCTGTATTTTTTTTAACCATTTCAACTTGATGCAACTTGATTCTTTGTCCTTTTAGTTTTGCAAAAATGCACTACAATCTGACTAATACTAAAGGCTCCAAAACAAATAAAACTACATAGCTGAGTTTCACTTAGCTCTAGGAAAGCAACTCATACATTACATTAAAGATTTCATTTGGTTTTATTTTTACCCGGTGTTACATCTGGGGCATTTGCAATTACAAAACTCAGTCTTGAAATAGACATAACCAGAAACTGAAAAGACACTCTTGGTGTTTTACTAAATCTTAAAAAAAAAATGAAGAAGTACTAGTGAGGGGAAAATGTCTTTGAAAAAATAATCTACTTTAAAAAAGTCTATTTCTGGATGACTATGAGCCAGACTTGGTTTCATTTCTCATTTCAAGCTTTCAAATAATATGACTAGACAAAATGAGATCATTCTAGATATCTCATGGAAAATATAGCGTAAGAACTGAGGAAAGACTACTAAGACTACAAAACGGTCACAATTTTAGTTCAGCTTTTTAAAAATACTGAAGCTATGCTACATGATGGGGGGAAAATTTAGCTATGACAAAGCATTCTCTTTCTTCAAACCTCTGGATAATCAGGCTCTTGCTTTACAAAAACTCTCATGTCTGATTACACTGCCATCACTTTAGCTAGAGCTATCATATATTGAGCATATTCATTCATTCATCCATTCATTCATTCACTCATTCATTCAGTGTTAATTTAACAAAGTGTACAGAGCATCCCCATTGTCCTAGGTTTTGGGGATACAAGAGTAAACATAACAAAATCCCCCTCAGGCACCATGCTGGATGATTTTATCTCTGTCTGTTCCACTGAGTCCTCACAATGCCCCTTGCAAGGCAGACATTCCTCTCTCTGTTTCATAGATGGTCCCAGAGCCGGTCAACAGCAAGGTGGGGCTCTGACCTCTGAACTGACTGCCATGCTTATTCCATTGGACTGCTGCCCTTGTTCTGGTTCCATGCAAATAAAGGGAATCGTGTAAAAATTATTTAGTGGGTTCATCCCATTGAGAAATCTTAGCATTCACAAGAATTTGAATCAGGAATGTAAAGATGGCTTGGCAAAGAGCCATAAGAAACAGGAAAACTATCAATGGGAAGAAGAAGCGTGTTATGTCAGCGTTTTAAACTTTCCACTTCTCAGTGAGGACAGTCACCGGGGAATACACTTTCCCAGACCATTTTTCATATTCTTGCTCATCCTTTCTTTCATCTGCTATCTCATGTTCCCTTCCCTTTCTTCCTGTTACATCTGATGTCTTTAAAAGGTGGGAGGTGTCTTAGGAAGTAGTGAGTCTCCTATCACAGAATTTGTTCAAGCAGAGGCTGGATGGACACTTAATGGGGTGCTGGAGAGGGCATTCACTTACAGTTCATGAAGATGGGGGACATCTGAGTCCCTCACAACTCCAGGATCCCAAAAGGGAAGACAATGTAGTCTATAGTCTTTCCTCAGTATTTAAGTTTCCCACAAAGCATCCAAAGTCTCTCCTTCTGTCTGAGTCATGTATTGTCTGAAAGTTTGAAATGCAAACTGAAACCAAGTTAGGTCGAGCTGGTACTTGGCATACTCCCAGAAAGTATTTCCTTTGGGCTTTTTGTGACCAGGAATCTGAGATTGTTATGGAAGAGCCTGCCGGCAGGCAGGGCCAAGCAGCCTACAAGATGGCTTTGTTGTGGCTTATCATTTCAGGCAAAAATCTAAGGAAACTGTTGCCAGAAAGACACAAACAAACATCTTTTAACTTGGATTTTTGTTGACTTGGTTCATAACTCAATTTAACGCCCATGGAAAGCATCTCCAGGTCTCACCTTACACAAAGTCCTGCAGGCTGGTGAAGCTTCAACACAACTCAACCTCCATCCCTCACTACTTGTTTCACAGAGAGAGTCTAGTAATTTTCCACTCTTCGGGAGTTACAAAAGGACTCAGAGGTCTTCCATCTTCCTGACCTATAAGTGAATCTCCTTTGCAACATCACTAAGTGGCCGTGGTTCAAACAAATACCATGATAGAGACTCAATGCCTCCTCATATGGCTTCTTCTCACAAGAGTAACTTCTTGGACAAAACGGAGTCAACTGCCTGCTTGTAACTTCCCATGCAATGCTGCTAGTTCTGCCTCAGACACTCCATAAACCTAACCACTCTTGCAAAACAGATTTGTCTTAAGCATGCTTTCTCTATTCTAGCACAGATCATTCACCAAAAGACATATGTTAGAGTGGGAAAGGACTGATAGATACACAAGTTATTTTGTGGATAAGATATTTTGCATGGTCAGACCTTTAGAACTTTATTTTTGAGAGTTCATTCATTCCTCATGTGACAGTATTGAGTCTTCTCATCCTATATATGTCTACATGTATGTATATATGTATATATATGCATTATATGGCTTTATTCTTTTTTTAATGCAGTCTAAGAATGCATTTTGTTGAGATCACACTACACATTGGTCATAATGAACCCATATTAAATAAAATCCTCAAGACTTCCTCATTTGATTTATTAGTAAGTCCCATTTCCCCAATCTTCACTTTTACAGTTGATTTTTTGGAACTTAAGTGTATGAGTTTATATCTGGTTCAAATTAATTTGGCCAATTTTCCAGGCTATTAGAATTCCCTTAATATCAAATCTATAACTTTTCACTTTAGCTGTACATTTCACTTTGGTTATTCACAAATTGATATAATTTATGCCATTAAGTGAATAATCTGGGCTTGAAAATCAGCTCTGCCACTTAAAAACTATGTGACCTTAAAGAAATTACTTCAACTCTCTGTGCTGTAGTTTACTTATTTATAAAGTGGAGATAAAAGTGTCACCGGCACAGAATTGCCATAAGAATTAAATACATATGTAGTAATCAAACAGTGTTAGACACATAAGAATTCAACATAGGTCTGTTATTTCTACTATTTTCATCAAATTCACAATCATTTGAGTCACTGATGAAGACATATCTGGGATAAAACACAAGTGGATGTCTACAGACCACCCCGCCCCCCGCCACCCCCATGATCCCATGGGCCCATTCTTCAGTCTTCTGTTTGGGTTTCGTTATGCAAACCTAGTTGTGAATTCACTTAACTCTTCTATTATTCAGTTCCCATTTCTCCACTAAATCTGCAATGAAATCTTGAGATATTGTGAAAACTGCTGTGATGAAATTCATACACATCGTCTTTACCACATTTTCTTCATCCTGTATTCCAGTTACTCTACTGAACAGGAAAATCACTCAGTCCTGCTTGACTTCTTGGTGCCTCATGATTATCACTTTCCCCCCCTAAGTGTCCTCAAAGTTTCGGAATAAATTCTAGAATGTTACCGGGATTTTATGTTTTTTTCTTTTTTGCCAGTCTCCAGGTTTGGGGGGATTTCTCCATTTGCTGACGTCCCCAGAGGGCTGGCTGAAGTGGGACAGTGTCAGGTGTGAGGTTCTCAGGCCTGCAGACACAGCCTGGGCCAGGAGACCCCGACCCACAACGGAGGGCTACGGATCTAGTGTTTCCATGGGCCTCCGTGGGCCTCCGTTCCCTTACAGTCACATCGTCTTCCACCCTTCCCACACGGGAAATCAGGACGCTTGATTACAAGGCAAGAATAAGAAGAGATGAACAGCCCTCTGTTTCTGTCATCAGGGGTCCTATCCCTTTCTTGTTTTTCATTTTCTACAAAAGTAAAATAAAATTCTACAGTAAAAAAAAAAACATGATAAAAATAGTATTTCAGTCTTGACAAAAATTTTAAATATGTCATTATCAAAAAATGGGACCAATACACTTGACTTCACAAGCTTTCCAGTTTTCTATGTCTGGCATATTCACTCACGTAGAATTTTATTTTCTGTAGGACTGTTCCTTGCCAGCTTTTAAGTCTCTTTTTGTTGTTTTTAGCATTTTTTACATATTTCAGCTCACTCTGGACTTTAGGCTTTCTGACATGTAATGGAGTCTCTCTTTCTTTGGTATCTGTCCTTGGTTATGTCCCCTCCTTGCGTTCTTCTTTAAATGATCTTTTACATTTTCAGTTAATCTGAACATGCCCTTTGTAGCCACAGCCCTCTGTCTTCCTCATTTTTTAGAACTTTCAAACCTCTAACTCTAATCATTCAAAATATTGGGGGCTGCTGGACTTGGAAGGTGTGTGTGTGATTTATTGCGTATATCAGCTATCTGCTGAGTACTGCCCATTTGCTAGGATAAAAAGATAAACATGATCGATGCAGCCCTGACTCCTAGAAGCTTAAAGTTTCACTATAAACAGAGATGAGTACAGAGGCAATTATGATCCAATAGGATATTAGATTTGAGAAGGGAGGTTTGAGGAGGGCCCATAGAAAGGACCCTAATCTGAACTAAAGGGTTGGGTTTCTCATTTCTTTAGCCATCTTCTTTTAGAGTCTCATACTGTATAATCACATCTACTTCTCTGAATAAAGACTGCACCACATGTCTGGCTATATCCATCATCTGCTCCTTGATTATCCCCAAAGCTAAAAAGACAGGGCCTCGCGATCTTCCAAGTGCTTGGTACATAGACATTAAAAAATATTTATTGAATAAATGGATAAATGTTCCTTCTACTTCTGTTTCACTAACCAATCTCTTTTTGGTTAAAATTAGATCCAAAATAACAGTTCCCTTCATTTTCTTTACCTTCTTAAGAGATGAAAATGTCAGTGAGGTGAACTGGTACCTGAGACCCTCTTTTCATTTAAACACGAATAAAAAACTTCTAGCAGATGCCCAAACAGCGTAAGTCTCTCGTCACTCCTACTAATTACCTTTCCGTCACTGTGGTATGCTGTATCAGAAGGAAATCACATCAATGCTGGATATGTTGGGAGGTGTAAGTTCGTTTATTCACTCCTTGATTATCCCCAAAGCTAAAAAGACATGGCCTCCCTCCAACTATTTGTTGAGGGCCTACTCCGTGCAAGGAATTCTTCTGGGCACTGCATCTTTTTCTTCCTCTTTCCAACCTCACCAAGTGTGTGTCTTCTCTTGGGTTTTGCATACCCATGCTTCTGCCTCTCCTGGAATGACTAGATTCCTGTTCCAGGGGAACAACTCATTGTCCTTCTGTTTCTTCTCTGTAAGAAATTCTGCCTTTTTTAAAACTGTAGATCAGTTAAAATAGGGTTTCTCAATCTTTTGGCACTAAAAGCGTTCTTATTTTCCTATGTTTTTTGAAATATCAAATTGAATATGGTAATTTTAAAAATCAGAGCTATGAGACAAAGCACCACATTGTCTGTAAACTACATGCTTTACCATCCACCATTAAGAATTATCGATTTTAATGATGGAAATAATCAACATTTTTAAAGAACATAGCCATGTGTATACTATTATTTAGTCGATTATCAGCAGGAACAGTTGATCAGCTGAACGAGATGTGAACTTTAATTTATATACCCATATAACCCATATGTAGAATAAAAACTGGAATTCACTTTTAATACTAAGACATGGAAACATGAGCATTCCTTTCTTAATTTCTTTAGTCTACTTTTTGCAAAATAATTTAAGTAATCTATAATCAAATGCAACAGCTGTCCCCAAATAAAACACAATTTATTTTCCTTA
The DNA here is from genome assembly GCA_039655065.1 of Glossophaga mutica. Lineage (NCBI taxonomy): Eukaryota > Metazoa > Chordata > Mammalia > Chiroptera > Phyllostomidae > Glossophaga > Glossophaga mutica. The sequence goes on from CM077306.1 coordinate 29,571,618, forward strand.
TGAAATAAAGACATACTCTTATTTTCTTGAAAAGTATAGATTTTTTTATCAAGGTTTTTGAACAAAGAATTTGAGTCATCAAATCACTTTTATTGGCTGTGATTTGAGCTCAGAGTAACTTGTTAGTAGAAAAACAACAAATCCATTTGTCTTTGCTGTTTTCCTGATGTGCTGCTAACAGACCATGCTCTGTCCACACAAGGTCATGGCCACCTGACCTGGAAGATGGCTTTGCTGAGTCAGTAGGTCAGAGATCATCATGGATTGCTAAATAAGCAATAACACATGAAAGTGATGAGGAGGAAAAAAAAACCCTAATGCTAATTAGCCTGTAAACTAGGCCAAATACAGTTTTGTCCAAAAATAAAATAAATTTGGCATTGGCAAGCAAACTTTCAATTAAGAAGTGAGAATAAAAATCATTCGTAGTGAGTTTACTTAGAATACTGATGTTTTAGACCATCAGGTACATCATTTCAATAATATTGATCAAGACTTTGCAATAAAGTTCAAAAGTAATGTTTGAAAAACTCCCAGTCTATCTTTAAATTTTGAATTAGTCACAATTACCGGGAAATGGAGAGCAAATTTTAGGAAAAATCAGTAACACCTATAGAAACTTTTAATAAATTACTACTTCAGATTATTACATATGTTAATGAAATATCTAAACACATTTGATTTACCAGCAAGAAGTCCCTGAGACATGGTAAAGCTTATGATTCCTATAACAAGCCTGAGAAAGGCAGAAGGACGCAACCTCCAAAATGCAGAAGCTCAAATATAATCTTGCAGTTTGCCACGGACTCTGTCCTTCCCCTGCAGTTAACCTAGCAGGCATAACGTGGGAGCTACAGCTGGTTTACACTTGACATTCACACTGTCCATGGGCAATCAGCAGATTTTGCAATTTTCTTTTTGTTTGCTACTGCTGTTCTGATCTAATAGTTTATTTAATTACCTTCACTTAATTCTTAGTATAACAAAAGATTTCATTAACACCCCTAAGGTAAATAAGAAACATAAGAACAAAACAGTGGACATAAACAGAAATTACTATTTTCTCAGGCTTAAAAGGCTCCTTTTGGAATGCCACCCCGAGAACAGAGTGTCCTGCAGAATGTAAACCATTGGGTCAAGGACAGAAACATCAACACAAAAGCAGGTGTGAACCTGGTGACCATTAATGTACAAAAGTGAATGAATGAAGTAACCAATCCATGTCCAAGAAGTAAAGTCCATGGCAGTGCTCCCAGATTTAATTTACAAGACATGGTTCTTGATTCATGGTTTCTGAATGGCTAGTGTGTGGCATTAGGATCCCAGTATGTTCATGTTGGAAACATGAATGCATCATCTCGATGAAATTTCTCTTTTTATAAACATGGAAACTGAGGTCCTAAGCGTATAAGGAACTTGTTAAAAGTCACACAACTAGAAAGTGGAAGGGCTAGGGCTTGAACATAGATCTTTCATTCTCTATTTATTCAAGAAAAAAAAAGGTTTTTGAGCATTTCCTCTATACACAGATTTGTGCCAAATACTCAGTAGAACCATGAATGAAATCTGGATGCTGGCGTGAGAGAATTTTGATTCTGGTGAGAGTTACCAGGCAAGTAAACAGGACGCATGTCAACACTAGCCATCAGAGAGGAAGTACAGAGTTTTATGAGAGCACTTTGACTTGGGGTGGGGATGGCGGACAAATAGCCAAGACTAGGAAGGTCAAGGGAAGCTTCCAGATGGACGTTACATCTAAATTGGGCCCTGAATTAGCCAGAGGAGTGGGGTAGGATAAAGAAGGTAGAAAGAGGAAGAATGTGGTACCAGCAGAACATGCCAAACCCCAGATGCAAAAAGAGATTCAGGCCTGACTATCCCTAGAACTGAATGAAGAGACAAGAGATGAATCTAAGAGACAGGCCTGTGTCTCAGGTAGTAGACCCTCAACTTTATCCTGGGGTAGCACTGAGTCCCTGAAGGGTCACAAGCAAGGGAGTGAAATGGCCAGGTGCATATTTCACAAAGAACACTGGGGCAGTGTGGGGATCAGACTGGTGTGGGGGGCGAAAGGAGTCTGTGAGCACTTGATATTGGGAAAGGGAGGCCTTGGTCCATAGGAGGAAAGAAATGTCCTAGTAAACCATCCATTTATTCACCATCCATATAAAAACCTTGTTAGCTGAATGTATCACTATAGAGTCTGAGAGTCCCTGAACACACAGCAAAAGTCCAACGTGAGGGCCTTGAGGAATGACAATCAGGCTCTGGAACACGGCCTCCACTGAAAAGTCCTGCCCAGGCAACCAGCTGACAGCAGCCCCAGGCAGCGGTCACAGCCAGCACAGTGCCAACCCAGTACAGCTGGCAACACTCCCCGTGCCCCGGGATCCTTACCTGTGAATGGGGGTAATAATACCTCTTAATCTACTTCACAGTGATATTGTGAGGATACTCTCCCTTCCTCAGCAGGAAATGAGAGTAATAATATCTATCTCACAGCGATGCTGTGAGGATTACAAGATAACATATGTAAACACACACAGTTTTAGCACTTGGGGAGTAGGAATACAATTCTGTTGGTTTCTTTTCCTGTGATCACGCAAAAGCTGTTCTCTGTGAAAATAACTGACTCAACAAAGAAAAGTCTGTGGTTTTCACTGCATTTCCACCAGGCTCTACCATATCAACTTCATAGAGCAAGTCAGCAAATGTGACACTGAAGATTCTCATTTTGGGGAAAATTTTCTCAGTCACTTAAGAAAACAAGAACAGAAACACACACACACACTTCGCTTAAGTTAATAAACAAAACAACACACAGTTCGTTCTTCCCAGCTGGCTCAGGCTCTAATGTGGAATGCCTGTCACTTCCTTACTGGGGTGTTGGCAGCTGGCCCTTCTCTCCTCTCTGCAGACCCCACCAGGCCTGCAGGCATTTCTTCAGACACAGCAGAAAAGGGAGAATAAGGGCAGAAAAAGGGGGGAAAGCTTTTGGGGAAGAACTCAGAGTTGGTGGTACATGAAAGGGGACCTCCCACAATTGAAATATAAAATCAGTACATGATGAACCTGAGGAGAAATCTACATGGTCCCCTTAAAGCGACAGGGACAGCATAAAACTTGACCATTGTCACTGACATAATCAAAGAAAGAAGTCTCTCAGCAACTTAAATAGGGGCAATGTACACTCCAAGAGTGCAAACCTTGCCTGTCTGAACACTGGCGAGTCCAGGACATGTCACTGGGTTCCCTATGCCAAGTCCTCCTCACAGACTATTCAATGCTTACAAAAAACCTATGACACAGATCATTCTGTGCTTCTCACGAAAGAGGAGAGGAACCTGAGTGCATTGGTTTTCTATGGCTGCTGTAACAAATCAGCCAAAAGTGGGTGGCTTCACAGAACATAAATCTGTTATCTTACAGCTCCATAGGTCAGGCATCCAACGTGGATGTCACTGGGCTAAAGTCAAGGTGGTGGCAGGGCTGCGGTCCTTCCTCAAAGCTCTGGAGGAGGACCTGTTTCCTTGCCTTTTTCAGATCCTGGAGCTGATCGGCACTCCTCCGCTCATGCCCCCTCCCTGGTCTTCAAAGCCAGCACTGCAGCCTCTCTCTGACCTTCTTCCAGTGCCAGCGCACTTTCACTCGGACTTCTGCCACGGTCCCTGACTTCTTTCACTCTCCAAGAGCCGGTTTTCGGTTTGGGAGCGACATACCCCTGTGGGGCATGGACCTTCTATTCAAATGGGAATAATCATCCTGAAGCAGAACGTACTGTTTCTCAGTTTCCCTCCCTGCTCTGTGGAGCAGCATGCAGTGTGGGTGGGGCTGATCGGTGCTTCAGCTCTGTCCACAGAACCTGGTGCAACGAAGACTCATGCTGAACACTCAACGAATGAGAGCTTTCATCATTATCATAGTATTATTTTCACAATAGACAATAGAAATGTTAAATTTGTATATGAAATAAATGATCAGCTGAGAAATAAATTTTAAATACAATTTTTTTTGCATCCCCTGTATACTTAATCCAATATTTAGGTTTCCTGGTTAAAATAATGGATGTCCCTGATCTAATTCTGCCTTGGGTTTTTTTTTTTTTATTACTTTTTTTCAATAACAAAAGCCAGGCACAAAATCAGATTTTGCGTCTAGCAGTTTAAATAGATAAAAATCAGTGTGACTGTCAAAATCCAGGTTGTTTTCGTCAGGTGGAGATGAAAACCAGGGTACAGCTGAGGAAGAGGGATGTGGACACTAACAGGAAAAAGCGCCTCGCTAATCACGTAAACAAACGGAACATGCAAGTCCCAGGATGGAGCACACACAGCACTGTAATCAGCAAAGTGGGTTTTTTTTCATGGTAATTTTCCTAGAACATTTTTAAAGCAATGCAGAGCTTGCGAGGCAGCAGTAGTACAATTTTTTTGAAACTTCAAATTTTCACTTACTAGCATTTAAAAAGTTTATTTTTATCACTACAAGCCTGAAATCTACGTTACTGCCTCTTCCAGAGAAGTGTAGCACGCCTTAGACTAATGGGATGAGAGAGATCAGAGGGCGTTGAGGCGGCATGACTTCTGTAGGCTGAAATTACACTCACCGAGCCACGCTGTGATCTCGGTTTTGTACTGAACCTATTTGGTCTGGAAACTTCATCTAGAAAATCTATTTTTATTCAGTTGTACAGTAGAAAAAGGCATTCTTGGGGTTAAGCTCCAATGTCTTTGCTGGTAGCTGGACAGGTGCACCTTATTATTGAACTGCAGGCCTAAGATCCACAAGGTTGCCACTAAGTTTATCCAGTAGCCTGGGTTTCTATCACAGAGCAAGAGTTTCTCCTTCTTTATGTCTTTTCTACCCTGCTGACAAGTCCCCTGGCTGACCTCATGGTCAAAACATGCTTCTCAGGCTGGCTCTACCAAGCCAGAGACAGAGTTAACTGTTGTCTTTAAATCTATTCTCTGTTTCTTCCTTTAGTAAGAGAACTTGGAGGTCCTACCTCGGTGCTAAAGGCCATAGTTTCCAGCCTCTCTTGCAGCTCGGTGTGTTCACGTTGCCAAGTTCTGACCAACGGGACACTAATGGAAGTGATACCCACAACTTCTTGGTTGTACCTTTAAAAAGAAGGGGTGTGCTTTCCACTTACTCTCGTCCTCCTTCTTGCCAGGCAGTGGGACAAGCTCTTGCATGAGAAACTGTAAAGACTGGTCCCACCACTGGGGAGCTACCACACCAGCCTGGACAGACAGTTCATCAGGGAGAAATCGACTTTTACATTTTTAAGCCACTGTTGCTTTGCTTTTACCTCAGCAGCCCAATCAGTATCCAAACTAATAATTAGTCAAAAAAACTTCCTACACTAACCTCTCTGAAATTTCCAGCATTCATATATTTGGATTTAGAAGATTTCTATATCCTATAGACCTATGTATAAATGCCCTAACACCCCAAAGAAACCAATTAGCATTATAGTTTTTTAAAGCTGAATGCTTAGAACAAATACATGGAAGAACACAGAAACCACCATGGAATCCTTTTGTTGAGTTTCCACAATTAAAGTGTGTTGTAGAAAACCGGAGCGGCTGCAAAGAGGCACCACAAAGAGGAGTCAGGGTACACTAAGGTAGGCGTCCGATGGCACAGCATCAGCTCATTCGGTCATAAATCTAGTGGTCAGTTTGATGTCACCGTGCCAGACTAACGATGGTGGTGAACTGTGCCTTCCACTACGAAAAACCTGAAACAAAAAGTCTTGACAGTTTGGAGAAAGGTATTCCGAGTCTATGGTTAATCATTTTAATTAGTTATTGAGGGAGGCTGTGAAATCTCTTTCCTTGTAGATATTTAAAAACTGGATAGGTTTTAATCTTCCAGAATATCATGTCAGAGCTCTGCCTCAGGAGGTTCCCTCACTCAGGGGCCAGATGTGCTTCCAATGCATCCCTCTCTACTCCCTCTCTGTACAGAAACATGTACATTGTTTTCTGTTTACAAGCGATGACAAGGAACAAGGTTCTGTTTCTCACGAGCACACGCCTTGGCCTATGTCTTCCATCCCATAATGTGCCAGAGACTGCAAAATGTAATGGTAAGAACTCTGTGTGTGGGGAGAGGAAGAGGCGGGCTTCGGGGGGTGGAGCTAGGAAAGGAGCTCCGAGAGGTACACCGAGGAGGTTGAGACACACACCCCGCGCGCCCCTGTTCTGTCCCATCACAGCGTTGGGAAACCAGGTTACCAACTCTGAGGCAAAGCCATATCATGGCCTCAAACCCCAGGCCTCAGTACAGATGCATCTTAGGCTTTTATGTACACAATTCAAAATCCTGTCAAGAAGGTTTTTGTTTTCTGCTTGTTCTTTTGGTAAAAGAGGAGAGTGCTTTTTTTTTTTTTTTTTTTTTTTTTAGGAGATAGATTTGAAACAACAGACAATCTTATACTGCTAGCCTCCCTGTCTTCTACCTGCTTTCCTTCCCCCAAGAAAAAGTGGCTTATCTCACAGGCGCATTTGGAAGAATAAACTGAGTACACCCCACTCAGTCCCTTACCACTTTCCCCTGTAAGGATCCTTCTTATCTGCTCTTGGTCATGCTTTGGGTGCAGGCCCGGCCCCTGGTTGGGAGGAGGGAGGCGGAAAAGGGGCTGGATTTTCCTGCCAGGTCTGTGTCTGGGTCTATTTACCACAGGGGTGAGGGTCTAGCAAACCACCCTGGCCCTCTCTGATCTAAGGCCACATTTCCCAGTGAGCTTTTATCAGAAATGAATCTGACATTTCGATCTCCTCTTGCCTGACTTCTCTCTCTCACTCCCCCCCCCCACCACTGCCTGGCACACCATAAGAAATTAGTAAACAACTTTTGAATGAGAGAACGAATAGACTTGTCTGGGTCAGTTTGCTGACCTAAAGCCCCAATGAAATTGTTCTGAACTTGAGGCTCAATGTATTTTTCGATCGTTCACTCCATTAGTAAAAATTCTTGCACACGGACCCTTAATATATGTATATTATTTATTAGTAAATGTTGAACATGTACCTTTGTACTCATATACACTTTATAAAAATACTCAAATAAATTTGAAAAGGTTACAAAAATGTACATACAAGTTCTAATATATTCCTCCTGTATCCCAGTGGATTATTCTGAGTGCTCCACTCTGCAATCCACTGGTCTAGACCTTCAGTACCATAGACATTCAGAAAAGAAGGATCTGGACGTCTGGAACAATCCAGGCAGACTCAAGCACTATAGCAGGGACCCTAGTTCACACAGTTTTGCACTCCTCACCACGCACTGTAAGGTGACTTTAAATTTAATGGCAGGTACTCAGTAAGTACGTGTTGAACTGAACTGGAAGGAGAGGATGAGAACGGAGCCAGCTGTGGATGAATGGGTGTTTACTAAGCTAGAAGGGAAAAGGGACAGGGATCCCAAGTGAGCCTTATCTTGGAATACCTTATTCCGAGAACAGAGACCACAGAAATGGGAGAGAGGCTGACTTCCATCAGGCACTGACTTGAGCACCAACATAGTGCAGAGCAGCAGGAAATAAAGTTGGTCATTGGAGGGGAGAGAAGAGAGAAGGGGGCAGGTTACCATGGGCCGTAAAAATCTAGTCTGAGATATCTGGGCCTGATTTGCTGTGGAACAAAATATGGAATCAGATGTAAACACCACGATGACATCAATGTTTTATGAAGACTAGACTGGAGTGAGGATACAAACTGCGTGGAATGGTATTTGATTTTGGTTAGAGCAGCTCTGCAGAGTCTGGAAGGAGACTAGGGGAATCTGACTGGTGTGATTAGGGTGATAATAGAGAAGAAAGTATGAAACTAAAAGTCAGTTACAAGGAATATGATTAAGCTTTAAACCAGTAAAATATAAAGAAAGAAGGAGAAGAAAGCAAATATGCCTAGAGATGATCCCACCATTTGGAAAATGAACAACCTTCACTGATTTCTTGAAATCTTCCTCTCTCCTAATTTGCCACTGTAAGCAACCCCAGTGTGAGTTGGTGTTTCTTTGCTCTTATTTAAAAGCTTGGGACTCACCCTACAAAGTAAAATTCTTAAACACGAACATGGGCCAACTAACTCTTCATGAGTCCAAGGTATTACTTACTAACTTTGCTGGAAGATGCAATTTAGAAATGGCATTCTGCCTTGGGAAAAAAAAAAAAGGAAACCTTGTGTTTGTGCGTATGCAGTTGACCATTTCTGGTTTTCTGCACATAAGTGAACAATCTAGTCCACCACAAGATGAGGACTAGTAATAAGTGCATGACCTTTTCAGCCACATTTTCCCATATGTGAACGCCATGGTATTATAAGCTATGCAGTTTAGCTCTGGGGTAATTGAGCCAGCCGAAAATAAAAAAGGCTAAAAGAGTAGTAGGTCATAACAATGCTGGAAGAAAAAGAAATCCAAGCATTTCCATCATGTAACTATAATTCCGTGGAGAGGTTATATGATGTCCCTGTGCCTGTGCAATTCCTTTTTTGATAACTGTGTGCTCAGTGACTTTCTGAAAAAAGTCGCCTAAGATGGTAAGAAATGACCAAAAATTACATAAAGCTCACTTTCCAAACTGAGTTCTGCAGAAAATACAGCTGCCATCTGGCCTCCTGGCTAACTTCACTTCTTTCCTTACAGGCAGATAGTATTTAATCCAGACCACACAGTTTGTTCATCTAGTTGGTGCATGAAAATATCCAAACACGAACCTGTAGCAGAAAAGCTTGGCAAGTGACAGAACATTAGCTGCTTGACATGAGGGCAGTTTCCCAGTCTCAGTGGTTAAGCAAGTCTTTCCCAGACTCTGTGCTTGGGTACCTTCGGCTATGAAGTCAAACTGATTATCCTTGTCATCTCTCAAGGATGATACCTGCAATGCACTTGGGACAAGTACTGCTCTCATACACGTACTGATGTCCTACAACTAATGACAAAAACTTTAAAACCCAGTGCTAGTTCATGGTTAGCATTATCATGCTCTCCTTGAATGTGAATGGACCTAAACCAAGTCCCACGTGAAATGGGAATAAAGTTTCCCTATTCTCATCATGTAAAATACATCCTGTGCTTTAAAATTTAGCCAGGGTGTATTAAAGTATGGAAAAAGTAATTTGGTCTGGATTGGCTTTTCACATCCTGTTTAAGCTAAGAAGAGAGGCATTTAATTTTTTAAAAAAAGGCACATCAGTGACATACGTGCTTTTCCCGTGAACTGTGAGTTCAGCTTCATTTCTAAGGGGCCTTGCTTAGCCAGCAACGCTGAGGGCTGCAGCAGAGCCCAAGGCGTAATTCTACAGATACTGCCAATGACATGACTATCAGAAATAGTGCTGGTCTATCCAAGTGGGGAAGATTAGAAGGGTAAATATAGGTCCAAAAAACCTGGCGAGGAAAGTGAATGGAACAGTATTCAACATCTGTGGGGAAGGCTGGAAGATGATGTTATAGTTTTTGAGAAAATACACAGGTAGAACTTTACACAGTTGTAATCATAAACAAAACTCTAGCAAACAGTAATTCTATGATCCTTAATGCATTATTAAGTATTTACCAACTTGTTTTTAGATTTTAATTTCCTATTAAGTCTAATTAATAACAAGTTCATCATTCATTTGCATAATTCCATTTCCTTCACCATTTCTTATTCAGAACATGACATCATGGAGTCAGAGGTTGGAAACTGTTTCTATACTCTGAGAGGAAAAAAAAGCAATGTTTTTGATAACCCAATTTTTTTTCCTTCTTTCTAAGTTAAACACATAATTCTTAACACATGCTTTTTCTTGGAACCATTTTTACTTCTGCCTTTATGTAAAATGTGAGAATTTTCTATCTCAGAAAATGGCACCGGTTCATCTCCTGTGCCGTTCCCATTATATGTTCATTGCCAGTGAGCAATCTGTTTAGAACTATCAATATTACTACCATAAATAGAACTGTATAATGTGCTTAGATGCATGTTTATCATTTCCACTTTCAGAACTGTGTTCTTTAGAGCTTGATCCGAAAGGTTATCACATGAAAGTATCTAATGATATTTAGATAAGCTGTTTGGTATGAGATGCAGAGACACTTTGTAGATATCAATCGTACCCCTTCACCAAGAGTGGACGACAACTGTTAGTAAGTCAAAGCCACAAATGTAAATATGCTACTAGTGTTGGGGTTAGGCCTGTAAACAGAAATGTAATTCATGAATTTTAGTAATCATTTAAGCAACTGTTACACAGATAGCTCTCAGTCAAAATGTAGCATCTTAACATTCAGACTTTTAAGTGGGTTTTATTGGTGCACATACAGTACCCTCGATCTCTTCTTGCTTATGCAATAAGATCCATTCATCTAAACTTCCCCTTCCAGGTCTAAGGGTCTTATAAAATAGCAGAATATTGAGGTCAGAGATGGTTTGAGATTCTCTGAATTATACTGTTTGCTAATCATCTGAAAATGTGTTTGCTTCACTATTTTAAAAGGCAGAGATGTGAGCATGTGTATATACATACAAAATCACATACATATATAAAATATTCACACACAATGTAATATGGAATAAAGGAGAAATCAATTCATAGTTAAAATGTTCAGTTTCTAGCCCTGCTTCCACCAGCCCAAATATTTCCAGTTCTCTAGAAGCAGCTGTGAAGGACAAACGCGTGTGGAAACCTTTTGTAAACAGGGAGATACAAAGTACTAAACATACACGAGGGCCGTGTGGGTGCATGTGGTCACCACAGCCTGACCCGTTCACACGCACAAGTACATGAACAAAGACTGTTTTCCTCAACTCTCTCACAGACAGGGGAATCTCTGGGGGGAAAATACTTGTAAGTCTAAATGAATAAAAGTAAAATACATGAACAAAGACTGTTTTCCTCATCTCTCTCACAGACAGGGGACCTCTGGAAAAAAAAAAAAGATACTTGTAAGTCTAAACGAATAAAAATAAATGAACTTAAAAAGAATTATATCACATTAGAGAAAGCATCAGGGAGTCCATCTGGTCCTGTTCAGGAGTACCTTCGGGGTCAGGGCCAAATGAGCCTATTGTAACACAGCTTCTTCTACCTTAGAAACCAGTTTTCCCAGAAGAGCCAAGGTTTTCCAGAGGCAGTTCCCACAGCACTGCCCAACCGGCTCTGGCACTGAAGGGTGTGGGGAGAGGGGTGGAAAGGCAAAAAGGAGAAATGAAAGGGGTCTTGAAAAGGAAAAGATGGAGGAAGGGCAGCCTTTTGTGTCTCCTGGAAACTTGTTTGTCAAATTCTTGTAAGTCAGGGATTGTACGCATATCCAACCATACTCCGGTACAATTTTTTAAAAAGTCATTCAGAGTTGACATTTCCTAAATGTCATGTTTAGCTACGAAACACAACCCTGGCAAGACGTCAAGGGTACTGCCTTTGTTGCTAAAGTCTTGTTTGTTTGGTCACAGCAAATAACAAACTCATGGCTATTTTCTCTTAAATTAAAGCATTGGCTCATGGCTATTTCTCTTAAATGAAAAGCATTGTCTCGTGTATCCCAGAGAGCACTTTAAAATACGTCTATGGACAGTGAAAAACTACTTGTACTTTCTACACACAACCCCTCACCACCCTGCCAAATGGGAAAAGAGGACACGAACACGAATCCTTGGCAATAACTAGCCTCCTACATGGTGGGGACTTTAGAGGGACAAGACTAAAACAGGTAAGCAAGGTGGAAATGGCCAAACGTAACTCTTTACAAGGGCTAGTTACACTGCACAAAGCCAACAGCTCCATTTCCAAGGTCACAGAGGCTGAAGCTGAATTTATCTCATTGTACAAAGATGGGGAACATCAACATCCTTTTCTATTAAGAACAAAGAGCTTCTACTAAAATTCACGGTCTTGGCCAATGCATCTTTTCCTCTTTGGGATCAAAGAGAGGGTCTGAGCTAATAATTCACATTGTTAAAATTATGGACATAGGTAAATAATTACTCATAGTTAGCTAAGCAAAGTTTTGCTCCAACATGCCTTTCCTGAAGTGAGTCCTCTCAGAAACAAACTCACTGGGCAAATGTTTAACTTCAATAAGCCTGTACTGACATGGAGAAGGTATATTTCCAATGGACTTGGCCAGGTGAAATGTGGATTGGGCATCTTTACTGAAGGCCCATTTTGATATTGTGGAATGTTCTCTTCCTGCTAAAAGGAAGTCCAGACTTTGGCCAAGAAAATGTAAAAGCTGTAATTTCCTACAATAGTGTGGCAATTTTCTTTTTTAGGCTGAAGTACAGTACTTGTAAAAGTCACTGTTTCAGTAAGAGATGATTATGTGTTTATTTCTCAAGAACAATGTGTCTGAGTGGGAAACAACTTCAGAATTATTTTTTAGGGATTCGCTAAAGAGGGGATATGGCAAAACAAAGGCTGTTTAGATGGAAAGTCTGAGAATCTGGGGTACCGCAGCTATTGGAGGTGGGGGCGGTGAAGAGTTAGAAGAGGGTGAGAAGATCCAGGGACCGTGACATCCATGTGCTCTCATTTTTCCCTTGAAGGGTAGGACTTCTTTTGAAAAAGGAGAGATTTATTTTCATAACAGGCAATGAGGAGTAGCTAGGCAGATGTGTGTGGGTTGGTTCTGGCCCTTGATTAGCGGACAGGAATGATGCTGCCTTTACGTCTCACCAAATATATCCATAGAAACACATACAAGGGGCCCCCGCTTGAGTTGCACAATCAAGATCCCAAATTTCAATGCAGTGATCATGCTGTTTTAGGAAAGTTTAAATGGAGCCAAATTTCCATTTGCAGAAGTGTTCTCAGATGTGGTTAACAAATTACAATGGGCTTTTTCATCCTCTCTTCTTTGCTCCTCTCAGTTGAGAAGTCTGAAATCAAGGTATTCTGAAAATGTTTCTCAGTCTTGATCCAGGAAGTACTTGATAGAGACCAGATGGAATTCTAATAGCGAAGCAGAGGATACAACCAAACAGTGCCCTTCCTCTGAACAAGAATGATTCCAAGCCTTTTAAAGAGCCTTCCTGTCGTGTACAACATGTAGATGCTCTCTCTAAAGTAGCTAAGTTTTTCGACGGCTAAAATTGGAATGTGGCTGTGAGCATACTGTGAGCATAAAAGCTCACTGTGCGGCTATGTTTGTGTGTCTATGTGGGTGTTCCCCCTCCCCCGCTTTTTCAGTGTTTCTTTTTCCTCCTAGAAGCAGGGCTGGTTTTTTTTTTTCTTCCTTTTTTCTTTCTTTTTTTTTTTTTGTGCTGCTAATCCTCTTGGAATGTAGCTCTTATCACCACCTAGAAGAATTCATTACCCTTTCGCCCTCACTGCTCCCCAGGCCCATGAGACTAAGGAACAAGAGCGCAATTGTCTGGGGAGCTGCCCCCTGAATTCAGGTGTGCTGGCACTGAGATATGGCACACTCACTCGATTTTTCCTATAATCAAAAGGGAAGGGGAGAAATTAATCCCACCACCCTCTCCAAGGAAGTGGGAGGAAAGGAGTCTTCAGAAACCCAGGCTGAGGCCCCCTGCCATTAAACCCAGCTATTCTACAGCCAAGGGTTTAAGAAAGAAAAAAAGAAGCAGGTTCACAAGAGCATTCTGTAGCTGCGCCTGCACACGGCCAGAGCAACTGATCAATATAGTAGGGAAAAACTACTTAAACCAGTTATTTGGAATGATGTTTGAGAGAAAGAGGGCTTGCTTGCCTTTTCTTTTTTTTTTTTTTTTAACTTCTGTTGGTTATACAGGGGCTTCAAAGCCAAAATGTTTTATATTTTTACAGAGCTTGCAAAACTCATTTTACATCTTCAAGTGGGCGCCCTTTTCTATAGTCCTTCAATCATCAGTTTTGCTTACACAAGAAAACAAACTCGGAATACAAATGCAGCACATACCTCTTTTGGTTGTAAACCATGAGGCGTTGTCACGTCATCTGGACATTAACAAAAAGCGAGAGGTGAGACACTGAAATGCATCGGTCTCTGGTTCTTTCAAGCACGTAAATAGGAAACTGAGAGGCACATTGAAATGGGAAACGACACAAACCAGAAAGGTAGCCAAATAGACTGGAGAAGAGATATTATAACATGTTTAGGATTGATTAAAGGCAATGGAAAGCAACTAGTAATTGAATGATACTGAACTAGATCCACCCTCTTCAAGAACCATGTCGAAGGGAAGGGACTGATAACCAAATTCCTCAGATATTTCTAGACTCCAATATTCCTGAATGAAGTCCACAGGACCGCCTTACACTGAGGTCTACATTAGTGCTAGCTTCGCTTTCACAAGGCTGAACTGTAGTTGCATCAAAGTAAAAACCGAACTCATAATCCCTCACTGGAGGGACTGGGGGAAGTGAATACAAAAATTTAAATGCTCCATCCTTCAGCTTAAAGCTATGTTAGCTCAGCCATCAATTCTGAATACAATATTAGTGAATCCCTTTGGTAGCAATTATGCATGTCAACACCAGAAATAATGCAGTATTAACTAAAATATATTAAGAGTTAGAGAAAAGTTACTGATAGGCTAATATGTTTATTTTTTAATGGAAAATTTTAGTCTGACTAAATAAAATATGTGCCATTCATTTCATTTTAATTTCTCAGGATTTTGAAAAACATCTTGCCTTCAAATGTTTTTGCTGCAAACATGTTGCTGTAGTCAAAAATCCTCCACCATACATTACTTTTATTTACTTAGCAAACATGTATTCCTCTGCATTCCCGGTGTGTACACACTTGGAGGAAAGTTTCTAATGCCGTTTGGTGCATCTGAAAACACAAACACTGAGAGATGTTTGGCACTTCCTCCCCACAAGTGGTCTGCTGCAGAAGAAATACACAAATCTGCCTCTCTCTGGGAGTTCTCATGGATTTCCACCCTTTGATTTCCTAGTGAAGCATTTCATTTTCAAAACACTTTCCTAAACATGATTGTAAACCATGCTATGAGGCTAAGTTTTGGTGATCATACAAAACCTGAGATTTCTCAGGTTTTTGGCAGTGACAGAACACATGTTGTAGTTTTTGCTGAGGGTAACTCCTCACACATGAGAACCAAGATTTCCTTAACCCATTCTCTGTATTACTGAAGGCCAAGGTTCTCAACACTACCCCTGTTCCCAATAATTAATTCATCCCCAATAATTAATTAATCCCCAGTAATTAATTAATTAATTAATTAATTAATTAATTAAAACTGCACTCAGCCCTGGTCAGACATTAATCATTGGACTTTTGGTCCACATTAGAATCTTATATTAACAGAGATTTTTTTTTTAAAGGACTGTTAATATTCTGGAGGAAGGGACAGTGTGGTTAACAGGCTAATCTTGGTTTCCTTCCAAAATCCATTAGGATGGTGAGAAAGAAACAAAATGTATAAACCCCAAAGGAAATGGGACAAGGGACAAAAATGGCTGACACGTGGACACAACAATTCTAAAGCAAAAGCACACAGAAGGTGGTAACATGGCAAAGGCAACTAAGACTTAATGGCACACAGATAAGAATACAAAGGAGAAGCCAGTCAGATGGCCCACCAAACCCCGGGACGATCAGGAGGGTGACGGATCCACTTCACTTAGAGCAGCCAGGCAACCGTCCCTCCCCAGTGCTGTGGGACGTGGGTGGTTTATTGTCTAAAGAAATAAACACAAGAGGCTGAAGATTTCAGGCATTATGGAGGACAGTGCGGAGTGCTAGGCTGAAAACAAGGGGCTAAAGAGGAAGTCTGGACACAGACAGTGAGGCCTCCAGCCCTTCTCCTGTTCAACAGTTTAGCTGGTGGCTACTCAGGAGACATGGATTCTGTTCATGGGAAATTGAGTGGTCACTACAAGAAGATATATGTGTGTGTGTGTGTGTTGACATTTCAGGAGAGGGTAAGTATGATTTGCTAAAAGGAATAAATTCCTATCCATTAGTGGTTGGGTGATACTGGCAATTAACAGGAGACCAGTAGTCTAGGCTTCCAGTCAAGATGGCAACGTAGGCAGACATGGCTCGCCTCTTCACACAACCACATCAGAATTACAACTAAAATATAGAACAACTATTGCTCAGAAATCAGGTTGAATGGAAATCTGACAACTATGAAATTGAAGAAACCAAATACATCCAGACTGGTAGGAGGGGTGCGGGTGCGGATGCGGATAAAAATTTGGGAGGGACATCTTGGGAGCAAGGAGTCCCTGACCCACGCCAGGCCCCTCAGCCTAGGATTCCAGGGCCAGGAAGATAAGTCCCCACAACTTCTGGCTGCGAAAACCAGCGGGGATTGAGTTGGTAGAAGAGGCTGCTAGAGTCCTAAGCATTTCCTCCTGGGGAACTCACACATGGGTTTACCTACTCAGACTCGCTCCCTCTGAGCTCCAGAACTGGGGTGGCAGCTTGAAGGGCACCAGTAGTATACAGGGAGAGAATGAAGTGTCTGGCATCAGGGTGAGCAGAGGCCATCGTCCCTTTGCTGAGTTCTCACTCCACAGAGTTGGTAGGCTGGTGCCATATCTGAGACTCCATCAATCTGGCTAACACAGTGTGACCACCAGCCCTGGAGATCCCCCGGAGACTCTGCCCCACCCAACTTACAAGCCCACCCAAGCTGCTTTCCTATAAGAAGGACTTATCTTGGCCCCTAAATCCTATCAAACAAGCAACAGCTGGCTTCAGTGAGCCCTGGCAACAGCCAGATTAGATTTATAGCTTGCCTTCACCTGAGAATCTGCAAGCCCAGCAAAAGTAGCAGATATCTCAAACTGCTTTATAGTTTAGCCAAGGTGCTTGGGCGAAAGAGGTGGGGGCTGGCCTTGGCCTGCATGACCCTGGAAACCCCAGAGCTAACACATCTAGTAGACAGCTACAGACCACGTTGGAGCACCACCACCCTGTCCCTACATGACTGATCCTCCACAGAGGATTGGAGGTTGGTCATCAGTGGCCACAGCTAGTCATTGCAGCTAACTGGCCTGGGTAAATCCTTCCCATTGATCTGCCAACAGCAACCAAGGCTCAACTATATGAGGAGGATGTGCTCAATCCACATGAAGGGCGCACCTTGAGCACCCAGCTTGGGTGACAGGGGAGGCTGTGCACTGGACCCTACAGGACAACTACTACCTTAGGCCACACTGCTGAGGCACAGAGTCAAAGCAGCTCTACCTAATACATAGAAACAAACACAGGAAGGCTGCCAAAATGAGGAGACAAAGAAACAAAGCCCAAATGAAAGAACAGATCAAATCTCCAGAAAAAGAACTAAATGAAATGGAGATAAGCAATCTGTCAGATGCAGAGTTCAAAACACTGTTTATAAGGATGCTCAGGGAATTTAGTGAGGACCTCAGCAGCATAAAAAAGACCCAGGCAGAAACAAATGATACACTAACTGAAATAAAGAACAATTTACAGGGAAACAACAGTAAAATGGATGAAGTTGAGAATCAAATCAATGATTTGGAATATAAAGAAGTAAAAAAACAACCAATCAGAACAAGAAGAAGAAAAAAGAATAAAAAAAAAATGAGGAGTATAAACAGCCCCTGTGATAACTTCAAGCGTTCCAACATTTGCATCTTAGGGGTACCAGAAGAAGAAGAGAAAGAGCAAGAAATTGGAAATCTACCTGAAAAAATAATGAAAGAAAACTCCTAATTTGGTGAAGGAAATAGACATGCAAGTCCAGGAAGCACAGAGTCCCATTTATGATGGATGCAAAGAAGTCCACTCCAAGACACATTATTATTAAAAGGCCAAAGGTTAAAGATAGAGACTCTGAAAAGGAAGAGTAAAGCAGTTAGTTTCTAGATGGCTGCCAGATGTGAGGGGTTATGGGGGAATGGGTGAATTAGCAAGGGGATTAAGGAGTACAAACAGGTAGTTACAGAATACCCATGGGATGTACAGTCCAGTATAGGAAGTGGAGTAGCCAAAGAACTTATACGCAGAGTCCCTGGACATGAACAATGGTGGGTGGATTGCCTGAGGGAGTAGGGCATGCTGGGTGGAGGGAGGCGAAGGGGGGAAGATCAGGACAACTGTAATAGCATAATCAATAAAATATAATTAAAAAATGAATTGTCCAAAAATAATAAATACATACATACATAAATAAAAAAGAACAGTAGTTTAGTGGCTGCAGTCATGATTTCTCCTGATGTGGGCATTAAGAACCTTGGGTTTGGGGCCTGTCGCTGACTCTTCTTGTGGCCTTTGAGTTACTTTTCCCTTCTAGGCTTCAGTTTCTGCATTTGTAAAATGAAGGGTAGTCGTCCTAGTGTTCTGTTATTCTGAGATACTCACCATTCCCAGCAGGTCTAAAATGACACGCAGATAGACCATCAGGGGTCTTTGACATGGTACCATCTACACAGCCTGAGGATTCACTGACTTCTTGGGGGTCCTTCCTGCTTCCACAGCAGGTGGTTGCCATTCTTGGGTGTGATGCAATGACACTATTCTTCCAAAAACATCTGTTTTCAACACACTTCCATCCCAAGTCCAGGACAGAACCCTGATGCACCTACAATATACCAATATCAACCCTCCAATT
Source organism: Glossophaga mutica (assembly GCA_039655065.1). Lineage (NCBI taxonomy): Eukaryota > Metazoa > Chordata > Mammalia > Chiroptera > Phyllostomidae > Glossophaga > Glossophaga mutica. The sequence goes on from CM077306.1 coordinate 29,590,174, forward strand.
TTCCACACAACAAAATAAAAGCATTGTCAGGTGGAACCAACCCAGACTCAACTTCTTCACTTTCACATTTTTTATTTTCTTAATGAGACTCAGGAGGAAAAAAAAGTGAAAAACTCAACACTCCTCTCTTTTTAAGGTTAACTTTGAAAACATTTACTGGACACTTAGGATAGGTCTGAGGCACTGGGCCAGATGTTTCACATGCCTTTTCTCATCAGATTCTCATGTAACCCATTTTACAAATGAAGAAATCCAGGCTCCAGGAGCTTACTGGTACACATGGAGAGGCCAGTGGCAGACCTGGATCTCGCATAACTGCAGAGCCTGCACTCTTGTTCCTAGTATCTTCAGCCCAGACAGCCAGCCCCCCAGCCAGAGCCAGAAAGCTTTCTGCAGTCCATCCTCCAATGACATTTCCTGTGGTTCCCAAGGATTGACATGATTGGTCCTTCTGCTGGAAAGCTAGGAAGCAATCTGAAAAATCAATACTGGCTCCTGCAAGAAGCAACCTTGCCCGAAGCTAATTGAAAGCCATCTGAACATTTTCAGAACAGTGGCCATAATCATCTATCAGGTTGCATACCATGTCTCAACATGCTACTACAGTAAATCACTTCCAAATCACTTCTCCATGTTCACTCATACAAAACAGAAGACCACAACATTTTTTTTTTGTCATTGCCCTGTAGCTCCTCCATCTAAACTCAGGGCACTTGGCATTATGGTTACATAATAGGCAGCTTGCTGACATTACTATTTTAAAGTACTGCTTTTTCAGGGTTTATTGCAAGTCGTTTTAAATTTCATTTAGCTCTAACTTATTATACAACTTTATGTTTGGAAACAATGTCCTCTGCTGCATCAACAAGCTAGATTGGAAAATACAGTTGTTTGGGGTTTAAAAAAGCTGTTGGTAAACTTTTATTCTGCCCTTTTAGACAGCCATTTATAGGGTAAGAATAAGAAAGGGAAGTTATATGGTTTATTGCAAGAATTTGGAAAACTGAAGTATACATATTTTCATATCTAATCTGGATTAATGGCGTGGTCTTGAGACTTCAATTTCATTTACCATAAATGAATCCAATGACCAAATCACTGTTCATTGTGACTTTGTGAACCAAATGATCATTTACCTCATTATCAGTGACTACAATAACTTGGAGAATAAACGGGCAAACTTAGTGGGGCGATGGATATTTGTGGTTTGATCACCCAGTATCTATCCACTCCCACTTGTCCTGGCCATGAAAGCTCTATTATGCTTTAGAGGACCCAGTGAAGGCACCTCCAGAATGGCTCTAAGGGAGGTATACATGACCCAGGATGCGCCCACTAGAACATCATTCCATGTGTCTCAGCTACAGGTTCAATGCATCTCAAAACAGGCTATCAGGCCAAAGAGGAGCAAATCTAGGGTTTGGCTTGACTATTAGGAAATTGAACTATCTCTTAGATGGGCCTGGATGAAGAGGATGATGGGACTAAAGCTGCCTCAGCCATCTGGTGAACATGTGGAGCTCAGAAAGAGCCAGCCCAGAAGAACAAAGAGGAAGCACTCAAAAAATGCACAACCCAGTCAACTCCCACTGCAGAGGTTTCCCCAAAGTCCCAACTAACAATTCCTCCGTTGGCCCCTAACTGCAAGGGAGACTGGGAAGTGTAGTTCTTGACTGGGCATATTGCTCCCTTGAATAAAATCAGAGTGTGTTACCAAGGAAGAAGGAAACAACGGGTATTGGGAGGGCCATTCAGGAGACTCTTTTGTGGCCTGTTTGGGTTAGGTTTTCCGTGGAGAAACAGAAAACAGACAGGTGTATAAGTAAAAGTGTTATCGCATATTTCAGGACCTATAAATAACAAGATTAAACTAAAACACACAGTATTTGATTTGTAAAATCTTTCGTTAAGGTAATCTGGTTTTCCTTTTATAGTTAATTCATTTTAAATGGTTCAATTAAAAAATACGGCATCTACAGTGCGAAAAGTGCAGGATTGGCAGGGCACGCAGCAGCCAATTTGGCAAATTCAATGTAGATACTGAAAACCACGTTGCTAAAGATGTTAAATACCCCGATTTCTTCTTAAATTATAGAGATACATCATACTAAACATTTACGAGTCCACTGTCTCAGGAAGGGAACTTTTCTGCTTCAACATGAGGAAAATAAGCCTTAGACTTCTATAGGTTAGGTGAGAAATGATTACAAATGCAGGTATCTTTGAATTGACATTTCAGTCTCAGGGGATAGCTTTAAAAACTGGAGAATAATGAAAGCTGCTTTTAGGAATTTTTTTCACTAGTCACAAAGACACATCATATGTAAGAGGATATAGCGAATGCCAAAATGAGATTCTCTCTGAAATTATTTAGTGGGGCGAGAGAAAAGGAAGATAAACAAGAAAACAATAGTTTTTTGGGCCGAGAGAGATAAGAAGCAGGGGAGTCACAGGGCTGGATTGTTAACAGACGCTCTGCCTCCAGCCTTGAGTTGTGTAGGCAGCAATCAACGGCCTTTGTAGACACTTTTCACACAACTTCAGAGCCAGAAGGAGACTCGAACAATCACCGAACCCTCTCCCCTTGCAAAGGACAAAAATTTGGACCTAAAAGACTGGGCCATCTCTGTTAACGCTCTACAAGTTCATGGCAGAGCCAGGATCCAAATGCAGGCTTCCTAACCTGTGGCGCAATGGCTTTCCATTAATTTCCATCCGGGTGTTACAGGGTTAGGGAGTTGATCTCCCAGAAGTATATTGTAATTTACTGCTATGTCTACTGTGAATTCATTCTGAAATTATATTTTTAAAGGTAGGAGAAATTAATTGTAATACCATGACAACTGCCAAAAGCAGTTAATGAGGGAAAACATAAGATATCTTGCCTCACTGAACTAAACTGGGCCCAGGGTGTGGGGACAGAGGGAGGCATCCTTGGTACCTGAGGAAGAGGCCGAGGTGGTCAGGGTCTAACCACTGGTGGGACCTTACTTTCTAATGAAAGTCAATCCTTTGTCACTGTTTCAAATGCTTCCCACCTACTGCTGAAGTTTCCCTGAAATGTGGGGGAGTTCTCAGCCACGTGACCCTCACCATAAACTCTTCCCCAAAGTTCAAAACTAGGGTAATCAATAGGTGATGAGAAAACTAGGTCTGTCTTCAAAGTAACAGAAAACAGAATCAAGGGTAATCTTGTGGAGTGGTTAGTTTGAGTGTACTGCAAAGAGTAACATGTATTCTTCTTATTACTATGCATTCATCACTTGGCAGCTCGTAAATATGAGGCATGCAGGACATACCCACTCAGCAGTTTCTCTCAGTAAATCTAGGGATAGTGGACCTGGGATTTGGGAGTAGGAAGAAACGCCAGAGGTGGTCTAATGAGCTGAGTTCCTTCATTTTGCAGAGATTTGAAAGAAAGCTAATGGTCTCTGCTAAATCAGGTATGAAAGAAAAATTAGGGCCAAGATGGAGGCGTAGGTAGACACACTGAGCCTCCTCACACAACCAAAATTAAGGACAACAAAAATTTAGAAATAAAAATCATCCAGAACTGACAGAAAATTGAACTACACGGAAGTCCTACAACCATTCATCCAGACTGATAAACCAGGCAAAAATGGAGAGTGAGGCAGACTACCCAACCCAGGGGCAACCAGCACTGAGAAATAAAGCCTAAAAGCACCGATCAAAAACACCAGTGGGGGTTGAGGTGCTGGGAGAGACTCCCAGCCTCACGGGAGAGTTTGTTGGAGAGACCCACACGGTCCTAGAATGTACACAAGCCCACCCACACGGGAACAGCACCAGAAGTGCCCAATATACTTGTGGGAAGCGGTGGAAGGGACTGAAACCTGAGAGAGAGAGAGGAGCAAACGCCATTGTTCCCTCTCTGACCCCACCCCCACATACAGCATCACAACCCAGGAATTGGGTTGCCCCACCCCGATGAACACCTAAGGCTCCGCCCCTCTATGTAACAGGTGTGACCAGACCAAAAAAAAAAAAAAAAGAAAAGAAAAGAAAGAAAAAGAAAAAGAAAAAAACCATGGCCCAAACGGAAGAACAGATCAAAGCCCCAGAGCAAATACAACTAAGCGATGAAGAGATAGCCAACCTATCAGATGCACAGTTCAAAGCACTGGTGATCAGGATGCTCACAGAATTGGGTGAATTTGGTCACAAATTAGATGAACAAATGAAGGCTACACTAAGTGAAATGAAGGAAAATACACAGGGTACCAATAGTGATGGGAAGAAAACTGGGACTCAAATCAATGAAGTGGACCAGAAGGAAGAAACTAACAACCAAACAGAAAACGAGGAAGAAACAAGAATTCAAAAAAATGAGGAGAGGCTTAGGAATCTCCAGGACATCCTTAAACGTCCCAGCATCAGAATTATAGGGGTCCCAGAAGGGGAAGAGGAAGAACAACAAGTGGAAAACTTATCTGAACAAATAATAAAGGAGAACTTCCCCAATCTGGCAAAGGAAATAGACTACCAGGACGTCCAGGAAGCTCAGAGAGTCCCAAAGAAGTTGGACCCAAGGAGGAACGCACCGAGGCACATCGTAATTACATTAGCCAAGATTGAAATGGAGAGAATTCTAGAAGCAGCAAGGGATAAGGGGACAGTCACCTACAAAGGAGTTCCCATCAGACTGTCAGCTGATTTCTCAAAAGAGACCTTGCAGGCAAGAAGGGGCTGGAAAGAAGTATTCCAAGTCATGAAAGTCAAGGACCTACAACCTACATCCAAGATTGCTCTATCCAGTGAAGCTGTCATTTAGAATGGAAGGGCAGATAAAGTGCTTCTCAGATAAGGTCAAGTTCAAGGAGTTCATCATCACCAAGCCCTTATTATATGAAATGTTAAAGGGACTTATCTAAGAAAAAGAAGATAAAAAATATGAACAGTAAAAAGACAGTGAACTCACAGTTATTAATAACCACACCTACAACAAAAGCAAACTAAGCAAACAGCTAGACCAGGAACAGAACCACAGAAATGGAGATCACATGGAGGATTAGCAACAGGGTAGTGGGAGGAGGAGAGAGGGGGAAAAGGTACAGAGAATAAGTAGCATAAACAGTGGGTAGAAAATAGACAGGGGCAGGGCAAGAACAGTATAGAAAATGTAGAAACTAAAGAACTTTTGACACATGGACATGAACTAAAGTGGGGGTATGTGGGTGGGAGAGGGTGTGCAGGGTGGAGGGGAATGAAGGGGGGTAATAGGACAACTGTAATAGCATAATCAATAAAATATATTTTAAAAAAAGAAAAAAATATTGTTCTCAAATCACAGCACACCGGCTAAAATATGCTTACAAATACACTCAGCTGAAAAGAATCACATGATGTCTCTAGTCACCCAGAATCAGTCATTTTCATATGGTTTGGCTCATTTCTTTTTTCAATTAAAATAAACTTTGGGGGTTCTGTCTTATGTAAAAACAGTATTTGTTTACAGTAGGAAAATTAAAGACAGAGATAAACAAAAAAGGAGAACAGTTTAAATACCTATGATCTTACCACCCAGAGAACCACTTTAAATCCTTAAATATATTTCCAGGTCACTGTCTAAGAATATATCCACAGATTAACAAAAATGTGAGTACAGTGTGCATACTTATTTTTTATAACACAATTTTATTCACTTAAGAATATATAATGAGTATCTTTTCATTATCAATATCTATCTACATCACCTATAATAACTGAATGGTATTTTACTACTTGCCTGTGATATAATGTATTGAACTAAGCTGTTATTATACATGTAAGCAGTTTCCTATTTACACTTTTAAAAACAATGATGTGATTAATATCTTTATGTTTAAAGCCTTTGCACACATCCTTAGTTACTTCTTTAACATAAATTCCTCGAAATAAAATTTCTGTCACAAAACAGTGAACTCATTTTAAGGGATTAAAAAAATACATATTGCCAAACTACTCTCTACAAAGGGAATCATCTAGTTTTAATTTGCTTGAGTTTGTCTATCAATTGTATTGGTCAGTTCAGCACTTCCTGAAGAGAAACGAGATAGGCACCCCTGGGTTGGTCAAGTGGGAGAGATGTACTTGTATCTACAATTCTGATGAAGGTTAACTACAGACATCGTCATCAATTAAATGATTTTATATTAGGAGAGCTCCTAGTGTAAACTGACTTAAACATTCCATTTTGACTCTCTCTTTGGGATCTGATGCCTTCTTCCCGTCCCTGTGTTAAGTAGTCTTTTAACACACTTAGCAATATTCTCAAAGAGATTCTAGATGGTTAGTCCCTGGCAACATTCTTGCAGTGCTCTGATTACATGCATCAGGTAGGAAATCTGTCATCCAAATTATGCTCCCAATTAGATGCCAGAACCAGTTTGCAGTTCGACATTTAATGAAATAACTGAAACGGCATCTGAAGTTCAGGCAAAATCAACAAGTACCTGCAAGACTCAGGAGAGGAAATGGAATGTGTTGTTAGACCACACATTTTCTTTTAAGTGTTTTATTTATTCCACTTGATTCTAAAAAGGACTTAAAGGAGCTTTTCTTTTTAAATGTTTTCTAAATTGGACATTTTCACATCACTGAGGCTGCCAACATCTTCTCTAACATAAGGATATTCTTCTATCATAACTGCTTGCTATATTTGGAGACTGAATGACAAGGATATTGTTCTTAGTGAAGAGGAAAAAAGAGCTCATTATGATCATGAATCCTGCCTGCAAGACCCGCCAAACGGAGTGACACTGGGGGTGCAATACCAGTCCCATAAAAAAAAATCCCAGGAAGAACTCAATTTCTAGGCTGCATTAAAAAAACTCCAAAGAATCACAGAATGTCAGGTCTCTGGGCTAGTCACTTCCCCCAGGGGACTGTAAGAACTCCATCCTCCTACATTCTGACTGGAGAGCACTGAGAGACCACCAGCATCAGAGGTTAGAAGGGGGAACCATCTCCCATAGATCCGCTGGAGGGAAACACCCACCGTCCCGCTGGCTTGTCCTTCTCCATCTCCTCTGCCTTTTCCTCCCCAGGTCTTCCTCTCTCCCGGCACCACGCACCACACCGCTCTGGGGTCTGGCCCCACTACTTAACCCACATTTGGAGACTTGGTTCTTTTTAGTCTGTGGCCTTTCTAAATCCTCATTTCTGGATACTTTTTTCACCTCTCCTCCATTGGTCTAAACCTTGCTCGATATCATTTCTGTTTCAGGGTCACATGCTGAAAAGACATGGTCCTAGACACTGAAGGGACACTTCACGACAAGTCCCCAGTATGTGCAGAGCAGCGACTTGGAAGAAAAATATTTTGTGATTTAGAAAATAAAAAAGGAGGGAGTGTTAAAGGCTACATTAACGGGGGAGAAAAGGAATGAATGTCATTAAACTTACTTGGCATGTTACCAGTGTTACGCTGAGGTATGCCCATGTTCTAGCTACTCCCAAATGCCACCATTTTGGAAGAACAGAATCATTTTCATTATGAAACCTAAGGTTTTCTGAAATGTCAGGAAAACCTCAAGAAAAGCAGGCAGTTTTCCAGCCAAACCAAGGAGCAAGGGCCAAACTCATCAGTTAGACCCACCTGCCTAGCAGGAAACATCGTGTTGACAGTTAGGCCAAACGTAAACTCGATGTTTCAGCATGTCACCGCCTGCAGAGCCCTTTCAAATAACTTTTATTTGATCTTCACCACCATTTAGTAGGGTAGGTGTGTTCATTCCCATTCCAGAGATGAGAAAGCTTAGGTTCCCAAGGATGGGACGATTACACGATGGACTTGCGTCCTTTCGGCAGCTTGTTCAGTAGTTAAGAACGTGGGTACAGAAGCAGACCACCTGGGTTCAAGTCCAGGCCCTGACCAACACTAATTCTGTGACCTGGGGCGAGTCACCTACCTTCACTATTCCTCAGTATGTCTACATCACAAAACACAAATGTCACTACCCACCTCATGGGGCTGCTGTGAGGACTACTTCATACATTAAATCAGTTAAAGAATTAAGAAGTTAGTTGGCCAAAGTCCAGCACACCGTAAACACTTAAGAAATGTTTGCAACACTCAATTCTCAGAGCTAAGTGCTTTAAAGCCATATGAGGTATCCTTATCTTTAATAATTTTACACTGCCTCTATGATTCATCATTTTATCAGCAGAGAAATTAGCTATTTCTCATAAAAGGAAAATACATGCTAAAAGAAAACCTTGAACGGGATATAACGACTCAAGAAGAAAAGGGCAAAAGTTCAATTGTGGCTTCTTAAAAGAACCCCATTTATTTTTGCTTCCAGAAAAATACTGTACATGATTTAAGTATTTTCAGTCATTTTAGAGCACAATGAAAGGTCAAGCTAAATGGAAGTAATATTTGTGTAGCTCATGGTGACTGTTGGGGAGTCTGTTTCCCATGGCCTGGTCCTGGATGTTGACAATGAAGCACTTCTCCGGGCCAGTGCTGAGGGAAAGGGCTGTGTCCCCCCGCCCCCAACCACGTGAGCTTTCTGTGAAGAGAAGAGAACAAAGATGCAGCTGGCAACTGTGGAGTGCTGCGGAAAAGAGCAATTTCACCCAGGGGAGCAGACAGTGGGAAATCAGCAGAGGAATATTACTGGGACACGTTTTTTAATTTCCAGTTTTTTGTGGCTATGTGAGAAAAAAAAAGGCTGAAATGCAGAGAATGTGGTGTTTGGAGGCCAGGGAAAAACTGAGAGACCAACCAAGACATGGGGTTGGCAGAAAAGAAACACAGGTGGCTAGAATAGAAGACACCAAAGCAACAAAAAGAGTGTCACGCCTGAGACGTAGTGGAAAAGTAGGTATGTCAAAGGTCAGCAGCCACATTAGACAAGAAAGGAGTGATTTCTCAGTCCTTTTCTAGTGCATGAGAGGGACTAGGAGCTGGCCACAGTGGGGCTCCTGGCCATCACCTACAGAATGCAGATGTGGTACGGGCTGAGGTACCTTCCTAGAAATTAAACCTCCTTCTAGAGCATCACATGAAGCGTGCTTGCAGTGGCTGAAGTGTGGACTGGGGGTCTCAAAGGTCAGGTGCAGTGTGAAGGCACCCTAATAAGAAACTCAGGGCATAAGACATAAAAGAGTTACAGGCAAAAAAGGAAATCTCACTTGAAACAGGAACATATTCAGCATCAAAACACAAAGTTATGGACTAGTGTCCAGCCCAGAAACTCTGCATGTGGGAAAATAACAATAACAGGAATGCATCTGTATCGCACTTTAAAGCTGATAATGTTTTATAACAGTGATCTTCTGTCTCACTTGAATGTTTTTCATGTCCTAATAAAACACATTTTTCATACTACTTTGAGTCCCTAAGACTTGACTTTATGTTACTGCAAATAGTTTTTAAAAATCTGTAAATACTACTTATAGTTTTATCTATAAATACCATACATAAATGCAAAATGGTGGATTTTAGGTTCTGATTCTAGTCTAAAATATCTACTACTTTCCCAGAATGACTAATTAAATATAATTTGCATTAACTGAACAAGGTGTAAACATTGAAATACTCTGCATAGACCATTAAGTATCTCTCATTAAGGAGTTTCTGTATTTCTAAACTTTCACGCATTCTAAGGAGGTACTATAGATGAATAATTATTTTAAAAAGAATGTATTAAAGGATATCCCTGAAGGGTCTTTAAAAATAGCTCTTACCAGCACAAACAGGAAGCATGCTATAAGGTTATGAAGAATAGTGAAATAAAATAATTGTGGCCTATTTCCATAAAGAAGCGTGAAAAAAGAAAACAAGCTAAAATTACTTTCAGCTTGCTGAGTTGAAATGAACTGTTATGTCATTAGGCAAGTGTCTTATTTACTCTTTGCCCTATATACAATAATATCGTGTGTTGTTGAGAGTCAGGAGTTCACATTAGCATTTTTTAATTTAGGAAAAAGGAGAAACTGTAAACCCTAAGGAACAGTTTTCCGGCTGACACAGTTCAGCATGCCTGGAGGGTGATGCGTACTTGTACTCAAATCTTTATTAAACGTTTTGTCCTTGAGACACAAAGATATCACTTCTGACCCACAGTCAGCAGAGCATTTGCTTTGAGGTTCTCCCCCCCACTTTCAGCTTTGACAATAAACTTGTGCTGATCTACTCTCTTTCGGTCATCTGGGTTCCTATGTGACTGACAGCATACAATTGGGAGACAGCTGCCTGGCCTGGGGAGAGAAGTTGCAGCTTGGAGAAGGGAAGTGAAGCAGAAAGCTCACCCTTGGCCTGGGCACAAGGCACCAATCAACTGATGTGTTAAAAGCAAAATCTATAAAGTAGAAACCGATACCGTCAGTATGGTAAGAACTCTGCAAATCTATTTACATTAAGGAAAGCTGGACGTTTTCACTGGTTATGCTAACTTCTGGAGTAAATTAAGCCTTTTGGAAAGTTACATCAATTCCTTCTATACTGTAGAGTTTTCACGTTTTTCTAGGTTTTGGTTTCTCCAATCCTGTAGTGCCCATCATGGCAGTCAGCCTGCTGAGGTCTTCTGTAGCCTTTATCACTAGCTATACTCATTGCGTTTATTCACTTGGTTACTTATTTCTTCACTGTCTGGCTCCACCAGGATACTGGCTCCACGGAAGATCTCAAAGTTGGATACTGGTTCTTTGGTCAGAGTTACTCTGGCGCAATATATAATTCACCAATACACAGATCACAGGAAGATCTGCCTGAATGTATTCCTTCATTCAACAGATTCTAACTGAGTATTTCTTCAATATCAGGCAATGGGCACAGCACTGGGGGTGGGGCAGGGAATACTGGTAAACAGAACTTACATTAAGACAGTGGTCTAGTATGGGGTTAGCCAAATATATTATGCACTATCCTGCTAATTCTTTGAGCAGAGCATAGAGAAAGAAGAAAAGAAGACATCAGCTTATTAATCAGAGATCAAGTTCACACAGTACAAAGCCACAACTCTCTGCTTCTTTGATTTCATCTGCCTAACACTTTGTCACTCTAGGTAAGCAACACAGGCCTCTTAATTGGCTCCCACAGCCCTCTTCAAGCGCTCTTTTCAGAAAGCTTTGCAAAAGTCTTATAATCAATTGTGCTATTCCAGAAAATGTTAATGCTCAAGGTACCTTTAAATAAAAGGACAATTCTTTTGAGACTTTTTTTTCTCAGTAACAAGGAATGCAATTAGGTCTATACTTGGCATTTTGTCAGTTTTCAAAGCCAAGAGTTCTCAGGGTTAGGAGAAAAAAGCTACCAAGATGCTTTTGCCATTGACTATGGCTGGCCCAAAGTTCGAGGGTTAAAGCCTCAGAAGGTTTACCTCTTTCCTTTAATTTCCCATGTAAATAACTTCCAAATACCAAGGCTTACAGGACCCAGAATGCAAAATCCTTTCCATTACTGTATTGAAAAATTATGTATGCTGTGATTTATTGTGATTACTGGCCTTTCAAAGCATTACTCAGGACATCTGCAAACTTTGGGACAACAGCTTCCAATACAAGTTTAGCATTTCATGGGTCAGTACTTAAAATCTGATGAATAATAAACCATCTTTGAATCTGGATGAGGCACTGGGTGGGTTATATACTGAGAGTTGGTAAAAATGTATGAACTATAGATTATGTCATAACTCCGCACTCTGGAAAACAAAGGCTAAGTAAAATAATGATTGCTATTACCATATCTCCTTCTTCCATGCTATTGTATTAACAATATAAAATTTGGTGGTTTCAGATGTATATATGCTTGAAAAACTAAAAATTTCCACATTCTTTATAGCTTTATAGTGAATAATCCAAGGGGGACAATACTCTTTTTAGGACTTGTCAGGGTAATATTAGAAAGCAATATTTTTAACTCGTTTGGAAGATACTCATCAATTTTTTAGGCATATAAAGATTTTCATCTTTTTCATTCTTGAAACATTACAAGTGATTGCTTGAGTCCTGGTAGGACAAATCCACGTATCAGATGCCTACTTGGTGTGAGGAACAACTGCATCCATCTGGTTAGGGAGAGCTGTGACATACTCAAAAATACTTTAATAGGCCCAGGAGAGATAAAAAATAAGGCCCTTTAATAGTGGACCATTTGCCTGGGGTGTGCAAACTCTAGGCACTGCCCTTATCAGCTTTCTACCTTGGCATAAATTTTTAGGGCAACTCAGGCTGTCTGTGAAGAGAGGCTCAGCATTAGGAATGCTAAAGTGGACTGAATGCCTTTTTTCTAACAAGAGGTAAAGCAGTAGCTAAAGGTAGAGATGGAGTCCAACGTTAGAGAAACAGCCTAAACAGAAGGACACCCCTTAGGACCCACAGAGAATGTGCAGCATCTAATGAGAGTGACCTCAAGTCCAGTGCCCACCTAGAGAACATGAGAGGAAGCCCAGGCACAGTTAGGGTTGTTGACATTTATTGAAGGAAACAATCATATATTCTCCCATATTTACATTTCTTTGATTCTTTTTATGAAAATTCCTTAAAGAAAGTTGAGTCATTATCTATTAATTAAATAAAAACATTAATACCAGTTGTAGGCAGACGCTCATAGGGACCCCTGATTTTCTGAGATGGCCCAGATATGTGCGGCTAGACCTCCCAGGAGTCCTGTCTATACTGTGCCCTTGTCCCCTTACTGTGGCTGACAGGTCAAGGGGTGGTTGATTGATCCAAACTGAGTGAATTAGAGTCTCGCTTCTAGGGGCCTCCAGCTTGGAACTGTGAAACCCAGAGGGTGGAAGTCATCAGTGTTCCATCAAATTACCAGCAATACGTTAGGGAAAAGGGCCATGAACCCCGCTGCTGTGACTGCCGTGGAGGTTCCTTGGTTAAGTTCCTTCCTTCAGTTCCATGAGATACCACACGGTCCTTCCAAGAAAACATTTTAAAAATAATTCTTTTTTGGTTTAAGCTAGCCAATCAAAGAAATTTTCGGGTTAAGGACATCAGCACTTTAATACAAAGTTACATTTTGTTAAAGGAGAAGTATAAGGGGCATGCTTAGAATTCCTTAGGTTTGTAGGAAACCCTACGAGTTCCAGATGCTCTTGCACGTGGTCCCGGTAAAGGTTGCGAAAGTGTTGCTGTCGTCATCCTTATGACAGAGAAAAGGCAATGACAGCGAGGCGGACAGGATTTGCCTGTGCGGTGGGGCCTGGCTGCTGGCAAGTGGCAGAACCAGGCTTAGGAACCAGTTCTACTGACTGCTGGTCAAGCGCCCTTCCCAATACAGCCAGGAGGCATGTGCGTCCCGTGCTTTCTATTACTCCTGCTGTGGCACGTCCTACCTGATGGTATGCGGCTTTTTTTTAAACATACAAAATCCTCAGTTAAAAAGGCAATACTACGGAGACTATAAACAAAGCAGACAAACGGAGCTATTCTGAGTACGTATAAGTATGTATATTATATATGTACGTACGTATAATTCTGTTCTCACTTGCCAACTCCAACTCAGTGGCTACAAGAAGTTTTAAAAAAAGTAAAAAGTACAACAAATAAATTATTGCTGAATCACTGATACTTGCTATTAAAAAGAAAGCGGCCCTGAGCCCTGACTGGGGCGGCTCAGTGGGCCGGGAGTGCCGCAAACCTGACCCCAGGTCTGGGTGAGCGCCTGAGCTCCTGGCTGGGGCCATGCCAGGGGCAACCAGTGGATGTTCCTCTCGAACATTGATATTTCTATCCTTCTCTTTGTTCCTCCCAACCCCTCTCTCTAAAAATAAATAAATAAAACCTTTAAGAAAAGAAATTGGGACTGAGAGGCGCCTCCTTTCAATATGAAGAGCAAGTTTGCCCTCTCCAACAAATTACAGCTCTTAGCAGGGAGCAGCCTTCAACTCCGTGGCAGAGGTGTCCCGGAATGTTTTCATCTTATGTGTTCTGAGCTCGTATCCTCAAATACGTTTGTAATTTGTTTGTGATTCATATACATGCATTATTATATTAATAGGTTATATACCTTATACAACATGAGCAAAACAGAAAAGAAGAATATACCGAAGCAATGTTTTACTAACTCTGATTATCTCAAAGCAAATGCACACAGGATGAGGTTCACGATTAATTAACCACAGAGGATATAAATCCATATGTCTTCCAGATAACTGAGAGTTTCGTGGCTGGCTGCTTGCCAGATCTGATTTAATGGTCACTGTCATTACTTCATAATGGGGCTCACACTAAAGAGTTCACACTAAACTTTGCCATTTTCTTGTAGATTGCAATATTAAAATTCTCTTTAACGTATGGGCATTCTTTGCAGAATCTTTTTAAGTATCTACTAGTTTTGGGGGGCTCGTTAAAGCTAAAATAGAGAATTTGTAAATCCAGTTACCCAAGCATGAGGTAATCTACAAAACAACCAAAGCAGATGAACCAGTGGGGAGGTCACTGTGCAGGCAGGGCCTCACCTCCCTCCCTCCAGCCGGTGACACCCAGCCATCTGACAGGTGGGTCCAGGACGAAGCCAGTGTCAATACAGTCACCGTCCGTTACCATAATGTTTCAAGATAAAATGAGTCTGAATGCAAGTCTAATCAATTCCTTTCCCCCCAAGTCAATCTTAAGAGCTCCCTGGGGTGCACACCCCACTTTGCCATACAGTGAGACAGTACTTTCCTTCTGGGGCCACTTACAGCCACAGCAAACTCCAGGCCTAAAACTATGCAGGACAAAACCAACCCGACCCAGGAAGAAAACACAGTGATAGTGCATGTTCTAAAATTGTTTAAATCATGGACTATAACTCACAATCAGAAAAGCATGTAAAACATTAATGTTTCATGTAGTAGACTGCATATTACCCATGTAACTACCACCCCATGAAAAAACAGAACATCACCAGCACCCCCAGAAGCCCTCCAGGTCCATTCTCTATCCTAGGAACCCTCTCTTAGTTAAGCATATGCTATCTTAATTCTTACAGGAATAAACTTCTTGCCTTTCATCATATTGCAGTTTTAGCCACTTATGTACGTGCCCCTTAGCAACAGAGTTCAGTTTTGAATGTTTTCACTCTTTATATAAATAGAATAAGATTGTTATGTATGCTTTTGTAATCTCTTCCTTTAAACATTATGTAGGTAAGATGTGTCTGTGTTATTGTGTGTAGCTTTAGTTTATTCTTTTCCATCACTGTATAGTATTCCATCTTGGGATTACACAATTTATTCAAGCATTGTACTATTGATAGACATCATGAATGTTTTGAATTTGAGATGATCGCAAACAATGCGGCTAAGAACATTTCACCTGTTTATGGATACACAGGAGTATATATTTCTCTAAAATGCACACACATGCAAATGCACTCTTGTGCAGGTAAGTGGAATTGCTGGGTCCCGTCTTAGTTTTAAAAAAATCCTAAGTGAAGGTAATTCTAGTGCATCTCTCAGCAATCAATTTTAATATTAACTAACTCTTCTGTAGCCATGAGCTCATTAAATTACTAGATTTATCTTTCCCCAGACTTTCACTTCTGGCACAGTCATTAAATTTGTACCATGATATTAAATACATTTAACTGTGTTAAAAATACTTTGAAAATATCCAATGAATTTATTGAAGCCAAATGCCCCAAATCTCCACCCCTCACATTTTTTAAAACATATTGTAAGAACATTTTCCTTTAAATGAGGGCTAATGTTATGCTTAGGCTGAGAGAACAAAATGTTCATTCAAAATTTAAAGCAATTTTGCAGCAAAAAGTTCCAAGTTAATACTCATATTGATCAAGCATGAGAAGCCAAAAATGTTAATCCTGTAGCCAATCCGAGGAGTAAAAATACAAATAATAAAGACTAATTCCAACCTCAGAGTCTCCAATGTTCTATTATAGTCATGAGTGCCCTGCAAAGGGACTACACAAATGGGACAACCTTAGGCAACAACATGTGGCACCAGGGAAACCCATTCAGGGGTCTTCCATTATCTCATCGACAATAAACTTAATAACTAACACTCATTACAGAGTTTTCTGCATATTAGGGCATATATACAATGCTGTTTTAATCCTCAGAACAGTCCTACAGGTAGGAATGATTATTCTTTCCATTTTCAAAAGGAAACTGAGGTGCAGAGAGGGAAAAAATAATTGACCAAGGTCCCACAGCTGTAAGTAGCTGAGCTGGGATCAGAACCAAGCTTCCTGGTGCTTCGGTTCATGCTCAACCGCACTGCCTGGCGACCTGTTAGTTTTGTGGTTGTCATTGTCAGCATTGTTATTATTTTGATAACAACAAGAATAGCTCTTTAAGACCAGAGCAAAAGTATGAACCATAGGGGGAAAAAAAAAGCTATGTACATTTGTTTTCGTTTATGGAAATTTTATGAAAATGACTGTAACCAAGCAGCTCTAATTCTACGAGAACTAATTAAGAAATGAATTAAGGGATTCAACAGATACCCAAATTAGTCATTAGGGCTCAAAGATCTGGAGTTCTGGTCTATATCCAGCTTTGGCACTTGCATCCAAAATAAACATGACCAGATAAGTACCACAGCTTGTGATTAAAGCGGATTTATATGGCTTATACGTCCACATGGGAGAGACCTCTTCCTAATTGAATTCGGACACCTCTTCGGTTATTGTGAGTTTCATTTGCCATCTCATCACTCTTTTGTAACTGCTGGCATTAGGGTTATGCTGAGCGAGAAACCACTGCAATCAGTAATGTCTGCAGAGTGAGCATAAAAAGATAAAAGAAAAGTCTTTGAACTGTAATTAGAAAATTCCTTAAGTGTGCTCACATGTTTGAAACTACTACTAACTGGCAAGGTGAGTTACAGAATGGACGCCCAATGTCACTGTTCTGGGATGAGCAGCCAGTCAAAGTCGTGTTTCGACACGCGATTAGAGTAATCTTTTGCAGGCCAAAACATTCCTGCTTTCCACCTCTAATATGATTAGTGACAGACAGCTGGAGGCATCTCATTCTCCTGAAAAAATATGATCAGAATTGTTTTTCAACTGGTGCTTCTTTCCATCAAGCTGTTTGTTGCCTTCCAGCAGAATAATCAGAGTTTCTGATTATTTGGTACGTTCCAAGAAAACAGGAATTGATTGTGCCCTTGCATGTCTGATAGGAGAAAGCTGCCAAAATGTACAATGTACCACAGTAACTCTTCGGTTGCCTAACAGAAAGAAAAACTAAGAAGTGTACGTGTGTGTGTGTGTGTGTGTGTGTGTGTGTGTGTCGGGGTGGGGGGTGGGGCAGTGGGGAAAATGTCAACCAGGAGTTGCTATAATAATTCTTTTTGAACAACAATAAAGACAGTGTTTTCCTGGTGATTCAGGTTTCAGATATGAGGAAATAAAATATTCTATTCTATTCATGGAAAACAACCAACTCCCACCAACATTAATAGCTCTTTTTAAAAAGTTAATCATCTTACTAGTAAAATTTCAGGGCTACGGCAAAAGAATCAGATTTAGGTTAAACATTCATGGAAATATCCAGGTAAAATGAGACCTCATTAATTTTGGACTGTCTCAATTTGATATTTGTAGTCATTTGACAGGGTCTGAACTAGAGATGATCTTTTCGCAGTGAATATATGGCTTACTAAGCAAAAGTTCTGGGGGGAGATAATAAAAGATTTGGGGGAAAATACAATGAACCAAAAATAACATGCTTCCTGTCCAGCAAATGCTTTTGATGAACCCCTTCAAATACCAGTTACTGATAAGAACAATGAATACCACTTAATTGAAAGTCAATCTGTACAGTTCACTTTACATACATGAGCTACAAACATCCCAACAACTATGCAAGATGGGTATAATTATCCCCGTCTTAGAGAGGAGGAAACTGAGGCTCAGAGAAGCAGGTGGCATGCAAGACTGCACAATTACTAGGCAGAAGCAGAAGGCAAAGTCAGCCAGGTTGTCTTGCTCAGATACCTATGTCTCTCCATTCCCACCCAACACTGAGTGAGCCCTAAAGACCGCAAGTCAGACTCCTAGGTTCACTGGAGCAAGCTCTGCAAGAACAGAACCACAGCAAAAACGGCCATCACTGAGAGGAGGGAGAGGCAGGCACTCTAGTTCCACAGCCCAGCTGCTCTTAACCGTAATTCCTTAATTCCTTTCTATATCCCAAGGACATCTGTAAAATACTTTTTTACGTGGTACTTTGAAGTAGTTTTCATGCATAAAACTACCCTAGAAAATCCATAGAAATGTTCATGTAGGTGGGGAAGGGGGATGTAAGTGAGGCAGAAGTGCCTTGTGTCCACTGCCCCTCCCCGGGGCTCCACTAAAGTGACTTCAGTCTCCACACCTATAAACAAGAATTCTGCTGTGGAAACCCTGAGAGGCTGACAGAGGTTGTGACAAGGCTCTGGGAGTCAGCTTCAGGTGCAAGGACAGCTGGCCATGTGCACTAGAAGAGGCTACAGAGAAGGGAAGGATCACCCCTGCTTACCTGGAAATCCACGGAGATACTGTGGAAAGCAGGCTGGGTTCTGGAGTGCTCTAGGAAAAAGGAAATTTGGAAGGTCAGATCTCACATTTGGCAGCCACACCACCCATTTGCATCCTACCCACACCCAACTCCAGGTTCTGGAATCAGATACACATGGCATTTGTCCTTATTCATAACAATAGCCGTGTAGGTAGAGTAACATCTCTGTGCCTCAGTTCACTCAATTGTGCATGGAAGATAATAGTACCTTCCTCACAGAGTTGTTGAGAGGAATGAATAATGTATATAAGTTGTGCAATGAATTTAGCACACAATAATGGTATTTTAATAACAGCAATAGCTAATATTTGTTGCTTGCTTGGAAAGTGCCTAGCATTATTCTAGAGTGTCAAATAGGCTAACTCTTCAATACTCTGAGATAGGCACTATTACCATTGGCATTTTGCAGATGCAAAAAATGAGGCACCTAAGGGTCAAGTCACCTGTCTCATCAAAGTATACAGGGCAAGTGGTGAATCGGGGATTCTGCCTGTGACCATCTGGCCCCAGAGCCTAGATTCTAAACCACAATTGATATCCTGCCCAATTTATTACAAATAAGTGTTAGATGTTATCATTATTGTTGTTATAATATTCCTTTTTCAAGCAATAGCCTATAATACATAACCACACAGCCCCACTTGGGCATAGAGACAGGTGCCAGAATCATGAGTAAGCCAACCGATCGCTCACTAAGTCAACAATGGCTTCACGTGTTGCCTGAGGATGCCTGTGTATCAGCTGCTCTGTTAAGCACTGTGTGGGGCTTCAAATGCTCTGGTCACCAGTCCTGCGGAGTCAGATCAACCTCCATGAAGCACTGGGACAACAACAAGGAGGGAGCGCACTGGAAAGGATGGGGCAGGACCTCAGGACGCTGGATGCTGTGCCTGCTTATGGCACCAGCTCTCTGGGTGACCTTCTCCAGTCAGCTGACCTCTCTGGATTTCATCTTTAAATGACTGACCTAGATGCTCTTAAGCCCTGAGATTCTAATCTACAATTCTATTCTGACACTTTCGATCCGACTAACTTTTCTTCCCGACAGTCCATTTTTGAGAGAATGTATTGGAACCCTTTATTTCTCTAACAAACTATGAACACAGCACCAGGCATCCTGAATAGTGCCCAGGATATCAGTGGAAGGCCTGGTCTTTGCTTTGCAATTAGCTCTGTGAGCACAGTGAAGTCCATCATAGGAAAGGCTGGCAATCAGAAGACCAGGCAAGAGGATATTCCTGGAGGACAACTGTGCATGCCCGTATGCCGAATCTGAATCCTGGGAGGGGCCCCCAAAATTCGGTACCAACCCTCAATCCAGGGTACTGGTGTCCCACATGCCCAGCAGTCTGGGGGAGGGGTGCCATGCTAGATGATGGGACAGATAAGAATGTCTAGGAAAAACAAGGCAGAAACCAGGCAACAAGCAAGATGCTTGGGCTGAAGGTTAGATTTGTTTTCTAAAAGTAACAGCATTGTATGCAACAATGTAGAGATGAGAGCTCAGCTGGCACATAACTAGGTGACTTTCTTGACCTTAACAAAGTATACCACTGGCCATTGTGATAGCAATCTTTTTTTATGTGTGTGTGAGAGAGAGAGTAAACACGAGCCTGCACCTTTGAGAAACATTTCCTTTGACACAAGATGCTACTAACTTTATTTGAAAATCAGTTCATCACACTTAGATATATTTGCTTTCACAGAAACTCCTTAGAGGGGAATAATTCAGTGAGTGTAATACTTCCCTTAAAAAGAAATTGATTTTAAAATATGGTTTTCAAACTTTTGACAAAAACAATTTTCTGATTTTTTTATGAACTGCAAAAAGCAAATATTGTGTTGGCAATGTCGTAAATAATACAAGTTGTCAGATGAGATATTAAACATGTATAGATTTAATTTTTAATAAAGACTTTTAAACATACCCCGAAATATCCATCAATCTTTGACTTGGAGAAAGTAGCATTTTGATAAATCCCCGCCTCCTACCACAACAGAAGTCAGCACAAGATGTCTATAGTTCTTAGAGAGGCAATGATGGTATTCTTTACGGATGGTTACATATTTGCAGCATGTAATTTTAGAGGGCACGGAACAGTAGAAGATATAAAAATGTATTATTTTGACAGGTATTCAGGTAATGGACATAGGCACTGTCTCTCCTATGACTCTATTGAAAGGCCTTGTGCATGGGAGTCTCCAGAGAATTTGGTTCCCAAATTAGCTCAGAAAGAAATTCCAAAACTGTTGTAAGCAATGGCAACATTATTGGAGTACACACATAAACTTCAAAGATGATAATTCTGAGGAACAGTACTCTCCTGGATATATAAATCATGGTTTGCGTAAGCCTGGAAAGAAAATAATTAAAATTTTAGTAGTGATTATATCTGAGATGAAGAATTATGGGTGATCCTTTTCTTCTTTATAATTTTCTCTGCTTACCAAACTTCCTATAATAAGCTTGTGTTACTTTAACAATTTGAAACAATTGTTTTTTCAATCTTATGATATATTATGGAAGATCGCCTGATATAAAAAGTTAAAAGGCTTTGGAACCAGACAAACATGGGTTCAAATCGCAGCCTGCATCCTTTCAAGCTCAGTACCTTCACATAAGGTACTCAGCAGCCCAGGTCACACATAAAACGGAAATAACAACACGCGCCTTTAAGCATCATTTTGCCTATTAGAGGCGAGATACTGTAAGTGCTTAGCACAGAATAGGGGCCCAATAAATGATAATCCCTCTTCTATTCACAGTACACAGGGAAGAGAAGTTAGGCTTTTCTGATAACAGTAAATAAACTCCATGGTGTTTATAAATTGATGCTTCAGGCCATTTGTTTAGAGACACAAATGAGGTTTTGACAGGTAACTTTCAGAAATCTTCTAACGGTTAAAAGTTCAGCAAAAGAGGAAGTAGGAGTAGGCTCCACCCCATTCTCCTTTCCATCACAGTTATTAGATGCACGCCCGGATTCACTTGCACCTGCCACTATGCTGCTTGAAGTTCAGACATCCTCCGGCCGGGACAGGAGTTGGAAGAAAGATAAGGGCAGACCTGGGAGCACAGCCGCCACGGTCAAGATCTTTCCCATGTCGTCACTCCTTATGACGAAGGGGAGCAAAGTAAATTATGAGATTGCTTAAATGAGGGGTGAGGGACAAGTTGTGGATTCTCTGGCTTTTTTTTTTTTTTTTTTTATGGTAGCTATGTTGATATTCTCACCCTATTCAGCCACAGGTAGTTCAGTCAGTGAGGTCTGAGATAAAATACAGGTACTCAACGAAACATGGCTGTTGGGGAAAAGTTGCCCTTGGCTGTACGTTGCCGAACCTTGACTACAGCAAGAAATATTGATTTAACTGCCTTTCATATCAAGTCAGGCATTTGTTGACATATCGAAATGAAAAGTATCAAAACCATGAAAAGCTTGATATATAGGTCAAATCCCACTTTAGCTCACTCCAAGGGACTGTCCAGTCTTTTGTATTGGAATTGTGTTCTAATGATGCTTGCCCGAATCACAGATAACAGGAATTTTCATTATAAAGGGATTTGCTACATAAATGAATACTGGTATAGATTTTTATGTAGTACTGTTTATTGTAAAAGGTACAGGAAAAAAATCATTACAAATTTAACATCTCCCTCCTCCCAACTCTGGAGGTGTGTCTTGCTTTCTATTGAAGGTATGTAATGTCCTCTCCTTTTCACTGATTACTCTTTGCTCTTCTCACAGTGCCCAGTACAGAGCAGACCCTCAAGAAACAGTTGATGAAGAAATGAGCTGAATGACATGTGGTACCAGAGCAAATGAAGGAAGTTCTGAATAGTTTCCGGAGTAGGAGATACAAATTTTAGAAAATGATTCAAAATGAGGTTTAGCCTCCTCTCCCAGCTAGCATCCTCAAGGAGTCCAGGGGCCCGCTGGTCTTCCGTTGGCTCCTTATTGCTGAGTGATCACGGAGGCTTGTCTAAAATGTCCAGCTCACATACTCCCGTCTCTGGGAAATGCCGCAGAGACATTTCAATCATTAACTAAGTGAAGCACCTTCAGAAGGGTACTACAGCATAGCCCAAGCTAGGGTGGTGAAGAGCAAATTCTGTCCTGCTCTTCAGATCGAGAGAAAATAGCTGCATGGAAGACAGTAAAAGGTGGGGAGGTTGGCCCATAGCAGCCCAGGGGAAGGGAGTGCGTGCGGCCCCGGGCTGGGGAGGTACCGTGCCGCATGCAGCCAGGCTCAGAGGCAGTTTCTGAGCCCTTGCTGAGGCAGCCAGGCCTGGGGAAGAAACCAAGAGACTTCAGAAAGAAAAGCTTTCCTGGATGCCACCCGGTGTCGAAATTCCTAACTTCTGGTCCTTTTTCCATCTCCCCTCAGCAACATGATTACTTTAACAATCAAAGAGTTTCCTTTAAATTTTTGTAATTCGACCTTTTGAAAAATATGTTTTTCTACCTGATAGTCTTTTTTTGGAATCTTTTTTATTGAAAGCTACAATAATGCATCAAATACACAAGTTTTGTTTCTGTCTTGGAACAACATAATGCCTAGTTTTAGAAAGATCTTGACTGTGTTCAAAACGACCACGGGTTCAAGCCAAAAGGCTCCTTCCCTCACCAGAGGCATAGCCACGGGAATGAGCTGGGAGAGACCCCTAGCTGCTAGCCAGGGGTATCCAGGGCAGAGAAGGCACCTGTCCCGTTATCTCTGGATAAAGTGTAAGCAAAGAGTTAGGAGAGTCTGGTGAGGTTAGCCCTAGGAGTGGTGTAGTTTTACATATATTTTCAAGTATTCCCATTATTCATTTGACAATATTTTAAATGGTAAATCGGCTTCTCCTCAAGGGGGATAACCTGTAGCCATTAATTAATAACTGATCATAAAAGCACATTAATTAAAAACGAATCATAAAAGCACTTTTGAGTTAGCCAAGCGGTTTGCTCAATACACTCAAGCCTCCCTATGACCTTTGACTATGCGGTCGTCACCATCTCCATGCGAGAGCTGAGGGAGTGGGCTCAGAGACAGCGAAGCACTCTGCCCCGAGTTCCACCAGGCAATGGGGTCACGTCTGGGATCCCATCTCGTATCCAGTTGTCTGCTCACAGTTCTAGTTACTCACTAGTTGTGTGGAGAGCCCAAATTTAACCTGAGGGGCCCTCCCCACCTGCAACACCACCATGGGGACATACTCTCAACAGGTCAAGTTGGTGGTCATGTTCTACCAAGATCCAAAAGCTTTTTTAGTTACTAGGCTATGAATGATACTGTCCCTCCATTGCAAGAACTGAAATGACTGGAAATGACTGAAGAAAACTAGAACAATTCAAAGGCAAGGATGCATAAGCTCAAGGATTATAAAAATTGAAGGACTTAATAACCAAAGAGAGCTTTCCTGACTAGACAATAGTTGGTTAGAAACTATGCGACAGAGTACCTCTTAGATATGAAACATTACATATGAGGGTTTTTAAAAAAAAGATTTTTTAAATTTATTTTTAGAGAGAGGGGAAGGGAAGGAGAGAGGGAGAAAAAAATTGATGTGAGGGAGAAACATCGATACCTCTTGCACATGCCCCAGGACCAAACCCTCAAACCAGGCATGTGCCCTGACTGAAATCAAACGGGTGGCCTTTTGCTTTGCGGTCTGTGGCCCAACCAACTGGGCCACACTAGGGTTTTTTCCTTTCATTTTGACTAAGAACTAAAGCCTATAAAACGACAAACCAGGACTACCCTGTTCAAAGACACACCCTCAATTGTTCCTTGTTCAAAGAAACTGTGTGTTATGTACTAACGGGCCATACCTATCTCATCATCTTCATATTAATTATTCACTTTTCCTACAAAATTGATTGCCATACTGTATGCACTGTAAGTCAGATCTGAGAGCTGCCGAGATAAATGTTCTAAATGGCTGACTTTTTAAAGACGACCTGTCAATTCACCAAATGGTTCTTTAGGGGTTACTCCCAGTATACTTCATGTCTCCCCTATACCTATACTTAGACCTACAGCAATTACTACAGCGCTTTACTGGTGTGTCATCATCTTACAGCTAAGGCTGAAGGTTTTTCCTTTTGACCGGAACATAGAAGTAGTGAAACTTACAATTCCTTTCGACAGTGTCAATTGACTCTGGCTGTTATTACTGTTTAATTTCTATATTGATTTATGTGAAATTCTCTAATTCCTAGGGAGATAAGTAATTCTGGCTTAGTTCATACAACTGAAACAATGATGACTTTTGTACGATTGACTGAATAAATATTTTCTTCCCTGAGGTTTGCTTTCATTGTTTTATTTCCTTTGGTTAACACCTTATTTTAATGAGGCCCAATTCTAAAACATACAAGAACATATGCACACAAGAGGTACTATACTGAATAAGCCAAGAGTTCCAGCCAAGTGTCCTATCTTTTAGGTGGCACCAAATGACATATTTGTAAAGAGCACAACGGTAACTATTCATTCCTCCAGCCTTAAAAAGATAGGCATGGACTGCATGCCAGAGTGGAAAAGCATAGGCTTTGAAACCAGACAGCTGGCTTCAAATACCATTTCTGCCACCACTACCCATGACCTTGGGCAATCTGCTTCTCACTCCTCAGAGCTTTTTACATCTCAAAAATTGGGGTAACAGATTTACCTCAGCAGAGTTGTGGGAGAATTAAACGAGAATTCTGTTGTAAAAAACCTAGCAAATACCCTGGTACATTAGTAGACACTAAAGAATTGTTAGTTTTTTTCTACCTCTCTACAAAATGCCATTAGTAATTCATTTTGAATCTGTTGTCTACATACAAAAAATAATGTAAAAGATATTAACTGTGGTGCTCTTTATGATAGCAAGGAACTGGAAATGGTGTAAGCATAGGGAAATGATTACATTAGGGTACAGTCATACACTGAAATGTATGCAGTCATTCCAAATATTTTTCAAATCATATTTTATAACAAGGGAAATTGTTATCCTAGAATTTGAGTGAGGAAAACAGACAAGAAAACCCATATGCTAATAGTAGCTCACATTTACTGAGCACTTACTTTGAGCCATGCAGCATGCTACACACTTTGCCTGCATAATCTTATTTTTACAATAACCCTACTAGATGCATAGTGGTATTATCACCATTTCACAGAAGTAGAAACTGAAGTTTTCACCATTTAAGTGATGTACAGTCACTGCATAACTAGCATAGGCAGGATTGGAATCTCAAAGCGTTTGATTGCAAAGCACTTCTAACTACTATCTGACGCTGATTCTTCAGTACAGGTGTCCTATGCCCACGGTGAAGCCAGTTCAAACACACACAAGTGGACTCGCACACGCACTTACAATACACATACATGCATAGTTGGAAGGAATATGCGCCAGATGCTAACAACGATGGTCTCTGGGTGGCGAAATTTTAGCTGACTTTTAATTATTTTTACCCTTTTCAGTATCTTTTCCAAATTCAATGAGTGTGCATTATTTTTACAACTGGAAAGTTTTGGTTTCGAAGAAGAAAATGTGTGAGAGTACTTTGTGAAATATAAAGTATTGCACAAATACTAGTGTTTTTATAGATTTAAATTCTTTGGTCCTACTACTCTTTTAATTTATTTTTTTCCCATTGGGTCCAAAGTAAAAATATATACATATAAAAAACCTATTTTATACATGAATACAACAAAATATAGTACAAAAAGCACCATACGTATGTCTGACAGACATTTAATAGTAACATAAAAAGTCAAAGAATTTGTGTGAAGGGAAAAAAATGTTCTTTTCAAATAATACAGAATTTTCCATTTAGGGAAGACATTCATCCGTTAGTGACATGATGCCATCAGCACATTCTCTGTCACGGTCATGTTAGTGATACTGTCACGGAGCTATTTACATAGACGCCAGCGCACTGTTTGGACAGGCCTCAGCCTGATTACCGCCTGTCCCGGGAGGCGTGAGCGTAATGACAGGTTGGGGTGACACCTGAGGAGCGATCTCCTGTCACGGCGCCCATTCGTTTTCAGAGCAATGATTCCGCAAAGAGAACTGAATGATGTACAAAAAGCAGTTCCTTTGAGCCAAACGAGTTCATGTGGACTGAGATGATAAGTGAGATACGAATTTACTTCAGAAAATTATTTTTAAATACATTAAAAATCAGGTTATTTAGATATGCTTTTCAGTAAATGTGTCAAAACAAAGATTAATGCAAGCCAAGTTACTCCAAATTAATCTCATTTCACATCACAGTAGAGGATCTATGATTGGCAATAAGTATATCAACAATGATAGCTTTACTAAGACTTTTTGCTTTCCTTTTTATTGACACTATTTAAGAAAATTATACAGGTTTCAGGCGCACAGCTCTACATCACATCATCTGGACACTGTGTCGTGTGTTCTCCACCCCAGGCCAAGCCTCCCTCCATCACCATTTACCCTGCCTATACCCTCCCCCACCTCCCCCCACCCCCGCAGCAGGCAATCATCACACTGTTGCCATGGCCATGAGGTTTTTCTTTTTTCCCCTTTTTGCTCAATCCCTCTACCCTCCCATCCAGGCCCCCCGCCCCACCCTGGTCCCCAACAGCTGTCAGCCTGCTCACTATCTATGAACTAAGGCATTTGATCAAATCTTTCCTGACTATGTCCTCTTAGACAACCTGGAGACAAGAAAATAAACACAAGTAAAAGATTATTAAACTAGGTTTTTAAAAAACTAACAAAATTCATATATTGATGTCAAGAAGTCTCCTCTAGAAAGTCAAAGGGCTCTATCTTTGGCCTGCGCTGTGGCAACATTTTATCAATGACAGAGAAAGTACCATTCTCAAATGTGTAACTGTGAATTGAATTTTTAAAAATTAGAATTCAAAAATGTCTTGATAGGAAAAATGATTTGACAAAAAGAGACAAAATGTAACAAGAATAAGGTTCACACAGTTAACTGTGCAAGGACAGTACAAGGGAGATTTGGCTTTGTAGCAGCTGGTAAGAAAAAGACTTGGAGATTTTATTTGCTTTTGGATATAAACTAACAATGTGCTGCCCTTGACTAAAATGGAAGCCAACACAATATTCGACAGGATGAATAAAAGAAGGGACCTTGACGGAGAGAGCTAACAGCAGCCCTGGGTTTTCTACCGCTTGGAGAACTCAGGAGTTGCATTCAGGTTGCCTCACTTTTAAAATGGCAAAGGCAGGGTGGCGAGTGACCAGGAGTGTTAACCAGCCTGATGGGAAATCTGTTGAAAGAACTGGGACTGTGAAGGTCTGAGAAGACAAGACTTTGAGCAGGACCGGCATAGCTATGGTCAGGTATTTGGAGAGCCTCCACAGAGAAGGTGCATGTCTATTCTGTGGCTCCCCAAAGGGTGATGGAAGCAAAAAACAAGGAAGCTGCAGGAAAGCAGATTTCAAAATTGTTGTCCTCCTGTGCTCAATAATGAGTATTGGTCCAACCACAAATGAGACAAGGTCCTCATCGAAAGGGGCTTAAGAGCTGGGAGTCCTGTAAGACTACTGTCAGCAGAATTATTCAGCATCACAAGATTAGGAACTCCTGGTTCCTGTCAGGGTTCAAATGGCAGCTGGCTAACTGGGGTACAGTGGAAGGGATTCCTGCATTTAGAGGGCAATCTTAGACCACGGCACCCACTGTCCCTCTCCACTGCCCGCACTCTGTGCTTCTAATTTCACATCGGTAACTTTCACGAAGACACTTCTAGTACATCAATGTAAATATTTTCTGAATATGCCTTGCCTTAATAAATGAGAAATAGCTGTAAATTGAGATGCAATCCAGAAGAGTCCGGAAGTGAAATTCTACCAAAGTTTGGAAATTATAAATTAATGTTGCCATGGTAACCTTAGTTGATATCATCCATTACCGCTGAAGCACTTCTTGCTCTGGGACTAGCAGAACAATAAATTGAGTTTATATATTCAGTGCCACAAACCAGCACTAAATAATCTTTTTAACGCTTTTATTTTTAATTTTTGAGGCAATAGATTTACATTTTCTCCTTGCGTGGTCACAATTTTAATATGGCCCTGCACGAGGCTATGGAATTATAGCGGGGGAAGTCCCTGGCAGCCAGCACAGGAGCTGAATCCAGTCCACCATTCAGACTTCGCAGGGGACATCAATGAGGAAGGACAAAGACCTTCCAGATCAGGACATTAGCAGTCACAGTTGCCGGCATAACACCTTCCACTTTCCCCTTTACAAATTATAGGACTGCCCACGTTCCAGTGAAAAAATACTCGATCAGAAGTGGCAGGATGTCAGATCAGACATCTCGCCGCTGTTTATGGCACTTCGATAAACGGGTTTTCTTCGTTATGCATTAGCAATCACTGTAATATATGAAAGTCAGCGCACACTGAGAACAATATTGCCTCCAATCAAAACCATTCTTCCTTAGTATACTAAAGCTTTCTCCCCCTTCCTGTAAGCAACAAAAGCTACAACAAAAGAACTTCCCAAACACCCATAGTTAGAGAAAGAATGGTTCCCACAAAATAAGTGTGAAATCTGTCCCCGGTGTCTAATTTGTATCTGAATCTTCCTTTTTGGGTTATTTAGTGGCTTCCTTTATTTGTAATTTGTCAGCAAAGAATTGAAATAAAAGTTTATTTTGATGGTGGTGTACCTGACTATTCAGAGATTCAAAAACTTGCTTTGTTTAGTCTTCCATTATCCTGACAGAAGATGTAAACATGCCTTTGTTCCATGGCCTCATGCTGTATTCGTAATCCCAGATGAATATTTCCACAAATGCAAACCATTAGACAAGATGGGCCTTAAGCAAAATGTGAAGGCAACTTCTTGCTGGTCCTTTTTACCCTTGATGGGTAAAATCTGGGCCCCTTAGCCTGGATTCCTTATTTTCTTCCCTATCAGTCTCAGGGAAGGGTCTAAAAAATGATTCATTCCAAGGAGCTCATGTCTAAGTTACCACTTCCATAGCATTTGCAGCTTAGGTTCTGCTGCTGGGCACTTTCCATCTTGTTTTATTCAGTCATAACGGAATCATAACGAAACAAGTAGGTGTTCGTTTCGTATCATACATAAACAAAACTGAGGTTCAGGAAGATTAAATAATTTGCTCAAGTTCATATAAGCCAGCCAATTACGAGTCAAAAACCAGGTCATTCAAGTACCAGATCTGTCCTCTTTTTCTAAACTGTACTGGTCTTAGGAAAAGGACCAGAATTTTTATAACATAAGCTTTCCCATATTAGAGAGCAGGAAAGTGAAACTGTTGGTATCTGAGGTGCCCTTTTGAATAGTATAGATTCTGAAATCACATCGTAAAGGTAGCCACCTTTTTTATCCATACGTAAGATAAGCCTTCCCACAGGAGACAAAGAAGTGGATGGATGGCAATTTAGAAACATATCAGCCCTATTCTTGCCTTCCCCTTTTCCTCCCAAGTTGTACATATGGCACAAACGGGATCTAGAGACCGGTGCGGGCAGCCAATGAGCAGGCAGTGTTTGGTGTCAGGGGTCTAGAACCAGGGAATGGCCAGTATCCAGGCCAGTCATTCAACTCCACAAATATCTGTTAAACTAACTGAGTTTCCTGTGCATTGCGGGTAGGCTTACAGAAGCCTGGGAGAGAGCAGCAGGTACTCATCCCAGACCTTATAGCTCAGAGGCAAGACTACTATCCTAAGAAGGCTTGGAGATATATAGTGGCACACGTACCGAAAGCAATCTGGGATTCCTAAACAAGAACTCAAAGCAGGGACTTGGAAATGTGGGAGACAAATTGGAACCTGGGGCACAAGGTGAAACCTTGGTTACCCAAGAATGAGGCTGAGTTATGGTTTCCTGGGTAAATTGTCTGGGCAAGGCAAACTGCACAATCAGTCGGATGGATGGACAGTCACTAAGGGAGCCGGAGCCTCCTGCATGGGCCCTAAACTGGTCCCCATCCTGCAAGTTGTGGGGGAGGGAGAATCACACCACGGTGGTCACCACTTTCTCAGGCCATTTTCTATAGATGTATGACTTTCATACTTTTATTGTTTAGCACAAGAATCTTTCCTCTTTAACAGAATCTTATACTAATGCCTAATAAGTAAAAGCAAAGAAAAACAACTGCTCAGGGGCAGGGGGGTTGGATTCTTCTCAGAAGCGCAAGGTTCGGCAGAACACTGCACACAAACAACCGAGAGAGAACGCGCTGAGTCACGCGGCCTATCAGACTCCACTGGAATCTGATCCTGCTGAACCAACCTTTCTCTCGATAGTCATGGTTTCTTCCCCTCACCTCCAGCTTTCTCCCTCCTGCTCCAAAACGATAAGCTCTGATTTCCTGTTACTGGTTGGCTTTTCCACTGTGAACGCGTAAAGCTCTGCATATCTCGTAGGACCTTTGGGTCTTTCTGACAGCCCTTACACTCGTTCTCAAAGACTGGGGCCGACTGATGCACAGAACACTACCCTCAGTATCTAAAGGCGTACCTAACTTCTGCAGAGCACTTCCGTCGTTCGGCAGGTCATTTTGTTTGATGCACAAACTATTGAGGCTCGAGACCCATTAATTCATTAACTTGCTCAGGATCCTAGAGCTAGACAGTGGGGGAGCCAGGACTTAGCCCACTGGGAAGGATCAATGGCAGGATGGAGACTTCAGAGACACAGGCGTGGCTCTCAGCACTCTGCCGGGTGCCTCACAGGTGGGAGGCTCCCCCAGAATGTGACTCCACTTGACCTTCCTTGCACCCCCTGTCTCAAATCCTTTCTCTAGCACACAAGTCTCCCTGCTTCCCACTCCTGACAATAACTGGGGAGACAGATGATCGTGACTTCAGCACCGTGAGCATTGTGTGCGTGACTCCTGGCTGTTCCTTTCACAATCTGTCTCTCTGATTCTGAATCTTATCTAAAGCCCTTTATATCTGTGGATTTAAGAAACTGAGCAATTGCTGTTTCTCTATACCTGCAGGGCTGACTTAATCATTCAAAAATCCCATGGGCTTGGCTCTGGTAAGATGCATCTCCGGAGCATGAGAGATGTTCTGTAACAATGCTGTTCAGTGGACTCTAATGTGAGCCACACAGGTAATTTAAAATATTCTTGTAGTCATGTTTTAAAAATACAGTAAAAAGAAACATGTGAATTAATTTTAATAATATATTTTATTTAATCCACTATATCCAAGATATTACTATTTGAACATGTAATCAATATTAAATTTTATGAATGAGATACCATAAAATTTTCCCTTCTTTTTTTTATGTCAAGTCTTTGAACTCATGGTGTATGTTTTATTTACAGCACGTCTCAGTTGGACTAGCCTTATTTCAAGGGCTCAGTAGCCAGATCCAGCTAGTGGCCAGGGCACTGGTCGGCACCGTTCTACGTTCCCATCCCTCCTCTCATTTCTTTCATGTAACGACCCACGCCCTTTCATAGGGAAGCTATAGGCAGGGGTAGACAGTGGGCACCAGGATCATTAGAGAAGACTTCGATAAATAACTAAAGGGAGAGCCCAGACCACAAAGGAGCTTTTGTGCCATGCTAGTGAGCTTAGATTTTTATCCTGGAGAAGCAGTCACTCTGCTGAAGGATTTTAAGCAGCAGAGAGTCGTGATCAAATTTGCTTTTAGAAAGGCAGCAGTGTGGGGAATGGATTGGAGGCAGGCCAGGCAGAAGGCAGAGAGACCAGTTGCAAGGCTACTGCAGTAATCCTCGAGAGGGGTGATGAGGGCCTGAACCACCACAGTGACGGTGGCAATGGTCTAGAGAGGTGAGGGCAGATTCAAGGCAGTTCGAGAAGATACTTCCCACAGGGACTGGCAATCAATGAAACATA
This sequence comes from Glossophaga mutica, assembly GCA_039655065.1. Taxonomy (NCBI): domain Eukaryota; kingdom Metazoa; phylum Chordata; class Mammalia; order Chiroptera; family Phyllostomidae; genus Glossophaga; species Glossophaga mutica. The sequence continues at coordinate 29,622,486 of CM077306.1, forward strand.
GAGATTGGGGAAGAGCAAGGAATCTAGAGCAACTTCCAGATTTTAAACTTGGTGAAATGGGTTCCTTTCATTAAGAGAATACAGGAGGAATGTGCTGGCTGTGAAAGTGGAGTTTTGAACTTGCTGAATTTAAGATACCTGGAGCAGTGATCAGAAGAACTCAAGGCTCAAGTTATAGATTAAGAAGTCAATGTAATACAGGTAGTAGCAAAAGAAAACAGTAGGTGAGTCTCCCCAAGGCAAATGTGAAGAGTGAGCAGAGGGTTGAAGAGTGAACTCTAGAGGATGCTGCGGTTGGGAGGAGGAGACGAACCTACAGAGAAGTCTAATACACAGTACTGGGCAACAGGGAAAAATCAGGAGAGGAATGACTCAGAAAACAGGTCGGCAAACTTTCAAGGGGCAGAGAGAGATCACTGACACCAACACAGGTCAAGAATTAGAAAAGAATCCTGGAGAGTGGACCTGGTGGTTTGAAGACCATTATGAGACAACGGGACTTTAGAGGGTTGGAGAGAAAGAGTAGGTGGGGGAGGAGCAGGTATTGCACGAGGATCTGTCTTTCAAGGAGCTGCATTCTAAGACCAGGAATGAGATAGAACATAAGCAGACCCAGAGGGAAGGGGTGAAGGGGATTTTGCTTGTCTTGTCTTTTCTTCTGTTTTCATAAAAAAAAAAAAAAAAAAGAATAAGAAAGACTTACACATGCTCATGAGCTGAGAGAAAGGGTTGGTTGAAATCCTGAGGAAAGACAATTTTTTTCTTTAATAGTACTATGTATCATGTATAAAATGAAATAAATGCTAAACAGAGTAGAGAGAAGTCATTAGCTTTCTGGAGCTCCAGATCTGCAGTCTTGGAGTATTACCAATCCTTTCACACACCTTCGGACTTCACCTAAACATCATTCAGGTGAGAGTCATCACCTGGGAGAGCCACAGCGACTGTTTATAGCTGGTGGCCTCTCTGATTGGTTGTTGAACTGATAGGTAAATATTCTCAATGCCACCATGCATTACCTCACAGGGTAGGGTAAGAAAAGAGCTGGGGGTGGGGGTCCGACACCAAACAGATTCATCTGCCACTTACCAGCTCTGCAGACTCAATCAAGTTATGCGACTTCCCTTCGCTTCGGCGTCCCCCTTTTAAAAGCGTATATAATCCCTACCTTGCAAGATCATGTGAAGTGTAAGTGAGATGATCAATAAGTGTTGACTATCAAGATGATAACTGTATTCCCTTTGTTCTGATTTTCTAGGAATTGGGTGTGCTGATAATGAATTAGTGCTTTGCAACAATTAGCATCTTGATCCCGAAGGAGAATGGAAGGATCAGTCCTATGTTAAGAAGGGCCCTTGAAAGTCCTAATGGCCACCCAAGGTTTGCAGCCTTTCTTCATCCAGTACATATTCAATCTCGCCCCTCAAACTGCTTAGGCTTAACACCTGTGCTCCAACTTACTTGCTACAACTTAACTCCTAACTCAACCTCTTAGGCTTCAGTATTGCTCTTCAGTAAAATGGGGGTAATTAGCACATGTATATACTTCAAAACAGTGCTTTGAGGAAGAAGGGAGATGATGCATGTATTTAAATGAGACATTGCCTATACTTGAATGAATTTAGTCATGGGGGGCTTACCATCTAATGAAATAGTACAGTCCATTAACCATAACAGGGCTACTTTCTTTACTCTAACCCTCAATCTGTCTCCCTGAAACTTATACCCATTGGTCCTAGTTCTACAGTCCATGGCGTAGTTCTACGAAATCAGAATGGGAGTTCTATATAACAGTATGTTTACCCATTAATTAAGCTCTGGTGGGTACACTGGGCAGTGCCCCATAGATGGCTGGCTCCTCGGGAGCACAATCAGGCAGACATTCCCTATTTACATCACCATGAAAGTTTCAGCCTTCAATGTGTTTTCATAATGCAGAAGGCCTTTTTGAGCATTCTAAGCAAGTTGGATGCTGCCCAGGAATGCACTGGTTACATTGCTTGAAAGATTTATTTTGCGCTTTATGTCATGGTCAGTTCAGCACTTGGCACCACAAGTAATTATTGCAGGTGTCTGTATATCCTTCAGGTTTCATTATCGAACACTGCAGACCACCAATGCCCTGGAGAGCCCTGGTGTACTACCGATGTTAGAGTCAAAAACGCCGGAACGCCTGCCCTGCGCTGCCCCCAGCCCTCCCATCCTTTCCCTTCCCTTGTATTTCCAATGCAATAATAGCTATTGCAGCCTTCCCCAAACCCTTTCAATAATCAGCTCAAACAGTTATGATTTTAGGCAGCAGCCGCCACCCCCCACCCTGCCCCAAGAAGAAAATTTTCCCTTCTGAGCTTTCTTAGACCTTTGTTTCTGGGACACATGTTATTTCTCCTGCTTGACTCTAAATTTGTTCTTGGCAGAAACAGTGCATTATACAAAATGAGTCTTATTATTAAGTTTAAAGAATTGGATTTTGTCCTGAATACAAGAGAATGGGTGTGGCATCTCTTCCCTACCTCAACTTCATCCTCAGATGGATCCCCCAGATAACATATATATAAAAGGAAGCTTTTAAATGAAAAGGCTGGGTAGCCCTGCAATGCAGTCTGGGATTTTAGGGCTGATTAGCTGAACTTTTATATAACTAATAACTCAAGTCTAACTGTTTTTTACATACACTACTGGCATAAGGCCCGCATGCTTTTATTTTTGCTCACTAATGGGATTCATCACTGCACCTTAAAATAACAACCACCACCTGAATTCTAACTCACAACTACCAGCTTCCATCATTATCTCAACTCTGGAACATGCCAGGCCTCAGAATCCTCACAGCCGATGAATAAAGACGCTGATTAGAACTACTGAAATGGGGAAAACTCCTTGACAAATGTCTCCAAATGCCTGTCTGTCCCTCTGATCCAGTGTCAACATTAATTTCTATGTGAACAAATATTTACTGAGGTCATTACTAGGTGTCAAGCTGCAAGCTAGGCTCTGGGGGGCACAAGGGTGAGCAGTACACTGGCAACATCAAAGCTCATCATTAAAAAAAGTGACTCTTCTGGTTGATTGATGCTACATACATACTTGTCAAGTGCTTGCCATGCCCAAAGGCCTGCAAATGATTCAAACATGGCATACAAGATACATCAGTGCCCTCAAGGAACTTGCAATCTACTTGGGAAAGCAAGAATTAAGAACACAATAGTATAAGAGAGCATCTGATGGTCTAAAGAGATGATGCAGACAAAAAGGGCAGACGAGGAGGAAGCCCACGAGGGTAACATGAACGGGGCGGGCAGATGTGAGCTTGCAATGGAGTCAGAGGGAAAAGGAAAGGCACTCTAAAAGGCAGATGGTGAACAAAAGGGTACAAAGTCATCTTCGAAGGCAGTGAGATCCAATGAGTCAGAATAAAGGTTCATGTTGGAGAAATATAAAATAAAGTTGGATAGTTAAATTTGGGCAAGACTCCGAGGTACATTAAACCAGGCTGAGAGGTCAGACTTCATGCCAAAGGCAATTTTGGGGGGACACGGAAAGTATTTTAACTTGTAGAAAGAGCACTAGCTTTAGAATCAGATAAACCTGACTCCAACACAGGATTCCTGTGAGACTATCCTTGCAGAAAAGTTCCAGGAAGAAGACTTTTAGGAAGGTCGATGTGGCGGAAGCGCACACAAGGGGGAAGGCTCAATTACAGAGAGACCAGGATGTAGGCGACCATATCGATCCTAGAACACGGGGATGGCTGCAGGTCTGGACTATCAGGGAGAAAAGGAGGAAGACAAAGGGAAGTGGGGGCTGGCTCAGAGAAACGGTCACAAAGGAAGAGTTAACGACTGGATGCCTAGAAGGCTAATGCCATCAAGAAAAGGAAAGTCTTTCCGTTGTGAAAGGAAAAGGTTTAGCAGAGAACATGAAAAATTAGTCATCAGGCAGGAGGTCTCTTAGCCTGACAGCAGGACATCCACTGTGAAAAGTCTGTTAAACAGGTGCATGGTGAGGACGGAGTTTGCGTCAGCAGTAGAGAGTAATTAGAGAGTAATATGATGTAAGGACAGATGACACCATCACATTGAAGAATTTTTTATTAGATGATACTATTAAACAAAAGTAGCAGAAACGATGTGAACAGCAAAAAGAAATCATCTTCACAGACTAATTTTCTTCGATGTGGTAAGTAGCGGATCCTGTCCAGCACCACAACAGGGAATGCATAAACTTCTGTAGGAATTCAACATATGGCCTATTTACATAACAAGCATCACAGCTCCAAATTAGCCGCTGATGTGTCAAGGAAATAACACCTTCACAGCAGACAACTTCAAAAAAGGGAAGGAAAAAAAAGGTTTGTTTTCCTTCTATAACTATGTGTATTGGGTTATTAACCGTTTGTATCATGAAAATCATAATTTAATTGTGTGATTACATGGTAAGACAGAACAGTGAGAATGAATTGATTAGCTGAATTATGCACAATCATTCAGAAATCAATAAACAGACTCCATCACTTTGTCATATTCTATTTCTGCTCTTATGTCCTCTGTCATGTTTATAAAAGCCACTGTTCTGTCTACAAAAATTATAGCAGTCGTATGATTCAATTGTCACAGTCAAATAATAGTAACAGGTCTACAAAAGATGAGTGGGAAAGAAGTACTGAGGAGCCGTGAGTAAGCAGTGCCTGTTTAATGCATTCAGAACCTACCCCATGCTAATCATATCGTGAGACAGGTGGTAGTAGCTTAGATCTTACCATGAGCAACCTCAACTTCTTCTATTTTATCAAACTAAACCAGAAGTTCCTGTCCCAGCTCACCTCACAAGATGTTGATTAAAACTGTGTAAGGGTAGTAGAATGAAGACCACCTAAGCACCTTCAACATAAATCAGTAGTCATTACCAAAAAGCCATAAATCAATAGTCATTATTAATGACAGCACAGTTCTGTGATCAGAGACTGAAACTGAAAAAACTTAGAACCAAAAATCAGCTGTATTTCAAGATTAACTTCTGATGGAAAAGTATTTCTATTTATACAGCAAAGCTGACCTATGAGCTCTTCTGATTGGCAGCACCACAAGACTGCAATGATGTGGCCTATGCATTTTCTTCCCCTGATCATTTCAGAGATGGCAAAGCAGCTTCATAGCCCATAGATACCTACCCCGACAAGGACCACATGAAAATCAGTGGGAGCATAGAACTGACCGTGAAGGCTTTCATTAGGGGCCTCTCTGAAACAAAATGAATACAAAAGGAGTACTGATCCTTTTGCCTGTCCAAATAAGTATATTAAACTAAGCTGATTCCTAGGAAATCATTTAATATTTTCAGAGGCAGGGATTAAAGAAAGAAAATTGCCAATTAATACAGACCTTTCCCAAATGTTGGATTTTTACTATCCTCTTAAATATTCTCTGTATTCAAGTTATTGTACTTTTTATGCAAATTATCTGTGGGGCTAGTCTAGTTTGTGCGTGTCTGTGTGTGTATTTAAAACCACAAAGATACAGAATTTTACAGGCTTTTTGTTCTGCTGCTCCATAAAAATAGGTTTTTACAAAGCTTGAGTTTCATCCAAAACTCTAATTAGAGACTGCAGCAGTAAATGCCTTGTCCAAATAGAAAATCATTCCGAAAGTTGATTTTCCCCTGGTTAAAGACCCATCAAATATTATCATACACAGTTATTTTTAAACACTAGCTACTTGACAAAACTGCCCCCATACACACAACACACTGCTTTCTGGTTAAGTGATACAATTTCATAAGGCCAATGAAATACTTTACCCAGAAGGCAACTTCAGTTTTTATTTTGAGTATCTTTCAAAATAACTGGATTTGTTACTTGAATATTTTTTCTGAATAAAGCGATTTTTGACTTCCTATCCTTTCCCCCCACCCCGCTATACTGCATTCTTCTTTATCTCTAGAAAACATAAATCAGAACAGCCATGAATCATTCCATTAAGACAAACTAAAACGATGTCATAAAGGTCACACGCACGACCTGACTCTTTCAAATACTGGCATAAAGCCTCTTCCTCTGCACAGGTTCTAAAATTTCAGAGTCTTTTTTTTTTTTCCTTACTTGTGAAGGATGGAGTAAAAGTTCCTAATGAAACATTTTTTAAAAATTTAAATAACCATGTGAAACTATTACAGAATATTTTATGTAAATAAAGAGGCTGCATTTGAAGTTCACTAGTTCTCAAGCCACAGATTCTGTAACATATTCAAAGGAAAATGCTGTACAAAAAAGAACCATTACAGCGTCAGGTCTCTAAAACCTTGGCATCCACTGAAATCAGGAATGCTGGGAACTGAAAGCTTATGAAGTTCACAAACACACCAACCCCCCCCCCCCCCCCCCCCACCAAGAACAGGAAACCTCCACTCGTGTAGATGGGAGGCTTCGGTCGCATCCCTGTCCAGGTAAAGTCTCAGCCCTTCACCTCCTACGTGTCCATTAAGTACTAACAACCGAACAGAGTGCCAGCGATCAGCAGAGTGCGAGCCAGCAGGGGAGTGCGAGCGAACGGTGGAGAGAGCGCGACAAACCCTTCCCGGACCTCGGAAACAACCACTGTCCTGGGAGCCCGGGCCGCTGCCTGCGGAGTCCGGGTCCACCCAGACACCGCAACGCGACCGCTTCGTCCTGCGCGGTCAGGTCGCTTGGCTTCTCCTCCCAGCCTGCAATCACAGCGAGTTCGGGGGCACTGGGCCGATGCATCCCACTTCCACCCGCGCCCAGGAGCACAGGGGCCACAATCGGGGGCAGGATGGTCCCGCTGAGGCCGCAGCTCCTCCGCTGGCAGCTGACCGCTGGCGGGAGGGGGTGGGTCGCACTCCGCTCTGCCAGTAGAAGGGGGCGCTCGCGCCGGGGAGGGCAGATCAGGGACCGCGGCGGATTCAGATCCGGGGCGGCGGGTCCACGTCGGAACCCAGCGGCCACACGCTCGCCCAGGGACCTCAAACGCGCAGCGGACCTAGAGCCTCCTCCCGCTCGCCTACCCGCGGGCCGGATCGCGCCAGGCGGAGAAAGGAAGGACGGCGACCTCCGCGTCCGGTCCGCGCCGCCAGCCGGCGTCGGCACCGAGCTGGGCCACACCCAGCGCCCCAGGAGGCAGCGGGGGGCTGGGCGGCCCAGGCTGCCGAACCTGCGACCGGGACTGAGCCATCGTCCCAGCAGCTCAGGCCCCGTCGCGTCCGTCCGAGTCCCGTGTCCGTACTCGGCCCCGGAGGGCGGGAAGGGAATCCCAGGCGGCGTTGGCCAAGGTCCCGGGCTTACCTCTGTGCGGATCGCCCGGCACTCTGTCCCGGGCTGGGGACCAGGATCGGGGGCGCGGTCGCTGGGTGCGGGGGGAGGCACGGCGGAGGTGGCGGCCCCTGTGGCGCGGCGGGCGGGCTGAGAGGGAGCCGCTGCCTGGGCCGCGCGCGCGGTCCGGAGCTCGCCCCGCGCTGCCGGCGCTCGCGGCGGAGGGCGCAGCCTGCTCAGCCCCCGACTGGATTCCTTCACTGACACAACTCCAGGTCGGCCGGCTGCACGCAGGGACACTCCCGCCCCTCGCAGGCTGCCCCCGCCCGCTGGTCCGCCGGCCAGCCCGCCCCTCCGTGTCACTCACCCAGGCGCACACACCCCGAGCCGGCGCCCCTCGCTCCCGCTCGCACACACAGCTCTGCTCACGCCTCTCTCGGGTTTTGTATCCGCTCACACGCACGTTCTGACACAGATCCCTTCCCTCCACACGCCCTCCCTAGCTCCTTTCCCACCCCACTTTCTAGAAGAATCCCGGTACAGCTTCCGCACTTTGCTTGCTTGCCCCACACCAACCGCCTCGCCTTTCCCCAAACCTCCACCTCACTTGCACTGCCCCTGTTATTGAAAGATTTTGTCACAACCGACACGTGTTGCAGGAGAGGCATCCTCCCATAGCCAGGAGAATGAACTTTGCTCTCCGCGCCCCTGCGCACTGTCTACAGATGCAAGATACTTCTCCTTTTAGAAGGTACTAATGGTTTCTGGGGCTGAGCCAAGCTCCAAATGTAAACAAAGGGAGCGGATTCCGAAAAGATGTGAAGAACTAGTAACGGAAAAAGTACTGGGACTCGGATGTGACCCTAGAAGCCCCGCTAACCCGGAGTGTTCTGGCCCCTCCCTTCCGCTGCCTGTTCACACTGGGCTTCTGGAGACGGATTGCTCTAAACCTATGCAATAACCAAGTTCCAGATCGACACACAGGCATCAGCCCATGGGTTTCTGCCTGGGAGTATAGTAGTCGGGAGCGTAAAGGCAGTTTCTCAATCATTATTCATGATGGAAGCATTTTAGATAACACACCTCTTCTTCCAAAAGCAGTAGAGTGAAATACAGGCAGCTCTCCAATTCGTTGGGGTTTTTTTGTTTTGTTTTGTTTTGTTTTTTTCCCCCTTGAAGGATGAGTTCTTAGTCTCCGGTTTTTAGGGGTTTTATTTGTTTTTTGGGGGTTTTTTTTTGGTGTTTTTTGTTTTGAATATCGTGACTGTTTCTGAGTGCCTCCTTGGATATCAAAGCCCCTTACAAATATTAGACCATAGTCGTTGATGTTTCTCACTCTCCAAACTCAAAGGAGCCCCTGAGTGTACAGCAGAATGGTGTTATCACCCAATGCTCAAGAATCATAATTTGAAGTAAAATACAAACACCTTTCTGACAAAGTTCAAATCTGCTACCATAGCGTGCCCCAGTTGACAAAGCGCAGCTGTGATAGGAAATAGAGGGGCTAAAAGTAAAGGAATACATTTTCTTACATGACTTGTGGTGGTTCTTGCTACACTGGGTGGGGTGTATGGATCATATAATTTATTTAACAAGCATTCATAAGTGCTTTATAAGAATTAACTTCCTTTAATCCTTCAAACCTTTTAGGTAGGTATGCACTTCTTTTGTCTGATTTTATGGATAAAGAAACTGAGGCATAGAGAGGTTAAATAACTTGCCTAAATTATTAATATTTAGCCAGTAAATGCTGGAGGGAGGATTGGAGCCTATATAATCTGGCCTTGCCTACACTGCAAATAGGAAAACTTGCTTCTAGAAGCCATATGACATATAAATATAAAAAATAAACATCATCCTATTGCTTATTACATTTAGGTGGAAAAGGCAACTTGTAACAATTTGACTTGGAATTTGATACACTTTTAAAGCTCTTGGCAGTATAATTTAAATTTTGGGGGATTTCCTCCCAAAATTAGAATTCCAAAATAAACAATAAATTATTGTTTTCCTGAGAATGGTTTTGGAAATAACACTAAGCTCAGTCTTCTTTTCTTTCTTCTATAAATTCATAAGCTTGCCAGGATTCCAAATCTAACTTGCTTCATAAAATCTGAAAGAAAAATGCTTCCTAAAACTGGATGTGACCACAGGGAAGAGTTTTCTGAAGCCTGCACATGACCTTTTACATTTGAGGGCTATTTCCCAGTTAGTGGGTAGTAGCCATAAGAAGAACTGATATGTGTGTTGAGAGCAAAAATGTTAAAACATTGAATTAATGACAAAAACAAATAGGAGTGTAATAGCAGCCACTGTACCACAAAGGAGACTAAAATGAATTCTCTACTGGGAATGGTGGCCTAGCCCGTAAAAAGATAACTATAAAGTAACTGAGGGAAATAATTATAGCTCTCAAGAGTTAGCTAAGGGAACTAGCAAAAGAAATAAGACTTTTGAAAGTTTCATAGCGCATTTCAAGAAAAACTTAAATCTTTTGTTGTTTAAATTAATTTGTTCTGGAAAAAAGGAGAAAACTTCTGTTTCTTGGAGAGAGGGTTTAAAATGCTTATTGAAAAATATGTAAAAACGTCTTTCACATCAAGAATTAACAAAGCAGGATTTTGATGAGTTAAGGGAAGTGATTTTAAAAATATGAGTTACATTCCTGTAATTACACAGAGATATGCAAATCGAAAGAAATAGAATATGAAAAAATATGTATTATTGTTGGCATTAGATATTGAAAACTTTTTTGAAACATTACATTATTTAAAATTTTTATCAGGAGGTTATCTGTCTAATGGTAGCATGATTCTCTTGTTCGGAATGATTCTTCATGGTTATAATCCATGAATCTCTTTTTACTAGTTTCAAAACTAACTAAAAAAGTGAAGGTCCTTTCTTAAGCAAGCAAACAAAATATTAGTTTATATGTTTTAATATTTCCATGATATTTTCAATCTGTGTCTGCTGCTTTCCCCCACATTGTCTGTCCCCTACGCCCTTTATCCAACGTGCCTAAATGTGACCATGGCCGAACAGCGCCGTGTCTTTCAACAAGGCTGACTGTTTCCCTGCACTACTGGTTTCAGCAAAAGGCCATATCCTCTGCTCCCCACCCTAGATCGTGCTGTGCTCCTGATTCTCTAGGCGTGGTCGTTCAGAGCAGGGTTCACATCCATGGAAGCAGCTCAGATCTCAGAAGCCTGTGTTAGGCCATGGTCACATGTCTGCATTAGAATTGCAGCATCTGAATCAGTGGGGGGAACAGAGAGTGATTTTAGTTGCTGGGCTCCAGACCACTATTCAGACCTGCTGGAGCGTTTGTCATCTAGAGTTCCTTGACTTTGGGTGCAAGGACTGGGTGAAATCTGGGTGACCTCCCGTAGGCAAGCAACGAATGTGGTCTGTGTACATGAGTGTGGTGTTCATTTGGGCTGCTGTTCACAAATATTCCAGCTCTGCTTCCTTTGAAGCACATGATAGAATTGCACTTCCCCACCCTACTATAAAATACAGTGTAGTTCTGTTTCAGCCAACGAAAGGTGAATGGAAGTGATGAACTGTCCATTCTGGGCAGAAGCTAAGAACTAGTGCATGCATGACCACATTCTCTCTTCCCTCTAGAACTGCAGCCAACAAGGTGTGCCTGGTAGTGGCTGCTCCATTGGACTGGAGTGAACGACAATAATGAGCAATGCCACCTCTACTACCCCGTATGGATATGTAGTATGAATGAGAAATAAACCTTTGTTGTTCTAACCTACTGAGATTTAGGGGTTGTTTGTTTCTGCAGCATAATCTAGCCTATTCTAATTAAAAATCGGCAGTAAAAAAGAAACAAATAATTGCAGGGCACTCTATGGCAGAGAATGGCTAATAAATCTACAAATCTGTTTCTTTTTTTTCCTGGATGCACAACTAATTCACGTTTTTCAGCCTCCTATGTAGAGTATTTTGCTGTGTATAATGCTCACATTCCTGCCCAAATTTTTGAGGAAAAAATAAGGATGCGTATTATACATAGGTAGTACTTCTTCTGTGTCGGTGTAAGTGTTTTTAATCCTTTTATTTATGCTTATGCATTAAAGTGTACTTCAGAAAGCAATAACAATATCCGTATGCAAAATAATACCCTGAAATACAATAATTGGTTTTGTAGTACCAAACTTCTTGTACCTTGTATCTGTTCTTGTGTTTTGTAATCATTTGTTACATAAATTTTTTGTACTGTAATGTTCAAAAATAAGCACTAAAATTCCTCTATAATACAAAAAAACCCAAGTATCTAAATATAAATAAATAAAAACTTGAATTAAAAAATTAAAACAAAAGTTTTTCCTGAAAGTTTGGGCCAAAAGCATGGGTGTGTGTTATACACAGTGAAATATGGTAGTTAGGTGAGGCCAAGTGACTGAATTCTGACTAATGAAATGTAGATGAAAACTTTGTACTCCACTTACAGTTTCCAACCATGGAAAACCTCCAGCATAATCTCTCTTCTCTACTGGCCATATGGAAACTAAGGAATCTGCGACATCAGAGCAGAAGCCAGCAAACTTTTTTTGTAAAGTGATATATATATATATATATATATAGTAAATATTATAGGCTTTGTGGGTCATTGGTCTGTATTGCAACTACTCAATTATGCCGTTTTACAGGAAATTGGTCATAGACACTATGTAAACAAATGGACATGGTTGTGTTCCAATAAAACTTTATTTACAAAAACAGGCGGTGGGTTTGTGTAGTGGCATGCAGTAATTTGTTGACTTCTTACCCAGAGGAGGGTAGAAACACAAGATGAAAGGGGTTCTAGTCTGAGTCACTCTACGGTGTCTTACTTGCTGAAAACCCACATTGAAATGTTAGTAAAAAAAACCCCAAAAACCTGTTGCATTAGGTATAACTAATATACTATCTTAGTCCATATTTCAGGGGGAAAAATCCAGAGGGATTAACAATTAAACAAAGAAAACTGTAAAAGACTAAAAGAAAATATGGAGATTTTTAAAATAATATTGGTTATCTTTATAATAATAGTCCAAAATATCATGATTAAAACTCCAGAAACTATAACAAAAGATTAAACATATTTGACTAAAAAAATCCCACAACATTTCTATACAGTGAAGTGTATCATAAACAATATTATTTAATGGGAGAAATTATATGCAACACACATACACAACGGAAAGGAGTTAATATGCAAAAAAACAAATAGCTTCTAAAAATCAATATGAAAAACAGAAACCACAAAATAAGAAAATGGATACAGGATAAGAAAAGGTAATTCTCAAAAGAAGGAATATGTGCTAGTAAGCATGTAAAAACACACTCAACCTCACCAAGGATCAGAGTGTAAATAAAAAAATAGCATTTTTGGACTTCCAGTCAAGATGGTGGCATAGGCAGATATGGCTTGCCTCTTCACCCAACTACATCAAAATGACAACTAAAATACAGAATAACCATCACTCTCAAATGTCAGAAATTGAGCTGAATGGAAGTCTGATAACTATGAAACTGAGTTGAATGGAAGCTTTACAACTATGGAATTAAAAAAACCACATCCATCCAGACTGGTAGGAGGGGCACAGATGCAGAAGAGGCTGGTCTAACACCCACTTAAATAAAAGTTCGGGATGGCTATCTCAAGATGAGGAGTCCCAGACCCACATCAGGCCCCCAGCCCAGGATTCCAGTGCCAGGAAGATAAGTCCCCAATTTTCTGGCTGCAAAAACCAGCAGGGATTGAATTGGTGGAAGAAACTTCTATAACCGCAAACAGCTCCCCTTAAAGTACTAGACATGGATTCACCTACTCAGACTCACTTTCATCACCGGGGTAGCATCTTGAAAGGCACCAAGAAATTGAAGTGTCTGGCATCAAGGTGACCAGAGGCCATTGTCCCTTTCCTAAACCCTCCCCTCACAGAGCTGGTAAGCTAGTGCCTATCTGAGACTCCAACAATCTGGCTTACACTGTTTGGCCCACCTTGGAGATCTCCAGATGCTCTGCCCCACCCAACTTATGGGCCCACTGAAGCTGCTTTTCCATAAGAGTGGCTGGTCTTGTCGCCTAAATCCTATCAAACAACAACAGCTGGCTTCAGTGAGCCCTAGTGGCAGTGAGGTTAGATCCACAGCTTAGCTTCACCTGGGGATCTCCAAGCCCAGGACAAGTAGCAGCCGTCTCAGATTGCTTTATAGCTCAGGGTGTCCTGGGCAAAACACAAGTGGGGGCTGACTTTGGCCTGCACCAGCTGGGAAACGCCAGGGCCAATGCACCACATGGACAGCTACATACCATGTAGGTGCACCACCACCCTACACAGCTTATCTTCCACAGACTGCAGAGGTTGGTGGTCAGTGGCCACAGCCAGTCCTTGCAGCTGACTGGCCTGAGTAAATCCCCCCCATTGATCTGCCAACAACAACCAAGGCTCAACTACAAGAGGAAGGTATACTCAGCCCACACAAATGGCTCACCCCGAGTACTCAGCTTGGGTGATAAGGGAGGCTGTGCACTGGACCCCACAAGGCGTCTACTACATGAGGCCACACTGCTGAGGCACAGAGTCAAAGCAGCTCTACCTAATACATGGAAGCAAACACAGGAGGCTGCCAAAATGAGGAGACAAAGAAACAAGGCCCAAATGAAAGAACAGATCAAAACTCCAGAAAAGGAGCTAAATGAAATGGAGATAAATAATCTGTCAGATGCAGAGTTTAAAATACTGTTTATAAGGATGCTCAAGGAACTTAGTGAGGACCTCAGCAACATAAAAAAGACTGAGTCAGAAACGAAGGATACACTAATTGAAATAAAGAACAATTTACAGGGAAATAACAGTGGAATGGATGAAGCTGAGAATCAAATCAATGATTTGGAACACAGGGAAGCAAAAACCAGCCATGCAGAACAAGAAGAAGAAAAAAGAATCCAAAAAATGTTGATAGTGTAAACAGCCTCTAGGGCAACTTCAGTGTTCCAACTGTCACATCATAAGGGTATCAGAAGGAGAAGAGAAAGAACAAAAAATTGGAAGTCTAGCTGAAGAAATAGTGAAAGAAAACCTTCCTAATTTGGTAAAGATAGACATTCAAGTCCAGGAAGCACAGAGAGCCCCGATTATGATCAACACAAAGAGGTCCACACCAAGACACATCATAATTAAAAGATCAAATGTTAAAGATAAAGAATCTTAAAAGTAGCGAGGGAAAAGAAGTTAGTTACCATATGGTTACCATATGGGAGAGGGGTGGGGGAGAATAGGTGAAGAGGTGAGGGGATTAAGAAGTACAAATAGGTAGTTATGGAATAACCATGGGGATGTAAAGTACAGTATAGGAAATGGAGTAGCCAAAGAACTTATATGTATGACCCACGGATGTGAACAATGGTAGGGGGATTGCCTGAGGGTGTAGGGTGTGTTGGGTGGAGGGGGTGCAAAGACAGAAAAATCAGGAAACTCTGATAAGCATGATCAATAAAATATAATTAAAAAAAAACTTCAAAACAAACAAAAAAGCAGTTTTACTTGTCAGATTAGAAAAATGTTTTCACATCAAGTGTTGGTGAGTGTGTACAAAAAATAACTTTCATACTGAACTGACTGGAATTGATAAAAATTTTTGGAAAGCATTTTGCAGTATCTATAAATATTAAGAAGCATATATACTTTGTGCATTTCCACTGTAAGTAATCTATCCAACTAAAATACTAAGTGTGCCAAAACATATTTACATGTATGTCAATTGTAGTATTATTTGTACGACTCAGAAAATTGGACCACACCTCAACATTTATGAACAGAGAGATAGTTAAATACATTTGGTACATATACACTGTGTAACAATAAGTAGCTGTCTAAAAATGAAGCAGATATGTATTTGTTGACATGGAAGAATGGTAATAATATGTTTTTAGTGATAAGAGCAAGTCAGAATAATTTGTACAGTCTGTGCTCCATAAAGGGGGTAGGGGGGCAGAAATCTGTGTATCCTGAGGGAATGTACACTGTTGACACTGTACTTTCATTTTTAACTTTGTACACTGTTTTCCCCTCTGTCTATCATCTTTATAATTCTAATTTGTAAACAAAAAAATAAAAGGCCAGAAGTCAAGAGAGCCTGAAAGAAAAGCCTGCTGTGGACGCTGGCCAGTGCCGAGGGGTTGAAGAATGGATGTGCAGGGGAACACAGACTTGTTGAAGACTTGCTGAGGCAAATCCAAAGGAATGAGTCACTCTCTTGGTGTTCCAGTGGCAGCAGATCGAGTTGTTATGAACTGGAACCAGGGTTCTGCTTGGAAATCGTCCAGAAAACAGGAAGACTTGGGATGAAAAGAGAAGGGATAACCTTGCTAGCCTGCGGGCAAAACATGTTGGAAACAAAAAAAACCAAACGATGTCCTTTGGCTGAACTTGCTTAATCTCTACAGGAGCTAAATATTAGGTTATCTTTTCACTGCCTCAGATTTTTTTATGTTTAAAACCTCTTCTCAGAAGCTGGTGCCTGAAATGATATGTACCTAATAGAAGTTTTTTGCTTTGTTTTGTTTTAAAGATTACATATCGCTGTGTATTCTAGGAAGATAATTCCAGGTTCATTCAACCTTAGTTGTGCCAACAGGAAGACAAATGGCAGCAGTGTGTGTTACAGGTGAAAAGGCTATCATTCATTCAGGATGCGGGCATTCAACTGTTGTCTGATGTGTATTAGCATCTTCTGTTTACCAAGAGTTGTTTTGTCACAAGTCTAGAGAGATAGAACATCTTCTTGTATGCTTATTTACCACTTTCTTTAAGTAGCGCCATGTCGATTGGTTACTTACCAAAAAGTTTTGTTTTTATCTGGTGGGTATAGCTTACACTCTAAAATTCCCCATATTATTGTGTATTGCCTACTTTACAAAGAAGGCCTCCTGGTGGTGCTTTTGGACACCACATTAGAGAGGCTAACGCAATCTTGTACACCCAAACTCCCCATTTGAAGAAGCCTCAAGCTTCCTCTGGTTCATGGCAGGTGAGTGAGTCAAAGGCAGATTCAGGCTTGTTTTTCTTTCTTCTTTTCTTTCTTTCCTCCTTTCTTCTCTCCTTTCTTCTCTCCTTCCTTCCTTCCTTCCTTCCTTCCTTCCTTCCTTCCTTCCTTCCTTTCTTTCTTTCTTTCTTTCTTTCTTTCTTTCTTTCTTTCTTTCTTTCTTTCTTTCTTTCTTTCTTGTTGGTTGTGCTCTAAGTGCTCAAAATTTCCCATATGTGGGAGTGGGCTTGCCTACGGTTGGACTGGAGATGTGAGGTGTGCTTACGACAATGAAATAATGTCTTAGTTTTTCAGGGCTGTCAAAGCAAAGTTCCACAGACTGAGCAGGTGGTTTAAACAGAGGAATTTATTGTATTGCTGTCCTGAAGGCTGGAGTCCAATGTCCAGGGATCAACAGGGTTGTTTCCTTCTGAGGGAAGATCTGTTTCAGGAAGATGGCTGACTTCTCCCTGTGTCTCTTCACAGTGTCTTCCCTTTGTGTTCATCTGTCTTCATGTCCAAACTTCTCCTTTTTATAAGGACACCAGTCACATGGATTAGAGCCCATTCTAGTGACCTCGTTTTAATGAACTTATCTTTAAATAAGGTCACATTCTAAGGTACGGGGCAGGTGGTGGTTACAACTCCAACATAATTCTTTTTTGGAGGGGGCACAATTCAACCATAATGACAAAGTTAATAATAAAGGTGGGGTTAGAGCCTGGGTCTGTGACTGGCTACCCAGGACTTTTTTTCAGAACCCAGTACCTCCACATTCCAGGGTGTCTTCCTTGAGCCTTTCTCCTGTGTTCTTGTGTCTCCTATATTCTTGTGACTCAGAAATTGTGCATTTATCTCCCCAACGAGGCTTACACACTCCCTGTGAGCAGGGACATCTTTCGTTCCTGATGCCTAGCCCAGTGCCTGACCCAGACAAGGGGAATGAGTGGATGATGAACAAAGATACAAGGTTCATCTTTGAAAGGATGCCAGTCTACACTGCCATTTGTCTTCCAGATTGCACAACCGAATGTAAGTGAACCTGGACTCACCTCTGTGAAACAAAATTACATGCGAACTTGAAAACTGAAAAAAGCCCTTGTTAACAATATTGTAGCATATTGTAGACAGCAGCTCTTTCACAGGAATGTGAAATAAGAAAATCCAAAACAGGGGGAAAGGACCCTAATATTTAGCTGCTTCATAAATGAAGCAGGTTCAGCCAAAGGATAGTGTGCCCTACTTACATTAATAATGAGCCTGAGATTTAAAGTCTAATTTAAAAATTAGAGTTAGACAAAGTGGAAACACATCTGTGAAGCTTATTCTATGGTTAATAAATAGAGTTTATGAAGAAGACCTGTGGGAGCTGTGTGTGTTTAAAACCTGAGGAAGGCAAGTCAGAAGGGCAACTTAATAATATTCTTCAAGTGGAAATGCAGGCATGTTGATGAGCTTTTCTGTCACTGCTGAAGACAGAACAGTTTATGCTGCTGCATGCAAGGGTTTGGTTGACTATGAAGGAAGAATTTCCTGTAGAACACCAAATATCCAGATGGCTTGGAAACCAATACAAGTTGTGGTCTTACGTCTTTCCATCATTTAAATGAAAACTCCTAAACTCAGTTGAGCCAAGCTCTTTCGCTTAGTAGCCACATGACTTTGGAAAAGTTACATCATTTCATGGAGGGTCTGTTTCCTTCCTCATAAGTAGACTTAATTTTTACCTCATAGGGTTACAGGAGATTGAATGTGAAGCATGAGGCACAGTTCCTGGCCAATTATACCTAAGTACTCCAAAAAGAGCTTTAACAATGAGAATGATAGCAAATATTTATTAATTATTCACTACATGCCAGGCATTATTCTAAGCACTTTATGTGCTATTTAATTTTGGTTTCATAATAATCACATAAGATAGAAGATTTTATTTTCATTTCACAGATGGCAAAACTGAGGTATAGAGAGAGTGAGTAACTGGCCCCAAACTGTAGCGCTAGTGAGGGCAAAACTCTAACACAAACCCAGGCAGACTGTCTCCACAGCCTGTGCTTCCAGTCACTATGTTAGCAACCTCTACATGTTTATAAACGTTCACTCTTGTAAAACAAAAAAATTGGCATGCTCTTTAAAAATTCATAGTCTAGTGGTTCTTAGCCTTTTCATCCTGTGTATTTTTTCTTCCATGTTTTGAATGGTTTTATTTGCTAAAATACTGCAGTAAGCAATAATTAATTCATTTCTTCATTGTTATTATTCAAAGACACATGTAACAGAGTTCCCAATCGACATGAGGTCAGCATGATCTGAACTGATGTAATTCTTGTCAAAGGCAAAGCAAGTTGATAATTTTGGTTGGCTCATGTAACTTTATCATTGCAGTTTGCACCAGTTACGGATATTTCTGAAATATCTGTAATAATTAATTGGTTCTCTCTCCAAATATTAAGTTCACAGGAGTTAAATGGGCTACATTAGTAGTTCTCAAAAAGTGAGGTTGGCAATTTGTTGGATAAGTCTATTTAGGGTCCAGAATGTATTTTCAAATTACCAAATGTTAAAAGTGAATATTTTAAGGTAGGAACCAAATGGCAGATCACTGGACACAGGTGAGTGTGACAAGTTTATCTGCAGCTGGAACCTGAGGTGGACTGAGGAGAGGAGGATTTGGTGTGGGGACTGTCGTGTGTGAGCACGTGAGCACGCACGCAGGGGGCGATTACAGGGAGAAACAAGCAATGGTGTGCTAGTAAACCACCTTTCAGGGGAAACAATGTCCCTGATTTGTAGTATTTGCCAATTTCCATGATGTAAATACTTCTACCATGGCCAATTGCAAGCTACTGACAGTTCAACAAGAAGTTCTGTATGTATATTTATTTAATGCATTTTTTTTTTTTTAGTTAACAATTGGCTCTCTCAAGCCAATATGAGCCTGCTCCAGCAAACTCCTGGAAATAAATAAACTTGTTTATCAGCGGTCTCAGGGGAGAGCCTAGGGATGCTGTTAGTGAGAATGAGTGTCAGACAGCACAGGTGAAGGAGAAAGTCAAGAAAACACACTTTCTAAGATGAAGTCTCAGACTGAAGACTTATAACCAGAAAAATGATTCTGAGCCAAGGAGGACACAAAGAAGAAAAATTTCAGAAGATAGCAATGTAGTTACTAAACTGGGAATGAAAGCCTTGGATGCAGGGGCCTATTTCAGAGATGATGACTAATTAGACAAGAAGAAGAGGCCGGAGAAGGGGGCCATGCTGCAGTTCACAGGGCAAGGAGGTGCTGGCCTCAGAGCCGATGTGTATCTGTCCCACATGACGATTGTCACTGCTGTTTGCCACACCTGCCCCTTGTGCAACATGCTCATCTTTCTCTCCGTAGGGGAACATCAAGCATCTTTGGCAATACTGGAAAGTACTGTTCACCAGGAATTCACGGGGAGGAAGTCCCAGCCTAGGGTCAACAGCATGGAAGGCCAATTAGGGGTAGTCAAGTAGTTTAAACCATTATGTTGACACAGCATAGTCATAGAAACTCTGGAAGCAGAGAGTATATGCAGACTCAGGTAGATAATCTGTAGGCAGTTAGATTTATGGAAGTCCATCAGCAGATATTAGGGCCAGAGAAATAAAATAAGACACTGGTACTGGGGAAGAGAGAGGGTACAGTGTGAAAGGCAAACGTTTCCAAGCTGAGCAATTAGGTCAGAGACCCAAAAGCCATCACGTTCCCCTTTTCTCCTGCATTTCCTTGAAAGACAACAATGACGGCTTGTGCTTCAACAGACAATTTAGGCTATAAGGCAACTGTGAAAATAGAAACAGTGCTAAGAAAATTGTTCCAGAAAGAAAGAATCGTGGTCTCTGACCAAAGAAGAGTCATCATAGCACTATGAACTTTCTACCTCTGGACGCTCTTACATGAGGGAAAAACAAACTGTTATCTTGCTTAAGCTACTGTTATTCCCTATTTTGGTACCAGCTGAACTTCTTGTCTGACATAGCCAATTAACAAGCCAAGTACTAAAGAACAGGATGAGGAAATGGGGATTTTTGTTTCAAGAATTCTAGTACCAGGTAGAGGAAGAAGGAAGAGGCAGAGCTGGTAAGACCAGGATATCAGAAAAAAAGGCAAATGAGTGACACTACTCTGAAAGAAAGCAAAACTTAAATCCAAACCCTAAAGCCTCCCGCCAAGCATTTCCTTTTGCTGCTAAGCCACAGGCAGGATAGCAGAGGGTCTACAGAGAGCAGTCAAGAGCTTGAACACACAAGGGCCATCTCAGGGTAGGGGACCAGGTGGTCATCATACTAAAGAGTGAGCTGCCCTGATACTGAAGATTACAGACGTTTGTCAACTGGAAAATTAATGCACATTTGGTGTCTTACAGTCTGGTGATTAAACTCTTGAGGGCAACCTTTCCGTAGCACTACAAACCCACATCAGAACCTGGGTGAATTTCTGGGTGCCCGAAGATGGTAGGAGAGGAGGGAGTGTGAGGAAGTGGAGATGGTGGACAGGGACCACTCTGCAGCAGCTTGAAGGAAAGAGATGCAGCTAGAAATAAAGGGCTAAGAGGGCTTAAGTTGAAGGAGAAAAAGAATGATGAAGTGATGACTGCCCTGAATTAGGATGATGAAAATTAGGAGGGTGTAATTGTGTTTACCTGGGGGAGAAGAAGGAGCCGAGAAGTGAAAGCTAGAAGTCTAGATACACAAATGTCATCTTTTGATTGCACCAGTGTGTTGTAAAGTTCTGTCTGGGCAGGAATGTTGCAAACATCCAGCTGCTTCTTTTCTGTCTCCTTTACGATAACCGAAATGCAAGGCAAGCACGTTAACACATTGGTGTCGGTCTTCCTCTCTGCAATGACACGCAAAGTGCTCTCACCAAAGCCACTAGAGACTCCTTAGTTACCAAACTCAGCTGGTGCTATTCACTCCTTGTTCTGCAGTCTCCTTGAATCATGGGACACTGTCCTACTTTTGAGAATGCTCCTTTCCTCTGTGCTTCCCCTCTGGTTCTCATCCAAACCCTTGGATTAACTCTTTTCAGTCCTACATTAGTGAGTCGTCCTTCTCCTGACTTTTGAACATTGGTGTTCCCAGTGTTCTGTCCTCCGTCTACACAGTAGTGTCCCCTTATCCATGGGACCTGTTCCAAGCCCCCCAGTGCATGCCTGAAGCCGCAGACAGTGCTGAACCCTATATATGTACTGTGATTTTCCCTATGCATACACACCTATGATAAAGCTAATTTACAAGTTAGGCACAGTAAGAGATTAACAACAATAGCTAATAACAAAGTAGACCAATTATAACAATACACTATAATAAAAGTTATGTAAATGTGGTCTCTCCCCTTCTTTCAAAATATTTTACTGTACTGTCCTCTCCCTTCTTCTTGTGATGATCTGCGACGATAAAATGCCTACATGGTGAGATAAGGTATGTGAATGTGGCATTACTGAGTAAGAGAAGGGTGGCTCGAACACAAACACCGCACTACCGTGACAGTCAGTCAGATAACTGAGATGGCTACTAAGTGACAAGCGGGTGGAGATTGTATGCAGCATGGACACCCTGGATGAAGGCGTGGTTTACGTCGTGAGATGTGCAGAGTGGGATGGCACGAGATTTCATCACACTACTCAGAATGGCATGTGATTTACAAATTGTTTATTTTTGGCATTTTCCATTTAATATTTTCAGACTGCCATTGACTGTGGGTAATTGGAACTGTGAGAAGCAAAACTGTGGTTAAGAATGGGGACTACTATAATCTATTTTTAGGCCACCTTTTTTGTGTGAGTTATTTTATGCTTAGTGTATCCTAACTCCTGTAACTGTATTTTCAGCTCGTAAGTCTGTTCTTGTCTCTAGACTTCTAGATCCTAAATCTATATATTATGTCCCACTTACAGCATGAACCCCATAACTCTAAAACTAGAACCTTCAACGACTTTGAAAGCCTTTGGAGTATGAAGTTTGCACCTTGTCATTTCAACGCATAGAGGTATTAAGAAAATATTGTCAAATGACAACAAGCCTAGTTATTTTCAACAAACATATATTTAAATGTTATTTATTTAATATTTGACTGAGGTATAATAGACTGTGCAAATTTAAAGTATACAATTTGATACTTTGACATATGCGCATCTATGAAACCTTTATCACAACCAAGATAAGGAACATAGTAGTAACCCCCAAAAGTTCCCTCTTTGTGTATTTTTGTAACTTCTCCCTCAGCCCCTCACCCTCCAGCCACTGCCAGGCAAACACCAATCCAATTTCTGTCACTATACACTAGTTTCCATTTTCTATAATTTTATATAAATGAACTTGTACATAATGATTCATTATTTTGTGGCCTCAGTTCTTTTATGCAGCATAATTATTTTAATTTTCCAGATTTGCTTCATGTATCAACAGTTCATCCCTTTGTATTGCTCTGTGGCATCCTATTATATTGTGTACCACAATTAGTTTATTCAGATACCTGTGGATTGACCTCTGTGTCGTTTTCATTTTTTAGTTATTACAAATAAAGCGGCTATGAATATTTGTGTAAAAGTCTTTGTGTGGACTTAGGCTTTCATTTCTCCCGGGGCAAATCACTAAGAATGGAACGACTACATTACATGGTAGGTTTATGCTTGCCTTCACAGGAAGCTATCAAACTTTTCCTAGTATTTTGCACTATTTTACATTCCCACTAACAGTCTAATTCTTCCACAGCCTAAACAATACTTTATATGGTTAGTAGTTTTAATGTCAGCCATTCTAATAGAAGTGGTTTTAGTTTGCATTTTCCTATTGCCTAATAATTTGAGCATGTTTTCATGAGTTCATCTACCATCCATATATCTTCTTTAGTAAAGTGTCTGTTCATTTCTTTTGCCCATTTTTAAAATGTGTTGTTTTGAGAATTCTTTACAGATTCTGAGTATAAATTCTTTACCAGGTATATATTATTTGTTACTATTTTTCCCAGCCTTTGGCTTGTTTGTTCACTCTTTTAGCTGTGTCTTTTGAAGAGCAGAAATTTTAGTTTTGGTGAAGTTCAGTTTGTTCCTTTATGAATTATGCTTTTATTTTCATACTCCCCAAATCTTTGCCTAACCAAAAGTAACAAACATTTTCTCCTATGTTTTCTTCCAGGAAGTTTATAGTTTTAGACATTACATTAAGTCTGTGATCCATTTTGAGTTGATTTTTGTATGTGGTGAGAGGTATGGATTAAAATTCATTATTTTACATGTGGATATTTAATTTGTTGAAACATACACATTTAAGCAAATTGTAGAGTCTCTTCTTGTTGTGAATCAGTGGAAGCCTTTACTTAAATTTTTTGTAATCAAGAATAATATGCCAGTAGCCCAAACCAATTGCTTGCCTGATTTTAAAAATATGTATTCTCTACTTAACCCATTTTCAAGGCTTACGCATTAACTTTTTAATTTTTATCATAAAGGAATTAATCAACATTATTCATGTCTTATGTCCCATTGGCTTCTTAGCTTTCAAACTTTGAATTCTATAAACTTACTTTAATCCAGAGAGCTTCTGGGCCTTACAAAGTGGTAGACGAATGGGCAGCAGAGTAGGTACGAACTAGGGGGAAATGTGCATAATTGGTACCTCATTAAAATGCTCATAACTCTGAACTGGCACATTAGGGCACCTCCAGTGATATTGTGTGAAGCATCTTTTCTGTGTGGATTTTGAGCTTTGAAAGAATGGAATATCTTTAACAGTATGTGTATAACTGTGTACTTTAATAGGGAACAGAAAGGGGATCACTGATTACAAATCTTGTTTATTTCAGTTTAGTAGAGAGAGAAGTCCTGGGATAAACCCACCTTCCCCTTTTGGAACGGCCCACCAGACTTTAATAAAAAATGTCTCCAATACCTGGAGTGGGCTGTAAAGTCTTGGAGCCATCCTCGGGCCTGAGATGACAAGTGGGCATTCTCAACCTACTCACTGCACCTGAGAGGCATCTTATTGTTGGGATTGGGAAGCTTCTTCTCTATTTTAACCTCTAAAATAGTATCCACTTTTTGGATAAGACACAATTTGTATTAGCATCCTAACTTTCTTTTTTTCCACTCCCACTTCTGGTAGTTTCTTCTCCTTTCTAGGTATGCAGACTCTTAGGCTTTGACTGCTCTCCCTTCCTCAAATCTAAATCTACCCAGAACTGATGATTGTGTCTGAATGTATTATTTTAACAAGGGTAGGTGCACGTTAGTGGAGGACCAAGGCTTAACCAAAATACTTTATATGAGTGGGATGCCAAGGTTTGACGAGTCAGTGGAAGAGGTGTATCTTTGGGCAGCCATTTAGGCTAGGTAGTGGACATATGTAGACATGTGTTGCTTTCAAGCATCCGCTTTGTACTATCTCATTCTCCATGGCTCTGTAAAGGCTGAGCCCACCTCAAACTACAGCTACGGAGCATTGACAAGTTAGCTCTTTCAATGTCCCTGGCCCTGAAGATTGGTTCATAAATGGGTATATGATATGAGTTAATTCAAAGAGGGTGAATCTGAAGACTTGTGCAGAAACTATCAGAAGTTTCTTCTCTATTCCTCCAAGCACTGGATTAAAAAATTGTAAAGGTTGAAATGGCTGCCACCATGAGAAGGAAGCGTCTGTTTGAAACCTGGAAGTGAAGCCCACCCTGGAGGTGGCAGAAGGGCTAGACAATGAGAAAGTCCTTGGTGATGTACCTTAACTGCTACATCAAAACTTCATTTGACTGCTTCAAGGCTGTTCAATTGTGTGAGGCAGTAAGCTTCCTCTCTCTTTTATGCCTGTCACTTAACTGAAAGAAAGATACAATGGATATTTTAAGGTTGCAAGGAACTGAGAGATCTGTTCAGGTTTCCTCAGGTTTAGGACCATAGAACAAAGCCTCAGCAGGCCCCTTGAAGATGGAAAGCTTGTTCAAATTGAGATTTTGCAAATCTAATTTTTTAAATTGGTTCAGAATTTAATGTCTATTCCTATTCTAGTGCTCTGCTATATTGGTGATTTAGTTGCTTTCTGCTCCAAATGCTAGCAGTTAGCTGACTCTTTTCTATTCTATCTCACATTTAAGTTTTGGTTCAGTCAGCAAACAAGAGTAGGTGCAAGGTCCACTCCATCCTGACAGATACTAAGACAGAGTGATAAAAAAAATATGGTAATAAGGGTAAAGAAATGCTCAGCCATAGGCTGTAAGTACGGAGTCACTTTGAGCTCAGAAGGGAGTCTGTTAACTACCTGAGATGGACTGTCCAAGCCAGTGTGCTTTCTGGAAATCCTAAACTTGTGATGGGCAGTGTGAGAAAGCTGAGGGAGCTAGGATGTTGGGAGTTGGCAGGGATCTGACACGTGTCTATAGGAACTTCTGGAATCGTCCTGTTGGTGATTCCTATGCAATCATATAATAAAAATGTTAAAATGTGATTTTGACAAAAACCAGATGGAAATGTAAGTGTCAAGGAGATGTAGGTGGGGTCACCGCAGTGTCTCACAGGACTCTACCACTATGTCAACCAGCTTCCTTGCCCTTGAGTTCTGGTTGGATTCAGTCCAGAGGGGACCCTAGTGAGAGACGGGAGAAATGAAAAATAATGTTAGGCTATTTATTCCCCTGGCTCTCTTCCTATTGGGTTGCCTTGACCAAAGGTCACTGCTCGGCATTCTGGGGGTCACAGGTCCTCCCAAGGTGACCTTTTCTACATGATGCTTTCCTGCTGGATTAGAGTAATGTTGCCCTGCCCTTTGCTGCTGCCAGCTGTGGTCTGGCACTCTCTTTTTTGGTCCCCCTATGTCCTGATTATAACCTTATAAATAGTCCCCTTCTAAATAAATCTCAGTTTTCTCTTAGTGTATTTTGTCTATTCTTTCTTCTTAATAATGATTTTTGATGAGCAGAAGTTTTTGTTTTTGCTTTTGGTGAATTCTAACTTATTATTATTATTTCAAATTAGTCATTGCTCTTGTATTCCAAGGAATGTTGGCTATCCCAAGGCATGAAACTATTTCCTGGGTTCTCTTTCAAAAGCATTAAGCTTTTATATTTAAGTCTTTGACCCATGGCAAGTTAATAGTCGTGTGCAGTGTGAGCTAGCGGTTAATGGTTTTCTTTTCTTTCTTGTGTGGATAATCCAGTTACTCCAGTGCCATCAGTTGACATCACTGGATTTATGTTTCATTTTCTGTTTGTCCCCGCTATGGATTTGTTACTCTATCTCCTTTTATGCTTCCTTTTGGGTCAAATACATGTTAGAATTACATTTTAATCTATCTTTTGGTTGCTTTCTATGTTTTAACTAATTTCTCTAGGAATTATGTCTATCTTTAACTTTTTATGGCTCTCTTTGAGTTATTCTTTACCACTTTAGTTGAACGTAGAAATCTTGCAACTGTGGAGGTTTATTTACCCCCTTTGTCTTTTATGCCATAGTTGCTGTATTTATTGTGTCTCCATATGTTACAAATTCCAAGAGCAATGTCATATTTTTTGCTCTAAATTGTATGCATGCTTAAAAGTTGAAGGAAAAGAGGCTTTTATAATTATCCAGCTCTTTGCTATTTCCAATGCTCTTTATTTTTTCCTGAGGATTCAAGTGTCCATCTAGTATCATTTTTTTTTCTAGCTTAAATTGGATTTCTTGTAGTACATGACTTCTGATGATAAATCCTATTAGTTTCTTTCCTTTTTAATCTTAAAATGTCTTTATTTCAGTTTCATTCTTGAAGGATATTTTCACTGGATATATTTTTTTCCTTCAGCAACTTAAATATGTTACTCCACTGTGTTCTGACCTCCTTTGTTTCAGATATGATGTTAACAATACCTACAGGGAATGTGTTTTTTTTTTTTTTTTTTTTTTTTACCTCAGGCTGTTTTCAATATCTTTTCTTTATTTTCTTTATTAATTTTTTAGCAGTTTGATCATCATGTGCTAGGTATGGTTTTCTTCATATTTATCCCACTTAGGTTTTACTGGGCTTCTTCAATTTGTATATTTGACTTCTACCAAACTTAGAAAACTTTTGACCATGATTTCTTGAAATACTATTTTCTGCCCCATGTCTTGATATTGCCTTTCATGTCCCGAATTTCTTTCTCCAATTTCCCTCCCTCCCTCCCTCCCTTCCTTCCTTCCTTCCTTCCTTCCTTCCTTCCTTCCTTCCTTCCTTCCTTCCTTCCCTGGATAATTCTGTTGATCAATCTTTAACTTCATTGACTTTTTATTCTGTCATCTCCATTCTGTTGCAGCCAATGAATATTTTTATTTTAGGCACTTATAAGTTCTAGATTTTCCGTTTGGTTTTTCAAAAAGATTTTATTTATTTATTTTTTAGAGAAAGGGGTAAGGAAGGAGAAAGAGGAAAAGAAACATGGATTGGTTGCCTCTCTCATGCCCTGAACCGGGGTCCTGGCTGGGACCTCAAGCATGTGCCCTGACAGGGAATTGAATTGATGACCTTTTGGTTCACAGGCTAGTGCTCAATCCACTGAGCCACACGAGCCAGGGCTCCATTTGATTTTTTATAGTTTCTATTTTTCTATTGAGATTTCCTATATTTTTATTCATTTTGAGAACATTTCTTCTGCCTCACTGACCATACTTAATAGCTATTTAAAACTCATGTTTGTTTGTTTGTTTGTTTATATATAGAGGGGAAGCAAGGGCGAGAGGGAGAAAACATCAATGTGTGCTTGTCTCTCAAGCACCCCCTATGGGAATCTGACCCAGGCATGTGCTCTGACTGGGGATTGAACCTGTTACCCTTTGGTTCACAGGCTGGCACTCAATCCACTGAATCACACCAGCCAGGGCTAAAACTCTTATATTAAATAAATAATTCCAATAGCTGAATCATTTTGGGTTTGGTCTATATTGACTATTGTTTCTCTTGAGACTGGGTCACAATTTTCTAGTTTTTATATGTTGGGTATTTGAGGCTGTGTCCTAGACATTGCGATTATTATGTTGTGGAGACTGGATTGTGTTAAATTCCTCTGAAGATTTTTGACTTATTTATTTTTTCTCATAGATTTTGGTTTATCAGACAATTGACTTGGTTACATTCAAATCTTGACCTCTGTTTCTTAGATGGAGGTTTAAATCTCAGTTCAGTTCTTTTAATGTTACCCCTCTAGACTTGAGGGGTCTTGTAGAGATTTGTAGTTATTTGTAGCTCCATCTACTTAAATACTTTCTGCGATAATTTTCTCATTTTCTTGCAGCTGTATGCACTACTGTTGTAGTTTGTGTGCACCAAAACAGACATCAATCAAGGACTTGAATAAAATACTTTATTTAGGAGATAACCTGGAAACAAAAGTTAGGGCCATAGGGAAATGAGGCAGGAAAGGTCAGGAAGCCCAACAGAGGGTGTGGTATCAAGCATATTGCTGCTGGACCCTGGGGCTTGATCCTACTGGTTAACTCTGGGAACTAGGGTAGAACATAACTTGAAATTGTTTCCCTGAGGAACAAGGGGTTGAGGTAGTTATCTTCCAGCTCCTATCAGTTATTGGTTGAAGGATGCCCTCAGAACCAATGACCTGTCTGGCGCTTCCAGCTGCTCTGTGTACAGGTCAGGCAGATTCCATTGGCCTGAGAAATCCATCAGGCAAAGAGTTGCCAGTGCTTCAAGTTAACAGCCATTGAGGCTCACTGTTTAACCCACGGAGCCAGACAGAGAGCAAATTCAACCTTCCTTTGTGTTTTTGTTCCATCAAAGACCTGCACGAATTGAATGATGGCTGCCCACATTGGGGAGCTCTGTCCTGGCACAATCCCTTATGCTTTTCCTGCACTCGGCTCCCATCTTTGTAAATTGTTCCTTTGTAAATATACCCTCCTCAGATTATCCTAATTTGAGTGTGCTGTCTGTTTCTTGTTGGGACCCTGACGGGAGACTGTGATTTGAAGCAGAAGTTAAATAGTTTTGAACTGGGTTACCCACCCAGACATTACCATACAACATGTTTCCCATGGAGGGCAAACCACTTCTTAGCAGAGGAGGATTTTTTTTTCCCCTGAGGACTGGCCATATCAAAAGCAGAAAATACTAAGCTAGGAACAATTCCGTTCTTTTCCTCCAGTTCATCAGTTAGATGCATCCCTTATCCTCCCTTGAGAAGGAGTAGTGATGTGGAACGGGGACAGAGTCTTCCCACAGCTGTCGAACAGGAAGACTCGGCGGGCCAAGGAGGGGGCGCTGGGGGGAGGAGAGGATGGTCTCTACTACTTAGCGATGTGAGCTCAGCCAAACCTGCTCATCCGAGGCTCTCCCATTCAGAGCTGTGGGTTTCCATCAGATGTCAAAACCCAGTAACAGAAGTGGTGGCTGAAGGAACAGTTTGCGAGCAGTCAACATCAACTAGAAAGGTGAATTACTTATGGTGTGTGACTAATAGTAAAATAACAAAGTTATTCTCATCACAATGCTTGGAATGCCTGTGATCTGTATTTTTAAGATTGCTGTTGTTTAAGAATTTCTTTCCTTTGAATGTCCTCAGAACTCACCAGCCTGTGAGCATGAAGGAAATTACATTTATTAATAATATTTAACAAGTTTTGTATTCGCATGTGTAATGCTCCCAGATTTCAACCCCACTGCTCATGGAAATCTCTCTGAGTTTTCTTCCCCCTGCCCCCTATTGGGAGGCCTCAGGTGATATCTCACGGTTGCTCTGTTTGGACCTCACCATTCTGAGGTTTGTGAGAAAAGCAGTTAGGGGCCAGCTCTTGGAGATGGCAGTGTCTCACTGCCTCTGCTGCCGGTGTCCTCGCTGATGGCACCTTCACACTGTTTCCTGATGATGCTTCTGGGGGCCTGTGCCAACAAGGTCACCGAGTGTTCTGGGAAGAAATGGGTTGGATGAGCTCCCCAATTTTGTGATGCCCTTGTCCTGTAGATCCCAAATGGTACCACGTGAATTTCAAGTGTCCCCAGATCCTTGGTGTCTTAGTCTGTTGAGGCTGCTGTAACAGAACACCATAGTCTGAGTAGCTCAAAGACAACAGGGATTTATTTCCCACAGTTCTGGAAGCTGGAAGTCCAAGATCAAAGCGCGGGCAGATTTTGTATTTGGTGAGAGCCTGCCTTCTAGTTCATAAATGACCACCTTTTTGTTGTGTTCTCACAGGGTAAAAGGGGTTAAGAGGCCCTGTGGTCTCTTCTTATAAGGGCACTAATTCCATGGTCGGGGCCCAACCTCATGACTTAAGTACCCCCGAAAGGCCCTACCTCCAAATACTATAGCATTGGGGGTTAGGTTTCAACATATGAATTTGGGGCACTGGGTGGGGGAGTCACAAACAGTCAATCTGTAACACTGGGCTTCCATAGCTGATCACAGATTTTCTCCTTAGCAAAACCTTCTGACCCTAAATGAGCTTGACTAGACGACAGGCTATGATAACATTTCTGGATCTGGGAAATTCCAAAAACTCAATGGTCAAAACAACACTGTGTCTGTCCTTTCTTTGCCTCTTCTCCTCCCACTCCTTCTCTCGGAACACATGCATTCAGCCCTTAAGGCTGCGGGGAACAGTGTGTCGATGGTAGGATGTAAGCAGCACCCTCTGCAGTTGTAAGCACACCCCATGCCCAGTGGCCCTGCTGGCTCTGGCCATCTATCCCTTTGTTAGGCACCACATTAAATAAAACCAGCGGTTTCTAACAGTATTTCTCCAAGTGTGGACCACAGACTAGCAGCAGGAGTATCACCTGAGAACTTGTTAAAATGCAGATTTTCAGGTCCCAGCCACACCTATTGAATCAGAATCTGTGTTTTAACAAGCTTTCTAGGTGATTCTTATGCAAGTTAAAGTTCGAGAAGCACTGGCCTATAATCTACATAATCTCTTGAGTTTGGTCAAGCTAATAGGAATCAAATGTGAGAAATCACAAAGGTAAATAATCTTAAACATCTGAGGCTCCCAACTAACCCTCTGGGAAAATGGGGCCAATAGTGAGTTCAAAATCAGATACTGGCCATTCTTGCTTTGCCTGCCTCTAACATCAACATCACCGGTGAAAGGGAATGATGAGCATGTTTGAGAACTTACTGGGTCTTTGTTTCTGAATTCTACTAACTGTTGTTAATAACACAACTTAAGTCACTTGAGTCCCATGTATTAAATTTCTTCTGTAATGAAATGCAATAGTATGTGGCAATTCCCCAGAATGCTTATCAATCAATAAAAATGCCACTGACATTGCTATCATAGGTTTTAATATTTGAAAATATTTAGTCATCTTTTACCTGTTTTTCTATCTATACGTAATTAAAGATTGCCTTCTTATGCTATATCTTCTGCAAATTGGGCCTGGAAGGGGTGGGGCTTTGTTTGTTTGTTTGTTTTTTCCTTACAAGGATGAATTTTTGAAATCTCTTATCTCAGTGACTAGTGCTAATCAGGATAAAAAAGATTCTACCTCTCCAGTAATTTCTGTTTTACAAACCCATGCTCGGACAATTTCAGTATACTTTAGAGTTCAAATGGGTCTATTTAAGTGTTATTTTTTAATTGCTATTTTTGCTACAGACTCATTAACAATTCAAAACTTGAATTAGAGGTAACAAAAATGTCTTGCTTTAATGTATGTCAATGCAGTCTCTTAGACACAAATGAAATCCATTTTTGCAAGACTCAGTGAAGAGCCCATCATAGCTAATGCAAATCAGTTCTCAGATTTCTTAGAAAATAAGCTGAACAAAGTGGGACTAAGTAAAATGTAATTTTAATATTACATTAACATGGCAGAGTAGGGGAAATGGAGGGGTCAAATTGCTGAACACATTTTTAGTTATCAAGGTGCGCCCAGAAGCTTTCATTTTAATTACACACTAGAGATGATGTTCTTAGGGAGTTTAAATAGTCATTATTAACTTGAACTTAAAGTAGACATTGAAAAAAATCTTCATGAATTCAGTAAAGTCATCAGATTTCTGCTAAATCCTCAAACTTCATTTATACTTTCCCTTTGTTTTACTATAAGATTTTTGTCTATAATTAACTGAGAGAGACTACATATGAAAGAACCTAGCATACGAATTAGCACACATCCCCATGATAAATGTTAGTTTCCTTCCTTTCTCTGTTGTATAATAAACTTAAAGAGACATTAAACTTCCAGTCACATATTTATCTAGGTTTCTTTAGCAATTTTAAAAACAGTGTGTAAATATGCTTGGAAAGTGGAATTAAAACTCCAGGGAAAATTAAAGCTATATAAAGACAAAAATTTTTAAGTGCTATTAAGTGCTTAAAATATTCGATAACCACATGCATTAATAGTAAGCATTTTAACTTGAGCATAGTTGAGTGTGTGCAGTTGATGCTCACGTTGCTAACTACTATTTTCAAGCATTACAAATTCACACATAGAATTCAATTGGGAGGAAAGCTAGAAGCCTCAGATGATAGATGACCAAGGCAAAAGGAATTCATATTTAAAATAAAAGCAAACGAGCTTCTATAACTATTTTTAGATCACTGGCAGAAATTTTAAACCAAAAGAATATTATTGAAATGATTAATCCTATAGTCCTAGATTTATTAATATTTTGTTTCTTATGATTAACAATTTTAGACTCAAACGAAATCATATAAAGATTTAATTTTATAAACCAGCAACTTGAAATTGAAATTTGAAAAATCCCAACAGCTGTTATATATTAATGACATTGTTTGAATTTTTTTTGTGTTAGTGTGTGAACATGTTAAGGACACAAATGCCTCCCAAAATGTTCAGCTTTTCAAAGTTCGGTAACACAGAGCCAATTTTATTCCCTTCTACACTGAAATTAGGGTTCTCAAATACAGGAAATGAAAGTCCCCAAAATACCCACAGGATAGGTAGTAGTGGTGATCGGGGTTACCCAGTATTCGGAGCAAGGCAAGGCAAACATTATATCCAAGAAAATACCAAACAAAACTAATCTAACTTAAGTACAGCTGTGGCTCATTCTGTAGCCAAATGCACCAGTGCTGTCTGGGCTTCTCTGCCTAATCATTTAGGCTGGAGTCTTCAAAAGGGTGATAGAGTTCTTCAGATCAATCTTTTTTATTGTACAGATGAGGCTCAGAAAGATTAAGTGAAGAGCTCCAGTCACAAAGGCAGTAAGTGGAAGAACAGGGTCTTGAACTCCACCCTCTTTGTCCTCAACCCTTTGCTTTCCCCATTGTTTCCAAAGGTGTTTCTCCAACATTATCAGCATCACCAATGCTGCCTGAGGGCTGAAGTTAAAGCTTGGCTCAGCCTTGGGAATGCAGACAAGGACGGATTCCAGCCCTGGCCAGATCAGCCTTGAGGTACAGACTGCTCCTGAGAAGCCCTAAGGAATCCTTGGAATGCTGGAACATACCTCTTCAAGGGTGAGTAGGGGGATGTGAAGACGCACCTGAAAAGGCAGACTGGGACCACATCGTGGGGCCCTCAACTGTCAGGATACTGAAGTAGGAATTCATGTGACCTATCAAGGGTGGCCCTCCTGGTGCACAGCACAGTGCGTATTTGTTATATTAAGGCATATTTGTTATATGAAGGAGTGAGCTTTTGATAGTTTGTGAGCTGGTTCTGAGATGTGTTCTCATCAGAGCTACACTTCTGGCCATGTTACACCTTCAGGGAGAATTTGGCTGACACTCGAGGAGGCTGGCAGTTGTGGGAGGAGATTTGATCACAAAGATGAGAAAGAGACTGTAGTGAGTTATACAATTTTAGTATATATGTCAATAGAATTTTAATAGCCTTGCTGGTATATAATTATCCTTTTTTAATAAAGTGATTGTTCATGGATGAATCTTGCATATATACTGTTAAATGAAAGAAGCCAAATTAAAAAAAGATGTGTGTCAGTTCAGGTCTTCTACAAAGCAGATGCCAAATGGAATTGAAGTCCAAGAGAGGTAATATGTAAAATAAACAGGAGAGAGAGTGGAAACAGGCAGAGAGAGCTGTCATACTACAATGCAGATCTCATACCTGTGGAAGGAGAAGGGGAAGGAAGGAGGATTGGTAAGACTGCCAGACTATAGAGCAGCCAGGCTGATGATGTTCCCTGGAGCACAGATCACCCATTAGAGAGTCTTGTGTTGAGCAGACGCAGCCTGGTTCCCATGCCCTGGCCATTCTCAGTCATTGGCTGAGTGCCCCAGGGAGAGCATGGTCTTGGGGTAAATTCTGCAATTGATCCTGATGCTGCAAAAATAGAGGCTGTTAGCTCACTGCACTCTTTGCTGTAGGTTTTCTCCTACAGGGAGATCTGAGTGGCACACATTCTTGGCTGCTATAATACTATTTGATTCCATTTACATACAATTAATAAACAGACAAGTCAAGGTAGTGGTTACCTTCAGGGAGAGGGCGTGACCAGAAGGGGATACAGAGGGGACTTCTGGGGTGCTGATAATGTTCTCTCTTTTAATCTGGGTGCTGGCTACACCAGATATGTTCACATTCTGAAAATTCATTGAGCTATACACTTGTAATTGTGTATTTTTCTGTATAAGTACTAACACCAAAAAATGAAATAAAAAGATTGCTCACTGAGCTAAAAAAATTATAATATTGAACGTTTTAACAGTAGAAAATATCAACAAGTTTGCTAGAAAATCAAATAATCACTTCAAATATAATAAAAATTAAATAGTTGGCCTACCTTAGAGTTGGATTAAAATGGAAAAGTGTGGACTAAGACAGGCTACAAGGACTAGGCTAGTAGAATTTGACAAATCTGTAAAGCTTCTCAGTTGTCGGGCACAGATGGGGTGGGGAGAGGGCCTTATGAATGGAGGCCAGTGGTTGTGGGTGGGGGCAAAGGTTGCCATAAAAAATGACCGGGCAAAGTGTGGAGCACCAAAGAGAGCCCATTTGGGTGGGAAAACAAAGATGTATTTTGTAGCTACTCTTGGCATTCAAGTGTTTTAAACAAACTTCTTGTCAACTACAGGAGAGAAAAATGTCAATGTATTTAAATTATGAGACTGGATTTTAGGTCAAAAAGGATGATTTTTCAGGTCCAAGCCTGGTAAAGTTGAAAAGGCAGTTGGCTTGAGGTATGAAAATATTCATAGGTTATATGTGACTCAGAGCAAAATATACTTCAGGAGAAAAACCAGGAGGCTCTAAAAGTATTTCCACTTCCTAGATATTAGGGTCGTGAGAATGGCTCAGGTCCTCTCCCTTAGAAATTTATTTGAGTCTGTATTGAATGTGTAGACAAGGATGGTGTCTTTATCATCTTTGGACCCCAGGGTGGATTTTCTATAAAACCTTGTTGGAGAAATAGATTAAAAAATATGAATGAACAAAAAGTTTGATCATCAGTCTGGTCTTAGTGAGCAAAGTGCACATGAACCTCAGAGGCCACCTGGAAAACACCCAAATAATCTGGTACAGAGAGGGAGGACTTGCTAGAGACTAGTCAGGAGCAACTGGGTCAACGATCCAGGGAGATCAACCTTGGTATTTACCTTGAAACAGCACCCCTTTTTCTGAGGCCCTTGAGGACCATACTTAGGTCAAACTTGTCTGAGCCCACAGGTGAAGACTGGACCAAAGGAGAGAAATTCACGAAAGGGTTGTGTTCAGAAGAAATTTCTAGTGCTTCTGTAAGTAAATTGATGGTTTTCATTATAAATTCTTAAGGCCAGGGCTTACTAAAAAAATCCTTATATTTCCTTAGTGTTCTGTTTATTTCAAATATTTTTTGTAAACATTTCTTTGGTTTATCATACTAGTCATGTCTGCAGAATGGATTCAGTTTATTATTTAAGATGGAACAAACAACGTTGCATTAGTCAGCGTTCTCCAGAGAAACAGAACTAATCACATATGTGTATATGTATACGCAGACACACACACACACACACACACACACACACACACACACACACACACAGAGATCTTAAGGAATGAGCTCACCTGACTACCTTGGCTGGCGAGACCCAGCAGACTGGAGACCCAAGGATGAGCCAGCGCTGCAGCTCGAGTCTGAGGGCTGGCGGTTTGCTGCTGATTCTCTCTGGGTCAGGGCAGGTCAGTCTATTTGTTCTGCTAAGGCCTGCAGTGATTGGATGAGGCCCACCTACACTATGGAGGGCAATCTGCTTTACACAAAGTGCACTGATCCAAAGGCCCCCTCACAGAAATATCTAAAATAACATGTGACCACATATCTGGGCGCTGCGACCCAGCCAAGTTGACAAATGAAAGTGACCATCACAGGGTCCTGGAGTCCGGAACTTGTTCAGCCTGGTAGTCACAGGATTGTTTCTAAAATTCTGTGCTTCCGACATTTAGTCCCCAGTGAGAGACTTATTGAGCACTAGCATTTGGTGATGATTTTTAGTAAATTCTAACTTGAGGAGCAAGAATGGAAAGGAGCTGGCTCGTAGTCAGAAATGTTAGCTACCACTCAGCAAATGCTGAAAATGAGAATCAGACCCCAGGTAGCTGGGAACCGTGAAACACTTCAGTCCTTAAATAATGTTACATGTAACTATACGAACACACAAAATCAGAAATAAACTCAAAATAAGAGAAGAGAAACTAAACCATCTGCATAAATTTAGAAAGACACCTGTAGTGATCCTCAAGTTTAGGTTGGAGTGAGGAGTTCACTGCAAAGTCTAGTACAGATGTGATTAACCACCGCATGGGCAGCGGGCGGCTGGCAAGGAACGAGGCTCAGCTGGGAGGCTAGTGTGCTCTGGGGAGTCTCATCTGTGCTGGGGGCAGGTGTGAGCTCTCAGGCCTCCAAATTGGCTGAGAAAGCAGGGTATCAAGTAGCAGGCCGTTTGTTCCCGTCCAGGTATCATGCCTACCCCTCCTCGTCTTGGCAAGGTTTTGTGTATCTCCCACAGCTTGACCAAAGCGACTCCCCATCATGCATGAGGAGTGCATGATGCATGGCAAAAATTGATATTCAAAACCCATAAATCCATGAATTAATGATTCTGGAGGTTTTCCTGTCACAGGACTGGTGAGTAAATTCCCAGGTACCGCAGTCTCCCCATGACCTGTGATAACGAAGAAGACAATTTCGTGTGAATATTCTAAGGCCTCATATAATCCCCAAACCTAACTTTAATTTAAAAGCTTTTACAATTTCCACTTCCTGCCTCATGAAACAGCGAATTCTTCCTGTAGCCCTTCCTTTGCAAATCCTGATGGAGGCAAAATGGCACACACAAATATGTGCCCTGTTTCTTACGTACTCAAAGTGTCCCTGAAAAGTTGTATATAAACTGTGCATTTTATTTTATTATTTATTTCTTTTTTATTATTTTTAATAGGGAAAATATCATTGAGATGCAAGATGGAGGATTTCAGGTTTTGTGTATTCCGTGTTAGAAATACCTGCTCCGGTCCAACTCTCTTGTTTTACAGTTGAGGAAGCAAAAGAACTTTCTGGGGTCGCATGAGTCTACGGCAGGGCCAGGAGAGAACCAGGAGTTCTGTGGCCTTAGGGTGATAGCCAACAGGTAACATTTATTGAGGACATGCTACATGGTAGGCTGTCCTAGACACTATATATAAATATCCTTTGGTGTTTGCTAAAATTCTATGAAGTTGTGGCTATAATTATTCCCATCTAACAGAGAAGGTAAATGAAGTACTAAGATACCATTAAACTTGTCTGTTGTCCTAGAGCTAGTAAGTGGGGGAACCAGGATTTCAAATCAAGGCCATAAACTGTGCATTTTAAATGCACCCTGAGTGAGGGAACTTTCAGTTTAAAATCATTGGGAGGTAAGAGTCTTTCTATTTTTATAGTATTTGTGTCCTAATTTAGTTGCCTTATAGTTCTTAGTTTTACAAATTGTATTTGCCTAAAGTAGGCAGTGTTCATGGAAAGGTAGGCAAGAAATACAAATTATTAAGTGCCTACTCAGTGCAGGTAGCATGCAGACATGGCACAGAATACCCAGTGAGAACAAGGTGTATTGGTGTCTCAGCCTCCCAATCAGTGTTTTGCAGCTCGATGCCAACGCTAAGGACAGGCGTTATGGATCTATGGACAGGCAAGCTCCAACACTGAGCACAGTTATGAAATAGTAAACATGCGACTGCTTAGGACAGAGCAATGAATCATGTTTCGTTTCCCTGCCTGAACGAGAGAAGTGACTCTTTGTCCTGCCTTTCCCTCATGCTCAGCAGATGCTGGCTCCCCCTAAAGATAAAACATTCTTTGTGAACAGTGCCCTCAACTTCCTTGGGCATTGGATGGCAGCTTCTGTATGCAGATGCTGAGAAAATCTTTCTGAGACTGTTTACATAGTAGTTGTCTCTTGAGCACATGTTTATTTTTAGCGGTAAATTATCAGAGCTTGTGAGGCTGAAACCTCAGCTACTTTTTGCATATGTTTTCAGTAGCCGAATTTCAGACCAGGGCCCACTGTGGAGTGCATATCAGTTTCCAGATCTCTTCCTCCCATCGTGCCAGGTAATTGAAATTGATTCATGACTTACCCCTTTAACCATAGTCAGTGAGGGCCCACAAAATGTTCAGATTATGCATAGTCGGAGGCCTATTTGTTCATCACTAAAAGGAATGAGCTAAAACATATCTCTTTGTGGAGGTAGAAACCTTAGATCAGTGATCTCAACTCATTTGCTCAGCAGCTGCAGAGTTAGAGCAAAGAAAAAAGGGTCAAGTCCCAAGACCCGACTACAGACTACTGGAATTGCTAATAAGGAGGTGAAGGCTGCCTTGGATACTTAGGATTCCAAGATGCTGCTTTCAGAGACATCCTTGATACTGACAAGAGTGACAGAGATGGCTCCAAATCCTTCTGGAAGAGACCTGGGAAACACAGTGAACTCGTGCCCAAGAGGGCTGTTCTTATGGGCACAGCAAATGAAGAGCAGGGCATCTGTGCCAGGCCCTTGGCTTTGCACTTCTTTATTGTTAGAGATTTTAAGGATGCAGCTTTACTAACTGCAAGGTTTAAGTGTGTTATAGAACATTATTATTTCTTTTCATTTTAAAGTCAGGATTCTTGGTTCTAGGCAACAGATACTCAGTGCAACTCTTCTACTTTCAACATAACTTCTCATACTGTTTCTTAAACTTTCAGTTCCATCAAACAAACAAACAACCCTCCTCACCACAAATAGATACAGACAAAATATTGTGCTTATGTGTGTGTTCTGTGTAACTGAAAGTCTAAGAAATGTATCCAAAAGTTCAAATGATGTCATCAGGGTCCCGTGACTCTCTCCATCTCTTGGCACTGCTTGTCTTTGCTTGGCTTTATTCCATCTGCAGGCTCTTTCCACACAGTGGGCAAGTTTCACATCACAGTGGAAAATAAAGCTTCTTTTGGTGTCCACATGTAAATTTCAAAAGCGAATTCTGATTGGTTGTGCTTGAAGCACACGTACATCTCTGGACAATCACAATGCCTTGAGGGACACGATTGGATAATGTGAGGAGTCATGTGTCCACTCTTATGGCCAATGGAGGCAGGTCACTGTGATTAATGGCTCTGTCAGGATCTGACCATGCACAGAAGGCGTAGATTTTCCCAGGAAGGGATGATGATAAATAAAAAGGTGCCCACTACAACATATAAATGGTCTATAAAACTCTTTCAGTATTAAAAATAAGTGGGGGATTACCAACTGCTCCTCCTTTCCATTTGTACCCTTCCTCTGTTACTCAATGTGGTCCTTGACACTGTATGGAATATAAGGACTTGGGATAGGTCCAAATGAGTCCTGGACCATGTACTAACCTATACCTGATAAGCCTTAGGTTGTTGCTAGCTTGATTAAGCCAAATTCCATGAGGATAGCATGCCTTTCAGTGATATTTGGTAGACAAAAATGGAGAGAAACATAAACTTCTTGGGAGGTAGCACTTGGTTTCATTTATCTTTGTTTTTGCTATAACAGTGAGCAGTGTCTAGCACATGGAGGTCTTAAATCATTGTCGAATTGAATTAAGTAGGCCAAGATGTCATCTGGAGGCTTAGGAGGTAAGCAGCTAAAGAACCGCCATCCTCTGAGATCTTCTAGTTCCCCTAAATTTTTTTATACCAGAAATTCCATCCCCCCCCCCAAAAGGATTCCCTTTAGCTAAAAACCTTGGAAGATCCCAGACAGATAACATATGAGGTCATCTAGTATAATGGCTAAGGTTTTAAAATTAGTCCTGGTTTAAAAATTTCCAATGTGTAATAAAATTTTCAATATGTTAGGTTACCTCAGGCAAGTTATTTAATCTCTTGGATTGTTGAAAGAGTAATATTAATGCTTACCTCACAGATTAATCTAAGGAATAACCAAAATAATATTTTAAAAACTTGGCGCATAATAACTAGACAGATCCTGGGGCTGCTGCTGAAAGAGCAGATATGTGGCCAGGAGACAGAAGTACCTAGGGCGGCAGGGGGCTGGATGGGCAGGCTGAGGTTTCGGAAAACAAATTCATTGACGTAAGACCTCTCTTACTGACGTAAGCAATGTGTGTGTGTT
This sequence comes from Glossophaga mutica, assembly GCA_039655065.1. NCBI lineage: Eukaryota > Metazoa > Chordata > Mammalia > Chiroptera > Phyllostomidae > Glossophaga > Glossophaga mutica. The sequence goes on from CM077306.1 coordinate 29,663,293, forward strand.
ACTGTGACTCCAAAAGCTAAAATCATGTGTAGAAATGACGTGTCCGTTAATCAACTAGTTGTCTGCCCATCTTGCTTCGCTAGGGTGCAGCTTGCACAGCTTGATCGCAGTATTTGTTTATCACCATCTGTGGCATCACAACAGAATTGAAGGAAGAGCCATCAAAGTGAAACCACAGTTGCCCTGAGGGTAGATGCCACAAAGCTCCCCATTCGGTGGCCTCTTGGTTTAGCCCAAAGATGTATTTATAAACTTCAGTAGAATAGGAACATTCTAGAGAAATAGCTTAGTATTTAACCTTTCTCTTAGAGTTACTCGAATATAAAAAGTCTCTCCAGGGATAAAACCCTCCACCCTCACTCCATGGCTTATGTTGAATTAAAGTAGTATGATATTTGAGGAAGTTTTACATTTCTCCCAATGCAAATCTATTTAAAGTTCAGCTAAGTTCAATTAAAAATAAAAGCCCAAAGTGGGCCTGCTGCTAATGCTTTCTACATCCCCTTTGTAAAAGCACTGGTTGGCTTATTGCTGCATATTGACATTTGGCAGGCCTGTTGTTCTGTGTTGATTATTTCTGTGTTGGCCCAACTGGGAATTATGGATCATGTGGTTGTCAGCGTATCACACTCATTTTAACCATGAGCTGTATGCTACAAACTTATAAAGACTTGGACTTTTCACAGTTTTAACAATATTTTGTACAGTGTTTTTAAAAAGAATAAAATCCAAAATAATATGAAGAAAAACTCAGTTCCATGTTAGGCTTCCTTGGATCTGCGCATGGTACAGGGATTGGCCTGGGGCTGCTTGTAGCCAGGCTGTCTGTACAGCTGGCTGTTCTTTCTTTCCACAGGTTCAGGAGAGCTGTCTGGTTTCCTCTGGGAAAGCAGAAAAGCCATTCCTGAGATAATGGCAGAGAAGAAGTTTTTAAAAGATTAAAAATCAGTCTTACAAAGTCTTCCTTTGGCAGTTGTATTTGCTTGATGATCCCTGATGGCTCTACCACAGTGCCCAATAGATATCTCAGAATCAATATGGCTAAAACTCAAGTTAATCCTTTCCTTGCCAAACCTATCAGTTCATCATTGATTACCAAACTGTGCTGATGGTACCACATCCACCCAATCCACCTGACTAGAAACTTGAGTCACCCTACACTAATTCTTGTCCTTACCTCTATGTCATATTGATCACCAAGCTCTTCCCTAGGACATATCCAAAAGGTTTCTTGTGGTTCCATCCTTCTTGCCATTGCCGTCATTGTCTGATTCAGACGCTTATTCTTTTTCACCAGGACTTTGGCAAAAGTGCTCAATGGTCGCCCTCCTTCCTTTTCTGTACTTTTTTCTCCCATTCATTATCTAAAGAACATTGAGATATATTTTTAAAAAACACAGATATGATCGTTTACTGCCTTGCTTAAAAAACAAGTCATCCAAGATTTTTACTGATGACTCACAATTCTGCTCCATGCCAAATCTTTTCAATATTTAAGGATTCCATCATGCAAATAATTGAGAATCATTACATTAATGTTGCAACAAGGTTTATGGAGAGATGATACTTAATGAAGCAAGATCAGCACAAACAATTTATTAGAAGTTGACCTAGGAGACTATCCTTTATTACACTAAGAGTGTTATTTCAGAGCCTTGTTAAAATTGTGATTTCTCATAAAGATGTATCATCTATACCTCAAAATGGAGATTTAAAGCATTAATTGGTTAAAAGGTAAAGCAGATTATATTATTAAAAGTGAATCAAGCCATTTTTCTATCCAAAATCAATTACCAAGATTAAAATAAAAAGTGGGAAAGACAATGACCCATTCTTAGTTAATTCCAACATATTATAGTATATACTTTCAACAACCAAATAACATGTACTGGTTTGAAGTATTTACAAGCCTGTAAGAAAACATTTAAATGCAGTAATGCTTTTTCATAATTTTCTAATTGTGGTAGCATAATATGTTAATGCAAATAATTAATAAACAATTTATTTTTTGCCTTATCTTTAAAAAATAGTTAGATATACCCAAAAGATTGCATGTAAATTACCAAACAATATAATAAACAACAATTAATCTGCCACCCAACTCAAGAATAGGAATATTAGCTGTAATTTTGATAAATCTATTTGTTCTTCCCGTTACTACTCCCATTCCTCCTGCAGAGATAACCCAGTCTGAGACAGTTAGGACAAGGGGTTTTTAGAGAGAATGGGTGATAGAGATGAGGTTTTAGAGCTGGGTCACATACCTCCTTCTTGGTAAAGAGACCCCCATCACTATTGGTAAGAGGAGTACCTGACCCAATGTGTCACTCCAGTGGTTAAAGTTCTCACCAGTGGTACCACTGGAGTGTAATATACAAGCTGGTATGACATGGACAGTTGAGAAGTGTGTGGGGAAATAGTAACTATAAGGGCAATGACATTGTATAGTTTTTGCTAAATACTGTTTATGCCCTAGAAAAAGATTATGAAAAACTGTAAGTGATGAACAAGCAGTTGAAAAGTAAAGTATAAAAAACAGAGGTCTTCCCTGGTAGCTTACAAAGAGGCTCCCACCTGCCACAGCAGAAGGACAGAGAAAGCTGAAGACCAGGCTCAAGCCCCAGAGACAGTTAAAAAACATCCAACCAAGACTGGTATTTTATGTCAAGGTCAGGCCCAATTTGGGGAAAAGTTGGCCCTCACTTTTGGGATGAAGACATCTGGGTGAATCACCCATTAACATTTGAGTCACAGATTCCTGAACCTCTTAATTTTCACAAGTGTCCCACACCTCCCTATTAAGAACCAGCACAACCCCTTTCTCGAGACAATTTAGTGTCTCTCCCCAACATGACAACATGTCAACTCAGGATCTGTCCCTAACGCTGCTCCTGATCGTTCAGTTGATAGAGTTAAGTCATAACGTTAGACAGCTAGAGAGCACTAGGGGACTGACAGGGGAAACAAGGGACCACGCATGCTCTGAAGGAGCCACAAGGCATAGCTAGCATGTACCACTGTGAGCAAGGAGCATTTGCTTGGGACGAGATATGAGTGAGCTCCACCAAGGAGATAGGAACATAAGACTAGACAGGGCAGAATTTATTGATTTAAGATCACTCACCCAAGATATAGAATTTCATCCCATGGCAGGGACTTCTGGAGATCATTTCAGCTTGTTATTAGTATGGCCTCTAGAAATGTGGAAAAGTAATGGTCCACATGAAGTTGAAATGCCCAAACTGCCATAGCAGTCAGTGGAGGAAACAATGAAAAAGCTTAGTGAAGTAAGCACGAAGGCCCGACAGAAGACTTTGTTCCATGGGAATACCCAGAGGACATGCTATTAATGGCTGTAGGAGTTGCTGATGGAGGAGGCACCAGCATCACTGAAAAGTTCAGTGGTGGCTTTCACAGTCCAGAGCTGGAGTAGGGGAGGCCATTGCAGACTAGGTCTGTTGTGTAACAAGGGGATGACAGGTCCGTGACATAATGGAGGCCAGATGGACACCCTTGTTGTAATGAGTGGCTACATTGGGGTGGCAGCCAAGGGAATCTCCTCTACAGAGATGCTAAATAAAACATGGCAGTCTTAGATGCAAAATAGATGGGCAGCTGACAAGAGTACTACTCAACTTGTACCACCAGAAAAAAAAACAAAGATAAATGACAAGGAAATTTAGGACAGTAGTCTCAATAAAAAGTCATAATCCTTTGCTTAATTTTTGAACTGACACAGGTTTTTCAATCTGGAACCTTAAAACTGAAGAGAAGACCAAGTGCCCAGAAGGAAGAATTGGGCATACCATGATCAAGGTATGTGATAATGATTGTTCCAGAGCTTCCCCGAAGGGACCTGTGGCCATCTATTAGGTACTGTATACTTGGGAAAGCACAATACCCAGATATTTCCAGGCCTGTTAGATAAAAGATGTCATCATGACCTATTAGCATGGAGCACACTAGGGCCAGGTAATACACAAAGTCCTGGTCGGTGTTGTCAACTCACAATGGGGCTTTGGCTCTATGGACTCCCGTGGTAGTTTCTTTGGTCTTGGAATGCACAGTTAACATTTCTTTACATGGCAGTTAGAATAATCCCCACAGGCCTTTGAACTGCTCCTCTGCCCAACCAAGAGAATAAATCAAGGACAATATACATTCTGGAGGGTGTGTGCGTGTGTGTGTGTGTGTGTGTGTGTGTGTGTAACAGTGGAGATTGGTGTCACCTTTAAAGATCTAAAGTGGGCTTGGCAAACTGTCTCTGTAGAGGTCCATATGATTAATATTTTAGGCTTTGCGGGCCTTACAATCTCTTGCAACTGGTCAAGAACACATTCTTGTAGCAAAAAGCAGTCATGGACAATAGATAAATAAATGTGCTTCTACTGGTGGTGAGGGGGGTCCATGCCTGGGACCACATTGGCCTCCTTGAGGTCTCAGCCAGCACAGAGTCCAAGGGTCCTTTTACTGTTGCCACAGTGTACAATGCTATTGCCCAACCAGCCTCAGGTAACCCTGTCCCTGCCAGCTGCCCTAGCTCCTGCTATTCTGGTCTCAGGTGATTTGAGAGGGAGAATAAGGAAGTATCTCTGAAGACATCCTCTATTTCTTGTGAAACCATTCATGTCTCACAGTGTGTTTTCAATAGGATTTAGTTATTTTGTAGCAGGAGAGTGCCTCAGAGCATCTAATCAGCCAAATGATGGAGGCGATGACCTTTGTTTTTTAAAAAATATAATAGGGAAGAAACACATAAACTTTAAAATCAGCTTAAGACCCTCATTCTTAGTAGATATGATTTTTACTAAAACAAAAAAAATCTGGTAATTGTTATAAAGACTATTTTACTTTTGCATCCAGTATTTATCAGTACACTGCAGTGACATTTGTAGAAATTGTGTAGGGTCCCTTATTTTGAAAAATTCCTACTATTTGTCTTTGCACGATGCTGGAGAAAATACTAACAAAAACAGAAGTTAGCTCACAAATAGCTTCTGTACAAAATGTCTGGTTATTCTGGGTACAAGTAACTCTCCCTTCACCTCTGTGATTTTAAATCCCTCCTTGTTGAAGATCATGCCCTTTCATAGGGATAGCATGGTACTGGTTACTTAGGGACTGCTCAGTAAGTAGTAACTGGCTTTGGCGTGGCAAATGCACATTCTCATTATGTTGATTACACCTATAGAGAATATACCAAAAGCAAAGTACTGTGCTAACTGCTGTGCAAGGTGGAAAGATAGATCTTCCAAAGATTAAGGTGCTTATAACACAGTAGGAAAGATAAGATGAATACCTAAAAGATTATACCACAGAAGAAATGTACAAATGCATGCCAAGAAAAAAAGGAGAAATTAGTTCTAGCTTGAGACTAGGCAATCTCAATTTCTTTGAGATTGTTATGAGACATAATCAGCTAAGAACACTTATTTGTTCTAGAATCAGGGCAGGACTATCAGTATGTCAAGCCAATTTCCACAAAGAGAAGCTAATGCATATTTCCATGTAAAGTGGTTGATTCCTTCTTTCCCCATTTATGTACTGTCATGTAGACATGCCCTGGAGAAGTGCATTTTTTTGGCTAGTGAGAAGGTAATGAGTTAGTCATAAGTCATTATTATAAAGAAGCTTTTACTCTAGACTGATATTCACTAAGGATTCCTCATCTGGATGCAAGGCACACCACTGCCTGATTAAGGCTGGGGAAGGGTTTGGTGCACCATAATATGGGAGAGGGAGAGTGCAGCTCAGATACAGTTTTACACTGAAATGTAATTCTGGTAGCAAAACAAAATGAACTCAGAGATGAAGCAAAGCCGAGAGACTGGCTCTCTGAGGCTGATATGGGAACTCAACCACCAGCCAAGAGCTTCCTTGGTTTCCTCTTGCAGCAAACCTCATCCTTTCCTTAGCTCTGCATTCCCAAAAGTTTTTCCAGCTCTTCAGTCTCAGGTGTGGAGAGGTGGCATCTGGGAGTGTCATTCAGGGAGCCCCCCACAGGGGTTTAACCAACCCCCTGCCCATTCTACTCTCAGCCTGCTGCTGACGCTGCATTTGCTGTCTGTTTACTTCAACTGGTGGGAAGGTTGGGCTTCAGGAGCGATGCCCAAAGTAGGAAAACATCTGTGAGGGGAATCCCTCAACGTCAGACAGGCCCCTGGCCAGCAAGATGAATTCCTGGCTGCTTCTCAGGCAAAGAAGTGGAGACAATCTTACACTACATTCTGTCAAATGAAAATGTGGTTTTATTCATAATTTCATAAACCCAGCTGGGATGGTTCATTTTATTTGTCAACTTGACCGGGCTATGGGGTGCCCAGAAATAATATACCAGCCTTGTGATAATATTGTTCATTTTGTTGAAATGTTCAATATGACATAAATGATGGAGATACAAATGATAATTTGATTTATTCTCCTTACTACATCCTTGGGAGAGTTATAAAGAGTCAAAGAGGATGACTTAGCAAAAGCGAAGAAAAAATCTGTGGTTGTAACTGGAAATAGGTGATAAGACTCACAATTTACATATTAATTCCTACTAGAACATACTGCATCCTGAGAAACACTCCATGCAGAAAACCAAATCTTTTGCTTTCCACATCAATGTGAATCTGAAAGAGTTTCTAGTTGTTGTCTCAAGAATTTTTGAGGCATACGAGGTAGGTCTCATTATTAAAATCTCACTAGATTTATCATTTTGAGTTTTGTCAGTGATATGTTATTATTCAGACAATATATATGCCACCAAGAGATACTCTGGCTGGAGTGCCTGAATAAACACCTGTGTAAACACCGCAGCTTCAGTTGGCACAATGTCACTCAGTATATCATCCGAAAAAGCCCAGTCTAGCATCCAAAGGTAATTAAAGAGCCATTCACATCTTTAATTGTGTTTCTGAAAGAACTTCTACCTCCTGGTGATTGTGAGGTTTTATTTTACAATGCAGTTTACAACCTTTAGAAAACTGCTGAGGGTTTCTCTTCCCCATTCTTTTAACTCTTCCTCCTTACCTTCTCCCCAGCTGTCCTCTCCAAGTCCCAGCCCGTGTGGTCCCTGCCTTCAGTTCTCCTCTCCACTTCCTCTAGCATTTCTGTGCTCTCGACCAGGGGTAGGAGCCATGTTAGCTGTTGCCTCAAGCCCTTAATTCTTTTTTAAAAATAAATAATTAATTAATTATTTTGGACCTATGTGGTTTTTTCCTCCCATCCACAGTTGCCTGCACAGTGGCCTTAGATTGCCCATTGGAAGAAAGCTGGCACGCCTCCGAGAGTCAGCCAAGCGCCACCCAAATTCTGATGGGTGCATGCCCATCCTTTTCAATGGCCTAAGCCCCTTGGACCCTTCATCCTACGTACAGATGGTATTAGTACTGGGCCTTAATAACCAGAGGACGGAGATAAAGGAAAAGAAAACCCCCTGTGCTGGTGCAGGGTTGGACCTCTGTACATGCTACGGGCTCATTGTATCCTCCAGAGCAGCCCTGGGGGATGGGCAGGGGCAAGCGTGAATATTACTTTGTACCCCATTGGACTTGGCGTTTCTGTTAAATGTTGGCCAGTGCTTCAGAGCAATAGGGAGGGTTGTTATGACTAATTCCAATTCTATTAACTCACATTAAGTGTCCTGGGTACAGTTTTCCTTTTTATACTTAAAAAAAGTCCATTTTCAGATGTGAAAAATTTCCCTTTTTTATATTAAAAAGTCCACTTTCAGATATAAAATAAACATGTTTTCCCCCCACTAAACATCATGTACTTCATCTTTTACAAAGAAAAGATTCAGTGTATAAGCTTATTTTTACTGTGATCATTTCCTGTGATTACTTTTCACTTTTATGCCAATATAACAAGAATTTATGTAGTGCATCGATTTTCCATAGTGCATCTATTCTGATAAATATGGAAAAGACACCCCCAAACATCTTTGAGAATGACCATAAATATACCTTTTCGTCATCCTTATTAGCAAAAACATTCTTTATTCTCTCCCTCTCTCCTTGTTTAAGATTACCAACTCTCCTTTCTGTGGAAGAATAGCCCTTCATTCTAAGACTATGTTCTTTCTGCTTTTATTGGTAGTTAAATTTGCTCCCTTTATGAAGATGTGGTGATGATGAATAATAGGACTTGGTATTGCTGTTTTAATGGTTAACATGGAAAAATAAAAGCTGGTAACTTTCTTTAGTTCCCCAGCTTCTTTTTGACATATTGTTGGTCCAGGAATCCTAAAAGTCTGGGAACCACTGCACTGGTCCATGTCATTCCTCCTTCTCAGTTGGTTTCCAAAGAACTTCCTAACCATTCTCTCTGTGATTTAAAACAGACATTAAACAATAAAAAGTTTGGAATCCAGCTCAGCAATAATTGTGTAAACACGGCTTTTCCTCCCAGGAGGGCCTCTGCAGTCATCAGCAATAAGCGCTTTCCCAGGCAACTTGAAGGGGGGAGGGAGAGAGGAGAGCTGGCCCAGAGGGAGTGTCACCAGAGCCACCATTGCCTCACCTCTTCTCTGTGGTTCCTAGGCTGAGAGCTCTTCTGCAGTGGTGGGTATGGGAGACTCTCACCCCGTTTTGTTGCTCTCACAATCCCAATGAGAATTAATTGAAATCACCCACCTGTGTGTATATGTGCTTGTAAATGTGTTTGGCGGGGGCGGGGGGGGGCACTATATGTGCCAGGAAAGCTGGGGAATGGTGAGAAAGCATAATTGTGATGAGAGTCCCATTACTTGTGAGCCTTAGAAGTTAGTCTGTGTCTTTCTGTTCAAAGAAGTAAGTTGCATTACCTTAATATTCTTCCCAGTGACAGATTCTTAGAGCTGACAGGGTTTTTTTTTCCCTGTCTACTTTACCAAGAATGACTGAGTTTTCCATTTGGATAAAGCTTCATGCGTTTCTCATCTGCCAGCTGAAAATTGCAAACAAGAAAATTCTGTTCATTGGAGCAGTTCCTGGAGCAGAGGAATAGTTTCACTTGATCAAAAGAGTTTATAGTGCCTGATGGTTTTTAGTTTGAACTTTACAAATCAAAGGTTTGTTTGTGTAAAGGAATATGGCTGATTATTCTGTTTGGTTGTATACTATTGATGATTGAAAAATGTGAGGCAATCAAAAAAGATATCCTAATAGTTTCATTTTAAAGAGCAATAGTCAATATTTCTATTTTTATTTCACATGATCTTATAAGAAATTTTATTTTAAAACTATAGTTTTGGATACAATTATATATTGAGATTGATTTAATGAATAATTATATTCAACTAGTATTAATATTTATTTTGTACCAAGTGTGTGCCAGGCACAGTTCTAGGTGCTTGGACACAGCAGCCAACTAAACTATTAAAGCCGTTGTGCAGTAATTTCCAAAGAGTTAAGCTAGCATTTCCTGTGAAATTGCCTTTGAAAGAAAGTATTTTCATGGGGGTAATCTAATGTGATATGATGCAGAAATTGAAAGTTAGCAACAAATACAGAATTGCTATTATTTTGTCCCTAGAGTAAAAGAGAAAGTTTTCCAGAATCCAGAGCCCAGAAATAAACCCAAGCATATACTGTTAACTAATATTTTTAAATTTTTTATTGTATTTTTTCCATTACCATTTAGTCCCCTTATACTCCCCTCCACCTCACAATCACCACACTGTTGTCCATGTCCATGAGTCCTTTTTCCTTTTTGCTCAGTCCCTCCATCCCCTAATCTCCCCATACCATCAATTAATATTTGACAAGGGAGACAAGAATACTCAGTGGAGAAAAGACAATCTCTTTAATAAATGGTGCTGGGACAATTGGGTATTCACACATGAAAGAATAAAATTGACCTATGTATATACACAGTCACAAAAAGTAACATGAAATGAATTGAAGACTTAAATGTTTGACCCCAAACCATGAAACTAGAAGAAAACATAAGAATAAAACTCTTTGACATGGGTCTTGGTAATGGCACCTAAAGCACAAGCAACAACAACAACAACAAAAAAAACCCAAGTGGGATTACATCAAACTACAAAGCATCTGCACAGCAAGAAAAACCAACAAAGTGAAAAGACAACCTGCAGAATGGGAAAAAACATTTGCAAACCATAGAGCTGCTAAAGGGTTAACATCCAAAATACATAAAGAAGTCAAACAACACAATAACCAAATAACAACAAAAAACCCACAAATAACTCCATTGAAAATGGGCAAAGGACCTAAACAGACATTCCTCCAAAGAAGATAGAGACAAGACCAATGGCTAGGTTAAAAGATGCTCAACATCACTGGTCATTGAGGAAATAAGCATTAAAACCATGAGCTATCACTTCACCCCTGTTCAAATAGCCATCATCAAAAGACAAGAGATAACAAATACTGGTGTGAATGTGATAAAAAGGAAACCTATGCACTATCAGGACTGCAGTAGGTGCAGCCGCTATGAAAACCAGTATGGAGGATCCTCAAAAAATTAAAAACAGAACTGCCATATGACTCAGTGATTCCACTTCTGGGAATATATCCAAAGGAAATGAAATCAGTATCTCAAAGACATATCTGCATTCCTATGTTCATAGTAGCATTATTTACAATAAGTAAGACATGGAAACAACCTAAGTGTCCATGGATGGATGAATGGGTAAAGAAGTTATGGTTTATATGTATGATGGAATATTATGCAGCCTCAAAAATGGGGATATCCTACCATTTGCAACAACATGGATGGGCCTCGAGAGGGTTATGCTCAGGGAAATAAGTCAGATAGAGAACAAATGCTGTACGATCTTCCCTATCTGTGAAATCTAAACAACAACAACAAAACCCCAAAACCAAACTCATAGCAAAAAGGATCAGACCTGTGGTTACCTGAGGTGGACGGTGGGGAGGGGAAATGGAGGAAGGTGGTGAAAAGATACAAACTTCCAGTTACAAGAAAAACAAGTACTAGGGCTTGTACAAAGCTCAACACGATGGCTGCAGTCAATGCTGCTGTATGACATACAGGAAAGATGTTAAGAGAGCAAATCCTAAAAGTTCTGATCAGGAGGAGAAGCATTTTTTCCCCTTTTTTTCTTTTTATTGTATCCAAAGAGAAGATGCATGTTAGCTACACCTATTGTAATCATTTCACAATATATGTAAATCAAGCAATCAGGCTGTACACCCCAAACTTTTGCAGTGAAGGATATTACTGTATTTGCCATGTATAATGTGCTCCCGTATAAGCTGCACACCCATGTTTCTGGACCAAACTTTCAGGAAAAACACCTTTCATTTTAATTTTTAAATTCAATTTTGTATTTATTTGGATTTAGAAACAAAACTGACTATCATCTTTCAGGGTATTGTTTTGCATATGGCTATCGTTATCGCTTTCTAGAGTTACACTTTTAACACATAAGCATAAATAAAAGAATTAAAAACATTTATATAGATATGGAATTAGCACTACCCATGTATAATGTACATCCTTATTTTTCTCCCAAAAGTTTCGGCAAAAAAGTACACATTATACATGGCAAAATATGGGAATTATTTTTCAATAAAAATGGGGGAAAGACCTCCCGAGGACAGAAAGACCATGTTTGATTATAGGTGTGTGATAGATGACATCTCTCAAGATAAGTAATGCATTTAAATAGAAAATAAGTTTTGCACATCATAAATTCCTAAGTCTTTAAGGTTTAAATGGCTTAAGAGTCAGGAAAAGGACCTAGATTTCATCAGCCACGTAACACCAAGGAAATTGTGTTGAGAAAAGCCCTGATTTCCTTCTGGGAGACAGAGCATGACTTGTAGATGATCTGGTTAATTGTCTCAACCCTTTACTTTTAAAGATGCCCTGAGAGATAAGCTAGAAAATAAAAAGAATATTTATTGTTGTTTACTTCTCTGGATTCTTTAACAAGGCAAAGAGATTTACCTTTAACTGCAGCAAATTGCCAATGCAGGGCCTGTGAACCTGTTGAGGTGTGCAGTGTTGGAATCTGGTTAGACCCCAAAGAGGGTTTCCCACGAAGGTTTCTGGGCAAGCACATGATCAGTGGACAGCAACAGGGAGGCTCACTTAAGTGAATGACACTCTGGAATGTGACTTACACCTTGCTGCATCAAATTGATGATACATCTTTTTCTCTCTAAATATATATTCATCCGCTGTTATTTTGCACACAATGCCAGTTAAGAGACTTTCTTTAAATTTTAGACAGAAGAAAATTCAGCTTATAGTGGTCTTTCTACATAAACATGGAGTTTTATGACAATTAATAATGCTTGTCTAATGCAAAAGGATCTGCTTAGGAGTAAAAAAGAAAAAAAATTACCCTTTGTGGCAGTGTGGATAGATCTGGAGAACATTATACTAAGCCAAGAAAGCCAGTCAGAAAAAGACAAGTACCATATGATTTCACTCACATGTGAAATCTAGTGAACAAACTGAACTAACAAGCAAAATAGAGACAGACACATAGATGGAGATCAGGAGGACAGCTAAGCAGGGGGAGGGTTGAGGATGGAGGGATTGAGCAAAAAAGAAAAAGGACTCATGGACATGGACAACAATGTGGTGATCATGGGGGGTGAGGGTTGGGGGCATAAGCGGACTAAATAGTAATGGGAAAAAATACAATAAAAACAAATAAAAATATTAAGCCTCATAGTTACTCGTGAAGTTCCTTTTTGAGTCTTAAAATTTAATTTAACGATAACATTCCCTGTATCTGTTCCATATGCCAGACATTATCCAAAATACTTTACAATGCATAATCACTCATTTAATCCTCCTCAAAAAATCCTGTAACATAGGTACTCCTGTTTTACAGAATTCATTTAGAATTTGGAGAGGTTAAATAAATTGCCCAAAGGGGATTTACTTATCCCCTTCACCTACTAAGGGGAAGAGTCAGGACTCATAACCAGCCTGAGCGAAAGTCTCACACTCCTACTCCTTGATACTACATCGAAACTACCAGAAAGTGAAGTCGAATCCCAGGCTCATAAACCAATTCCTGGTAACTTAGAGAAAATAATGGGAGTCTTTCTTCCTAGAGTAGTTCCCAAATCTCCTCTCCCACGCCACCCAGAGAGCATAATGATGCTATTGTGCCTACAGTGTGGATTTCTCAGTTGAGTAAACGCTCACCTACCCAGCTACACACACCTAGCAGCTTCCTTGCACAAATAAACACTCACTATTTTTAACATTAATTACCTTGGGCAGTACAATTGTTTTAGGGAAATGTATGATGTGTGCTCAAAAGTGTCCCCCCCCCCACACACACATTCTTGTTAATCAAAAGAGTTGGCAAGAGATCCTAAGAACATCACAAGCCGTGCAGAGAATGTAAGAAAAATAAAAATACAACTGAATTGAAAGAGGGTGTATTTATTTCAGAGATGTTTTTGTTTCTTAGTAATCATTCTTCCTTGAAGGCCAAGCTGGTCATGCTTCTGATAGGATGTTGCTATTCTCTCTCCAAATGCTACTCTTTAGTTCGACTCTGCAAGTTACGCTCTAATTTGACAATAATGTTGTGAGAAAAGAAAGAAGCACGTGTATCATTGTAAAGTTTTGCATACTTGTGTGTTTAGAAACTTTTCTTTAAGGATGAAGGTTTAAAATTAAACTTAGTATTTCTGAGGCAAGAAGTTTTTAGACTTTAAATATTTTTAAGAGAAAATTGAATTTAGTATTAAGACAGATGCAGTAATGGGAAAACAAAAATAAGTCCTTATCTTTCAATTTACCCAAGATTCAAACTGCCTAAATATTTATGACTTACAGTTGATATTTCTATAGGTGGTCCTCTTCAAATTTCAAAAAATATAGATTTATAGAATAATAAATTATTCAGTAATCATTAGTAGGTAAGCACTTGCCAACATCGAATACATTTAAAAATTTTCAGCAAATAAACTTGTATCCAAAATTTAAACCAGAAGGTATATATTGTTTTAAAAAATAAGTCTTGGCTATTGGCTGGGCTCATAGGTGTGGGTCCAAAGTGCTGCCAGTGATTCCTGACCTCAGGTATATCACTTGACCCCTTGGAACCTCATATATGTTATTTCTACAGTGATGAGCTATTACATATCTAGTGAGTCACAACCCAATAGTGAGCTGTGAAATCAATGTGTGGGGCAAAAATAGTGATAAAAAAATAACAAATTAAGCCCTGACTGGTGTGGCTCAGTGGACTAAGCGCTGGCCTGTGAACCAAAGTGTCGCCTGTTCAAGTCCCAGTCAGTGCACATGCCTGGGTTGCAGGCCAGGTCCCCAGTAAGGGGGCATACCAAAGGCAACCACATATTGATATTTCTCTCTTTCTCCCTCCCTTCCCCTCTCTCTAAAAATAAATAAACAAAATCTTTAAAAAATAGTGAATTAAATAGAATAGGATTAAAGAATAGAAAGTATCTGTGCATCATGCATAAGGGAAAAAATATTTTATGTAACTTTTGTTTCATACACATGCGCAGTGTACTGGGTTGTGGATGTAAAATTAATTCTGCAGGTCACAATAAAAAATTTTAATAAATGCTGAGACAGATGACTTCAAAGTATCCTCCAGTTCTGACATTCTGTATTGGTTTGTCGTGCAAATGACGTTGTGGCAGAGACTGCAAACAAACTGTCAACCAAAATGGAGGCTCCCCTTCCATATCATAAACTCGTGGCTATGCAACCAGAAACTGTAATTTCTTGTTTCTTGTCTGTCAAGGTGGGGCCACATGACTATCTCTTAAGTGATATGTATCACTTCCAGGTCAAAGTGGTTAAAGGGCCTCATAGTTTTCTCACCCTCTTCTTCCCTTTCTGCCAGATCAATACAAACGTATTGACTTTAGGCTCTGTGTTGAAGACGGTGGAGCCGGAATTTGGAAGCAGCTTTGAATGCTGCTTGAAGTGCAGCTCCTACCTTTCGGGGACACCTATTTTGGCCTTTACATGAGCAAGAAATAAACTTCTACTGTATTAGGGCCTTTAGACAGAATGGAGCGATTGTGGGTTTACAATCATTCATATGGAAAATAATACAATGATTAATAAATAATAATACAAGAATAAACTGACAGAGCATTAGCCACACTAACTCAGGGGCACCCAGCAGCTGGAGGGTCTGAATTACTGTCACAGTTCCTATGTGCTTGGCACATATTGAAGAGATGATAGAACATGTGTTCCGTAGTTTTGACATTTTACCCTTTTGACCAGAACTTTCTGGATGCAGATCAGTTTCCTCTGCCTAACTATCAAAGAGTGCAGGATAGACAGAAAAGCCCTCTTTTGCTGTGAGAGCCTTGCAGTAGCAATTAGGAAAATAAAAGATAACATATTTTACCATCTAAAGCAGAGGTCCCCAAGCCTGGGGCTGCAGACAAATGATGGTCCAGTGGCCTTTAAGGAACTGGGCTGCACAGCAGGAGGTGAGCAGTGGGTGAGCAAAGATTTGCTCATATTACTGCCTGAGCGCCACCTCCTGTCCCAAACCCCCCACCCCCACCCCTGGGTCTTCTGTGGAAAAATTGTCTTCCAAGAGACTGGTGCCAAAAAGGTTGGGGACCACTGAGCTACATCACTTGATTCTGCCAACCATCCCAGTGGTAGAAAAGCAAGAATGTATTGCCCCATTCTACAGATGAGAAGATAAAGGCTTTGTGAAATTGTGCCAAGTTGGTTCCAAGAGCCACAGCTCAATGCCACACTGTGAAGTTCAAATCCTCTTCTCCTCCGAGGTGGTAAGAGGCTGGTGTCTGTTTGCAGCTGTATCACCAGTGCCAACCTGAAACATAATAAAGGCCTGGTGAGTGAAGCCGTACTGCTTCCTCTGGTTTGGTCTCTCAAATCCCTGCTGCCTTTGCTGCAAGGAGATGTCTCCATTTTTTCCCCCATCCAGTAATGGAGCAAGTGACAGCAGACCTCAGATTTGAGTCAATTAAGGTTGTTGTTAGAAAGTGAAAAATGGACTGGTGCACATTCTGCTGATGAAAAAGAGTAAATTTTTACATTTAATGAGATTTAAACATTTCACAAGGTTTTCCAGGGAATTCAAAACTCTCTTGGAATTATAACATGTTTAAGCCACATAATGACAATATGTTCAGCATTGTTAAGCATTAAATTAAATTAAAAATATCTACTACCATTTTTTCATGTTCGAATAGAGAACAGTATTATAGAAGAGTATCTGCCCCTTTTTTTCCTGTATCAGGC
This sequence comes from Glossophaga mutica, assembly GCA_039655065.1. Lineage (NCBI taxonomy): Eukaryota > Metazoa > Chordata > Mammalia > Chiroptera > Phyllostomidae > Glossophaga > Glossophaga mutica. Next base: position 29,679,490 of record CM077306.1, read on the forward strand.
TTTATTTTTTCCTATAAATGTGAGCAGAAAAAATGTCTTATTAGTAACTATTTTGGGGGGCATGAGAACAAAATGCACCCATATTATCTGGGGGAAAAAGTCCTTATCAGTGAAGCATCAAATGAAACTGGCCTTGTTCTACCTGCTTTTTGTAGCCTTGGTTACACTTCTAGCCGTGGCTGTTAAGGGAAAACAGAAGAGCTTTTGATTTTACCAGTTGAAAGAACTTTTCCAGAAGTCACAAAAAAGATTAAGTACTGCACCCCACATAACTATTTCAGAAATGGTATTTTTGTAGCTGTGTATAAATAAAACCATTTCCAAAGCGGAGGACTCTGTAGGAAATTTTGGACCAGCATTTCCATTATTAAATATGTCTCTGAGCTAAAAAGTTTCCTAGATCCAAACCTGGCCTGTCTAGTTATTTTTGGACACACCGAAGTCTCGGGCGCTCAGGAAAACGTCTGCAGCGTTCTGCTGTGTCACAGGCCGAGTGCAGCACAACAGAGAGGCAGGCATCTTCTGAGGGGCACGGGGCCAGCACAGCCCGGTTTCCTCTTAGGCCACATCTTGTGGGGGAAGAACCAAAATAGTCACTGGATTCATTCTTGGGAGCATGATCTGGAGCTTGTCTGCAAATTTAATAGCGAGGGCTGGAGGCAACCCAGCTCCAGGGAGAGGCGAGGGGTCTGCAAAGGCTAGCCAGCTTGGAGCTTGTTGCAACTTTGTTTTATAACTGGGACATCTCTCTTCGACTGGTTCATGAAGAAACATGCCTTTCGTTGTGGAGCTAATCTAGTTTGGTGATCAGCCCAACACATGTAAAAACCGAATGTTCTGCTCTGTTTTTTGATGGACTCAGCCGATGAAACATTCGAACACTAGGCGTGTGGTTGGGGGTGTGCAGGCGCACTTGAGCACTAAACATTTCTTCCAAACATTAGGGAGGGAGAGGAGCATTCTTCGATTTAATAACTTGAATGTCCATAACATTCCCATTCTGGAGACTGTGAGTCCACGTGGGCTGGACATTTTTCTAAGAGACTCCTACTTAAATCTGAAATGACTTTAAAGAAATTACCAATCCAATAAACATAATTAATTACCTTCACATTTAATAATTAAAGAGGTGGAAAATACTACTACTCTGAAACCATCTTGGCTGTGCTGATAAAAGATTCAGACTCCTTGTCACAGCACATGCATAATACAGCTCCCAGCATGGTGTGCTCGTTAATGAAAACCCCAGCCCAGGAGAGCTGACTCCACCAGGAAAGGTTCACATCAGACACAGTGTTTACCAGAGTACATTATACATTCATTGCAATGATTAGAGGAAAATGGTTTTCTAGACATGCAATTGCTACAGGAAAAAAGTGCCAATATTTGCCCCTTTTTTTCTGTATCGGGCTTTGTATTTTCCTACAAATGTAAGCAGAAAAAAAGTCTTATTAGTAACTCTTTTTTTTCAGGGTCAGAAATAACGTACTCTATTCAACAAGCATTCTGAACATAAGAAGACTGTGATGGATGTGGTATGCAGGCCGGCTGATTATTCATTCACAAAATACAATTGTGGAATGCTTCATAGGTCAAAGTGACCGTGTGAGGGGCTGAAGGTTTATAGACATAAGTTTATGGATTCTTGCCCTGAAAGAATTTATAATTTAGAAAGTGAAACACAAGGCGCCACAAATATCTATAAGATCAGGCTCAATGCGAGAAGAGACGTTAGATGTTACGGGAACAAAGAAGGGAGAGGAATAATTCTGGGGATGAAGGAGGTTTTAAGAAAGAGGTAACATTTGAGGTGGGCTTGGAAGGATGAGCAGGATTTCTGCAGGGGAATTGCAGGGTGGGGAGAAAGGCATTTCCTACAGAGGAAGGGACAGCACTGCTGGGGAGAATGTGGGGTGTTTGGGGAACAGTGGTGAACATGCACAGTGGAATCTGCATTTGGGGAGGTGCAGTGGGACATAGGCCTGGCAGAGAACAGAAACAATTATAAAATTCCTTTAAAAGTGTTTTAGAGAGTGAGGGTGTTCCCCTTTCCTCCAGGGAAATTGCCTTATTCCCCATACACACCAGCTGAATTGAGGACATAATCGGTTGTTTTAAGTCCAATTATATTTAACTCAGTTGAAGGTAATGCTTATGGATTTTGATATTACTTGTGATGGGGTATGCATAATAAGGCCTTTGACAGAGGTTAAAACAATGGTATAAAGTACATTGGCCTGCCCCTAGGCTAGGAAACAAGAAAGAGATGACAAGAAATGAGAAATGAGCCAATTAAATTACGCAAAAACATCCTGCTTGCAAAGAAATGCACACAAAAATCAGTCTTGGGGTTGTACTTCAAAGTCTAATTTTCTTTCCCCTTTAACCAAAACTCTTACTTCATTAGTATTTCTTCTAAACCATTTAGTAATTGGATTACACTCAGGGAAAAAAAAAAGGAAAAAATGAATCCAATGACTAATTTTAGGAAGGAATCAGAATAACAGATTTGATTTAGAACTTGTTATTTCTGATATCTGCATTTCCTCCCTGGGGGAAAGTGATTTGTGTCGTCCCCCTCCCTCTTAGAAGATAATTCTGTAACTTACATTCTGCTTCTGATACATCAAGTTAGTAAATATAGATCAAACCATATGTGGCCAAAGTGAAAGAACAAAGGGTTATTACCTGATGTTCTTAAGAGTTGTAAATACAAGTCTTAAATTAAGAGATTTGGTTTCAAATAATACTTTTTTTTAAAAGGCAGGGTATTTTATTTTATTTATTTTTATTTTTTGAAGGTTTTATTTATTTATTTTTAGAGAGGGGAAGGGAAGGAGAAAGAGAGGGAGAGAAACAGCAATGTGTGGTTACCTCTCACATGGCCTCCACTGAGGACCTGACCTGCAACCCAGGCATGTGCCCTGACTGTGAACCAGCAACACTTGGGTTCACAGCATGTGCTCATTCCACTGAGCTACACCAGCCAGGGCCAAGGCAGGGTATTTTAACAAGAGGAAGTAACCCCAGACTCATTGGTTCAAACCTTACACAAGACTCAATTCTGTAAATAGTACTTTCCCTGGTTTTCTATCAAAACACCCAATCTGTTTCCTTTATAACACTGATCACACTGTTACAGTCTTGCTTGTTTTTGTGTACTTTCTATCTTGCCCAACCAGGAAGGAAGGCAAAGGCAGAGACTGTATCGTTCTTGTTCACAAAAGTATGTCTTCCAGTTGGCACAATGATGACAACACCATCCTGATGATGACTGCCTTCAGTTATTGAGCAGTTGACACACTGTGTGTGCTTTGTATATGTTACCTCATTGGATATGACATTGAAGGTGATGGTTACTTGTGTGTTGAATAAATGGACGAATTTCTCTTGAAGAAACGTCATATAGTTTGGACAAGTTATTTAAATGATTTAATGAAAATTTAGTTGGATCTCATGTATTGCATAAAAATTAGAGAACTTGGAGAGATCTTAAAAGGGAAGGAAATACCAAGTAAAAAGAAAAAGGTTGCCATGGTTAAGGCCAAAAATTTTACCATTTTGGTCGTTTTTCTCAAAGCAGACTTATTATTTGTTTTGCTTATAATTAAGCTCAGGCAAACCTTCCGAAAAGTTCATTTGGTTTTAGGAGCATTTCACTCATTCCCCATGATGAACACCTTTTCCCCACTTTGCAGAAGGAAGTTGCTTAATAACATGTAACAGAATTTTAGGTCCTTCCTAGTGACTCAGTACATTCACTGATGATTAATTTAAAGCTGCACCCAGAGAGAGCTAATTTTTCATTGAACAAAATTTCAAATCAATACATTACATTCCTTTCTTAAGAACCACATGGATTAAAAATTAAAGGGCAAATTAAAAGTTAGCAAACCTCTTGCTGGCCATGTATCGATCCTCAAGATTCTCAAATATTGAGGCATGTCATAGAACCAGTTGAATTTATCTCAATGGAAAACTAATATGCCCAACTAAAGCCTCTAACACACATGCATTTTAAATTTCCTGACTGGCTTAAACCTATGTACACATTTAAAAAGTCTCATTAATAAATACGTAGTGCCAGCACCGATATCAGAGCCCATTACCTTTCCTTGTGTAAGGTAATGCGCTCTGCCATTTCTGAATGCTGCAGGAGGTGGTGCAGGGAGCTTTTGGATGGCAGTGCACAGCCTGAGCAGGGAGCGTGCCTCGTGAAGGGCTCTCTGTCTGAATCAGTCTGCCTAAGTGGTTTCCTACTGTTCACAAAATGCATGCACGTGTGGATGCATTTCGTGAACAGTCTCCATCAGATAAATTTATATCTTGTGGCTTCTGTGAGGTTTGGAGACAGTGGGCAATCTGGGAAAGTGAGAAATCATCCACATGCTGGAAGAAAGATGGCAAAAGCAAAGCTACAGCTGGATCTTGTTTGTTTTAGAAATGAGGCTGAATGAGGCTGTGGGGGTGTCTCTTTAAAGGTTGAAGTCTCAGGAGATCCAGGTCACACTTCCTCCTCCTGCCCTTTTCACTCCTTCCTGACCCTGGCCAGACAAAAGTTCCTAATGAGAGCATTTCCCTATGGCCATTATGTCACCCGTCTTTTTGTTGTTGTGTTGTTGTTGTTTTGTCTTTTTAAGGAGAGAACAAAATTTAATTCTGAGGGTGCAAAGCAAGATTAATATATACTTTCTGAAATTTTACTGTTATTTCTAAATGTTCAAATCTTAACACAACTTCTTTTAACCAATTTCATAATCTACAGAGGTAGAAATATTCTGTATAAGATATCTTCATATAAAATATAATGATTCTTATAGACTCATAGAGAAGAGACTAATGGTTGACATACGGCGGGGGATGGGGACAGAATGAAAAAGGTGAAGGAATTAAGAAGTACAAACTGGTAGTTGCAAAATAGTCATGTCATCCATATTTTGAGTACTATCCACCAAGAACCAGCTGTCCCTTCTCTGCTAGGAACAATGGAGCCAATACAGTGCGACTACATCCTTGTAAAACTGTGAAAGATGCTGATGACAGATGTGCAAAGCACTCTCATCTACAATAATTTCTTTTTTCCCCTATACCAACACTAGGAAGCAATTAGGGTGAGACTTATTCTTCCTTGGTAATTACTTTGTCAGTAAATGTTGAAGCTGAGACCCAAACCTAGCTACCCTGATCCCAAGATCACTATAGTACAAAGAAGGATCCTCTGTTGCCCCCTCCACAGTGCCCAACACCATGCCAGGCACATCAGTAAACTCTCATTAGAATCAACAGGGGATGGTGAAGTACCCAGGAATAAGCAAGAAGCCACAACCACTCCCAAGCCAGAAGGGCAAGGGGACTGATATTGCTGGAACCCAGTGCAAACTAAGTGCCTGAAAGGTGAACTTTTGAGAAAAACTGAAGACATAAAGGAGCTTAGAGCAGTCTAGAGGAATACAACCACTGCCTGAACCCTTGGCTGAAATTGGGGGTGCGGGGCAGCAAATAAATGTTCCAGCATCTCTTCTCCTGCCCTTTGATCTTGCACCAATGCCCCTAGTTGGATGAACTCAGACAAAGGCAAAGAGCCGAGAGAAGCTGTCCATGGAGGTCAGTCTCCTGGAACTGAGATCAGGGAAGAGACAGTAGACAGCAGATCTGGAGAGGCAAACCAACGGTACTAGCATAGGAAAGTAAGTAAGTACTAGGTAATTGAAATTTTTCTCTATTCCCTTTACTTTTGTGCCTTCATTTGTCATAGACCTCTTTCTTAATGTCCGTTTTTCATAATCAAGATGCCTACTACTCATTTTTGTGTTTTTCTGTAAGACACACAATTGCTCTCTCACACACACATACAATAGAAAAGGCATACAACATATATTTTCTCAATAGAACCAGATTACTGAATGAGTAGAGTCTGTGGAACTGTGTTGTAAAATAGCTTTATGTTCTCGCACCACAATATTTCAGACCTGCTCTATCTGCTCTCCTTTCTCTATCACTCAAAGACCTAAAGCAGACCCTGCCATTTTTTTCTCCAAGTCACTTCCATATATTAATAAACTATGCTATTACCAGGTATTAAAAAGTTCAGTTTTGTGTAGGCCAGAATTTCCCATTTTTCAGGCAACTTAAAGCTATTCCTCTGCTGTGGATACTTTCACCTGATCCTTGCTGGAATACCTGCAGAGGAAAGGAGGAAACAGCCCTCTCTTCTATTCCTGTGTCTTGTCCTCTGGCTCTGTGTGGCAGACATCTAGTGATGCTTTTCTCTCACACACTTTTTGAGCTCCTTTGGTGACCTGTGCTATTAGATCCTCCGCTATACCATTCCTGGTTACCTATGGCTTACCCTTCCTCAACACCACATCTCACATGCAGTTGTGCAATAAGTACACTGGCTCAGTGGCTCCTGCTTCTGGTAGTACCCATCTCCCAGATATAAGGTCATCCCAGGACAGATCATACTTAGCTACCTGCTGTGATGTCTACTATTTTCTATGTGAATAGTTGCCTTGACAAACTCTGAAAGTTAGACACCGAAGCTCTCTGCTCACAGCCCCTCACCTCAGACTTATTTAAGTGAAAGGTGAATCTAATGTCCCTCAAAGTTTATGCACCCACAGAAAACTTCCTGAGAGATATTCTTGAACCTCCCTCTCTTTTTCAGGTAGCTGGGAAAAGCATACCATTCTAAAAAAATCTCTCCCAAAATATTTCTCTACTAATCTCCTCACTCTCACCTTTCTTATGTAGAGACTGAAGACAGAGTTGCTTAGAAGTCATGCAGACATGGTTTGGAAGCTTCATGAAAATATATGAACACTTAGCAGCTTTGGTTCTCAGCATCAATTCAAAGACTGAAAAACTTGCATTTAGACTACTATTACAATCTTAGTATGTATTACGCAAATAGTAGAAAGTACATTCCATAATCTCGCCCTTACAGGGAAGTTATCGTCTTGAGTATTCTACTTCAGTTTTTTTAATAGGCATATTTATATAGTTGTAAATTCAATATTATGACCCTTTTTTCTTGTTTAATCTTGTTTTGTTACAAGCACTTTTTCTGTATCTATACTGCTCATTCAATAATTTAATAGTTATTCAATGATCACCAATTATATACAGACACTACGCAGATACCAAGAACAGCGTAGTGAAGGAAAAGAGACATTCTAGGTTACATTATATAAGGGCAGTTAGGTGTAAAAGAGATAATAACAAAAAAGTATGATGTGATGTGATCATTTAACATATATAACTAATATTTCATCAGGAGATTTGCCATATTGTCTTAGCTATTTCCCTATTTTATGTTCTGAGCAATTTCATAACCATGTAAATAGTATTTTTCATATTCTGAATCAGTTCATTAGGCTAGATTCCTACAAAGGAGATTAGGCACGTTGTATTTTTAATTAGCTTAAACTGAAATCCTCCTGTTTTGAGAAATCTTATTCAATGTCACAACTTCCATATATAGCACTTAGAGCAACATTGAGCAAACGGTAATCACTCTGTATAGATTGGATATTATTACTATCACTCCTATCTTTTGAAATAATGAATTGTTCTCAGATGTTGTTACATCAGGTTTAAGAGTTATACAATGCTAAAGGAATGTCACATTTTTATGAAAAAAGTCCTGTTTCTCTTAAATATAGCATAATATAAACAGTATATATACCATGAAAACAAGCAAAAATCACAGAAAGCAGAAGTAGAATTAGATATTTTATTTAAGGCTCTTTGGTATCATTAACCTACAGACTAGTGCTTTTCCCCCGACTACTCTAATTTCTCTTTACTGCAGAGCTAAACTGATGGCATTCTAGAGTTAGAGATTAAGATCAGAAAATTAAGTTCCACAGTGTATGATCCCATCACCTGAATTTCTATCAGTTGCTTCTAGTTTATCATTACTTCTTTATGAGGTTTATATGAGAATACTTGTAAAACAAAAAAATATAAAAGCATGCCTGTCACTGGAAATAATACACATATTTTTGTACATAATTCACTCATGCTGGCATCATTTTTTATTGTGTTTACTGTGCATATGGATGATCTGAATATGTGAGCTATAATGTCTATATCTATCTCTGATCTGAGCTCCTCCACTGAAACTGCTTATCAATCTCATGGTTAAAACTCTTCAGTGACGCTCTTCAGGTAAAATTCAAAAGCAGTTCAAAATTTAAAGTGCTAAGTTGTCTGATAAAAACCTAGGAATCAGGGATGGAAGGACATAGAAGGGAAGTAAAAGTATTCTAAAGGTCACATTTTACTGAGGCAGAAGAGACATAGAATGGAAAGAGAGTCTATCGATGGGAAACAGTGTACCATATTGGTGAAATCATATTTTGATTTCAAATAGTAAATAAGAGTAGGTGGGTAATAATCAGAAGAGAGTAAAAGGAGTAGCAACTTAATTGAGTAGAAAAATATTGTGAACTCACCAGGGGAAAAATGGGATAAAAAGCAGTTTGATCAAATCAAGAAAAACAGGAGAAAAAGGAAATGAAGATATAAAATAAATATAAAATAGAAGGAATAAAATCAATTACATCGGTAATGGCAATACATAGGAACAAACCTAAATCACCCATAAAAGACAGAGACTCTTAAATTAGAACCAAAATAAAACTTAGTTATATACTGACTAAAAGAGAATCATTTAAAGAATAAGATCAAAGGAATGAGGGAAAGAGATACCAGGCAATGCAAAATTAAACCAATTAAAACAAAAAAGACAAAAACAAACAAATGAACAAAAAACACAGAAAAGATAAAAAAGAAAGCAGAAGAATAATATTAATATCAGACAAACTAGAATTTAAAGTTAGAAGCGCTAAGTAAGACAAAAAAAGCAAATACACAATGATAAAAGACTTAATCTATGAATAAGCTATTAGACATATAAACTCATATGTACCAAACAACCTAGAAAATAAATAGATAAAGCAAAATCTGTTAGGAAGGCAAGGAGAACTTAATAAAAATTATATTCAGAGATTTCAAAGCTGCTCTTTCAAAATTGGAGATACCTAAGACAAAGCCTTCAGACTTTGCCTTTTTTCTGACCAAAATGGTTTTATACTAACTAATCATCAGTGGAAATCATGCTAACCTTTTAACTTTTATTTTAAATTATATTCTTCGGAGAACTTTTCATTTACTCCTCTCTCCAGGTAGAATTTACCATTCTTCTCCTTTGGCTCCAATGAATATCTTATCCAGATCTGATAGCTTTTCTGATACTTATTGGTGAAAGGTCTTTCTCTCCTAGGAGATTGTATGTTCTTTGAAATAACATTCATTGGGATATTATTTTGATTTAGTAATAAATGCGTTTCTACCCCCACCATGGACTTCACTGACTTTTTTCTCTTAAACCTTGATTCTCCTCTAGTCAAAGCACCAAATATGGGCCCACCACCAAATCCAAGGGGTGGTAAAGAGCAATTGGGAAAATAATTTAATCTACCATAGTAAAATACAAATAAAGTAGAAATGTTCTTCACGTTATGTGTTCACTGAGAGGCTTGGGACAGCCCCCAAAGGCACAGGAGAACTTCTGAAAGTTTCTTTGCTCCGTGAAGGTCCTGCAAACAGCTGACAGTGGGCTTGTACTACATGGATGAAAAGGACACAGAGAGTGTGGACTGAAGACGTGACTTGACCTAGAACTGCCAGATGGAGATATGGCCATGCCTGAGAACTCAAGCAATTGATTAGATACAGGGCAGAGAGTGGCTGCCAGTCAGATCCCTCTTCCTCCTCCCATTACTACTTCTGTGTTAACCCATGGAACTCAGAATCCCATGACCCAGAGAAGAAAAGGGAGGGAAAGGAAAAATCCGGAAGTGGACCTTGAAACAACTCATTTTATCTGAAGATGACTAAATTATGGAATATTTCATTAGGCACACGAAGCTGATTCCAGTTAGTAAATAAAACGTGGAGGGTTAGCAACAGGGGAGTGGGAGGAGGAGAGAGGGGGAAAAGGTACAGAGAATAAGTAGCATAGACGGTGGGTAGAAAATAGGGGGAGGGCAAGAATAGTGTGGGAAATGTAGAAGCTAAAGAACTTATGACACATGGACATGAACTAAAGGGGGGGAATGTGGGTGGGAGAGGGTTTGCAGGGTAGAGAGAATGATGGGGGAGAAATGGGACAACTGTAATAGCATAATCAATAAAATATATTTAAAAAAATAAATAAATTGTATTTGTGCTCATCTGATTTAATGACTTGAAAATATCATATCTGCCATCCATGTTTATATCCCTTATCCCTGGTAGCGTGAAGTGACTGTTTATTTGAATCGAGGATTAAACAATAACTGAATAATTAAAATCTATAATTTCTTATTTGTTATTGGAATTTGGGTAAAAAATTTCTGATCTTAGACTTCAAAGATTTGCTTTTTTTTTTTTTTTTTTTTTTTACTTTTCACTTTAACAAGAATGGTTTGAGACAATTATGTTCCTCTAGATGTTTGATGTGATTGAGATGTGGCAACTTTGAAAATATTTGTGAAAGAGAGGCCAGACATGAAGGTGTATTGATGACTGCCTGGGATCTGTCCTTTAGACTTATTCTTTGGTTTCATGACAGAACCTTTGTATCTTGGAGCCCATTTTATTCTTCTCTATGAAGTTCAAAATAAAGTAAAATGAAAATAGTAAAGGAATGTTCTAGCGCATCTTCAAAGACTTCGTTATACACATGAGCAAACACTGAAACAGTCACTTGTCTTTGAAGTTGAACTAAAATTATTAATTCCCTAATGATTAGTGAGGTAAAACACTATTTCATATGTTTATTGGCCATTTGGACATTTTATTAAGATTCTGTGAAATCAGTAACCAGTTTTTCTATTGAGTTTTCTGGGTTTTATTAATTTGTAGGATTTTTTCTTTTAAATGTTCTAGATTCAAATCCTTTATGTTAATAATATTATCTCTCACTCTTTGAGGGCGCATTTTCATTCTATTAGTTGTATTCTTTTATAAAGAAAAATTTGTTGTTTTAATATAGTCTAATTTGTACATATGCTCAGCACTCTTTTTGTGTCCTTTTGCCAAGCCCTTATTATATGAAATGTTAAAGGGACTTATAAGAAGAAAGAAGAAAAAGAAGATAAATATGACAGTAAAAAGACAGCAAACTCACAGATATTAACAACCACACCTAAAACAAAAGCAAACTAAGCAAACAACTAGAACAAGAAAAGAAACACAGAAATGGAGATCACATAGAGGGTTAGCAACAGGGGAGTGGGAGGAGGAGAGAGGGGGAAAAGGTACAGAGAATAAGTAGCATAGACGGTGGGTAGAAAATAGACAGGGGGAGGGCAAGAATAGTGTGGGAAATGTAGAAGCTAAAGAACTTATGACACACAGAGATGAACTAAAGGGGGGAATGTGGGTGGGAGAGGGTGTGCAGGGTGGAGGGGAGTGAAGGGGGGAAAATGGGACAACTGTAATAGCATAATCAATAAAATATATTTTTAGCCCTGGCTGGTGTAGCTCAGTGGATTGAGCTCGGGCCTGCGAACCAAAGGATCTCGGTTCGATTCCCAGTCGGGGCACATGCCTGGGTTGCAGGCCAGTTCCCAGCAGGGGACACACGAGAGGCAACCGTGCATTGATATTTCTCTCCCTCTCCCTCTCTCCTACCCTTCCCCTCTAAAGATAAATAAATTAAAAATCTTTAAAATATATATATATTTAAAAAAAATTTATACTGTTAATCTTTCTCCCAGCTTTCCCCAAAGAGATATACAGCCTTTACCAGGGTTACTGTATATTGGCAGAAAATAAATAATCAGATTTTCCAGGAAAAAAAAAAAAAGAAATTTTGCTGATTGCCAAGGGGAGAGGGTTCGATAGAAAGCAGAGGGTGGTCAGGGGAGATAAATGGTGATGGAAGGAGACTGGACTTGGGGTGGTGAACACACAATACAGTGTACAGATGATGTGTTGTGGAACTGTGCACCTGAAATCTGTATATTTTTGTTAACCAGTGTCACCCCAATAAATTCAATAAAAAGGGAAAAACAGAAATTTCGCCTATTCCAAGGACTCAAAGACATACTCCCATGTTTTCTGTATTCTCTTTTGAAAGTTAGTTTTCAAACACCTAATTTTCCACGCTGGTTCTGTTGACACCTTTTCTTTTTCTTGTACTCTTGTGGCACAAGAAAGATTGCTCTGTTATACTGCCAGTTTTATATCTTGGAATCTGTGTCTACTCTAAATCATCACTACCACTAAATATTCAATCTCTGTATGCCGAGCATTCCACAAGAGCGACATCTGAATTTAAATTTTGGGTGCGTGAAAAAGGAGTCTTTGAGAAAAACACTTGAACTCTTAGCAGTTCTCCTCCTTCTTAGTTTGCTGAGATTTTTATGTGTTTTCATAGTTTATTGTCCATCCAGAATGCCTATCCAAAGCCAAACCCCACAAAACCGCACTGAACTGAAGCCGTGTTTTCCTTAAGGTACCAGAGGAGGCAAAAGGATACCAGCTCCAACCCAAATGAAACCAGGCTTCTGGCCAGTTTTAGCTCTGAATTCGCCTTTCCTCATAACCATCCAAAAAAACAAAAATTAATGTTTTTTTACAAGGGCTTAAAGTGTTATCTCCACTCCAACTTCATGGTTTTTGATACAAGCTATATTTCAGTTGTTTTATACTTGAGAGAAGATATTACAAATGCTGGTCTCTGGGATGAATTTTTACGAGAGACAAAAATAATGGGTTTCTCCTGTGAAACTCTTCCAAAGTTTCATTTTGTTCAAGCGATTTGACAAAATATTTTTTTTTCAGAAAAATAAAGCCATTATTTGAGCATCATTTCAAAGCAGCTCTAAGATTAATGAACAAATTTTACACCCTATGCCAAAATTCATTTTCTCTACAAACTGGAAACCACTGGCAACCTGGACTGTAAAGAGGACTATAACCAGCATTAAGCTTGAGAAGACCTAAAAATCAAGGCCAGTCTGCCTGGATGGCTTTTACTCTCTCATTCCCGGCTGTTGTTATGGCAGCCAGACTGTAGTTCCACAAGTGGTATTACAGTTCCAATGTACTTAATATCCATAACTGTAAAATATACGTACTTAAAAAAACAACTAATGCCTTCTCTCGACTAAAACATTCTGCTTTAGAATAAAATTTTGTTCTTTGAGGTCTAGGAATAAGAAAAGCCAGCTTCTCTTTTCAGATTCAATATGTCACTTTTGCCAATCAATCATTCATCTGTTGCACGCTGAGTGCCTAGTTTGTGTCAGGAACTATGTTAGGTATTGAGAATATTAAGATGAATAAGCTAGAGTCTTTGTCCTTCAGGATTTTATAGGGGGAGGGACAGATAAGGAAATCGACAACTGTATTATATGGTGCTAAGTGCTATGGAGAGGGACCACAGGGTATAAATCAACACACACAATACAATGCACGGGTGATGTATTATAGAATTGTACACCCTATGTAATTTTATTAACCAATGTCACCCCAATACATTCAATAAAAATAAAATAAATATAAGATGTACTAGGTATCCTGAAATCCAATGTGAAGACCATTAATAATAAATAGAAACTAAAAGTATAGGATATATTTTTACTGGTTTAGGGGAACTGGCATTAAATCATCTGTGTTCTAAGATCTTCATAGTGATCAGAAAGATTCTGCAAATAGTGAGGGCTTCATGTGTAGTTTCTAGTTTAAGTAATTTTATGCCTCTGATGAAATACGGATATTTTGGAAGTGATACATGTAATATTTTTTCCCTAGAACTAGATGTTATAATTTGGTAAACAACACAGGTAGAAGAGACCACTAATTTTCCTTTTCCTGTAATAAGTTGTTTATTATGTCAATTTTAATGACCATTTAATTTTATGGATCTAAGGTTATATTTTCCACATCACTAGACATCACAAACAGAAAGCATTTTATACTGTCATTACATATCAATGTTTGTACTTGGTTTTACATATATGCAGAAATTATTCACACAACCTTGCTATTTCCTCCTTTTAAACTGATCTGATTTTACTATGAAATCACCTTTTTAATAAATGCTATGAGAATACAGCAAGGCAAACTTAACAAAATGTTTTCTCATTGCCACCTTAAGAAGCATAAAAAACAAAAAATGTTGAACATAATTTAATAGAATGTCACCAGTTTATAATACACAATACCATAGAGTTGTTTCTTGAAGTGCTGCATAGATTATTTTTTAAAAATAAAATGGCACTTTTAAAAGTTGCTTAATTTTGAAAGACAGGTGTTTCTTCTCTATGCTGTCATCAAACCCAATTTTTGCCCTTTTAGGTAAAACTCTTTCAATAAACATAGGCATCATACTATTATGAAAAGTTCAGTATAAAAATGGCAGGGGCTCATTCCAAACAGCTGACTTTAATAGACCATCAATTTGGTGAGCTGCCGAACCTTAAAGAACAGGTAAGGAGGGGAGGAGGCAAACAGAAAAGTCTTGCAGGAGAGGTGGGGTTGGTAGAGGCAGCTCGGGACAGGAATCCCTGGGAGAACAAGCAGCTTTGCTGAACTTCAGAGACAGTCACCTGAAGAGAACAAGTCCCACATCCAGATCACAGGCTCATGTGGACAAACCACATTCGGAAGGAAGAGGCTTCTTGGGAGAGGTCTGTGTAACCAATGGCAGCAACGTGATGGGACAGAGACCCGCCTGGGGTGGGAGTAGGAGCCCACTCCTACGTTGCAGCCAGTCTTATCTAGAAGAAACAAAAAGTGACCAAAAAAAAAAGGAGTCAGAAATGCCTGTTTAATTCATAAAACCCAGACCTTTGAGGACATTGAAGGCCACTGCTTTGGGACTATCTGTTAATGTTCTGAAATAAAAGGATACATAAAATATAAAGTGATTTTAATAGCCACTCCTCCAAATTGACAGGGCGTTCAGAGAAACTTCTCAAAGGAGGTGATATGTACACTGCCAACTGGTGGATGAGTTTGATTTTGCTAATTGAAGATGAGAGTAATCTAAGAAAAAAAAGGGGAAGGCATGAAAAGAGCCCTCCATAAATAGTATTATACTTCAAATAGCAGTAAAGTAGAATCCTTTTCAGTGTGGTGGAGAGGGAAGCTACAAAGTTAGGTGAGGGAGAGGTCATAGGCTGAATTTAGGCTTCAGTATTTAAACTTTCAAAAACAAAGTGAAGAGAGTTCTAATGCAATAGAGATGAAAAGTAGAAGAGGACAGAAAAATGTTATTGGATTTGGCAGAGCTGAGGTCATTGGAGATGAAGTCAAGGTCATTTTGGTAGGGTAATGGATAAGAGTAATGGATTGCAGTGGGTGAGAGTCAATGAGAAATACAGGGACGGACGGATACCTCCTTCCAGACCTTTATTGGAGAATGCGGAATCAAAGAAAGATTGATTAATTTGTACTTCTTAAATTTTATATTTTGACAGAATTTTAGACTTTAGAGAATTTCCAGTAATGCAAATAATTCCTGTTGTATACCTATTGTCTGTTGTTTCCCAAATGTTAATATTTTATCATGTTTTCCACATTTGCTTTATTTCTCTCTCTCTCTCCAACACCTTCATTCCTACACCATTATTTTTTTTCCTGCTGGTTGGGAGTAAGTCACAGATATGATGCTGCTTTACACTTCATATTTCAGTGTATTTCCTAAAAAAATGAAAATACTCTCTTATATAACTATAACACAATGATCAAAATCAGAAAATTAATGTTGATATAGTACTATTGCCTAATCTACAGATCTTATTTCGGTGTCATCAATTGTCCCAATAATGTCCTGTATTATAAAAGAAAACCCCAGATCACATGTGTCATATCACTTAGTCTCCTTTAATCTGGAATAGTTCAGTCGTTCTTTCTACTCCATGAAGTATTGCATATTGGAAGAGAATGGGCCACTTATATTGCAGGATGTTCCTTGAGTTTGGTTAGTCTGATGTTTCCACCTGATTACATTCTGGTAAGGCGCTGATGACAGGAACACTGCAGAAGTGACATGTCTTTGTCTATCATGTCAGGAGGCACATGAGGTTGATTTGTCCCCGTGCTAGTCATTTTAATAATTTGGCCAATGTGATAGTATTTGCTAAGTTTCATCACAGTAAATGTACTATTTTTCTTTTTGTAATTAATGAGAATCTTATGGAAGATATTTGAGACTATGTAAATGGCCCATTTCTCTTCAAACTTTCACCCCTAGCTATTGCATTTGTTGATGATTCTTGCCTGAGCCTATTAGTATTATACTGGTTGCAAAAGGGTGATTTTCTAAATTCATTATTCCTTCTACATTTATTAATTGGCTTCATAGTATAAGGAAGAGCTTTCGCTTCTCCTCTATTTATTTAGTTATTTATTCATTCATGTCATAGTGAACTCAGGGATTCTTATTTATTCAAAGAATTAAAAATCATTTATTATGGGTTGATACTTGAGCACGTTTATAGGTGGAGAAAAAAGGCAGGGGAGGTATAGGAAGGAGAAAGAGAGCATGACTGACATAGCAAAGCAACTAACTCACTTTTATTCTGCATCTCTGTTAAACTCTGACTAGTCTAGGTGCTGAGGATGCAAAGATGAGTAAAATAGGGCCGCATCCCAAAGGGAGTTCATATATTGCGAGAGAGGGCTGGAGAGGGGACAGAATCATTTACTAATGTGATTTGCAGGAGCCGTGGATATGAGAGCAGAGCCGTGGGTAGCACTGAGAGGAGAATGATTAATTTTGGTGGGTTGGTGAAGATTTCCCAGAGAAATGACCTCTGAGACAGATCTCAGCACATTATTGAATGGAGGAGCAGAGAAAGGATAATAAAAGAGAGTAGGAAAGACATCCAGACAGAAGGGAAAGCCATGGAAATGTGGAAATTGCTTGTTAATTTCCCCTGGAAATTTGGAAAAATAAAAGGCCTTCAGTGAGCTGACAGCAAGGATATGTGGTCATTCCAGGCGTGGGCTGCCTTTGCTCAATTTGGGGACTGAGACTCAGTGTGTGGACACTTCAGTTCAGAAAACATCTTGACTTTTAAGGGAAATCCCTCCCTGACCAGGCCTCAGAAAAAGATACCTTCCTGCCCACCACCATGGTTACCACAATCATCAAAACAAACTCTCTGCCCAGGGGAAGCCGTCAGTTGCTAGATCCGAGTTGGCTTGTTCAGGGAACCCTGTGGGAATGTGGAGTTCCCCTTAAAATATTTGTTTTTGACTTCTGAACATGTACTCACAGAGCATTTACATGAAGAGAAAATGTATCTGACTGCATGTTAATCATTTAGTTTTTTTTTTTATCCACACTAACCAAATGTAAGCCAGATTCTAAAAAGTTCATTTTCAGAGTTTACCTTAATTCCAAAGATGAAGAAATGTGGTTAAACATTCAATAGTTAATATTTTATACCAAAAAGTGAGAGTTTTTTGTTTTTGTTGTTGTTTCGTCTTTTTTAAAGAATGAAGGGGTAGATTAACATGGTTTTAAATACCTGGAAGTAAGAAAAAGAATGCATTCATTACCCCACTATCCAATGCACATAATAGTCCCAAAGAAATTTAAACTAAAAGATTCCGAATCATAGATTTCATTTTAGCAAATGCTGTCTAGCTGCAAATGTAGGTCACATAGTTTTCGCCTCCTGTGTGGGTTTCCAGCTGTCTGCTGAACACAGACAACAGAAGAGTACATGTTCTATTGCACAGCACACTTGAGAATAAATTTTGCGTTAAGGCCTTAAGTTATTCACTTATTTAAACTTATTTTTCTTCATCAGTCTCACTTCTGGTTTTTGCTTTTCTCTTGGGTCAGGGTTTTTAAGTGGTAAAAAATAAACAGTGTTCTCTCTTATTCTTTCCATCTGTGGACTTCAGTTTTCTACAAAATTGAAATACGAATATGCTCCATCTTGAATTAGTGTAATTAGGAACAATAACTGGCCTGTGATAGTTCAGGTTATTCCCAAAGCAAATACAGAAAAACTAACATGCCAATGGATTTATTGAGTTTTTAGGGATGTGAGGACAAGTTAGATGGAGCCATGCCCCGCTGTAGTTCATGGGCTACAGTGGAGACTGACCGAATAAGGGAATAAATAATAAATGTATTATGAGTGCTACAGATAACAAATGTCACAGTGAGCCAACAGAGGGCACAATTTGGGGCAAGGGAGAAAGAAAAACAAGTGTGTGAAATTTTAACCCATGTGGTTGTTTTCCCAAATTAATATAGCTGAAGTGCTCTCTTACTTTGCCACTAAACAATCTGTGACCCTCCAGCAGGTCAGCTAAATAAAATTCCACAGATATATGTTGATCTTTTGATTTGGGGGAACAAAAGTTCACTAGAATTAGCTTAAATTAAAAGTGGACACTTATACTAAGAATTGAAGTTATGTCATAGAACCCAAGTGCAGAAATACATCCTGACCTCTAGAACGATTGGGCTGAGAAGGTGGAAAGTCATCAGAACCTCTCTCCATCTCTTACCTATTATTTCTCATACTACAGACAGACTTTCACCTCTTCTCCAGCCCCCAGGCTTCCCAGGGCTCTCATGTTTGTACGCTGCCTCAGAATTCTACAATCATTTTTTGGAAGAGAGACTCTGACCAGGTCAGCTAGGCAAAAGGCGTCCCTCACATGTCCTGGCACCCTGGGCTATGGTGGTCATATAGTAAAACATGATGGTGGTGGTGGTGGTGCTGGGAGTGGGTGTGGGGCCGTGGCACTTCCCAAAGAAAGGGAGTCTCTGTGAGCAGGACTACACCCCAAATGGTCTCAGTGAACACTTGCTATTGATAAACCACAGTGCTTCGGTGGTGATCTGCCCTCACATAGAAGAGAGGGCAGTGGGGTAAAATTAGTTTAGAGACGATCCCTGTGAGAGAAGATATTGAAAAGGGAATTAAAAGTGCTAGAGAAATCTAAGGAGTTGGAGGATATAGGGGTTGGAGGATGAGGAAAGGTGTTATGGAGAAGACATGGAGATGGGCCTTGAGAATGGGTAGTTTGCAAAGATACGCACAACGGAAGGGAACGGGGACCAGCAGTGGGCAGGGGGAGCGCAGAGCACAGAGAGGCCTGGAGAGAGAATGCCACGTTCTGAGAACATGATGCGTTGTCCCTGGCATCACTCACAATTAAAATCAAAAGACCAAGAAAAGAAATCTGGCTTTAGCAATATGAAGGTTTGTTTTTCTCGCCTACGAAGGAGTCCCAAGGTTGAGGGTTAGGGGTTGGCAGGATGACTCTGTGAGCACTGAGGGCCCAGGCTCGTTCTGCCGCAATGTGCTGCCATCCTCTGTATGTGGCTTCTAAGTCAAAGATGGCAGCCCAAGTTCCGGTCATCACACCCACGTTCTGCCTAATTAATGGAAGGAATAAAAAGGGCAACACTCTCTGCTATTTAAAGATACTCTCCACAAGATGCACACATTTTTGCTTACATCTTATTTGCCAGAGCTTGGTCAAAGGGACATTCCTAACTGCAAGGCAAGCTGGGAAATGTAATGGGCCTGTGTCTGTATAAAAATCAAGTATGCTATGTCTAAGGAAAAAAAGAAAAAAAATAAATACTGGGAGACAAACAGTCTCTTTCATTCCCATTTTGCCAAAAATGGAGGCTCTATATGAGACTAGAAGGTTAGGTTTGAAGTCCTTGAATGCTACATTAAGGAGATTGTTCAGTTTGGTTGGCAATGGACAACCATCAAAAGTTCTGGGGCTGGCAAGTGATATGGTCAGATTTCTACTTGAAGAATTTGCTGCTCAAATAGGACAATAACTGTTAAGTGTCCTTTGAGAGCTACTCCTGGTTTAGAATCTTTAGGCTGTGTTGGAGATGGGAGAGAGAAAAGGTGGTGGTGAGGAGAACACGGTTAAGTGAAAACATTAGTCTAGAGTATAAAATAAAATTCATAGGATCTAAACTGGGCCTGCAGCAATGCGAAGATGGAATAATGAGAGAAAGGGAGAGGAAAAAGGCAATTCCAGAGCTTTAAACCTCAGCGACTGAGGACTGCTGGTGCACTTACTAGAAACAAGGAAGTCAGGAAGAGGACCTGCTTGGAATGCAAAAAGGGAAGACCATTGGCTTGGCACCAGGTCTTGTGGTTAAAGCATCTACGTCAGGGATGCCCAGCAGCATGGCTGGCAAATGAAGGGCTGTGATCAAGAGTCTCCAGGACAACTTCCGGCAGGTCTAGGATTCCGTGGTGTCATATAGCTGGCATGTAAGTAGCAATGCATGGCTCAGGAGTTATGATGCCACTGATTCATGGCCTGTGCTGGCATCTCTCTGAGAAGCTGAGAAAGCAATAAACCTCCATCACTCTTTAGTATTGAAATCTGAGATTATTCAAGATACTCCAGGCACATTTAGCATGGGTAAGTGAGACCTGGGTGTACTATACTGCTATATTTCCAGAAAAAATGTCAATAAACCTGCAAATGTAATTTTTGACCTAGGTTTTAAGTGGAAGAGCTTGATGTCTAGGTGAGCACTAAAGGCTTTGCAGAGAAATTCTTATTTCATGGTTTTGTAATTTGTTTATAAATCAACTTTTCATTCATTCAATAAATATTTATTGAGCACTGCTGTGATGTACTAAATACTACCAGGTTTATAAAAGAGTGAATAAGTCCCTGCTGTAGTCTAGACTGGGGGTTGGCGAATTATAGCCCATGGGCCAAATCTGGCCTATTGCCTGCTTCTGTCTTCAAGCTAAGAATGGATTTACATTTTGAAGAAACAATCAAAAGAAGTACAATACTATGTGATACATGAAAATTATCCACAATTCAAATTCAGTGTTCGTAAATAAAGTTTTATTTTTCACAGCCACACCTATTCATTTACATGTTATTTCTGGTTGCTTTCACACTAAAAGAGCAGAGTTGAGTGTGAGAGAAACCAATCCTGACAGAATTAAGCAAACACATGATTGCACAGATAAATATATATTTAAGCAAAGTAGGTGGATTTTACTATTAATTGTCTGGTCTAACCTAGTACCTTTCCTCATTACCACTCACTTCCTCTAAAATCAAAGTAGTCTCCAAAATATGGCTACCAATGGACTATGCTTTCCAGGATTCAGTCTTGTGGTCATCCTCACACCTTCAATCTGGCTAACCTGTAACTTGCTTGAAACCAAGAGGGTAGGATAGGAATTATGCTGCATGGCTTCTAAAGTAGGTCAGAGGGAAGTCTTGCCCCTGGTCTCTTGAAAGGCTCTCTCTGAGAAAAACCAGTCCCTTGTCTGAGTCCACCATGTTGTAAGAAAGCCCGATGCAGCTATGTGGAGAGGCCGCCTGGGAAGAGGAACTCCAGGACCACCTCCAGCTGTTCCAGGGTTCCCGGGGCCAGGGAATAGACACATGGGTGAATGTGTCTATCCAGCTGTCCTGGATTTCCGCTCCAGTCAAGCCTTTGGAGGACCAGCTCCAGCTGACATTCTTCTGCAACCCCACAAGGAGAACTACCAGCTGAGACCAGTCCATTCTCGGAACCATTACAGGTAGTAATAAATGTTTGTTTTAAGTCATGAGTTTGGGGATGATTTATTACACAGGAGCCGAAAACTGACAGGTGGCCTTAATCTCTTTTTCTGAAGGGACATTGGAGGTGGGGCGGGGGTGGGGTGGGGTGGGGGGCGTTGGCTGAATTCCACAAGTCAAAGTGCTTATGGGGCCTGACAAAGTCTTAGGGATGGACTGGCAATCTACTGGTTAATCCACAGGGCTATGTTGGGGTGGAGGTCAGGTCTGCAGGCAACACTGGTTAGTCATCTACAGGTCCACCAGTATGAATGCACTTGTTATTACAATATGGAAATATTTTCATGTCAGTTGGGGAAGAATATCAGAGTAACTGCAATATACAGTAAAATTTATAAATAATATGCATCCCAGCACCTGCGGTTTTATCATAGAAACCCCATGCAGTGCAGTACTGAGACTTTTATTTTTCTGATTTTAGCACTTGGAGTGCAGATCAGTGGAACTTGCTGTGGACTTCGGGTTATTTATTTCAGATGTTGAAAAGTTACCTCCAGTTTCTAAAGTCTTTTTTAAAAAATTTCAGCTTCATTGAGGTATACTTGACATATAAAATGGTAAGATAGTCAAAGTGTACATTGTGGTGATCTGATCTGCATATACTCGTACAGTGTGAAAGGGTTCCCCCAGCCAGTTCATGAGCACATCTGTCCCTCCAGTTTCTGGAGTCCTGGTGGGATGGCAACACTACATAGCTGAGCTGAGGAGGACCCCAAAGGCATGGCTAGCTCTGCCCAAAGGGAGAAGCAGGGTGCAGGTTCAGGTAGAGGTTGGAGAAGCTGCTGGGGGCTGTTGTGCAGACTGGAACTTGTGTGGCCACAACCCTCCTGTGGTTTTTATAAACTTTGTTTTGGAGGCAGCTATTCCTGAACAGGTCTGCCTAGGACCCTGTTTAATGGCCAGAAAACCATATACACCAGCAAATGACAGTGTGAGTTCTCTCTGTCACCTTCTCTTCCCTACACTGGTTTCTGAACAGAGGAACTGGTTCATTCCCTTATTCCCTACATGCCTGCCCACTTGCAGGACAGCATGCAGAGCAAGACCTAGCACAAGCTCACCTGCCTCTCCTCTGAGCAAGGTGAGTGGCCAAGCATTTACCTAATAATTGGCATTAGTGTTTTGTTTTCTTTTACCTCTTCTGTTCTTTTTGTTCTCTGCTCTTTTTGTTCTCTGCTCTGTGTGTTCCATTTTTAAACTGGGCCCCCTCACCCCTTCTCCCTCTCCTCCTATTTACCTCTCCATACGGCTTGTCTACTCCTGGTAGGATGAAAGAGGCTGGCGAGAGGGATGCAGAGGACTGGAGAGCAGTGAACACATCTGAGCTGAGATGGGGGCAGTTGCATGAACCATCACTCGGGTCCTCATAGGATCTCCAGTCACCTAATGATAAGCTCTGCAACAGGGAAGTCACTGAAAGAGTTTGGTGCAATTCCCAATGTCAAACTATGGCTCATTCCAGGATATAATTCCGAGAGCATCTTAGTTTGGGTTTCTTTCCCAAGCAGAGCTTGAGACTAGCTAGGACTTGGGTACAGGTAGTATGTTTGGAAGGTGATCCCAGAAAACAGGAGTGAGGAGGTGGTAAGAAGAGACGGGGAAGGAATAGAAAGAAGCCAACAGATGGGATGTTATTGTGCTGGGTTTTATTGTGAACAACTGGGGCCTGATTCTGCTGGGGGACCTTAGAGAAACCACACAGAACATACCTCAAAGCTATCCTCTCCAAGGATGGGAGTCTGGGGCACTGGTTCCCGTGGATGTCTGTTTATCATTGTCTGAGGTTGTCCCCACGGAGTTTACTCCTAGACACTTCCAGATTGTGCCTTCACAAGGGCTGGTGAACACCTGTGGCTTCAGAGAAAGCCCTGAGGCAGAAAAGTGAAGAAATTAGCATGCTGGGATGCTGACGGTGTGCCTGAGAACCAACTGCCTCAGCTGCAACTGAAATCACGGGGGTCCCATGAGAGGTGGGATGGGGTAACCAGAACCGTTTTCCTCAAATGGCAACAGCTGTGTTGAACACAGACTACACCGTCAATTGCTGTAACCCAACAAATGCTTTGAAAATCGTTAGAATGATTTAATGAATGACTTATGCCTCGTGGTAAAGAGTTTTATACTCTAGATACTTTAGATAATAAAAGGGAATCTGTTTTTAGTTTTTGATTTGTACATTGGCTCATACAGTAGTGAATACTAGCACCAGATTATGAAATGCTTGCAGTCCCACTCTGTCTGTGCATCGCTGCTCCCTCCCAGTGCTCCCTGGTGCAGCCCCAGGATGGCACCTGGCGGTCTCCTGATCCCGGCCCCACCTTTCCTTTTCACCTGGTTTCCACCATCACCTCCCAGGTGGCAGCACCATCTCTGCTCTTTACCCCCATCCTCACGATCTGTCCTTTATAAGTCTCGATAACTTCTATGAAAAGTTGGAAAACTGAGCACTAAATATTTCTTGCTCTATGAAAATCCTACTCGTCCTTGAGTAAATGGATGTGTTTGATTAGGGACAAGGTGGTATATAAGTTGTGGAGAAAAATATTAATATTTCAAGTTATTATTGCACTTCATAACACTATGGTGAATGCTATGGAGGAAAAGTGCAGAATATTATGAAAAAGTATAATGAGGATGATTGTTTGGGAAACCAGAGAACACCTCTGAAGAAGTGACTTTTAAGCCCAGATCTAAGGGATGAGAAGAGATTAGGCAAAAACCAGGGAAGAGTTTTGAGAAAGAGAAAACAACACGTGCGTGAAGGCCCTGGGGCACGTGAGAAGGAACCTAAAGGAACCAAGGAGTGTGGGTAAAGGTGCCAAGGGGACCCAGGCATTTACCTTACTTTCCCCTGAAATCCCACTAAAATGATGGTAAAGAGCAGCCCCAGAATTACAGCTCCTCATTAGATATGGAAATCTGGGCAAAGGAAATCGGTTTAAGAAGATAAAAATTGACAGAACTTAATTGTTTGAAAGTAAGATGTTTACGCGCCTGAGAGGGAGTTTAGCATTGACTTAGTGATAAGAAAATCAAACCAATGGGGGGAAAATGATAATCATCAGCTCTAGGGAAAGTGAAAGTTATTCAGGAAGAAAAGAGTAATCTTTGATACTATTTGGCTCAGCTGCAAAAAATGTTTACGTAGTCAAAATAATGTAAATACAGGGTATTGATCTAACTACAATTATCAAGTAACTGTGTCCGGAGGACAAGGGGATGGGAAGGGTGGTGTCGGGGAGGGGCTGGAAAGCAGGGTAAGAGAACTCATTCTCCTCTTCCCCAGTGTGTGGTAAATAGAATATGCTTAAAACAAAAATAAAAGCACTCTTCAAAGCATGGTATTTAGGGATGCGGGGGAGAAAATCCCAAAGAATTAGCTGAAGTAGTTGCGAGTGTTTGTCCTTGGGGTCATGGAAGCCACGGGGAGGGAGGATGTGTGGCATTTCCTCAGAGGGGGACCTACAGACTTAGCGGAATTCTTGACTTTGTTCCATAAGGGTTTTTATAACTTGGTTGGGAACTCAGGAGAGCGGGAGAGGGGAGGGGTGTGAGCAGGGTCTGGAGTCGTAAGCAGGGAGGTGGGATCTTCGGGGGTGTCCAACCCAAGGCCTGTGGGCCTCAGGCAGCCCAGGAGGGCTATGAATGTGGCGCAGCACAAAATCGTAAATGTACTTAAAACATTTTGAGATCTTTTTTATGATTACGTGTCACAATGTATTTAATGTGTGGCCCAAGACAACTCTTCTTCTTCCAGCGTGGCCCAGAGGCGCCAAAGGCTGGACACCCCTGTCAGGCCATAGTAAAGATTTTAAAGGCGACAGGATGCAAATGAAGATTTTTTTCAAAGGGGAATTGTATGACCAGATTTACATTTTGGGAAGATTCCTCTGGCTCTTGTATGGAGAGCAGATAGAAGGAGGAGGCCACAGGGGCCATGGGGAGACCAGGTGGTCGCTTGAGAGAGGAGGGTGCTTGGATGGGAGCGGGAGGGTGGCGGTGTAGAGATGGAGAGAAGTAGAAAAATTCAAGATGTGCTTTGGGATCAGGACCATCTCATAAATAACTAAAGGAGTACAAGAGGAGGGAAGAGAGATATTTTCCTTTATTAATAACCACTGGAAGCAACTTCAAAATGCCAGCTAATAACCCCAAAGTTATTCCATTGAAAACCCCTTCAGAATAATGTGGAATGCAATGTTGCAGATTGCCAAGGATGCTCATTTTGGGTCGAGTGCCTCTGGAAAATATGCTGGCCGGCCCCTTCGTGGCCTTGCATCCAACAGTCCTATTTTCTTCAATTAAGCAGGAATTTTAAAGACATATCATCTGTTTACTATTAATACATACTAATATGGCCATCCATGGTTCAACAGCAAAGACCATCCAGAAAGGCTATGTTATACTTGTACGTATAGTTTTTATAGGCTTTTTCATATGCACGCATGTTTCAATTCTAAACCACCATCGTTAGAGTGAAGTATTGCAGTGAAAATAAAATGACAGTAAATTTAACTCTGCTGGAGAAGAATGTATCAAACCTTATATTATTTAAAAATCGATGTTCTTTTTCTGGTTCTTGCTTGACTTGTGTTTAAAAGTGAAGAGCTTTGCAGCAAGCCACCCCACCCCCCGACCCACACACTGACAACGGCCTGTGCTTCTGGGCCATCTAGCTGTTTTTCCTGGCCATGATTTAAAATTTTCCTAATATTTGCTAACAAAATCGGAGTGTCGTTTTCTTTCCATAACAGTCCCTTTCATTCCCCTGGAGATGGCAAGGGTCTCCGAGGTGTTTGATAAAAGTCTGATTGAAAAAGAACAAAAAAAAGGGCGAGTGAGATAACTCCCCCTCAGCTCAGTCCTTCCCACAAAGGCACCTTGGTTCTGCGCCCTAGTAACTTGGTTTACTGACTTATGAAGCAGCCAGACATGTCACAAAAAACAAGCAGCAGTGTGTGTGTCTGGGATTTAAAACCAAAGCCTGCACAAGTGATCAGAGTGAGATGAATGGAGTTTGCTCATTCTGCTAATTTTTGGGTCTAATTTGCTTTGCATCCATTTTGCATCGGGAGCAGTTTCAGAATGTTGACAGGGAGCAGGGCAGCAGGGAAAATGGACAGAATCTCCTGGTGTTTGTGGCAGACAATTGTTTCTCTTCCAGGGCCAAAAACTCATTTTCTTGGGCAGGCTCTTCGTAACCCTTTCCTCGCCCAACCTCCAGACTAAAATGTGTAAGAAACATCCGGATCGCTCAGCACTCAGGTGTTAATATTTTCCCACGTTTGCCTCATATCTTTTGTCCTAGGAAACGAAATGGCACAGATACAGCGGAAGCCCACCTCTTCGCCCTCCATGACTCCATTTCCTCTCTTTTTCTCCAGAGATAATCACTATCCTGAGGCTTGGGTATATCATTCTTATCCATGTTTTACACTTTTATAATACACGGATACATCCATAAACGATATGTACGTAGTTTGGAACATTTTAAGATATGTCATAAATGGTTTTATGCTCCATATTTCATTCTGCAATTTGCTTTTCTCCCCCAATCAACAGTTCTTTTTTGATGTTTACACATGTTGATAGAGGTAGCCCTAGTTTATTCATTTTCATTGCTGTGATGGAGGAAAACACCACAGTGTATTTACCCATTCTCTTTTTTGGTGAACACTTAGGTTCTCTTGTCTTACTACAAACGATTTTTCAGGGAATGAGGTCAATTGCTTTCATAGACTCAATTCTTCACTGAGATCATATTCTTTGTCAGGTGACTTTGCAATTACTCCCACTAGGGTTTATATTTCTGTTTGGCCATGTGACTTGCTTTGGCCAGTGCAATGTTAGCAGGCATAAGGTGACTGGAGGCTTGGAAAGTACCTGTACAATTGGTTTGTGCTCTTGTATTTCTGCCATTGCTGTGAGAAGAATGTGTCTAGACCTAGGAGGTAGGTAATCCACACTGGTCAGATCTGGGCTGCCTGGCTGACTCCAGCCTATACCAGCTGATTCCCAGGTGGGCATGAACTATCCCAGCTGACATGAATAGAACCACCTGGCTCAGCTACCTCCAGCCAGCCTACATGTGCACGAGCTCAGTAAATGTGTCTTCTTGAATGCCATTGAGATGTGGTGGTTGTTTGTTAATGCAACCATGTCTGATGAATACAGTAAAGATCCTTGTAAATGAAAAAAAATTCTAAGATTTTTACCTAGAGATGGAATTTCTGGGTCATGAAGGATGCAACCTTTCAATTGCACTACATATTACTAAATTTCTAAATTCCAAGGGTTTGGGCTAATTTATACTTTGATCAGTGATTTATTCCATTTTCCCACCTTCTTTTTTAATTTAATCTTTATTGTATTTTTTCCCTATTACCATTTAGTCCCCTTACACCCCCTCCCCCCAGCAATCCCCACACCGTTGTCCACGTCCATGAGTCCTTTTTCCTTTGTGCTCAGTCCCTCCACCCCTAACCACCCCCACTCTTTATCTTTTTACACATTCTTACCAATATTTATTATTTTGTATAAGTCTTCTTGTTTCGTTTTGTTGCCCTACTTTCTAGTGAGGTTTACAGCCTCAGATGAGCCTATTTTTCAATCATCCAGGGTCGGGCTCCAGACGTGTGAGTCAAGAAGCCCTCTTGGAAATGGGTTCTCCAGCCCCAGCTCTTCTGGCCACCAGGCATTGTAGTCACTCCCTGTCACACGAGTTGTTCCAGCTGAGGCCCCAGATGCTGTGGAGCAGAGAATAGCTATCTTTCTTTGCCCTTTCTGAATTCCCAACCCACAGAATCCAAAAGCGTAATACATTGGTACATCGGTACTCATCGTTAATTCATTCCGGAACTCGGGTGTATGCTGAAACCAACGAGTACTGAATGAGGAAGCATTTTCTCCTGAGGGGCAGTGGCGTGACTCATATGAGTTCTAGCAAGTGAGTGCCTAAACTTTTTTCCTGTCAAAATGTAACGAGTATAGGGGTTGAAGAGTTCTGAGGCTGATGAGTACCAAGACATGACTATAAAATGGTTGTTGCTTTATGCCACTAAGTTTTGGGGTGGCTTTTTATGCTGCAATATGTAAAATGAACCCTGGCTCATCTCTGTCTGCTACGGGATCCTTGTTGCCCACTACAGTGTAGGGGTGGACTTCTGGCTGCCTCTGGCTGCTTAGGCAGCCACAGCTTGGCTCCTGACTTACTACTTTGAATTATTGTTTCATTTTCTTATTCAAGAAAATTGTCTTTTAAATACTCTTTTGATATATTACCTTTCATTGCTGTATGCCCAGAGTGGAGGTGGTAGGTTGCAAACCAAACTTACAATGCTGCCTTGCCTGATTTGTCTTTTGAGTAAAATATCTCATCAAGCATGTAGCCAATTCAGTCTCCTGGATCACACTCATACTTAGCTCATTCATTTATTCAAAATGTTAGCACCTACTGTGTGTAAGCGCTTTTCTAGACACACTGGGGGATACCAAGAAAAGTTAGACACATCCTTGCTCTCAAAGAGCTTACAGTCTGGTATGGAGGACAAGATGTACACAAATAACTACCGTATAATATTATATCAACTCGTAATACTGCATGAGTAAAAAGATGGAGATACTGAAAACGTACCATGACTCGAAGATGATAAATAACCACATCGGAGGTAGCATGGAAACCAGACAGAGTCATCTGCTCCGAAGTGTCCGTGCTCCCTCGGAGAGTGACACCTCCCATGTGTTTGCCCCCACTGCGTCTGTTACCACTGCCCAGAGGGCTCTTACGTTCGTGTCTCTGGTCTGAACTTCCCCAAAGTCTTTCTCAACAACTTTCCTTCCTGTGGTCAAAGTCCCCACATTTTCTCAGCTGTGTGGAAGTGAAATCTCGGAGTTGACTTTCACGCTTCCTCTTGCTTTCTCTTCCATCAGGAAATTCTCACATTCTGTCAAATGATCCTTCAGACTGACTCCTGTGCGTACAAATCTACTATCTCACGACCACTCTCCCACCGCAGGCTTTTCTCAGCATGTGCCTGTAATGCTGCAATGATGCATAGGGGGCAGGGTGCGGGGGAGGCAAAAGTAGGTTTACAGTTGCAAGCACATGGAACACAGACTTTATTCTTGTGTTATTTTCCATACGAGCAACTGTAAACCTTCTTTTGCCTACCCTGTATCTGCATCTCTCACTCTGAGCTTTCACATTTCCCATCCTTACTGCACTCTTGGGCCAGATTCTTCTCCTTAAATGACACTTTTATTATGTGTCTTCCCTGGCTTTAAAACCTTCAAAACTTCCCTATTTTTTATTGTATCTCATTTAAACTCCTTTACCCGGGCCCCAGTACCTTCCATAAATCAGCCACGTTCTCAGTAGGGCATGCTGTTTCCTGAGGAATACTGACACCATCTCCTCATTGTCCTGAGCACTTACTCTCATAATGACTCTCTCCTTGCTGCCCATGGTCCGAAAGGGCCTTGCTCATCATCACTACTTCTTAGGCCTTTTCTTCAACAGTTTTTATTATAGCATTTCCTATTATAAAATACTCCCAGTCCTTTAAATTTTTCAAACGAATAACTGGTAAAAGACGCGCGGATGCTGTCACGTGGGGGCATGCGGAAGGATGGCCCTCAGTAGGGTAGCCTGATAGAACCATTAGGTGATGTCCATAAGCACCGTTGAAAGGAGATTGGGCCGTTTCCTAAATCAGTTGAGGTTCAGGGAACTTGGGTTATTTATCCAAGGTTGCAAAGCTATTCAGTATCCAAACGAGGCCTAAACCCCACGTATTCTCACTCTGAACCTAGAAGATTTCTATAACATAGCAGAGTTAGATGTTGTTTTTATAGCCAATGGATAGAAGTTTCCTCAGAATACATTTCTGTTCAAAATGAGAAAAACCTTTGAACAATTAAAGATATATAAGAGCAGAATAAGTGGCTTTATTTTAACAATGAGTTCTGTGGGTGAGAAGCGAAGAGGAGATGATGGAAGGAGTGTTCCCGCTGCAGGGAGAGAAGCTGCAACCTCCACGACCCTTCTGAAGGAGAAAACTCTGTGATTCCCAGCTTGTTTGTAAGCGCTGCTTTTACCTGGCTCAGTGAGGTGGGGAAGGGAGGGAAGAGGAATAGGAGCTATTGTTTATTTAATAAGTATTATAGGTGACATCCTAAGAGATTAACATTTTCATTTAATCACGACAGCAACCCAGTGGAATAGGTTTTTATCAACATCCTAAATTTGCTAACAAAACCAAACCAACACCCTCCCCTCCCCCACCTCAATGCAAGGTTAAGAGAAGCTAATGAATTTGCCCAAGGCCACATAACTGAAGAGTGGAGAGAATGGGATTTAAGCCAAGTAGAGGGAGGGAGGAAAGTGAGGTCAGCATTTATTTCATTAGCTCCCTCCATGTGGCAGTCTTCAAGGCAGACTCCCTCTCTGGACCGAGGGGTTCGGGTCAGGCACCCTCCCCAAGGTTCATTTTCTTTCTTACCACACTACGCTGCACATGGTGGGACCTACAAATGATTATTTTCTGATTACCTGGTGAAAGGACCAAATGAACAGAGGAAGAAAAAATACCTTGAGAATTAAGCCAGTGTGCTAGCAGGTCACAATAGTTTCGCTTTTGACCATGACTTATAGAACAAGAGTAGATGGCCAGGAATATTTAACACAACATATCCAATTCAACAGCAATAAAGTATAATCATAGGAGATATTTAGGGTCATTATGATAGAGGTGTTCTTGAACAAACACGGAGATGTTGAAAGTAGCTTAAACTCTAAGTAATTGGAGTGTGCAATAAGATATATAGATATAGATACAGATAGATAGATACAAAGATATATTTGTGTTAAAAAGCCAGCAACTCATCTTTTTTGGTATTTTTGTGGACTAGATAGTTTTAAAATTACTTTCCAGAAACTCTGGTTTGAGTACAGATATGTGGAAGTAATTAGAAACAATGTCAAACGTCTGCTCTTCGAGGGTCTCCATGTATTTGCTCGCGCTTGTCCGGAGGCGCCCACTGGCGCCTGTCTTCAGCTGTGGCAGCGGGCTGCTGTGGGTGCGCAGTGCTGGAAGGTGTGCCTGGCCAGGTGGTTCGGCCTACCATGATTACTTTTCCACTTGGAAAGTATGGTATCCAAACGAGCTAGCCTGAGGGACATGGTGTTTTGATGGAAAATCCACTCCTCTAAACTGATGCATCATCTCAAATGACCCATGTGTGACTTGAAGTAATTTTGTGTTTAAAACCAGTCCTTACGCTTCTCTGGCTGGATGTCATCAGCTGATGTTTCTCACAGGAAACCCAAACTGGGTGGAGTTTTATTGCCGTCCTATGAGGGTGAGATGTGGTGGAGCAGCATCTCTGCCCATGTTATGGTATTGGAGCAGGGAAGAGAGGCGGCCAATGTAAAAATTTGTAAGTAAAATGTTCTTTATGGTTTGCAAGTTTGAATTCCATGCATCATTCCAGATTCAATCCCCTGTTGCATAAAGAGTATAAACCGCTCTGGATGCATTTTAGCACAAAGCTGATTATGTGGTTAACTTTTAAAAGAACTAACATTTAACTCTGGCTTCTGATCTCGGGATTCTAGTTTTACTCTTTTAGTGTAGGCTCCAGGAAGAGTGTGTGTGTGAGTGTGACTGTGTGTGTGAGAGTAAACTCTAGATATTTACAATGTCTCTGTTTGTTCCTCCACATCCATTCTCTGTGCCTCAGGAGTCTGACCTGCACCAACCATGTTAGTTAGTAACAGGTTCCTTTGCCCTAATGGTGTCCAGCTGGGTTAGGTCAATAGGAAGTACTAGAAGGAGACTGGAGGAAACAGGTATTAATTTTGCTTGCTCCCTCCTTCTGGGCTCCCTGAAAACTGATAGGAGCCCTAAGCTCCTGTCAGGGGGCCCTCTCTACCCAGTCCACCCTGTCTCACTGATTCCTTCCTCCCTCATCCTTTCAGGCCCAGGGTGGTGAGTCCTGCGGGTGTCGGCCTGGGTCCTGAGAGCTGTACTAGTCCCTGTGCTGTTTGCTACTGTTGTTACTACCCACTTTATGAAATTCTTTGCAAATTACTTTTTTTAAACTTATATTTCCTCTGTGTCCTACGATGCTTTAGCCCTTGAACCATCAAAAGAAACAGAATGAAGGAAGGAAGGGAAGGGAGGAAGAAAGGGAGGAAGAAAGGGAGGAAGAAACAAGAACTCGGTGCTTTGTGGCATCTTTGTCAAGTTGCTAAAGCAGAGTAAGAGATGTCTGTGAATGTGCTTCGGACAATTTCAGAGGGCAGAGTCGAAGGCTCTGGGTGAGTGCCGAGGCAGCGTCAGGGTGTCTTGGAGTTGTCTTTGTACTTGATTGCACTAATTAACAGAGAGGTAAGTGCTGGTCACTTGATAATTGTCCTCCCTGGAGACTAACTTGTTCTGGAGGTGGATGCTATTGGATTTCTCTCAGGCAGTGTGCTTGTTCGATACCTGCGTGTCACACCGTCTGGAGGTTTATTGGGTAATAGGGGCCTGGGTTTTTTTGTTTGTTGTTTTAATTATTGAGACAGTAGTTTTTCTCTTCTGGCTAAATTTCGTGTTCAGGATTTAAACCCAACAGGCTAGGTATTTACTGAGTCATTCTGGAGGCAACACACCCTCTGGAAGATCTTACTTAAGGGAAAAGGTCCCTCTATTTCCTGTTGGAGCAGAAGATCTGTGAGATAAATTCGGTGAACGTGGACAAAGCTGAGGAAAAAAATCCACTTAATAAAGCTATCTATTTGGGGTTCATGTCTTAGTGGTAATATTATTTCAAAATATATGTTTTTGCAATCATCCTATAAATTTGGTGATTTATGGAATGGTTTATTCTAGGTAATTTGGTTTTTAAAGCTTTGAAGAATTATTTAGGGCCCAATTGGTACAAGGCTGATACCAGGCCAAAGACACCCACTGCTGATCAAGACAGACAGGAGTCCTGCCCTCAGAGGGCTCACAGCTAGCGGACACAGGGCTGGCCAAGCAAAATCGATTTTTCCTACATGTAATGTGAAGTGAACAGCAGCAACTTTTATTGTATCTGAACCTCGAGTTCAGCCGGTCGTACAGGATTTATCGAATACAGACTTTTATTCATCATTCTTCTGTATGAGTGGTTTTAACATTTCTCTTCCTTCCTGAGCTTTATACTTTTGCCATCAAGCACTTTCATCGTCTAGATGGTTACTGTAGCAATAGCAATTTCAAGGACATCCAGCTATACAGTTTGCATAAAATCCTTGTTACAACTCTCTGGACATCCCACTTAGCACTTGAAGATGTTAGTTCTTCTTTTCTTGGAGTGAAGGCTTCTTTTGTGAGTACTTCCTGATTACGGCACTGGGCAGCTAAGTGTCTAGGAGGGGCAACAACTTTGCAGCGGACAATGAACAACATGAGCCTCCAAGCCCTCGGGTCGGATTCCTCCCATACGGTTTTCTTCTCTGTCTTTCTGTGATCAGAGAGGCATTCTGCTTTGCCTTCAAAAGGACTTTTCTGAGCCAGATGTTCAACTCACATTGTGTTTTGTGACTTTGGAAGGAAATCTGAGCACCTGGAGAAATGCTGGGAGAAGGGGAGTACTTAAAAAATAATAACAAAATGCCCAGCTTACACAGTCAATGGTAAGCAGCCAGGCACCAGTGTGGGATGAGTCCTCCATTGTTAGATCGAACAAAGCAGGAAAAGCTTGCTTTGTTTTTATCACTAATGAGATGTTTCTATACAGCTGGAGTCTTTTCAAAGATTTCAAAGAAACCACACTTTATGAAAAATGCTATATCACATGCAATATCTGTACTTATTTTAAAAACAAGCAAAATTCTATTATCTTAAAGACACTGAAATCCATTCTGAATACTCATCTGAAAACTCTTCTAATTTAGGAGTGACTCATGAAGTCCTAGAGTCTGCATAGTTCAATCTGACTGTTCGGTAAATATCAACAAATACCCTGGTCCCCATTAGCAGGCAGGTAAAATTTTAAGTAGGCAAAGCATTATGTCTATTCTGAATTCTTCTTTCCCTTTGTTATCTGTAACTCTATCCATTAAAAATTGAGTTCAGAAAAAACTTTCCCACTGAAGGAGAAGGGACTGATCGGATAGTTAAGAGTTCTGCAGTTCGCACACTTTAACTGGAGGCAAAGAGGTGAATCTCCAAAAGAATGCAGGACCTCAGAGGAGGAAACAGAGGACGGGGATCCTCAATCACCAGCTGCCCCGCAGCCTCATGGGCTACATCCACCGGCACCATCCACGTGCATGTGCGGGCGTGGCAGGTGGTAACAGTGGGCGGCAGCTGGAATTGTCATATATGCTAGCTTTAAAAGAACCGTGTTTCTCAGTCCTTCTGGGGCAGGACACCAAGTTTATGTTTGACTTAGATATTTTAGAATAAAGAGGAATGGAGCTGAAGACTTCCCAACTCTGCTTCCTATTTCAAGGTTATATCCGCATGTGTACATATCATAAGGT
Source organism: Glossophaga mutica (assembly GCA_039655065.1). Taxonomy (NCBI): domain Eukaryota; kingdom Metazoa; phylum Chordata; class Mammalia; order Chiroptera; family Phyllostomidae; genus Glossophaga; species Glossophaga mutica. Next base: position 29,714,615 of record CM077306.1, read on the forward strand.
AGCAAGTCTGGCTCATTTGTTTCTCCCTTTGAACAGAAAATAATGTCTGTCCGCAGATGACAGAGAATGATGCCAACAGACAATGGATGGAGACAGATGGTTATGGTTACAAACAGTCTCTAGAGCTGGACTGCATAGGGCCAAATCCGACTCTTCTGGTATTAGCTGTGTGGCAATAAGCAAGGTAATGAACTTCTCTGTGCTTTAGTTTCTTTGCCTATAAAATGGAGGAAATACTAGTCCTGGCCTCAAATGGTTGTTGTAAGTTATTTATAATGAAGTATTTAGAACATTGCCTGGAACATAAGAAGTGTTGTATGTGTCAATAATAATAATAGTTTTAAAATATTGTTATTAGGGGAACCTCTTAGATGTCAGAGTCCAACATTTAGATCACTCTTTCTGTAAGATTCCAAAAGCCCCAGCCCCCTGTCTCTTCTGCTGGACTCCCCTAATACCCCCACCCTGGAGGAGCCCAGCTGCCCCACTCCTGATGCTGGAGCCAGTAATCTGGGTTACTATGAGCTCTCCCAAAGAAAATGTCACAGGGCAGCAGATCTGTGTCACCACACACTTATGGACACCAACCTCTCTCAAAGGGTTCTTAACGCTGAAAGGGTCAGGTCAGCTTTCCGAACGGCCCGACTACTCGAGACTCAGTTACCCAGACTTGCTCGATAGCTTGCAGCTTAATGGAAACTCTCCCCTGTCATTCACAATAGACATCTGGCACCAGCCACAATGGCCGGTGGTCAGACCGACCTTCCTGCACCTGAGAACAGCCCAGCCCTTTACCTAACCCATTGTCCTGACCCACATCCTGAAACCCCGAGGCAATAGTCAAGAAGAACAAGAGACTAACTCCTTCCTCATCCCCCCACAACCCTGTGCTTTTTATTTAAAAAACCCCATTCTTGCCTGCCTCTGGCACCACAGTCTGCCCAAACTCAGCCCACCTGTAGTGCAGCGTCAAATAAAGGCACTTGGATCAGATCATCCGGCTCCTCCCACCTGTCTCTTGCGCACATTTCTGATAAACATCACCCGGAAATTCGACTTCTGTTCCTTATTCTCCGCAAGAACTATGTCAAACCTTGGGCAGTTTCTTCCAGTCTCCAGCTCCCCATCTTCCTCCCTCATGCTCGGCTGATAATCGTGCTTCTCATTTCACAGGAAAAGGAACGTGAGAATGAGATTCCCAACTCTGACTGCCACTCCACAAACATACCGGCATCTCTTACACTGGGAGAAACGCCTTTTGGGAGTGAACATGCCTTTCGATTTTTCCTCCATCTATCATTCTTTTTCTTCTGATGTTTTTGGTGTGTCTTTTTCTACTGCTTCCTTCTCCTACCCACATCTAGATAAGCTCAAGTCTCTTCACACACACACACACTCACTCCTTTGCTTCATTCCATGACACCTTTCAGTCAAGGCCCAAGCAACCTCACCCTTCTTGTTCACATGCAAATTTTTAAAAGAATTATCTACACTTGCTGTTTCCATTTCTTCACCAAAAAAAGTATATACTTTATCTTTGGTGGTCCAGGCCAAAAAAAAGCTTCTGCTGCCTAAATTCCCAATGTCTTACCCATTGTGAAATTTCAAGGATATTTTTCAGTTGTTGCTTTGGTCTCTTTTTTCAGAAATTCTCTTCTCCTGCCCGATGGCTCCCATCATCTGATTCTTCTTTGACCTCTCTGACTGCTTCTTCTCACATGTCTTTACAGTCTCTCCCTTTCTACTTATTTCTTGAGTATCAGTAGTTTCGAGGGATCTTCTCTTTGTTGTCTGATCTCTTTCATCTTACACTCCGTGGACAACGTCCTCTCCCTGCTCTCTGTTACATGCGGATGGCACCCAAAGCTACCTCTCTAGTGCAGACCCCCGTCTTAACTTCATAGCCCATATACCCAATTGCCTGCTAGACATCTGTATTTGAATGTCTCTCTGACACCATATACTTAACTTGCCAAAACATAACAAATCAACTTTTGTCTAAATCTACCTCTTTTTTTTTTAACCAGAATTTATTATCTCAGCAAATGACACTATCATTCACTCAGTGTCCAAACCAGAAACTTGGGGAGGTTACCTCCATTTCCTTCATTCTCTATTTGTAAATTACATTTCATCTTCCTTCTATCTCCAAAATGTCTCTTGAATCCATTCCCTGCTCTCAGTCGACTTCTTTCTGCTTTACTTGGCCTTTCTTTCTTACCTGAGTTACAGCACTGCCTCATACTCAGCCTTCCTTTCTACGTCCCATACTATAACCCTGAATGATCTTTAAATATGCAAACCCAATCATGGGACTCTTGCTTAAAACCCTGCATTAACTTTCCATTACCTTTAGGACTCATGCCAACTCCTATGCAGGCCTCTGGTTGGGGCCCCCCAGGCTCCGGCCCCTGCCAGGCTCCCAGCCTCCTCTCATCACTTTCCCCTTGAACTCGGCCACGTAGGTCTACAGACTTGGATTTTGCAGAGATGGCTTGTTCATGCTCACTCTCTTTACCCTCTGAATTTTCTTCTGACAAATATTTTTGATCCTTCAGATGTCTAACCACTAGACTATAGGGTTTTTTTTTTTTGTTTTTGTTTTTGTTTTTTGAGGATAGGGACCATTTTTCCCCTCTCACATCTGCACCAACTTTTAGCACAGTGCCACGCATATAGGAGGTACTCAGAAATGTATTGAATGAGAAATGAGTAAACAAACTTAAGAGTTCTGATGCCTCATCTTTTCAATTGTGTCTGATATCTCACATTGTATCAGGAGCCACATCCATTCTCCTATGCCTATTTCAAAATACCATTTCTCCACGTGCAATTTTTCACACATTTTATTTTATTTTATTTTATTTTATTTTATTTTATTTTTATTTTTCCTTCTTATCACCCAGAATTTGTAAAATTACCAGTTTATGGATCAAATATGGCAGATAAATTTTGTTTGGTCTTCACAGTATTTTATAATTTGAATTAGTTGCCAACATTTAAAATTATGGAGGTTTTACATAATAATTCAGAGGTTTTCTTACAACCAAAATGAGAAAAAAATCAAAGCTCTCACTGCAGTCTACTAGCATTCCCACATGGCCATAACCAGTTGGATGTTGGATAACAATTGCTGTCTTTAAAAGGCAGACAGTTTCCGGTTTATCTTAGTCAAATCAGGCCCAACTCCAAACCAGTTTCCTTTGTAACACCAGTAGTTCCTGCGGGAGCTGAGTTTGCAACAACGGGTGTGGATTTGCTCCCAACAGTAGGTTCCTCAGGCAAGAAATTCAATTTCGGCCATGTTTGTGGAGCTCCCAGACACGCACGGGAGTGCCTGGGATTTCTGTGCTGGAGTGGCCCCCAGGGACCGGGGGCGGCCTGTCATTGCTGCCCTCCCCAGCGTGGGTTCCCTGCTGCTCGCGTGCCCTGCTGCCATGCTGTGGGTGACAGAGATAGGCCTCACAGGGTCCTCCCCATGGACTGAAGACTCGGTGACAAAGACCCTAGCCACAGCACTTGTATTGCCGGTGTCTATAAGCATGCCACATCCATTGCACCACCCAGAACCCCCTCCCTGCCGGGCCCTGTGCGTACTGAGGGCACACCTCTGCCGCTCTCCAGAAACTCCAAACTACCATCCCCTTTCAGTGATGGGGAAGCTGCCTCCCGGGGTTAAACCAGGTCCCCACGTTAACTCAGAACCCCAGTCCCAGCTCTCTGGCACAATCTGATTTAACACCTTTCGTTTGAGCCCAGAACGGGATAGATGTTTACTTCCTTGTGGAAGATCCAGCAGGGAAATCCAAACCTTTCAGAGATGTAAATCTGGCACTGTGCTGGTCTATACTTTCCTCTTCCCTGATGAACTTATCGTAACAAAAAAGTTAGAAAATCAGACAGCCATCAGCACTTTTCTCAGCGTCTCACCCTGTTGTATCTGTTATTTCAGTGTCCGAGTGTTATCTTCCCCGCAGGACTGCACATTTCTCAAGGACCAGGCTGCTGTCCTTCATCATTTTCATCCCCAATATTTAGTAGGGGTTCTGCCATATAATCTTTGCTCAATAAATATTATTTCAATAAATGAATGAATTATAGGCCAGTATTCGGAATCTCTTACGTCAACATTTAGCAGAACACGATCCCTGATGCAGTTCTTTTCAAAGACCACTTTTCAAAGAAAACACAGCTCTGTAGAAATCTGGGGATCTACAGAGACTAGCAGTTCAATTCAATTTATCCCGTTTGAGGTAACCCTACCCCCCTTCAAACATTTACCAGTGATAACTAGAGATTCCATTTCTGAGTAATTGTTTCTTTTTCAGTGAGTCATGGTCAGGATATTTTCAAAGCTATCATCCTGGTCTAGCCATCCTGATTTCTGTCATTTAAGATTATCCTGGAAGAAGTGATTGTACATTTCTTACTCGGGGGGTAAAATTCATTTGATAGTCTAGACATTCTTTGTTTGCTCTGGATGAAAGTTCGCATTTCTCTGTCACACAAGTTACATGGACAGGTAAATTAAAACAAGTTTTGCACTGTGATTTCCCATTAATCATGATTATCAATTCATGAATTCCTGATAAGCCTGTTTGGTTAAATGTGATCTTTCACCTCCATGTTTAGCAGTTGAATTAAGGATAATTACATGCATTATGCCACTTGTGACAGTATTTGAGCTGATTAGCTCAGAGAGGACTGATTAGGTGAAGGCTATAGTAGTATAAAAGTGTGCATTAGAATAGTCTATGTAGATGAGCTTGTGGCGATATTGCATATGACACGAAACTAAAAGAACAGATTTTTATTCAAATTAGAGATTCTCTTAATTATACGCCATAAGCCTCAGGGTGCATGACAGTCCCTGAAAGACTATGTAAATTCAGCCTCATATTTTTATCAGCTACCCATCATGACACTCCTGCTCTCTGCTGAAGCAAAAAGAGAAGGCCTACATAGAAAGTTCTGTCAGGTGGGATAAAAATGCACCACACAGGACACAGAACAACGCACTCTCGTGTGTGCGTCCCCATGTCAAGGCACGCACTGCCGCCCTCCAGTCCATCTGCTGCCAAGCCCTAGGAGATGCCACTTGTTTAGACTAGGGTCTCACAGAGACCCCCAGACTGTCCCACAACACGTAAAGCCTCCTGTCTTATCTTCAGGCAACCCCGCCCTTCCCCATGTGCTTTCCTTCTTATTAGCTTTTGATGTGTGATGATATCTCACTCAGGTTTGGTGTCCCAGTTTGTCTTATATTTTTCCTTTTGATTTGTTCATCGCTGATAATTGGATCATAATTGTTTCTGGCAGCCTCTGTGTGCGTATTCTGCTTGGTTTCTGTATGTCGCAATTACCTGATATAATCTAGGCCTCTAATTTTGCTAGAGAGCACAAAGCATCCATAGTAGCTACTCTGAAAAGTGATAAAATGAACACAATTGTACCCTACCAACTTCCTCTTGACAAAACTTCCATTTAGCAGCATATTTTAATATATCGCTTCTTTCGCACCTTCAGCAGTCGAGATAAAGCAAAACAGTGATGTTCTGGTGTGATGGTGACTGGGGACCTTTGAATTATCTCAGCCTAGACAACTCAGGACATTTATAGAGGACATTATAAGAAAATGTTATTTTTCTTGGAAAACCATTGCGTGGAGAACTTTTAGCAAAAAGTGACCAAATCGTATAGAAAGGTGGCCTAATAAAAATGCTAAGTAACCTTTTTTGTTGTTTGTTTATTTTACCATAGATACATATTTTTAAGTTTTTTTTTTCTGAGAACAAACATTTTCTAGTTTATATCTTTTCTTCCACTAAAACTGAAAGCATTATAAATATATGCAGCTTAATAAAAACATCTGGGACACAGGTCAAAAAATGTAGTTATTGTGACTTTCAAAGGAGATTATTTAATTTTTCTATCAGAATCATATATGCACTAAGGATACAGCTTCAGTCAAGAGGTTTATGAGCTAGGTCAGCCCAAAACTTGGTTTTGCTCACATTATAGTGGAACTACCCACTCAATGCAATGACCTGTGACCTCAGCTTTTCCATCTATAAAATAACAACGAAACTTACTACATGTATAAGGTAGGGTAATATCCCCCTGCAAATGTCCACAACCTAACCCCAGGAACCTATGGATACATTACCTCATGTGACAAAAGGGACTTTGCTGTAGTGATTAAGGGTACAGACCTGGAGAGGGGAAAAGCACCCTGAATTATTTGGTGGGCCCAGTGTAATCACAGGAGTCCTTAAAGGGAGGGAAACTTTCCTGGGTGGGTTAGGGAGAAAAGATGTAAGAAGAAGGAAGGATGTGGCGCATGAGAGGGACTCAACCCACCTTGTTAACCTTGAAAGTGGAGGAAAGGGGCCACAAGCTGAGAAATGTGGGTGGCCTGTAGAAGCTGGGAAAGGCTCTCCTCTGACAGCCAGCAAGAAGATGGTCCTCATTTCTGAGTCCCCGTTGCTGAGCTCTTCCCATAATGCAGATCACAGGGAAGTAAATTCTCCTCTAGAGCCTCTAGAAAGGACTGCGGCCTTCTCACACCTTGATTTCAGCCCAGTGAATCCTGTGATAAACGTCTGAACTATAGAGCTGTAAGATAAATACATCTTGTTGTAAACCACTAAATGTGTGGTAATTGTTACAGCATTTAACAATAATAAGGAACTAACATACCATGTGATAGGCCAATGGCATTAATATGGGGGATCAGGAAGGTCTCAGCCTTTTCATATTTTTCTTCCCATGCTGTTTCCCAAAGATGGAGTATTCTAGGGTTGCCCACGCAGCTACCCCTTACCTTTCTAAACAGCATCCTGGGGTAGTTTGGTTTTTTGGAACTTTGTGAAGAGGAAGTGAGTGAGAGTGGACAGGGGGAGGGTTAGAAGGGGCCAAAGCCTCAGAGAAGGTCTCATTCCAAAGGCGCTAAGTTCACCTTGAGGGTTGGTAGGTTAGGCGGTTGGGGACCAGTGTGGAAAAGTAGAGGGAAAAGTGGCCGTCTAGGGTGTGGCAGGGCCCAGGCCTCAGAGGTCGAAAAGGAGAGGGGTGGGAGGGAAACCAAGAGAGAGAGGATTTTTCTGGGGTCGTATTCGTATCTCAGACTATGTTTTTCAGAAACATGGGTAAAGATGGAAATTCTTATTTAGATTCCACTTCCTCAAAAACAACTCCATTCTGGACTGAACCAAAGGCCTGTGACCAACCTGTTATATGGACACAGGAAGTAACTAAAACGAAAATGAACTAAATGTTCATACAAAAGAAGATATCTAAGATCTAGATCAAACTGGCACTTTCTGGTAATTTTTTGATACATTTTGATAGATAAATAGATAGATAGATAGATAGATAGATAGATAGATAAGGTTAACCGAGGCAACATTATTATAAGGTTCTTTTTCTATGCCAGTAGCTAAATCAGCACGGATAGAACACTTTTGCCTCAGCAACTAAAACTCCAGCTTGACTGTAGGTGGCGGGCACACACCTACACTGTTCCACAATGTACAGATCAGTAGTTCAGAAAATAATAAATAAACTTAAAAATTTTTTAAAAATAAAAATAAAATGATGTTTGCTCCCTATCGAATAGGATTATCGTTAGACCTGGGTTCAAATGTCAGCTCCTCCTCTTACTCTCTGTGTGGTTTTATTGATGAAGTTAATCTTTCTGAGTCACAGTTACCTTGCTTCTAAAATGGAGATGATTATATTTGTCTTTCAACGTTATTGTGAAAATAGGATACAGCATTTGAAAAGTGCCTAGCAGAGTTCTTGCTACATGGTGATACACATTTAATATGCAGTAGCTACTGTTATGATTGGGAGATTGGAGGATATTATTGTAATAATTTCAGCCAGGATATGAATGAGGACAAGTGGATGACAGTTGGTAAGACCCAATAGCAATTTCCTTTGGAATTGTTGACATAAATAAATGCAAGTGCCCTTTATTGTACATTTTCCAACAACTTTAGTTAATTGTGGTTTCATTTCTGAAACTCTGTTCTCAATTCCTGGACTTGCACAAGTGAAAATTATGTAGCATAAAATTTAGAGTAAATGAAAGCAATATAGAATCCCAGTATTTGCTTCTCAGCATGTTACAACCTTAACTAACAGAATGCCCTTGCCTTGTAATCAAACTTTCTTTCCTTGATTTCCTCCCTATTTATGAGAATTCAGATTAAAGCCTTGGCTGTAACACAGACCTTGGTCAAAATTGAGAAGTGTTAAATTTGATATTTGTCATTTTTTTTTCTCTCTAGTGTAATACTCAATCAACTGTCCAAGGCCTGTCTTCAGGCTGCCGTCTGCTGCGGGAGCATCTGCTGCCACCACTGCATTCCGCCCACGTATCTTCTCTTTCAGAGTCTGGGGAACCCAGCAGTTGAGGTCTGTTTAACAAGACAATTTGCTTTGAACACTGCTTGGACAGACACCGTCTACTTTTAAGTTTCTCTCCCTCGTTCTTTGTTATATGATACACTAGTTACAGCCACAGTAATGCTATGTAGCAAACAACTTCAAAATCTCTATGTCTTACAACAAAAATGATTATTTTCACACTCATGCGAGTCTGCAAGTAGATTGCAGTTCAGTTGCTCTAAGCTGGGGAGCTCTGTTTGAGCTGCAGGTCTGCTGGACTAGCTCCAGGTGTGGGTTGACTCTAGGTCTGCTCCCTCCGTACCTCATCCTCCTGGGACTAGTGAATATATGGGCAATGTTCTTCTCATGGTGAAGAGTTGGTGTACAAATCGAACCACTCAAGTACACTTAAAGTCTCTACTCACAAACATTTCACTAACCAAAGCAAGTCACATGGCCAAGCCCAACATCAGTGGGGTGAGGAAGAGTATTCCACCCTTCACTGGGAGAGCACAGTGAAGTTACGTGGCAAAGGTACGGGTGGGTTAGGTTAAACCACTTGAAACTGCTGATATTTAACCATTTTTTACTTAACCAAAAATGGCCACTATATATAGTTGGACCAAGGATATGAAAAAGTGGAAGAAATAATCCAATCAACTACACATGGCTAAGCAATAGACTTTTCTCATTAACATACTGACCTTCAGAATTGATACCTTTTCTCATTAAATATGTTAAAACCTTAATATGTTCAATTGGATTGCAGTATGTTTACTTGAGAACTTTTTAATCCCTTTTTTTATTTAGTTTTACAATCTAAAGGTTTTTAAAATATTCATGAATTTGTGCAACCATCAACAAATCTAATTTCAGAACAATATCATCACCTCCAAATGAAACCCAGTACAAATTAGCTAGGGCTCGACATCTCCCTTTCCCTCCCATTCCCAGAAACCACCAGTCTCTTTCTGTCTGTACGCACTTGCCTCTTCTGGACATTTCATGCCAATGGAATCATACAATTTGTATCCTTCCATGACAGGTTTCTTTTACTGAGCAGAAAGTTTTCAAAGTTCATTCATGTGCCAGTGTGATCAGCACTTACTCTTATTTGTAGTTAAACAATGTCCTTTGTAGTTAAATACTATACTTTGTTTATTCACTTATCAATTGATGGGTGTTTGGGATGATTCCATTCTTTTGGCTATTCTGAATTATGCTGCCATGAACCTTTATGTACATGTTTTGGTATGTAAAAATGTTTTCAATGTTCTTGCCTATATACATGGTGGAATTGCTGGATCATATGGTAAATCTATGTTTAACATCTTGAAAAACTGACAAACTGTTTTCCAAAGTGACTATACCATTTTACGATCCCACTGGCAATGTATGGGTTCCAATTTCTCCACATCCTTACTAACACTTGTTATTGTCTGTCTTTTTAATTTTAGCCATCCTAGTGAGTGTGAAGTGGTAGGGTCTCATCGTGGCTTTAACTCACATTTCCTTAATGACTGATATTGAGAGCATCTTTTATGTAGTTATTGGCCATTTGTATATCTTCTTTGAAGAAATGTCTACTTAAATCTTTTATCTATTTTTCTTTTAAAAAATTTTAAAATAGATTTTATTGATTATGCTATTACAGTTGTCCCACTTTGTTTCTCCCCTTTATTCCCCTCTGCCCTATACCCCCCTCCCACCATCATTCCCCCACCTTAGTTCATGTCCATGGGTCATACATATAAGTTCTTTGGCTTCATTTCTCATACTATTCTTAACCTCCCCCTGTCTATTTTGTACCTACCATTTATTCTTCTTATCCTTTCTACCTTCCCCCCATTCTCTCCCTTCCCTCTCCCTGCTGATAACCCTCCATGTGCGCTGTATTTCTGTGAAGCTGTTCCCGTTCTCGTTGTTTGAGTAGTTTGTTTTTGTTTTCATTTTTTTAGGTTCTATTGTTGACAATTGTGAGTTTGTTGTCATTTTACTGTTCATAGTTCATCTTCTTCTTCTTCTTAGATAAGTCCCTTTAACATTTCATATAATAAGGCCTTGGTGATGATGAACTCCTTTAACTTGACCTTATCTGGGAAGCATTTTATCTGTCCTTCTATTCTAAGTGATAGCTTTGCTGGATAGAATAATCTTGGATATAGGTCCTTGCCTTTCATGACTTCAAATATTTCTTTCCAGCCCCTTCTTGCCTGGAAGGTTTCTTTTGAGAAATCAGCTGCTAGTCTTATGGGAACTCCTTTGTAGGTAACTATCTTCTTTTCTCTTGCTGCTCCTAAGATTCTCTCCTTATCTTTAATCTTGGCTAATGGAATTATGATGTGCCTTTGTGTGTGCTTTCTTGGGTCCAACTTCTTTGGGACTCTCTGATCTTCCTGGATTTCCTGGTAGTCTATTTCCTTTGCCAGATAAGGGAAGTTATCCTTCATTATGTTTTCAAGTAAGTTTTCAATATATTGCCATTTCTCTTCTCCTTCTGGCACTCCTATGATTCAGATGTTGGAATGTTTAAAGTTGTCTCGGAGGTTCCTAAGCCTCTCCTCAGTCTTTTTTTTGAATTCCTGTTTCTTCATTCTGTTCTGTCTGAATGTTTATTTCTTCCTTATGCTCCAAACCACTGATTTGAGTCCTGATTTCCTTCCTGTCACTGTTGGTTCCCTGTAGATTTTCCTTCACTTCACTCTTCATAGTCATCACCTTTTCCTCTATTTTGTGACCATACTCAACCATTTCTGTGAGCATCCTGATTACCAGTGTTTTGAACTCTGCATCTGATAGATTGGCTATGTCTTCATCACTTAGTTGTATTTTTTCTGGAGCTTTGATCTGTTCTTTAGTTTGGATCATATTTTTTTTGTCTTGATGCACCTATTGTGTTGTGGTGCTGTTTGGGGGAGAGGGGTCCAAAAGGGAACAATGCCACTTGCTTAGCTCTGGGCTGGCTTTCAGTCACTTCCTCTGCTACCCAGAAGCAAATTGGGCCCTTCTGGTGCTGATTCCAGGGTAGGTGGGTTTGTGTATATTCTAGGACCCTGTGGGTCTCTCCAACAAACTCTCCTGTGAGGGTGGGAGTTTCTCCTGCTGCCTCAACCCCCACAGGTGTTTTCAATCAGAGGTTTTCAGGCTTTATTTCCCTGCTCTGGAACCCTGGGTTGCAAGGTCTGTCTCACTCCTGGTTTTGTTCAGTTGTTCCCCCTGGTTTATCCGCACGCAAGTGTGGGACTTCCCGCTCTGTCAGCTGCCATCTTGCCGTGAGTCCTATCCACCCCGGCTTCCCATCTCCACTCTTCCTACTGGTCTGGATGAATGTTTCTTCTTTAACATTTCTTGGTTCCCTGGTTGTAAGACTTCCATACAGTTTGATTTTCTGGAAGTTCTGATTATTTTTTGTTTTTAAATTTCTTGGCTGTGTGAGGAGGCAAAGGGTATCTACCTATGCCTCCATCTTGGCTGCATGTCTCTTTCTATTTTTAATTGGATTATTTATTTTTGTTGTTGTTGAGTTGTAGGAGCTGGATACTAGATCCTTATTAAATATGTAATTTGCAATTTTTTTCTCTTATTCTGTGGGTTGTCTTTGACTTTTTTGATAGAGTTCTTTGCACGAAATTTTAAAAGCACAAAATTTTAAAATTTTAATGAAGTCCAAATCATTTAATTTTTGTTTTGTTGCTGTGCTTTTGTTGTCGTTACTGAATCCAAGGTCATGAAGATTTCCACCTGTTATTCTGCTAAGAGTTTTAGTTTTGACCTTTACACGTAGGTCTATGATCCATTTTGAGTAATTTTTGTATATGTTGTGAGATAGGGTTCTAACTTCATTCTTTTGCGCATGAATATCCAGTTGTCCCAACACCATTTGTTGAAAAACCATTCTTTTGTCTATTGAATTGTCTTGGTACCTTTGTTGCAAATCAATTGATTGTAAACATAACAGTTTATTTCTGAACTCTCAATTCTGTTCCATTGACCTATATGTTTATTGTTATGACAATGCCACTCTATTTTGATTACTGTAGCTTTATAGGAAGTTTTGAGCTCAGGAAGTATAAGTCTTTCAATGTTAGTCTATTTTATCAAGGTCATTTTTGCTGTTCTGGGTCTCTTTCATTTTCCATATTAGTTTTAGAATCAGTTGATCAATTTTTGCCAAATAACAACAAAAAAGTAACTGGGATTTTTATACGGACTGCATTGACACTGAAGATCAGTTTGGGGAATATTGCCATTTTAAGAATATTATGTCTTCTGATATATGAATGTGGGATATATTTTCATATATTTATGTCTTTAATTTCTTTCAACAATGTTTCTTAGTCTTAGGTACAAGCTTTGCACTGTTTTGTTAAATTTATTCCTAAGTATTTTATTCTTTTTGATGCTATTGTAAATAGAATTATTTTCTTAATTTCATTTTTGGTTTGTTTATTGCTATTGTATAGAAATACAGTTCAGTTTTCTATAAATTGATCTTGTATACTACCACTTTGCTAATCATTTATTAGCTCCAATAGATTTGTGTGTGCATGTGGGTGTGAATTAGGTAGGATTTTCTACCTGTGAGAAATATCTTTACATCTTTCTTTCCAATCTAAAAGGTTCTAATTTCTTTTTCTGACTAATTGCCCTGGCCAGAGCCTCTGATACAATGTAAAGTAAGAGTAGAAAGATTGGGCATCATTATTTTGTTTTTAGGGAAAAAGCTTTCTTTCTGTCTTTCACGTTAATTATGCAGTTAGCTTTGGTTCATAGATGACCTTGATCAATTTGAGGAAGTTTCTAATTCTAGTTTGTTGAGTGTTTTGTTCATGAAGGATTTTTGGATCTCTTTAAGGTTATTTTACATATTCAAATGAGTAATCAGTGTTAGAGTTCAGTTTTTGATGAAAGATCTCCTCCCTTTCAATCTTAATATTGGGGGTATCTCTCTTGCCTGAAGTAGCTTTTATATTTATCATAGCTAAAATACTCCATTCTAAAATATACCTATGAGTCCTGTTTTTTCAACTTTTAGAAAATATTCAGTTTAAGATGATTGTACACAGATTAAAAATTTAATCGCCTATGAGCCAGCCTGCTCATAGACAAGCCATGTTAATAATTCTTTCCATCAAAGCCCCTAAGCTGCAACCAGATTCCTACTCTGCAATGTTCCCATTTTAATTAACTTTTTTAAGTTTAATATTAACTGAAGAAGTGTTAAATGAGTTCATTATTAATCTAATACTCAACATCTTTTCCACTCAATGATCGCAAGAAGAAATTTTAATTTTTTTTCTAAAAAATAGTTTAGAAAAACAACCAAAATCCACACATTGTGTATTTTACATGTTTTGACTGAATCTGAATTGCAATTGTGAAATGAGAAAAAAGGCTTTTATAAATCTTCACCTCATCCTCTTTCATTGTCTAATCTTGCATCTGTTGTCTAACTTGTGTTTTCTTTGTGCTCTGTTCTTAGTCCAAGTATTTCATAGACAGAATTTGTCTCCCAGCTCTTAATCCCCAATGATAGAAAATGTACTCACTATGATTGAGAAAACAACCAGGACAGCAAACACCTTACTGCAGTGGATTTTGACACTGTGGGTCGTAGACACTTTAAAGAAACTGAAGATTGCAATGGATCCTCTCCCCAGAAAAATGCCATATGCAATTTTGGAAAGTCCTCAAATGTGTACATAGACTATACAAATCCAGTAAGTCTTTGAGCCTGTACATGCTGTTAAATAAGCAAGTATATTAGCAAAATCCCCAAAAATTCCAAAGAAGTAGGATATATGAGTCTTTTTTCACAGTTAGCTGGCATTTTTATGTCCAGTTTAGCCTCTTATGTTCCAGGCTACTTATCACCCTGGACATTTCTGATGCTTCAGAGACTTCGGTCTCTGGCAGGCAAGTCCCAGAAACGGTCCTGATTCATAGTGCAGCAGACAAGTGGTTAATGCTCCGGCGGGTTGGAGAGAAAAAAAAAACAATACACACAGGGAAACAATATTTCATTTTGCCTTGGATCTCTTTTTTATTGAATTCCTTGCCCCTTTGTTCCCTTCTCTCCCAGCTAAGAGCTTCCTGTATTGTCTTGAGGATGGGAAAACACAAGATGGGGGAAGGAGGAGGCTAATTTTTCAGCGAGGCTCTTCAATGCCAATGACATGACAGATGGATTTGGAGGTTCACACAATCACTTTTTCCCTAATCATGCTGGCTACCACATGGTGCATAGACACAATTGGAAATGAAGGCTCATCCAGGAGGGATGTTTTTAAAGTATGTTATCTATGCGCAAGCTACGGAAAGTACAGACAGTTTGCAAAGCTGTGGAGCAGCCTTGCATTCTAGCTGTAGAGCCTTGCTCTAAGATGCTGCAGTGCACACGCACTCACACCCTTCAGCTCAAATTTGTCTTATAAAGATCCTCTCTAAAAGAAAACACATCTTTATCTGAAAGATGCCACTAAGAAAAGAAGGCTCATGCCATCCATCAATCTCTGGTAACTGACATGCAGCTCACAGATAGACTTCCCTCTTTTAATTTTTAAATCACCTTATCAATCAAAGCACCGTATTGTTCTCGGTCTCATTTTAGCTGTTCTGAGTTGATTCTATCTACTTGTCTCCTACTTGCTTCTTGAATTTTATCCTATTGTCTGTGTCTTATAGAAATCATTCAGAGCTTTTGAGACACATGCTTAAAAGAAGGTATTTATTTCTCTTAATAAATATGGAGATTTCCTTGGGAAACTGTTTATGTTGTCTCAGTGAAGCTGAGGCTATCAATCTCGAACTTTGGGTCATTGTGACATAAGAGCAAGGCGCTGGCACTGAACCACAGCAAAAGAAGAGAGTTCAAGTTGAAGCTGCAACAAACAAAACCTCAAGGCAATTCTCTTAGCCCTGGTGCCTGGAGTGCTTCAGAGAATGTCCGGGGAAATAAAATTTTATGGTGGCTCTGCCTTCATAAATCCTGAAGGAAATTAAACAGAAGAATACTTAGCTTTTAGTAAAATGTCTCGGCCTCACTTCTGATCCCAGCTGATCCACTTCCCATACTGTTCATTTCAGAATTTTCCAGAACTGGGCTCTGTGGCTTTGGTATCAATCTATCTGGAAGGAAAACAAGGGAGTGGACTGTAATTATTCTTTGTTGTGATATTAGACAGTAAACCCCGCACTGCTGGCAAAATGGAGTATTTTTCCTCTGACCTGTTAGAGTAACGTCTTTCTGACACTTCTGAGTGCAAGGGAAGAGGAAAAGTTATTGGTGCTTTACTTTTTCATCTAAAACTGTTTTATTTGAGATAACACTTTGGTTACTTTTTATGAGCTGCATTGTCCTTTCTAATGGAGAAACCAGATCTCTATCCTCCAGTAAAAAAATCCTTGCGATATTTAGGAGAGCAAGAGAAATGCTGGGGGAGTGGGTGATTCCCAAACGTAGCCGGGTGGCGATATTGGGTACAGTCCTGTGAAATTTTGAGCACTCCTACAACACACAAAACGATAATCCAGTGACCTGTACGAAGTAGTACCGCTTTGATTGTGTCAAACTCACTCTCAAGAAGCAGCTATACAGGAAGAATAGTATTTATTGTTTAGAAATTACACTTGATTCAAAAAGGAACTAAGGTGCTCCTAATGTCATGTGTGTTATTCTTATATAGGATGTGGAAAAAAACAATTTGCATCTATTAAACCTAAAAGCTTATTTATTCATGCCAATTTAATACATATTGAGTTTCTACTAGGCCATTGTAGATAGGTGCTAAAGAGGATGTAGTAGTTAAAATATATAATTCCTGCTCCCAAGGAACTTAAATTCATATATATGGTTTTTAATCTTTTTTTTTAAATTAAAGAGCTTATTTATTTACTACTAGAGAGGAGAAAGGAGGGAGAAAAAGAGGGAGAGAAACATCAATGTGCAAGAGATACATGGATCGATTGCCTCTCACATGCCCCTAACTGGGGACCTGGCCTGCAACCCAGGCATGTGTCCTGACTGGGATTCAAACCAGCAATCTTTCAGTTAACAGGCCGGCACTAAATCCACTGAGCCACACCAGCCAGGGCAAAACCTTGTATACAGTTTTTAAAGTTAATTAGTCTTCTTAATTGAATCACATACAATCAGATCTCAGTACTTGAACAGTTCCATTGTCGATCAAGTTATTCACAGCAAAAAATATCTCCGTTGTCTAACAAAACTTCAGGTCTCGATTCCCTACCCGACAATCCTTCATGCTGATACCTGTGATCAGTCACTCTCAGGTGACAAGCCAAAGAGATTCGGTTTTCAAACAAATAGCTTCTCAAATAGTTTTCCAGAACGAATTAAGTTTGAGAACCGAGATGCGATTGTGCTTCTTGAAGGCAGGAATCTTCCTTCTTTTTCATTCATTGTACAGTATACATTACCAAGGGAATGGTTGCTCTATAGATTTTCAATGGCTGACTAAATAAATATGTAACCAAACTTGCTCTCTTTAATTTTTTTCAAAATATTTTATTGAAAAATATTAACCAATAACTAGAACTGGTGAAAATGTGGGGGAAAGGAAACTCTCATACATTGTTAGTGGGATTGTAAATTGGTGCAGCCGCTATGGAAAACAATGTAGAGATTCTTCAAAAAATTAACAAATAGAACTCCCATAATTCCCAACAATACCACTTCTGAGTATTTATCTGAAGAAACCAGAAACACTAATTTGAAAATATATATATACGAGGCAACCTAGGTAACCTAGGTGTTTATTGATAGATGAATAGATTGAGAAGATGTGAGATATATATACATATATATGAATATTACTCAGCAATAAAAAGAATGAAATCTTGCCATCTGTGACAACATGGATGGACCTAGAAGGTATAATGCTAAGTGAAATAAGTCAGAGAAAGACACTTATATGTGAAAACTAAAAAAAAAACAAACAAAAAATAAAACAAAAAAAAAACCCAAACCACAAATGAATAAAGAAAATAGAAATGAATCTGCAGCTACAGAGAGCATGCTGATGGTTGCCAAAGGGAAGGCAGGTGGCAGGGATGGGCAAAAAGGAAAAAGGACTCGTGGACATGGGCAACAGCGTGGTGACTGCTGGGGGGAGAGGGTATAAGGGGGACTAACGGTAATGGAAAAATATAATAAAAATAAATTTAAAAAGCTTTTTAAAAAGGAAAAAATCTTTCCCTGTGAGCCCCCCATAGTGTACCCACGCCAGAGTAAATTGAAACCTCAAACCATTGCCCAGCCTCCTTATCTGTGGGCTGTGAGTACTGAAGGGGGTTGCACAGTGTGGAAAAAAATCTTGTATATAGTTTTAACAATATTCGTGATCAAGTTAATTAAGCAAGTTCTATATTTGCATATTAAAGTTTGGAGATTAAAATTTAAATGTGAATTTTAAGATATATATGTACATCTTTCTTGAAATGAAACCTTGTATTCATCATGTTCATTGTAATTTGATACAAGAACCACAGTAACTTGCTAGGGAAATGGGCTTCTGGCTGCTTACCTAGTCCTTTCTCTGTTCACTGTCTGAAACTCCAAGTGGGGAAAGACTGAACTGTAGCAGTAATGATTCCTTCCACTCTTTTCTCTTTTTACCTGGTGTTCTCTTCACTTGGTCTGCATAGCACATACTCCACAGCCTGCATTACACTTTCAGTTCCTGGCATACTTGAATATGCACACTTGAATCTTTAATGAAAAATGTTGAGTGTTCATGTTGGAACGAATGACTTCTTACATCGTGTAGCTACTTGCCAACTGCATCTGCGCCACAGGAAGGGACTTCCCTCCCTGCAGGGCCCATCCTCCCTTTGTCCTGAGGTCCTGAGTATCCCCAAACAATTCCAGTCTCTGTGCCCTTAGCACAGGGCGGAGAGGAAGTCCTCTGGAAGTTTTATTTTTTTCTCTACCCTTTCCAAGAGTCATCCTTGGCGTTTGTGTAATTCAACACTGGCAGTTGTGCTGTGCTCACTGGGATATCACAGGGTGAAAACTCCAGCAGCACGAACTCAGATTTCCCCGGGATCCTCTGGCTGCTGGGGGTGTGTTAACATTACATTCATTACGGGATGACTTGCTGGCCACTTTGAAAACATTTACCAAGCACCTAGTTCAATGCCTGGCATTGACCTGCAGATTTCTACACACTTTGCCCCATTTAATTCTTATTTCAACCCAGGGATGCAACTATTATAATATCCCTGTTTCATAGGTGGGGATGAGGGGACTGAGTCCCCAGGGGAAATTAAATGACTTGACCATATTGTCACTTAAATTCAGGCCTCCAGAGCCATTTAAAAAAATATAGCTCAACTTTCTCCCCCATTTATAATCTAAGAAAAAGTTGAGCCTGAAATGTGGAAAATCAGTCAACTACACGCCGCATTTGAATCTATAATAGGAAGTAAGCTAGGGTTGCATTTTTCCCTCAAATTTTCTAAACAATATCAAAAAACTCATTTATTTCAGCCTGAAATAAATTATATTGTAGCATAACATTTCAGCATTTTCCATTAAAACCAAGAAATTATCACAATCCAAGTAAACTGAAGAACACTATAATTGTTCGTGTTTCAGAAATGTCATTGGATATGTTAGCAAAGAGGCTTGTTATTCTACATGCCATAAATATTATTGCTTGAGTGGGTAAAATGCACGGTTTTTAAATTCCTAATCAGTGTTTCCAAGCACTCGTATAGGCTCTTCATAATTGCAGTTTCACTCGGTATTTTGGTTGTTCCTTCAGTTATCAAAGAAACCAGCCCATTTGTGTTTCTTCAGGGACTTAACCACCACCTTCCTGAGCTCCAGCACTCCCGATTTTTCCATGTCTGTCCCTGGCTTCCTATTTCCAGGAAGGGGCTTCCCCTAAGTGACACTTCTGCTCTCTCCCCTGAGCCCCTTCTCACTTTTCCACGTGAGAGGAGGGGTGGTTATGTGATCAATTGTGTCTGCAATGAATAGAAACTACCATCACACAGCAACCACTGAAGGGCCCTTTGTCTCTCTGCCATGGAGAGAGGCAGCAGTCCTTCATGAATGGTCAGCTCTGCAGGCCCCAGTGCTCCCTTTGGTGGTCCAGCTTGGCCACCAAATTAAAGTCATATCCTCCAATTGGTTTAATTGTAATGATGAAGCTAACATTTGAATCATCACATTTTTGTCTTGTGTCTTAGCTCTCAGTTGACTGGAATACCAGTACAATGTTATTTATTGTCTCCCAAGCCCCCCAAATAACCAATAGTTCACCTCTCACACATGCCAAAGCCAACCATCAACAACCTAGAGCACCTGGAAAACTAAAAGCAGAACTTGAGATGCTCATTGGTTACCTGCTTTATTAAATGCCACAGGAAAACTACACTGAGTGCAGAAGGTCATGCTAGCCCAGCAGTCATCTGTCTCTTTGTCTAATTCATGGAGTAAGCATAGGGAAAGGTGATGAGGATGTAAAGCCTGCCTTGTCCACTTAGCTTCTCCATGTGGTGCATCCAGCAGGATAGCCAGATTTCTTGGTGGACCACTTTAATTTCTTTAAGTACAAAAGTGGAAGCTGCTACGCTTTCTCAAGGCTTAGGTTCAGAACTGGCACAGCATCATTTCTGCCACAGGCTATTGGTAAAGCACCCAGATTGAAGGGAAGAGAACCACACAAGGGCATGAAGACTGGGAGGTGTGGTTCCTTGGGAGCCTCTTTTAGACACTTGTTGCTTTGCACAGACTTTAAATTTTGCGTAGCACAGGTCTGGGATCTCTTACTCGAAACTCTTGGGGTTGGATATTTTTCATGATTCAGATGTTTTAGATTTTTAAGAAGTTACCATAGTGCGTGTACTGTATATTATATCACATTCCCAGTGGTGTTTGGGGCAGCACCCCCTAACCAAGCACCTTAATAATTCTGCAATAAAATGTATGGCCCAAGTGGAATAACTATAGATCGTAAATAGCCTCATCAAAGGTCAGATATTATGGCCCTGTGTTTTGAGTTAAAATAACCTTTAAAATATAAAATACCCCTCTCCTGGCTGGCGCATTTACCTGCTGTCAGTTAGGTCCTCTGGGAAGTAGACATTAAAACAGAGTTAGAAGTGTGAGTGATTTGGGAGGAAATGCCTGCTGAAAGGTAAAGGGAAGTGGGAAGCTGGAGCAGGTAGGGAGAGCCTTTCAACATGAAGTAGGCTGGACGGCCCTGAGAGGGAGGGAGAGGGAGGGAAGATCGATGGGGGGAGCCCGAGCTGCAGCGCAGCTCTGAGAAAGTTTGGCTAGCCCGAGGAGGAGCTCCGTCCAGAGCAGAGATGGCCCTCAGGGGAGCCTGGCATCAGCAGCGATGGCCTGCCCGAGTCTCCCTGCCATCTCAGTCAGAGGCGCTCAGCTCCTGGCGGGTCTTGCATAGGCGGTCGCTTGAAGGGAGATCTGAGCCCATACCTCCGTGGCTGCCACCACCCTCTTTCCTCAGCTTCTGCAGACTTAGTTCCTCCAGCTTTTAGTTTCCAGTTAACACAGTGCTTTTCAGGAAGGTGCCCTCTGTGTAACTGGGGGTTCAACTCCCACCTCAGGACTATCTGATTAATCCATCAGTCATACTGAGTTGCTCCTACCCCATGTTCCAAGCCTATCCAAACAGAAGCGATTTTACAAGTTCTCTTTCTGTAACTTTCCTGAGACGTCAGAGTGGACAGTAATTCACAGCACAAATCAAGGAGGGGCGTCTCTGGGAAAGAAGGCCCAGAAGCCTGCATGAGCTGTGGGAACAGGGCAGGTGACACTGCTTGGCAAACTTGGGAGAGTTTCAGATCAGTGAATCTTCTCTGCGGCCTTTAGGACTCTCACATCTCTCCCTCCTCAGCACACCCTAGCTCCGCACAGGGGTGGGGAAGAGGCCATACGTGAATGGCAGTGCTAGCGCCCCCTAATGGCCCAGCCCTGCACGCGCCTCCGTCAGGACGATCCAATCCGCGTCCTGTTCTCTGCTCTCAGCACTACCTGGCTAACCAAGTGCATTCACAGAGCAGGAGGCCCAGAGGGAACGAGCCCCAGGTCCCCCGTTAGTGACAGAACTGGGGCTGACTGCCATCTCAGCTCTCTTCCCATTTCCTTTCTGCCCTTCTGCTCCTCCTATTAGGAAATTTGTTCCGGGTCAAATTCATTTCCACCTTAGACCTAAGGTATGAACTGCGGGGTTGTTACTTTGGCAGTATCTGACGGGTCCAAAGATTAAAAAAAAAAAGTTAAAATCAACTTTCTTTTTAAATAATTATTCAAAAGTTCCCTTTATAAAAATGTGTTGGATCATCTAGCCAGAGTAGAAGTCCTGGTGGGGAAAGGGGAATCTTCCAAAGACTTCTGGGGCACAAAGCATTCCCAAGCTCCCAGCATTTCCTCCTAAGCTCCACCTTCTCTCAATAAGTAGGCTGTTCCGGTAGGTGTTTACGAAGTCTTCTAAGGCAGTCAGTCACGCAGCACATGGCTAGGACTCGGGAAGAGTGCAAGAGAGGTATCAAAAATAACTCTCACCAAATCCCTGAGCGTTTTTCCTAAGGTGTGAGTAGATAACTGTCCCCTACAAATGGTCAGCCACACAGAGCAGACAAACTTGCATAAGTGGACTGAGTGGTTTTGTAGAGTTGAATGTGATAATCCAATAAAACATATAGCAAAGTTAATCTGACACATGCAGTGGTGTACATAATAGTTAATGTACTACATGGTAATTAGGCATAAATGAAAGCAGTTCCCATAAATGTCTATAATTAGATTTGGAAATCCTCCATGGGTGGAGGAAACGGATAGAGAATCTAGAAAATGCTATTGTATGTTTAACATATTACAGAGTTTTTTCTTAAAGAAAAATTACCCTCAGCTAGCTGCTCTGATGCCTACTTGGTGACAGAGTTCTGAATTCATCAGTGCGTGATAGCTTTTTGTCACTCAGCTGCTTCTCTAGGATTACAAAGAAAAGGAGAAAGGGGCTGAAATGAATCACAAGGCTGCTTGGAAGCTGAGGATGCAATTCTGCTGTCACAACAGAAAGATTTTTTTTTAAAGGCCAGGAAAAATATTTTTCCATGCCTAAAAAAATATGGAAGAAAGTGCTACAATGAGTATTATCACTAAACAGTTAAGGCACATTTCTAGCTTTTATTTTTGGTTAATTGTCTAATAGACTCTGATTAGTGCCAGTGCCAACTGAGTTCTTGGTGACGTGAGCATTGGACCTCTTGGCCACACTCACGGCCCACAGCGGGAAGTCCACGCTCTCTTTTTAAAATTCTTTTGCAACTGGGGCGCAATGTTCATTGAAGAGACGCTTGTTGAGCACCTGCCCGGTGCAAATACAGGCTTGTGGCTGGAGGTAGAGGGTGCATCAAGCAAGGTCCCTGTTCTCAAGTAGCTCACACCCTAGAGGGGAAACAAGTCATGAAAAATAGATGGCCAGGACCTAACTGTGTGAAGTCACAGCAGAGGTACGAATACTGTGGAGACACAGGGCAGAGACTGAAGAACCTCTGCCAAGGTGAGGCAGAGACGGGTCTTCCAGACTGCGTCAGAGTTCCCAATGCAGAAAAGGAAGAAAGGCCTTCCAGACTGAGGGGGCATGGAGACATGGAGGCTGCCCGGGAGGCTAAGAGAAGCTGGTGTGGGAGATGAAGCTGGGCAGCACCTAAGCTGGGGAGGGGGGGTGGGCGGTGCTGGACACCAGGAAAGGAGTTTGGACTACCCTCTGTAGGCAACAGGAAGCAGCAGGGAGTGAGTCCCATGTCGATGACGCAGAGCTGATGTCCCTGAATTGAGCCCAAGTGCTCAGATCCCGGAACAGGCTTTTCTGTGGGTTCTCGTGAGTGTCCAGCTGCTCCTGGCTCTTCACCCTCTTCGCTCCACCTGTTCCTCACCCGGCCTCCTGTGGCCAGCTGGATGGGGTGGAGGAATGAGTGCAAACAACCTCGATGCTAGTGCCTGGTCTTCCACACCACTGGTTCCCAGGCAAGAACCTCCAGCAGCTGCCACTGCTTCCCGAGGGAGCCCCGACAGTTGTTGTATTTGGCATATGGTGAAGGGAGCTGGCGGAGATTTGCCATTCTTCTGACTCTGGCTTACCTAGCTCTCTGGCTTCCTAGGAAAAAGGTCAAGTAGACTTAGGCACTGACTTTAAGGAATATTGAGTTCAGAATCAGAAGTCCCAGCTTAGCAGGAGAGCCCTGCTTCTCACCTGCACCCCGGATGCTTCGGATCCTTTTTAGGCTAGGCAGAGCCATAGTCAGAGATAAAAGGCTGAACACCCCACAGGAGGCTGAGGAAAATCATCACACATACAAATGAGTTTCAGTCTCACCAAATCATTTCCCTTAATGTGGAGGAAGGATTAGAATTTTAAAAGCACAAGGCAGTGAAGTCAAAGGGAGGAGACAATTGTAATACCTGCTAGGCACTGCGCTAGGTAGGTTATATACATTACATAGCTAATTCTCACCATAGGCCCTGTGAGATGGGTATTACTGCTTCTATTTTATAAAATAAGACATTAATGCTCAGAGAATTCATATAACTTGCCCACAGAGGCTTGGGATTTCTGACTTGTCTACCTGGATGCTTTCTGGGGGCATCTTTACTGAGTAGGCATGAAAGACAGGTTGTCCCAGGAGCTTGGGAGCACCGGTGCCCTGCTCACACTCCAGCTAGGCATGAGATCCTAGGAACTAATGGCATCTGGCATTTATTTAGGTACCAAGCAGTCAAGAAGTAGTCATAGAATCTCAGAACCAGAGGATTTGTCTTACAAATTATTTTATCCAGTCTTCATTTCACTGATAGGGAAACCAAGGCCAAGAGAATGGACGTCGCTTGCCAGGTTTGTGAAAGAGCTGGGACCAGAGCCTTGGTCCTTGCCAGCTGTGTGAAATATTCACTGCCTCCTCCACAGACAATCTACTTAATTGCACCATGTGGCTTTTATGCAATGTTACTGCTTCCGCCAGTAAAGCTATTGGCAGACCCAAGGTTGGCTGGGGTGCCTGGTGGGAGAGATGGGTGGATCTCAGGTGCCTGGCAAGGTCAGCAGAGAGGGAGAAACAGGAGCAAGGAACAACCTCTGTGTTTTTATCGATGCTTCAGTCCCAGGCATGAAATTTACAATAAATAAGTGCTCTCCAGGAACAGTGGTAACTGTCCTTTGAAAAGTACTTAACATTAACAAAATAATTTCGGTGTCCAATCAAGGTCAATAAAAAGAACTTTGGTTATATTTGTACTGTCTCTGGGGCCTGATGATTCATTTGGGGTATTAGGAGGCAGTTGCGGGATATGCACCGAGACCAAAACGTTATATATGTCATTAAACTTGATATTCATATAAGTTATTTATAACTGTGGAGCAGGTGAAGTTGTTTTTCTTGCTGCCAATTGTCTCACGTTATTCCTCTCTCCCCTGGGGAAATTTCTCAGAACAAGACATAAAACTTACTCATTCTAAAGTGTAAATAGCTAATGAGCCTTGAAGCACTATTTCTCCTATGATTATTTTCATTTTAACATTTTAAGTCAGATAAATAAGCGGTATTGGAGAAGCAGCAGGTTTTATTTCTAGGTGGAAGAGAACCTTCTCAGGGTAAGCAGAACATTCCTAGTGCTTCCGAAATCATACTATATAAGTGGTTGTTTAGTCTTTCGACTAAAGGAGTCCTTTGTCCTTGCAAAAACAATAGCTACCAATTAGTTAACATAAAATCAGATGTCTAGAATTTAATGCTATGAGTAGATAATAATAATGGGTTTAAATTTATTGAAAGTTTACAGAGCAACAAGGGTTACAAGAACCATTATACACATGAAACAATTTTATCTTCCCAACTCCGTGGGAGGTAGGTATTATGGTTACTATCAACTCAATTTTGTAGATACAGAAGTCAAGTTTATAGAGATCAAGTTGCCAAGGAAGCTGTTAGTGTTCCCATTTCACAGCTGAGAAAACCGAGCATTAAAGAAACGGCAGCTGTTAACTACTCTCCTCACTCCCTTGCTCCTGCATTCTACTAACTCTAGTTAACACAGAAAACAGTATTTGCTTTATTTTATTTTATTTCATTTTGTTTCAAGTTATGCTTTCAATGTGGTGTTTAGTAACAGGATAAGTCATTACATTCAAAGTGAATATAAATAAGTCCAATTTGGCCCGTGTTCCAAAACCAAATTGATAAGGACAGTATTACATGAGGTTCATTTGTGGGCATATGTGACTACATTGCTTCTTAAACAGACATGGAAACCATGATGATTACGATCTTTTGAAAAATTCATGGTTGAAACGGATCCAACTTAATTATGAGATTTGCCTTATGAGGTTGTGTATACAAGCCATCAAGCGAAAGAAAGAACAGAAGGTCACAGAATTCACATCTGTGCAGGCATATGAATCGGCGTCTAAGAGCACACATGGATGTTTCCACACATCTGGCTTGATCTGGAAAGAATAAGGAAATTCAAACTTTCCAGACAGACCATTTTTGCTTGTGAACTGTCTGAAGAAATAATATAGGATTGTATGAGAGCAGAACTCTAAGTGAGGCTGTGAGGCAGTTCAATGAAACCCTGGGTATGTAGGTAAAACCCAGGTCCGAATCACCCTCTGTCCCTGTGTCTTCCCTCTTTGACCTGGGCAAGCGGGTTGGGGGCAGCGGGGGAGGGTCACAGAGATTCAGGCTGCCTGCTTGTCATAATAGAGACAATGACTGTTTTTTGCATGATGTTCAAAAACAAATTTTTTAATTATAATTTTATTGTGGTTTTGGGTTAGACCTGTGACCTTTTTTACCATGATGAACCATACATAAGGCTTTCTTTATGGACACAAGGTGAAGAGAACTCTCAGGAAAAATAGTGTTAATTAATAAGGTTTCAGTTTAGGCATAGTATCTGTCATATAGTGGGCACTCAGTAATATTTGTGGAGTCAGTCATTTGTCTAGCAAATATCTCACTTAACATATATACACATGGAGTTCCTAACATGTGCCAGTGATTATTCTAGGCTCATGGAATATAGCAGAAAACAAGATGGAAAAGCTTTTCTATAATGTAATGAAGACTGTATTCCGGTAAACAGCACATAAGCAAATGCATGGAATACTTAATGTGTAAAACGGCAAGGAGCAGACCATTATTCAATGGTCCCCAAAGATGTGCACATACTAATCCTGTAACCTATGAGAATGTTACCTTATATGGCAAAAGAAACTTTGCAGATGTAACTAAATGACAAATCTTGAGGGGGGCTTGTGAGTAGCCTGGATTATCCAGGTGAGACCAATGCAAGCCCAAGGTCCTTACAAGAAAGAAGTGTGAAAGTCAGAGAGGAGGAGTTGTGATGATGGAGGCAGAGGTCAGAGAGATGCGGGCCAGCAGGCCAAGGAAAGCAGGCAGCCAAGAGCAGCAGGGAAAGGTTAGGGAACCTATTCTTTCCTTGAGCCTCTGGAATGAATGCAGCCCTGCCGGCACTTTGATTTCAACTCGGTGAGGCTGATTTCAGACTTCTGACCTCCAGAACTGTAAGCAAAAAGATTTATGTTATTTTAAGCCAGCAATTTTGTGGTAATTTGCTGCAGCAGCAGTAGATAACCAATACAAATGCTATAGGGAAAATAAAGGAATTGGGATGGGGAATCTTGAGGTGGAAGAAGCAGGGGGCAGAGAGTGGCTGCAATTTAAAATAAAGTGAGTAGGGAAGGTGTACCAGACTATATTTTCTAAAGATGGTTATAACTATTATCTTCCATCCCACATGCGTTCTTTACAATGTAACTTTGTACTCACTATAGTTTTTGGCTATAGTGAAAGGGATACTACGCTCTTTCTGAGGCTAGGCCATAAAAGCTGATACAGCATCCACCTGGTGCTCTTTGGGATACCCACCCATGGGACCCAGCGACCATGCTGTAAGGAAGCCCAAGCTGCCACATGGAGAGACCACGTAAAGGTGTTCTGGCTGCATTATCATCTCACAGGCAACATCAACTGGCAGACATGTGAGTGAGTGAGCCTCCAACTCTCAGCTGTCAGGATATTCTCAGACTTGAAGGTCCCAGTCCTCATGGGCAGGGACAAGCCCTCTTCACTGTGTCCTTTCTGAATTCCTAACTCACTGAATCCTTGAGCAGAATATACTGGCTGCTGTTTTAAGCACCATGTTCTAAGGTTGCTTGTTATACCATAAAAGTAACTGGAACAGAAGGCCACAGTGGGAAGGCACATTTAAACCCAAACCTAAAGGAGGTAAGGGAGTCATGACACTGTCTGGTGGATGATTATTCCAGATAGAAAGAAGGTAACCGCATGGGACCTTGAGGGAGAGTGCCTGCATGTGACAGGAACAGTCAGGGGGCCACTGTGGCTGGAGCAGAGTAAGCAAGGGGCAAAGCGGTGGAAGATGGGTTTGGAAGCTATTGGAGGAGCGCAGACTGTGTAGGGAGCTGTGGGCCGTTGAAAGAATTTGGGCCTTTCCTCTGATTGAAACAGGAAACTACTGGAAGGTTTTGCAGGGATGGTAGTATGATCTGACTTGCATTTACAAATGATTGTTCCAGCTGCTGTGTTCAGAATTAACCGTGGTGGGGTGAGGGTGGAAGAACAATTAGAAGGATATTTTTCCAATCAAGGGGAGAGACTTGGAGCAGAATGGTCACGAGAGAAATGGTAAGAAGTGGTTGCAATTGTGTATATTGCAAAGGTGGAGTGAACGGGAATGTATTTTGAAGGCAGAGATAATGTGATAGATTAGATGCAAGGAGTAAGGGAAAGAGAATGACCACAAGATTTGACCAGGGGTGTCCAACCCGTGGCACACAGGCCACATGCAGCCCAGGATGGCTATGAATGCAGCCCAACACAAAATCATAAATTTACTTAAAACTTTTTTTTTTTTTTTTTTTTTTTTTTGCTCATCAGTTTTCATTAGTATTTGTGCATTTAATATGTGGCCCAAGACAATTCTTCCTCTTCTAGTGTGGCCCAGAGACGCCAAAAGGTTGGATGCCCCTTACCCAAACAACTGGAAAAACAGACTTGCCCTTTGTGAGATAGGGAAAACTGCTAAAAGAGAGAGTCTGAGAGAGAAAAGTGAGAGTCCAGTTTTGGATATCATAACATTGAAATGCGCACTAGACATCTAAGAGCAGGCTGTTGATACACAGGTTCGGCATTTGGGCTGGGGGAGGTAAAGTCGGGGGACTTAAATCTGAGAGTGCTCAGCCTTGAGACTGGCCAAGACCACCGAGTGTGACCGAAGAAAGAGTAGAGGCGCCACGACTGAAGCCTGGGGCACTCCAATCTTAGGGCTTAGATGAGACCAGCAGCAGAAACTGAGTCAGAGCCACCAGAAAGACAGGAGGAACACCAGCGAGGTGAGTGGGAGGGTGATTTCTTAGAAGTCAGCTCAAGAAAGCATTTCGAGGAGAAGGGAATGATCATTTGACAGCTCTAACGACGAGGTCAAGGAAGATGAACACTGAGAGTTGCGATGCTGGAGTCGCAGGTGTCCTTCACAAGCCCTGTCGCAGTGGCGTGGGCGTGGTGGTGGTGGAGAATGAGTGAATAGATGGTGGTCAACAGGTTTCACGTGGGTACTTTAAAAAAAAATACAAGTTATTTTCCTGTCGGAACACAAGAAAAAGGACCTGGAAAGTACTCTGGAGTGGCCAGAGCATCAGCTGGGTACACTCATAGGTGGTCAAGCTGAGCTTCGGACACAGTGATGTTTTAGAGGTTTGGAGACTACAGGAGCCTGGGCTCTAGTGACAGTTACAAAGTCCTAACAAGACTAAATTATACCTTCTGCTTATTTTTTTTTTCACTTTGGAAGAACAATAAGCAGAAGGTATGACTTCTGTTGTATTTGAATTAAAAGCTGGACCCCCTCAAAAAAAAAATCAGGTTTCTAAGACCAAAGGAAAACATAAGACCATAATCTCAGTAATTCAAATTAAGCCTTTGAATTCTTGCTTATTTCCTCACTTTTTATAGGGAAGCCTTCAGTAGGTAACAGAAGAAAAATAGGAAGGAACATGGAAGCTGAAGAGTATCCATGAGCATAGCAGGAGAACTGTACCAACCCCAATATTCCAGTCCTTAGTCTACACAGGGGAAGAGATGTGGGAAGTGCGGTCCTACCGCCCTGGCTACTCAAAAGGTAGACAATGGGCCACAACCATCTGCATCACCTGGGTGCCTGTTAGAAAGGCAAAACTTCAGGTTCTGCCCCAGACCTTCAGAATCAGACCCTGCATTTTCACCATGCCCCCAGGTGATTTGCGTGCATAATAAAGTTTGAGAAGCAGTCTCTAAGAAACTCTCACCACCGGGGTTTCGAGGTGCTTCTAAACTGCTTGTTCAGCCTGCTCTGATCCTGCCTTTGCCAAGCCAGTCTTAGAGCCATGCAGGTGACTGACAGCTTTGAGGACAAGAGTACAATAAGTCCCATATCATTATGCATAAATGTTCCTCCTTTCCCATTAAAAAGGTTCAAAAGATACTGAGCTACAGATATTCCACATAATGACCTTCCAAATTTCTCGGCACCAATCATCTTCTAAGAGACTCCAGTGCCTGCGTGTATTAACTTAAACCTCCTCTTTCCCCAAACTGTCACTTCTTTGCTGCGGACTTTTAAGCCATGCCCCATAAATGAGGTTATTGAAGAAAATGGATCAGCAGTAACATAGACAAACTACAGACAGGTGCTTAAGGAAATACGAAGATTAAAGAGCCTTTGAGAAACAGGCCTAATTATTAGCTGCGGTGTAGTTTCCGAGTTCACTGAAATTCTGGCTTTCGTGTGCTCTGACAGTATAAGGAAGAAAGAAACAAGAATCGGCTTTGAGGCTGTAGTCACACACGCGCGCGCGCACACACACACACACACACACACACACACACACACAGCTGTTGCCCTCACTGTAGGATCGTGCATACTATAGCTTCATTTTCCTCGTCTTCCAGGTGTTTTCTGAGGGTGCATTAGGTAGAGTTTCAATAAGTTGGAGAGCTCCACCCGATGTATAAATTAAACTTAAAGCTCCTCAAAGCAAGCCTGAGCCAAATTGTCCTCCTCTGCTTATTTGAGGTGGTTACTAAGGAAGCAATGGAAATGACACATTTTAAGCCAGGCTCTCATAAATCAGGTGTTTCCACACTTCTTGAAGTGACAATAGGAAGCCAATTGGAAAACATAATAGTGAAAGACACTGCTCCCAAACTGTCGTCAGACTTTGGAGTGAGTAAAATGTTTGACAGGCAAGATTGTGTGTGAATATTATTCATTGCACCAAGAGCCATTCAAAGGCACCTTCAGAGCAAAGATTAATGAAAGAGAATTCTCAGGAAGTAATATAATACAGATTCTCTTCCTCTCTTTCACCTACTCCTTTGGGGAGATCCAGATTTAGCTTGGGACAAGATTTATGATTCTGAAGGTGCGATGAAAGGCAAGTCATAGTTTTCAATGCTATTACAGTATAAGGGTCTCACTTCTGGACATACAGTCTGACGTCTCGTGACCCAATTTGAATATCCCTTTGGTGTTCAGAGGACAAGTGACAGCATTACTGAGTGAGAAGCCAGATGCCCAGTGTCACAGCTACATAGGAAACCAGCACCCCAACTTTAATGGTTCCCAGTTTGGTCTGAGTTTGATATCCTGCTGGTTCCGTTCTCAATCTATCAAATTGTCAGGCCCGCCTTCTTGACACTCTCATTAATATTTTTTTGTCCATCGGAGTGGGTCATGGACTCTTTGATGAGTCAGCCCAGAGTTACTGCTTAAGAAAAACTCATGGAAAAAAAAAAGACTGATTTTTTTTGTCAGTCTATACTTATAAGCAGCTTATGTTTTCCTCTGAAATGTGGAACATGAAAAACCTTTCTAAATTCTGTGGTTGAGGCATTATGTCTCTAGGCATTCTAGAGTCCCACCTCCTTAAAAAATTGGGATGATGATCTGAAAATGGGAGGCTCCAAGTTTTCATAACTGACTGCCACCCAGCTGGCTGCTAGCTAAATAGTGTGGGTTATTTCCTAATCAACAGTGAAAACTTAACTCTTTGGTCACTTTTCAGACTTTAACCATATATTTACTGTGATCTAATCTTCAAAAGGCTGACATTTAGGAGTAAATATGTTAACTATTCATTCTTTGAGGTTTGTGGTTCCCATCCTTTCTGATAATTAGGACTCTTTTTTAAAAATAGACTTTATGTTTCAAGATCAGTTTTAAGTTCATAGTAATTCGAAATGGAAAGAACAGATTTCTGTATACCACTTGCTCCCACACATGCATAGCCTCCCCCACAACCAACAACCCCCACCAGACTGGTACATCTGATGAGCTTTCTTTGACATCATAATCACCCAAAGTCCATAGTTCACAATGAAGTTTACTCTTCATGTCTATGGTTTAAGGACATTTATAATGACATGTACCCACCACTATAGTATCACACAGAGATGACTTCTTTGAAAGAATATTTTTGTTAAGCATTTTTTTGAAAACAGTTTTCAAGCACAGAAAATTTGCAAGAATAAAAAGAAAATACAGCAGGCCCTCAAACAACATGGTTTTGCTATAATGTTTATGAAATGCCGTAGGAACTGAACTCTTGTTTACATAATTTAGCCTATGGTAAAGCTTGGTTTTGTTATATATCATTTTGCTGCAGTTCCAAGAACCTACGGATGACGTTAAGTGAGAACTTGCTGTACTTGTTACCCAGATTCACTTATTATGAGTATTTTTACCTCATGTACTCTGTCATTTGTTCTCTTTTGCTTTCTCAATATATTTTTATGAGCCATTTAAATATAAATTATGTACATCATGACCCTTCATTTATGTATTTTATAAGAGTAATGGAGATTCTCGTACATCACCACAGTACAATTATCAATTTCAAAATATGTAACATCACTACAATACTTTTATCTAATCTGTATCCATATTCAAGTTTTGTCTATATTCATATTTAATTAACCTAATACTGTTCTTTACAGCTCATTTCCCCCTTCCAATATCGGGTCCTGGCCAGGGTAAGGAAATGTATTTAGTCGTCATGTCTGTTAGCCTTCTTTAATTTTGGCCATTTCACAGCCTTTCTTTGTATTCTATGACATTCATAGTTTTGAAGAATGGATTAGTCCCTAATCCATTTTTCATAGACTGTTTCTTATTTTTAGTTTGTCTAATTAAATTCAGGTTATGCATTCTTGGCTGGATGGGAATACTGTCCAGACGATGTTGTGCTGGGATTCCTTTTTTAGAGTAGTAAAATTAACTTTGCTGATTCCCACATGATCCAATTATTTATTGGAGCCATGAACACTGCTTAGTGTGCATACAGAGTTGTGAACATTTGGAAATTTCCACATTAGTGACCCATTGAGTGTGAGCCATTAGTGACCCATTCAATAGATGAGATTTCTGGGTCAGATTTAATACGACTTAAATACCATGACAGTTAATGCAAACCCAGTTGTGGTGGAAATTCACACCCATTTCTTTTTGTATTTTATCTTATCATTAATTTAAAAAATTAGAAAATGATATAATTAAAATACCTTATCTTAGTTCCTCATGTTGGTTTTGTTAGAGGATCGATGCAGGAAATGTTCATTTGAGGAATGCCTTTGTATATTTTGCAAGACTGTACTTGACAACATTGGCTACCATGTTTCTCAAAGCCCAACCTTAATAGGCTCCAGTAATATTTATTAATAGTATAAAACTTATCTCTATAAAACAACAATGATTTTTTCATATAGAATAATTAGGAGGTGAAGATTTCAATGGAATTTTTTTTATTCCCTTTGGTTTTCAGAAAGTTTAGGACTAAGTTTAGTGCTTAATTATTCTAATTCAATAAGAATATATATAATTTTTAAGAAGTGTTTTTGAATTTTAAAAACTTAATATTGAATTATCCTGCCATAACTATATTTTAGTATCGTTTGACTTGCACCTTGGAGCTATGGTCAGGTTGGGCCGGTGCCTGTCACCTGACACCTCCGTGTAATACACCCGCCACTTAAACCATGGCCCCACTCAACTTCCCTCTTAATCTCTGGGACCATTTTTTATCTTGCACCTCTTCAGCCTTTAGGCAGGCCTTGGCCTCAGTCTGCACAGAGCACTAGCTGGCCCCCTTCCTATCATGAGGTCAGAGATGTGGATTTAGGTTCTGCTTTCAGGAGGCCGGATATCCCCTTCTGATACTCCTCACCTCCCAGCAGGTGTGACCTGTCACCTTCACACAATCAGGTCTGGGGGCTCCGAGTCACTGTCCCTGCCTGACTCACCTGTGGTTGCCTCTTGTTCCCTTTGTTAATTCACACAAACACCCATGTACAGGGTGTGCACAGTGCGCTTAATGGGTCTTTTCCGCACTTTATGATTTTCTTGATGACAGGGCCAGAACAACAGGGATCTGGGCAGAATTTTACTGAGGAGTTGACTTGGGTTTTGTTTTTGCTTCTAAAAAGTTCAGCCAGAATGTGTGCCATTGGTGTTTTATTCTCTTTATTTTCTCCATCTCTTCCCTAGAAGGGGTCAAGGCACATGTACTTCTTGCCTCAGAGGTATTTGAGGAGCTGAAAGCAGACAGGGCTTGAAACAACCTCTCTTCTGGGCTTTTCTGAAAATCTTGAGAATCTAAATGAGAATGTCCCCTGACAGGGGAGAGAATGAAGAGGAGTAGGTTGAAAAATGTCAGAGAGAGGCTCAACATTTTGTCAAGCCCAGAAGGGTCCACAGTCTCTCTCAAAGTTCTCAGGAGAAGGCAGCTAATTCTTCAAGTGGTGTGCTTCTGTGCCTAGGGGGACGGGACCCCAGGCACTGGAGTCAAGGGGCTGTAGAATATTGCACCCAAGCGTGGCATGGAAGGAACATGGCTTTGGATGAATTTTTTAAAAATTGCACTTTTAAAATTATCGCACAGGAAAACTGTTTTCTTTTGGAGTACAGATCTATGAATTTTAACACATGTAGATTCACGTAATCAGGTTATAAAACAGTTCCATCAACCGCCTCCCAAAATACCACTGTGGTTTCCCTTTACAGTCGTACCCTGTCCTCACCTATAACCCCTGGAAACCACTGATTTGTGTCCCATCAGTCTGGTTTTGTCTTCTTGACATTGTTAAATAAGTGGAATCATAAGTCTGTATCCTTCTGAGACTGGTTTCTCTTACTCAGTACAGTATCTTCGGGATTCATCCATGCTTTTGTGCGTGTCAATAGTTCGTTTTGTTTTACTGCTGAGTAGTACTCTGTAGTATGGAGGTACCGCAGTCTGTTTATCTTTTCACAAATGTTGATGGATGTTGGGAACCACCCTGCCAGGTTTCAGAAGCTGTGAACCCGCCCCCGCCCCTCCCCCCACCATGGCTAAGGCTGAGTAAATGACCTTTGGATCATAAGCCACTAAGGAGACAAGGCTTATCTCCCTGGCAGGGGAGCTGCTTCTGCTCCTTTTACTTCATCTGTAACTGGTTCCCAGTGCTTGATTGGTTAGCCAATGACAGGTAAGTTTCCCCAAGGGGGGAACGACCTAAGCCAGGCATGATCATGTAGAGGCCCCAAGGAAGGACTTGGGGAGTTATAGCAAAAGGTTGTGATAGACACTCAGCTATGACATAGCCTGAGTCCTCATTCTGTCTCCTAATCTCTTGGCTGCTTTACTTCCCTTGCTTGACTTAAGCCTGAAACAATGCCGATGGTGGGTGTAGCCCTGTGCTGGAAAGGGCAGGTTCCCTAGGGCGATCAGACCTGAGAAAGAATATGTAAAATCCTGTGAAACCTGCTTTGTTTAGAGAGCTCTCAATTCAATGAGGGTCCAAGCAAGAAGTGAGTTTGTTTCTCAAAGTTTTATTGCTCTTTAGCTATCTGACCCTGACTCAAAATAGGCCCTCAGAGTTCTTTGTACATTATCTATTGTTTGATCCTTACTGCGTGATAATGATTAATGAGCTTAACCTGTATTCCTATGCAAAAGGAACCTAATAAAAGCCCATTGAGGAAAAGGCTCTTGGCCCTTCTCCTTTGAGAGATTGGCCACCTTTCCTCCCCAAGGAGATCATGTCTTGGTAGACTTATTCTCATCCATGGCGGCCCGGTGGGGTGGGGGGGGGCCTTCAGGTGGAGACCCCCCACATCATTTGTGTTGTGTTCAGCTCTGGACTATCACAAAACTGCTATGAACATTCATGTACAGATTTTTATATGAACATAATATTTTCTCTCTCTAGGGTAAATACCCAGGAGTGGGGTTTCTGGGTCATCCGGTAAGAATATGCTTGACTTTATAAGCAACTGCTATTCTACGCTATTTCCCGAAGTAGTTGTACCACATAACATTTCCACCAACACTGTCTCACTTCCAGTTGTTCTGCACCTTTGCCAGCATTAGATGTCGTCAGTGTTTGTGATGATAGTCATTGTAATAGGTGTGTAGTGGTTATCTCTTAGAGGTTTTAGCTGGCATTTCCCTAATAAAGGGAAATAAATCCAGGGAAATCCATTTCCCTGGATTGAAGGGCTCATGTGGCCCTTGACAATGGAGTTACCAGCACTGACTGGTATGGAGCAGAGATGAGATGACTTCCCAGATATTTTGCTGTAATGACTCTGGGACTGAGGAGTGAGGGAAAGGCCCAATAATAACCAAGAATGAAATTCTGTACAAGTCAGTAGATGGGATTTCTGGGTCAGATTTAATATGATTTAAATACAGTGACGGTTGTTGCAAACCCAGTTGTGGTAGAAAGTCATGCCCATTTCATATGCCTTGGAAGTGTCTCAAATCTAGATTCATAATTTTGTACATGTTACCTCGTGGTATATCAAACGCCCAATTGCATTACTATTGCTTGGTTATAAAAACTCGGCAAAGTGCTTCAGAAGGATCTCTCATATAATTGCTAACACAGGTATGCCCCAGAATTCTGATTGGACACACACTGGTTCTTTGGATTTAGAACAATAAAAGAAACTGCAAACTAAGTAAATAATGATGAAGGATACAGGCCCAGATGTTAATTAGTCAGTGTCGAATGAATTAAAGAAGGCTACTCATCAATTGCTAACTGCTACAGACAATAAGTCTCAAAGGTGCTAGAACTAAAAGATGTTAAAATCCAAGGATTTTAATGAGTAAGCCAATGTCTTTCTTTTCCTGGCCCCAAACCGTAAGTGCTTCTTAAAGCTTTAGTGTCAAGGATTCATACTGCATTCTCCCTTGAGGCTCTGCAGAGTGGGTATGTATGTATCACATTCCCCACTTCTTTTTGTATAATTAATAATTTGTCGGGCATGGAGTTTCTAAAACCCTCGGAATTTGCTGAGTGTCTTTGTTATTTATGAGCCCCTTGGATTACAACTGAGTTCATGCTAACGCAGCCACCCATGCTGGACTCCTAGGTAGCTTGTCACCTGAAAAGCCAACCATGTGTTTAGAGGGTTGGAACCTTGAGCCAGTCCACCTTCGAGGTTGTGGTGGATGGAGGGGAGCTGGAGATTGAGTTAAATCACAAGGTCTGTGGTTTAATTAACCATGGCCACGTAATGAAATTCCACTAAAAATTCTGGACTGGAAGTTCAGTGGAGCCTTCTGGTTGGGGAACATATCAATATGCCCGGAATGTATGTGTCCTGATTCCATGAAGAGAGGGCCCAGACCTCTGCATTCGGGACCCTCCCAGACTTTGCCCTGTGTGTCTCTTACATTTGACTGGCCTGATTTGTATTCTTTTTTTTTTTTTTTTAAAGATTTTATTTATTTATTTTTAGAGAGAAGGGATTGGAGGGAGAAAGGGTGGGAGAGAAACATCAATGTGTGGTTGCCCCTCACTGTGCCCCCTTTTGGGGATCTGGCCC
The DNA here is from genome assembly GCA_039655065.1 of Glossophaga mutica. Taxonomy (NCBI): domain Eukaryota; kingdom Metazoa; phylum Chordata; class Mammalia; order Chiroptera; family Phyllostomidae; genus Glossophaga; species Glossophaga mutica. The sequence continues at coordinate 29,751,954 of CM077306.1, forward strand.
ACAACCCAGGCATGTGCCCTGACTGGGAATCAAACTGGCGACCCTTTAGTTCTCAGGCCAGCATTCAGTCCACTGAGCCACACCAGCTAGGGCTGATTTGTATTCTTTATAGTTCTACTGTAATCATAAGTATAGCACTTTCCTGGGTCGCAAGTCATTCTGCAGTGGGGGCAGTCTCGCGGGACTGAGCACTTAACTCGTGGTGTCAGGGCTCCCTTCTGGTAGCTAGCGCAGACCTGGACCACAGAGCACTAGCTGGGGTTGACACAAAACCCTTCGCAGCAGTTCCGCTGGCAGGCCCCTGGCTCTTGCCCCCAACCCCAACTGTCCTGTCATTCCTCCTTTGCCATAAACACGGCCAGGCTCTTATGACAGGATCTTGCAAACGACCCTCTAAACCCAGGACTTGAGCCAGATAGTGTTTTCTCTGATATTCTAGTAAAAGAAATGCCCCAGCTACTTTGCTGACCCCTCAGGGAAACACAGATATAAACTCCTGTTTTACCCCTTTCCATGGCCTCTTATTTTAGCGAAGGGGTTCCGAACAGGCCTCCCCAAGATGCGCCACATTGGTGTATGAATTATTTTGAGCTGAAGATGATGGAGACCGTGTGGTTCATGTTCATGAGAAAGTTTTATCTCTCCCTTAAAGAATTTAAATTAGGGGCCTGGCCCATAATAAGAGTTATCACCAGAGAAAACATTTTATGACTTATGTATAGGGCAGGGCAAACTTCTCATTACTGAACATCTGCTCTTCTCATCATCCTGCGAAGGATCTTCCTCCCCTCTGAAGCCCCAAGAGGCTTTACCTCATCCTTGGCTCAGAACGTCATAGTCATACGTACCGCGTTTTCCCTTTCTGTCTCTGACACTCTCATGTATGCGGGGTTCCTGTACACAGGTTTATAATTAAGTTTGCTTATTGGTCCTTGTTAAACTGATCTATCTCACATAGATTTAATATTTGGACCAACCAAAAGGACCTACGAGGATAAAGGGAAGCCCCCTCTACCCCACACACATCAGGCCCGGGGGAGGGCTTTCGCTCCATCAGCCTTGTGATTGGCTTTTTCTCTACTGCCTCAGCAGAATTTGCCACCTCTTTTGCCTTATTCTTTTGGCCTTAAAAAAAAAAAAAGAATGCTGATGTCTCCAAGTGGATACTTGCATGTTCTTCAGAATGAGCATGAATACATTCAGCGAGCCTCAAGCTCTCAGTCCCAGGGTCCATCTGTATTCACCAGAGCCAAGCTGGTGGCTCTTTAAAAGGAGTTTGCTGACTCGGTGTTCTCTCTTCCCCTTCTCAGTTGGCTCTTCCCTGTGCCCTTGGGCAGTATTTCCAGGCAGAGTGGCACAAACACTACATCTTTAAGAGAAGGAGACAGGATGATCCTTGAAAAGTCTCTCATAAGTTACATGCACTCTGAGCAGAGCTGTCAAGCCAGGCTGAAAGGTCACATATTTCTGAGGCATGAAAAACACAGAGTGCAGTGGAAGCCTCATGCGTAAGCAAAGCTTCTCGTTGCATTCAAAAATAATTTCGATGGCTGGGAACTTATCTCTGTGATAAAGGCGGCACCTTTTTATGTGTGTTAAACGTAAGGAAAGTGCTTGAAATCCTCTCTGGCATTAGCCTTACAGAGCTCTTGTGGGTAATGGGCCATAACGTGCTTGGAGCTCCTAGAGAGGAAAAGTGTGGTGCAAGTGTAAATGTATGATTATTGCCATTAGAAATGGTGGTGGGGTGGGGGCGCAGGAAGATTAAATGCTAAAGATAAAATCACTGAAATCTATAAGGGAAATGTAAAACGGGGCCCCTGAAATTTCATACTTCAATTAAATTAAATGACCACATAATGGTACCTTCTAATCCTGTGTGCATAAATTAAGATAAAAACAAAATGACACAAAACTGCAAGTATCAGCAGGAAATGGAGGGGCCATTAGTCATTAGGCTCTCTAAGCCCCCTCTCATTATTATTCAGTCCCTAGGAACTTGACAACCACAAAGTGCTTAGCAGTCATTTGTTGGTAAATGTGCTTCCTCAAAGCCGATTCTCTCCTAGGTTCTTCTTCTAGCCATTGACCCTGATTCCCTCCATGGGAGGGAGGCCAGAGGTCTTCCTGGCCTCTTCCCTGCAGCAGCTGCGAATCCTCCCCAGACCTTAGAGGTCCTCCAGGATAATGAGACCTCTAGTAATTAACTGATACTTGGTTTTGATAAAGAGGCACATCCTGATTGGTACCTATCTTGCCACCTGGCTCCCAACCCATGGTGACAGAGGGTTCACCGTGTGGCTCCTGGTGCTACGCTTGTATAGGAGCTGCTTCTGCTTTGTCTGTGAACTCCTAGGAGGGGCTCCGAAACCAGGGCAGTCTGACAGTCCCTGGAGCCCTGTGATAAGTGTGGACAGAGGTGTGTTGGACTTGCTGCTGCTGCTGTTGTGCTGTGCTGCGCCACCTCGATGGTGGAGCTAAGGAAACGTCAGTTCTTCCGTAAGACAACTATTTCTGTTGGAAGAAAACAGTAAGTTAATGAACCTTTACTGGAAGTATGGGTTGTCATTGCAGACTAAGGTAGCATGTTGATTTTCCGACCAGCATGTAGCAGGAGGTGCACTGGAGCCAAGGCGGTGATCTTACAGGAGTGCAGATGTGCCCTGGCATGTCTCATGAGCCACTGGGGCTGACCTGAGTATCACCTGTTTCCACAAGGGCTGAGCTGCTTCCTGCAGATAATTCTTTCTAAGGAGGAAGGAGCCAGACTCCAGATCTGATGCACAGAGACTGAGCGAGAGGAAGGCGGATTTTGAACGTGGCATGGTGCTGTCTGACTCTCCATCCTGTGCCCACACCCAGAGTCTGGTGCCTGTGTCAGTAACATTGGTTCCCAAGCAGTATTCCTTTGGAGACCTGCTTGTGGATTCAATACCGAAGAGAGAGAAATATCCTCACACCGCTTTGCTGTCAACTCCCATGCAACAAGTGGTTCCTTCAGGACTCTGGTGTATCAGCTGATGGTGGTGCGGGGGAGCCCCCTGGGACCAAGGTTCTTTCCATGCATTTTTGAGACAAACTTGTAGACTCACAGAAATGTTCAAGAAGCATATTTCAGGTGACTAGGGAGCTATGCGAACAGATGTAGTGAGTCAGCAAATCTGGATTATTTTGGATCTGTAGGCTGGTGGGGCACAAGGAATCTGAAGTTCACGTACATAATTAACGTGCTCAACTTTACCTATGAATTCTTTCAGTTAATAATTATTGAGCACCTGCTATATCTGACACTGTACTAGCTTCCAAAGTCATAGATTGCCAAGTCAAGTAGTAATAAAGAGCTATCAACAACAAACTCTCAAGACGATGATGATGATGATAAGGAAGAAGATGATGGTGGTAACTGCCATTTGTTGCGTATTGGATTGTGTGCCATGCACTGTGTTGGGTGTTTAATATGTATTATTACTAATCTTTGCAAAGTCCTTAAAGATAGTGCTTTTTCTAAATCCATTATAAAGATAAGGAAGTTGAGGCAGACATGTTATATGGATAGTAAATGTCAGAGATAGAATTCAAACCTAGTTTTGTACTTCTCCACAATCTGAAGTGTTTCTATGCCAGGAGAGCCTGTTTAATAAAAAACATTTAGAGAGCCGTGAAAGAGGGACAAGAGAAATTTATGCGGCTCTTGATTGCTGAGAACCAAATGGCACGTTTTGGATAGGCTCTTTCAACGTTCGATCACGCAATGCACGGGAACACAGAATACAAGATATTGCACATTAAATGTGTACCATATAGTTTTCCCTCATTATTTTTCTGGAAAGAAAAGAAGTAGAATCATACAAAGTGTCAGAATATTGAGCTTCTCTTAGCAGCCTGAAATAGTGATTCTTTCAGAGTGGCGGTGCTCAGTTAATGCCCGGGACCCCATCTGGACTCTCTGAGAAGGCCCTGTGCCTGTCTGCCCTCAGGCCCATTCTTTGAGTGGGGCGTGTGCGTGTGTGCTCCATGATCCAGCCGTGGCCAGCACAGCAAACATTCTATGTTCAATACAGTCATAGGACTTCATTTCACCAATAAGAGTTAAACATGTTTAGCATTTACAGGAATACCTTCCTTCAAGAAAACAAAAGGCCAGTTATCATCCAAATAAAACCATCCTCCAAGTTGTAAAGTTTCTTGCATGTTGTTTGTGTTTTTAAGATTACCAAGAGTAATATGAACATCTTTTTGGAAAGAGTGCAGGAGTGGAGAGAAAACGAACGTTAAAGTGTTAGAAGTTAATTAAAGTTCAATCTGGAAGGGAGACATAGCATCTTTGACAAGATGATATAAGCCAATAGGAAAAGAACTCAATTTCTACACAACATTTTAGGAATACATTTATTTTATCACATGAAGCCCATCTGGATGTGCATACTAGCACTGACTCAATCTTGTCAGGAGAAAATGTTCTTTTACTAAGAGGCAGTACTTTATTATTTCCCACAAACCTATGATAAATGCAGTTGATGACCTGCAAGTAAGATGTGTAAATATTCCACTTAAAATTCGAGATTGCGAAGAAAATATGCCACCACGCTAAGTAAGCTACTCAGTAACATCTAATCCTAAAGAAAGACAAGACATTTTCTGACACTTGCTTATTGCTGCAATGATAGACTGGGTATGAACTATGCTTCCAAATTATTTGCTCTCCAAAAAAATCTATCCCTCTAATGCTATTACTAGAATGCTCTAGACAAATACATGCAATTTCATGTAATTTTGTCTAGGCAAATCAGCTGAATTTTATGCTGTCATTTTCCCCAGGCGAAGCTGATATCATTACCATATGACTACAGCTAGCAAACAGTTCTGCGGGTCCCTCCTATTGCACAGAATCGTTTCCCCAAATGTCAATATCGTTCAAATGCATTCCAGATGAACAACATTCAAAGGAACAGTTCTGTAATTCTGCCACCCACCTACTCCCCCCTCTGAAAAAAAAATCAGGCTTAGAGATTTACAAGAGAAATACAGGGCTTTTCTGGCAAGAACTTGAAGATATCTGATTTAAGTGCTTAATTCTAGGATGTCGAGCAGAGCAGAGTACTTGAGCTGTGAAAGTCAGCCATGTGTTTTTATTGTAGACCTCACTCTACCATGCTACTAATTCATGCTTGATTATGCACCATACCGAAAATTCCATTTCTCAGCACAATTGCAGTCCCCAACAAAAGCTCAGTGAGAGATCCCTTCCTTTCCCCTCAATACACATCCTCGGCTCCTATTAATTTGAATGTAACATGTGATAGTAACAATATTCATAAATTCAAAGGACAACCACTGCCACTTCCAGAGCTTTTCCATTTCAAAACATTAATTTTATACAAAGCATGGTTATTTGGGCCAAAGAAAAAATACTTCTTTCTATAACTTTCTGCCTAAACAGATGAGTAAAAAATGTATTGTATTATAACTGTAATTTTAATAATTTTAAAGCCCAGCTTCTCTTGTAGATACATTTGCTTTTCACGTCTTTATAAAGTCACACAATCAATTTATTTAAACTTCCTGTCTTAGGCGGGCTGCTGCAATGATGTAGAGACTGGATGGCTTATCAACAGTAGAAATTTAATCCTTAGTTTGGAGGCTGGAAATCTGAGATTGGGGTGCCAGCATGGTCAGGTTCTTGTAAGAGCCCTCTTCTGGGATGCAGGAAGCCAACTTCTTGTGGTACCCTCAGGTGGCAGAAAGAGGACTCTGGCCTCTTTGTATAGGGACACAAGGCACAGTCATGAGGGCCCCACCCTCATGACCTAATTACCCCTCAAAGGCCTCACCTTCAAATACCATCACACTGAAGATTAGATGCCAACATATGAAATTCAGGGGAGCACATTCAGTCCATAGCACTTCTCTAGAGATCATAAGGCCCGAAGGACCCCAGGACCTTATAGGACTACCAGGCTCCATACAATCCATCCATTAGACTATAAGATCAGTGAGAGCAGGGCCCGTGTCTGTCTCATCCACTGTGGGTCATTTAGTTGGCCCTCCGAGAAGGCCCCGTGCCTGTCTGTCCTCAGATTCATTCTTTGGGCTGTATATGTATGTGTGCACACGTGTGCATGTGTATGTACGGAGGATGTGAGAGAGGTACAGAGATCAGGGGGTTCTAGCCCTCCTTCTTCTGTCTGTCCAAGGCAACATCTTCTGCAGTGACTGAATTTCCTCCATGGCTCCAGCTCCACCAGACAGGTCCCACTCTGGTTTCAGTTTCCCAGCTTCCCCTGGCCTGAATTCCAGTGGCATTGCCTCTTCCTACCTTCCCTGAGGTCTATGAGTAGTAGTGACTTCCTCCTGTTGCTATTTGCTGGGTGCCTCATCATCCCCTGTTTAGCTGAGCTCAGGCCGTTGAATGGTACTCCAAGAGAACTGTTTGAGCTTTCTATGGACATAAATCTGTGGAGCATGTGTCAAATGCATAGTAAAGGTGCAGGATAACAGATAAGGCTGACTTTACTGATATGGGCCCACTAAGCAGAAATTCTGCATTTAATGTTGCAGTTTGGGGAGTTAGAAAGAACTCTCTTAACACTCTGGTTGGCTGGTTGTTAAAACATGGACCAAAAGATGGCCCACTGTGAGTGAATGGGAAATGCCAGACCAGCCTTGGTATAATGTAGAGGAAGGGATTCAAAGGCTCAGGGAGACTGGGAAGTTGGAGTGGACTTGTCACTTAAGACCCACTCACTCACCCTGGGTGGGTCTAAAAGACACGCCTTTCACCCTAACAAATGTGTGAGGGGGACCCCATACTTGAAGGGCTCTGTGATTGCTCTTCTCTATAGTCCAGACCTAAGGGTGGGAGCTTCGGTCACTGAACTGGGAAACCTGAATGCAATGGGAGTAATTGGATCCCAGCATGTCAAGGGTCAAGTGGCGTCAGGTGGAGGGGTTACTGTACTGGAAAGAGCAACAGTCAGAATTGCTGACTCATGCAGACCTATGGGATTGGCTGGGTGATTGTGATGTTCCTGAAAGTGAAATAGATAAGAAGCTAACTAAATTCTGATAATCTGTGGAAGCAGAAAAGCTCTAGGAGAAGTGAACAAAAATCTAACTTGAATCATAAAATCAGGGTCACAGCCCCTCCTCAATCAATCCCCAGACTTAAGCCATAGACTCAAAGCACGTGAATGAAGGGGAAGCCAAATGAAGGGGAAGTCAAATTCCCCTTGAGGAAGACCCCTAGTCACTATGAAAATTTGTATTATTAATCTTTCTCCTAACCTTTTCCCAGAGAAACTGTGAACCGGGGAAAGGAAATATCAGATTTTCTGGGTGACTCCTGGACATTGGCTCTGAACTGGCACTAATTCCAGGATATCTAAAATGTCACTGTAGTCCACCAGTTACAGTAAAGGCTTATGGAGGTCAGACGATCAATCGAGTTTTAGCTCGAGTGTGTCTCACAGTGGGTTCACTGGGTCTCTAAACCTATCCTGTGGTTATTTCTCCAGTTCCAGAATGCATACTTTGAGTACATTCTTTAGATTTTAGAGGAAAAGTATTTATTCCGCATTTGGCTGTGGTCCTCTGGCTCATTTCCCCAGTAACCTGGAAAGCTGCTGGTTTTGCATGGGGCCCAGAAGAAGAGAACCCTCTGCAACAAGTCCAGACTGCTGTGCAAGCTGTTTTGCCACCTAAGCTCTATGGCCTAGCAGATCCAGGGATGCTTGAATGATCAGTGACAGATAGGGATGCTGTTTGGAACCTTTGGCAGTCCCCCTAGGTGAATCACAATGCTCGCCCTTGGAATTGGGGGCAAGGCCCTGCCATCCTTTGCGGGTAACTTAGTCTTCCTTTGGGAAGTAGTCTTGGCCTGCTAGTAGGCCTTAGTATGGAATGAAGGCCAGACCATGGACCACAAAGTTACGATGCAATCTGAGCTGCCCATCATGAACTGGGCGTGATTTGACCCACCACGTCATAAAGCTGAACATGCACAACAACACTCCTTCATCAGCGGAAGCGGTATACAAGTGACTGGCTGGGCAGGCCCTGAAGACATACATAGGTTACATGAAGAAGTGACTCAAGTGCCCATAGTCCCTACTGCTGTTACACTGCCGTCTCGCTCCCAGCCTGCACCTATGGCCTCATGGGGAGTTCTTTATGACCAGTTGACAGAGAAAGAGAAGACTCAGGCCTGATTTATAGATGGTTCTGCACAATACACAGGCACCACCTGAAAGTGGACCACTGCAGCATAACAGCCCCACTCTGGGACATCCCTGAAGGATAGTGGGAAGGGAAATATCTCCCAGTGAGCAGAACTCTAAGAAGTGTACCTGACTGTTCGTGGTGCTGGGAAGGAGAAATGGCCAGGTGTGTGATTACACACAGATTCATGGACTGTTGACAGTGGTTTGGCTGGGTGGTCATGGAGTTAGATAAATCAGGATTGGAAAATTGGTGACAAAGAAATTTGGAGAAGGGGTATGTGGGTAGATGTCTCTGAATAGGCCAAAAAATGTTAAGATACCGTGTCCCATGTGAATGCTCACAAAAGGATGACCTCAACAGAGGGAATGTTGATAATCAAGTGGATAGGATGACTCGTTCTGTGGATACTAGTCTCTTTTCCCAGTCACCTCTGCCATCGCCCACTGGGATCACAAACAAGGTGGCCTCATGGCAGGATTGGAGGCCTGGGCTTAGTAACAAGGCCTTCTACTCACCAATGCTGACTTGGCTAAGGTCACCACCGAGTGCCTTATCTGACACTAGCACAAACCCACACTGAGTCCCCAATGTGGCACCCTTCCCCAGTCATGGAAGGAACAGTGTCTTGCTCTTACTGAAACACACATTTCCCTTCAGTACAGATTTGCCTTCCCTGTACACAATGCTTCTTCCAAAACTACCATCTGTGGACTTAAAAAATTCCTTATCCACCACCATGGTGTATCACATAGAACCGCTTCTGATCAAGGAACTCACTTCATAGTAAAAGAAGTGTAGCAATGGGCCTGTGCTTATGGAAATCACTGGTCTTGCCACGTTTTTTTCTCCATCCTAAAGCAGCTAGATTGATAGAGCAGTGGAATAGCCTTTTGAAGACTATCACAGGAACAGCTGGATGACACAACTTTGCAGCTCTGGGGCAAGATTTCTTTAGAAGGCTGTTTATGCTCTGAGTCAGTGTCCAATACATGATGTTGTTCCTGTTATAGCCAGGATTCATGGGTCCAAGAATCAATGGGTGAATATGGGAGTGGTACTGTTCATTACTATCCCTTGTACCTCACTAGCAAGATTTTTGCTTCTTGTTCCTGTGACTTTATGCCCTACTGGCCTGGAAATCTTAGTTCCAAAGGGAGGTACACTTTCACCAGGAGATACATGAATGATTTCATTGAACTAGGAGTTTAGATTGCCACAGCCACTTTGGGCTCCTCATTCCTCTCACTCAAAAGGTAAAGAAGGGAGTTGTAGTGTTGGCTGGAGTGACTAATCCTTATTACAAGGGGAAATTGAACTGCTACTTCACGATGGAAATAAAGAAGAGTATATCTGGAACATAGGAGATCCCCTTACAGTATCTCTTAGTATTGTTCTGCTGTGATTTAGGTCAATTCGAAAACCACAACAACCCAATCCAGGCAGAACTACTAATGGCCCACACCTTTCACTGATGAAGGGTTGGGTCACTCCATCAGGTAAAGAACCAAGACCAGCTGAGGTGCTTGATGAAGGCAAAGGGAATACAGTATGAATAGTGGAAAAAGGTAGTTTTAAATATCAACTATGACCTCATGACCGGTTATAGAAAAATGATGATAGTAATTCCATGTAATTGTCATGAATATTTTATTTTGTTATAAATATATTCCTGTGTGTATGTACCTTTTTCTTACTTTTTTGCATTTCTTTATCATGTAACATAAGGTGTATTGACTTTATATTGTGTTGAAATATTGTTAATTTTTCCATTATAGTAGTTAAGTTACAGGTTATCAAGGAGAAGAATAAACCTCACTCAAGGTTTCTACCTCCCCTTTGGGGAAAGAGACTAGTGCACGTTTAGTTGTACACAGAATAGTTGTTTCATGTTAGGTGGAATTATTATCATCTTTAATTGGAGGTTAGATATGGTTTAAGGAGATGTTCATGGTTGCCAACCTGACAAAGGATGGATTCATGATGGTTAATTTTGTGTGTTAACTTGACTGGGCAAGGGGTGTGCAGATATCTGGCTCAACAGTATTTCTGGGTCTGTCTGTGAGAGTGTTTCCAGAAGAGATTAGCTTTTGCATTTAGTGAAGTAGATTGACCTCCCAAATGCAGGTGAGCCTCATCTAATCCATTGAGGACCTGAATAGAGCAAAAAGGAGAGAAAGAGAATTCTCTCTGCTTGATTGTTGAGCTAGGACATTGGTCTCCTACCCTTGGACAGCCCTCTAGTTCTCAGGCCTTCAGACTTGGACTAGACTTCCACCGTGAGCTCTCCTAAGGGTCTCAGGCCTTGGACTTGAGCTGGAACTAGGTCCTTTCTTAGGTCTCCAGCTTGCAAACAGCACATGGTGGGACTTCTCAGCCTCCATAACATTTATCTCCTGTTGGTTCTGTTTCTCTGGAGAACCCTTAGTATGCCTGCTGATTCAGAAATTCTGGAGCAACTGAGTTTAGCAGTCCTCCAGGTGGTTTTAGTGCAAGCTGAGTTTGAGAACTACTGGCCTATCAGCCTCAGGGCCCTCTCTCCAAAGCTGGAGAACTCTGAGCCCCAGACCCATCAGCGCATTTGCAGGAGGCCTAAATGTTCCCTAAGTGAAACCATCCAGCTTCTTATCTACATCAATTAATAAGGCAAGTACAGTACCACACCATATTGATGAAACTCATTAAGTAAGAATTCTCCTTTACTAACTCCAATTAATTCTTCCCAATTATCAGCCAAACTTCAACTGAATAGCTTTTCATTTTGACCTGAAATTATCCTTTTCAGACAGGCTAATTTAGCAATGTTGACAATATTCAGAGTTTAGGAAACTTCGCCTAGATTCATGTATATCTCCACATCCTAAATTTATGATTTAAAGCAGAAATTTTAATGGGGTTGCATCCCATGCATCTAACATGTTTATTGAGCCCCCTGCTTGAGTCGAGGCCTTGAGTTTATAGCAGTGAACATGGCATTTATCAAGCTCCTTGACTTGTTAGGCTTCATTAGGTCACAAAGAACATAGGTTTTTTTTTCCTTTTTTAGATAAAATCTAGGTATTTTAAAGATACTTTAGGTTTATCATGATGGAGAAAAAGTTTAGGAAACATAGGAAAACAAATAGCCATGGAGAACTGTCTCAGTAAGAAATTGGTGCCTCATCATTCAGAATCCTCTACCCTACATGCAGAAGTTGTAGGAAGATAACCAAAATAGCAGTTTTCCAGGGTAAAACAAAATTGATGTTGTCTTCCTCAGGTATTCATTATTTAGGGTTGATTTTGGCTAAGCTGCTGGCTTCTAGCCCAACCAGCTGTAGACAAAGAAATCAGGGTCAATAACCCGCCTTCTCGTGGCATCTCAGGGAGAAGCAGCCGCCTTGCAGCTCAGACTGAGTCATAGGACATTTTCAGCTGCAAGCACTATCCTAGTCCAATGTCTTCTGCTCTAAAACCAGAAGGATTCCTCCTAAAACTTCTCATTTGTATTTATCAAGTCTTGGCAGATATGGGACAACACACCTGTGTACAATTTGGGATTTAGGCATCAAAAGCTTAGGAAGGCCTACTTAGGGTTAAGTAGAATAGGAGAGGAAAATGTAGGCATACTGGAGATCGGCTGGCATGAATAGTTCCATTAGACAGAGCTTTTCATATGTTGCAACCAACGAATTATTCTTTCTGTGTTTGCAGCTCCGGCCCAATCTTGCACTGCCTTGCAGAGCAGCCTACAGGGCCTATCAACCCATAAAATCCCATTATAGACCTTATGTCCACTGAAATGAAAGAACACAGAAATAAACTTTCACTGTGCAGGAAGAAAGGTAATTTTGAATGTCCTCATTTCAATGGGATCGCATGTTTGCTCTAGGGGAAACAGGGAATCTTTTAGAGACCGAATAAGTTGGGGGGTTTTGGTGAAGAATTTTCTGAGTCACAGCAGTGGTATGCAGAAGGCCTACTCTGGCCTACTCGGAGGCATTATTGAACAGCTGCTTTTTATTCCATAGCTCAACACAATACTCTCTTTGCCATGAATTTCATGGGGCTTTAGGCAAAATCCTACAGCAATTCATAATCTGTGCATTGAAGGTACCATGACATGCTCTCTCTCACATTCAGGCACCACAGTTCCGGCTCTGGGGTTCTCTAATTGGATACACCAAAGCTCTGTTATTAGGTAAACAAGTCGCAGCTGTGGTAATCAGACCTTAATTAAAACAAAGCCATATAAAGCTAACTAACATGCACTGCCATCCTCATTTTGGTTTGTTGCATAAAACTACTTTATCTTGAGATCATTCATTTACCATAATCATTTCCTGTTTCTGAGATGAAATTTCCACTCAGAGAAATTTATAATGGTGTTCTCTCTTTTATATCTAACAGTCAACATCACAGTCTGATGAGATTCCCAGAAAGCAGCATTCAATAAAGGGGAATGTTTTACATATTTTCCAAAGTGTCTTGAGGGCTTTCTTCATGAACTGCCATTAACATCTCTGAGCCTATTCTATACAACTCTGAAAACTGAAAGCTGAATATAGAATTACTACAGTTGCTACAATTTTTGCCCCAGTGGTCAGAGCTTCCTGGTAAAGAGAATGTATGCCATTGTTCCAGTACCAAGAAAAAAAAAAAAGAATCTAAGTGCCTCTAGATCTAATTTCAGCGAATTCCAATTCTCACTCTCCAAAGTGAAAGAAAACATCTCTATTGATTTCTGACATAAACAACCGGATCGAAGGAGCTTGCTGTTTTGTTCAAAAAGTCTCTCTCTCTCTTTCTTTTATCATTATGCCCTCCTTTGCTTTACTTGCCTTTGATTGGTTTGTTATAGAATGAAATCACCTTTACACCTTGTGTTCTGAACAAATTTTTTCCCCCTGTAGAATTGGAGGGTTATAAGAAACTGTAATCAGATGATCAGACGATGTGTGGGTGAAGTCTGAATTGGCTGTGACATTGTCCAGATGTTCTCAGGAGTTTTTGGCACTGGATGCAGACTTAGTGGCTAGAGCACTGGTTTAGGCTCATTGCTTCAATTATTGATGGGCTAGATCCTGTCTTTGGTGATGGTGCAGCTGGCAGCCTCTTTGCCAAGTGCAGGAAAAACTGTGGGAACGAAACAATGCTATTTTGCTACTTCATAGTGAATACAGCTCTTTGAGAACTCATATTTGTTACAAGCTTGAGGTATCTCCCAGGTATTTATTTATGTATTCATTCACTCATTCATTTTTAAAAATTAAGATAAAATTTGCAAGCTAAAATATTTACTCTTTTAAAGTATACAATCCAGCGGTTTTTAGTTTATTCACAAAGTTGTACAACTATCACCACTGTCTAATTCCAGAATATTTAAATCACCCCAAAAAGAACCCCATGCCCGCTGGCAGTTCCTCCCCGTTCCTCCCACCTCCAAACTCCTGGCAACCATCTCTCTGCTCTCTGTCCGTCTGGACCTGCCTATTCCAGGCATTTCTTACAAATAGAATCATACGATATTCCTTTTGTGCATAGATTCTTTCACTTACCATAATGTTTTCAATGCTCATCCATTGATGTCGTACGATCAGTATTTTATTCTTTTTTCGTGACTGAATAATATTTGATTTATATGTATATAGTACATTTTCTTTATCCATTCATTAATTGATAGACATTTGGGTTGTTTCCACCTCTAGGCTACTATGAACATAAACATTCACATGCAAGTTTTAGGTGAATTTATATTTTCAGTTCTTTTGGGTTTCCATCTAGGAGAGGAATTATTGATCACATGGTAACCCCATATCTAACTTTTTGAGGAATTACCAAACTATTTTCCAAAATGGCTGAACCATTTTACATTTTTACCAGTAATGTGTGACAGTTCCAGTTTCTCCTCCTGTCAATGTTTGTTATTGTCTGTCTTTTTTATTGTAGCCATTCTAGGAAGTAAAAAGTGATGTTTCATTATGGTTTTGATTTACATTTCCTTAATGACTAATGATATTATGCATCTTTTCAGGTGCTTATTGGCTATTTCTATATCTTCTTTGGAGAAACGAAGAGTTATGTCCTTTATATATTTTTAATTGGATTGTCTTTTATGGTTAAGTTGTAGGAATTCTTTAAATATCCTAAATACATAGATATGTTCTAGATACCTTATCAGAAATATAACTTGTAATTATTATTATTTTTTATTCTATGAATTTTCTTTTCACTTTCTTGATTGTCCTTTGAAACACAAAAGTTCAAAATTCTAATTCAGTTCAATTTATCTGTAGTTTCTTTTGTTACTTGTGCCATTTACTTATTTTTACCAACTTTTTTGTATCACTACACTGATCCAAAATAAAAAGATGAGTTAAGATACTGCATCCGCCCTCATGTCAGTCTGATTTTTTCATGAAGAAAAAAGCCAGGTGAACAGATGCATCAAGGAGTCTTCATTTCTGGATAGGCTCATCATCTATTTCATTCAGGGGTCAGCCGTAAACGAAAAGTCGACCAGATATTCAGCCAGCAGAAAGGACTCATGCAGGAAAAAGAAAGAATTGCAATCTGGTACTTGCAGCCACAGCGAACCATGTGGAAGTCACCGAGACAAAGGAGGAAGTCCTTTCTAGAAGGAAAGAGAGAGTAAAGGGAGAAGCCATTACAAGTATGGAGTTCTTCCTGAAAGGCTTTTGCCACCAACATAGGGTGTGGGAGCTCCTCATTTAGGCCCTCCTGATTTCTACCTTGGTTCAGGTCCCTGTCATAAATTTTGACAGAGTTTCTTGCTCACATGTAACCTCCTCAACGAAACCTTTACTGACAAGCTGCTTTAAAGAGCACTTTCTGTTACTGGCCTCTTGTCATCTCCTGACTTTCTTTCTTTCCCACCAAAATGTAAGTTCTGGACAGACAAGAACTCAGTCTTCACTGCTGAATTCCAAGCATTTCCAATAACACCTCATTTATAGTAGCTGCCCAATGAATATTGGTAAAAAGAATAGATATTCCTATCATAGATATAAAAAGGGATCAATTCTACTGAGGAAAAGTATAAAGAAAGCCCTCGGAAATATGCGGAGGCTTGAGCAGAGTCTTGAAAGATAATTTGGTGATAGGGATATGGTAGAGAAAACCAAACTAAGAGAATTCAAGCAGAGGGGGTGCATGCAGAAAGTTCTACGGGTACTTCATTAGGCCATCGGAATTGACTAAATAACCCACTCTGGTGCCAGCATCATTTTCATGGGTGCGTTAGGAAAATGAAGTGAGGGAAAGACCCCCAGAGAGGTCTTCAGGGGTCCTGTAGTCTGGTCTTTACTTTGCCACTAATGTGTTATTGGCTTTGGGCAAGACTTTGTAACCTACGGCCTTAGGTTCATCTGTAAAACAAGGTGGCTGATCTGTAAGGTAACCTTCATCACCAAGAGTCTAGAATTTCATTTCAGAAAGGAGACTAACTTTTAACATCTTTATAGTGAAGGATCATTTCTTTTCTTTTTCTTGTTTATTTCTTAGGTGAACTATAGCTTACATGCAGTCATGATCATGATTCTTAAGTGTACAACTCAAAAAATTTTTACATATGTATGCACCTTTGTAATAACCACTCAGATCAAAATATAGAACATTTCCTTCACCCTAGAAAGTTCTCTCATGCCTCTCCCCAAGCAATAGGTCCTCAGAGGTAAACAACTATTCTAACTTCTGTAAACATAGATTAGTTTTGTCTGTTCTTGAACTTCATTTAAATGGAGTTGAAGTACATAGAGTATGTACTGTATTTCAACTTTCTTTTCTTTTTGCCGAATATAATATCTGTGAGATTGATTCATCCATGTTATTATACGTATAAGTGAGGCTTGTTTTACTACTGAGTAGTATCCCATTAGATGACTGTGTCACAATTGATTTATCCATTCTCATGTTGAAGAACTTCTGAGTTGTTAGAATTTTTAGCTATTATGAGTAAATAATAGCTTATACATAGTAAATAATAGCTTGTACATAGTAAATAATGTATAAGCTGCTTTGGGCATACTTGTACATATTTCTTGTAGACATATTCATGCATTTTACCACTTGGGGTTGCACCTAGGAGTGGAATTGTTGATTCATACAGTAGACACATGTTTAGCTTTAGACATATATACTGTCAAATATTTTCCAAAGTGGTTCTTGTACATTCCTATAAATAATGTATGAGAGTTCCAGCTGTTCCATATCCTTTCCAAAAGTTTTAGTTATCAATCTTTTGAATTTTAGCCATTCTGTAGTATATGTAGTGGTCTTCTGTTGCGGTTTTGATTTATAATTTGCTAATGCAAATTATGATCTTTTCTCATGCTTATTAGTTATGTGGACATTCTTTTGGGAGAGGGGAAAAGAAATGCCTGTTCAACTCTTTTTCCTACTTTAAATTAAGTTGTTTCAGAGTTTTTTTCCTATGGATTTGTAAAGGTTCTTTGTTCTGGACATAAATGGTTATCATTAATATATATTAATTTGTATCAATTAAATATAATTGTACATTGTGTATATGCATTTGTGTATATAATATGTATATTGATATAACATATACATGTTATATATATAAATATCATGAATAGTAGTTATTGGTTTTATTAAAATCCCATTTATCATTTATTTTTTTAATTATTGGTGCTTTTCATGTTCTGTTTGAGAATCTTGACTCCCCCAAGTTCATATAGATATTCCTCTTATGTTTCTTCTGAAAGCTGGATTATTTTCACAGTTAGGTTTAGAATCAATCTTGAACTAATTTTTAGCATATGGTGTGAGATAGACATCCAAATTCACTTTTTCCCCTATGGATATCCAGTTTCTCCAGCACCATTTATTCAAAAGACCACTCTTTCTTCATTGAATTGTAGTGTTTCCTCTGTCATTAATCAAATTACTGTACATGTGTGGATTTATTTCCGAACTCTCCATTCAGTTTCATTGGTCTATTTGTTTTTCCTTGTACCAATATCATCATGTCTTATAATCTTGTAGTATAAGTCTTCCAACTTTTTCTTCTTCAGATTGTCTTGTCTTTTCTAGCTTTTCGCATTTCCATATCCATACACAGTTTAGAACCAACTTGTCAATTCACATGCACACACACGTACACACATAAAATGGTAGGAGTGTGACAGTGATCACACTGAATCTACAGATCAGTTTCAGGGAGAACTGACATCTTAATAACCTTGAGCTGTTCAAACTATAAACTTAGATTACCTTGCCATTTATTTGTCTTCTTTAATTTTTCTTCTCCACCTTTTCTAGTTTTTAGCAATAATTGCAAAATGAAATAAAAATACAATTTACGATAACATCACAAAATCCAACATCTATGGTTTATTATAAGTCACCCCAGCAGATACTGCTTCCCACATGCACCTCTGTTTTGGCAGGATGTGTGGACCTCATCTGTCAGTGCATCCTGCATAGATATGTTAATTTTTGATTATTTTACTGATAGACATTATATCTGATTCATATTTATTTGGTCTTCTTTAGGGATATTGATTACATATGGAAATCTAGCTGAAAAGGCATCTCTTCTTAGAAAAATTCAAAGAGGGTAAGAAATAATGGAATTGTTGCTTCGTTTATGATTAGTTTTCCTACTAGGAATTTTAAGCTCTTGGATTCTGAGCCTCTTTACTCTTCCACATAGTAACTTGATTATTGCCAATTTCTGGGTTCTTGTTATTTATTATTCATTGTAATGTTTTTAATCAATATCATTTTTTAAAGTACTCTTACAAGGATTATCCCACTCAGTACTTAAAACAATTTTGTGACTGTGATAGGGCCAACAGTGTCTGTTTTATAGAAGACGAGACTGCCAGGGTAAGTACTTGTCCACGCTCACCCAGCCAACTAGGGAACCATCTAGAACTCGTCACCCGTTCTGCTGGTAGCAGTAGTATTATCACTGTTTCTACAACAGTATTTTTTCATTGTTCCTAAAATAGAGCAGAGTAGAAGGATAATTGCCTCAATACTATGCTTCACTTTAAAATCCATAGCCTAATTTAGAACTGACTACACAAGCACAGAAAATTAGATCTTGAAAGGGAACTATGCTGTTATGAAGGAGTCCAATTTCTTCTTATTGCTATAAATTAATGAGATAAAACTACTTTAAAAATACTTTGTGATGCAGTAAAAGTAGATTAACTTTCAGATTCCTTTTTCTACTTAAAAGAGAAGCACCGGCCCAGTGCTGACAAGAAGCTGGCCCCTCACGCCCAGCAGCTGGCAGCGCGCCATTGTCTTTACAGATTCCAGTTTGGCGGTCAGAGCCCAGAGAGCCATAAAGGTATTCTCATCTTTTAGTCCAATTATCTCAGCCCAGAGAATTCATCCTGCAGATATGATTCTGTCAGTATTGATTTTTTGAACATCAAAACTGGTTCCTTTATTAAAATATTACAACTAACTGCAATTGCAGGACATGAACAAATGTTTATTCAGAATGAAAAAACAATAAATGTATAGGTTCAACCGCCTTGCTTTTGTAGATGTCAAACATGATCTGTCCTTATATAATACATACGGTCTCACTTCCTAAGCTCGACATGCAATGCAGTGGGGCTGCACTCTGTACTCGAAGCTTTCAGTACCTGCACCAGGGCGGGGCCTTAGGAGGTGATGTGGTTTCAAGGTGTGGCTGGCACACTGTGATCAGACATGCTGCTCCTCCCCTTCACAGGTCCAGCTATTTAATTTTCTGCTTCTTCTATTCTATTGCCCTCCTTACCCAGTTTATCAGTGCCTCCTGTATGTTGTTTATTCTTCCCTCCCTTGCTTACCAGCCAGATCTTCAGGCTCCCAGGCTGCAGCAAGAGAGAGAAAACCCTTGATGTTTTGGCCAGTGCCTGTTTTGAACCCCGCTAACTAAAAAGCCTATGGAGCTGACTGTGAACTTTCAGCACCACAGGGGAAAAGGGAGAAAGAACTATTTCAAGGCCCTTTCCTATTACAGACTTGGCTTGACTTGTAGAAATGTCTTACAGAAAAAAAAAATGGCATTAAAGAGTAAGTTAGAAAAAAAATAGAGCCGATTCAAGTTTCAGCTGTGTTCCTGTATGGGATTAGGATAGCCATATTAGTGATTCCCCCCTGGACCTATAAACTGAGTGCATGTACATGTATTTAAACAAATGCTTAGGTTGCCTGAACTTCTCAGGACTGGGCCACTGCGTGCAAACTGCTGGGGAAGGAACCATTGGTGGCTTTCTGGTTGTTTATTACTTATATGCATTTTTCATGATTCTTCAGTCTCCAGGTTCTATTGTAACTTTCCTTTCCCCAGCTACTTGTATTTCTCTGCTGTCTGCCTCCCCTTTCCAACCCCACTCTTGGAATTTAGTCTTACTGGGAGGATTAAGAAAAGAAAAACATAACTCTGTGCTGAGCTCATTTTACCATATGTTACATTATAGCTTAAAGCCAGAGAGCTTTTGAAAGACTCAACCTGAATTCTCTTGTACTACAGAATAAGTCGGAAAGAGCCAGAGGTGAGGGACCCAGACACCATAGGTTCTAAGCCTTAATCAATCGTGTTTTGCTCTCCAGAGTAGCCGGTTTATTTCATTCCAATCTAAGCTGACTCTCAGGGGGCGCAATTGTTCCGTAGACTTTAAGAGAAGCCCATTGTTTCCCAAAGGTTTAATAACCACACTGTGGCAAAAGGCCTTTCAAAGTATTATATGACCCTTCTTAAAGCATTTGCTCTATTTCTGAGGTAATGAAAGGGATATGAAAAGGATTTTTCTCAGGGAACAAGCCCTGAAAGAAGTAGGTAGCTCTCTTTATTCTTTGTGTCTTCCTCCTTTCTGCAGGCAGAAAATATTCTTGGTATATTTCGAGCCCCACAAAGTTGCTACTGCATGTCATTTGTCATTTGTGGATAATCTGTGAGGGGAAAAAAAGGTTTCTTTAAGTAATTGTTCTGCATTACGCCTTGAATGGGAGGCAAAAAGAGGGAAAAGAATCCAGCACTTTGGGACATGTCTTATTTACTATCCACTTATGAGACCATTTGATTGTGCTGTTTGCTTAGGGAACCAAGAAAAATCTAGAAGCCTGAAATGGGATACATTTAAATGGGAGCTTGTACTGGCACTTTTTTCATCATTATAGCTTAAATGTCCATGGAGTGCTGAGCACTGAAAAGAACATAGAAAGCATGTCATCTCTCTCCTCAAACACACAAAGAAAAGCAACTTGGCAGAAAGCTGTAAATGTGCGCAGTTCATGTAAAATATATACTCACCGTGGTGGTTTCAGGACAGAGCGTCTGTAGGGGGAGGGTTACATATAGTCTGTGGAGGAGGAAAATGAGGGATTGGGGGTGGGGTGGAACAGACTCCAGGGATAATGTCCAAAACCATCCGCCCCTTTGGCTGACCCACTGTGAATCCTCTGAGGGTAGATTTTTAGGAAGAGGAAGACCAGGGAAGAGTAAGAGAATGCTAGAGCTGTAAAGCATATTACAGTGTATACCCCCAGATGCTACAAACTGACCACTCACTGACAGAATTAGACCTGTGTTTGTTAGGTTTGCCAGGCTTGGTGTGTTTAACAAATGTAGATTTTGAATGCCTCAAGGCTGGGAAGAATTGCAAAGTTCATGTCAGTTTCCAAGCTGGTCAATTGTGTCACAGCTGGCATGTGTCCTCTGCATCAGTTGCCTGATCTCTGAAGGCATTTGAGTTAGTGGCTCTGACAGCTCCATTTTGCAGTGAGGGAATCAAGGCCCGCAGGAGGAGGGGGTCAGCCTCGCCAAGGCCACATAGTTAGTCGTGATGGAACCTGTGTTCCCTAACACCCAGCTCAAAAAATAACAATTCTGTCGTTCACTGTGAGCTAGGCAACATGCTAAAACGTTTCTGTAGAGTGTTTTATTGAGTTCTCACAACAGCCTTAGGAGGTAGGTCCTGATTACTATCTCCTTCTTCTAGACAGGGACACTGAAATGTAAACAGGTGAAGGAAAGTCATCACTCAATAATGAAATCTCCTGGCAAAGCCTTTTCCTTCTGTTTTCTTCTGCGAGGTGTTTAGTAGAGGATGCCGGTGGCTTTGTGGCTGGTTTTTGGAGGATGGTATTGAAGAAGCCAGATTAAACAAAGTAGCTCATATGAAAAACTCCGTGGAACATTGGCTCAAGTTGAAAAATTCAGTAATGTTGCTACCTTTGTTCAAATTGACTGTAAGAACTACAAAATACCCCAAATCTGCCTGATATTTTAAGTAGGTTATAGACTTAAATGGACACATTTACTATAACTTAGAAAAATGATACTTTTAATCTGTTACTGTAGCCTTTGCTCTGACTTTGATTGCAATTAAGAATTCTAGTTTGATTTTGACCTCTTGAAAAACCTGAGGATATTTGCTTGACTATTGGGTTAGCCGTATTTTTTATTTCTCTTTCTTCAGTGACAGCGCAAGCTGGTTTTAGATTTCACAGAGGAAAGTGATGGACTAATTTCTGGAGATTTTTATAAAGGGCTTTGTTGAATTTGTAATCAAATGAATGTGTAAATGGTTCTCACTTGATGCCATAGATGGATCCTAAGAGGTGGTGATTACATCGGTTTTAGGTGGCACTGAATCCAATTTCACGTTGCAGTATGAGAGCTGAGAGAAAGATTACATGTGATCAATGAATCATTTTTTAAAACAAAGAATCATTTGAAATAAACGAGCATTCACCAACTTGTCTATTTTACCAGTTACAATTTTAGCAACGTACATTTCTTAAAAATTAAGCACAACTACGAAGACATTTTTAATATTAAAATTTTTCTCAGATGATGTTATAATACATGAAAACTTGTCCCAAGGCTCGATATTTAGTCTACGATATTTACGAGCAACTGAAACAGTGAAAGAAATGGACCTTTGAGATTGGTTTCCCTGGATTGATAGATAATAGCCAAGGAGTATTGATTTTCACTTGTCCATTTCTTTTTCATTCTTTGCTCCATGCTTCAAAGGGGTCAGCTCTGAGCCATTTAAACACAGGAGAATCTCTTACTTTCTGCCCCTTCCTGTGGGATAAAACAACGTGAGCCTGAAACCTTTGGCAAGCCTTAGAATCCTTTGTTTCTCCAGTGCTTTGTGAAATGAAGAAAGTATGTGAAATTCACATGAGGTAGAGAAAGCTCTACTGAGACATTTGGACTCAACTCAAAAGTAAGAGAATCAGAATGGGGGATGAATTTCATATTTTTGACATTTATTGTTTTAACTTGTGGGTTAATGTAACTTCCCTTTACAGCATCCCTGAACTTTTAAAAGGGGCACGATCTCACAAACTTGGGGTGTGGGGGGATATGGACCCTACATTCTGGTGACGTGTGGAGTTACTAGGACAGCACACTGAAGTAGATTCAGAATGGAGGCTCACGTTCTAGTTCAAGCAGTGTGACCAGGACAATTTCTTTGCATCTATTGGACTATTTTTGTTATGAAGAATAACAATACCTGCTCTAACCGAATCTGGAGGCCATTTGAAGCATAGAATGAGAAGAACATGAGAGAGCTTTTACAATATAGCAGAAAAAGTGGGGAAATGTGGTTAAGTGGTATGGGACCCCATGGCTGGTCTGCCTCAGATGCCACAGAACTGAATCAAAAGAAGGCTGAGAATTACTTCTTGGCTGCAACCCCCAGTACTCAATGTTCCCAAGGCAGAGTGAGGGGACAGTAAAACCCAGCAATAGGGTTCCCAGGAGAAGTGGATGAAACCCATGAGGTACATGTGACAGGGGAGAGATGGTCTCTGTCTGCTATTTTCCCTCCTCTGCCCTTGGCCGTAGTCTCCAAGGAGAGAGGCTGCACTTAACATTCAGGTTGCGGGATGAGAGAACGAGCTGTTCTTCAGGCGGACACGTCCATTCTTCCTGAACACCTTTTGGCCAGGGCCCTCTTGCAATATCTGCAGATGTGATCAGGGCTACCAAGTGTGCATGTTCATCTTCTCTTTTGTAATGTCCCTTTTCTTTTGTCATATTTGATTCTAATATTTTCTTTTTGATTTAAGATTTTCATTGTGCAACATAACCTGCATTGAGAAAAGTGCATAACGTATACACCCAGTTTCACACATAATTCTCCAGAAAACGCTCCAGGTAAACCACCTAAGTGGATACCGCCACACACCTAAAAACTCCTGGTCAGCCCTTCCCAAATCACAGACTCATTCTTCCCCTAGACATCACCTTACACAGGCCTCTTTGATAATTTTCTTTTTAAAAATAGATTATGCATCCCTAAAGAGTAAAACTTAGTGTCCTCTGTTTTTCACCTTTATGTAAATGGAATAATGCTATATGCATTTTTGTGTCTTTTCCCTTCTCAGCATTAAGTTTGTGATTTGCAATCATATTAGTGCATGCTGTTATAGAAGATTTATTTATTGCTGTATAGTATTCCATTGTACGACTCTACCACAACTTACTTATCTATCCTACTATTAAAGGACATTTGAATTGTTTTCATTTCTGGGTATCATCATGTTGTGATGCATGGATGAGGGTTGCAGGGTCATAGGTGATCTCAGAACCTTTTTACAGAGTGGCTGTATCAGCGTATATTTTCACTACACACAACATTGAAGAGATTCAGTTGCTTCGCTTTCTTGACAACGCTTGGTATTGTCAAACCTTAAAATTTCTACTAATGTGCTAAGTGTATAAAAATAACTCATTTTGGTTCTAATTTGCATTTTCTGATTTTTAATTTGTTTATTTACTAGCAATAATTGCAAATTTCTTTAGCCTTGTTGCTCTCCAGTCCTCAGTCCAAGGCTCCCCTCTCTACTTGCAGCTCCCGAGCTGCCATGCTTTCTCTTACACTCGGGCCTTTGCACAACCCTCTCCCGGCCTCTGTCTTCCTCCTGCCTGCCTCACTCTCCTCCCGATCAAGCCTTCTCTTGAACATCATGTGCCTGGCCCTTCAAACCCCTGCTATGTTCCCTCAAAGCACCTAATGACTGACCCACATAGTTTGTTGCAATTTCCGGTTTACTTCTTCCATTCCAGGCTGGAAGCTCTCTGAGGGCAGGCGCCATCCCTCGTTCTTCATTTGTCTCCTGCTGTCCTGTGCTAATAGGACCTGTCTCAGAGAGGACGCTGAATAAATATTTGTTGAATCTCACAAAGTGAGTGACTTATAAGACACTCAAATGTTTAAATTGTCAGTGGATCTGAAGTTGAGTTTCAAGTGAAATGAAATCGTGCTGTAACAAGTACTGAGTTGAAGAAATGAAACCCTAAAAAACTAAGTGTACCTCTTTATCACTTCAGAGCCCCACTAAAATATTAGTGACTTCAGCTCCATTCATACTGAATTTTGTGCTGGAAGGGAACTTAGAGATCATGTGACGTATGTGTGTCATTGTACAAATGAGGAACTAGAGGCCCGGGGAAGCTGACATGAGCAAAGATACATAAAGCTGAGATTACTATCCCTGCCTCCTAAGTATGTCTCGGAAGTGGTTTGTTGCCAGTTGGGGGTGGTAGGGGAAATAGTTTTCATCTAGAAGAATATAGTGTACATGCAAAGGAATGCAGTGAGATGCGAGATATGGCAAACCTCTTATTCCTGGGTGTGGCTACTACTGGTAAGTGATGTGAGAATAAATTGCAAGGCTCCGAATCCCCCAGAGTACCGGCTCTCCTGCTGGATAAGGAGCAGTTGTTCTGAAAACATTTGTGTGAATGACCGGGCTGGGGGCTCCAGGCCTGGCTGTGGTAGCTCCTGGAAGTGGCTCTGCTGTTACTTGTCCACCAAAAGTTCCTGTCCATCTCTGGAGACCACTGCTGCCACTTCTGGCTACCAGAGTGAGGGTGGTGGCCCTGCAGGGGGCCATCCTGAACTACCCTGGCTGAAGTGGTCTCCGAGCATGGGCTTCCTAGGGTAACTCTACCTTGCCGGTAACCTCACTGCACACGCACGCAGAGTTGTGATGCCATAAGAGGAAAAATCACCTCAGCTGGACTCTGGGCCCGGGGAGGCACCTCTCAGAATGCTACCTGTCAGTTTCTGTGACATGTCCTTCCTATCACACAATTAGAGAGATGTCAACCAAAAAGAAGCAGCTTTCTAAATTATTTAACTGACAAACTCAAGCCCAGCTGAACTCCTCAAACGTGTTCTTTTATGGCCTTATTGAAATTCATACTGTTTCCAAAGAGATGTTGTCCAGCCATCTTAACCCCAGGGAAAAATGACCAAACAGGAATCTTAAGGGGAAACAAACCTAGAGAAGGCCAGGGGCTCCTTAGTTCTAGTAGCACATCACACTACGAGTGCACGCAGACCGTGCAATAATCAAGATGTGGCTCTGGTTACCTGCTGGCGCCCCAGCGTTGGGTGCACTATTCTGCTAATTGCTGCAGCTGAGTACTGCCTACTTGACTTTTTGACTCATCAATTTAGGATGTTTTCAGATGGAGTGTTTTCCCTCTCAGTCTCTGCCTCTGTCCTGCATCAAGCAAGGAAAGAAGCCATAACTCAGAAACAACTCAATAAGATAGACTTTCTGCCCCAAAGGCACCAAAAAATTGGTATGGATAATTTTTTTTATCCTCATCCAAGGGCATATTAATTTTAGAGAGAGGAGAAGGGATGGAGAGAGACAGGGAGAGAAACATCAGTGTGAGAGAGAAACACTGATAGGTTGGCTCTTGTAGGTGCCCTGAATAAAGGCCAAACCTGCAAGCCAGGCACGTGCCCAGGCCAAGAATTGATCCTGTGACCTTTTGGTTTATGGGACAATACTCCAATCAACTGAGCCACACCAGCCAGGACTGGATACTTTTCTTTTTACAACACTATTATACTGATTTATCCCATGATTCAAGACATCCTATTCTAAGAGCAATCAGTAAACACTGATGAGAACTATACAAATGTAGAAATAGCATGATATTAAATAATAAAGTTTACTAAGGTTATCATTGAGAGTGGATACCAAAATTGTATTAAATGAAAAATAGCAAAATTGTTGCATCTCCTAGGTTACATTTTGTTCAGGGATTTGGAGTTTTTATATTAAAGTCAAATGACTTCGATAGTTCCTTCCTCCTTTCTTTGGGACTCTTCCTCATGTGACTTAACGGGACGAGCACACCTCACAGTCGTGGGCAAGACACGGCTCACCAGTACTAACCAATGACTTTTTCCCAGAAAGTAAATATACATAACAAAGACCAAGATCTTTGTTAATTTTGAGGCACCCTCTTGATATTACTGTTCCACTGACATCCTTCCTCCCTCATTGACCTGACCCCCAGTGTCCCCAGGATTGCTTTTCAGCATGCATGTTCTCTGCTAGTCAGATGGAATTTAGCCTGGAAAAAAGACATATGGGCCTGTACGAGGTTATAAAACATGGCTTGGAGATCCATGGCTTCTTATTAAAACACTAGTTTTTTATAAACATACCATTTTAAGGAAGATGGTTACTAAGCAACCTGGTTTAAATTATTATGAGCAATGAAAGCAAATTCTTCCATTAGGTCTGTTTTTACTTAGGTCAAAAAGTTGTTTTTTTTTTTTTTACAGAAAGTGTTGATGTTGAATAGTTTTCCTTCGTTCCTTTTAATGCACCTATACTGTGTGTGTCACGTCGCGTCCTAGGCTAGGTGGTCCCTACGGGCAAAAAATAGAGATGGATTCCCCCGTAGACCTTGCCCTTTAGGAGCTCAGAGTGGGGGAGGTGCCCTAGGGCTCTTGGGGGGCAGTGACACACCCAAACTGCTGCGCCGCAAAGAGGGAATTTAATAGGAGTGTACTAGTCCAAGGGTGCAAAGGCTTGTGGGCCTCGTGAAGACTGGGCTCAGATCTTCAAGGACAGGAGAAACTGCTCTTTCCCACTCTGAGGCCTTATATTTCTCCCTGCCCAGTTCCTTCATTATTCCCTTTTCACGGATTGGCTTTCTTCTGATTCTCCATGATGGGAAAAGCTCACCCAACTGCTCTAAATGTCTTTATTTTAAATTACTGTAGTAATTTACACAGGGTACAAAATTATTGTTTTAATCATGTTACAATGTACGATTTGGAGGTATTAATTAGTACAGTCACAATGTTATACAACCATCATCATTATTTAGGTCCAGAGCTTTGTTATGAACCCCAGACAGAAACTCTGTACCTACTAAAGCAGTCACTGCCATTCCGCTCCACTCTAAGGCCCTGGCAACCACAAATCTCCTTTCTGCACTGTGGGTTTTTCTATTTTGGATGTTTTACACAAAGGGAATCATACAATATGTGGCCTTTTGTGTGTGGCTTTTTTCACTGAGCATAATGTTGTCAACGTTCATCCCTGTTGTAACATGAATCAGAACTTCATTTTTTTAAAGATTTTATTTATTTATTTTTAGAGAGAGGAGAAAGAGAGGGAGAAAAAAAACATCAATGTGCAGTTGTCTCTTGTACACCCCCAACTGGGGACCTGGCCCACAACCCAGGCGTGTGCCCTGACTGGGAATCGAACCAGCAACCCTTTGGTTTATAGGCCAGCACTTAATCCACTGAGCCACACCAGCCAGGGCAGCACTTCATTTTTTTTAATAGCTAAATAATAACCATTGTATGGATATACTACATTTTGTTTATTTGTTGACAGATATTCAGGTTGTTTATCCTTTTTGCCTATTATTAATAATGTTGTTAGGAATATTCAGGCACAGGTTTTTATTTGAACACGTGTTTTGAATTCTTTTGGAGTGTACCTAGAAATGAAATTTTTGGTTCGTATTTTAATTCTATATTTAACTTGTTGAGGAACTACCAATCTTTCTTCCACAGCACCTGCACCATTTTACATTGCCATCAGTAATGAGGGGTCTGATGTCTCTGTGTCCTTGACAGCACGTGTCATTTTCCATTTTTTTCTTATTTGTTTGTTTGTTTATTATGGCCATCCTAATGAGTACGAAGGGGTATCTTCACATGGTTTTGATTTGCATTTCCTTAATCACTAATGATGTTAAGCATCTAATATGAACTTTTTAACCATTTATATATCTGCTTTGGAAAAATATCCATTCAAACCCTTTGCCCAATTTTTAATTGGGTTATTTGTCTTTGCTGCTGAGTTGTAAGAATTCTTTATATATTATGTATTCTAGACCCTTATAAGATATATGGTTTGCAACTATTTTCTTCCATTCTGTGGGTTAACACTTCATTTTCTTGATAGTGTCTTTTGATTCTAAATATCTCATTAATTCAAGAACCAGCTGACACACATTTGCTTCTGATTGCTGGGGAAGAAAACTGACTTGGCCCCACCGGAAGCAGATGTCCACCGATGTCCCAATCAGCCACGGCCAGGGGAGTGAGGTTACCCAGTACAAATAAAGCTGCTGGGTCTACTTCTGTTGGTGGCAGGGCTGCTTCTCATGAGGCGTAGACACACAAATGCTTAAAGGTGAAGGCATGATGGCAAATAACTCGGGTTCAGGGTTTTATCAGACGATGAGGATTATTCATGGTAGAGGTAATGAAAAGGTGCTACAGGACTTCAAGGGAGAGACACAGGACTTTCAATTAGAAGCTTGACAGAAAGCTTCCCGGAGGTGGCATTTAACTGGCCTGGATAGATAGAAAAGATCTGTTTGCACTGGGATGCAAAGAAAAGCAACCTGCGAGCAGAAAGCTCAGTGGCATGCAAAGTCCAAGTGAAGAGAGGCAGGCCTGCTGGAAACGCAGGTTTAAGATATCTTAATGGAACCCACAAGAGTTAGCAATAGTATAAACAGGAAACAGAAATGAGAAGTCCAGTGAGACCAGACAAGGTGAATCTTGGTGAGGTGTGGCTCGATGGGGCTAGAGAGCGAGAGATGGGTTCGTGGAGAAAGTCTGCTTGATTGAGTTCAGCTCTGGCCATGGAGTTCGGTTTATATCTTTCCTGCCTGAGGAATTCTTCCCACACCTTCCAACCCCATGTGATCTCTTTCCACTAAACCCACAGATTCCTCTCTTTAAAATTCACCTAGTCATGAATTAGTTGTGACCTACTAATGCATTCTTGCTTTACGTTGGCATTCATTTTGCCATATTGATTCTCTCATTCTTGCCTTCCCATCTGGGCTCTTCAAGGGTCAAATGACATTTTTACTCCCTGATACAGTGTTTTTGCATACAATAAATGCTCAATGACGTTTTTTGATTTGGTACGAATACAAAATTCTAATGAGGATAGGAATAACTTTATAAGCTGCTCACGGGTACGCTTCTTTAAGCTTTTTTGTTCTGTGCCATTAATTTTTCTATATATGTCTTGCATGAAATGGTTCTCGTGTTAGTATAGACAGGGCCATGTTATCTCTAGCATTTTTTTTTTCAGTAAGCCTGTTCATTCATCACCATTAATGATTTCTTTCCTCAGATTAGGAAGAGACTGGAGAGATGTGACAATGAGTGTCAATGCATTTTCAAAAGGAAAACAACGTTTTCCATCTAAAAATCATTAGTGATACAATGATAAAAGTAGAACTTAAAACTTGAGACAATATATCATTACTGCTCTGAGAGGTCTAAGATAACAAATTGGAAAATTTGTCTAAAATAATTGCAGGAGAAAGATTCTTATTACCAGCTTTTGTGAGTGAAACAAAGGAAATTACCATTCTTCTGGAGGTAGGTATAATTTGTGTTCATCTGGAAATTAATGATAGTACAAGATATAATTGCAGAATGTCTTAATTTTACTACATAATTATCTTCTTTCAGCAACAAAGTATATTAGCATGGTAAAAATGTAATCTATGGAGTTCAAAATAGACAAAAGATTTATTAAGATTTTTTCCCTTATGAGAAGATAAACAATCAAAGAGAGCAAAATACACACAAAAGAGGCTCTTGTTTCAGAGCAAAAAGCTCAAGAAAACAGAAATCCATCATAAAATGCCAAAAAACATTACTGTTTTGCTTCAGCATTTATCTCTGCTAGTCATTTACCGTTTATATGCTCGCTCGGGATCAGGTGCTAGACTCCTCCTGGGAAGTGATGGGAGAGGCAAAAGACAGGAAATGGAGACAAAAAGAATTATGCCGAAGTGTGTATCTCACCTGCAGAACTCACTCGTGACTTCATGTCCATTCAGGAACTGTGAGATGCTCTGGGCCCCCAGTTCCTCTGTTTTGGAGTTGATGCTGGATAGCCTTTCATAAGGCATCACCTGAATCATAAATGTTGGGAAGCTTTTAAGTTTTCAAGATAATATTATGAAAAATGGGCACTTCAAGGTTCAGAGATAGTTTCCAGACAGAGCACAGGGCAAGGAGTCAAAAGATCTACTCTGAACTATTTTATAAATAACTGCGTATGGAAAAGTCAGTAAACTTCACTGTCATAGTTTCCTCACCTTTGAAATGAGAGGGATGTGTTACATTACGGTGGCAAGTAAGTTTTATCTGAAGTGTGCTGACCTTTGGACTGGTGAGTGGCTTCCTGGAGCACTGCGTCGAGAAGGGCTCTGAAGGTGTGGGCTCCGTGGAAGACTCAGGCACAGTCGGAGCCTGCTCCCCTGTCCCCGAGCACGCGGGCAGGGAACGGCCAGCTCTGAAACTCTGGGACTCGGGGGTCGTGTCTGAAAAGACAAACTTGTATGTTAGTCTTTTAATAAACTATCTTTGTTTTTGACTCACAAGTCTGCCGTTGACAAGACTTGTATGTGACTCTGTTGAGTGACCTCTGCTTGCCCTTAACTTCTTACCTTCTTTCCTGATGGTGGGGTTGAGATACTGGCTGCCGCTGTTTGCGAGGGGCCTGCAGTCTCGGCATCTCATAGGAACATATGCTCTGGGGTGTTTTAAGTGTAATCCTTCTGCCTGCCTTGTTTTAGTAATTTAGTTTAACAAATTTGCTATGTGTTAGGCAGCCTGCTAAGAGGCTGTGGTTGCCCCGCAGTTGTTTGGGGATCCATCCTGCACAAACTGACAGCCCCAAAGAGCTGGAGTGTTGGTTCCAAAGCTGGGAGGTGAAGGGCTCCACAGTTTTTGACAGCAAGGAACAGAGGGCAGCTGTCAAGGTCATTCTCAGAAGGGGGCAGGGCTTAAAACACATGCAATAAGCAATCCTGCAGAGCTCAAGGCAGAAATGAAAAGAGAGCCAAGTCTTTCAGCATCTAGAATTTGAAGGATAACGAAGTACTCCGATCCTCCTTCTTCTCTGTCCCCAGCCCTCCATCTGTGTTGGATGAGCCTGCCAGCCCAGCAGAGCACGCTGACTTCTATCCTGAGAAGGGCCTGGTCGGCACTGGTTTCAGCTTAAGAGTGACTCAGGCCCTCACAGCACGCTCCTCTGTTCTCTCCAGGATGGGCACAGCATCACTTCTTCTGTTCTGAAGCTGTCCCGGAAAGGTCAAAGTCAGAAAATTGCTTGCATCACAGACATCATGAACTTCATGCTTTGTGTTTTTGCTCTGACCTCTCTCTTTACACTGATGGCAGTTGCTAGGGCTTCAGGTCCCAGGAAACCTGTCCTTTGCTCTTGACCTGCTTCTTGCTGTCCATTTGATGTGCCTGAATGATCCTCACTGGCCGGCTGGAAGGAGAGAGAAGGACTGGGAAGCTGTTCCTGTGGGGAAACTGTGAGGTAGACCAGCCTGCACGAGGGGTGGCTGTGAAAGCTTAAAGGAAGGTGTGGGAGGCGTTTTTAAGAACTGCTCAATTCTGATGGCTGACAATGCAAGCGGAGTGAGTGCCTAGGAGTCTACAGTGGCTGGGTGACTGAGATGCTATTCCTGAGGGTGGGAAAACAAACAGAGAGGATTGCAGAGGAGAGGGCAGCTGAGAGTCGCGCTAAAAATGACAAAGGCTTGAATTCTTGTTGTTTTGTATTTCATGCCCAGTACACACACAGGTTATATTTTAGTTGAACTGTGTGTGTGTTTTTTTTTTTTAAGTCTTTATTTAGAAGTCAATTGTTAGGACAACTAAACATGCTCTCCCAACAGAACAATGTTAGAAAAATTCCCCAGGCTAGCCAGCCCCTACCCCCTGCAAAAAAACCCCTTTTGATATAGAATCAAAAATGGAAGAGAGCTTAGCGATTGATGAGCAGAGTGTACTAAGGTGGAAAGCATAGTGATGTAGAGATACACTCTGAAACCAGACCACATTTACTAACTAGGTAACCTGGTGACATTTAATCTCACTAGGTCTCATTCTCCCTGTGGGCTAGACAGAATGATTCCAACCTCACAGGCTTGTCATGAGGATTAAATGGGATGATGCTGTGCAACGTGTAAAAGCTGAGTTGTTTCTTGTTCCCATCACCACACTGTGTTATGTCAAAGAAACCTGGGTCTGGCATTGAAAACTGAGGCTTTGCTGGGTCACCCCAAGCACTGGAGGGTTTGATGCATTCGTGTTTCTGGAAAGACATAGAGTTGAGGCTGTGAATACACATATGCCACTATTTTCTCCTATATCCGTATCTATATCTGTGTCTATATCTCTATCTATATCTATATCTATCTATATATGACATAGATGCTGACTTGTAGTGACTGTTCAGCTAGAGGGATTATTTAGTTCAATGCCTCTTTTTCACATTTGCAGAAACTGAGGCACAGAGAAGAGAAATGACTAGACCAATGACCCCCAGGTAGATTGTGGCACAACAGGAACTAGAAACCAGGCAGCCCGAATTCAGTCAAGATTTCTCCCTACTGTGTCAACTTGCTTGTTGTAAGATAACTTGGGGATAGTGGGATTGACTTCCCCACCATTTGAAAATTGTTGGAGCTCTAACTGGGAATGCCAGAAGATGACCAGGCCCATCCTGGGGACACAGGAATAGGACTTCCTGAGTTTGCAACTGTTGGACAGCGTGGGGCCAGGGTTGCCCCGGGCAGAGGGGAGGTGGGGGATCCTGGCGACACTGGCTGGCAGGAGGTGCAAAGGGTGGCGGTTCTAGAGGATGTCCAAGGAGGGCAGCATGGTTGCCACGCCCTGTCCTGTGGGGGCCGAGGGTGGCCAGAGAGGAGTTTCCCACAGAAGTAGCAGCGAATGGCTTGGTGGCATTGTCATTTCTGTGGACGAGTTGTTCCAAAGTAAGATTTCTATGTTGAAAGAACTACAATAGGGTTTACTGTGAAAAAGAACAGTGTACCTTAGTTTATCCATATTATGGGGCATTCTGGATACAGAAGGGGGGAGGGATCACATATTTAGTGACCGTTTCCTACGTGACAGATGGTGTGCTGAGCACTAGACACACATAGGCCCTTTGTCCTCACAAGCTGATTAGAGCTGATGTCACTGAGACTCAGAAGAGTCCAGTGGCCATCCACAAAGGCAGTGAGTGGCAGAGCCAAGAGGTGAGCCCAGACAAAACTCTGGCCAGAGCCCAGGCTCTGCCTCCTGCCTCTCGCAGGCTCACAGCTAAATAAGTTGTAGGAATTTGATCTTCATTTTGAAAACCTGAAATTCATTAGCTGACTTGCATATTCTTGTCTGGCTTCTTCATGATCATCTCCATCATAGAATCACAGTCCTGCAGGGCCATGGGTACCAGCAGGGGAGGGGATGTAACACAGCATTTTTACAACATTTGAGATTCTCCCTTTGGAGAGAGGCCACAAGTCTTTGGGAGATGGGATAATCAGCTGTAGTTTGAAAAATATTTGGAGTCTTGTCTTCCTCCTTTCTCTCATGTGTCAGGCATCTTTGCACATGAAACCAGCTACGCTGACTCTTTACTCCCCCTCCAAACAGAAAGCTACCAAGTTTCATTAATTTCCATAAATATGTATCAGATATTTATTTTGCCTTATGAGAGATGATGACAGATATCAAAAACATTTAAAATGAGCATTTCTTTTGAGTCAGTATTTTATTTCGATGAATTTTTTACTAGGAAATAGCCATGGATTTGGGTTATAAGAACATTCGACTGCAATGTAAAAGATTTTAAATTAAGTGAAAAAAGTATCAATAAAATAGAATACTCTACATTCAAAATAGAATACGATATTTCTAAAACTAGAAATTGTATATCTAGCTTTATTAAATGGCAGATTAGCCAAAGCAGAATATGATCATTACTATAACAATATATAGAAAAATTTAATAGACTTTGTTTTTTAGAGCAGTTTTAGGTACATAGGAAAATTGAGTGGAAGCACAGAGATTTAGCATGTACCCCTCTCCCCACGTAGGCACAGCTCCACCTACTACAACACCCTGAACTGTAGTGGTGCATTTGTTAGAATCATAAACCTGCAATAACACGTCGTTAGTACTCAAAGCCCATAATATACATTAGGGTTCACTCACGGGGCTGTACGATCTATGGGCTTTGACAAATGTGGAGTGACAGGTATCCACCATTGTTAAACCATATATTTTTAAAATAAGAAAATATACTTTAAAAAGCGTTAATATTTATATCTGGATAACAGAATTGCAGAAGACTATAATACCTATCTACCTGTATTTTATACTATAGGTATTCATTACTTCACAACAAAACAATCATCTTCAAATGCCTCTGTTTAAGGGCTTCTCTGAAAACTAATGGAAATTCTCACCTGATGATTATTGGTCAGTGGCAAAGCAAGTGAGTCTAGCTGAAGTGTGAAAAATACAGTTAGATTGGATAATGAAAGTTGGCATTTTGAGGGGAAAAATATTTTGTTGCCCTATCCTCTCTATTCTGGAAGGAGGAGGAAAAAAGGGGCTGAGAGAGAGAGAGGATGGGCAAGTACTAAATGTGAAGTACTTAATAGGAAAAAATGTGCAGGTATCCATATTAGTAGTTTGCAAAACTTTGTATTGTAAAGAGAGAGTTGTCCCAGATATTTTTCAAGTGTAAAAGAACTTTTGAAAATTCTGCCTCTTGCCCCACTTGTACTCATGTGCATTATTTTAAATTTTTTTTAAATATTGTATTTATTTATTTAGAGAGAGGGGAAGGGAGGGAGAAAGAGAGGGAGAGAAACATCAATGTGTGGTTGCCTCTCACATGGCCCCACTGGGGACTTGGCCCACAACCTAGGCATGTGCCCCGACTGGGAATTGAACCGGTGACCCTTTGGTTCATAGCCCGAGCTCAATCCACTGAGCCACACCAGCCAGAGCTAATTTTTTTTTTTTAAGATTTTATGTATTTATCTTTAGAGGGGAAGGGAAGGAGAGAGGGAGAGGGAGAGAAATATCAACGTATGGTTGCCTCTTGTGCGTCCCCTGCTGGGAACTGGCCTGCAACCCAGGCATGTGCCCTGACTGGGAATTGAACCATGATCCTTTGGTTCGCAGGCCTGCGCTCAATCCACTGAGCTACATCAGCCAGGGCACATGCATTATTTTAAATGCCCTTAGAGTTCTCTCCTACTTGAGAACCTGACTGTGCACCCACAGCCACATGGGAAGCCCTGTCAGGGGGGCACTAACTGCCGCCCGGTATCGGCACCTTGACTGCACGTGCCCTGTGTGTCTATGTCCCTGAGCAGTGACTATGGGTGCTGCAGGGACAGTGTATCATGTCTGCACCTTGTACGTTATTAAAATGAGAGGAAGTGTAGGCAACAAAGTGTTGGTGCTGATAAGATCAAGGCTCTGCTCTATCTCACAGAATTGAGATAAAGATAATATATTTAATCATAATCTATAATTGCATTCAGAAATGTATTGGACAAGTCCTTTGACTCTAAATTCATATGTAACAGAAAAGAATAAAATTAACGTGTGCAAACAATGCAATTAGAAAAACAAAGCAATTAATGGCATACGAATTGGAAAGGATGGGCTAAACTACCTCCATCTGTTGACAATATAATTAGCTTTCTAGAAAACTCAAAAGAATCAATGAGAAAACTATTACAAACAATAGGGGAATTTAGTAAAGTCACAAATTATAAGAACCAACATACATAAATCAATATTCTTCATATATACAAACAATAACCAGTTAAAGGGCATAATGAGAGATGAGACCATTTACAACAGCAAAACAAAATAAAACAAAATGAAAAGAACCATAAACATAGATAACAGGAAATGTCTAAAGGCTACATGAGGAAAACTCTAAAATGGTCCTTAGAGACTGAAATATAGACATAAACAAATAGAAAAACATAACATATTCTTGGATAGGAAGACTCAAAATCATGAAGATGTAATTTTTTCTTTACTTAATTTACAAGTTGGATGCGATCCATGTGAAAATAACAATACCACAGGTTTTCTTCCTTTCTTTTCTGGAGCTGGCACCGGTTTGTTAATGTACATTTGGAAGAACAACAACAAAATAGTTATAAAAACCTTCAGAAAGAAAAGCAATGACAAGAGAGGACTATTTCTACCAAATAAAAAATGTATAACATTACAATAGGTTGTAGCACCTCTCTGCTAAAATTGTGTAATATTGGCTCATGAGTAGATAGGCATATCAATGAACTGTTAGAGAATACTGTAATAGACTCAAGGGTATGTGGAAATTTAGTGTTTTATAAAGGCAACACATAAAATCAGTGAAGAAAAGATGGAATTCTTAATAAGAGGAGGTGTGATAACTAAATAACTACACTGAAAAAGTGAAGCTGGATCCATTCCTCACACTAAACCTGGTGTGAATTCCAAACCAATTAGAGATTTATTATCTAAACAATAAGACCAAAAAAGTACTGGATGAAAACATGCAGAAAGTCCTTTATAACTTGGGAATTGAGACAACTTTTCCTAAGGTTGACTCAAAAACCTGAGTCAATGAGGAAAAAAGACCAATAAATTTGATCATATATACATAAAAATAAATAAATAAATAGACATGTAAAAATGCTTTGCATGACAAAATAAGACAATGAAAAAGCCTCACATCACAAAGAAAGTCAAATAACAAATTTTTAAATATTAGCAATTTATATCACAAAAAGTGGTTGACATCAAATACCTAAAAACTAAGGAAAGTGCCAATAGCCCTATTAAAAAGTATATAGATAATAACACTTGTA
This sequence comes from Glossophaga mutica, assembly GCA_039655065.1. Classification (NCBI taxonomy): domain Eukaryota; kingdom Metazoa; phylum Chordata; class Mammalia; order Chiroptera; family Phyllostomidae; genus Glossophaga; species Glossophaga mutica. The sequence continues at coordinate 29,789,164 of CM077306.1, forward strand.
TCTATGTTAGATAATTCACAAGAAATGTAAATGGCCCTTGAATTGTAGGGGCAGATGATCAACCTTGCTCATAGTATGAAAAATACAAATTAAGCCTGCACTGAGATACCGTTTCTTACCTACAATGTTGGCCATAATCCAAGATTGACAAGACGTTCTGTGATGAGTCTGTGGATGACTAGGAAAGCATATACTCTTTGTACAATTAGGTCCACTTCCAGGAAGCTTTACTAAACATATACTAGAAAAAATATAAAATGATACATGCATAGTGCTGGTCACTGAAACACTGAAAAAGAGTAAACATTAGAAAAGGACTGAAAATAACCTAATGTCCAAAAATAAGAAAGTTTTTGAAAAAAATATGGTACGTGCAATGAAGGAGTACTGTGAAATTACAAAAAGTCGTAAGGGAGGTCTCTGAATGGTGATGTTCTGATTTCCAGAACATACTGGTAGTTTAAAAGAAATGGGAAAAGTAAAATTTAGAGGAGTATGTTCACCATGCCATCCTTCATGTGACATACATATGATCATATTTGATAGGTAAATTTTATCAAGTATCCATCCAGGGAACAGACAATTCCAATCTTATGAAAATCTTTTGAAAATCTTATGAAAATCTTTTAAAAGTCTTTCAAAAAAAAAAAAAAGCTAATTGGGGAATGTTCTCCCCTCTGTGGTAGACACAATAATGCCTCTCCCACCCCTAAGATGTCCATGTCTTAACCTTGGAACTGTTGAATATTTGCCTTATAAAGCAAAAGAACTTCGCAGATGTGGTTAAATTAAGGGTCTTAGATTGTCCTGGATTATACACAAGAGTCCAACGTACACGTTCTTACAAATGAAAGAGGAAGGTAGGGAAGTGGGAGCAAGAGGAGATGTGACTGCAGAGTAGCGCCCAGGGTGCTGTGGTTGCTGCAGAAAGATCACAGTGAGTCCAGCGACGCAGGTAACTCCTAGAAGATGAAAAAGGCAAGAAAACGGATTTCCTCCTAGAGCCTCTTTGAGTGAAGGCAGCCCTACTGACACATGAATCTTGACCCAGGGAAACTCTGTTTTGGATTTCTGACCCTTAGAACTGTAAGTTAATAAATTTGTGTTGTTTTAAGTTACCGAGTTTATAGTAAACTGTTACAGAAGCAACCCCTCTATCTCTTAAAATATTAGTGTAATCCTGATACCAAAATCCAAGACAGTATGAGAGAGAAAATACATTGGCTGATTTCATTCTTAAATATAGACGTAAACAGTCGAAACAAAACATTGCCAAGACAAACCTAGCAAAAATAATAAAAATAAAACATTCTTATCAAGTTGGGTTTATCCTAAGCATATGAGGATATTTCATCACTAGAAAAGTTTTTGAAGTAATTCACTCCCATGACAAATTGAAGAAAAGCCACAAGATAAACTTGATAGGTGAACAAATGCACTCAATAAAATTTAAAACACATTGATGATTAAAAACTAAAAACTCTTGGGCCATGATGAAATAATCAGCACCAGATTAGCTCTTCCATTTCAAACTTTGTGAAATATATGAATTACTGTTTTCAAATGTTGCAAAAGGACCACAACTGTGGTCCCTGGGGAAGAGAAGGAAATGAGAGGAGCCCCACAACCTCCAAGACATCTGTTGGGAGGAACTTTGCAGAGTGTGATACAGGAAGACCTGGCTGAGCCTGAGCATGGCACTGTTGCTGAATCAAGGAGATAGAAATTAGAGTTCAAGAGGCAGCTGGAGTCTGCAGAGCAGAATCCCTAAGAGGAGGCTGCTACACAAAGAAAGAGGCCTGGATAGGAGGTTCTCTGAGTCTTTGGCCAAATACTAAGCTGTGCATATACAGAGTGAGACTACACGTGGCTGGGCAAAAGGGGATGACCAGGGAGGAAAGAAATACCAGTGGAGCTATGATTGACCTGACAGAATATTCATAATACCTAAACCTTACAATATATATAACACATCTGGAATATAGAGATAACTACAACTCAATAATAGAAACACAAACAACCTAATTTCTTAAAATGAGTAAGAGATCTAAACAGGCACTTCACAAGGAATATGTACGGTGGCCAAGAGGCAAATAAAAAGTGTTTGATATCATAAATCATCAGGGGATTTCAAATGAAAACTACAATAAGATATGACTCAGTCCCCACAAAAATGGCTGATGTTAAAAAGACTGACCACACCAAACGTTGAGAAGAATGTGGAGCAACTAGAATTCTTATGCATGTTTGATGGGGGGTTAAAATACTACAGCCAGTTTGGAAATTCACCTGAAAGTTGGTCACAAAATTAAACAACATCTATTTTATGACCTAGAAATTCCAGTTTAGGTACTTATCTGCCTCTTTAAGTAGTCTCTTCAGCACCCATGCCCATTATACTCATGACGAAAACATGTTGGAGAAAATATTTCTAATAATGGACATGGATCAGTTGGCAGAATAAACAAAGACATCCTATAAATTAATAAGAAAAAGGCAACTCCCAAGAAAAGTGCTAAAATATATGGACAAGCAGTGCTCACAAAAGCCTTAAATTTTTTACCTAACTTGTGTAATCAAGAGAATGCAAATTAAAACAAGATGGAAGGAATTTAAAAGTTAGGACACTTAACACATAAATATGCAAAACAATATGGAAGATGGAAAGTCGCCTGTGGGGGAGGTAAATTGGCACAGCCCCCGTGGAGAGCAGTGTGGCAGCCTGCGGTACACCTGAGGACAAGCACGCCCTCCGACCCCGCAACTCTCCTCTCGGCACATGTCCTTGAGAGAAAGAAATGCCTGTGTGTGCAGGAACCACGAAGGAATGTGCAAAACAGCAATGTCTGTAAGACGTTCTGGAAACACCTAAGCGTGCATTGACATTAAAATGGATAATGCTGTTTTTCACACCATAATATAATAACTAGCAACGAAAATGAGTGAGCTACAAATTACCTGAAGCAACAGGGATGAATCTCATTAACATAACATAGGAAAAAAAACAAATTGCAAAGGAAAACATAGTATAATGATGGCTGTATGGTAACGCTAAAATAGTTGTGTGTTTAGGAAAAAACGGATACATAGATAGATAGACAGATAGATAGATATTACAAAGGAGCATAGCATAGATGTTAACAATAGCACAGACTCTAGATCCTGACTCCTGGATTTGTATCTACAACTTAGTTGCTGTGTGACTTCGGGCAAGTTACTTAACTTCTCAGGTTTGTCATTTGTTAAATGAGGATAATTGTAGTATCCAACTCATTGGGTTGTTATGAGGGTGAAGAATGAGTCAATATTTGTAAAGTACTTAAAACAGGGCCTGAGAGAGTGCCTGTGTCTTTCAAATGATTAACAAATTCCAAAGAGTGGTTTACTCAGTGGGAGGAGAGAGGGGTATCTATGGGGGCCTCATTTATATTTCCAATATCTTGTTTATTAAATTAAATGGTAGGTGCTCAGATGTTTTTATATATTTTTTGATGGGTCAACAATATTTCAAAATTTAAAAGGGGATGCACAAATTATTTCACATATATTATCAAACTTGTAGGGGAAAAGATGAATTATAAAGATTGATATTGTTATATATTTCAGGTACCTAAAATAGATAAGTCCAATTATTGTACCTTCGATTTTGGTAACATTTTCTGGAAGCACCGGGGACAAAGCACTAGCTTCAGAACCAGAAAACCTAAATTTCCTTCACGCCTCTGCTGTTGATTCATGTTGCATCTCTGGGTTAGTCTGTCTCCAGTGACATCCTCGCACTTCATTTTATTTATCTTCACAATGGATGTGTTGTCTCCCACCTCTTTCAAAATGGCAAGAAGGGGACCATCTTTCCTTATCTTCAGCACAGAAGGGAGAGCTAGAATTCGCTTCCCCACCCTCCCCCACTGCCTTTCACTAACTAGCAAGGAAGTTTATTTTATTTTAATGAAGTCTGTGAAAAATGATTCATGCTTGAAAGCAGCCTTTTCCCTTTACTTAATGCCAGCTTCAGCTTCTGCTTCTGAGTGTAAGCTAAAATGTGGAAAAATCCCATGTGGTTTTCAGAATGTACACAGGAGCGTGTGTGCTGGGCTTTCGGAAATTTCTTTGTTAGCGAATCTGCTGTGCACATAAGCCGCAGCAGTGCAGACCCTCCGAAGGGGAGGATCACAGGAAGACAATTTCCAGATTGCTTGTCCCCAGCCGCGCACATTCGGGAAACGGCGACGACAGCGTGGCAAAGGAGGCTACCAGTGCCCCCGGTTTGCGTGCGTGGTGCCTTCCCGAGAAAGCACACGCAGTTGTTTTCCCTCCGCTGCGCCCCATTTCATACTCCTGGCCGGACAATCATTACTTAAAAGTAACCGCGACAAACAACAGAACTGCTTAGCTTTTCCCGTGCCGACGGGAATTACATACCGATAACAAGGGGGGCTGGCTCTTTAGGACTACTCGTTTGAAAAATGAAAATGCTCCTCGGCCCAACATGGGTACGAATGGCATCGACTCAAGCTTTTTTTCTCTTAGAGTAAAAGAGGAGAAATACTTGGCTTGAAAGGTCGTCCTGGCTCTTTCTCGGGCTCCTGCAGGGAGTGCGGTGGGCCCCAGATGTGTCTCTGGTTGATGGACAGTCTTGAGCTTCCACCTAAAAAGAGGTTCAGTAGAGCTCAGAGCTTATTTTGCCAAGCACGGCTGCTCTTTAAGTCCACATGCACTTGAAGGGGAATTTAATCCTTGCAGTTCTGATTGTTTAAAGAGTTGTGTCGGGAGAGCGATTGAAGTCTGTGAGACTGTTTGAACATTTTAATAAAGCTTTGTGCGAAACATTTTCTCTCAAAACAGGAAGCCTGATTTTGCCGTGTCTAAGTAAACATAAAATACCAATGGGCTCAGCACCCCTAACCTAGAGGTGCTGCATGAAGCCCAGGCTTAACCAATCAGTGGTTTTCACCTTTGTTTAGGAATGAGTATAAAGCTCCTCTACGCGAATGTTATTTCTCCTCATACAGACGAGAAACACATGTCTGCGTTAAAGCAGAGTTGGGACTGTGCACACGCAGCATTGCATCAGACCATTTTCAGGGTTCGGTCATTCTCCATTCGCTGAGCATCTTACAGGGGACAATTGGACACAGTGATACCAATGTGAAGAAGAGTCAGTTTTTATATTCATGGAGCCCATGGTCTGGTTCAGAAAACACATTTATAAACAAATTATTATGATGCAAAATTGGTAAGTGCCACGGTGGGTATGTGTTACAGAGATTATGGGAGCCCAGAAATTGGGCATTGGAGTCAGTCAGCACCAAGTCAGGGAAGGTTCCTGAACCTTAAGAGATGAGAAAGAGTTGGTCATTCTAAGTGGGAGAGGTCACACTCCAGTCCAGAAATGCCAGGGTGTGTGTGTGTTCAGCATTGCTAGAAGACAGGCTAGAGGACAAGTGAGCCCAAAAGGCAACTGGGAACCGGATCATGGTGATTAGCAGGGAGAGACTTTATGTTGGGGTAATGGCAGATGTTTGCCTTTTAGACTAGCAGTTTTGTGGTTGATGGATGGGGGAGAAAGACACTGGAGTGGTACTGGAGCTTGTCCTTCAGAGTCACTTCAGTCTTGGTCCATCTGTAAATGAATCCCCCAAATTCAGTGGTGTGTCCAGAAGTAAGGGGACCCCCGCTGGTAATGAAATGAAATGCAAACACACCAGGAGAAAGGACTGGAAGGAGATGCTCGGCCAGAAGGAACAGCTGCTCAAGCCCTCCTTGCCTCTTCCCTAAACTCTCCTTGGGTTTCCCAGCTGTTCGCAGCCCGCCCTGAGCCTTTGAGCTCCTGCACCTTTAACATTCAGATGCAAGGGGAAAGGAATCCCTTTCTTACTTGCTTTCAGCACAGATGGGATAGGTACTGATTTTCAGAAGGAACTTTATTTGAAAAAGCACCGCCACAGAAAATACAAAGGGAGAGTGAAAAAGAAAACAATGAAGAAAATATAGAAAGCTGTAAAACAATTATGTTTACAAAATACAGATTTTGTGACCTATGACAGCCAACATTTCTGCCAGACTCAAAACCATTTCTCAGCTCTCTGCTCTCCCATTCTCTTCCCCATCCCTTGAGATTCCAGGCCCACAGATATGGGAAAAACAGCCAGTGCTGAAGATGGGCCACCCCTGCGGTTTGGGGCAGGCTTCGGGCATCTCGGGGCAGCCAACAGCTTTGGAAGAAGCAATCTCCCACAAAGACACTTTCTGGCTCCCTGTTGGGATCCTGGCCCAGTGAAAGGCCCTGAGAAGAATAAATAGATTTCTGGGGCGAGTCTTTTCCCCACAGATGGGAATGAATGCAAGATCCAGTGTTTCCTCAGTCTTTCTGATTCCCACCCAAATTCAGACCTTTGCTTCCTCTTGTTCAAATGATTGCATTGATCTGGTCTACAAATGCTGTGGCATTTTCTTTTTTAAAGTTAAGCTCTGACCTCATCATCTTTTTTCCACTGTGTAGCAGATTCACCTAGTATTTTTCAACCTGGTGACCGGTGCCTGTCCATCTCCCCAACTGAATGTCCCTTATACATAACTTGTGCCTTAGTCAAACCACAGGAACTAGACACACCCATTCTCAAACATGCCCCTGTCTTTGATCATTTGGGGCCTTCTATGGGGAATCCCCCATTTCTCCAATTCATTGGCATGAAAATCCAAACTGTCCTTAAAAATCCATCCCAGAACCATTGACTTACTTGGCCAGCTCTTCATCTTTCTTTTGCATTTATTTTACTCTGATTTGAGTTAAAGTCTTTAAAATACATATTCTCATTCTCATTTACCTCACTCCCTTCCCCAGACTAAATTATAGAGTCATTGAAGATAGGAATAAAATACCTCAAAGATCATTGTGATCAAATAACAGACTCTATGTAAATTGCTAGCATGGGGATCGGCACATGGTAATCACTCCATAAATGTCATCAAGATTTGTAGCACCATTTGAGAGTCCAGTAGAACTAGATTGAGCCTTGACTCCGTCATTGACTAGCTTGGTGGCCTTGAGGATCACTTAATCTCATGAAACCTCAGTTTTCTCATCTGTAAAAATGCGGAACCGTTGTTCCTTCCTCCTGGTGTCATGAGGATAAATTAGATAAGAGATCAAATTTTGTTGCAGATATAAAAATACTTAATAATCTCTTAATAAACAATCTCTTAATAAACTTGTGCTATCTTTGTGGGTCCAAGAACAGTGTTTTGTATACAAAAACCTTTGGGAAAGATTTGGATTGGAGGTTTCATGCCTCAGATGCAAACACTTCCCGAAGTAGGTTAATCTGGGTTCTGGGCAGAGACCCCAACTCTCCCTCCCTCCCCGGCCATCTTCTTGGAGGAAGGCATCTCTTCTTTCCATGCAGCTCTCTGTGACTTAGCCTGATAGATCCCTGCAGGTGGCAGCTGGCCTGGTCTAAGGAATGCAAATAACGGCTCTCCTCCCATGTGCTCACTATAGTTTTCTGGGAGGATGAGGTGGGAGAGGATTCAATTTTTCTAACAAATCTGAGTTCCAAGTATTTTGAAGGCAATACCAAAAGGGCTATACTTAGCAAGTTTGTGTGTGAAGATGTTTGGATGTGTTTATTTTAAATTAACTAGATATACATAAAAGACTAGATAATATTGCTACTACTAATAAAAGAAAAGAAGGAAAGGCTGGTTGCACTGTGAATCTGAGGGAATCCACGTAACTCAGCACGACTAGGAAGAGTAACAGGGCCTGCCCTGTCCGGTTGCTTCACAGGCGGGTCCTGATTCCCCCAGCCCTGGAGCCACAGACGCACATCGCCTGTGGATATTAACCAGCCATCCAATTGACAGTCTCAGTTTCCATCTCTGTTCTGTGGCAAGAGCACGTAATGCATTGCAGGAAGCAGATCAATTATTTGCAAGGGAGATACACAATACCATCGCCAGCACTCCAACCTCGGCTAAAATCCAATTCCATCAGCTGGCTTGGATTTAGAGGGGAAATGAAAGTCACATTTTAGAAAAGTGGGATTGCTCCTGCCTGTGACAACTGATGCTTGTGCAAAGCACCAGCTGTGGAGAAATCGCCCAATGATCTCTTCCTGATTATCAAGCCCAAGGGGTCCAAACTGAACCCATGGGCTTAGCAAATTTTTTTGAAAATTTTTAGTAATTTTGAGTAAATTTTGATGACTGTCATAGAGCCTCAGTTTTCTCATCTGTTAAAAGAGATATTACCTCATGGTGTTGTTTTAAGATTAAATTAGATAATACATACAGAGGTGAATTACCATGAAGATAATGAAGTTAAAGCCTTTCATTTTTAAGGGCCCATTTCAAGACCTGGTACCAAACTTTATATTTGTAATTTTGCATCCTCGTGTCCAACCCGCAGCCCACAGGCCACATGTGGCCCAGGATGCCTATGAATGTGGCCCAATGCAAAGTCGTAAATTTACTTAAAACCTTTTTTTTTTGCTCATCAGTTTTCATTAGTGTTTTTGTATTTAATGAGTGGCCCAAGATGACTTTTCCCAGTGTGGCCCAGATACATCAAATGGTTGGACACCCCTGTAAGAGGATGCAAATCCTATAAACCTCACACTCCACAAACCTGGGTCTGCAGGGTGGTGAACAGAGCAAGCGCTCAGACAGTGGGAAGCAAGTGATAAGGTCGGCAGGACAGAGGCCTGGAAGAGAGGGTGGGGATCTCTCAGGAGGCTTGTGACTTTATTGTTTATGAAGTGCCAGAGCTCCTGGCCCTCTACTAAATTGCTAGGGCTTGAAAAGGGATCTAGCAAAATATCCTCTAAAAATATGAGTTGATCGTGGCTTAAACTGTCATCTCATTAGTGGGACCTGTAAGAGATTTGTCCTCTCACGGTGGAATTTCAGGCACGGCGTTCGGCAGGTAAAGGAGGCATCCAGGGGCAGGCGCCTCTCAGATCATATCGGGCTGGCAGCCTGCAGAGCCAGTCACTGCTCTGGTTCTGCAGTGCCTGGGACGGAGCTGGGGGAGACCCAGCCTGGTCTGTGGTGAGGGACACAGTGCATTTCAACCGATAGCCTCCACTCCAGCAGAGAATCGTGTTCAACCTCCGCACCCTCCCTTCTTCCTCCTCCTTGCCTTCCCCCACTCCCGCCCGTCCTTCTTACCCTCCTGATTTTCTTCACCTTTCTCTCTTCCATTTCAAAAATCATGATACAAATTTCAATTCAAGATAAAAATGTACTTTATTTCACCCTTTTGCCTGTGATTAAGTTCTGTCCACAGCAAGGACTTTGGCGTTTCCATGGGAACCAGTACACTCTAAAGCCAAGAAGGACGACCATGTAGAAAACTCAGAAGAAGGCTAAAGGGTTTGTTGATGTTGCTTTTCACCTGCTATGGAGGAAATGAAAGGATGGACTGCAGGGGCTGTGAGGAATCTGAGGTCACTAAATCATATGCCTCCCTCCAGAAGTGCCAATGAAATAATTCTGGAGATAAATAAATGTCCTTTACTTCAAAGGGTCCAAAACAGATTTCATAGCCTCCTTTGAAAAGGAGATTCAGTTGTTATTTTTTCAGGGCAACTGTGGATGATTGGGGCGGTGCCTGTGGGCCTGAGACTGCTCCTCTGGCCCGGTCGGAACCCAGGAGAGACACTGCGGAAGCGATGAGCTCTCCAGCCTTGCCAGGGGTGGAGACCTTGCCTGGCTCACCTCATCCTCCAAAGCTATTGTGCTCCATCTTTGCTCTCTTTAATCCCACTTAGCACTCTCTCCAAGTCCCCAGGACCCACCAAAGTCAGAGCAAAAATCTCTTTCCCTCTCTTCACAATTTTTTAAAAAGAAGAACCCTTATTATCCCAGGCTTCCTGTAATTATTACAGACAACACTTATACTGGTTTTAAGCATATAAAAATGTTATAGAAGTACTGTCAGAAGTGCATGTTCATGCTCCGACTTTAACAGACAAACATGAACAGAATAGTAATTCTCTGGCTGGTCACAGTGGGTGTGGGAATGGGGGAGACTTGTTCAGGACTTTATCCCAGTGGCAGACGACACTTAGCACGTGTCGGGCCCCCATGTTTGTTCATGAGAAAGGAAAAGGAGCTAGTGGTCAGGAGGCAGTTGGAATAATCATTCAGGTGGTTCAAGTAAAGGAAAGGGGGAAATATTCCACCCTTAAACTATGCAGAGGGCTTCCTGCATAGAGCTGTTGAACTGTGAGCATAGGATGCTGAGAGGAAAGTTATGTGTCAGAAGGATCCCACCTGGTTAGCAGCATTTTCCCAAATGCTTCAGCTCATGATAGTCTTTGAGCTTTGGTTTTCCTGGGTCAAGTTTGCACCTAGTAGTGCCAAGGAGTAGGCCACATATGGGGACCCAGTGGCTACCTTGACTGGGCTTCCAGCTCACCACTTGCTAACTGTGTGGTCTTAGGCAAGGGAAGCACCCCGAATCTCAATTTTCTTATTTAAAATTGGTGTTAATATCTACTTCAAATCTGGGATTAGCTAAGAAGTATGTAAACCATTTACTGACACATGGCCAATGAAAACTGCTTGGTAAGTAGTGGCTATTATTAGTATTGTCATTTTGCCCTCCTAGTGAACACCCGAGAAAAATGGCTCAGCCTCCTTGCTTATGCTGAGTTGGCCGAAGAGTCTGTTTAGTTTTTTTTTTTCTGTGAAATAAAAGACACATTTTTCATTTTCACCAATAACTTGATTGATTTGGATATTTTTAGTATGCCGGCTATCTCCCACATAGTATAATGTTGATTGTTCTCAATTAATGTCTTGATCTGATAGCTGTCAACATTAACTGGTCTACCTGGTGATAGAGTGTCGTCCAGCAAGGAATCTTCAGCACGAAACTTCCAAACCACGTTTGACACGTTCAATCATTGACAGCACCTTCTCCACAGATTTGCACACTGCACAAATCTTTTTTTGCATTTCAGTTGTGTGTTTACCTTTCTTGAAATAATAAAGCATAATATGCCAAAAATGTTGTATATTTTCTTCCATTTTCAATATTAAAACGGCTACATAAAAATTCATCAATTTTGATAAGTTTTTTTAAATGCTCGCTGATATGACAGTTACCACAATACAATCTAATAAAATTGTTTCAAATGAAATTAAAGACAATCAAGTTCTACTAGAGCCATTTTACCAGGAAAAAACCAGACAAACTTTGTGGCCAATCCAATACCTTCTGTTGCTTAAACTGGAGATGAGGCACCTCAAAAACACCCCTTCAAACATGCACACCCCTTGTTCTTGCTATTTCAAATTCTAGGGGGAGAAAAATGGAACAGGGCATCAATGAATGGTGGTGGCCTGCCTCCCCTTCCCCCTCAGGGACTGCTTCCCGCTGCCTTTCTTTTCCTGGTGAAGGCTGGAAGACAGCTGACAGCAGGGATGGAGAGACACCAGGAGAGTCACTGCCTGTGTCTACTTCTCTCCTCTCTTGCTGCTTGAATGCCCAGAGTGGAAACGCCAACCCTGAAAGTGCTGCCATCCGCAACCAGTGCCAGCGGCCCTCTGACACACCAGGGAAGCTGCAGGGCCTCCTGCCCAGTTTGCTGCTTACCTGGGGGCTGGAAGTCCCCTTCCCTTCCTCCTACCTTATCTTTGGCTGGTGAAGACCCCAACATTCTTCAAAGCTTATTTCAAAAAGATTTGTGTAAAGAGACTTTGGCGAAGCCTCCTCAGGTCTCGCTCCGTGTAGAAGCCGCAGGCCTCTCTCCGCTCTGTGCACACTCGGCTTGTGTCTATCGATAGCTCGCGGGTGTGCTGCACCCATCTGCTTATTGATCCATTTCCCACTGCACTGGGAGCTCCTAGAGGATGCAAACCAAGCCTGATTCATCTTTGCAAGTCCTGTGCTGATCACATTTCCTGGTACATAAGAAGAACTGAATAAATGCCTTTGTTGAATGAATTGTTAAATAATTTTTAAATCCTCAAAACCCTAATTGAGTCCATATAATGAGTTATGAGCGTTCACTAAGGCCAGTCCTGTGAGCATGGTAGCAGGCCATTCTCTGAGGACAGAACAAAGACGAAGGGGAACCTGCTACCTGACAAGGGCAGTGCCTCTGTCCCCACTCTGAGGGGCCCTACAGGGAGCCCTGGGACAGGACACTGGACAACACGAGGGGATTAAAGGCAAAAATGTGTCCCCAGCCACATGAGCCCCGAGACTATGCAGGGCCAGGTAAGTATTGTTAGTGAGACCTTTGTCTACATAAACAATTTGATTATAAAAGTACTTACAAATCTCATGGGCCCACAGGAGGCATAGTAATTCAGTGATGAGGATTCTCAATAATGGGTGGAGAAGAGGCACGTGTGTATTTCGTTAAGTCCAATCAGATTCTTCATAGTGTCCAGGCACCATCTTTTCCGGTTCAAGTCCAGGAGTCATCTTGTCATATTCTTTGTTGTCAAGGGTGCAGGTCTGGGCTAATTTTTGTATCTCTCACCACAAGAAAGAAACAGCAACAGTGTTATTACAATGACATGGCTCTTCAGGGTGAGTTTGCACTGACACAATTTATACTGTTCAGCTTCTGCAGTTTCCTAACACCAACTATGTAGTGCTGGTCACAGATTCACTCAGGATGCCGCACTCAGCATCCTGCCGCTCCCAAGGACTTGCTTCGGTGGCCCTCGGTTTCTGTGTTTTGTTGACAATGACCGAATATGCAAGTCTTACCCAGGGTATGTGGAAAAAATGTGAATAGCAGTTCATTTTCTGGTCATGCAAAGTTTTCCTTTTGGGATTTACAGTATCAGTGTAGAATGGTGTTTCTCTTTGGCTGGAATCACTACATTTGCAGAATGCGATCTCTGTTGATGTTGACGCAGCCCGAGGCACCATCACTAGAGAGGAAGAGAGGCAAGAAGCCTATGGGCTGAGTGAGGAGAGCAATCCTATTCCTTCAAGGAACAGTGGTCCCTCAGTGGTCTGGCACTGCCCACGATGCTAGTGGTAAAGGTGGGCTAGACCCATGGGACTCTGCCTTGCACCCACCTGGCCTTTGTGGGAGCTTCCCAGTCTACTGGGTTAAGGCTGTCCAAAGAGATCCCACTTATTTCAGTAGAGGAGGTCCAGAACATTTCTTTGCACACTGACAGACACAGGATTTGCCTTCCAGGAGACATTCCAACAATTTATTGAAATCATTTAGACAGAATGATAAATGACCAGTGGGGTATGGGAACCACTCTGACTTACCATTTGAATACAGTAATCCCTTGCTAAACACCAGGCTCCATTCCTGAAACATACTGTACCTGGCATCCTGGAGGATTTGTGTGTCTCCTAGAAAATAGAGGGATTTGTTGAAAAATAGACAAAAGAAAAACAACAACAACATTGGTGCTAAATATTTTTTAAACTGAAAAACAAAAAAGCAAAACCCCTGAGTCATTGATATTTAAAGCTTTCTTCATAGGTATATTTATCCTGAATCTTCTTCAATTGTTCAGGCAACATCGGTATGAAAATATGTCCACTGAGAGATAGTTTGCCCAAAGATTTATTCTCTCATGTCTACATTCTTTAAAAAATTTTAAACCTGCCTCTATTGACCTAAAATGTAATGTGTTTTGAACGGGCTTTGGCTCTGTTTTCTTTTTGAAGGACTGAGAAAATTGCTCACGGAGCCTCACCCACTGGCTGTTTCTGGCAGTTGTTGAGTGCAGGGTGGTGGTGGGGGGCGGGGGTGGGGTGGGGTGCTGCCCTTCCGCCCCTCTGTGGTCACACAAGGGTGGAACAGAGTAGTTTCCTCTGTGTATTAACTCAGTCCCACAGATCTGTCTGCAAACTCTGTAAGAGTGGTGCTCTTTTATTTCCAGGATATTGAACATACTACAAAAATTTGCAGATGTTTTTAAAATTCTAGTACAAAATTATGAAATGAAATTACCTAAAATCTATGGGTATGAAAGGGTGTGTGTATCCTGACTGGCTCACTGCTTGCACACATAGTGCCCTTGTAAGATCCAGGAAAAGGCTCCCTTCTTCCAGCTGGAGGCATTTTCAGACTGGCCTCAAGTCCCACTGGCCCCTTCGCCTGAGCATCCCGTCGGTGCACAGCCAACACTGCTGTACATGGCGACTCTAATCCTGACGACTCTATGACTTGCCCTTGCAGCTAGCTCCCGCCCTGCTGCCGCTCTCCCCCTCCCTCTCAGTGCTAATGCTTGCAGACCTCACTCTGAATGCAGGACTGTGTCTTTCTCTCCCTTACTTCTCTGGAGCCTGACTCAGAGTAGGCACTCAACTGATAGTTGTTGGTTGAATGAAAGCACAATTGAAATAATACTCAATGCAATTTTTTTAAAAAGTTGAAAGGGGAAAGGCTATGGAAGAAACATATCTAACTATCCAAAATATTTTGTGTCTCCTCCAGATATTAGAAAACCTTTTTATTCTTGGGATGAATTACCCTACATGATAATACACTGCTACATTAGAATGATCGAACTTAGAAAAGAGTTTAAAGTGACCTTGAAGGCCGGGGCAGATAGTTAAGCATTAATCTCTACACGTTTGGAGGGTAGAAGTCCAGAAATCAAGGAGAAAAAGACAAGAACTCTGCTTTGCTGATTTTCTTTTTTCATCTGTGAGTGGTTGGTATTATGCTTTGAAAGAGTGTAATTTAGGCTTGGCAGCAATCAATTGCAGAACACTATTAAGCTAACATTTCCAGAGGAAAAAAAAATGTTCTAGGAACTTGCTTTTTAAAAATTCTCAAAAGTCAGTTGGCGCCTACTCAAGCAAATCTAGTTTGTGCACATCTTTTCCTTCCTTTTCTTATTGTAACGCCCCAGGTCGATTATCCTATGATGTTAACAACAGAAAGAACTTGGAACAGACACTGACAAATAGGCTGTAAACATGAGCTGGGAGAAAGATAAATCAGACGGCCTTGAGAATTTTGCCTTGCTTATTTCTATGACACCATGTAAAAAGGTAGTTTTAATTTGTTGGAAGAGCGGCAAATGTTGTTTGTTTCAATGAGCTGGAGTCCAGCTCAGGTCCACTCTGGCAGTGTTTTGCCTCTCAGGCCAGCCCAGGACCAGAAGCCACCCTGACAGCCAGCTGCGGTAGCTAACGGCCTTGCAGAATGTGCTCCTGTGAACGACATGATGATCTGATTGAAAAGGAGTCAAGTGCTGCTTCCAAATCTTGGCTCTTAAGTCCTTTTCAATCAGATCAGCATGTGTGTACAGGAGTGTATTCTGTGAGGTTGTTAGCTTCAGCAGCCAGCTCAGTAGATGAGTGGATAAAACAGCTATACTCTGTTTATACAATGGAATATTACTTGGCTGTAAAAAAGAAAAGGAAAGAAAAAGAAAATTTTACCCTTTGTGACAGCATGAAGGGACCTGGAGAACATTATGCTAAGTGAAACAAGCCAGTCAGAGAAAGACAAATACCATATGATTTCACTCGTATGTGGAATCTAATGAACAAACTGAACTCACAAGCAAAATAGAGACAGAATCATAGAGAGTGGTCTGATAACTTGGGGAGGATTGGGAGACTGAGCGAAAAAAAGGCAGAAGAGAAAGAACTCATGGACACAAAAAACTGTGGTAATTGCAGGGGGAAGGGGATGGGTAGAGGAAGCAGGGGGTGTATGGGGATAAATTATATTGGAAAAATATAGAAATAAAATAGTGTAATTTACTATATTAACAAAATTAAAAGGGGAAACCATATGATCTCTAAAAAATAAAAATAAAGTAAAATAAAATAAAATAAAATAAAATAAAATAAAATAAAATAGTCAAGTGCCATTAAACACTCAAGGCCATTAACTCCAAAACATGCAGCTCCTTCACAGGCTAACTACAACATCACACTCTGAAACTATAGATTCACCTTCATTCAACTCCGACGACTCGATGTATTGAAATAATGACTTCACAAAACCAGTCCTGAAATATCCAGATTCTTTAAAAAAAAACATCAAGTTATGTTTCCTCACAAGGCAGAAGGTGCATTTCTCTTCACTTTAAGCTGGATCATGTTAAACTGGGCTCCTGAAACAATGAAACATCATTAACAAGATTTACCCAAGAGCTACCGGAATAGAAAAACCATGTGCGCAACGATCTGTTTCGCAGGAATGAGGCTGAATCAAACATCTGTTAGGCTTTCCTCCCCTCCTTCTCCCCTCCCCGATGGTTAATGACATCTGAAGCGCTTGAGCGTTGCACATTCCTTCACTAATTAAATTCCTGCAAAGCTGTCTCATGAATCAGGTGCCTTGTGGAGCAAGAACACAGATCCTGCTTTTGTGTCGCTAGTGCCTGCCTGGACACAGGTAGGAGCTGGATGGACACTTGGTCAGCTCTAACCCTTTCCCCGAAAAGGTTTTAAGAGTTGCGATTTTTCCCAAAGATCTTTCTTTGCTTTTTTATGACCTGTTCTATCAAAACAACATTGACAACAGTAAAGAAATGAGGAGTTCAGTTGCATAAAGATTCAAACATGTGCAAGTGTTGATTTTTGAGGGGACAGGGATCTAAGTGGAAATAGAATGAAAGGGAGCTGCTTTTTCCCAAAGAGAGTCCTGCTCCCTCAGGTTTACTCATTTATTTTTTCTTTCTTTCACTTGATAAACAAATAGACATTGAGCACCTCTATTTGTCCCTTGCTGTACTGGGCCCTGCAGTTAAGGACAGACTCGGTCCCTCCCCTCACGGCCCGTCTATTCTACATCTCAGATCCTAGGACCCTCAGTCCAAAACTGGAAGGAACAGTGGATTCCTCCCATGATGAAGTTCTGTGGCCATTGAGGAGGCAACAGGGCTATAGACAGAAGTTTCCAAATGATGGATCCATGAGTCAAGGACCTGGGACACTGGATCTGCCTTATCAGAAGTGATTGATTATTAAGTGCACACGATGTACTGTAGACATAACGGTAAAAGCTATCTCTTAATAGATGTCTATTATAAACAAGGCACTGTGCTTTACATGAATCCTCTGAGTCTTCAGAACAACTCTTTAAGATGGTGATTTTCTGCTTATTTTGCAGTCGAAGAAAACTAATTCTTAGAGAGATTGATATTCAAGGTTGTAAGGCCAGTTAATTCTAACACTTTCTACTTTTTCTTTTTCATCACTATGTTGGAAGGCAGGGCTGGGGACTGGCACAGCCATGACACTCTGCACAGCAATGCAGTGTGTGATGACGGAGTGAGAGCATTCGGAGAAGGGGGATGAGCCCCAGCATTCCGGGAGTCTGTGCAGGGCGGATTGGCTAGGAGGGAGCCGAGGCAAGTTCTGGATCATGTGGAGAGAAGCAGGAGTAAAACCATGAAATTATTCTAATTAGGGAATTAGGTAAACAAGGATACAGAGGCATAATGAGCTGCAAGTGTTTCAAAACTGCCTCTACTCTTCTCAGACCCATTCTCCTCCAGGCTCATCCTCTCCTCCTTCACAGAGAAAACAGACTCCATCAGCCTCCCCAGAGCAGAAGGTCCAGAACACACACCTGTGCCAGCCTCTGCTCTGTCCTACTCTTTCCCTCCTAGTACTGTGCAGGTGCTCTCTCTACCTCACTAAGACCAAAGCTCCCACCTATGTTCTGGGGCCATTAAGTAAACGGCAATTCCCTAGTGCGGCTACATATTTAGGATGAAAGGACTACATGTATTCTTAGTTGAGGTAGCTAGCCTGAAAGAGAGTAGCTGCTCTACTTCCTAACCTTATCATCTATAACTTCAGCCAAGCAGAACCATCTGTTAGTCCCTTAGTGCTCCACGTGCCTTCATGCTCCTATGGCCTTGCCAAAGTTTTCTTTCTGCCTAGAAAACTCTTCTGCCTCTGGTCCACCTTGCTTACTTCTACTAATCATCCAAACTTAGCTCAATGAGCACAATATAGGTTAGAAATTAAGACAACTCCAAATAATAATAGTAATAGTAAGGTATATGGGTTTATATTAAATATATGTATATTATACATATTGTATTTTTTTAATAAAGGAAGTCTGGAAATAGGCAGTCTATAGCTGTATGGTGGGCACCTTCATCATTAGGGACTCAAATTCTTATATTTTTCTTCTCTGTCATCCTTAGCCCTTAGATTCCATTGCAAGTTTACCTAATATCACAATATGGCTGCTGGAGCTCCAGCTAACACATCCATAATCCAGATGGGAAGGAAGAAGGAAAGAAAGCAAAAAGGACAAGTTCTAGCTATTTGTCTTCCCTTTTAAGGGGTCTTCTTGACAAACTGATCAAAATGTCCATTTACATCTCACTGGTCAAAATGTATTCACATGACCATTAGGAAGACTGAGAAATGTAAACTTTCAGCTGAGCTTATGGCCACACTGAATAAAAATTGGCACTAAGTTAATAAGGAAGGAAGCAGATATTGAGTAGGCAACTAGCCAGTCTTTGACTAAAAACCACCCTCTCTTGTAAGCCTTCATGAGTCACTTTCTTCTCGTCTCCCAACTATGAGACAGACAAACTCTGTTTCCCTGCTGCACCCGGGCATGTGTCTGCAGCAATACACGGCACCGCACATCGTCAGCCTCTGAGTTGCTTGTGTTTCTCCTCCAGTGACTGTGAGCTCTCTGATAATAAGCACCATCTCCATCACATACGAATTTCCTAGCACAGGGCCTGGAAAATTAGTTCCTAAACAATTAATCCTATTGCAGCATATCTCTGAGCATCTCCTAGGTCTGGGTTCTCCGCTCTGATCTTCCTTTTTCAGAACATTGGTATTTTCACAGAGAGAAACTAAAAATATCTGGAAGGTTATTCCAAAGTACTGCAAGCTACCACAGGGATTGGTGCCAGTTTAGAGTAGGGAGCACGTGGTTTAAAACCAAAGTTAAAAGAGTGTTAAAATGCTGATTTCAATTTCCACTCAAATAGGTCATTTATTCAGTATCTGTTACTAGGAAACTGCCCAGAGTATGGTGGATGGCAAGGACATTCTGACCGGCTGGCTGATACAATTGAAAAGGGACAGAACATGACTTTGAACCAATCAATCTTGTTTTATATTGCACGTTTTTTTTAAACAAATGCAAATTGTGCAGGGGGGAAATGAACTGGCTGTTACGAACAAGATGGAAACCTGTTCAACCTAGCTCAATTGAAGTGGCATTTTAATTATACTTATAAGTCTGGCTCTGTCTTTTTGTGGGAAGAGGAAATAAAGAGAGAACATTTAAAATGAAATATTGAAGGCCAACACACAGGAAAATCATACTAATGTGACATAAAACCTTTAAAAATTGTGGTATAAGATGCCATCTAACATCACAGCATCATCAGTGACTTCCTACCCTTCCTGTTCTTTAGGTTCTTTCTCTCACGTCTGTTTCTTCTTATCATTTTCACTGTCATCAAGCCGACTCAGGCCCTTGAGACAATAATTTGGGCGCAGCAATAACCTGCGCCTCATACACTGCCTCCACTCTCTTCACGCTCACCTTTCCTCCTTGTCCCTCCCGCCCACCCCATACCTCTCACTGACTTATGTTCATTCTTAGCTTCTTCTCCCTCTGTGAGCGAAAGTTCCTTTGTTCCTGCATCCATCCCCCAGTGTAAGTTACGTCTTACACTTCTGCTGTCCATCCAGGGCCCAGTCCGGAGCTCTGCTCACCGTGTGGGTTAAATATTTGTCGACTGGCTCGGGGATGATGGATCCATTGATCAGGCACAGACATATGGCTCCCAGTATGTCTAAGGGGCCTTGAAAATGATTTCATTTTCATTTCTTTCAAAATCAGAAGGAAAACTAAATATAATAATTAATATATTAATAAGTCCAGCCTGGATTATATTCACATCTACTCAACACAGTCATAAAAATATAATTTTGAATATTTTTTTTAGTGCAGAAAGGAACTCAAGAAGGCAAAGTACCTAGAATCCCCAAAAAGCCATAATGAGGCCTCAGACTAATTTTTTGGAGCCTAAGTAAATAAGGGTAAAAGTATACACAAAAATGATTTTTGGTGCTTATTTTTGATGTGTATTTTTCTTGAACACCCTCCACACCTCCGGTTTTCATGCTGGCCCAGCACTGTGCAGTAGTCCAGAAAGCGCGAAGGCTTCTTCCTGGATTTGATAAATCGATGTAGATGGGATGTGACATGTCACTGTGTTATTTTGTTCACACAATCACCTCTTTGATGGCTCAGTAAAAGGTGGAAGACAGAAACTTCTCATGATATCAGTAAAATATACACCACATTCAGCCTGTGTGTTTAAAGCTCCCTTTCCAGGCTCTAAAAGTCTAATTTCTATGTGTCAGGGCCAAATGGAATGTGTTTGAGCCAGCTCTTGCGTAAACACAGGAACGTAATCTTTCCTCTCTTAAAGCCGAGCCTGCTTCACACACTGCATCTGTGTGTGTGAGGTTCATTCGAGCGTGCAAGGATTAGGACTTAGAACTGGATTGAAAGCACTGGTGGGTGTTTTTCTTAATGCATCTACGTCTAATGATTTGGTAATTTACAGGATTTTTTAATCTCCATAGGTAATTTTTCCTTCCAGGTAATTTATATTCAACTTGAGTTTGAAATTAAGGCAATAATAACTGTGCTTTCTTTTCCCTTTTTGGAGGGCAGGCAAGACATTCTCTAAAGAACTGACATTATCTTGCAATTAGGAGTTTCATTTCTTTTTACCTAAACATAATTATCTCTAGCTCAAATAAAATCCAGAAGATGAGTTGACCTTTTTCGTTGCACCATAAATTATAATCAAGGCCATCAATTGCTGCTTTCTTCCATTAATTAATTTGTTTTCCTGTCAAAATGTCTTCTGCCCCTTCCTGATATTATAACCAATGTACACAATTTTAAGCTACTTGGGTAGTTACCCAAATGGTCAGTTTTATACCTTCATAAATTTTCTGTGATGTGCTTTTCTATTATTTGAGTTTTCCTTCTCATGGTCTAGAATTACAGCATGAGAATAATTTTGAAATATCACCTGGCCGAGTCTCATGCTTTTGGATGGTGACTGCTCCACAAATACTGATCTCCAGTGGAGAGATGACCCTTCTCATTCTGAAGGGCAGAGATTCCAACTCCACAGTTCCCTCAATGTACCTTCTCCTCTTCACTGCCATGCTCACCAAGGAAATTCTCCCTTCAGCTCAGCCTAGAAGCTGTGCTCCTCCTTGCTGGTATCCTGTGACTTTGTCTTCGGCAAACATAGCCAATAATTCCTTAGCATCTTCCTAAATAAATTCTTCTTCAACTGGAAGTCCAAGTAAAGTCATGCTTCAGCTTCTTCTTCTCCAGCCCAATCTCTCATCCTATTAAACCCATTTCCTACATTTAAAAAATGCTTATTAAGGCATATTTATACAATGGGCCATTATTCAGCCATAGTGAGGAACGAAGTGCTTATGCGTCGCTACATGTATGCACCTCAAAAACATTATGCTAAGTGAAAGGAGCCACAAAAGGTCACATATGATATGAATCTATTGGTGTGACGTATCCAGAATAGAAAAACCCACAGAGACCTAGGGGCTGGAGGCAGGGGGAAATGAACAGTGAATGCTTAATGGGGCATGGGCTTTCTTTTGGGATGATGACACTTGTGGAATTAGACAGTGGTTTTGGTTGCATAACAGCGCTAATGTCCTAAATATCACAGAATTGTACCCTTTAAAATGAACAAAATCAGGAGTTTTATGTTATGCATGTCCTACTACACACACACACACACACACACACACACACACACACACACAACGTTTAAACAGTTCTCTGAAGCCCTTCCATTTCTGCTTGCAACCCAAGTGATGTAAGACGATAGAGTCCTAGAGGCCTGACTGGGGAGTTTGGTAAAAAGATGACATCTCAGAGATAGAGTTCAGTGGGTAGAAGATGTGACTAAGAATAAGGCACTAGATTTGATTCATTCATCAGTGAATCTTTGTTCAGCATCTACTGTGCGATACAGTCTATGTATCACATCCCCAGGGGCTGCAGATACAGATGTGTGAACATTTTGGATATGGCCCTGGTCCTCAGGAGCTTGCAGGCCACCTAGTCCTTTTCATGACTTCAGAAGGGTAGAGTCAATTTATTCTCTTACCTTCATTTGAAAAACAAAAGGAGGGGGATAATAATACTTCATCATATTTACTCTTTTATAACCCACAGAGTTATTGCAGTAATTAAATGAGATAATGCATATGAACATAATTGTACCTTGTAAAGCATTATACAAAATATTAAGCATTAATATTGTACTCTTCTAGCTTAATGTTGACTTTTACTACAACAGCGCTGCATTTTCAGTCAATTATGAAACTGGTGTGGCTGTCTCTTTATAACATTTATTGGTGCTGGGGGAGCAGTCTTCCTATTATAGATGTAATATATGTCTATTGTAGAAAATCTAGCAAATCTTGAAAGGTATACTTTAATCAATTATTATTCTCCCCCTAGATGTATCCACTAGCATTTTAGTATATGTCCTCAGGCAGCAATAGATCACAGGGTTTAGAGCAAGGATGCTGCTGGAGACAGGTCTATCACTACCTATTATCTTTGGGGGAAGCATCTTATAGCTCTGAGCCTCAATTCCTTCTCTGTAAAGTGGAGGAAATAATGGCAGCTACCTCCTAATTGTGAGGATTAAATGGGGTACCCCCATGTGTATCACTTGGCAAAGTGCTTAAATTATACACATACAGACATACATGTGTCTACATACACATCTCCAACATACCTCACACACACATAAATATCAAATTTTCTGTTTGCCTCTATTAGTGAGGCAGCAATAAACACATCTGTCTTAATCAGCGCCTTAGCTCATTAAGTCACTACTTAAATGAGCCTCCGAAGTGTACTATAGTGGAACTTCTTTGAAATAAATATATTCAGCTGCTTCAAAAAGTTGATCTTATAATCTGTGTATAGAAATTTTCAAATTTTGTGCTATTTATCATTCTTCTGCTGGTACTAGGGTGAAACAATTCATATTGTAGCAGCCGGCCCTCAACACCTTAAGATGGAACTGTTTGTGCTGAGCAGAATTCTCTGATATGCATGGAAGATGACCTTTTTAGGGGAGATTATAAAAAGACAGTGGAAGAATCCATCCTAACAACCATAAAAAATTCATCAGAACTGGAGGGACGGGCAGAAGGGAGGCTGCCAGAGAGGAAAGGACAACAGGGCAGGAAGGAAGAAGCATCAAGGGGAACAGGCATCGAGCAGAATTTTGGGTTCTGATAAAAAATCGTGATGGAAAACTTTCCAGGAGTAAGTTAACTAAATGATGTTTAATGGCCTGAATCCCTAATGTTGTATTTTATGCCTGTGTGGTTGACATGTGTGCACCATCCACTTATCTCCAAACTTCAATAAAGTCTTCTGTGCTTGTAAATACCTTGAGTGAATGTATTTAAGGCACACCAAGGAAAGGGACTGAGCTTTGCATCTGGGCTGATGTGCAGCAAAGAAGATAATATATGCGATTAAGATTTTAAAATGAGTGTAAATTTAGAGCAGGAACTAACCATGAGACTATGAGTACCTGTAATAGGTTGAAGAGTGTCCCCTAAAAAAATCATGCCCACCAGAAACCTCAGAAAGGGACATTATTTGGAAACAGGGTCTTTATAAATGTGAGTAAGAATCTCCAGATGAAATCATCCAGGGTTTAGGGTGAGCCCTAAATTCAATGATTGG
The DNA here is from genome assembly GCA_039655065.1 of Glossophaga mutica. NCBI lineage: Eukaryota > Metazoa > Chordata > Mammalia > Chiroptera > Phyllostomidae > Glossophaga > Glossophaga mutica. Next base: position 29,812,899 of record CM077306.1, read on the forward strand.
TGTCCTTATAAGAAAAGAGAACAGACAGGCGATGTGAAGGTGGAGACAGAGATTGCTATAAACCGAGAAAAGCCTGGGGCCATCAGAAACTAGAGAAGCCAGAAGGAATTCTTTCCCGAAGACATCAGAGGGAGGTGGCCCTGCTGACATCTTGATTTTTTGACTTCTGGGCTGTAGAACAGCAAGACAATAAATTTCTATAGTTTTAAGCCACCCAGTTTATTGAAACTTTGTTACTGCAGCCCTTGGAAACTAATACAGCTCTTGGAAACCTGCCAAAGTCTTAGGGTAAGCACTGAACTTCCCATAGCACATAGACAATCTAAGGATGACACTAAACTTATCGAATGTTCAAAGGATAGGATGATCTCAGCTGTCATCTCAGTTACTTAATGCAGACACAAGAGATTTGTCTTCTAACTAAAAACTTTGCCATAATCTTTCTAATCATCTTTCACAAATCTGATCTTGACATTGTCTGATCAAGTGGCTTTTATTGTTGTTTCTCATTATCTACAGAATATGTGCAACTTGCCTGTCTAGTCTCAACTTTTATAGTCCTATCACTCACCTCTAAACATTTTAAGTTTCAAATATATAAGGTAATTCTGAACTCTGAAAATACTATGCCTGTTTACTTCTCCATGCCTTTGAACATACTGTTCTCTCTGCACTCCCTTTTGGTCAAGACTTCCTGGCAAATTCCTGCCCAACATTGAAGCCTTCTTTGGGAGGCTTACCTCCTCCAGTCAGAATTCTTCCATGTTTTCTCTTTCTCCATTGGTCAGTGCCAACCAATTTACTTCCCTATCGGTTACCTTGAAATTTATCTAATCTAGCTTATGTCCCTGTTCTCTGGCCAGAGGAGGGCAGCATGCCTTGATGGATGGTCCTACTAAGGGACCACAAAAGGAAGAAAGATAATTCGCCAAATGGACATCAGGGTGCTATTCTCAAAAAAAAAAAAAAAAAAGAGAGAGAAATAGAGCCTAGGTAGCCAAATAAATAAATAAACGCAATAAATGATTAAATGTACAGATACAATGCTTTAAAAATATTATATACAGTCCTGAGTGTCTTTTATTTATTTATGTTTTGTTTCCAATGATGAAACTTTCATAATCAAGTTGCTTTTCATTCCAGTTAAGAAAATGTACTCACAAGAGATCCCAGATGGTTGCTGAGCAGGTGGATGTTACACTCCCCTCCTCCCAGGACCAAAGTGGAATTACAACTAAAATGTAGACTAACCAACTGAAGATTAGCTGAATAGAAGTCTTACAATAAGAGTTTACAGAGAAGCCATATCAAGGCTGGTAAGAAGGATGGAGATGTGAAAAGGGTTGGTGCCACTCCCACGGGCGATGGCTGGGATTCAAAAGGATATCTCAGCTGCTAAGTTTCCCCCCTGAGAAGCATGGGGTCTCAAACTCACACTGAGTTCCCCAGTCCAGGCCACCGAAGCTAGGAAGAGGCACCAACATAACATCTGGCTGTGCACATCAGCAGGGATTCTGTATGCCACAGAGAGACGAAAGTCTGCTGGAGACACAGGCACCCACTTTGAAAGAATATATACACCCCTTTCTTCATTGAAGCATTATTTAAAACAGCTAAGATTTGGAAGACCAAGTGGCCATGAGTAGATGAGTGGATTAAAAGCTGTGGTACATTTACACAATGGAATACTAGGTGGCCATAGAAAACAAGGAAATCTTACCTTTTGCGACAGTATAGATGGACCTGGAGACTATTATGCTAAGTGAAATAAGCCTGTTAGAGAAAGACAAATACCATATGATTTCACTTTTATGTGGAATCTAATGAACAAACTGAATTAACAAGCAAAATAGAGACAGACTCATAGATACAGAGAATAGACTGACAGCTGTCAGAGGGGAGGTGGTTGGGAGCGCTAGGTGAAAAGGGTGGAGGGATTAAGCAAACACAAACAAGCAAAGAAACAGAACTCATAGAGCCAACAGTGTGGTTACCAGAGGGAAAGGGAGGGTGGGGAGGCAGAAGAGGATAAAGGGGGGTAAATGGTGACACTCAGAGACTTGGCCTTGGGTGGTGAACACACAATTCAATATACAGTTAATGTATTGTAGACTTGTACACCTGATCATAGATTTTATTAACCAATGACACTTCAGTATACTCAATAAAAAATTTTAAAACAAAACAAAAGAAACACATTGTTGAGTAAACTTGTTAACAAAATGAATGGGCTTGTGAAGGCGAACCACAACTGTCTCCACCTATGGGCCAGGAGGAATGAGAGTTCCTGTCACAGACGCCTGCAGTCATAGCAAGACGCCGGTCATCCTTGAGTATTTTGCAAGAGTATGCCATCCTCAAATGTGTGGGTCAGAGAGGAAAACAAAAATGCACCAGAGAGGTAAGTACTGCACACTTATTTTGCTGTTTGCCATCTCATGTAGGGTAGCAGAAATTAAAGTGTGCAGTAATTTACCTGAGGTTATACATGAATCATTAGTTGTTTTTTTCTCAAGGATTCAGTAATTTTTTTTAAGCACTGTGGTTTCCTTAGGAAGGATGAGAATATTTTGATCGCAGTCCTGGAGCTCGAAGCGGGACTCGGTACCTGTGGGCACCGCGCTGTTTTGTTGCAGGGAACACCGCTCTGGTGCTAAGCAGTCACAGGGGAAAATGAGCTGCGGTCCAGGGGCTCTGCACGGTCGTGGTCTGCTCTCTAGGCTGTCTGTCCGCCGTTACATGGTTTTACGGCACCAGGCAGTGCTGGAAGGAAACTGCATGACAGCTGCTTTCCTTGAGACTTCTCTGGAAATAAGATACACATCTCATGTGGCTCTCCCAGCAAAAAGCATTTAAAACAAATAAATATCCCATCTGTTGCCGTCCGTCTGAGTTTTCCAGTCTCTTCAGCTTTGCCTGTGCTCGCAGCAGGGGAACTCTCGGGTGGTGAAGGTGTATCTGGGGGCCCCCTCGGGTCTTCTCTGACACAGTGGACTTTCCGAATCGCTTTCGTTGGCCGCTTTGGCGATACCCGTCCTTTGTGCGGTGCTTTGAGCAAAGTTGGTGTGAAGGCCGTTGTTTCCGGGAAGGGACCAGCCCAGGATTCAGACAGAGAGCTTCTGGGAGGAAGTCACTTTTAAGTTGGATTTTAAGGAACATGTGGAGTTTCCTGGGAAAAGTGAGGCAATGGGGATGGAAAACGGAATTTTCTGCAAATGAGGAATTCGGCTTTTGTTTGGAACTGCAGGCAAAAGAGAGCATGGCCGCTTCTGCAAACTACAAAGCTGTGTGTGTGTGTGTGTGTGTGTGTGTGTGTGTGTGTGAGAGAGAGAGAGAGAGAGAGAGAGAGAGAGAGAGAGAGAGAGAGAGAGAGAGAGAGAGAGAGAGCGCATACATTTGCGGGTGTGCCTAGAAGTCTGAAGGCTGGCAAAAGACAGACGAGGCCAGAGAGGTAAGAACCTTGCCTGGTTCCTATGTGGTGATGTCTGTGGTTTTTGTTCCTCGTCCACAGATTCATCACCCTTCCCGCCCAACACCATGTCTCCCCAGTGGACAAGTGAGGCATTAGAACTGGTTTCCAATACCAAAAGCCTTTTCGGGCATCACTTTCACACCTCTTCTATCAGCCTTTGTTTTAAATCAGACGGCCCACTCACTCATTTTGAATCTAAAACCTTTCAGCCCCTTAGCGCCTCAGGAAAGCAGCTGTGTGTCCCTTCTCCATGAGGCGCGTTGCAGCCCTCCGTAGGTCTCACGCCCCTGCATCCGCCCGCCCCCTTTTCACTGACTGTGCTATCGGACTGTAGGCTGTTTCCTATTTCACTGAATATTTTCATATTAAGGTGCCTGCTCTTAATTTGAAAAGAAATGTATAGTACGACCGTACCTATCACTCTAAAAAACAAAACAAAACAAAACATCTTTTTAAAATAATAAGTTGTCTTTGAATTATACAAAGTCCTTGATTAAATTTTTGGCAGTGATCCTTAGAAGCAAGTGGACTTTCCGCACTTGCTACAGGTACTGTTCTTGTTTGCCTTGTTTATGGAGAGAGTCAGGGCCTTCCCTTGCACACACGTCATCTGGGGGTAGAAACATCTGGAACGTTTTCCTGAAGCAAGAGGATAAGACATAAAGGGACGCCTGGATGTGGTGGCTGCCGCCTGGCTCCATTTTATGTCCCCTCTTTGTTGTTGTTGTTTTTTGTTTTCACATATTTCTAATTTACGCTATCTTGCTATTTTTTACGTATCCTTGTAAAGCCCTTTAAATCCATTCTGAGACAAAGTAGAGTATAAATTTTAAAAAACAAGTAGTAAGGAAAAAACAAAATAAATCACGTACCATATATTTAAGAACAACATACTGTTTTTTCTGCACTGTGAGGGATGTTAGCTCATTTTGTAGTTAAGGGGCTCGAGGCTGAGGAAGGCAGATTACTGCCAGGTCTCATGTATATCAGCCCTGTACTTCCTCACTGGAAATGTCTACATACACCCCGAAGTAGATGCCATAGAAAGACAAGGTTTCCCCCGACTCCATTTTAATTCCTCAGGCACCCGTCAATGCTTCCATCAACTTCAGCCCCAGACTAGAAAGGAGCCAACAGGACACCCGTGGCCTCTCAGGAGAGCAAGACCCCGGACCCCCACTGCCCTGGGGAACTTCCAGGCAGCCAGCCCTCCTGACGCTTCTGTCAGGCAGGTTCATAGAAAGAGACACAGAGAGAAGAGTTGGCTCCAAGTCTGGGCTGCAGGGTGGCCAGGGAGCAGCCACCAGGAGATGGATGTCCATTCGGGTTATGAATGAGGCAGCTCTCAGCAGATGAGGCTATAATACATAAAATAATGCAATGAGACAGGCAGGTTTTGAAATTATGGGACAATTAGGAAAAGGGTTGTACTCATTTCTATGGGCTTACAGCAGTGTTTCTGCACTGAAGTCCTCTTTTGTTTTTAAAAGGAAAAAATATTTTCATGGACACTTGAGAATATGTTCATTTATGACAGCTCGAAAACGGTGTAGATTGGGCTTCCTCTGAGAATCGACGCTTGTCCTTTGGGGAGGGGTGTGTGTGTGGGACCTGAATGAGTGTGGGGGTGGTGTCTGCATGTGTGTGTGTGTGTGCACATTCCGCACAATTGATTCCCTCCTACGCCATAAGTTCCTCACGACCAGGATCGATTCCTTGCTCTGACAGCCCTCCCTCCACCAAGGATGCTGCGGAGGACGCAGCTGCACGCGGGGCCCACTGCTGCCCCAGCGCTGCTTCCTCCGGAAGCGCAGAGAGGTGGGCCTGAGAGAGGACCACGCCCGGCAAGGAGTGAGCACCAGACAGATGACTGTAGCAAGAGTGGACAGCACTTGTCTCTTTCCTAAATATCCTAGGAAAAAAATTGACCTTCAAGGAGAGAATTAAACTGATCTTTGTGCAACATAAGCACATCTCCTTTTAGGGTACAAAGCAAAAGTGGTGAAGACAGGGTGAGTGGGCGGTTGGGGGAGACAGGTCTGCACCTTGGCTGACAGAGGAAGACATTTGACCCGTGCTCCTGCCCAGGACGGCAACCGGGGTGAGGAGGCAGACTGAGAGGCTCCTGCTGCTCCTGCTGCCACGTTCCCATGTTGCCTCTTTCACAGAGTGTGCCCTCCAGTCAGGAGGAATAACATTTTAAAAATCTAATTTTGTAGGTGATATAAAATAAAATTAGACATATCAACATACCATTCAGTACTATACCGTGAAGACAAAGACCTGTTGAAAAAATTCACTCCGAAACCAGCTTTAGGACAATGTGCATTGTTAGAGCACTAATACACAGGGATCTCCTGGGTGTCTGGGTGGGTGGGGCGGTCTGGGCTGGGGCCTGAGATTCTGCATTTCTGATGAGCTCCCAGGTGAGGCCAATGCTGCTGGCCCCTGCACCACAAAGTTTAAAAACCAAAGTTTTAGTTATTTTCCAGTCTCAGTTTTAGAATTACGGTACCATTCTAACAGGTTGTCTAGCAGATTCAGCATACCAACCGTCTTCAGAATCTTCATTTCTCTGTGTTGGCATACAATGCTGTTTTGTATTTGCAGTTATTAATAACAATATAATATCCGACACATGTTAAGTGCTCAGTACCTGCCAGGGACAATTCTAGTCCTGTGTTTGCGCTGACTCATTTAACTCTCACAACGACCCTCTGAGTAGCTACCCCCATTATCCCCATTTTTCAGCTAAGGAAACTGAGGGGAACTGAGGAGGAAAGTATTTTCCTATTAGTTCTCTAAGTGAGCCTTATTTTAATCTGCATTCACAATCCGAACGTGATAGATAAGTCTATTGATAATCATTTTGAAAAAAAATCCAAGACCTTTGTCTTTCTGAAACAGTCCATTAAGCTCTAATTATCTTCATTTTAGAGGTTAAGTATCAACAACTTTGCCTGATTCATCCAAATAATTGAGAGAAATTATTCAGCCTCCTTGCAGCCCACTCATGTATTGAATAACTTAAGAAATTTCCAAGTGATCATCTGTTATCACTCTGTCTTGCTAGGGAGAAAAACACAAAACGGAGAAGTATTTGCCTGTGATTAAGCTCCTGTGTTCGGCGTCTCATGTGTTGGGTGAAATCAGGCCTGCCATTCCACTCTCAACAGCACAGCCTCGGTGCCTGGCCCCACCTACAGAGGGCAACCACCTGAAGACAGCGCACCCTGGAAGTCTGCCCACAGGGCTCTCTGATAGAGAGTGGGGGCAAGGAGCCTCTTCTTCGGGGAAATGCAGATGCTAAAAACAAGGTAGCCCACATAGGTAGGCTGTATCTCCAAGTGAAGTGGAAGTTTCCCGCTGATGTCTTTTTCTGTTTTGGAAGGTCTGAAACAAGGAGCATTTGGCTGGCTAAGAAGAGTTATTTTCTTGTATCCTTATCATGAATTCTCATTACTGAGAGTAATTGGTGCCTGTCTTTTTCTCCCTATCTTAAAGAGTCAAGCTAATATAACATTCTAATGGAATTTGTTGGGTTATATCTAGTGCCTTGCCCACCACTATCCTTTGGATTTCAGTAAGCTAGAATAACATATCTATTCAATTAATATAGTTCTGTTTGGAATTACTTCCTGCATTTGATTCTACCTCCCACCCACGTTTGTGCAAGATAGGTAAGAATTATTTGCCTATTAATTGCTAAATTTGGTGGAAAACATAAGGCTTTTTATTAGGTCACTGAGCTTCTCAGTGATGTTGCTAGCAAAATGCAAAAGACACAAAAGGGACATTCCACTCTACGTTAATACACATTATTTGCAACTACCAGCTTATTGTAAATACTTGGATACAAAAACGAATGGTTTTAACTGCTCAGAAATACATTCTAGCTCTATAATTGAATTCAGAAAAGTCCTCCAATGATTATAAATCTATAGTAAGCATTGTAATACATCAGCTTAATAAAAAAGATACAAAGGAAAGATGATTCATAATTCTTAAGTCTATTAATTCAGCATTTACAAGTTTCTAACAAGGTTTCTATAGAACAAGTTAGTAGCATGTTTTATTTGTTTTTGATTCTCTAAGGGAAAAATGCCATCACCCCTTTGTTAGCATTAAAGATGTACGATAAGAGCATCCAGTAGCATCAAATTTACAACAAAATGAGTTAGTTATGCCAAGTACTTTTCATATAGTAACATGAATCTGTTTTATTTTCTTTATTCAGTCATGACCATCTTGTTTTGTAAGGCATGACCTCCTTTTTTTTTGTCCATTCATATGGGGTAAAGGTAAACCGAACTAGAAATAATTAGTCATTTCCTGGGTAATCAGAAGGGTCACCTAGATTCGGGCTTCATAAAGAACCTAAACGCCCAATTTTCAAGTTTCTTTAGCGTGGATAGAATGTCCACACCAACATTGACTCTATCACGTGAATCAGACGCTCCAGCAGTGGAGCTTATGTTGGTCCGCAATTGGTTTTATGTCTTTGATGGACTTTTAAAGGGGCAGGAGGCAGGACTGAATGTTTACTTAAGTGAAATTGAGTAGACAAAATTGTTTTAAACCTAGTATTTAGGAAAAGAAGTGTTTTAGTGTCTTTATAGGTAGAAAAAAAGAGAGATGAACACCATTGATTAAAGAACCGCTCAGATAAAGCTAATAAAGTTCTTTATAGAATCACATTTTTTCAAAAAAGAGAAAAAAACTGAGAAGAAAAAAAGGTCAAAAGAAGAAAAGCTGAGAAGGAGACAAAAATGAGAAAAAGTAGAAGATGGAGAGGAAAATAAAAATGAAAGAAGGTTATAATAGAAAGTGGGAAGGGTCCAGCTTGTCACCCTTCCTCCCAAATGGCCTTGGCAGACAGGAGTTCTCAGTTCCCCATCTTTATCTGAAGCCTCTTTATTGCTGGAAAGACTTGTGTTAGGCAGCACAGGGGCAAATGCTGCTCAAATCTTTCTCATTTGACTTTGAAGTCAGAGTGAAAAGAGGGCACTGTGATCATTAGGGGTTGAACTTGGAGCAGCAGATGTGATCATGATCCCCAACTTCACTGCAGAAAACAAAGGATTAATGCTGACTTTGCTTTGAAATAATAAATAGCAGAGCAGTGTAACAATGCAAAAAAAAAATGTTTTGGGCTAATTTAGAAGAACCATGAAGATGGATTTACATGTGGAGTATTTGCCTTTATCGTGTAGTTTGATTTTTACCAAATCTGGATAAGATATCCCCACAGAGATGGACCTGTTTGCTTGTGATAGTGAAATGGCATTCTAACACTCTGATGGTTTGAAAGACATTTACATGAGCCTGTCCATTCACATATGATCATAATAAAAAAAAAGCAATCATCGTTAGCACATTATAAGTTAATGTCTGAAGTTTAGCCAAATAACCATCATTCATTCATTCATTCATTCAGCAAATATTTACTAAATGCCTGCAATACGCCAGCAGCTGTTCTAGAAAGTAGGAATTTAGTCATCAACAAGACAAACAACATCCCTGACTATGAAGTATTTTCTACACAGAAAAGCAATGAGAAGATCGATTGCCTTTTTAGTCTGATACAGAGTTAATTGATTTACTCTCATATTTACTCACAAAGCCTTTTCACAGAATTTTTTTTTTTAACTCTTAAATAGGGAAGAATAGTGGCTGATGAGAAATGACCCTGGGTAGGGTTAAAAAAACAAACAAACACCTGTATAATTTCGTTAGCCAGTGTCACCACAATAAATTCAACAAAAAGAAAAAAACAAATAAACCCCCCAAATCAAAACCACTTGATCTTACTGGCCAACTGTAACAAGGAGCAAAATTCCTTCCAGGAAAGACTGCAGGACTTTCAACACGGGCAGCTCCCTGGCTAATCAAAATTTCAAAGCACACAGAAGACCATTTAATAGGATTATTTCTAAACCGGTTATAGATTAAATTCTTTGGCTGTTTGACACCCTAGGAACTAGCCCAGATGTGTTTTTACAAAACAGAGATGAGAAAAATTCCTTCTTGATAGGAACAGGAGAATAGAATATCCTAGCTCTCTCCTTGACTCTCAAAAAAATAAATAAATAAGTAAAAATGAAAATAAAAACCAGTAGACAGGGGGCAAGTGCCAGGAAACAGAAAACCCACGTCCAGTGTACTGCTGACAACGTTGGACCGCACCGCAGCAGATGGAGCGATGCTCCTCCAGGCCCTCTGACACAAAACGCCACTGGCTGTGGTTTCAAAAGGCCCTGAGCCAAGATCTAGCATCTCTCCCCGAACAACAGGAACGATAAATGGTCACCTCTAGATGACACTAATGGTTAAGCATCGACAGAATAGAAAGTAGAAAGTACTACAAACCTGCCTCAGGTTGCAACCACTACTCTCACTGTCCCGTCAGATTTTGAGGATGGCCACTACTCACACTAGCGACCCACCAGCAGGAAAATTATGGGGAGACGGAAAAAAATGCAAACTTGTGTTTCTGCCTTAAAATGGATGATATTAGAGGAGATGCAGACTGGATAAAATGCGAAAAAGTAAGCAATATTCTTTTAAAAGCCGATGGATAATACTTTTACACAGACACGTGTTCACTGCCAAGCTAATTAACCTTCAGAAGAAGCTGTCAACCTATCAGTTCAAGAGACAAAGATGTTCATAAATAGAAAGCTATGCAAGTGAGAGTTTAGGCAACCAGCTTTTCCTGACACTTATGAAAAGTCTTAAAACATTTTTCTGTTATTGACTTTTCATGATGAGGGAAAATATTCCGTAGCTAATAAAGCCATTTTCCCAATGATTGTCTAATAAGGTCAAGTCAGGGCTTAAACAGACTGTCTTCTAGAAGGTTGGGGACAGGTCCTAAGAGTTAATTCACTTTTAGTTAAGATTACGAATTCATTCCAGATGGTTTATATTTATACAGGTTCGGTAGCTGATTCTCATTTGCAGCATTTTTTAACTTCACTTTCGTACTTATTATTGGGATGCTCTTTCGAGTTGACTTATTTACTGCTAAATTGATTCCGTGAGCCAGCGCTGTAGGCATAGATTTTAAAATAGAGTAGAACTGCCATTGAAATGTGAGATGGCAGCTTGCGTTTGGTGCTCTGTGATTGAGAGAGGAGGGCGGGCTGTGCTCCGCCGCCCTCACAGGGACGAGACGTGACTGAATCTGTCACATCACAGGATGCTTTGTCACAGTTGCACGTGTTGGTGTATGAACAGCTCTGCAAACACATTTTCCATTGTAACAAATATTTACATTTGACAATGTCATGTTTACTGTAGACATTCATAGTTATTATTTATAAGCATGAATGCGGGCTCACACTTATTTATCTTTATCATAATTTTACCAGGGTAGGCACTAAATTATATTATTGCATACTCAAGAAAATTGTTCCCAAATCTGAGCCCTGAAAAAATGCATGTGTCCCAAGAAATCACAGTTGCTGCTTCCTTCATGCACTGATTAATAGCACAGGTTCTGATTCACTCAAAACTTCTGTCAGTAATTAACTTCTCTACATCTCAGTTTCATCAGCTGTAAATGAGGATAATCATAGTCTGCCTCTAGAGTTGTTGTAACAATTAAATGAGATAGTGCATGCCTTGGATAATGCCTTGGAAAAATAAGGGCTCAATATGTTAGGTGTTATTATTACTATGTTTCATCAAATCTAAAATGTCAGTGATTGGAAGATGCACCATTATAGAATATACTGCTACAAAAGAAAAAGAACTACATTGTCAGTTCAATTATACAGTTATGATGTAATGCTTTTTTTTTTCTTTTTCATGACCTAGGATTTTTATTTTACAATTATTGAGAACATCTTTTTAGATGGAGACAGAGGCTTTATGTTACAGCACTCTTAAGCAGGTTATGTCACCATAGTAAAAATTTTGGGCAAGATATTTCTAATCTTCTTCGCACACTGAGTCTGACTCCCTGAATTGCTTTTGGACCCATAACTGCTGGCGGCCGTGTTTTCGCACACAGTGTCCTCCAGGCATCAAAGGCGCTGGAAATGCTGGGTCATCTTTTGAGCCACTGACACTCTTTCTTCATGTTTCTGTGCTGGTACTTCCTGGATCTTACCAAATGATGAGAACAAATGGTTTTCATTCAACACCCAGGATGAGTAATTCTTTCTTAAATGACCATCGAATCATTTGTTCAATGACAAACATGAAGGAATTGCCTTTGTTCTGTCACACTATCATGAAGAATAACCCAGTTGGTATAAGCTCAGCAATGGCACCAAGAATTGGCAATACAGAAGTTTCCCTGTCACTTACCCCTGCCCCCTCATATGAGTAAGACAAGATGTGTCAATATTTATAGTCAAAATGAAAATAAAAGTTAGGCACTTTCTTTTTTTAATATATTTTATTGATTATGCTATTACAGTTATTCCATTTCCCCCCCTTTATTACCCTCCACCCTGCACACCCCCTCCCACTCACATTACCCTGCTTTAGTTCATGTCCATGGGTCATACAGAAAAGTTCTTTGCTGTCTACATTTCCTATACTATTCTTAACCTCCCCCTGCCTGTTTTCTACCTACCATCTATGCTACTTATTCTCTGTACCTTTTCCCCCTCTCTCCCCCTCCCACTCACCTGTTGACAACCGTCCCTCTGATCTCCATTTCTGTGATTCTGTCCCTATTCTAGTTGTTTGTTTAGTTTCTTTTGATTTTGATTTTAGGTGTGGTTGTTAATATCTGTGAGTTTGCTCTCATTTTACTGTTTGTAGTTTTGATCTTCTTTTTCTTAGATAAGTTCCTTTAACATTTCATAGAATAAGGGCTTGGTGATGATGAACTCCTTTAACTTGACCTTATCTGGGAAGCACTTTATCTGCCCCTTCCATTTTAAATGAAAGCTTTGCTGGATAGAGCAATCTTGGATGTAGGTCCTTGCCTTTCATGACTTGGAATACTTCTTTCCAGCCCCTTCGTGCCTGGAAGGTCTCTTTTGAGAAATCAGCTGACAGTCTGATGGGAACTCCTTTGTAGGTAACTGTCCCCTTATCCCTTGCTGCTTCCAGAATTCTCTTCTTCATTTTAATCTTGGCTAATGTAATTATGATGTGCCTTGGCGTGTTCTTCCTTGGGTCCAATTTCTTTGGGACTCTCTGAGCTTCCTGGACTTCCTGAAAGTCTATTTCCTTTGCCAGATTGGGGAAGTTCTCCTTCATTATTTGTTCAAATAAGTTTTCAATTTGTTGCTCTCCTTCTTTTCTCCTTCTGGCACCCCTATAATTCGGATGTTGGAACATTTAAAGATGTCCTGGAGGTTCCTAAGCTTCTCCTCATTTTTTTGAATTCTTGTTTCTTCATTCTTTTCTGTTTGGTTGTTTCTTTCTTCCTTCTGGTCCACACCGTTGACTAGGGTCCCAGTTTCCTTCCCATCACTATTGGGTCCCTGTACATTTTTCTTTATTTCACTTAGCATTGCCTTCATTTTTTCATCTAATTTGTGACCAAATCAACCAATCCTGTGAGCATCCTGATTATCAGTGTTTTGAACTGTGCATCTGATAGGTTGGCTATCTCTTCATCGCTTAGTTGTATTTTTTCTGGGGCTTTGATCTCTTCTTTCATTTGGCTCACTTTTTTTTTTTTTTTTTTTTGTCTTGATGTGCCTGCTACATATAAGGAGTGGAGCCTTAGGTGTTCACCAGGGTGGGGTAACCCACGTCACTGCTTTGTGACACTGTATGTGGGGCAGGGGTCCAAGAGGGAACAATGGCGTCTGCTCCACTCTCTGCTGGATTTCGGTCACTTCCCCCGCTACTCACAAGCAAATTGGGCCCTTCTGGTGCTGATTCCTGGGTGGGTGGGCTTGTGTACGTTCTAGGACCCTCTGGGTCTCTCCAATGAACTCTCCTATGAGGCTGGGAGTTTCTCCCACTGCCTCAATCCCCACAGATGTTTTCAATTGATGTTTGAGGCTTTATTTCCCTGCACTGGGGCCATGGGTTTTGAGGTCTGTCTCGCTCCCCAGGTATTCCTCCTGGTTTATCTGTGCACAGATGTGAGACAGCCCGCTCCACCAGCCGCCGCCTTGCTGGGTCCATCAGCCACTGCCTTGACATGAGTCCTCTCCGCCCAGCTGCCCATCTCTGCCCCTCCTACAGGTCTGAATGGATGTTTCTTCTTTAACTTCTTGGTTGTCAGACTTCCATATAGTTTGCTTTTTTCCGTAAGTTCTGGTTTTTTATTTTTAAATTGTTGTTGTCCTTTTGGTTGTGCAAGGAGGCACAGTGTGTCTACCTATGCCTCCATCTTGGCTGGAAGTCCCCAAAGTTAGGCACTTTCTTAAAGAATCTAGGAACTGGTCCTAACAGTGTCCATGAAGATGTAACATTTACTTGTTATTTATCCATTACCAAACATTTACAGAGAGTTTACTCTATGGACACATTTAGGTAAGGTGTCAGGAATTCAAAGAGACTAAGTCTTAGTTACTCAAAGTGATGGATGCAGCCCTCAGTCAGTGAAGAAAAGCAAACCTGCAAACCACACTCTGTGCGGTGACTGAAGGGTCATAGGAGATGTGTGCAGAAGCTGTACTAGGGAACAAAGGGGACCTCGACGGACTCTGCGTGCACCTGAGATGGGACAATGCAAGTCGTTGCGGACTGTTCAGCCTGGTCTCAGGAGTCGTAACCCTCACCCCATGGCTGGCTGAGTAAAAGCCTAAGGACCCACTTTATCTGGGTCTGTTCTGTCAAGAGGACGTGAGCTACTAAGGAGACAAAACTTATCTCCCTGGCAGGAGGGCTGCTTCTGCCTTACCCATCTCCGGCCCCATTGCTTGGTTGGTAGTCAATGACGGGTAAGACTCCTCACGGGAAGGGCAACCTAAGCCAGACACAATCACTTGGAAGGCCTCATGGAAGGACGCGATAGACCCTCGCCCCCCCCCCCCCCCCCCCCCCGGCTATTCTGACATAGCCCGAGTCCCCATTTCCGTCTTGGAGATGCTTCCTGGCTCTAATCAGTTTAGGCCTGAAACTATGACCTCGAGCAGTGCAGCCCTGTGCCGGCCAGAACGGTTCCCTGGGCGACTGGGCATAAGAAAGAATTTGTAAAGTCCCGTGAAACCTGCTCTGTTTGCTAAGAGTGCTCTCATTTAAATGACAAGGGTCCGAGGAGGAAATGAGTATGTCTCCCAAAGTTTTACAATCCCCTTTCCTGACAGACACTGACTCAGATTAAGCCCGCAGATTTCTTTGAAATGTAACCATTGTTTGATCCTTGCCTCCTGACTTACCTGTATTCCTGTGTGTTTGAACCCAATAAAAGCCTAGTGAGGAAGGGGCTCTGGGTCATTCTCCTTTGAGAGTTTGGCCACCTCTCCTCCCCAAGCAGATCATATCTTGGTAGTTTTATTTTTATCCGTGATGAGGGATGGGGCTCTGTGGGCGAAGCCCCTCCGCCCCCCACCCCGCCCCCCGCCCCACCACAGCAAGTGAGTCTCCAGGCCAGCAAAGGAGGAAAGGGCACTGTGGGCAAAAGGGAAGGGTAGATTTGGGACTTTTCTTCAATATTATTTTTTACTTCCTCTTTGTATTTCTTGTGCTGACAGTTGAAATCAGCCATTTCTCTTTTTTGTTCAGGGAATTGCTTGTTTATAATTTTATCTATTCTCCTCATGGGTTATATTCACTTACTAACTTGTAGAAACTTGTTATATATTGTAGACATTAACGCATCATAAATTATGTATTTTGCAAACATAGTCTTCCATTCTGCCTCATGTCTTTTAATATAGTTAAAAGCAACTTTTATATTCCAACAGTTTTAAATATTTCCCAAGTCTGTCAATATTTTTCTTTATGGTTTCACTGCTTTAGATTTGTTTGTAAAGGCCTTCCCTACCCTAAGATATATTCTAACATTTATTATGTATTTTCTTCTTAAAGTGTTTTTTTACATTACAGCCTAAAACTAAATTTATTTTTCAATATTGCATGAAGTTGGTATAATGTTTCCCCAAAAATGCATGTTGAATTTAAACCTACCCTTAGATTTTCTGTTGGCTGTTACCAGATTGTTATTCATTTAGAAAATTACAAACAGGCAACTTTAAATAATCTGTGCCAACGAAGTTAAGTAGTGTCGCAAATGAAATAAAGTCATTTTTATTTCAAGTGTCAGAAATTTTTACCAAAATAACTATGGTAAAACAAGGCCTTTTTTGGCTCTCATAAAGAGAGAAGGGGCAAGGATAGATCTCTCCTCAGGAGAGGGTGGGTCTGGTGATTTGAAATCATAAAGACCAAGTCTGCCCTTGTTTCTGCTTCTTCTCTGTGTTTTTTTCCCTCTACTACAGGCAGATTTCCCCCATATGGTAGGAGAAATGGGCGCAGAGCATTCCAGACACACGTTCCCCTCTTCAGGATCCAGAGGGAGGAATGTGTTCCCCACCACATCTAATAAAAGGCAAATCTCAGGACAGGAGCCTAATTATACTGCCTTTTAATCACTGCTTCTGTCTTTCTCAAGCAATGATCCCTCTCCCAGGGGGGTCCCCGTGGCCAGGAGGATGGATTCTGTGACTGACCAGGCCTGGGGCATGTTCCTGCCCGACTTGCCAAAGTGGAAGGAGCTGATGGCACATGAATAAGGGAGATCACAGCCATAACTGCCAAGAGAATCACTAACAATCGGTCCTTCCAATTAGTGCTTCCTTACAACCAACAATCATAAAAGCAATACAAGCATTTACATTTCCCTATTGACTGCATTAGATTTTTAGACGTACAAGTTGCCTTTCTCATATTTTATTGTCTTAGGTTCATATTAAAATTAATTTCCACAACCTGGAACACCCAATAATTCATTTGAAACCTGGGTGTTGCCATTTGGCCTAAGACAAATTGTTCAACCTCAGCTAGTTTAAGATTTTTAATTTGTTAAATGAGGTCTTTGATTTTATGATGTAAGAAAATGGAAAGGAGACAATCCAAGAAGGAAAAAAAAAAAGAAAGAGAGAGAGAGAAAGAGAAATGAGTCTGGGATTTGTCTTTTGCCAGCAGTGATTCCTAAATTACAGGTAGGAAACATGTGGACTCAGCTCACGGCATCCCCCACCTCTGTCCTGGATGCCCTTCTCTATTTCATATGTGCTACTTAAGGAAAAGATAAAGCCCGGAACCGGAGTTCTCTGTACATGAGTCAGGAGCTCTTTTAGGAACAAGTAATAGAAACCAAACTCAGAATGGTTGATAGGGTAAAAGGGTATTTATTAATTCTGATAACTGGAATGGGGAGCACACGGCACTGAAGGAAAAGCCACAGGAATCAGAGTCTCAGAAACTGTAACTGGGGACTCAAAGCTACCAGTGTTCTTTCCCTCTGTGTCCATGTTGTTCACTGCTTATCTCCACTTTTCTTTGTGTTTTTAGTCTCATTATTTTGTAACAGAGGGCATGGCTGCCAGAAACCCCAGGTTAACGACCAGAGACGAAGGGCGTATTTCCATCCCACGGAATGACTCTGGCCCTGATTGGATTATGTGCACCCGACTTGGGCCAGCCCCTGTTGGAATGAGAATTGGGCGCATTATTTATCCCTGTGGTCAGGGAAATGGCATCTATGAACCAAAAATGGGGTGGGTGAGGAGTAGGGTTGCCAGACTCAGCAAATAAAAATACATCCTGTATTTAATCTGGAAACTCTAGGTAGGAGAGATTTCAAAACAGGCAAAAGAGTAACCACCACAGTTTACTCCACTGTTTCCTCAAGAACCTACCCTTGTGCCCTTTCCCATTTTGCTCATACCAGTGGACTGAGTCACGAACAGACAGGCTGTGCTGTCATCGCGGGAATCTGGATCAGCATGAAGGGTGAAGAGCATTTGCTATACTTTCTCATTCTCCTTGAGAAATTCTTTCTTAGGGTTTCTTAAAGCTAACGTGATTCATAAGCATGTGGCTTTTTAGCACTGGAAGCAACTTGGGTGCTCGGAGTAGTGTATTCTAGCCTAGTCACAGAATCACAGAGCTGGAAGGAGGTCTTGGCTGACCCTCTTGCATGATTTGTAACTTTGGGGTGCAGTGGGTTTTCATGTATGGCCATTTCTAGATGAGGAGTCCTTGTAAATGTTGCACAAGGAGAGAGGCAGGAGAGGAAGGCGATGAGGTCAGGAAGCAGTGCAAAGGAGCAGTGACCAGTGAGGAGCCAGCTGAGGTCTCCCTAGGGGAATGGACATGGTCAGGCTGGGTTTAGACAAACACACAGCTTAGACACCGGGAGGAGCAGAACTGGAGGGAAGTAGCAGAACTGGAGGGAAGTAGCCTGATGGGAGGGAAGCAGTTGCATTGGAGCCACTGAAAGATGCTGAGAGCTTCCTTTAGAGTAGGGAAAGTAGTGCCGGGAGGATCGGAGGGTGAAGAAGACCTGTTTGCACACCTGAAAGTGTAAACCAGCAGGAATTGGTGGCTGATATTCTGTACATTTAACTTGACTGCTGCTTTTCGCTTTAATGGGTGACATATCGGTTTCTTCCACCGTCAAGAACACATAAGCAGCACACGCATTGATTTTTTTAAAGGCCACGTTCAAATATTTGCTGGAGATACTTCATAATTAGCAAGTTCTTCATGTTCTCACCATTTTAGTGATGTTTTTAAATGAAAGTACTTTGCATATATCTGTTCTCTTGCTGCATGAGTTATGTGCACAGGCATGGTTCTACCATGGTGTTGGTTTAAGTGATTTTCAGAAAAATATATATGATCTAAATTCATTATTTTAGTTTACACAATTCCCATTTTGACCTTACCTTTGATGTGACGAGGTGGGAAAAATGTCAGATCAAGAGTTAGCTGACCTGTTGCAGACCTGCATCTCGTTTCATGTACCAGCTCCATGACCACAGACGTGGGCAGAAACTCAGATTGTCCTCTGACAAAATAGGGGAGTCTTCCTAGCCCGGTAACAGCAGTTTCAGTGGCTAGAGAAATTAGCATTGAGACCACAAAAAGACAGCGACCTTTCAATGAGCATGACCTCTTGTTAAGTAAGCAGAAATCTCGGGTGTGGGTTAAGAACACAGGTTTTGGAATCCAGCAGATGTGGGTTCCTGGTCCTGACACTTTCCATCTTCCTCCCTAACCCCCAATCTTTATATTTCTGAGACAGAAATAGCAGTGCCTGCTTTGTAGTGGATTGTGGAGAACGCATGAGAAGACGTAGGAAGCACTCAGCACAGAACTAAGCCTCTATTAACTCCCCGATGCGTGGGAGTAGCATTACTGTTCATTACAGGCTACGTCATGAACTGAGGCAACACAGAGCTAGGGAAGTTATTCTAATCATTCATTCCTTTGTACATTCATTCAATTGCTCATTCAAAAAATACTATATCTGCGCAATAAATATTCGCATGGCATGCAACAGGCCTGGCCTCTGGCAACACACTTTTTTCCAGCAGATTTTTATATTCTCACCTTCTGGCTTTCCCCAAAAGACTGCAGTTGCAAGAACAAGGAACAGTTTGGAGTGTTATCTTTAAAAGTAACAGACTTTTGGTTTTAATTAATCTTGGCCCCCAACTTTTTCATGAAAATAGAAGTCCATGAACTCGTGCTACAGTTTCTGTTTCCAGAGCTGATGCGTTCAGTCATCTGTGTGTGAAACTGCCAAAGGCGGACGGGGTTACTGTCCTGCAGAACATCTGCGTGGTGTTTGTCATTTTGCCACGTAAGAACTTTGGAAATACGTGCAGACCCGGGTCAACCTCAGAACTGTGCTTCCAAATGTGCTGTCGATGAATAACGGCCCAAAGGAGCAAAATCATCCAGACAACGATGTGGGTGGAGAGGAAGTGTGGGAATTACAATGTGTTTCCAAGTTGTCTGGGGGTGAAAATCCATTCTTATCTCTGCAAAACAATAAAGTCTTTGGGAGCACAGTAATCTGGAGGACAGCTTTCAAATCAGACAACTTGCTTTTGTTTGGAAGCACATTTCCAGTCTGGCCTAGGAGAACCCCTGGCCAAAACACCTTTCTTGATTAAGTCAGGCTCACGGAAGAACATGTGTCATGATCACAGAGAGCGCCTTTTCCTAATTCCCACCTTAGAAGCCAAGGCCAGGTTTCTCTCATCTGAGCTCACGGCTCTCTTAGCCCAGGGCTCAGTGCCTCAATCTCAGTCACTGGTAATGTGAGATAAATCCAAGCTGCCCAGTCTCTGGTAGTGCCCAGTGGCTCTACCTCCTTTCAAATGACTCACTCCTTTGTGTTCAAATGGTATCTTAGAGATGAGTAAAAGCACTAGGATGGTTATTTTTGACCGTCTCCTAGAACTCAAGAAGCTCCTTCACTGAAGGTTGAAACAATGCCTGGTCGGTCATTTAGTCTGACTTGACTTTAAAAAGCATCAAATACAAATAGATTCTGGGAAATAAATCAACTTTAGGCCTTTTACTGCTGAAAGCTTAAAATAATTCCCAAAAAGGCTAATTATGTCTTCCTTTGCTCAGTAGTTGGGCTTAATAATAAGCACCAAACATATGGCAGAAATTGGGCTGCATAAACCTCATGGCCTTCTGTTCAATAGCAGGGGTACTGGTCTTGAAGGGAATTATATACAGGAAGCTTACACATATTAATAGTCATGGTTGTATCTATTATTGCTGGAAACTATAAATGCTAACCTGGCTTCTAAAAATTTCTTTCAACTCACTAGTAATCAAGGGAGCATAATGTATAATACTAACAATCTATTTTTTACCTATCACATTAAAATATGTTCTTAAGTGGTGGTAATTCTGGGGAGGATTTGATGAAATAAGCACTTTTATACCTTATGGAGAGAGTATAAATTGGGAGAATCTTTCTGGAGACCAACTGGCAACAGTACAAGGGCCATAAGAATATTCATATATTTTGATCCCATCATTTTATCCCCAGAACTCTATCTTAAAGAAATAGTATAAACCACAGACAAAGATTTAAACTGAAGAATGTTCATTACAACTCTACAGTTGACCCTTGACCAGCATGGGGGTTAGGGGTGCTGAGCCCATGCAAAAGTCCATGTGTAATTTTTGAGTCCTCAAAAATTTAGCTGTCCCTCTGCATTTTCAGTGGGTCAGTCCCAGGTCCCCCTGTGGACACCAAGATCCATGGATGCTCAAGTCCTCTGTATAAAATAGCTTGGATCAGTGCATACAATTGGCCCTCCAATTGCATTTATGGGCTTCCAAATGTGCCTTGAAGACACAGACATCCATGGAAAAAATCCATCTAGAAGTGGACCCACACAGTTCAAACCCATGTTGTGCGAGGGCCAACTGTACGTGTAATAGCAAAATGTACAATGAAAGAAAAATGGTTAAAAAAATTATGTACACCTGTCACATTCTATGAGACATTACACAGTCATTAAAATTCATGTTGACATATACTTTCAAAGGCAGAAGAGTGAAAATACAACACAGAACAATGAATACACCATGATCTTGACTATGTAAAATAGTATATTCAGCACATTTTGGAGATGGAAACATGTTATTTTTTATTATATTTTATCAATTATGCTATTACAGTTGTCCCATTTCCCCCCTTCACTCCCTTCCATCCTGCATATCCCCTCCCACCCACATTCCCCCCCCTCTTTAGTTCACGTCCATGTGTCATAAGTTCTTTAGCTTCTACATTTCCCACACTGTTCTTGCCCTCCCCCTGTCTATTTTCTACCCACCATCTATGCTACTTATTCTCTGTACCTTTTCCCCCCCTCTCTCCTCCTCCCACGCCCCTGTTGCTAACCCTCCATGTGATCTCCATTTCTGTGGTTCTGTTCCTGTTCTAGTTGTTTATTTAGTTCACTTTTGTTTTAGGTGTGGTTGTTAATCACTGTGAGTTTGCTGTTCATATTTTTTATCTTCTTTTTCTTAGATAAGTCCCTTTAACATTTCATATAGTAAGGGCTTGGTGATGATGAACTCCTTTAACCTGACCTTATCTGAGAAGCACTTCATTTTCCCTTCCATTCTAAATGGAAGATCCATTCTAAAATCCAGCTTTGCTGGGTAGAGCAATCTTGGATGTAGGTCCTTGCCTTTCATGACTTGGAATACTTCTTTCCAGCCCCTTCTTGCCCGTAAGGTCTCTTTTGAGAAATCAGCTGACAGTCTGATGGGAACTTCTTTGTAGGTGACTGTCCCCTTATCCCTTGCTGCTTCTGGAATTCTCTTCTCCACTTTAATCCTGGCTAATGTAATTACGATGTGCCTTGGTGTGATCCTCCTTGGGTCCAACTTCTTTGGGACTCTCTGAGCTTCCTGGTAGTCTATTTCCTTTGCCAGATTGGGGAAGTTCTCCTTTATTATTTGTTCACATAACTTTTCCACTTGTTGTTCTTCCTCTTCCCCTTCTGGTAGACCTATAATTTGGATGTTGGGACGTTTAAGGATGTCCTGGAGGTTCCTAAGTCTCTCCTCATTTTTTTGAATTCTTGTTTCTTCTTTGTTTTCTGTTTGGTTGTTAGTTTCTTCCTTCTGGTCCACTCCATTGATTTGCGTCCCAGTTTTCCTCTCATCTTTATTGGTTCCCTGTGCATTTTCCTTCATTTCACTTAGTGTAGCCTTCATTTTTTCATCTAATTTGCAACCAAAATCAACCAATTCTGTGAGCATCCTTATCACAGTGCTTTGAACTGTGCATCAGATAGGTTGGCCATTTCTTGGTCACTTAGATGTATTGGCTCTGGAGCTTTGATCTATTCTTCCATTTGAGCCATTTTTTGTGGGGGAGGGGGCATCTGGTTGTTCCTGTTACACGGTGAGGGGCGGAACCCTAGGTGTTCACCAGGGCCAGGCAACCCAGTCAATGGGTTGTGACACTGTATGTGGGAGCAGGGTCCAAGAGGGAACAATGGTGCTCGCTCTGCTCTCTCTCGTATTTCAGTTCCTTCCGTTGCTTCCCACAAGCATATTGGGCCCTTCTGGTGCTGGTTCCTGGATGGGTGGGCTTGTGTACATTCCAGGACCCTGTGGATCTCTCCAATGAACAGTCCTGTGAGGCTGGAAGTCTCTCCTGGCACCTCGACCCCCACAGGTGTTTTCAATTGGTGCTTTTAGGCTTTATTTCCCAGTGCTGGGGCCCTGGGTTGCACAGTCTGTCTCGTTCTCCAGTTTCACCTGGTTTATCTGAACTCGAATGTGTGCCTGTGGTCAGCCAGCTGCCTTGCATGCCCGGGGGTCTGCTAGTTGTCACCTGCGCGCCCGGGACTGCTAATCACTGCTTTTTCCTGACTTGACCCCTCGCCTCTGGCCACCGACTCCACCCCTCTTACCGGTCTGGATGAATGGTTGTTGAACTTCCTTACAGTTCAATTTTCTGTAAGATCTGGTTGTTTTCTTGTTTCTAAATTTTTGTTGTCCTTAATTTTGGTTGTGAGAGGAGGCACAGTTTGTCTACCCTACATCTCCATCTTGGCCAGAAATCGGAAAGATGTTATTTTTAATACTTCAGAAGATTCTGAATTCCAATATAGAAGCTGAAATTGGTGTCTGTCAGGGATTATGGGACAGAGAGATGTGCCTAAGGCCACTGTCCTGGGGAAGCTCTGAACTGGCAGAATAATCCAACTCCAATTGCAAAAAAAGAAAAAAACCTATTTGGTATTACCAAAGTCTATCTTCACTACGGGCAGTGGGAACCTCTACAGAGCTCTTCCATGTGTTCAAATCACTGTGTCCCCCACTATGTGTCAAAGCACTGTGCTAGGTGAGGGGAGGCAGTATTAAGCAACAGACGCATAGCACCTGCCTTCATGGGGTTACAGTCTGGCCAGTCGTCATTTTGCTATCTACTGATATACATTTCTCAGAAGTAGCAACAAGTCAGGGTTTTAGGAAACAGACATCCAGTGGGATATGCATGGTCGCTGGATGCTGGACACAGCAATGTTGATATTCAGCTGTGAGTTTCCTTCCTTGCACTAAAATCCCCTTGTGTGATCCTCAAAACACTTAAAGGCTGTTAAACATGACTGCTGCCTGCTAGCTGGGCTACGGGGAATAATGGGAAAGGCTGGTCCTCATGCTTTGCAGCAAAGCAGACTTAAGTGAGCAGCAGAAGCCTAGCAAAGCAACGCAGTCACAGACACTGAGATCAGAAGCACAGGACAGCTGTCAGTCCAGAGCAAAAGGTAAGGAGAGCAACCAGGATGGGCTGGGGGAAGATGTCGTCTTCCCGCCTGCAGAAATTTTAGGAAGGAGCTGTCCCTCCTTCATTTACCTTGAGTGCAGCTCTAATGATAATTATTTTAATATTAAAAGATAGTCTGGAAAACAATTGAAACTTCTCTAGAACACATACTTACAAAATCCTGGAAGAAAATACACCAAATATACGTAGAGGTACAAGGGTTATGCATATATTCATTTTTCTGCAAGCTGCCTATATTATCACTACATGCATAAAATGTCATTTTTGAAACATCTGCTTTTACTGCACTCATGTCTATTCACCTATATAGTCCTACCATTTAAGAAAAAAATCTTCACCTAAGGATATGTTCATTGATTTTAGATGGTGCAGGGGGAGTGGAGGAGAGAGAGAGAGAGGGAGGGGGGAGAGAAGTGAGAGAAACACGGGTTGGGTACCTCCTGCATGCACCCTGAGTGGGGATGGAACCCGCAACATAGGTTTTTGCCCTGACCTGGAGTCAAACCTGCAACCTTTTGGTGCGCTGGACAACACTCCCACTGCCTGAGCCACCCAGCCAGAGCAATATTCCTACTACTTTTGAGCATCCTTCTTCATCTTTCCCTTTGTTTTTCCTTTTTCTGCTTTTTCTCCTTTACCTGAGCACTGATCACAGGTCTGGTCAGCCAGTCACGTGTAGCAGCAGCCTCCTTTTGCCATGACCTATATTTGGTGTTAAAATAGCAGCACTCATCATGCACCGTTTTAAGCATTTCATAGGTATCGATTCCTTTAATCCGCTCAGCAACGCCCTTGTGTAGTGATACCACTCTCCCTAGTTGGCAGACCAGGGTGCTCCGATCTGCCCAGTCACACTAGTGAGTAGCAGGCCGTAGACCTGAACCCGGGCACTCGGGCTCCAGAGCACACACATGTCGCCACTTCACTAGGCAAACTAGGCAAAGTACAGGAAAATATAGAAGACACCAGTTACAATTCTTGGATCAAGACTGCTTAGCATCTCGGCTTTCATATAAAATTGAGAGTACAGTTCCTCGGGTCCTGAGAACAGGTATTTCATAAGTGGTGTGATGCAGATCCCAGCTTAGAGCCGCAGAGGGCTCACTGCAGTGGTCATCCCTTGCCACCACCCCAGCCCCCCGCAACCCCGCACCAACGGAAAGGCGGGCCAGAGGACACCACTGCTCAGCCACACGGTCTTCAGTACTCAGTTACCTTCCTGACCTTAGTTCCTCAATCTATGAAAGAGGTAGCAACACCACCTTGTTAGAGAATGTTTCTGTATGCTCAGCACAATGCCTCACACGTAACTAGTTGTCAATAACGGTAGCTAATTTTTCCCCATCAATCATCAGCAACCTTTGCACGTTAGAGGACTCACTTGTCATTATGTAGCTTACATTCTAGGGGTCAGCAAACCCCGGCCCGTATGTTAAATCTGGTGCACTGCCTATTCGTTTAAATAAAGTTTTATTGGAACACAGTCATGATCATTCACTTACATATTATCCATGCTCCTTTCATGTTACA
Organism: Glossophaga mutica; assembly: GCA_039655065.1. Lineage (NCBI taxonomy): Eukaryota > Metazoa > Chordata > Mammalia > Chiroptera > Phyllostomidae > Glossophaga > Glossophaga mutica. The sequence continues at coordinate 29,838,119 of CM077306.1, forward strand.
GCAGCAGAATTGACTAGTTGCAACAGAAACTGCACAGCCTGAGAAGCCTAAAATATTTATTCTTTGATCCTTTACTGAAAAAGTTTGCCAACCCTGCTCTAGACACACTTGCTGGATGTGGTAATAGCAACAAATATCTGCTCAATAAGTATATTTTTGCTGGATTTTAGATAGACATCTTGGGGGGGGGTTGTTGTTTATTTTATGGAAAGCTAAGGTCAGGCTTGTTTTCTAGGCAAATCACTTAGAAAACCCATAACAGAAATTTTAAAAAGTTCTACTCTTAAAAAATTGCAAATACATAAAGTCATTTGGAAAGATGTGAAATGGCTTCCAAGTTCCCCACATCATTTGTCCTTTCATGTATCATTTCAACTCCGCCGCCAAGGCTTCTTTTCCAGGCACTGATACTCTTATCAGGGAAGCAGTGATGTATGTTTTGGCCCCTTTGTTCATTCGTTTGGGTATCATCTGCCTTGCCCTGAGATGAATCAAAATGAAGCATTGCAGGAACGAGAATGGAGGAGGTTATGGCTTCCAGAATAAAACAGCAGCCCAGTGATCTATAGAATGTCTCCAAAGTATATTAAATTAATCAGCCAAGGATTATTGTGTATTTTCCTGAACATCTGTGGGCTTTTTCTTTAGCGTGTTCAGGGGGAGTTTCTATGATGAGACAGTAGTAGGGAAAGCGCCGTTATTGTCACACAGATGGCATGTGGAGAGAGATTCCGGGTGGGTGACAAGGACTCAGCAGTCAGCCGTCCCCTGGATTTTCTGGGACCATGGACCCATGCTGGCCTGGGGAAGCGAGGCTGTGCTCTACACACTGTTTAGAGAGGGTTTAAATTGGTAGAAATAAAACATCAGTTTTTCCTATTGTCCTCTTTCACAATCAATCAGCGGCCCCAAACCCCAGAACAAAAAATGAGAGCTCTCTTTAGAAAGATAATTGAGGGGGGAGGGAGCAGACCAAAAATGTATGGTAATTGTACACAGTTACTGTGAAAGAGGGGGGTTCCTCCCAAATTAAAGTTCACGTGGGGCGACAGAGAGCAGAGATCCTAACTGATCAGGGACTCGGAGGAGTGCGGTTTGGAGGCAAAGAAGCGACTGTGGAGAAGTGGAAACAATTTCATTTAATGTGAAAAGCTGTCGCATCTCAAGCATCCATCAAATTAATTGTGACAAAATTACTTTTCAAGGAGAGTACTTAACTAGAAAGAAATAATATCAGGGTTTGGTTAGACGATAGTGCACAAAGACAAGCCTGCAAATGCTATTGCTGGAATCAGACAAAGAACAGGGGCTTGGGACCTCAGTTTGTGGCCTAGATCAGCCACTCACCATTGTGGCAGCTCAAAGAAGTTCCCTCTCACAATTTCCCTCTGCTCACTCTCTGCAGCCAGCTGTGTTTTCCAGTCTGCCCCTCGTCCCTCCCCACTGCTCTGAAATCCCAGTCTCTGTATCTCCTGCCTATTCCTCCCTGTCTCCAGCTCTATTGATATGAGCAAATATATCCCATCTTTCCCCTAAAACTCCCCGACCCTCCATTTGCCTCTCAGTTCTGGGGACACATGGGGGCCATTGGCTCCCACTTGTCTCTGAATATTGGTTTAATTTCAATAACCTATTCTTTTTAACATTTTCCCAGAAGTGTTCATATTATCTCATATTTATGTCACAGAACCTTAAAAATCAGACAAAGGTATTGTTGGAAGCACAATCCCAACACTTGTGGACTATGTGAATATTACATCTTACTTAGTCTTTTGCATCCACTAGTTTCCTTGTCTGTAAACTTGAGATAATAGTACCTATTTGGATTTTAAGACTAATGTGAAAGATATAAGTGAGTAAATAGGTATATTAATTCACCCAATGCATTGTATCAGAAAAGAAGAGAGAGAAAACTACTTCTAGTACGTATATTTGCGTAGGAAGATACTTTTTGGAGAACAGCTTTATAAGATACATACAGACTTTCTCCCTTGTTGACAAAATTGGACTTCTTCCTCGTGAATCTATTTTCTCTCTTCTCCTACTCCTGCGACATCTCTCCTTGGATAACAGTGCAGTATCAATGAAAGTGGCTCAGCAACAGAGTAAGGAAATGGGCTGGGCTGGGCACGTTAGAACTGTCTGGGCTCCCACACTCCTTCTCAACCTCATTATCAGAAATTCTGGCTCAGTCGGGCCAGAGGAGAGCCTGAGAAATTTGTGTTTGGAAAAGATTTTCTGGGTTATACAAATACTTACCCCTTCTACCCTAACTTGCCTCCCAGATGAAAATTCCTGCTTTGAACTCAGGTGGGGGCCCAAGCCAGGCAGGGAGTCCTCTACAAGACACCTGGAGTCACAGCTGCGCACTTTCCCAGTTACTTGTGTTCTCTATGTGCCTCCCTGGGAACTAGATGCATCTGTGACAACTTGTCTTTATCAGGGACAGTCTATTCTTTCTAAGGAGCCAAGACAGCTGGGCTAAGGCTGGAACTGGAAGTACCAAAGTGCGCTTCCTTTTCAGAATTCTATGCCAATTAAGAGTTTTCATGTCTAACTTCCTGGCCTGATGCAATTACACACATATAACCCATGTTTGCAGGTTTAGCCCCTCAAATCCCCACAAAATCTTTACCAAGTATTTCTGGGAGTTCTTGGAGGCAACTCATTAGTGACTTCTGACATTTTTGATCTCTCTGCTCCACCCTCCGTGTCCAAGGTGCTGCCATGTTCATCAGACTCTTCTGAACCTCTTGGACCTGCCGAGGCTTTCCTACAACTCTGCTGCGTTCATCTCCTCTTCCGGACGCCGCTGCCTCAGCGGGAGATCACCTCTGGGTTGGTCACGCCACCCAGCCAGCAGGCACTCCTGCCTCCCCCAGCAAACCACGGGCGTCCAATGGTGCCCCAAGAGGAATTTGCACCCCTGGCTGCCATCAGGAAGTAGAGGGAATTATCTCCTCCTTTTAGTGTGAGACTCTTAGAAGAACATCTGGGCCATGCAACTTGATTCATCAGTACAAAAAATATTAGAAATAGTTTTTTGGTGGTAAATTTAGTAGTATTCAAGATGTGTGCTGGGCTAGATTTTGATAAGGAGATTTGAAACACGTTCTTGGCCATTCTTTTGGAGTGCGAATTGGGTTTAGGGAATTTCAAATGCTAAGCAATGAATATAGCAACACTTAGATGTAGGTTAAAACTAATTTATACACATATATCACATTGTTCACATTGAACTGTTTTAAAACAAAATACCATACAGGCAACACAGCAGATTTAAACATATTTCTAGTAGAACTCTAGATGAGGAGACAAATCCAAGAGCTAAACATTCTGCTATACTCAGAAGTTTCCTTCTCATCCATATTTAAGAATTAGTAACAATCCAATTCAGTGTTAAGCCTGATTCCTTTTTCTAGAGTGAGTTCAGTTTCTCTCAGGAGGTTCCTCAGACTCATTTAAATAGACTCTGGGTGACCCACCTAACATTTCCACAACTACACCCAAACTTGTCGTCCCATCTACATGCAGCTCTTGAAATTTTGCTACCACACCAGCATGTCTATGTTCTTCCTTCTTCTTTTTTTCAGTCAGGTTTTGTTTTCTCTCAAGAATTGAGCTGCCCCTTCTTTCTCTTTCAAGAGTTGTTTATCCCATTTGGGTTCAATGACACCCCTATTCACTTTGCTGTTGGAAGTGAGGAGGGAGGGGTCAGTTGCTCACTCCTTCTCACTCATCAGTTTTAACTAATTTGTAAGTAGACTCAAGTGAGTAACACAGAGTAGTACAGGTGATGCTGATTTGACTACTGTGCAGAGACCTTCAACTTCTTATCCCAATTGGAACTTACTCACCAGTGAGACATAGAAGCTGGAGAAAAGACCTTCCCAGCAGATGAAGGCTTAAAGTGGCTATAAAAGGTCAGGCCATATACGAGGCAACTCCATCTGCAATCAGGCAAATCAAAAAGAAGAAACGAAACATGAGGCAAGGATTAGAATGAGCCATTGGAACATTAAACCCATCCTGGAGAGACCCAGTGGACATGCAACTCTCACTGATGTCCCGCTCCAGAGTGTCAAGAGAGGGACAAGGAGATAGGCCCCCTTCCCGTGTACGCCACATAAAATGTTTCAATGTCAAGGGCACATTCATGACTTCCATTTCCTCAAAAGCTCATTTTCCAAGAAGACATAATGGGTCTTCTGTGCTGAAGGAATAGAAATTTCAGGAGGAGCAAAATGGAGTGGAGCACCCTCTTTTTGGTTCTCTTCAGCTTTCTTTCTTGCTACCCACCTGGCAGGTGGCATGGGAGTAGATGAGGGGCCCCTGCTTGGGAGGTGCTTCTCCTTTTGGAAGGCATCACGGACAATCGGTTGAGGGCCAGAAGAAAGGGGACCTGGAGCCAGCTGTCAGTCCTGGTCATCCTGACATTAAGTTAATGGGGGTAAACAGAGCCTATAAACATCCCTTGTGTCTGCTAGCTCCACCAGCATTACCAATTAGAGAGGTTTGGATCTAAAGACCCAGATGGATGTCAAAACACTAGCATCTGTCAGTAATAAGTCTCACATGCCTCCAAAACCAAGTGGAGTCTCTCCACTGGCCGTTCAGATAACAGGGAGCCCAGTCACCTTTTTGCTTTCCTTGGAGACCGGCATTTTCCTTGGAACAGACAAGCTTTTCCCAAAGCACCTGCTTAGATTTCCAAATATATCCAGCATTAGCATTAACCCCACTTCCTTATGACAGGACGATGTGTTCTGGAGCCAAAGCTGCCAGCCGCTTCCATCCTGCACACTCACGTAGCAGCAGTGGGGTTTGGACACGTGCTGGATCGCTGCTAATACAAATACTAGTGGCTATTTTAGAAGCCTAACAGTTGCTCATCAAATTCTTTTCTAATGGCCTAACGTTACAGTCTTAGAAGAACTTAGCAAGGAATAATGACCTCATTTGAATGTTTAATAGCCCTCCACCTCTCTTTATAGATACCGACATGCAAATTCCTCATGAAACTGTCATCCTATGATTACATGTTCATTAAATCCAACACCTGTCCTTTACCACTGAGGCCCAGAACATTTAAGCACTAATGCTCTGAGTATCTCAGTTGAATTATCTGATTTATTTTACATTTCCCCAAAAGATTAAGCTCTAAATTATAAAGTTTTTTCCTGTTGCTTACAGTGAACTCCGCCATTTCTCCAGCTGCCTCATAAGAGTGTACAAGTTTTAATTTGGATGTGTGAAGTTCTGTTAGTCACTTCTTTGGAGAAGTGGGGAGTAGAAAGAAGGAGGGAGAGGCAAATCACTGCTGATTATAAATGGAATCCTATTTAATAAAATCTATATTTAGGCTTGATAAACTTTATGCTAAGGTCTCAATTAACAACAAATGGTTTGGGGAGGGTGTTATTCTCAGGTCATAAATTTTCTTCCCAAAATCAGATTAGAAATTAGTTGGGTTCTTTGATTTTCACCTTTTTCTCTTGCTTATTGGAACCTTAAACTTTTCTATGCAGAAGGCGCATTACTTGAATAACTTAATAAAACTGTTGTAAAAAAACTAGTAATATTGTGAACACTTCAAATTAGCATGAAGTTGTGAACCCCAGGGGAGGACTGAATGGAATCGCTGCCCAGCACTGACTCTGGAGATAGCCTTAGAACCGTTTTTAATGGTTCTATAGTTCATTAAAGCAAGGTCCGCTGGGCTAACTCGGCAGTGCGAATTCATCTTTGAGAACTCAGTTCGCTCCAAACACGTACTTAGATAAAATCCAGAAATACAGAATAACAGTACCAAAAAGTTCAATGGACCTGAAAGGTGAGATTAATATCTTCCTAGGCCAGTCACAGAAGAGAGTTGTTTTTTACAGCCTTTATTTTTTTTAAAGTTAACTTTTTTTAAATTTTGAGATAATTATAGATTCACATGTAAGTGAACATAAGAAGTAATATGGAGAGATCCTATGCAGCCATTACTCAGTTTCCCCCAATGGTAACAACTTGTGTAACTCTAGTGCCGTAACACAACCGGGCGACCGACCTTGGTACAACCCACTGACCTTATTTATGTTTCATGAGTCCCACATGCACTTATGTGCGTGTATATTTAATTCTCTGCAGTGTTATATTGCATGCAGAGATTCATGTAATCACCTCCACTGCATAGATACAGAAGATGCCCATCACCATAAGGACCCCTTGTTCTGCCTTTTCATGTCCACGGTCCCCCTTCTACTCTTGCGTCTATATCCCCTGGCTATAATCCGTTTTCCATCTCTAAAATACTGTCATTTCCAGACTGTCACATAAATGGAAGAATCATATAAAATGGGACCTTCTCAGATTGGCTTTTAAACTCAATTCCCCTGAGATCCATCCAAGCTGATGCAGACATCAGTTCCTTTCTGTTGCTGAGCAGCATTCCATGGTGAGCATGGACCACAGTTTGTTTACCCATGCGCCCACTGAAGAAGATTTGGGTAGTTTTCAGTGTTTGGCTATTATAAATAAAGCTGCTATGAACATTTGTGTACATGTTTTTTTAATGCAAATGTTAAGTTTTCATTTCTCTGGGTACGTGCCCAGACTTTTTTTCAACCTCCAAAAATAAAAACACACAATAGGATAAAATCATGTATCTTGTACAGTTTTCATAACTGGTCTGTGAGCATGGAGGACCTGGAATTATCAAAATGGTTCACCAGAGTTTCTCTGAATGTAAACTTTGAAGCAGGAATTCCCTCTCCGGTAGGGCCTGCTTAGTCTCTACTGTGGTCCCTGGAAGGGAAGTTTTCTCCATATCTTGAAACATATTTATTATCTGCTACTTCTGAGACTTTCCATGTCCGTTGGGTATTTAGGTCTAAAATGGCCAAGTTCTACACCAGTTTAGAGGTCTGTGAGTTTGAAAACTGATCCTTATTTCTGTCTCTTAATGGAGACAACTGCAGACAATAAGGAATGCGTTAGCACCGACTCGATAGAGCAGGAAGCCTGCGAACTCTTGGCTGCAGCCAGCCAGCCAGCAGGCTCACATTCTTCCTCCCCATGAGCTGGGAAACAGCTGTCCCTGAAAACTGTTGCTCCAAAGGGGGAATTACTTCCACTCTTCTTTAACTCAAGAGATCAAGGCCTGGCCAAATGGAAGGCCAAGTCATTTTTGTCTGTTCATTCACAAAGGGCAAGCTTAGCACCCCCAGCCTCCAATTGGCTATGGCTTCAAAAAGTGAAATTGAAAGCCAAGAACCATCAAACTCTAAGCTTCATTATATTTTCCTTTACTGTTTCACTTTATTCAAATGAGTCACTCACTGATTATATTTTTTTCGATGTTTATCCATGTAAGAGAAGATGAAATGACTTAATGACTTAAACCTATGGCCAGCGAAACCTTAAAAAAATTTTATTCTCAATCCATCAATCCCAAAGTGTGCGTTTGAGAAGATAGGGAGACAGCCTAATTTAATAGTATGCTAAACAGGTAACATACTTTATCTTAGAATTAAACACATCAGCAGTGAAACATGCAGCTTCTACACTCCGCCTGGAAAAGACAAGAGATGTGAGAGCCATGAATTCAGCCCAGGGTGGGCAGGGATCCAAGTGCCCTGAATATGCCACTTTCTACAACTAATTCAGATTCAGTGAATCCTCCATCTTTCCTGGATACTGGGTTAGCCTTACACATGAATAGAATTGATCATTGACAATGAGATGAGATTTCATATAAATAATAAAACCAATAATGAAACTAGCAACTAACATTTATTAAGTGGCAGCATGGAGCTAAATGCTTTACAGGGATAATTTTCGTGAATCTTCATAATAATCCTATGAGGTAGGTATTATTATCCCTATTATATAAATTAGAACATGGAAGCTTGGGGGGGTAACTTGTGTAAAATCTAATGGCTATTATGTGATGGATCAAGGATTCAAATATGAGCATGTCTAATTATAGAGTCCAAGTTATAAACCATATGCTCAGCTCTTTACTCACAAATTTTACCATTAGAAAGCCATTTCTTTGGCGTAAGACACAGTTCCTTATTAAATGCCTATCTCTTTTGATGGTGTTATCAATCACCAGCTCCAGTGTTAACGAGTTCTTCAAATTCTTTACAACTTGATAACAAACTGGGGGAAAGTGTTTCAAGGAAACAAAAGAGGAATGGGTACGAGAAGTCTGAAGGAGGGTGGTGAGAGGCTCTGGGACTATACAAGAAAACAGTTTTTAAAGGGGAACAGAAAGAAAACTGATACCTCATATGTGTCTTAGCAATCAGGGCATAGAACAAGATTGGATTGGCCTGGAGGGCGAAAAGTAGAAGTGAAGGGAAAGAAAATCAGTCACGATGCACTTTGTCTCATTTTGTGTGGATGTAAATGGTACATGATCATAATGATCAACAGAAAGGTGGCCTGGATTGTGAATCCCCATATCCTCACCTTAGAGGAGGACATGGGCAGGTAGCATTCTAAATAAAGTTACCTTCCTTATTACAAGGCTAGTTTTGGGTCTCAAAGCCCACTCTGGTCTCCTGGTGAGATGGAGTGGGTCACTGCGAGCCGTGGCTTCCACTTGGCCTTCTAAAAAAAGCCACGCAGGAGACAATCCTGGGTCTTCTCCTGGCTCTCTGCTAAGAATGAGAACTTTCAGCTTTTGCATCTCCCATTGTAGGTTTTACTCTAATCCTTAGAACTATTTCCTAACTGAAAGAAAGGATGCACAGTGAGTGACTGTGGTCAAAGCATGTCCTGGTCTTGTCGTACCCAAGTGCATTTCTCGTGGCCTGAGAGAGGCAGTTTTGAGTCCCTCTACAGGTGGGTGTTTAATCACCTCCTGTTCACCCCACTGCCAAACGGACTCCCACCTAGGGTTAAATACATGGCCCAACACTGCACAGATGAGAGTGACAGCAGTTTGTTCGTTGTACATTCTCATAGTCCAGGAGACAAGGAAACCATACACCGCACATGGCCATATTGGGTTGTACTCGAGAACAGAGCCCAAAACCAGGGGCTGTGGGAGGCAAGCCTTGTAGTACAAAAGAGAGTGAGGTGTCCTCTGTTTTTCATGGATTTGAATAATTCCAACCAAGCCTGCTATCAAACATAAGCAGGCACCATGCCTAGTTCCCACGGTAGAAAAGACGATTGGACTAGAAGGCGTTATTCACAGAAACAGTGGGGAGGCAGAATTGCGGGGAGGAAAGCCAGGCCTTCCTGGTTTTCCTCAGACGTCAAGGCGTACATGACGTTGGGTCTTTGTTTTAGTCTTTATACCACAGTAGGACAGGTCACTAATGGAACAAACAAAAACAAGGAAGGAACTATTTGTACATGTCCTTCCTCCTTCACATTACATGCTGTAGAAGTGAAGAAACATGACTGGCCCTTCCCTTTTATTTTCCTTCATGAAGCCTTGAACACACACTCTGTCACTTTTGATGGAACACCACAATAACTGGACACTTAGTGCCCGTGTTATTGGTTGAGGAAGCCAATTTTTATTTGAAACAATATTGCCATCCAAATTTTTTATTAATTTATCAAATATTTATAGAAACTCTAAATAGTGAAAATTGTGTAGGAACTGTATCAGTTAGAGTTCTTTGGCTGCAGGCAACAGAAACTGACTTTGGTTGACTTTAGCAAAAAAGGAATTGATTGGACTGGAACCGAGTAGCAAGAGCAGGGGTCAGGGAGGGGGTTAAACCACCCGTACTCGGAAAGGACAATAATCAGGGCAGCTCTGGGGATCTTGGTGGCAGAAACAAATGGGCACTCTATTAAGGCAACATTAGCTCTAATCCTTCCATCACTGGCTTAGTCAAATTCCAGGAAGAATATGACACAATTTAGGACTTGGCCAAGGGAAGGGGACTACACTGATTGAAAATATCATCAGATCTGCAACAGGTGAAGGATGGTTTCTCAAAGGAAAATCGAATAACTATTTACCCAAAGAAAGAGAAGGGATTCTGGGGAGGCAGAAATAAAAACAAACAGGTGTTTATTTCTACAGTTATTTAGTTACATTATATGAATTAGGAAATCAATGATTTTTAAACCTAATAGCTACTAAATTCAGTCTTCACCCACTCATTGATTATCCTTTCTACCGTGTATATCTTTATTTGTGTATATATTTTCTCATTTCACTAAAATGCAACATTTTCAATGCCTCAACATCTAGTTGTAGAATAGAATTGTTACAGATTTAATCCTCAGACAGGCCAATCTTCTTATAAGTCTTACCTCTTACCCAACCACAAGAATGGGTCTTTTTTCTTTTTTCACAAAGAATAAGTAGGGATATGAATGGATCCGTGGAAATTCAATATGTTGATTGATTTAAAAGCCATTTAATGAAAGCTTGCGATGTGCTAACGGCAGTGCTGGGCTCATGACCAGGAAAAAAAATAGCTGCACAGAACAGGAGGCACAACGTCTTGCACCTAAGGAGTTTATAATGAATGTGCACACGGCATTACGTGAAAGTTCCGATCTCGAATACGTAACACAGATTTCAGCAGAAACCTCACATTCCTCTCCCTTCCAAAGTCTCTTGGAGAATCCCAGAAGTTTCCACACTGAAGGTCACTTTTGAATCTTAGTACCTGCTACCCCTGGAATCTTACTTTCTCTTTGATTTCTGCCCCTCGATTGCTGCCTTTTCTCTACTCTGTGCCCAACCAGCAATATTGCCCTTTAAAAAAAAAAAAAAGGCAGGATTGAGTATAGCAAACTTCACTCAAATGTGGAAAAAAGAAAGGGACTTGCATCACAAAAGAGTTGTTAAGTATTCAATTTCCATATTTGAAAAGTCCTTTAGCTATTTCCAACAATCCAGACCCCAACATCCTATTCTGGATTTCAGCCTTCTCCTGCTCTCATTCCTCACCAGTAATTTGTCTCGTGTCTCTGGAGAAGCAATTCAGCCCCAGGTCTCCCCAGACACGTCTGAAGACTCTCTCACTGTTAGACAATGGGCCAGCTTTCTCATTGGTCTCTACAAGAGAACCAGGCCAGTATACATACTTTTCCCAGCACCATTGAGTGCTAAGAATAGGAGCAGAAATGATAGTGCTTACCCTGGATTTCGAATAACATTTTTTCTTCCTGTTATAACTATACCATGCTGGCCCATAAGACAGGGAAGACTGTGGGCCCAAGTGATAAGGAAGGGTTGGGCTAAGGACTATGACTTGAACTCATATCTATGATTTTAAAATGTTGGGGATGGAGTTTAAACTGAAAAGCTTAGTTTAAGTTTTCCAAACTGAATACAAACATCTATCTCTCTTTCTCAAGTCCTGTCAAAATGTCATAACTGATATCAAAAGGAGAACAAATCCACTGTAGTACTGAGACATACAGAGAGGTACCTTCAGGCAAGGGAAGAATTCCTGCAAGATACAAAGCAAACAGAAATCTCCCCCAAAGCTGAAGAACCTGAAACCCCATGTGGTTGAGAGAAGTGTCTTCCCGTAGGGGGGGAAAAAAAGACAAAGAGAATAAAGTAAACTTTAAAAAGGTAGGAAAGGAGAAAGGAGGGAAAGGCCAAAGTTAGTTCTCCAGAAGAATCTTGGAATGCTAAGATCAAGGACCATGGGCATTAAAAGAAGGAGCCGGCTGCGTGGTACGGGCTGCGCGGGTAATTAAAGGCCACAGCACAGCCACGCCAGGTCCTACTCCCACAACTGCTGGTTCCGCTATTTGCCCCAGGGTCCAGCCTTCCATCCACCAGATAAATGAGAACTCTGATGCAGCGTATTCCCAGGGCAGCTGTTGGGACCAGAAACGCAGGGAGCTCCCTAGGTAACATATAATCACTATGTGATCCCCGGTGAAAAAAACAAACAACTTGTACATTATTCTTGCTGCTTCCCTGATTAATTGCCAAAAGGAAGGTTGGTATATTTAGAACTCGTCCTGCCAGAGAAGCAGTGATTTTTCACTTGGGCTAAGGAAATGCACTCCAGCCACCAACCCAGGTTAATATAAACCATTAATAAATATTATACACCCAATAGCATGAAAGAGCGGGACCAAACTCAGAGTGGAAGAATGGATTCCTGAAGAACAAAGTTATTAGAAGAAACAAAAGAGAGTCAAGAGCACGTCACATCCGAAAGAACAGATGGCCCCGAAAAATCATCTGTCAGAATCCCTGGAAATTAAAAATACGATCACCAAAATAAACAACAGATGGTCCAAATAACAAAATTTACGTAGCAGAAGGTAAACTTGGTAAATTAAAGTATCTGGCCAAGGAAATCTCCCACAATGCAGTAAAAAGTAAAATGGGATAAAAAATGGGTACAAAATTAAGAGACAGGAAAGACAGTTATAGGAGATCCAACATTCATCTAATTGGAGTTCTAGAAGGGGAGAAAACCAACAGAAACTAATAAAACAAATAAACACATAAGCACATGAAAAAGATGCTTAACAGCACTGATCATCAAGGAAATGCAAATCAAAACCATATTAAGATGCCCTGTCACAGCAACTGGGATGGTTACTCTCAAAACTGACAAAAAAAAAAAAAAAAAAAAACCCAGAAAATAACAAATGTTGGCCAGGATGTGGAGAAACTGGAGCCTTCACACATTGCTAACAGAAACGGAAATGGTGGAGCCACTAAGGAAAACAGGGTGGCGGTTCCTCAAAATGATTAAACATATTATTACATGACCCAGGAATTGCACTTGTAGGTGTATTTCCGAAAGAATCGAAAGCAAGGGCTCCAGCAGATACTTGTGCACTGATAGTTACATCAGCATCAGTCACAATGGCCATAAGGTGAAAACAACCCAGATGCTCACTAATGGATGAATGGGGGAAGCAAAACATAGTCTCCCCGTGCAGTGGAACATTACTCAGCCTTAAAAAGGAGTGAAATGCTGGTAAATGTTACAACGTGGAAAAACCTTAAAAACATTATGCTGCAATGAAATCAGCCAGACACAATAGCGCAGATAGTGTGTGATTTCACTTATACCAGGTACTTAGAGTAGTAAAATTTGTGGAGACAGAAAGTCAAACAGGGGTTCCCAGGGACTGGAGAAGGGGGACTGTGGAGTTGCTGCTGAATGACTACAGAGTTTCCTTTTGGGAGGATGAAACTCTCCGGATGTGGATAGTGGTGATGGCTACATCGCAACCTGAATGTACATATCGCCTCTGGATTGCACACTTAAAATAATTAAAATGGTAAATTTTATGTTATGTATATTTTAACACAATAAAAAAATTAAAGCAAAACAGAATACATTACATATTGTTTTTGCATTTAAAGAAATAAATTTTACACTTAAAAATTATTTAAAATGTTACTGAACCAAACAGTCTTCTGATTGGAAGAATGCATTGAATGCTGAGCAGGCATAATTTTAAAAGAAACAAACCCAGACACATCATGATGAATATTCTGAGCTCTAAGACTGAAGGGAAAACCCTGAGCCACAGGAGAAAAAAAGCAGAACACCTACCAAAGAGCAGGAATCGTACTGGCATCTCATCTACAGTACAAGATGCTAGAGAACAATGGAATGATGTCTTCAAAGTTCTGAAGGAAATTATTTTAAAGCCCAGAATTTCTTTTTCAGCAGAACTGTCGTTGGTGCATATGTGGAATGAGGACAAGTTTGGACATGGGAAGTCTCAGTTTACCACTTATGAATTTTCATAGAGCCATTATTAAAAGATGTAATAGGGCAAACTGGAAAATTGACTTAAAAAAATAAGGGTAATTCAAGGAAAAATAGGTATGTATAGGAGTTTTAATTAAACTTGAATAATTGTTGATAATGTGGCTGTAACACAATTACAATTTTAAAGAAACAATAACAATATAAAATACATTATAATAAGAATTTAAAATTCAGAGTAATTTCAACAAAATCTAAGAAAGGAAGCAAGTGAAAAGATTTACTTTGTTTTGAGCAAAAATTCCATTTTTAGATACAGATTAAATATTAATTTCAAGAGAAAATGTAAGTTGAAATATAGTTATTAAAAACCTAAGAATACTGGAACAACGAAAATAAGATTCCAAACTTTCAAAAATCATGGGGAAAAGAGAAAATCTTATCAGCAAAAGTTATAAGCAAGGACCCAAAGTGACACACACACACACACACACACAGACACACACACAAATAAAACCAACCAAAGACAGGAAAGCCTTCCAAATAGACAGCACAGGACAAGAAGGTAGGAACAGAGTGGAATGGCTGATTTAACAAACTCGTGCAGAACTTCCTTGTCTTAGGGATGTTTTAAATGCTTTACAAGCATAACCTGATTTAATTAAACATACCAGTATCTCAATAAATGTGAATGGGTTAAATTTCTCAATTAAAACAGATTTTTATGCCTTAAGTTATGTTAAAGTAGGTTGAAGTGGAGGTGGGGAGAGGGCAAGAGTGAAAAATGGAAGCGGAAAGAAAACCTTAAAGCAAAATTACTTAAAGTTTTGAAAACAAGTAGTGAGGAAAACTACACCAAAACAAAACACTGCAAACAAGTACACAAAGCAGGGATGGCAATATTATTACTGAATAAAAGTCAAATTGAAAAGTATGAAATGGAAGGAAAAGAATTATCTTATTATCCTGATAGCTATAAACTATAAAACGCTTTAAGAGTGCCAACTTACGAGCCTCAGAATAATATTAAATATATTAATCCAAAACGATTAGGAAGACCGGGTTTTGAATTCATTCAGGGTAATGAAGAGGGAGGAAGGAACTTGGGGTAAAAAGAAATTACCCACTTAGTTGCCATAACTGGGCAATAGCAAGGCCACCTTGACCAGGAGGCTGAAGAAGAAGTAGGATTAGAGCAATGAAGCAGGTTGAAGGCCAGGGAAAGAAGCCTGGATTGTGTCCTCCATGAAAGGTGATGAGGAGCAGAGGGGAGACCTGATGGGAGGCGTTCTCCCCGGAGGCTGGCGAGACAGCGGCGTGCAGCGCTGGCCAGAGCGGAAACGGGGCACTGGCAACACCGGCCAAAGTGCACGCTTACTGTTGGCAAATCATCGCAGATTCTCATCTTGTCCATAGGTTCTTCGACTATCACAATGAACTGTTTTAAAATTTCATTCAATAATGTACAGGAAATCACTCTGAAAATGGAGACACTATAAATATTAATACCAGTATTAATAATTCGCTTTCATTTGATAATATTATATTTATATACTTAGAGTCTCTAAATTGTGATCAATATAACTTGGTATCCATAATCCTTATCTAGTAGGTAATTGGAAGCTTTGAAGAATTTGATCAAAGCGAATTCTTTTACCAAGAAACCAAGAAAAGCCAGAGTATGAGCAATTACAGAGACTGTCCAAGCAGAACTACTTTTCCTCTCCTGTCTCCGCGCTGTATCCCTCTCCATATGCAGAGGGTTAAGATAAGGACACTCTGGAAAGGTTAAAAGGACGTTTTTCTCCTGCGGGAGAGGCTTTCATTTTAGCATAAAAAATCAGTTTCATCAGTTTAAGAAATTTTTTGGTACCAGAAATATAACTCTTGACCATCCATCGTGCTTAGGGTATGCACCAAAGCAGGCCACGGAGAACAGATTGCCAGGCTTCAGGAACTGGTGTCAGAATTGCACTCCTGCCAATCACCTGCATCAGTGGAGATAATTCCCACAGAAGATCATCCAAAAACACCGTCCTCTTTGGTTTGGGAGCACAATTACTTTCTTTTTTTGTGGCCAGGTCTTCCTAACTGCGCGTTCCCTAGGTTAATGTTCAAAGTCATTTGCTATCCCTGACCACACACTAATTTATAATGGGAGGAGGAACAGCCCAGGTCTGCTGGTTGGCAGTGGTGCATCAGCCTGGGATTAGCCATTTGCCACAGATAATTACAAATGGGTAATTCACAGCCAGATAATTGAGAATTCTTAAATACATAATTCTTTGTTAGGAACCAACTGTAAAATTTCTATGATATCCGTGGTTGTGTGTGGGTGGTGGGGAGGAGAAGAGAGAAATTAAGAGGAATTTTATAGTAATCCTCTAGCACTAAAAGGGAATTACTAAGATCTTGCTTTTAAACTAAAGCAACACTCATTAGCTGCTTTCTAACTTTGAAAATGTGAGGAGTTTTATTCTTAAAGAAAAAAGTTCAATGATGATCTTTAAGTAAATAATTTTAATGTCACCAGGAAGAGAACATATATATTAAAAATGAAGCATTATTTCTCAACTGGTTTTATCAAGTGTTAGGATTTTTATCAAAGCCTCACACATTAGCAATGAAAAAAAGTAGACAATTATCTATCTGGCTTCACTAAGCAGCATTGTAAGGTACTGAGAGCATCTATTAAGATAGATATAATTACTCTTAAAGAATATGAACTATTTATTTATATTTTCTCATAACATTTATAAAATGTAATAATTTAGAAGGACTTATTATCAAGGTGTATATGCAATAACATTTTCTTGGCAGGTAGGAATAGGTGAGTAGTCTCTTTGCTGGTGAATCTGTTCCAGATTACAAGGCTAAAGATAAGATAGCTATTGATGCTTGGTGATAGCAGTGAAGAAATTAAATAAATAACAACTTGTCAAAACCTTACATTGGAGATGACTGTCATTCTACCCACCCATCCTGTTCTCGCTGCTCATGCTCACGTCTTAGACAGGATGTCTGGCCATCACGGGAAGAAACACTGGAATGGTGTGTCCTGGGTCATCCGAGAGTGTGAACTGATTGGACTCATGCTGAAATCTCTCCAAACCTGAGACCATCACATGCTCTCCCCTGGTCTCAGGTGTGCAGACTAGAACGTCATCTGTAATCAAAGATGGAAACCGCTGTTTTAAGAACATTCGTAATGAGATATTTTTTCCAGAGAAAAGGCATGAAACAAGTACAGCAGACCCTGGGGCCACGGAGCTGGAGAGAAAGGGAGTGTGAGAAAAAGAGAGGGGAAGAGAGAGAGAGAGAATTGTACTGATAAGTTTCTGGTTCTATAAAATTTCCAAATTTTCTAAAAAACTGGGCTATACTTTCTAAAATTGGGTATCTTGAGATGCTTCTGTATCCTGACAATAAAATGCTCTTTCATGAGCTCACCTTACATGGACTTCTTGTAACTATGCAGTAGAGATTGTTCAACCACTATGTTAATTTTCATGATGTCTAAAGATGACAATGACTTACATTTTTCTGCCAGGGTTTTACAGAGAAGCAAGCAAACCTAATGTCAGAAATGCAGTTACCTTACTATCGGTTAGGATCTCAACTCAGTGTAGGGAAGCAGTGGGTGAACATTATTTTTCAAGCCTATCAAAAGTATGACCACAATGAAGAGACAGAAGTGGTCAAGAATTTTTTAAATTATTTTCCTTTATTGAGTGTGGGGATTATGTGGAGCAGTTCAACCTTTCACACATGACTAATAGAATGGTTAAATGACATAATCACTTTGAAAAATTATTTGACAGTTTTTTATAAAGTTCCCAATATACCTAACTTTATGATCTAGCAATTCCACTCAGATATTTACCCCAAAGAAATGAAAACACATGTTCACAAAAAAGATTTAAACAAAAATATTCACCACAGCATCATTTACTATAGCATAAAATTAGAAACGACCAAGTTGCCCATCAACAAAAAGATGTAGAAACCGGTCATGTCACGTTCTCACAACAGAGCGCTGCTGGGCAATGAAAGGAGAGACGCCGCGGACACGCGCAATAAAAGGGGAGACGCCGCGGACACACGCAGCAGCTGGAGCGAGTCTCCAAGAGGCTCTGCTGAGTGAAAGAAGCTAGACCCTTCAACCACACACTGGGTGGTCAATAACAAGCAAAATCAATACATGGAGACAAAAATCCGAGCCGCGGTGGCCTGTGGGGAGGGGTTGTAGACACTGAAGAGAATTTTCTAGGTTGATGGCAACATTCTGTACTCGATTGGGGGATTGGTTTAGAAGTCCATGCATTCATTTGTCAAAATGTATCAACCTGTACAATTGAGACCTGTTCACTGTACTGTGAGGAGAAAGTAAAGATATTTGTGTGTGTGTGTGTGTGTGTGTGTGTGTATTTTGAAATATATAGAGTGTCTGCAAATATATATGCATGCACAAGCCAGTTACTAAGACAGAGTCAGTCAAACAGGAGATCAAAAGTGGGGGCATTCAGAGGAAGCATGCACTAGACTGATGTTCAACTCCAAGCGCGCTGACACGTCTGCTTTTCCTGGAGAGCCTGGTAATAGTCATTTACCATGAAATTCAAGCACTCATGAAACTTCCCCAAATTTTCATGTCTATCAGCAGCCATAGTTTTGAGGACAAAATGTGCAATAAAGCACAGTGCTGCACAGGAGTTCAACCCTCATCTCCAAAGGGAGGGTTCAGGCCCCAGGTCCGCCACTGTGGATGGGACCCTAGGCAAGTCAGTCCGCCTCCCAGCTGTAAAACGGCGCTGCGACAACAGCGCTCACTTGGTGAGACCACTGTGAGGATTAAAGGACTTAACGCGTGCGCACTCTTTTAAAAAGTGCCTCCCATAGAAGTGCTTCATAATGTTAGAATCTCATGGTTCTTTTTCAGAAAAGTAAAAAAAGAACTCTAGAGTGAATCTGCATGCGCAGACTCACCATTGTCGAGCTTTAACACATCCCAGTGGAAAATGAAACAGGCCTTTGAACATTTGGATCCGCCCATGTATCTTTCTGAAAAAGTCGTTGGCACTTTTGCGGAAATCGGGCAGTGAATGGTTTCCGTTCAGAGAAGACGCAGTTCTGAACTTGATAGGGCTTTTGGCAGGGAATCAAGAGGCTGTGGCTTCCGGTCCAGGTTTCCCTAGGGTGCCTACCACAGTTGAGTGGCACAGGAGCCGTTGAGGTTGGAAGCGTTTCTCCCCATACCGGTGATGGAAGTTGAACATCCCATTAACTGAGGCTGTTACTGTGTCTGGTTTTCTCCAAATTACGTAAATTATCACTAGTTGGAATACTGGTGGAATACTGAATAGTGCATTTGCTCTAATTGGTTCATCCTTCATTTAATCAAAGACTATGAACATTTTCATTTCACTTCAGATTTTACCAATGGTACTCATGAATTAGCCCTCAAAATGACTGCATTACTGCAAACTAGATTAACTTAGCCAGCTTATGGTACCAGCAATAGCTTGTCTTTGTTCTGAGATAAATATACTGTCCTAAAAATCTGATATAGCCCTCTTGAAAAAACCGTGATGAATTCCCTGGTAGTGTACAGTAATCCAGAGACATTACTTACTGAAATGGATGCAGCCATGTAATGTATCTTGTTGAATCAGAAATATTTCCCGGTTGATTATTGGATGCATAAATCCAATCGGAGTTATCACCTATCAAACTGAAAACATTAAACTCACATAGCCAAATGGATCGCCTGGCAGGCCATAAATACTGCCATGGCACCTGCACCACGGCACTCTGCTGTCTGGAGTCCGAGGTTTGGGAGGAGCCTTAACCCTTTCAGGGCACCAGGAGCAGGGCAGCTGGGTTCTCCAAGAGCCGACTCCGCATAATCAGGTTTAGGAAACCCAACTGCCCTTCACATCTGAAAAGTCACCCTTCCGAGCGATACATGACAAAGAATCTTCTTCAGTCTCCCTGTCCTTTTCCCCCTGGAACCAGTGACCTCTAGAGCTGTGGGCAAAGCAGCTTTTCGGCTGCATTTAAAACAAACAAGCCGGGCAGGAAGGTGACCCAATGTGATCAAGAGAATATTAGGCTGTTCTCAGCGATCATAAGAATGTAAAGTTGAACGCTCATTAATATGCTGTTCCTGACTTCCTCCTGAGAGAAAGTTGAATTTGGGGTTAGCAGGAGAAAACAGGGCCATCCCGGGGTGAAGCAAAGTAGGTTTCTAAAATTTTAATCTTAGAGTGGTGTGTCAAATTCTCCGTTACTCCCCTCCTCTCTATGCCCCACTGTGGGGTTTTATTGGTCCTGCATATACATTCGGACACTGAGTACTAATCAAACATGGTACATATTTCTAGACACTTCTGCCTTTAGATATTATGCTATTTTCTCCATAAGCATGCTCGTACCAGTCAGGTCATGTTTCCTACTTTTTAATTTGGAAATCAAGGTCACCAGTTTGTCCATGATGAAAATACTGCCCTGTTTCGTACAGGCTGTCCATCTTAATTCCTGTGTCCTTCAGAGTGGCAGGCATTTGATACATTGGTATTCTCTGCCATAGTCTGTATAACAGTTACCATTCTTTTGGTTGCAAGAGAGAAACAGTTTCTGGCTAAGTAGAAAAAGGGTAATTTATTGAGAGGATGCTGAGGCAGCTCCCAAAATCCGGGAATGAAGTAAACAGCCAAGATGATGGCTGAAACCTAGGCAACAGGAATCCGCAGACCTTGTCTCCAGGGTGCTGCCATTGACCAGAGTCAGCTCCAAGTGATCCCCTCTCTGTGTGTCTCCATTCAAATCCTAAATTGGAGCCTAGCGAGAATCTGATTTGCTTGGCTGAGGTCAAGTGCCCACTGCTGTATCAGCCTGCTATAGCCAGGAGGGAAGGCTACTTGGTGTAACATGACGGATCCCTTGTCTATCCAGGGCAGTTCCCCTGCGGGAAAGGGAAAATGGCCCTGAACTGAAAGGAGACACCTAGAAGCATCTGAAGCTCAAGAACCCCTGTTTGTCCAGTGCTTTGAATAGAACCACTCCTGGTAAGCATTTCTCCAATACTTCGCCATGATACTTATAACAGTGGCTTGAAGTGTTGTTTCTTCTTCCTAAAAGAATGGCACATTCTTTCAGCACAAATGTTTCCATGGATTTTAAAATGCTTTTTGGGTCACCTTGACATGGTATAGAGTGTGCAGAGCTAGCAACAGACTACAGTACACCTACTGAATGCAACAGACCGAGTTTGGAAAAGAAAATTTCCATGGCCAAGTAAGATGCATTCCCCTTCCACAAGATATAATTTAGGACAGAAGAAAGAAGGGCTTTTTTAAAATGCCAGTCAGTTAGTTTATGGCTTCTATCAGTGCTGCAGAGATGGAAAAGGAAGGTGTCAAAAAAAGTAAAATAACTGATTTACTGTCTACAAAAGATTAACAGCTTTGCTAGGCCTCGGCAGGTCTTGAAGTAGAACGGAATGAAATGTTCCTGCTGGATTCGCACTGATGAAAAGGGGTTGGGAGAGCAGATTGACCGACTTCTTCCCATTGTGGTGCAGGAAATTGCCATCCATCACCATCAAATCTGGTCGGTCTAGGGAGGTGTTTGGGAATCTAGATGGCTTGAGGTTCATTCACACAAACTGAGAAAAACGAGGGATTCTGGGAATAAAAAAATAACCAAATTTCTACTTTCTGTCCAAGTTATGGATATCACAGACCATCGGTCTTCTCTGAGGATTTATTCAAGTTTCTGGATTTGGAGGAAGGGATACCAAAGGCCCAGAAGGTGACGGTAACTTGTGAAGGTTAGTGTCAGTAGAGTTGATACAAGCAAAATGTGGGTCAAAGCCAGGAAACAAGATGTTGGCCGGAATTGAAGGCGAGGCAGTTTCAGCGCCAGAATTGCCTTGTCCAGGCAGCTGATTGGCTCATTTGCTATCTGAACACTGTAAGAGGCAGGTGCCTGGTCGGGGGGTCGCAGTTCCTCCTGGCCTGGGGCAAGAGCTGCAGCGGCCCTCCAAACCAAGCCTGAGTCTGGAGGGTGAGGACCTGAGCTCAGGAATGTTGCTTCCATACACCTGGAACCCAAGGCCATTGACGGAAACATCTAAGGTGGATGTAAAGACATGGTTAAATTCTGGAACATATCAAAATAAAAATTAGCCAGAAAATATTTTTCTAAACAATCAATAAGAAACTCACACTATTTACTAGTATGCTAATAAAACTTGTCAGAGTTTTATCCATTTCCAATGCTAAATCTATATTCCTGTGTACCTGCAACCCTGGGTACGAACTCATGGAACAAATAGTCTCTCTCATATTTAAACTGTGCCACCTAGGCATCTGAGAGATGTTCTATCCTGATAGGCCTTGATTAGGATGATGCTTCTAAACCTTATGTGACCCAACACCTCCTTTTAAAGCAAGTATTTTATAACACCTACTTTCCTATCTTGAGATTGAAATCACAGATAATACACGTTACCTTTACATATAGTTTTTTAAATAATCAACACAATGCCATAGTTATGATTTTAAGGAGAAGTAAAAGAAAAGTAATTTATCATAAAATACTACATATTTCCATATGTGGAAGCTCAGACAGGACTGGTTTAGAAGACGGAATGAAGAAGTCAGGTGTTCGCACCTGTGTGCAGAAACACTGCGATGGCAACAGCTGAAGATGCCAACCAGTGCAGGTGCCACGCTGGCAACTCCAGGGCCCCAAGCAGCGTCGCTGTCAGTGGCACCCTTTTCTGAAGTGGCTAACAAGTCTTGTTAAGTTTCCAGCAAAGCAAAGTACAATCCTCCCTCTCTCTGCATGGCAGTTGCAGTCAAGGAAAATTCAGTGTCTAGTTCAACTGTACCCCAAATAATGTTTTTATGTAAAAATAGAGTTAGGCCTTAGGCTTAGATCATTATAAACAGGTTTTCCACATACGTTGATGTCTTGTGGGTCCTTTAGAAGCCACACAGGTCACGCATCGGTTATTCCCAATTCAGGACTGTCCTGTACGCTTCAGAATGCACAGAATCCCTAACACTCACTTAATGAATGGCGATTGCACTCCTCCAACGTTGGGTTGGTTGGAAATTCTCCCCGTGTTTCCAAATGGCCCTTAGGGAAAGGCGTTCCTGACAACCACTGTGTTAGGACATCCTAGTGTGAAATACCACTTAAAGTATAAGGATTAATTAATTAGCTATTTTGAAGTCTTTTTGTCCTATTAAGCAAAACTTTGAGCAAAAATTTAAAGCCTACAAGACTAACATCTGGGGGCGGAGAGAGAGGGGACAACTTGAGGGTCCATCAAATAATTTAAATTCATAGCAAACAAGAACATTATAAAATTAGACATTTGATAGACAGAACTAATAACTTTGTTGTTGAAAACTAAAACCATGTACCAATCTATAGAGGCCAAACCTGCCAGGTTTTCATCAAAAGACCAGGATAGAAAGTGTTCACTTATCTCGGTTGCTGCATCCACCTGAGAGATTGCTCACATGGCATCAGATCCTCATCTGTGCCTCTGACCTTCGAGAATACTCTGCATCTGCAGGTTAAGCCTGCAATACTGGCCATGTGTGACTCTTGTATAATCTAAGCGCTCAGCCCTTTGAGGGCAGGGATCTTTTCTAACATATCTTGCTTGCTCACAGAAACTGGTGTAAGATGACAGATTAGAGAGCACGTCCAGGGAGCCAGGGAGAATGAGGCAGGGGAAGAAGCACTCCCAGGGAGCAGAACTGGGCCCTCATCAAGGACACTTGCTCTCCGCAGAGAAGGGCACCTGGCAGCACGTGCTCCGCTGCACTTCAGAATTGCTGTGACCAACCCCCTTTATAAATGAGAGTGTTTGGCGTGTCCCTTCCTGTCTCCCCATGGATGAGGGTATGTGTGCACAGAGGAAGGCATGGAAGGAACTGCATTTTTAGCTCCTAAGTCTCCAGATCAAGAGCAGCTGCAGTGGAGGAGTATATATGCAGCAGCTCATCTGCAGTTGGACCTGATTTCAGTAATGAGACCCTGGACTTTAAGCCTGATGTCATGATGTCATGAGACTTTGGAGGAACCTGTGGAAACTATAGTAGATTGCAAAAGAGAATCACAATTTCTTTGAATTCCCTCCCATTAACACTTGGTCCTGTGACCTGCTTTTGCCAATGAGATATTAGCAAACGTGATTCAAAGAGAAGCTTGAAATGTGCTTGCACGTTTGGGGTTCAGAATAGTTGCTTGGAAACCATGGAAGCAAGATTGAACTAGCCTCCTAAGGGATGAGAGGGTGTGAAAATAGGCCAGGGCCAACCAGCCTGTCCGAGCTGACTGCAAACACTCCAGCAAGCCCAGCAGAATTGCCCTTGTGAGTCCAGCCCAATCAGCTAACCGACAGAATCAGAGCTAATCAATGATAGTTGTTTGAGTTCACTAAGTTTTGGGGATGGTTTGTTACACGGTACTGATTAAGTTAACTGCCCTGCACTCAGTGATAGGAACCTCAGCACCAGGAACAGCCGCTGTGAATTCCCTAGTCAGCACAGGCAGAGATGTTATTACGTGGCTCACTGGAGACATCAGAGACACCATTCATCAAAAGGAACACCGGCCACTCTTATTACTGACTTGTTTTATATACCCCACTTTCTCACATAAAGTTGTCGATCTTGCTAGGTTATCGGGTTCCTGAAACTATGGTCCACTGTACCGACCTGACACTTTTAGACAGTTTCTCTAACTCTCGTTTTACCTTTGGCTTATGAAATCGTATCTAAAGGATCCATTGTGTTCCCTAAAAGCTTTGGGGTTTTAACAGATTACCTGTTGCTAGTTCACCTCTACAAATTTCTCCCAATTATTCTGGCCCATCGAAAGGTATATGTGATTAAGTATCATTAACCAAACAAAACTAATGAAGTCTCAAAAATAGATATGACAACTTTGACCAAATGCAGTTCACGGACTCTTTCAGGGGAAAAAAAATGTTGGTTTCTGAGTTAAAGTGGGGCTACGTGAGGTTTCGCTTTCTGTTTCTGAGTTACACAGGGACCATGTGAGGTCAAGAGGGTATTAAATTCAGAGTTAAAAGACTTGGCTTCCAGTTTAGACCCCTCCTTCTATTTGCTATGAGATCTTGGAGTTAGTTAAACTCACTAAGCCTCGGCTTTCTCATCTGCTAATGGGAGTGATGAAACCTGCCCTGCCTACGCTCACAAGTAGGTTCGGGGAATAAACAAGGTGATGCTTCTGAAGAGATTTTGAAAATTGTACCATGGTCTACCCCTGTCAGTGTTATTGGTGGTGTCCGGCCCGTGGGGGCCTTGCTTTTCCATGTTTCCCCCAATAACAAAATTCCACCTACACACAGCACTCTGTCGGTGAAGTCGTAACCGCGGTGCTTACCAGAGAGAGGAGGAAGCAATCCGAAACACCACCCATGCAGAGCCCGAAAGTCGAGCTGCACTGGCCGCTGAGAAGCCGGGCTTGGGCCCTCCCTGGGGCCGGGCCCCTCCGTTGGTTGGGAACGCCCCTCTCACCATGCCGTGCGAATCTTTCTAGCATGGAGTGCATTGATTCATTCGACTAGATCATTTGACCATTTCTATGCCTTTGGGATGCGGTGCTACCAAAAAAGTTTTCCACATTCCTTTCATAAACACCCCTAATACTCATGGGACCTGAGGCAAGTGGACAAATGAAAATCCACATATCTTATGTATAAATATGTTTAAAGTATCAAGGAAGCTAATAAAGTAGTTCAGTAAAATATATCCTCGTATCTTGACAAATATACCTTCACACTATTAACCTTAAAAACAAAAGAGCCAGTTATTTTACCAGCAAAATGGGTTTATTTGGGGATAGCAGAGAAATTGCAGTTTGGGACAAGCCAACTGTGGAGAACCATAAGCAAGTCCAAAGAACAGAGAGAAGTTTCTCTTACAGGCAAAAAAGAGGAAGTTGGGAGAGCTCAGAGTGGTAATGGCTTCTCATTGGCTGGGTGTGGCAGTGTCTCACTGGCTGAGCTGTATTGTACCCAGGAGCCCAAACCTGAAGGAAACTGGATAAAGAGGCTCAGACACTGATGGAGGTGTTTTGCTGGGCAAGGAGAAATTCTTGCTTTCTCCTGCTGTGGTGTCTTTCTGTTTGAGGTCTGGGTGGCATTCTGTGACAACCTTCCCTTCAGGGTTCCCAGCTCCATTTTAAATGAGGCTTCCTTTATTTATTTTTAGTAACACCGACCTTGAAGGTTCTTTTCAAATTTATATGGAATACCTCAGATGTCTCAGAGTTCCTTTCCCAGAGATGGTGACTCCAGGCCCACCCATTCTTTTCCATCCTGCACTGTCACAGGCCTCAAGATCACACATGTGGACACCTTGGTCCCCATGTCCAAGATCCATCCACACTCCCCAAAGATGTTGGCTTTTTGACCACTGGTCAAGCTCAGGAGTGTACTGGGAGAGAATGGTCCACACTCTCATAAACCAACTTAGGGAGAGGCTTGCACAGGCCATTTGGGCAGGGGCTTCCAGAGACCTGGACACCTGGCATGTGGCCTGGAAGGGAGGCATGGATCCTATGTCCCTTTGGTCATACAGACTCCTCAGCTTTTAGTTATTGGAATTCCTGAGGCCTTTGGCTGTCACAGGTGCCACCTCCCTCCTTACATCTTCAAACAGAGCCATGGCCTGAGAAGAGATTATACTGGCAACCAGGGATGGTATTAAAAGATGTTTTAAAATGAATATGGCATGAATATCATCCAATCAGTCAACCATTCTACTGGTAACAATAGACCTGGATGATGAGCAATTGCTATGGCCGTAGTTCTGCCTGGAACTAGCATTATTCTCTCTCTGAACATTAGTCTTAGTGTTTCCTGCTTTCTGGTAGACTGGCAAAGTCCACACAATCAACATTCTGCCTCCATCATCTTGCTGGAACTGGAACTCTGTCCTGACCCTCAGTGTCCTTGACACCCTTCCAAGTTTGCCCCAGCTCCTTTTCCCAGGTTCTGGATGTCTCGGTGAGTAAAATTGCCTAGATTCATGGTGTCATGACTACAGTAAGACCAGCTCCCTGTATCCCCACAGCTCTCTCCCCCTAACCCCACCACTAGTGTGGGTGCTATTGAGCTCATCAGGAGTTATTCTTCTCCTTCATGTTTTGGGCACCAGGAGCTGTCAAGCCAAATACACAGAAACAGACAAGATGCAAACACAGGGCAATAGAAGCAAGACTTTCGTTCAAGCAGGGTCCTGTGCATTTGACCTCTACCCTCCCTGTTTCCAGCCTTGACAAGCCCTGGCTTCAGCCTTTGTGACCAGAAGCTCCTTTCTATCCCACCCCTCCAACCCAGAACTTCTGGATCCCATATCTCCTGGTCCACTTCCTTTCACCCTTGGTAGTCTCGCCTGGTTTGCTTTTTCTGCTCACTGCTTCCAGCACAAGCTGCCCTCTGATCCTATCTTGCCTGTGCTCTATCACTCCCTATTGCTTACCCTGTTGGAGCATCTGACTAGTAACTCCCACCCGTAGATCGGTTAGTATTCCTGATGTCCTCTCTGTGACAACAAGCTTTTATGTCCCCGGCAGCATCACGTGGGATACCTGAGCCCTAGGTGAAAGTACAAATAGAGGTCCATTTACAGTGTGTCTAAATATTTTCAAGTTACACAATAAGCCAACCAACTGCTAAATTAAACACGGTCCATTCTCCGACCTTGGTAAATGTCCTTGAAGTCCAGATTGAAAATTTAATTTATTGGATTCCTAGAAGTTTTATCCTAGAACATGATGGCAGGTCAGAATTAGGCCCCAATCCTTGGCCCCAACCTGCCACACAATCCTCTTCTCTTTCTGACCTGGCTTGGCTCCACAAGGGGGAGTGGTTCTTGCAAGGACACGCGTGGACATCTCAGCCGCCACACCCAAATTCCATCCACACTCCCTGAAAACATTTTCCCTTCACCAGGTTGAATGACCAACCTAGAGAAGATGCCCACACAGGCTCTGGAAGCAGGCCTGCGGCTTCCCAGGCAGGGGATTCTGGGGTCCTAGATACCCAGGTGGATGTGGGCTTTAGGTGAGGATGTTCCCTTGACCCATGGACTTTTTGCCCTGTGGGGACCTGCATGGCTGGGGCAGGGTGGGAATGAAGCCTCCTGAAGCCTGAGGTCCAGCCCAGAAGCTTCTCTCGCTCTCAAGGCTGAGGGCTGTTTGGAGAGAGAATGAAGGAGTTTGGTGTTAGATGAGTCACATACATCCAAAAAGCTGGTGAGAAACCCACGTGGAGGTGTCCTGCAGGACTTTAGGAACATGGATGTAAAGTCTGATCAAAGAAACGCAAGCAGAAATTTGAATATCACTGAATAAATGAAACTCAGTGGGAATTCCCACAAGAGCTGACAGATGGCAGCAGTTGTGAGAGACTGCGGAGCTTCGAGTTGCCCCTGGAACTTCTGACAGTGTGAACGTGGGTGCCTCTCCCTCTCTGACTAAGGCTGTTTTGTTGCTTTCAAGGGGTCATTAGGGACATTTGAAGGTATCCTAAAATAGATTAGTTTTGACTACAAGTGTCACAAATATCAATGTTGTATAAAGTCGTAGTCCAGGCTACAATCTGGATGCCACAATCTTTAGGGGCCCAGGCTCCTTCTACCTGCCATTCTGAGTAACAGTTTCCACCTCAGAGTTCAAGGTGGTTATTCAAACTCCAGCCATCACAACCATGTTCCAGTCAGCAGAAAAGAAGGGAAATCAAGTATGTACCTCTTGCTTTAAGGAACATGAAGTCATACAGGGCAGTTCTTTCATCGCATTGTCCAGAACTTAGACCCATGGCCATGTACAACTTGCATAAGGCTAGGCATATAAAACTTATTCCAGTCAAACAGGATCCCCTACACCCACAATTTTGGGATTCTATTACTAGAGGAAGGAGGTAACAGAAATGTAGGAACAATTAGCAGACACTGCCACATGTTTGGAAGAGAAGAGATAACAGAAAGAGTTGCCTTGGCAACAGTCTCTTTTCATTTCTGATACACTGAAAAGTCCCTGGCAGTTCTTTACATCCTGGCATTTCTGCTGCTGTTTAGGAGGGTGGGGCAAAAGCATCCCCGGTTCCCCAGCCCCATTTCTTTCCAAGTAAAGCCGACAGCAGCAGGCCACTATCCAGATACAGAGTGAGAGTCACGTCTTAATTCGTCCTTGCACTGCTGGTCTCTCTGTGAATGAGTGGTAGCTGTAGCCATTATTATGCCTGGAAGTTCCTACGCATCAGCAGTTTCGGTAGTTGACTCTGCCCGATCAGATGTAGAGCAAATCATAAACTATTCAACATGTAAACACTGAGGGTGTGCTCTGCATGGGTAACTCACATTAAGTTTGGTTGGCTTACTGGGTCCTGGGAGGGCTTTCTCCCAGCCTGTGGGGGAGGAGCGGTTCTAAATCCTATCATCCCAATGTAGCAGAGCTGGGGAGGGAGAGGGTGTTGATAAGGAGAAAAGAGGAGAAAAAGTCGGGAGCACAGGATCCATTTTTCATAAATGAGTCCTCCCCATGAGAGTCCATCCTCTTCTTTCCTGATTGCCCCTCAGAATCAACAACGAGTCTTCCAGACACTGCCGCACAGCAAGTCTAGGGAAGAGAAGACAGTGATGCAAATCCCATGGAGCACAAGCAAAGTGGCCACTCAGGCTGAATCCTACCTAGCATTGAACTTGACTCACCTGTGACTCTTTATCATAACAATTCATCTGTCTTTCCTTTCCACCAGTTACCACTCACTGAAGGCCCAGGATGGCAGAGCACCATCTGGCAAATGCATGGGGTTTGGAGCCACGTGTTTCCAGTTTAAAATTCGAGATCTGCTATTTGCTAGTTATGTAGTCTTAAACATAATAACTTTCTGACCAACCTGCAAAATGAAGAGGAGGGGAAGATACCTTGCAGGATTGCTGAGGCTTAAGTAAGATAGCATGCATAAAATCCTCCATCAGTTCTGGCCCATTCAGGTACAGAAGCTGTAATTTCCTTCCATCTTCCTTTCTCCCCTACTGGAAATTCTGAATCATGTGAAGGACCTGCCCAGGAAACCTTCTGTGTCTAATAGTCCTTGCCCACCCCTACTGCTCCTAGCAACAAATTCCCTCTCTCTTACTATTCCAGACTGTCTGGTTGAGCCCTATTCGCATTTAATTCTTTTCTCACCAGTCACAGAATGTCCTTTCTAAACAGCTGCCTGGCCCCCATCTAGTTCTCCTTGCTCCAGGGAGACTTACGGAAGAAATCTTTCATTCTCCTACTAAAAGAAACTGCTTGTTCGCTAAGCAATGCCTCAGCCCAGAGGACCTGGTCTGGCCAGACCAGGGTGTCAGGAAATCCACAGTTGTGAAAACAGGTGGTCCTTGTGGCTGAATATTCCCTGACTCTGTGGGCCCTCTGAAACACCCCACAGGGACTAAAAATCTTCTCTTGGATCAGAGCAGGATGTGGGACTACATGGAGAGACTGGAACCCTGGAAATTTCCTAGTTGGCTGTTGATCTGCTTGTAGTTCAAACCCCCTTATTCTCTCCTCATCTGCCTCTTGGCCGGCAACATTAGCAAGGGCCGGAGGAACCTGGCCACGCTGGGTTCAGTTAACATAGGAGGCCTCAGAGTGGCTGAAATAAAGGAACTTGCTCCTGATCCTGGCTTGTTTCCTGGGTAAGAAAGACTTGGTGAGAACTGCATCTGCCTTATCTTCTTCCTTCTCCTGCACTGTGCAAGGAGACCCGCACAGCCAGCCCCCTGCTGGGGCTCTGCTCCCAGACCTTTTTCTGTTCCCTTCAGTTAGCCCCTCTTCCCTTTTCATTAGCAATACTTTCCTCTGGCCTGGGTCATTCCTAACACCACATGAATATGTTTTGTCATCTCCCATTTAAAAAACAAAACAAAACAGAGACCTTCTTTTCACCTATGTCATCCTGTAACCACTATCCCATTTCTCAGGACCTCCTAGAAGGGTGTTGGTCCTCTGCCCCTACTTCCTCGCTCCTGGTCCCTCCAGAGCACAGTGCAATCTGGCTTCCCTTCCCTTCTCTCTGCTGACACGGTTGCTACCAAGACCTGCCATGATCTTCATGATGACAGCCCAGGGGAATGATTTTTGTCTTCGTTTTCCTTGGCTTAGCACCAGCTTTCAGTGAAGTTCCCCACTGTCCTTCTGTTAACCTTCCCTCGGTTGGTGTTCACAACACCAACTGCCTCCTGTTCTCTTTCCCACTCACTAATGGTCCTCCTTTGCTAGCACACCACCTTCTATCCAAGCCCTAAACACTGGTGTTGCTTACTGATCAGCTAGGATCTTACTTTTTTCTTTTTTATATTCTGCCTTCAAAGGTCAGGTATGTCTTATCCATTCTCATGGGTTCAGAGCTCTTTAAATACCATCTATGTGCTGATTACTCCTCAATTCATAAATATTCCTCAGACTTCTTTTCTGAAATCCAGAGTCAACTCACTATTAGAATTCTCCTTTGGCTGTCTCGTAGGTAATTTCAAATGGCCAAAACGGAACTTTTGATTCCCTTCAACTCCTCTTTTGTCCTCAGCCTTCCTCAACCAAGAAAAATGAATAACCATTCTATTGGTTAGTTGCTCACGCCAGTGATCCCTGTTGAATGCAAGGCCCACAATAGATGGGATCTTTGTCTGTTCTGACTGCTGATGTATCCCACAACTAGAACAGTGACTGACATAGAGTGGGAACTCTATTTATTTGTTGGATGATTTCCTCAATTTTTCTCATGCCTCTCCATCTAATCCATCATCAAACCTGATTAATTAAACTTCTAAGCCATATCCCCCATTGGTCCTTCCTTACCCCACGGCCACCTCACCCGGATGCCTGAAGTAGCCTTTCTTTTTGTCTTGCTGCTTCCACTTCTGCTCCGTACCAGTCTGTTCTTTTTACAGCATCAGATGATATCACTTCTTTGCTTAAAATCCTTCAGAGGCTTCTCAATGGGCTTAAAAAGAAATATAAACTCAATTTGCTGGCCCACAAAGCCTTGAAAGGCCATTATCTAAAGTATCCACCTTATTTCATAACTTTTTAAAGCTTTCTCATTAAGTTTTGGTCACTGATCTTCCATGAATTCCTGGAAATTTCCTGTCTCTCTCCATCCCAGAGTTTTCACTTGCTGTTCCCTGTGCCTGCAGTGTTCTCCCCTTTGCTCTGTGTATGGAGGGTCTATTCTCAGCCTTAAGGTTTCAGCTTAGGTATCACTTTCTCAAGAGACCTCATTGATTACCTGAAATAGCCCACCTTGATATTTTCTATTACATTATTAATATTGAATTGCAATTATCATTATTTTGACCACTTGTTGGTTTAAATATGTGTTATCTCTACCCACCTTTTCTCCCACTCCTCCCAAACCAATGCAAACTCCACAAAGTCAGAGGCCATGTCTGTCCTATTGACCATCATAAGGTCTGGCACATAGTATTTCTCTATATTTATTGGATAGTGAATGAATGACTCAGATGGGCTTTATCTGTCAAGTTACCTGTGCCTTCTTGAGATATCTGGTCTTACCTTCGAAATCATTTGAATGCTAACTGAGATACCAGCTGATGTGAGGATTCTTTCAGATTCACATATAGTTGAAAGGACCTCCCTTTCCTGCAAAAGGCCAATGCCCTCCCCAGGGCGTTTATGAATTCCTGGTGTTTATGTTCTGGAGAGCACTTCTGGTTTTAATTTGCTGCTCCTGTAAAGTCTCAATCTCATTCACATCTCTTCTCATGCATCTTCTCTTAGCTTTCTGCTCCACCGGGACCCAGATAAGAAACTGGGCTTTCTCTCTGTCATTTGCCCCCAAATACCACTCTACCAAACATTTGAGGATGGAGCAGCAGATTTTCTTGCAGTATTGGGACTGTGGTTGCGGGATGGAGATGCAGCAGCCTGGGAAGCAACAGAGTGTTTACCGCGGCCCCGCCCCCCCGCTGAGAAACAAACAGCTTTACATTTCAATATCAAGCATCCCTGCCCTTAAAAGTCCTTTGATCACCACCGCCATGGGCGCCTGCCACCTCCCACCCCGCCCCGGTGTTGGTGATTTTCTACTTGGGACATTGCTGGGCCCCTCTTCTCCTTTCCCTCTGCTCTTCCTCTCACTTCTTTTGGAGTGCAGCTTAGTCCTCTCTTCCTGTTGCTTCAAACCAGAGCGATGGTGGGAAGGGGCAAAATGGAAGCAGAAAAGGGATACTCACCTCTCAAAATAACGAAGGACCATCTACTCCCACAAAAATAGTTCAGTCCCGTAGAAGCAGAGTGGCTTCAGGGTGTTGCAGTTTTTAAAAGCACCTTTTTTACTCCACTTTGCCTACACATTCTGTGCACCAGTTAAGAAAAGTATGTATGTGCCTACATTAATAGTGATAAAGAGCGAGAAGGAAGTAATAGAGATAGAGGTAGAGCTATTTTGGGCAATCGATTTGGGTTTTTTCTGAAGAACTGTGGATAAGCCAGTATCCAGGAGAGTTGATACTCAAAGAGTTACAACTTTGAAGTCTGAGCAGTTTCCTTTTGATTAGTCAGCAGCCTCCCCACCTTCCCCCTTCATACAGATACCTATTACACCTTGGTTCAGGTTGACCAAGTAACCAAGCCTGATAGAGCGAGCTGCAGAAAGGATTTAACGACACTTACCCTGGTTCCGGTTAATAATTGAGCCAAAAAAGAAGAATCCTCCTTTTAGTATAACATATGAAACACAATGGGAATGGTCTGACTTTATTTCCAAAGAACAACTTTGGGCACATATGAAACCTTACACATCTCAGAAACAATAAAGAAAATAATAAAAGGACTATGCTCCTCTGGGGAAAGAGATTGAAACCATTTTCTCTGGATGAAAACATTTGGAAAGGTCATGCTTAGATTACCCAAGGAACAGAACGGCTGACTCCCCAGAGCTCAGAGCTCTGCAATTAAAGTAGGTTCTCTTTTGCTCTCAGAACAAATTAGTATATTCCGGACCATTCAAATCAAGAAAACTTGGTCTCTGAATACAGAAGAATTTATACTTTAGACAGTACTCTGACCCACTGCTAGCTTGCTTATATTATGGAGGTTATAAATAGAATGATCTACACTAACATTTCTGTGGGTTCCAACTGAGATTCATTCCAAGTGCTCTAGAAAGAATAGAGGTGGTACCATCCCATTACCAACACAAGGTGGAGAAACAAGAGGTTGTTGCTGTTCCTGTGGCTTTCTAGTTTAGAACAACAGCAGAGAGGACCACTCTTTATCCTGTTTACTGTGTCTTCCAAGATGTCTAATCTTTGAGGGCAGCTGGAGCCTGCCCATTGGGGACCAGTCCCTCTGATGAGGAGACCTACATTTTTGTTCTCCTCATGGCTTTTACTACCATCACTAAATGCCAGTACCATCCTGCCGTCAGTTATAAACAACCAAAAATGTCTCCAGAAATTGTCAAATGTCCTCAGGAGATAAAATCATTTTGGTTGAGAACCTCTGGTCTAGAGGAAAGTGGACCATCTTCAGGTGGATTACAGTTGATGTATCAAAACTTGGACCCACTAATGAAAGAAGAAAACTAGATGGGTAATAGGTTGCTTTTTATTCTTGGCATGAGGACCAGCATGAAGTATTCAAAGGCTTGAATGTGCAATCAGTCTAACTCTACCTTCAGAAAGAGACAAAGATCTCCAGGAAGAGGCCTGGAGCTCACTAGAGATTTCCAAAAGAAGAGGGAGGTGAATTAAATATGACTAGATAAAATAATTCATGCAACAGTGACAGGCTTTAATTATGGGTGACTGCAGTCTGTGAATGAGAATCAAAAAAATGCCAAAGGCACATTGTGCAATGATGACCAAAATGATGCTCATCGTAGATAACTGGCTTATAAACCAGGACTTGCTGGATGGAACATGTGGGATGAGCTACATTTGGTAGTGGTCTTAATCAATAGGAAAGCCCAGGTAAGCCGCTCAGAAGCTGCTAAACTGATGGTATCATTTGCCCATGGCAGTGGGATGAGAGTGCTTTATAAATCATCTCGACATCAATCCAAGCACCTGAAAAGCAAAACTAAGGCTTCAGGTCTTAGGTCTGGAAGGATGGGGCATATATATGCACAGATACACTGAGTAGAGAGCAAGGAGAGGGATGAGACAGAAGAGAAATGCGCTCTACCCATTACCCATGGGAAACAAATGCCACAACCGTGTTGCAGAAACGCAAATATAGACACAGAGAAGGCATCCAAACGGTTAAGTAAATCAGCGCAGCAGGAACTTGGAATGGAAAAATAATCACAGCACAGAGCCTTCCCAAGGAAAACAGGAGACACGCTGCACAGGGGGAAAGCACAAAGCCTTTCTCGAACACACAATTCTACATGCGAGTGGAAACTTGAAAGAGCCACAAACTCTTCCACCAACACTCGGTAACCGCATGACAGCCACCCAATGCAGAGCAGAGTCTCCGAATGTCTTTGAAATTATCAGTGACAACAGCTGAATAGGACAGAAGCTGTGAAAGCTTCCTCTCTGTTAAGAGAGGCTTTTAGAAAGGATCTGAGAGACCATGGACTTCCTATTTCAACAGCAGGGGAAAAGTGTTTGGAAGCTCTAAACCACAGCTTGAATGTAAGAATCGCTAAGAAAGTTATGTTTAATTACAAAGAAATCAGCACAAATTTTCAGTGGGGAGGCTGTTTTGCACACCTCTGAGGTTAAACAGCAAAGGGAAATGTTAATGGCCGAAGCAGCCTCTCCAAATAACTTAAACACCTCTCCGGAAAGATTTTGATACCATTCTTTGTAAAAGCCCTAATCTGCAAAAACGTATTCTGGCATTTACAAGGCAAGCTATTTTAACCAGCGGGAAAAAGAACCCCTCAAACCAATTTTGAGATAGGCTATCGGATTACAGTCAGTATTCTGGCCTGGCAGGAAGAACACTGAGGCTCATTGGAAACACCGTGTGGGGCTCTGATAAGGACATAAATATGGAGAAGGCAGAGCAGGGAGCAGCCAAGTGATAAAGAGACTCAAAGGAGACATACTTCACATTAGCACATATCTTGCACAATCAGCAACCGCACAGCACTTGGTCAGCAAAGAAGAGGTTTATGAGAGAATTTTTTTGAGATGTTAAGGAAAAATGTAAAAGGATTACCAATGATAATGCAACAGGGCTGCTGGACTTTGAATGTAAGGCCAGGGTCTGCAAATTCAGGTGAATAAGAAAGTAAATTTTTAAAATTCGTTCCTGGTTGTTTGTGTGTTGAGGGAGGGTTTTGGGTGTTTGAAGTGGGAGACTCCTTGAGTGGAGTTGCGTGGGAAAGAGGGACAGTGGACTGATTGTCAGAACCATGGAAGGATAAAGAAAGGAGAAAACGAATTTCGTAGAGAGTTGGACAGGAAGATACAGAACCGTCTCACCCTAGACTAGAGAAATAGACATTTTCATTCTTGGGCCACTTTATTACATAGTTTATGTATAGAGAGTTCCCTTCTTGGGCCCACCTCATGGTGGATTTTGTGTAATCCTGCTCTGTGATGCAGAAAGTAACTTGTTCCACTGTAAGAGAGAATCTAGATCACATAGACCAGATGTCTTAAAGTTCTCTCTGGCTTTTCAAGCCCAAGCCATCCTTTGAGCTCCTTTGAGCCATCTTTTAAGATTCAGCCCAAATTCTGTCTCCCATGTGAAGTCTTTGCTGGCTTCTCTAACTGAAAGTGATTCCTTCCATAGTTGTTTTATCCACTGCTGGACACTTGGGCTGCTTCCATAGCTTGGTGATTGTAAATAATGCTGCAATGAACATAGGGGTGCTTATGTTCTTTTGAATTAGCATTTTGGGTTTCTTCAGAAATAGCTATGGGACATTGACACAGTGGAATACTACTTGACCATAAAAAAGAAGATAATTTTAACCTTTGCAACAGCATGGATGGACCTGGAGAACATTATGCTAAGTGAAATAAGCCAGCCAGAGAAAGAGGGATACCATATGGTTTCACTCATATGTGGAATCTAGTGAACAAACTGAACTAACAAGCGAAATAGAGACGGACTCATAGACAGAGAACAGGCTGACAGCTATGGGCAGGGGGAGTTGGTTAGAAGGTGGAGGGATTGAGCAAAAAGGAAAAAGGACTCATGGACATGGACAACAGTGTGGTGATTGGAGGGGAGGAGCATATAAGGGATAAATGGTAATAGAAAAAAATGCAATTAAAAGAAAAACATGGAAAAAGCAAAAGAAAAAACATAAAAAAAGAAAGTGATTCCTTCCATACTGTTTTCCACAGTGGCTGCACCAGTCTGCATTCCCACCAACAGTGCACGAGGGTTCCCTTTTCTCCACAGCCTCTCCAACGCTTGTTGTTTGTTGATTTATTGATGATGGCCATTCTGACTGGTGTGAGGTGATATCTCATTGTGGTTTGACTTTGCATTTCTCTGATGATTAGTGCTATTGGACATCTTTTTATATGTCTATTGGCCATCTGTATTTCTTCTTTGAAGAAGTGTCTATTCAGGTCTTTTGCCCATTTTTTAATTAGATTTTTGCATTCTGGGTGTTGAGTAGTATGAGTTCTTTATAAATTTTGGGGATTAACCCCTTATAAGATGTATCACTGGCAAATATGTTCTCCCGTTCAGCTTGCCACAGCTTCTTGATTAAGCTATGCTGCAAACCTTACCATCCTGGAGGAAATAAACAACTCGGCTCTGTCATAATGGTGGAATCAGAAACGGCCTCAGAGAGGTTAGAAATGAACTCTGTGCTTATGTGTAACTTGTGTCCTTGGTAAGGAACATTGTTCTGGTAGAGAGGACACATGGTTAGAAACCAACATGTTTTACTCTATTTCTGGCTCTGCTACTAAGTGGGCAATCTTTTATATAAACGACATACTCTCTTTTAAAATAACAATATAAACTAATTCTTGTATGGCACTCACCATGTCTCAGGCACTGTTTTACATATATTAAATAATTTACGCCTTTGCAACAGTTCTGTGAGGATCATGGACTCCAGTTGATTCACCCAAGGTAATGAAATAGTGATAGGAAAACCAGCATATGAACCCAGCAGTCTAATATATACAGATTTTCTCTTTAATATCAAGCTTTGCTGCCTGTCAAATATTTACATGAGGCTTATCAAATGCCAGGCAGTTTTCTATGCCCTTAAAATAGAGAAAAACTCTCGGACGTAAGGACTGTCAGCCCCATTGTGCTGATGAGGAAAGTGAAGCCTGAGGAGGCTATGACACTCTCTGGCCTGTGTTCCCTTGTTTGTCAAATGAGGAGATGAGTCCAGCTAAATTGGGAAGGGGATAACACACATTTTTTATTAATTTGGTTTTATCTATTTTTATATCCTGTTTGGCTTTTAAATTTTCAGTCCACATGCCTTTGTTATGGGTTAGTATTTTTACCGCAGAAAGATTAGATCCCAGAGAAGCTTCAGAACTTGTCTGAGGACACCCACCTGAGCTGGGATTTGAACTTCTGGTGAATTTTACCTCATGGGACAGCATCAGAACTGCTAAGGCGAAAATTGGTCTTGTCTTAGAAATCCTCTGTTTTAAATAAAAACTCTCCTGTCAGTGCATAACCTTGTAACTCTTGACAAGTTGGGGATAGGGACACTGATAAACTGCCAGCCCTTCAACCGGGTGACCTGACACCACTGAAAACTGGCAGCGTCGCCATCTGACACCATCTGGGATCCACAGGTTTCTGACGTCCCCTGGAAACTTCATATTACAAGGTCTGGTGTGTGGAATATGGCAAAACCTCCAAGAGCCTAAGGTAATAGAGTAACTTAATAAGGACAGACACCCATTTTCTTAGTATGTTCCTATTAAAGAAAAACAAAAAACTGTGTACCTGAGCAAAAGCAACTCTTCTCTGTCCAGAAACAGATGACTTCAGCCAGCACTTTTATAATGCTTATAAAGAAGTTCCTAATGTCACAGGTGGGCACAGGTAACCAGGTTCTTGGTGATCACAGACAAAGAATTGAACCGAATACACAGAGTTTATAGCAGAAAGAGCGAGAGCAGATTTATCAAGTGATAGTACACTCCAGAGAACATGGAGCAGGCCATCTTCAAGCAGAGGTTGACCTTGAGGACTGGAGGGATTCTATTCTTATAGGGCAGGTAGTTCCTGGCTAGTTTTGACAGGCTTTTATTGTACGCGTACAAGTAGTTATATTACTTTAAAGTTACTGTGCATGTGATCTCCCATGATTTTCCCTGATTGGCCACCAGGGGGGTGTCACACAATGTTAATTTATTATAATGCTGTTATAATGAAGCAGGGATCATGTAGCATCTTATGTGCAGGTGCATTCATGAGACCCTGTGATTCAGCGCTTTCCCAGAAAGCAGGAACAATCGGTCTTAGAACAGGGTCTCTGTCCTGTATCCATGTCCTTTATCAGGGCACCTCCGGAGTTTCCTTCTTCCTGACTACCTCCTGCCTCACTAATAGCCTTTGGGACTCTAGCCTGCTGGGAAATACAGGGGTCACTGCAGTAACAAGAGGTCTGCCTCAGAGGGAGAGCTTCATTCCTTATTTGAACGCCTGTAGAACTCCTTAAAATAATTTGGATAGGGATGAAAGTGGAGGGAGGAAAGCAAATCTTCCCATGGTCCTGGAACGCAGGTTTTGTATAATTCACTCCAAGGATGATGAAGCAGAAGGAAGACGGAAAGCCACTCCCATTTCTCTCCTTCCCTTCCCAGACAGGTAGGAATCCTTTGGGAATTCTGTACTCCTCTTTATAATGCACCTACCACAGCTTGTGCCCCAAATTCTCCTCTAACTTGAAAATAAATTATAGTCATGTGTCTCATGACAACCTTTAGGTCGAGACAAACCGCATATACAACGGCGGTCCCATTAGATTACAATGGAGTTGAAACATTCCTATCACATAGTGCTGTCCTAGCCGTGCTAATACGAAGCACAATGCATCCCACAAATACCATTGTGTTATGATTGCCTACAGCATTTACGTAGCCTAGGAGTTGTAGGAGAACAGAGTTTGTCACCCCTAAATATGTCTCTTGGCATAAGGATTATTTTAGGCTGGTTAATTTGAAGAAACAGCAGACAAGGGATAAAGTCTGAAAACCAAGTAGAAGTTACCCTTTGTAAAAGACATTTACATTTGTAAGGGAAATCTCCACTTGTAAGGGTGCCTCCCTCCCCTGTACCGGGAAATAACCTTATCTCTAGCTCTAGAAATTCTTATCAATGCAGAAGACAAAGACTTAAATCTGCCTAACAACCTTACCCTGGTTTACAGAGCTTTTCCTAATAGCCTCCCCTGACTGGTTCTCCACCCCCCAATATATTCTTTTGTCTGAGATGTTATTTAAGGTGATAGCTTGGGCCATTTCAAAGAGTTCTCCTGGGCCTCTCTCATCTATATAGAAGGTATACATGTTATTAAGCTTTTGTGTGTTTTTCTCCTGTTAATCTCTCTTTATTGCAGGGATGGCTCAGCTAAGAGCACAGAAGGGCAGAGGGAAAATTACTTTTCCTCCCCTACAGAACAGGAGACTAAGCCACATAGCCTAGGTGTGTGGGGTAGTTTATACCATCTAGGTTTGTGTATGTTCTATGATGTTTGCACAATGGGGAAATTGCCTAATGACACATTTCTCAAAATATATCCCTGTCGTTAAGTGGCACGTAACTGTACTTTAATGAGCTACTAAAGTCAACAACTAATCAAACTCAATATTACAGAAGGAAAAGTCAGAAAGCATCAGAGGTTTCTAAAATCAGGGTTCGAATCCCAGGTCCCTAATCCCAGGGTTCTAAACCCACAGGCATGAGAGGCACGTATCACATATACCCCTCAGAGACCCAGCCCTTCCCTTGGACAATCACCAACCTCTGAGGCAGCAGAAGACAATAGTCCAGACCTGACTAGTGGACACAGGATCCAGCCTCTGAGAGACCAGAGATAACATCTCCACCTAAATTTCAGCTCCTGAGCCCTAAGGTGGAATGACCCCCTGGCTACTTTCCCATGAGACCAGGCAGAGGGATGCTGGTGCAGACCTCGAACTGACCTCAAGATCTGAAAAAAATGATTTATCACTCTTAACTCACCTCCGACCAATCACCTCCCAGCATGACCCCAAACCCCCTAATCTACAGTGTTTTGTAATTTTTTCCCTATACAATCTGTAACCTACACACCTTTGGGGGGCTGTTTTTTTTAAGCATTAGCTCCCCATTCTGTGCATTGGCCAATTCAACATTAAGCTCTTTTTCATTCTATGCTGCAAACTCCTGCTCATGCCCTTCTTTGAGCCAATGTGCACAGGCAGACTGACTCGAACACTGGCTTTCCAGTAGCACTGGGCTGGTTTCTTGATTTGACAGATCAGCTGGTGTATTCGTTTCCTAGGACTGTAGTAACAAAATGCCATAAAGTAGGTGGCTTGAAATAATGGTTCTGGAGACTGGAAGACTAAAGTTAAGGTACCAATACATTCTCTCTGAAGACTCCAGGGAAGAATCAATCCTTCCTTACCTCATCCAGATGTTCCTTAATCTCTGGCAGCATAAGTCCAATCTCTGACTAATCTTTACATGACCATCTTCTCCCTGTCTCTGTGTCCTCCTCTTTTCTTATAGGGACATCAGTCACTGCATCTAGACCAAGGGTGTCAAACTCATTTTCACCAGGGGCCACATCAGCCTCCCAGTTGCCTTCATAGGGCTGAATGTAATTTTAGGACTGTATAAATGTAACTACTCCCTAACAGTTAAGGGAGAGCTCAGCACTGCTGCTGGGTAGAAACCAGGTGCAGGGCCGGATAAAACAAGGTGGAGGGCCGGATTTGGCCCATGGGCCTTGTATTTGCCACCTGTGGTTCAGAGTCCACCCTAATCCAGGATGATCTCACCTCACTCTTCAATTAATGACATCTGCAAAGACCCTAGTTCCAAATAACATAAAATTCTAAGTTTCCAGATGGACATAAATTTGGGGAAGAGGGCACCACTAACCCATGATAGCTGGTTAAAGGTTTAAATGGAAAGTGTCTCAAACAACAGTTACATGTTATGGTCTTAATAAATAAAGAAGAGGTTATATATTTTTTGCTGTTATTATTGCTGGTGTAGGGGTTATTGTTGTTTTCCGAGGAAATGAAGGAAAAGGTCTGATTTGGGGTGAAAGTGCAGACCCGAGCAGCAGCAGCAGGAGAAGGGGCAGTGGCACAAGAGTAGGAGGTTCGGAAAGGGGAGGGGAAACTGCTAAGGAGACAGTCCTCTACTGGGCTTGCGTGGTTCCCGTGTCTTCAAATGCCAACACCTGTTACCAGACTAAAGGCGTTTGTTTTCCTACTAGCATCAAAGCCCCAGAAGACACGAACAGGAGTAAGGGTTTATTAGTTGAAGAAGTGGCACAATGCCTGGAGTCACAGGTGAGCTAATGCTCAAGGACCTAGCTCACAGACGGCTTCTGAGGGTTGGGTTATTTGGGGGGGAAATCATTAATCATGGTGACGAAGGGAGTTAGGGTCGTGCTGCCTACTGACTGGTCAGTGCTAGGGTAGGGGATAGCTGATCAGTGCGTCGGGTCCTGATGTCAGTCATAGCATCACTTCAGCCAGCTTCACTGATTTTTCTGGGCCTGGAGCTGAAAGACAACTGAGGTGTAGATGTTCCTTTTAGTTTGAGGGACATTCTGTCTCTGTGGTCAGTAGTCCTGAGGCTTTGTTCCTAAGATTGTTTAATGCTGGCCAGAACCTCATCGTCCTGAGGGCTTTGTGATTAAGGGAGTGGATGTGCGAGGGAGAAGGAGGCAGGTGAGTCGGGGAGCTGGATGAGGTCGGTTTGAATCACATGGAAAGAAAAGAGTAAAGGTCATATTAAAGAAAGAAAGTCTCTCCACAGTTGCACACCCAGGACAAGCTGTCAGCATTGGTCAGGGAAACTGGACACCTCTGCCTGGCCTGTGGGGTCATCTCCCTGGGGTGGCCTTATTTTCCTGAGAAAAAAGGAACAGAAGAATCCAAGGAAAGAAACTCTCTTAAGCGCCTACTGCTTCCTCCCCTGGTCTAGGTATTTCAGAATTTTTCTTACGAGAGTGAGAGGGGAATTGATTCTGGAAGCAACACTCCCAGAGTGCTGAGGCCTTCTCACTGAAACGTAAATGATTACAGTGCTGAGTGTGGAGAGAAATTCTTATGATTTTAGGAGATTCCTGAGCCCTGGCAATGAACCAAGCATAACAAAAATGTGAAGTCAAAGGCAGCTGGCAAAGCTCGGCCCCTTCCTCCCCAAGGCTAGGATGACAGGCGTCTTAGATGCTCTGAAATTCAGTCAACACTGAACCCACCAGAATTTCATTCCGATGTAATTGTACACTGCCAAGCATTGTAGCTCATAGTTTTGATATAAGTGTGATACATCTTTATGTCACCAGAAGAGATGGAAGGGCAAGAGGTGAATCATGACTAAAAGTTATTAAGTATAAAGATTCCCTTGAAGACTTAACTTCTTTTCTCTGGAGACCAGCCTAGTAGCTTCTCAGCCAGGTTTTCTTAACCCTTTTTTTGTGCCATAAACATTATTGGCAGTCTGGTGAAGCCCATGGGCCCCTTCTCAGAGTAATATTTTAAACTAAATAAAATTAAATAAAATACATAAGATTACAAAGCATACTAACGATCAGATGACAGTTCTTTATATTAAAATACCATTAGTTGAAAGAACAAATTTATATGGTCCATATGTGCTTCTTTATTAATGTATTAAACCACAAGACCCAGCAGCAAGTCGTCTAGCTACCATAATTTTGAACTTATGAAAGATATAAATGATATTTTAAGATCTCTGCTGCGGCCATAGTGGGATCTACAAATCCCTGTGATTCGTTGTCTCCATTCATAATGGAAGAAATTGCTGAATTTCCGCCGGAGGTTAGTGAAAATAAAGTTTTTTCTTCATCGAAGTTCGTAGAATTCTATCCAGGGAGCTCAAAGGGCCCCCAAATTTAGAACCCCTGTTTTAAGTAAACTTTTCCAAAGCACCCAATTTTTAGTAGGGGCTCTGAGAGCTAGCTTCAGCACCAAGTCAGTTACGTTAGCAGAGGACGCCCCCTGCTGGCCAAAGGCTCATGCTCTTCAACCAAAACTCGACCAGCCGTGCTAGAAAACAATAGGTCAGCCAATTAATGCACTGACTCACATCAAGAAATGGAGCGGGGAGGCTACTTGTCAGCCAGGCCCAGGGATATCTAATCAGAACAGATTTAAAAGCCCCATTTGGCTTAATGGGAAAGTGCCGCAGGTTTGTGCGATTGGTCATCAGCAGAGGACAAGGTGCCAGCCTGGCTGGCCGTTTCTAAAGGGGCTGCTGCCCCTCTCCCTCGGCTCCTGGTCAGCAAACACAAGAGCCCTGTAGATCATTTAAAGGTTAGTTTTACTATGGACTTCTCCGACCAAGGTTTTTAGGAGCTGCTTTCAAACCCTGGAGCTTGGAGCCACAGAAAAAGGAAGGAGAGGAAAAATGAATTCAGGACTAACTACTACTTACTATGTGCCAGAAACCAGGCTAAGTATTTTCACATATGCTATTGCAATTCATTCCTCAAGCAACCCTACATGAAAAGTAGTATCATTGCAACTGAGGCTTGGAGAGGAAGATTGTTAACTTACCCGTGGTCTCTCCAAGGGGATGACTGGGGGGTGAGGGCGGGGACCGCATCTGATGCCCAGGCTCTGGCAGCAGAGGTGGCACAGTGAGATTCGCACAGCAGTTCTGGTGCCTGTTTGTCCAGTTTGAATCCAGGGCTTTGCCACTTACTAACAGTGTGAATTTAGACAAGTAGATCCATCATTCTGTGTTCCTCAGTTTCCCTCTCTCTAAAATGAGGATAACTAGTACCTACTGTAAGTAAGATTGCTGTAAAGATTAAACGTAAAACCCAATACCTAGAGGTACTCAAGAAACGATAGCCATTCTTACTCAGATGATAATGCCTCCCAAACACCAAAGCTGCATCCAGGTGGACAATGGCTGACACCAGTGCTCCTCAGCCGCTCGAGATTTCCTTCCCTGGTGGCCTTGGGCAATGTCTGGAGACATTTTTGGTTGTCACAACTAGGGGGCATTTAATGAGTAGAAGCCAAAGATATTGTTAAACATCCTACAGTGCACAGGACCCATCCCCACAACAAAGAACTATGTGGCCCTACAA
The DNA here is from genome assembly GCA_039655065.1 of Glossophaga mutica. NCBI lineage: Eukaryota > Metazoa > Chordata > Mammalia > Chiroptera > Phyllostomidae > Glossophaga > Glossophaga mutica. The sequence goes on from CM077306.1 coordinate 29,883,113, forward strand.
GTAATCATGCTGAGGTTGAGAAATTCTATCTTAAACTGAACTCCAGTGAGGTGGATAGAATATTTCGCCAGATATGAGGCGCTAGGTTGAAACTGTAGGTCCCCATCCTAACCGAGGGAAGCCAGACAATCAATCAAGCAATACAAAACTATTAGGCGGCAATAAATACTATGATAAAAATAAAACATGGTGGCAGATAGAGAGTGATAGGGTCAAACTGCTTCATATTGGAGGTGGCATTTAAACTGGAACCCGAATGACAAGAAAGGACCAGCCATTGGAGATCTGAGCAAAATGTATAGCTGACAAATTGATAGTTCCTGCAAAAGTGCCCATGCAGGGACAATCTCGGTGTGACTGAGGAGCAGAAAGAATGGGAGGCTAGAGAGCCGTGGTGGGAGGGGAGGTAGGGAGTCCAGTGACATTCCGATGAGGCCCCACAGAATGGCTTCCTCTGGACAATGCTACTTCTTGGTTTACTTCCTAGAAAAAAATACTGCCTCAAAGTACTTGATGATGATTAAAATGTGTGATTTGATATGTGTTATACATTTTAAGTTGGTTTAAAAAAATTTGGGGGGGGGAGCAATAATCAGAAGTCTTTTTTCTAGTAACGAATTGTTTACTAAAGTCAATTCTGGATTTGGTTACTTCCGGTTTCATAGCCATATTTTGTCTTCCTGTTCTCTATAGCATGGGAGCTATTCAAATGCTGTGCCATAAGAAGGAAGTTAAAAGGAAGGGAGACCAAACCACAGTTCTACTTTGCTCTAGTGGAGCTTTTCAGCTTTCTGAGTGGGATGCATATTGCAGTGCACATTTTGAGAATCGATAAAGCCCAGGTAGGGGGCAGGGAGGAGGGTAGGCAGGGAGCTCTGCTAAGCTCACAAAGCTTTGCCGGTAGCTACACTGCACTCACAACGTCAGAGGCTAAGGAGAGGCTCATAAAAGGAACTGATTATCCAATTCTTCCACTGCTCCTGGTGGATTTCTTTACATGAAGGCAAAAAGTATCACAGGCTATGTTGCCTACTTCTCACAAAATGGAGCCAGAGTTGAAATTTATTAAGTAGAGGAAGTAAGTTTTGATAGAATGACCAGTAGATTGATTGGTTTATAAGGGTGGGGGCAGGCAGGAGGAAGTTTCTATTTCTGAAGAAGGGATAAACTGTAGCCACGGCCCTCCAGGCAGAAATGTGTGTGGTGTAAACAAAAGCTAGTGAGCCCTCAGAGGTCAGGACGAATTATTTGGAGCATGTTTAAACAGCTCTGAAATCAAAAGTGCTTTTCTAGGAGCTCTATCACATTTAGGACAATGTTTAGGACTATTACCAGACTTCAGGGTTTTTACAAACTAAGCTCTCAGTTAATGAAGCTAGCAAAGCAAGCCTTCCAGGTATTTACTAGAGTCTGCACTGGTTCATGACTCAAGTAACCCAGTTAGTGCAGGTTGCTAGTTGCCTCCTCTCCTTAGGCTTAGGACTCTTAACTATATTTGAGCCAATAAAAATGTATCCAGCTAAGATGATATTTATATTTCCATGCCTCACCAGTATTATTTGTGTCCATTTGACTGATTCTTATCCAATGACAAGTGGAAGAGTTTCATATGACCTCTGGGAGAGCATCTTAAAAGATGCATCTTAAAAGATAGTGTATTACCCTTTGCCCATTTTTTCGTTTCCTTCATTCTGCTGCCTGGAATATGGAGACAATGGCTGGAGATCTAGCAGCCATTTTGTACTATGAGGACATGTGTTACAGCCTAAGAAAGGAAGTGGTGCCCTGGCTGATGTGGCTCAGGGGATTAAGCACCAGCCTGAGAACCAAAAGGCCGCTGGTTCGATTCCCAGTGAGGGCACATGCCTGGGTTGCAGGCCAGGTCAGGCCTCCAGTAGGGGATGTGTGAGAGGCAACCACACATTGATGATTCTCTCCCTCTCTTTCTCCTTCCCTTCCCCTCTCTCTAAAAATAAATAAATAAAATGTATTTAAAAAAAAAGAAAGACAGTGGCGACTAGAATAAAGCCTGCATCCCCAAAGACATTGTGGAGTTGGCATACTAGCCCAAACATTCCTATCTCTGGACTTCTGTTACGTGTAAGAGAAATCATATTAAGTCAGGATTTTAAAATTTTTGTTTCATGCAGTCAGAACTAATCCTAAATGACACACTAACTATTTGCATAATCTGTCTATATCGTGAGATGGAATGACTAAGATTAACTACTCTCATAAAGCCTTATCTAAGTTTCTTAATATTATTATTTTGAAACAATAAATAATGTATAATAAGATTAACAGTGTATGAGGTCTTAGCTGACCAACTTTTATTTCATATGGCACCCCCATTAAAAATCCAAGGGGACTTTTAATGCACTTTGGCAGAACTCATTAAATGAAGAGAATGGAATTCAGGTGTTCTACAGCCTTTTTCATTTAAAACTGGTTTAAGACAACAGTGGTCATTAGTATACAAGAAGAAAGACCCTCATCTTCAGGCTCCTATGGCAGAGAAGTCAATAAATCTCCACTAATAATAACATAGTGCCAAAAGCTCTAGGAAATCCCTCTTTCTCCTGAGCATCCTGATCTCTGATGCAACGGTATACGCTGAGCAGCTCTAAGACAGCCGTTCCTAGGGTTACAGTGAGAGAAACTGTTACTTGCTGCACGTGGCAATCATTATTGCTGCCCACCCAATGCTTCTCACTTTCTCCCTTCCAGCTACATGGTAGAATTGTATTTCCTGGGTCTCTGCAGTTGAGCAGGGCGGTGTTCTGGCCAGTGAATTGTACAACTGACAAGTTCAGTGTGTAATCACTCATGTGAGACCCTTCAGAGCTGTGCTTTTCACTTGACATAGTGTCAGTTAGTGGCTGCCCATCTGCTGTGTGCAGGAGGGAGGGTGATGATACCACTGACAGAGTCCCCAGGTGTCTCTTATTGGACATTCAGTGTGAACAAAAATATTATATATATATATCCTTGATCCATTGAGATTTGGAGATATGTTTGGCTACTGCAGAATAATCTACATTATCCTGACTAGTGCACCACACCACCCAGAAAACGCCTTCTGAGGATGGGGGTCATTACAGAGAAACTGAACGATCCCATCTGTGGTTCCGGCAATCGGAGAAGAGATGTGGGGGAAAATTCCCTCTGATCCGACCCATGCCTTAACCCTTTTAACATCAACGACTTTTGTTTATACATTTGTGTTGTTGTTGAGCATTTTCCTATATCTACCTACAAAAATATGTCAGTAACCAAAATCATCCTCCGATTGCCTGGTGGCTTCAGACCTTACCAAACTTAACTGCCTGTTCTGGTATTTAGATTCTGTACACAATTAGCTCCACCGTGTGGTGTTTAGGGTAAATGACACTTACTATAAGACCATAAAAGCAAAGTCATGTATCCAACAATATCACACACCTCTTGCTGGGGGACTGTACCTGATAGGAGAAGGCACGTTTAGCTTGCTAGGGGATCACAGCAAGAGCGAGGAGGGAACTTTTCCTGTCGTGCAAGTCAGGAAACTAAAGAGTAGCGAGATTCCCTCATTTACTTTCTCATTCAACCAATATTCACTGAGCTGTACTAGGTACCAGATATTGCTCCAGGACCAAGGTAGAAAAAGTTCCTGCCTTCGTTGGAAAGCCAGGTAATGGAACAAATTCACGTAGTAATATATATTACAGAGCCAAATCTGTGCTATAAACCAAAATAAAACTGGGTTGGAGCACAAAGAGTGATGGGGGAAGGATGTTTTTAACAAGGTTGATGGAAATAAAGGCAAACAGTCCACATTTAGCTCTCCCATTGTTCCCTTAGATAAATGATACAAAATCTGAAATATTTATAAAGATGAACATTCTTCTGCAGACGTAAAGTGTCGAAATGCTTCAAGATGCCCAGATCTTGGTGTCTAAACATCATCCCTGTCTTAGTCCATATAGGCTGCTATAACAAAAATACCACAGACTGGGCAGCTTAAACAACAAACACTTATTTCTCATAGTTTTAGAGGCTGGGAAGTCCAACACCAAGGTGTCAGCAAATTTAGTGTCTGGTGAGGGCACCCTTCCTTGTTAGCCATGTTCTCACTGTGTCATCACACGGCAGAAGCAGTGAGAAAGCTCTCTGGTGCATGTTCATATATACATATACGTGTGTGTGTGTGTGTGTGTGTGTGTACGATCACTAGACCCACTCATGAGGGCTCCACCCTCATGACTTAGTCCCTTCCAAAGGCCCCACCTCCCATCACATTAGGGACTAGGATTTCAACATACAAATTTGGGGGTGGGGAGGGGCACAGAAATTCAGTGTACAGCTGTTGCCCTGACAAAAATCATGATTCCTTGGAGAAACACTGATTTTTCAGCTGAAGTGGGAAATGGACAGAAGACCCTGGGACATACTAGGCCAGAAAGCACAGAAGCCTCAGACTGAGCACAAGGTCACAATGGTGTTCAGCCTATCAAAGCAGACAGGTAGCAGGGGCCCCCACTGGCCAAACTGGATGCTGTTTAAGCACCAAGAAGAATAACAACTGTTCTCAATACTACATTGGATGGTTAAAATGGATGCATTTGCAGTGACATTTTTAATATCACTGTTTTATAGAAGAATGCAAATAGAAGGTATATAATCATCATTTTGCCAACTATTATGCAAAGATTATATTGTATAGTAATTTCCTGTTACTGATGTAACAAGTCACTACAAACATAGTGGCTTAAAACAATAATGCATGTCTGAAACCTACTTTCACATGGTTTAGGTAAAAACTGTGTGTATGATATTGTGATTTATAATATGCATGTGGCCTTTATACCCATTTCTGGCACAGAACTAAAACCCTTGGAACTTCCTAAGTGATAAGACCAATAAATGTGTCTTGATATTCATAACAGCCCCTTTCAACCCCACCTGAGGTTATTATGTTCATGTGGTGACTTTTGAAAAGCACCTAAGGATGTGGGGTGCTAACCTGTGATTAGAGGGTTGGGACTTTCAGTCCCATCTCCCTGACTTCTGGGGAGGAGAGTGGGGTCGATGGTTAAATCAACAGCCAATAGTGAAATCAACCACCTATGTAACAACTCCTCCATAAAACCCCAAAAGGACGAGGTTCAGAGAGCTCCCAGGTTGGTGCGCACTTGCCACTGGGGAGTGTGGCACACTCAGAGGGCACAGAAGCTCCACACTCCTCCCCGCATTCTTTGCCCTGTGCATCCATTCCATCTGGCTGCTCCTGAGCTATATGCTTTTATGTAAATGGGTAATCTGTAAGGACAATGTTTCTCTGAGTTCTATGAGCTAGTGTAGCAAACTGATGGAACCAAAGGAGGGAGGTCATTGCAACCTCCAATCAAGAGCCAGTTGTTAGAAGCCCAGGTGATGGCCTGGACTTGTGGTTGGTGTCTGAAGGGAGGGGGGAATCTTGTAGGACTGAACCTTTAACCAGTGAGTCTGGTGCTGTCTCCAGATAGTGTTAGAATTGAGTTGAATTGTAGGATACCCAGATGGTGTCCCAGAATTGCTTGACACTATGGGGAAACCCCTCCTCAACACACACACTAGAATCTAGTACCAGATTAGTCTCTGTGCCTGTGTGTGTATGTAGAGATGAAACAATATGGCAAAACGTTAACTTTTATTGAATCTAAGGGGATAGTATACAGTTGTGTGTCATACTTGTGGTAGTTAATTTTATCTGTTGACTTGACTAGGTGATGGTACTCAGATACTTGGTCAAACATTATTTTAGATGTTTCTCTGAAGATACTTTTTAGGTGAGATTAACCTTTGAGTCAGCAGACTTTGGGTAAAGTGGATTACTCACCATCATATGAGTGGACCTCATTCAATCAGTTGAAGGTCTTTTCTTTTTTTAAATTTAATCTTTTTAAAAAAGATTTGTATTTATTTTATTTTTAGTGAGAGAGGAGGGGAGGAAGGGGAGAGAGAGAAACATTAATGTGTCGTTGCCTCTCATGCACCCTGCCACCGGGGACCTGGCCCACAACCCAGGCACACACCCTGACTAGGAATCGAACCAGCAACCCCTTGGCTCACAGTACTCCATGCACTGAGCCACACCAATCAGGGCTAAAATTTAATCTTTATTGTTTTTTTTCCCATTACCATTTAGTCCCCTTATACCCTCCTCCCCCTGCAATCACCACACTGTTGTCCATGTCCATGAGCCCTTTTCTTTTTGCTCCATCCCTACTCCACTAACCTCCCCGCATCGAGCTATCATCCTGCTCTCCATCTATGAGTCTATCCCCATTTTCCTTGTTAATTCAGTTTGTTCATTAGATACCATATATATGTAAAATCATATGGTATTTGTCTTTCTCTGACTGGCTAATTTCACTTAGCATAATGTTCTTTGGGTCCATCCATACTGTTGCAAAGAGTAAAATTTTCTTTTTTTTTTTTTTTTTTTTACAGCCGAGTAGTATTCCATTGTGTAAATGCCCCATAGTTGTTTTATCCATTCATCTACTAATGGACACTTGGGCTGCTTGCATATCTTGGTGATTATAAATAATGCTGCAACGAACATAGGGGTGCTAATGTTCTTTCAAATTAGTGTTTTCAGTTCCTTCAGATACATTCCCAGAAGTCAGATAGCTGGGTCAAAAGGCAGATTCATTTTTAATTTTTTGATGTATCTCCATACTGCTTTCCACAGTAGCTGCACCAGTCTGCATTCCCACCAACAGTGCAAAAGGGTTCCCATTTCTCCACATCCTAGCCAGCACTTGTTTGTTGATTTATTGGTGATAAAAATTCTCACAGGTGTGAGATGATACCTCATTGTGGTTTTAATTTGCATTTCTCTGATGATTAGTGATGCTGAGCATGTTTTCATATGCCTATTGGCCATCTGTGTGTCCTCTTTGGAGAAGTGTCTATTCAGGTCCTTTGCCCATTTTTAAATTAGGTTTTTTTTTTTGGTGTTGTTTTGAAATTCTCTATAAATTTTGGATACTAACCCCTTATCAGCTGTATTGGCAAATGTTATACCATTCTGTGGGTTGCCTTTTTATTTTGTTGATGGTTTCCTTTGCTGTGCAAAACCTTTTTAGTTTGATATAGTCCCATGTGTTTATTTTTTCTTTTGTTTCCCTTGCTTGGGGAGATATGTCCAATAAAATATTGCTATGAGTAATATCCAAGATTTTGTTGCCTATGCTTTCTTCTAGGATTTTTATGGTTTTAGGTTGAAGATTTAAGTCTTTAAACCATTTTGAATTTATTCTTGTGTGTGGTATAAGAAGGTGGTCTAGTTTCATTTTTCTGCACTTATCTGTCCAATTTTCCCAGCACCATTTTATCAAATAAACTACCTTTAGCCCATTGTATGTACTTGCTTCCTCTGCACAGTATTAATTGATGTAAAGGTGTGAGTTTATTTCTTGGCTCTGTATTCTGTTCCATTGATTTATGTGTCTGTTTTTATGTTAGTATCATGCTGTCTTGAATACAATGGCCTTGTAGTATAGCCTGATATTAGGTAGCATGATTCGTCCAACTTTGTTCTTTCTCAGGTTTGCTGTTGCTATGCAGGGCCTTCTGTGGTCCCATATAAATTTTTGAAATATTTGTTCTAGTTCTGTGAAATACATCACTGGACTCTTGATAGGAATTACCTTGAATCTATAGATTTTGGGTAGTATGCACACTTTAATTTTTCCTATCCATGAACATGGTACGTGCTTCCAATTACTTATCTTCTTCAGTTTCTTTCTTCAATGTCTTATAATTTTATGAGTACAGGTCTATTACATTCTTGGTTAGGTTTATTCCTAGGTATTTTATTCTTTCTGAAGCAATCATGAATGGCATTGTTTCTTAATTTCCCTTTATGTTAGTTTGTTATTGGCGTACAAAAATGCAACTGATTTCTGGATATTAATTTTGTATCCTGCTAATTTGCTGAATCGATTTATCAGTTCTAGTTGTTTCTTGGTGGAAGCTTTGGAGTTCTCTATGTACAGTATAATGTCATATGCAGAAAAAGACAGTTTTACTTCTTCCTTTCCAATTTGGATGCCTTTTATTTCTTCTTGTCTGATTGCTGTGCCTAGGACTTCCAGTTCTATGTTGAATAAGAGAAGTGAAAGTGGACATCCCTTTCTTGTTCCTGATCTTAAGGGGAACACTTGTAGTTTTTGCCTGTTGAGTATGATGCTGGCAGTGGGTTTGTAACACATGGACTTTGTTATGTTTAGGTGTGTTCCCTCTAATCCCACCTTGCTGACAGTTTTTTACCATAAATGATGCTGGATTTTATCAAAAGTTTTTTCTGCATCTATAGATACAACCATGTGGTTTTTATCTTTCATTTCGTTTATGTAGTGAATTACAGTTTTTGATTTGTGAACATTATACCAACCTTGCATCCCTGTAATAAATCCCACTTGATCATGATGTATGACCTTTTTGTTGCATTGCTGTATTCAGTTTGCTAATATTTTGTTGAAGATTTTAGCATCTATGTTCATCAGGGATATTGACCTATAATTTTCTTTGTAGTGTCATCTGGTTTTGGAATTAGGATAATGTTTGCCTTGTAAAATGGGTTTGGGAGCCTTTCCCCCTCTTGAATTTTATGAAATAGTTTGAGGAGGAGTGTTAGTTCTTCTTGGAGTGTTTGGTAAAATTCACCTGTGAAGCTTTCCAGTGCAGGGCTTGTTTGTTGGGAATTTTTTTATCGGTTGAAGGTCTTAATGGAAAAAGACCAATTCCCCCACAAGGAATGCTGCCAGACTTGCCTCAGCTTGAACTGCAGCATTTCTTCCCTGGATCTCTAGCTGGCTGGCCTGTTCTGCAGATTTTGGACATACCAGCCTCCGCAATCTTGTGAGCAGTTTCTTAATCAGTTGTCTAATGTATACGGGTCCATTTCTGAATCTATTCTGCCCCATTGGTCCTTAACAGTTGTAAAACAGGTCTGTCAACAAATTCATACTGTCTTTGAAAGTCTTTTCTCACCTTTTCTGAAGGATAATTTTGCTGAATATACAATTGTTGTTCAACAAGTTATTTTCTTTCAACATTTTAAAGGATCATGCCAATGTTTCTAATTTGCAGTTCAAGAAAAATGAAAACGCCGTCATTCTCTGTATAGAATGTTTTTTTGTTTCTCCAGCTGCTTTTACAATTTTCTCTGGTTTTCAATGCTTTATGATGTACTCAGTGAGGTTTTGTGTTAACCTGCTTGTTGAATTTCTTGGATATGCGAGTTTATAGTTTTAATTAATTTAAAAAAGTTTGATATTTCTTATATTGTTTTTATCTCCCCTACCCCAACTTCTAGGACTCCAAATACAAGTATGTTATAAGATGGATATTATCTAACAGGTGGCTGATGGACTGTTTTATTTTTCTCTTTGTACTTTAGAAAGTTTCAAATTCACTGTGCAGTGACCAACCTGCTATAATTCTATCCATTCCTTTTTCTCATCTAGTGACCAAAGGTAAACAAATAGCGATACTGATTTTTTTTTAATCCTCACCTGAGGATGTTTTTATTGCTTTTAGAGAGAGAGGAGGAAAGGAGAGAGGAAGAGAGAGAAACACTGGTTGCCCCCTGCATGTGCCCCAACTGGGGATGGAACCTGCAACCTAGGTATTTGCCCTGATGGGGAATCGAACCTGTAACCTTTTGGCGTACAGGATGACACTCCCACAAACTGAGCAACCCAGGCAGGGTAGCACTGGTGTTTAAAAATAACCTTGCCCTGGCTGGGCAGCTCAGTTGGTTAGAGCATCATCCCCATACACCAAAATTGTGGGGGTTCTATCTCTAGTCAGGGCACATACAAGAAGCAACCAATGAATGCATCAATAAATGAAACAACAAATTGAGGCTTTTCTCTCCCTCCCTCACTCTAAAAACCAGTAAATAAAAAATAAAAAATAAAAAATAAAAACCTTACACATATTGAATGATTGGTTTAAATGTATTAACAGCAAATACAATATTGAAGGACTATTAATTTAAAAAATGTGTAGTTTTTCAATACCTCCTTTATTACCTATAAAATTAGTTTGTGTATATACACAAATACACGCAACGCCAGTGAATGTGACAGCGGCAATGGGCTGCTGCAGTTCATGTCGACCTCTTTCACAGAAGGCGACAACAATCCGTGAGAACGCTTTATTGTATCATGCCAGCACACTATAAGGAGTATAATGATACAAAAATCATCCACAAATTTGACTAAGTGAAGATTAACTGATCCAAAATTTTTCTTCCTTAGTTTTTCACAGCAATTGCTAAAAGTCCAATAAGCCGACTTTTCCAAGAAAACATTATTCTAATAACTTGGAGTGATCAATCCGTGAAATAGTCCAGTCAGGCTTTACTCCTTGTGTAAACTCCCTGTGAAATCTAGGGGGGAAAATGTCAAATAATGTGAATCTTACGTCAGTCCCAATACTCTTTAGATAACTAATTTGCAAGTGTATATCAGAGGCAGCTGTTAGCAATAAGTTAATGGTCAATGGTAAGTAAAAATCAAAACAAAAAGAAGTTTCACAAAAAATATCCCCACCAAATCAAAAGCATTATTTATACATTCTCAACTAAAATGAGGATTTTTAATGGCCTGATCTCCCACATCTGCTAATCCTGTGAGAAGCTGGGGTATCAGTCTGTCATTAAATACTAGCTACAACATATACCTAACACGAGGAGAAATATATTGGATATGGTGATGAAAACAGCGTTTTAGTGTTATCTGGTTTACACACATTAGATCAACCTTGAAAGGAACAGAGCGTACGAGCTGCCCGTGGTCTCAGCAGGGAACATCAGAAGAACTAAAGGTCACTACTGATGACAGTGTTCTTTAACTATAGATGTTATCTCAAACTCACGTCGCTTTTAAATAATTTGCTAACCTCCTACTAGATAGTACTCCTTAAGGGCAGGAACCTGTTAATTTTGTATTTGAACCCCTTCTAGGGTACTTGGTAAACAGGAGATGGTCAATAAATGTCTAGTGAATGGACAGTCCATGTGCCAATTACGGTGGATTTCATTTTCCAACCAGGGCTGTAAACACATCTCCCACCCACAGCACTTGTCTGCAACATGCCTTTGCTGTTGGCCCCATAAAGTGGTGGAGTCTCTCCAGGCCCTTTTACCTGTGAAAGTCCTATGAATGCTTTGACAAATGAACTATGGCAGAAATGATGTTGTTCCAACCCTGGGCATAGCCCTTTACTGGTCTAGCATTTTCTGTCTTCTGCCTCTTGAAAGCAAACCACCATAAAACATGTGACTGGCCAGAGACTACCACAAGCCCTCTCCATGAAGAAAGGCCTTGTAGAATGAGACATTATGTGGAAAAGCCAAGGAGCACCAAGGTGACGCATGTGTCAGTGAAGAAGCCACTGTGGAAATGGATCCTCCAGCCCGTCACGTGGGTTGATGCCAGGTGAAGCAGAGAAAACCCCAGAACTGAGCCTTTCCAAAATTCCCGAGCAGTAAAATAGCAGGCAAAATAAATGGGCTGTTTAAAGCTACTGAGCTTTGGAGTGGTTGGTAATGCACCAACAGGCAGCTGACACACTGTTTAACTACATTCAGAAATATTACCTCCTTCTAAGTTCTGAACACGCCTGCTTCATGGCCAGTATGTCATTATGACTTTTTCTCTTCATAAATAACTTGTCAAATTTCAATGCTTTCTTCCTAAAGCTCCCTTTTGTTTCCATACTTTCATGCTACCTTCCATTTTCTGGAGAAAGGAAACAATGAAATGGGATTAGACTTACTCATAGCTTGCACTAAGAAGCTGTTTGGTTTCCACATTCTGATCCCCCAACTTAACCTGGAACACGCTGGCTCCACTCAATGTTTCACTGGGGATGTTGGCACTGGTTAGATACCAAAAGCACATCAGGATGCTAACAAACTTCCTGCCTTAGAGAAAAAACACACAAATACACACAAATACAAATCACAGTCATCTATCCCCCAGGTATCCAAAATGAAATAGAAACTGGTAGTAGTTACACAATTGTTACAGATCAAATTTTTTGCTTATTCCAGTCTAACTTAAGGTACCTGTATTGCTACCTTTTTATTTTCAGAAAGTTCTCTTAGAGCAAATGACATATTTGTATGTACTATTTACTAAGTTTACTACATACATTTGTGACATTTTCAATTTGTGGCATTTTCTGAAATTATAACAGATACTTGTTGTCAAACCAAAAATGAGAGGGAGAAACATTTTTTGCTGCTAGGTAATTAACACCAAGTGCCAGAAAGAAGAAAGACTTCCGTTCCATCCCAATTCACTTTGCCATGCCTAGTGATTACAACGTCTTATGTAAAAATCAGGTAGTGACTGGCTACTAAGGTTCAATTTAAAATATTAGGGGAGAAAAAATATTTATGAAAGATATGTACAAGTACCTTTACAAATGTTTCAAACCAGGATTCCCTATGTAAGCAAAAGCTAATTTCCTACGTGCCCGGCACATAGTACACATGCAAATATCTGCAGCAGGAATCAGTCAATCAGCACATTTTCAGGGGGGCTGCAGGGAAAATGTGTGCACTGTACAAGAAGATGAACCGAGTCACCACTGCAGTTCCTTTCAACTTGTTTCATTGTCTCCAGGTAAATCCAATTTGGGAGTTCTGCAGTTAATCTTACTTTCAAAACAGTCTTTAGCTGATACTATTTACTTTTTCCTTTACTCCTTCTATTTAACATACGGCTGGACATTTAAAATGCTCGTTTGTTTCCTTCAAGTTAGGAAATCTGAAACACAAATATTTTTAGTTTGAGACATAGGAGCAGTCTGTCCTGGACAGACTCTCTTCAGCAACTTAGGTGATGACACTCTCCTGTGAATTAAAGAGCGGTATGGAAAAGTTCTGGATAGAAGGGCATAAGGAACTATACTGTATCTGAACTCTTCCAGGGCTAGGTCTTCAAAGAATGTATTATTTTCCCTGAAGTCCTATGAATATCTACTTATACCAACAGATTCCCACTATTTTGTGATTTCCCAGTAGTTTAGCTTATCTGGACAACTGTGAATCATTTAAAGTGCCCTGTGCCCCAACATTACCTTTCTCATCGTAGTAAATGGAGATGTCTCCTGTCGATGTGTACACAATTTCATCTATGTCAGCAGCAAGGGCATTTTTATGGTTGTCAGGTAGCGAAGTAACCTTTTCTTTCAATACTTGTAGCACCTAAGTTTGGAAAAAGCAAACTGTAATTCGCCTCTTAAGTTTTTGAAAGCTTTTCAAGAAGCTCAATAAATTGTTCATGGAATGTATTTTTCTAGTCCTATTTTTAAATTTACTACCATATTTACTCACTTTCAGCAGCAAGGCTGAAAACCATCTAGTTATTAAGCTAGGTAATTTCTAACAGAACAGTCTAATATAAGAACAACTGAGAGACATCATATTTACTTACTTATACCTTAGCGGCAAGTCATTCTATGCTTTTACATAACCCAAAATACCCAGAAGGAATGACACAGGGACTCAACTCTGGCCGATGGCACACATGGTATTTTTAAGTATATATAAGGACAGTGTACTGCACATCATTTGATTGCAAGGCAATAATACATTCATTTTCAAAGGAAAATTAAAAGTATATTTTACCTCTTTGGCCACAAGTTCCTCCAACAAATCAAATTTACACTCCGACAGCAACTTGGACACATGTGCAAAAGCCTTAAAAAAATTAGTGGAGGGAGAGTGGTGATTATTATTTCAAAACACAAGGCAAAATATCATACAATGTACAATTCTCAAACTTAAATAACTAAGTGTAACAAAGACTATTTTAAGATAAAGGGGATAAACAACGTCAAGCACTACAACATCAATGTCAGGCCCCACTCCTGGCTGGGCCGCTTTCCTCTTCTCACATGGTCTCCCCGCACACATACTGCTAATTATGTATCCACTCTCAGGACCTAGGAAAGATAACACAGGCTGTACACAGTAGGCCCTGAATAAAAATCCTCCTACATATTTCCTTTTAAAATAATGCAGCGTGAACCATTAAGCTAGATGAGGCAGGGTTGGGAAAGTGGCAAGAAAGATCATGAGTTTATACAGCCTAGTGCAGTGGTTTCGATTGGGACGTATGAGGTGGCACCATGAGGCGAGGGGAACCCCCTGCCATCCTCCACATCCCTAGCAGTGAGAAATGAAACTGCACATGACACTTGGCCTGTCTTCAAGTAAGAAGGAGAAGGCAAGTAAACAGACAAGTTCAAGAATTAGGACCAGCGTGAGAACGAGATGACGTGGGAGCATGCAGAAGAGCTCTGTATGTAAGCCGACCTGGGAGAACCAGAGAGGACTTCCTAAAGGAAGTAACTTCGAAGGCGAAATCTGAAGGCCTGGCAGGAGAAAGAGGACGCGCAGGCATGTCAGAGACAACATTACATAATTGTTAAGGGCTGAATTGTGATCTCCCCAAATTCACATGTTGAAGTACCAGTACTTCAGAAGGTGATCATATTTGGAGACAGGGCCTTTAAAGGGATGACAAAGTAAATGAGGGTGAGCCCTAATCGAGTCTAACTGGTACTCTTGTAAGGGGAAATCTGGACACTCAAGGAGACACCAGGGAGCACATGTGTCCAGAGGGAAAAAACCACACGAGGACACATAAAGAAGGCAGCTATCTGTAAGCAACGGAAAGAGGCCTCAGAAGAAACCAAGCCTGCCAACCCCTTGATCTTGGACTTCAAGCCTCCAGAACTATGAGGAAATAAACTTCTGTGGTTTGAGCAATGCAGACTGTGGTATTTTGTTATGGCAGTCATAACAAACTAGTACAATGAAGCTGAATTTTGAGAAAATGCACAAGTCCAAATGGATTCAAGGACCCCTTGTAAACACCTCAGGGGCTCTCAGAGTTCAGCACATTTTAGGAAGCTTTCATGTGTGGAAGATAGGTAATATTTTGGTAAAAAGAACCAAAGACCATAACCATAATATTGAAGCCCAACTTTGTGACTCTAGTTTTGTGGTCAAGAAAGATTACACCTACTTGATAACAATGAGCCATTTGGAGGCTGCCCTGATTAAGGGAGGCTTTGATGATATTGGAGTGTCCAACCAAAAGAGGCTTCTAGGAAACAGCCTCCTTTTGCATAGCAAAGCTAAATCGTGCAAGCAAAATACAGGAAAACAATAAGTGATTGATGTGGTTGGAGGGGCCATAAGAGGGGAGATGTGTCAGTATGCACATATCCATGGTGTGATACTGTGATAGAAGAAATATATACTGGGTCTCCATTCTGGTTCCTGCTTCAGAGCTCCTAACCTGTTCAACCGTTCCTGAGTTCAGGCTAATGAGGTGACTCTTAGAAGATGGGGGTTGGCTGTGGTTAGAGGCCTGGAATTTTCAGCCTCACCTCCAGACTTTCAGGGAGAATATGGTACGGGGGTTGAGTTAATCACCAATGGCCAATGATTTAATTAATCATGCCTGCATAACAGAACTTCTATAAAATCCCTAAAGGAAAAGATTAGGAGGAGAGGTCCCAGGTTGGTGACCCTCGCTGATGCGGGAAGACTGGCACGCCTGAAGAGGGCATGGAGACTCCACACCCCTTCCCACATACCTTGCCATGTGCATCTCTCCCATTAGGTGGTTCCTTTAAAATAAACTGGAAATAGCAAATAAAGTATTTTCCTGAGTTCTATGAGCCATTCTAGCAAACTATTGGGGGATGTTAGAACCCCCAATTTATAGCTAGTTGATCAAAAGTATGGGAGGCTGGGACCTGGGTTGGTGTTTGCATTAAATCTGGGGAGTCAGTATTGGAACTGTCGTAAGCTGGACTGATAAGGAGTATCTAACCTAGAGGCTTCTAGGAAATAGCCCTCTTTTTCATAGAAAAAGCTACAATGTGATGATTGTGGTTTGATGGCAGTAATAGGGAAGAGAGCATGTCATATATACATATTAATGGACAGCATGGTCTGTGAAGCTAATAAAGCCGCTTACAGCACTGGGTCACCTATTCTCCTGGCTCAGGTGATAAATAAAATGCTTGCCCAGACTGTACTTAACCATCTCAATTTAGTGACTCTGGGTAACCCAGACTGCTTGTGGAGTGGTCACAGGACAGTGCACCTCAGCAGTCACTAGCTATTCATCCTCGGGCCAGTCATTTCACTTTTCCAGAACTTAATTTTCTCATCTGCGAAAGAGGATTAGACTAGAATGATAAGCCCTAAGGTGCCTTTTCATTTTCATGTCTTATAATTAAAAAAAGAAAAACTGTAAGAACTCTATTTAATTGATAACTTGATAGTCACAATCCAAAATAACACCTTACTGCTGGGAGGTCAGCCTAAGAAGAAAGGGCGAGTGGGGCCCATGAGAGCAAATACACTAATGTTTTTGCACTAGACTAGATTATTCCTAAGCCCTGGAATCACACTCATGCAAAGGAAGGCATAGTTGCATTATGACATCTAGTAGGGAGAAGATTTTTTGGCCCTGTCTTTTTAAATCTTAGGCATTGAAGAACTAATCTGTTTGATCGGAAAGATATGTTAAGTAACCAGTAATTTAAGGAACTGCCAAACATATGCCATGGATGACTCAACATCCTTTTGGATATCAGAATAGCTAAATACACAAAAATTGACTTAGAAGAGACAAAACTGCATACAGACTGGCTGATGAAGGGGTGGAGATGCTACTTAATAGCAAAGCGGGGGAGGCTAAAATAGCTGAGAGCTGGAGGACTTCTAAGATCAGAGTGACTAACAAGTATCCCATGCTTCTGCTTTCAAAGGAAATGGGGACTAAGGCCTGACTCCTGCCTATGGTAGGGGGATGATTTCCATTCCTTATTAACACATAAATAAGCTCAGCCATGTATATGTCATGAGGTAGACAATTTCACATGTCATCAGTGGGCATTGTGGAGAACAGCAGGATCATGCAAATTTATCTCTGCATGGACAAAAGGTTTTGAGACTGACATGAGCAGAGGTGTACCCCTTATAATACTATTAATCAAGTTCTTTTGCTTTTTAATTTTTAAATCAAGACATAAATCAGTCAAAAGTTGTTGAATCAGGGAAGGAATTTATATTGACACTGATAATAACATTTAATTGATAACTGACAAGTCAAATAATATAAATAGATGTGTTTATAAAAATAATCTTAAATAAATTAGGAGTAAATATATCAATACCAGTATACAATCAACTGTAAAATGATTACACTGATGACATAATTTTAAGGTACATGGAGGTATGAACGGCAAAATAAACTATGACTGCTATTATTTACCAATAGTTCAAAAATGTTTGGGGATGACAAACTCTCTAAAAGGTTCAAAAGGGAGTTATAGATAGACTTTCATCCTAGAAAAATGCATGTGTACACAAAATCTACAAATCTCTGGAACCAAAGTGATCTACATGTGGCAAGGATAAGGTGGAATATTACCAGCCACTCAGAAAGAGGGACAGAACTGTGACGGTCAGGGCAATGATTCACCCAAAGCCCTTTCTCAGAGTTCAGGGTATTGTGCACTTTTCAGTGATCAGATTGTCTCAGCAAATCCTCGAAAGAGGAAAACTGCTCATCTCTAGGTTATTCTTTAGGAGTAGGATGGGGAGAGGTAGGAATGAGGGTAAGAGGAATAAAGGGCAGGGGAGCTCTGACAATAGCTGGCAGGAAGTTTTGATGTTCTACCCAAAATAACGTGACACATTTTAGAAATGTTACCTCATTTACTCTTCAAAACAGTCTTACCCACTCATTCATTAATGCAGCACACATTTATGGAGTACCTACAACGTGCCAGTCATTGTCTTTTTCATTTTACAGAAAGTCACGTTGAGAAAAGACAAACCCACGTTACTTTTATGGTAGAAACGGGATTTGAACACATTTCTATCTGATTCAAAACCTGTAGAGAGTGGAAAGATAATTGGGGGACTTCACCCTGGTGTCTCCATCCACAAGGAGGACCTTGGTGACAGGGAAAAAGAAGCTGACGCTACATTTAAAGGCAAGAAGTGGCCGAAGGGTCACTACTAAGGTTTGATAATGTGGGTGCCAGTGAGGACAACTCACTGCTAAACATTTTTGCGTGTAATAGTTGAATGCATGAGAGACGTACAGATCAACTCCAGGGAAATAAACAAACCTGCTTCGCTCCCTCTGAGAATTCTGTGATGTTGAACTCTTTGTCGAAATAGGCCCAGATAAGGAAGGCGTAAATTCGAGTCCGAATCCAGTTGATGGGGTTGGAGAAGCCCAGAATGAACATCTTGGTTTTCTGGCGTTGCTGGGGCTGCCCCTCAGTGCTGTAGGTGCGTCGAGAGCCAACCGGGAAAACGGGGAGGGCTGCGGCCAGTCCCAGAGGGCTGAGCAGGGGACGCTGGGGGCCCAAAGCAGGCAGTGGAGAGGCCGCCGAGACCCAAGTGACTGAAAGAAAAGGGGCCGTTCTGGAGCCGAGGTGGTGGAGGCGGCAGAAGCAGCAAAGTCCAGCCAACCGCGGCCTCACTTCGGCTGCTCCGGAGGTCCGGGGTCTGGCAGCTCCGCCGGGCAGACATCCACAAAAAAGCAAGCGGGGTAAAAGACGAACGGCCAGCGCCATCTTTGTGACCTTTCACCCCCGTGCTTGCGTGTGCACAATCTAAAGAAAGTCGGTAGGAAACCACCATCTACGCTTGGTTCGGAGAAAGAGGCTGAAGAGTACAGCTGGCCTGTTGCTGCCACCTCTGGTGAGTCCGCCCCATCACCTCTCTCCAGCAACGCGTTGCACGGAGTTCCTGACCCCGGCGCTTCACACCCTCCGCTCTCGCGAGTTGAGCGGCCTCCCGGTCTTTTTCTCTCTAAGGCGTGTTTCCGGGCGGGGCGGATTTAGGAGAACGTGTTACAGAGTTTAGATTTCCGAGACTTGGCAGAGGGCGAGCGCGAGCGACCATGGCCGGGCAGAGCCTCCAGGTACCCCGGCTCGAGGGTATTTCGCGGGAGCACTTCATGGAGCACCTCTACCCGCAGGTGAGGCACTGGCGCTGCGCCGAACTGCGGGAAGCCGGGGGATACCAGGCCCTACCTCTCAGGTAGCTCCGGACTTGTTTCTTGCTCCCCAGAGTGTGGAAAGAAGGCGGCTGAAGATGGCTGGTTAGCTCTGCGGCCAAGGGGGAGAGGGTGCATGGGGATGTCAATGGGCTCATCCATTAAGCTTTCCGGAGAGAAAAGTTGCACGTTTCTGGGGAGATGGTTGACGGCGAAGAGCTGAGTGCGAGAAATGTTTTGCCTAATAAGCACTGCTCACTGTGAAGAGCAGCCTTGCAGGAGTTTTATTACAAAGCCTTCTGCCGTTACCTTGGCAATGAAGGAGTTTTCTCTACTTCCACCACCCCCTCCCGCCTTTCTATTACGTTTTGAGGCTCCCCCGTTGGAGCGAATAGCACCTGTCATTCCACTCGAGTTACTGGATTTAAAGCAGTAATTTTTCACTGTACTGAGCCAAAGGGAAGCAATGGGAATCACCCCGGGGAAACTAACACTGGTCTTGGGCTTGGATTCGAACTAATTTGGGTTTTAGTTCAAACGTTGGAGTATCTTATATGTGTAATTTGAACCTCAGAAAACATATTAAGAGAAAAATATATTTTTATTTGCAGTTCTTTGTGAGGGAGTCCAAGCTTCTGAAAAACCCAGAGTAAAGAGTCCAGCAGATATTTAAAGAAAAGAAATCCCTGAAGTTGCAGTTACTGTGCTTATGGTAGAAAAGACACCCAGTAATTTTACTTGACATTTACCTCTATGAGGGTGATCATAGAGCTACAGTTCTGAGTATTATAAAAGTCAGGATAAAGTTTTTCTTTTCTTTTAGGAGTTTTCTTTTAGCTGAATCCTACAGAGGATTCAAACCTTCATTTATTTGGGGGACTGGTGCAGGATGGATTGTTGTCCGCCCCACCCCCACCTTAGGGTGTGTTAGTTTAAGATGCTTTCAGTGCAGTAATGTGAAGGTCAAGTATATGTGGAAGTGCTATGTAAGATACATAGCGAAAAGTATTTTTTAATTTAATCTTCCCAGACAAGACATATAATGTCACAAAGAAAGCACCACTAAGTTTCATAAAGTGGGAAATTAGTAGTAACACTCTGGTCACAATGTGATAACACCGAAAGTTAACAAAATTGCAAAGCAAGATCTTTCTGCTTGGAAACACTAAAGCTGTGAGGGGGCATAGTCTTACCAGATTTCCAAACATTTTTAATAAGAGCGTGGTGCAGGTGCATGAATACATAGACCAGAGGAATAGAATAGAGAGTCTGGTGATATATATCTTCTGGATATATATACACAAATATATATCCAGAAATAAATTTTCATTCATATGGAAATTTAGTATGTGATGAATTCCAATTTAAACATTGCTGGGGCAAAGGTGAACTTTTCTGGTTTCATTTTTTAAAATTATATTTTATTGAATATGCTACTACAGTTGTCCCAACTTTTCCCCTCCCCCCATCAGACCCCCCCCCCCCCCACAGGCAATTCCCCCAACATTGTTCATGTCCATGGTCATGTGCATAAGTTCTTTGGTTACTCCATTTCCTATACTGTACTTTACATCCCCCTGGCTGTTCTGTAACTGCCCATTTGTACTTTTTCACCCATTACCTCTTCACCCATTCTCCCATAGCCACCTCATCTGTCAGCCATCAAAACGAGGTCTGTATCCATGATTCTATCTCTGTTCTTATTTACTTATCTCTTGTTCTTTGTTTTTGAGATTCAATTGTTGATAGATATGTATTTATTGCCATTTTATTATTCATAGTTTTGATCTTCCTTTTTCTTAAATAAGTACCTGTAATGTTTTATATAATAGCTTGGTGATGATGAATGCCTTTAGTTATTTCTTGCCTGGGAAGCTATATATCTGCCTTTCGATTCTAAATGACAGCTTTGCTGGGTAGAGCAATCTTGGCTGTAGGCCCCTGCTTTTCATGATGTTGAATATTTCTTAAGAATCCCGTCTAGTCTGCAAAGCTTCTTGTGAGAAATCGGCTGACAGTCTTAAGGAAACGCCCTTATAGGTAACTAACTGCTTTTCTCTTGCAGCTTTTAAGATTCTCTCTTTATCTTTAAGTTTTAGCACTTTAATAACGATGTGTCTTGGAGTGGGCCTCTTTGCATCCATCTTGTTCAGGATTGTCTGTGCTTCCTGGACTTGCATATCTTTTGCCAAATTAGGGAACTTTTCTTTCATTATTTTTTCAAATAGATTTCCAATTTCTTGCCCTTGCTTTTCTCTTTTTGGCATCCCTATGATGCAAAGGTTGGAACACTTTAAGTTGTCCCAGAGGCTGCTTACACTATCTATGTTTTTTGTGTTCTTTTTTCTTCTTGTTGTTCTGATTGGTTGGTTTTTTGCTTCCTTAGATTCCAAATCATTGATTTGATTCTTGGCTTCACCCACTCTAATGTTGTTTCCCTGTAAGTTCTTTATATTAATTAGTGTATCCTTCATTTCTGAATGGATCTTTTTTATTCTGTTAAGGTCCTCTAAGTTCCTTAAGTATCTTTATAATCATTGTTTTTTGAACTCTCCATCTGATAGACTGCTTATCTCCATTTTGTTTAGTTCTTTTTCTGGAGTTTTTGATCTGCTCTTTCATTTGGGTTATGTTTCTTTGTCTCTTTGTTTTGGCAGCCTCCCTGTGTTCGTTTGTATGTATTAGGTAGCACTGCTGTGACTGACTCGGTGTCTTGGTAGTGTGGCCTAATGTAGTAAGTGTCCTGTAGGGTCCAGTGGCAGAGCCTTCCCTATCACCCAAGCTGGGTATTCAAGGCGTGCCCTTCGCGTGGGCTCAGTACACTCTTCTCTTGTAGTTGAGCCTTGATGGCTGTTGGCAGGTCAATGGGAGGGACTTACCCAGGCCAGTCAACTGCAAGAACTGGCTGTGACCACTTAACCACCATCCTCCGCCCTCTATGGAGAATCAGCTGTGCAGGGGCAGGGTATTGGTGCTCCAACATGGTCTTCAGCTCTCTACTGGGTGCACAGGTTCTGGGGTTTCCTGGGTGGTGCAGGCCAAAGTCATCTCCAACCTGTGTTCTGCCCAGGGCCACCCTGCCTGAGCTATAAAGCAATCTGAGATGGCTGCTACTTGTGCTGGAGATTTCCAGGTGAAGCCAAGCTGTGAATCTAGGCTGGTTGCTAATGGTACTGGGCCTGGGCCACTTAGCTATAGGTATGGGAGCCAGGGGCTCAGTGAGGCCTGCTGTTGCTTGTTTGAGAGGATTTAGGAAGTTGTGAAGCATGAGCCAAGACCAGCCATTCATATGAAAAAGTAACTGTTAACAGTTTGGGTGGGACGAAGTCTCAGGGTATCTTCAGGCAGGGCAAACAGTGTTTGCCAGGTTGATGGAGACTCAGATATGGCACCTGCCTGCCAGGTCTGTGGCTCTTTTGTGGGGAGGGCTCAGAAAAGGGAGGATGGCCTCTGACCACCTTTCTGTCTGGGAGAAAGCTGACTCCCAGCTTCTGCCTTGATGCCAGATGATTCAGTTCCTTCCTTTATGCCACTGGTGCCTTTCAAGCTGCTACTCTGGTGCTGGAGCTCAGAGGGAATGAGTCTGTGTAAGTCCATGTATAGGTTCTTTAAGGGGAACTGCTTGGAACTCTAGAAGTTTCTTGCACTGACTCAATTCCTGCTGGTTTTTGCAGCCAGAAGTTTGGGGGACTATCTTCTTGGCACTGGAACCCAGGGTTCAATGGCCTGGTGTGGGGCTGAGACTCTTTGCTCCCAGGATATCCCTACTGAATTTTTATCCATCACACATGGATGTGGGACCAGCCCATTCTGCATCTCTGCCCTTCCTACCATCTGGATGGATGTGGTTTCTTTAATTCTGTAGTGGTCAGATTTCCATTCAGCTTGATTTCTGATGGTTCTGAGTGATGGTAGTTGTCTATTTTAGTTGTAATTTTGATGTGGCTGTGAGAGGAGGCAAGCTGTGTTTACCTATGCCACCACTTAAAGATTGCACTTTTAAATCTATGGTGCTGGGATAGCTGGATAGTCATTTAGAAAAATGCTAAAATTAGATTTATATTTGACATTGTACACAAGAGTAGTCTCCAAATGGATCAGAGCTCTAAAAAAAGGAAAAAACAAACAAACAAAACTAAACAAGTACTGGAAGGAAACCTGGGTAAATTCCTCTATAACACTATAATATAGGTCTATAGAAGGGCTTTCTAACTATCACTCAGAATTTGGGTATAATAAAAGAAAAGATTAAAATTTAAGTACATAAAATACAAACTGTGGGGGGGGGGGATTCACAGCATGTATTTTATAAAAGGGCAGTGAAAACCCACATATGTTAAAAACTTTCAAAAATTAAGTGGGGAAGGCCAAAATCTGATTACCCGTGAGGAGTTAGTTAACAAAAAGTAAAAAGCTAAAAATGCTATCTAAACATGTGAAAAGATGTTCAACTCTGCCTCTTAAGAGGAATGAAAGCTACACTAAGATACCATTTCCTATCTATCATATTGGCAAAAATTAAAAGGCTTTAATAGTGTACTCTTGGTGAGGCTCTGAAAAAACTGTCACACTGTGTGAAGTGGTACAACCCTATGGAGAGGAATTTGACACATCTAACAAAACTGTGAGTTTTTACTTTCGATCTCAGTTGCTCAGAAATTTACTCTGGGTATACACCTACAATAAGAAAGTATCTAAATAGTGTTAATTTGTAAATTATACCTGGAAATTATTGCAAGTTACCTAAAAACCTATGCATAGGAGAGTGATTGATTACACTGTGCATTTATATTACAGTGTACTAAAGTGTAAAAATGAATAAGATAATCTGAACGAAGCAATGATTTCCAGGATACAGTTTTAAATAGAAAAAAAAAAAAGCACAAGCTACAAAAGAAAATACATGGTATGACACTTTTTGTGTAAAAAATGGAGGGGAAATAAGGAAGTATATATGTTTTTGATTACTTTGCAGAAATAAAATACGAGAACCATAAGCAAGAAATTAATGAGACTGGTTATAGGGGATGAGTGAGTACAAAGTGAAAGAATTTGGATGGCATGATCTTTTTGTATAGTTTTTACTTTGGGGAGCACATTAATGTTTTACATTCTAAAATAATAATAAAAGTAACAAGAATGAGGAATGTTTAAAAGATAAAACTCTAGCCCTGGCTGGTGTGCCTCAGTGGATCGAGCGCTGGCCTGCAAACCAAGAGGTCACTGGTTCAATTTCCAGTCAGGGCACATGCCTGTGTTTGGGCCAGCTACCCAGTAGGGGGTGTAAGAGAAGCAACTACACATTGATATTTCTCTCCCTCTCTTTTTCCTTCCTTTCCCCTCTCTCTAAAAATAATTAAATAAAATCTTTAAAAGACAAAACTCTAATGTGGAACATTAAAAAATAACAAGTGAATCTGAGTAATAGGGAGGATGAGAAGTAACCCAATTCAGTTTTGGATGTAATACTTTGATTATGTGTTCTCAGTCTAAAGACAAAAGAACTATAAACAAATACTGAACTGTAGTTAAGACTTATTTTTTATAGTGGTATGACAGCAATTGTGAAAATACTTATTGCAAATTCTGGGATTGTACAGTTGATTAAACATTGAGTATGATAGGAACCTGGTTTCCCACTATTAGAAGGGAGTTACAAATATATAAGCAAATATTAGAATGAATCTTGTGATATAAGATAGTATTTGAATTATCATGGTTCGTATATACACATCCATTAAGTGTGTATGTTTATATAGTATATATGGAAAGAGATAATAGATACAGGTATATGCATTTATATTGTGTACGCATCTGTATATATATTTCCTAGCTCTGTCCAGAGAAGTAATGCCACCCCAATAGCAATGAACACACCGAGCACCCACATTATGGTTTGTAAATAACATTATCCACTAAAAGAAACAATAGCTTGAAGAATGACTGTCAGGCTGAGACAGAGAAAGTATAAAAGGGTGCTGGATTGTGCTATTTTGCCTTAAAATAAAGAAGTGCTCTGAGGAAAAAGTCACAAGAGCCAGCTTGAAGGGGCTCCTACTGGCCAAACCTGGGATAGTTTCAGCATCAAAATTATATCAGTAGCTTATAACCCAGTGAATAAAATAAGTGGAGAAGTTAGAGCTCCTTTTGACATTAGACTGCCACCTAATACATGTAGATAATGATGGAATATTTAAAAATCACAGTTTTACCGTAACTTAGAAGTACTTGACTCGGGCAGGAAGTACCAGTTGATGAAAATTAACAGCACAAATAATAGGTCAGAATATCATGTGTCACCTGGTGTGTTGCACTGTGAAGGACACAACATTCCTTCTGTGGTACATTCCTTCCAAAAATGAATAACCTGAATCTAATTATGAAGAAGCATCAGATGAGCCCTAACTGAAGGGCCTTCTACAAAATAACTGTATGTACTCTTCAAAAGTGTCAAGGTCATGGAAGAAAAGGCTGAGGAACTGCTCCACATTAAAAGCGACTTGGCAACTAAATGCAATGTGGCATCTCAGAAACGGGAAAAATAACTACAAGGATACCATTAGGACAGTTAGCAAAATTTAGATATAGACTGTGGATTAGATAATAGTATATTGGTGGTAACTATAATTTTGATATATGTAAGATAATGTCTTTGTTCACAGAAAATACACTAAAGTTTTTAGAGATAAAGGAGTATGGTATCAGCAACTTACCCTGAAATAGTTCAGAAAAAATTAAATTATTTTTAATAATATGTTTTCTATATACAAATAGTGAGAACCAGAGCCAATAAATGGCAAAGGAAATGGGGCAGAACGTTAGGTAAATAGTTGGTGAATAAGAGTAGAGGGTAACGGGAGTTCTTTGTAATTCTCTTGCAGCTTTTCTGTAAGTTTGAAATGGTATCAAAATAAAAACTTACAAACAATTTTTGACTGAAGTACAAATTTTAATCACTTAGTCATAAGTAACATGCAGAGAATGCTTTAAGTAATATTCATCTTTTCTTATCTCTTAGCTTTTTATGATGTCAGTGTTTTGTTCTAAGCATTTTGCATGCGTCCTCTTCCTATTTTACTTACAGCGTGAGTTGTCAAAAGGTTTGAGTTTGAGTATCTTGGGATCAAGAATCATTTCTTTTTATTTTTGTCCTGCTATTGCCAGATACAACTCATGATATATCGTTGATTCTCCCTAATTTTTTTTTGTACTTTCCCCTCACGTGCAGAGAAAACCTCTGGTGTTGGAAGGAATTGATTTGGGGACATGCACAAGCAAATGGACAGTGGATTACCTAACTCAGGTTGGAGGGAGGAAAGAAGTGAAGATTCATGTTGCTGCCATTGCCCAGATGGACTTCATTAGTAAGAACTTTGTATATAGGTATTTTTTCTGAGGCTTACTTTGGGGATACACATAACTTCTTTTAAACCTTTAAAATATTTTTGCATTATTATACAAAGACCATATCATCTTTTGGCTAGTTTTATATAATCATGGAATAGCTTACTAATTTTTGAAGAATGACTTTTAAAAAATAAGAGTTCTGAGTTTACATAATTATACAAAGACATTTCCAAACACCATTTTTCACATAGGGTGTATACCTGATACCCCCTGGAACCACTGAAGAAACAGAATTGTCATAACTAGAGTTAGATTACATCTGAAGTTGGCTGTGCTATATTCATTCAATGCTTCATTAATTGATCCTATTGCATTAAAAATTATGTAGAGTAATAAATTCTAAAGCTGTCCTTCATAACTTATTTTTCCAAATCCAGATTGTTTTTAGATAAGTATAAACCCATGTTTTCTTCTTCTGTCCTCTCCAGAAATGTAGGGCAAGTAGTTACTTTATTTGGTATAATCTTTTATCAATTCAGATAACTTTAAAGAAATCATACTCAATTTTGTCTTTTGACAAAATATAACCTTAAGTACTTTTAATTTTCCTCATGGTTGTCATTTTTTTGTTTTAGGATCTCTTAAAAGTAAATAAGATGTAGTTAAAAGCTGCTGGATGTTTAAATTTGAAATGCTGTAATCTTATAGTTTTAATATACTACTTATTCCCATGAGTTTCATTAAAAATGTTAAATTAAAAAACAAACGACTTTCACATTCTGAGCATGTGTTTTTCCCAGCAAATTCAATCCATTAAAAACTGTGTAGTTCACAATAGCCTAATGTTTAAAGGAAGTTAGCTCTCACTGTTACTTCCAGAGTTTAGAGATGAGTTAAACAGAGCTTCTAATGTCCAGGGCCATTCCTTTCTCATTAGTTTTCCAAGCTCATAAAGCAGCTTGCCAAAGCATTTCTCAGTTTTCGATCCTTTGAATATTCATCGTTATAGTTTTGGTTTTTAATAGGCCAATGAATTGAATTTAATTGCCATAAAATTTTCCAGTTGTAAGAAGTTTTTGTTTTTCATTAAATAAAGTGGAAGAAAGTGCTGGAATTTTTCAGCCTGTAGTTAACGATGTTTATTTTCCACAGAGTCCAGTGCCATAGCAAATGGTTATTGAAACTTCTTCTTGAACTGTCTTGATGTGTTGTCATGTCTTATAAACTTTATAAAACTTGTTTTTGAAGCACATACATTATGTAATAGTTCTTATGCTAGCTTCCTTCAAACCTTTCACTAGAGCTGCTAAAGAGCTGCAAGATTATTTATTTAGTGCAAGAAAAAAATAGATTTAGTTATTTTTGGCAATTAATGGGGAGTAGGAAAGAAGGGAGGCTTCTAGGCCACAGACTAGAAAGTAGGAAATCCTACACACATTTATCAGTATTAGCACTTCAGTTTAATACTAACTGTCCAAATGAGCAAATGGAGGCTGAAAAACATTGAGTAACGCACCCAAGTTCATATAGCTCAAAATGATGGGACCAGGACTTACCCCCAGATTTGCTGACTCCGCAGAAGCCCATGATCCTAACCCCTCCTTCATACTACCTCCTGTCCCAGACCGTATGCCAGTCCAGACAAGTGGAACTTTAGTAGCAGGTACTCTTTTTTGAAACATGCATAGGGTAGATAAGATCTCAAAGCCAAAGAACTTCCCAATGCATATACTTCAGTTTCCCTTCTCTCAGCTTTGCTAATGCAGAACCTCTGACAGGTACCACTACCTTAGGGAGAAAGGTGGTGGGGCACCCCTGCTCTTTTATGAACTGACCACCCTATCTGCCCTGTTCTTACAAAGGTCTTGAAACACTTCTGGGTTCTCCTTAGTAAGAAAGGTAGCCCAGGCAACTGCACCAATTACAGAGGTAGGCTTCCATGTCATTCCCCAACTCTTCAAAGAGGTTTTGGTGGGAATGAGGGTATATGGTGGAGTCAGACATGGAAAACATTGAATAGGAGGATGCCAAGTAAATTTGTTGATATAATTAGCCAGAAACTACAGTAGGAGATTGTTCTGTGTAGATGGCAGACTCCTTCCATTTCCCTTGCAGTGCTCACTCAAGATTACCGGCAGTATTCTTGAGTTCAGATTGACAGTCATGCTCACAGGACCCATTAGTTCATACTATGGTATCAGATGCCCTTGGCTTTGCAGAAAACCGCATTCTAGTGGATAGTGTCAGTAGGAGCCCTTATACCAGTCCCGGAGCCATTTTTTGCCTCCCAACCATAACAGCTTAGTTGTCAGGGAACATGACTGTAGAGGTAAGTGCAAAAACACCCTAACTTAGATACCAGTAGCACAAAACAAGCCATGAACTTATTTCCCAAGTTCCTCCAAGGGGTATACTCAATCGCAAGAGTTACTGCACACAGGGAGGCCAAATCCCCTGCTTCCTAACAAGTATTTAAAGTCTACCACCAGATTTCTAGTCAGACATAGTTCACCAATCAAGGACCATTTTTACAATAAACAGTATTACGTGATATCACAGTTGAATTCCACATTTATCTTAGCCCAATATGTTTCTAGGAAAACATTGCTAGGAGAAAGTAAGCCTAAGGTCATCTTACAGAGAAGGAGAACAGGTTTTGCCCCAGTACAGATTTCAAGTGGAAAATAAGAGTAAAAAAATTCTAACTTTTTTTTATCAGGTTTGGAGGCTGGGGTGCAGTGCTGGAGGAAGGGAGAGGCTTTTGACCTGGTGCTTTTGAGGACGTGATTGTCTTGATGTAATCGATAAGGGATCATCTTTATGTAGGGGGGCAGTACTTATGATTCCAGAAGATTGAAGGGATAGGATGGGACCTGGGGAGAAAATAACCCATGAGGCTCAAGAATATGAGGTAAAGGAAACAAACTTTGCTTCTATGATGTTCAGCCCTGTTTACCTGGGTGGAAGGAGCCAAGCATGTGGACAGAAATATTGAAGAAGAAGAAAACTCTGTCACTTCACTGAAATTCACCTTGAGATATTCCTCGGGAGCCTTATCACAATACAGGGTGGTGCTGGTGGATGAGAGCAGTGCCACAGGCCTCTGTGTTCTCTGGTGATGCCGAAAGGCAGGACAGTCAGTGAGAGGGAGGGCCTGGGTCTCCGTCCACCCTGGGCCTCCGTCCACCCTGGGCCTCCCGTCTCTTCCAAAGGAGCACTAGCACTTGCCCCTCATCACAGGACAGGTTTTGCCAGGACACCTGAAAAGAGAGCAGCGAGAGGTTGAAAGTGTGTATTTCCAAAGGTAACCAGACACCACAGAAACATTTTTCTAACAGTAACTTGGAATAGGGGGATATTGACATATGAGAAGGGTTCATCTGAACATAGATTTAAAAAGCTTTAATTTTGAAAGTGAAACTTCAGACAACCTCTGTCAAATAGGCACACTGTTAAATGAATTTTGAAAATTTAGAATTCTATGTAACAGGTTATAATAAAAGTTATGGATACTTCTGTAAAACAGAAGGCCATATCTAACTTCAACAAACTCCTATATATTAATATGTAGTGATTAGAGTATTAATTGATTTATTATTATTAAGTCCAAGGATTCTGTTGTGTTTATTTCAGAACTTTACCTTTTGACAAGTTGGTTCAAAGGGCAGCTGAAGAAAAGCATAAAGAATTCTTTATTTCTGAGGTAATTGGTTTTAACATGTTTTTTAGAAAGCATTACTTTCTTATAAGAGAATATTGTATATGCAAGAGTTGTGTCCTCTGAAAGCCACTCTTAGGGTTTGGCTGTGGATGCCATAGATATTAGTTCTGCTGTTTATTAGATCTCAGACCTTGACCAAATTATTTTGGTCAAGGCATTTTCTGTGCCTCAATATACTCACCTATAAAATATGAATAACAGTACCCATTTCATAGGGTTTTTTGACCATTAACTAAATAAAATCCATAGAGAAATTATTAGCACAGTGTCTGACTAGAAACTACTCACTAAATGTTAGCTATTAGTATTACTTCCTTTGAAAGTGCTTTGGTTTCAAATGCTAATGGAGAACTACTACTGTGTTTTACTATTGTTAGTTACTATTAATGTGATTTTTTTGTATTTGCTATAACATTTATTAAAAAATGTTTACTTATTTACATTATAATCCTCCTTTAAATAATTCAACTTAAATATCATGGAACTCCAAAGCAAAGACTGCCTGTTAGAGGAGTCCTGTGTTCTGAAGCAAGTAGGCGTTTTGCTCAGTCATTAGTTGGGGCTACCCCAAGAAGGTCATGATCTTAGTTCAGTGGCTGGGGTGGACCCGAAGGAGTAAACAGGTGGCAGCTGTAAGTTAATCGCACTCCTATGGGCTTAAAGAGGGATCTGAGAAGTGCATCTCTGTATCTGCCACATGAGCTTCATAAATCCTGAAATAGTACTAAATTTTGGTAGAAAACTCTTAGAAATATGAAGAACATAATTTGAAACCTTTTTAGCAAGCAATAAATGTATAGAATTTACCTGATAAGGCACATTTATGATCATAGATTTATGACACGCTGTTAAGGGAAGTAAGATGTATTCTGAAGTTCGTGCTGTAGTGGCCAGTGTGTGTGTACAAGCAGCAGAACCCCTGCGTTGGCTTGCCTTGTGCTCGACCCAGTATCTCTCAGTTCTCTTCTCACAGCAGAGGCCAGCAGCAGTGATGCTTTACAATTCAGACAGTTCCCTATTATAGCTACTCAGTGCAGCATAATTGATAAGTTTTGGAAATATCAAATTTACTACTATAAAACGACATTTCTAATTCATACAGGAGCATACACTTGAGGATTTGGCTTAAGAATTTATATAATCAGGGACAGGCGTAGCTTGATAAAATACAGTATTCTAGATTTAAAAAATTATTATATTTTATTTATCCCCTATTGTACATTTGTATTATATACAGAAGTTTGTTGTTGGCACTCAACAATACCTCGAGACCATGTGTATTATACAGATGGGGATTCTTTTAAGAGTCTAAATAATTTGAAGTATAAAGTCTAAATTGAGCATTGTGGTTTCAGATATGGTATGTGTATATTGTATATTTAGAATTTATTTTACTTAGGTTTTGTGGATCCAGTCATTTCAAACAGTATATAAAGACATTTCTTCATACGACCACCAGAGAGCATTACTAGAAAGAAAAAGAAAACAACTTTTTCGAAAACAACTGGGTTAGGTTTTAAAACTCATTTCCTTTCATTTTTACTTTCTAATATTTTAAAGTGAATATTGATGTTATTTTTTCTTTGGGATGTTTAAGGATGAGAAGTACTACTTACGGTCACTTGGGGAAGACCCTAGAAAGGTAAGAATTCTGAATGTGAAAACCTAAGCCTGAATGGATGTATACGCTTTAACTGGCACTGCAGTTTTTGTGCCTACTGCCTGACCTCTAACCTGTTTTATCCTTGTTCATTCTTTTCTCAATGATTCATGTCTTTGAATAAGTACCATTATTAAAAGTTGATAACTTAGTTTTTAAGTGGGACCATAGAATCTTAGTGTTTAAAGTCATCTACTGTAATCTTTCTGAATGTGAAAACCTAAGCCTGAATGGATGTATACGCTTTAACTGGCACTGCAGTTTTTGTGCCTACTGCCTGACCTCTAACCTGTTTTATCCTTGTTCATTCTTTTCTCAATGATTCATGTCTTTGAATAAGTACCATTATTAAAAGTTGATAACTTAGTTTTTAAGTGGGACCATAGAATCTTAGTGTTTAAAGTCATCTACTGTAATCTCTTTGCACAATTGAATTCTTTCCACTGTATATTTTATGAATTGCAATTTAGCTAATATAAGCTTTGATGTGTATTTGGAATCTAATTAATATGGCTGCAGTGTTAAGGAGTGGTCCCTAAAATGATTAAAATAATATTTTTCCCATTCATGTCACCATTTAGTCGTTTACCTTTTTTAATTCTCCTCCCTCAATAGAACCACAGGCTTTACATAGCTGGTTAACATTCAAGGTGTTGACTCCTAAACTTAAAATACTGAATATTAGATGACAACTGTCTGAATCTTGCTTAAAGTAGGAAGAACTACAAATGAAGCACATTAAACTTAACAGTAGTGATGTTGTTGAATCTGCATTCTTGTAACACAGTGTGTATTCCTTCACTTGTTGGCTCTGGTCATATCCTAGTATTTTAAAGCAGTGAACAGAGTTTTATTCCATTCCTCCTTTATGTCATAGGTTCTGATGGCAGCCTTAGATAAAATAAGCGTTACGCCAGTGTTGTGTTTATTAAAATTCTTACTGTTTCTCTCAATGCAGGATGTTGCAGATATCAGAAAGCAGTTTCCTTTATTGGAAGGAGATATTAAATTTCCAAAATTCTTCAAGGAGGAGCAGTTCTTTTCCAGTGTTTTTCGAATTAGCTCCCCAGGATTACAACTTTGGACCCACTATGACGTATGCTACATAAATGAGAAATCTAAAGCTGCTGTAGACCTTAGCATTTATAGAGTTACCAGTCACTGTTTCAGCTCTCTGTAGGGTGCCCTGAAGGTCTTCAACATGCAATTTGTTGAAACAGGACATTTGAAAATAGGTGCTCTGCAAGGTAGTGATGTGGGCATGAGTTACTAGCTAATGCCAAAGCCTAGTTTATCAGATTTGCATTTCTCTGTGGTTTTGTTCTTGATTCATCACTACACATACATAAACACAGTTTTATGAAGTGTTTTTTTTTTTTGCACATGTGAAAATGGCCACCAGATGGGGGCCAAGTGGTGAAAGTGGAAGAGGTGATTAGGCTGTGGTATGAGGGTGTCGAAATGATACACACGACTAAATGAACTGTAATTCAGGAGAAAGGTGGCAGAAGCTGGTGGAGAGCCATTTCAAATCATAAGAATGT
This sequence comes from Glossophaga mutica, assembly GCA_039655065.1. Classification (NCBI taxonomy): domain Eukaryota; kingdom Metazoa; phylum Chordata; class Mammalia; order Chiroptera; family Phyllostomidae; genus Glossophaga; species Glossophaga mutica. The sequence continues at coordinate 29,916,479 of CM077306.1, forward strand.
GGGGAATCTGAAGGTCTTAGGATGTCAAATGTCTACTGTATTTGCTGACTAGCAAAATGTAGATTACTTACCTTGATCATTTATTCTATGGTGTTAATTTTATTTGCTTAAATATATGCATATATTTTAAAAACTTAGAAAAAGCTAGCATTATGTATGGTTTAGTGTTGGGTAGAGAAATTTAAGAAGTTAAAGCAATACCTAATGGGTTTATAAAGGTATTTTTTTTTAAGTTCTAAATCCAACTATATTTTTATGAGTGTTTTTAATTCTAGCTGAGCACCTCTGGGGAGAATTTTAACATAGCAACTCTATAATTAAGTGAAATAGACATAAAATCATAGCTTATTGTTTTTAAAAGTTTTACATAAATGATATGTATGGTGAGAAAATGATGTGATAACTTGAATGCATTTTTAACTGAATTCTATGACTATATTTTTAAGTAGTATGTCTTTTATATTGACTTATAATGGAATATTATAAAGCTCTTCTTAAATTAAAAATAAGCCAAAGGAATGCTATATAGTTATTATATATAATATATAAATACAGTATTTTATAATATATTATATATAATATAATGATATATTATGTTATAATATATAATATATACAATAATATAACTATTATGTATATAAGTTAAGATTTATGTAGGTAAAAGGTTAGTGGTAAAATGAGAAATCCTTATGTAGAGGTGGTATGTAAGTGATCACAAATAAATTTTCTTTAGCATTTATTTTAATTTCTTAGTTGAGAATTAATGGAGCACCACCTTCCAACATTTTTCACATTCTCCACTTATGAAGTGCACCTGTGCATGCACAGGAAGCGTCAAGATTGTTGCATCAGTAACTATATCAAGGAAATGTGCAAGGTTGCAGTCTTCTAGAAATAATTTAGAAATCAAGATGCCTGCAATCAAATCCTGTTGGCCATGTATCAGAAGTTATTAAAAGAGCAGTGTTTGCCACACTGCATTGTATTTTCCCAACACCTAATTTTCTAAGTGCTTTTAACCCATTGTTGAACATTGGCCCTGTAGCACTCCTTGACAGGTAAGTAATACATGAGTATACTAGCAAGGGGAGCCTCAAATAGGTGTAACAACTCCCCCGTCATCATGGTGGGGCAAGGCAAACAGTGCTGACTTCATGTTTCCTAATGGCTTACCAACCCTTTCCATTTTAAGGCAGTGCTACAGAAATATCTTTAATAAAGGAACATTTGTGTTTGAAATACAAATGTTTTCATTACTGTAAGAGTTTTAGATAATCTGAGTCAAGTCTTATTAAAGGATAGGATTTACAGTTAACTGTTTGGAATACCATTGGTTCTATTTATGTAAATTCTAGGTACTGTTCATTCTTAAGTTCTTTTTGGTTTTCAGGTAATGGATAACTTCTTAATACAAGTGACAGGAAAAAAGCGTGTTGTACTGTTCAGTCCTCGAGATGCCCAGTATTTGTATTTATCAGGTACTTTTTTTTAAGTTTTTGTTTAAGTCTGGTTTATTCGGCATTTGTTTTTCAGAAATCTTTATTCTCACAGAAAAACATTTTATGGCTTCTTCCTAATTAAAATGTATTGTGTTCTCCATTGTGTGTATGTAGACATGTTAATGATAGGCTGTAGGAAGAATGAGATTTATAGATTTTCTTAATTGCATTACATGGATGTCAGTGGTCATAGATAAAGGACGGGTCATTGAAAAATGTCGTAGGTTTCAGGAGAGTAGTAGTTGTCCTCACAGTATGGGTACAGTAAGTAATTGTACAGAACAGATTTTCAAATTCATATTTGTAGGTACGTTTTTTAAAATGCTAACTTTGCTCAATATATATTATCCTCTTTTGGAATTTTTCAGGTACTAAATCAGAAGTACTGAATATAGATAACCCAGACTTAGCAAAATATCCACTGTTTTCAAAGGCTAGAAGGTATGAATGTTCCCTTAAGGCTGGAGATGTATTATTCATTCCTGGTAAGAATTCTGGACCTCTGTGACTTGCTATTTATAAGTACACCAAAGCATATTTGTTATATGTATCCTGTCCTATACAAGATGATTTTATACACAGCTGTGTGTTTGTGTGTTTAAAGTATACGTAGACAAATTCTTATAAAATGGAGACTTGTTTTTCAAAGACAACCTACAAATATATTATTATACTCTTATTAAGTGACATAAAGCAAAATGCTTTATATCAGGGAAAAGATTATACCAGGTTGTTCTTTTTAATCATTTTATTTTAAAATATTTATGTATTTTCAGAACTATGTCATTTTTTCCAAGAAGTGGTAAATATATTTCAAAGCCAAAACAGATTTTATAAAATACCAAAATGTTACAATCTCCAACACTTGTCTTTTGTATTATTTTTCTACAGTCTGAATTAGTGTAAATTTCTTATACAATAAATAGGCATCTTCTTAAAATAAACATCTGTAATTATTCTAAAGGAAATACCTGAAAATCATAAAAATCATAATTAAGCTTAAATGGTTGCATTAACAAATTCTATATATATATAGTTATTTTCCCATATCTCAGTTAATATATTCACAAGCATTAATACCTCTTTTTGGTGATAGAATTAAGTAAAAAGTATTAATAAAAATATGTTGATCTCATTTGAGGACAGATTATAGATTCCTTGAGGACAAGGAACTGTGTTTGGTTAATCTCTGTACCCCAAGGGCCCTGATACAATGTCCTTCACATAGTTGGTTGCCTATAAAAATTTGATACATTGTCTTCTTCTTATATTCATTGAAAACAGCGCACTAATCTTAAAATCTATGCCATTATTTAAATTATTTTCATGTTTAGAGCATGGCCAAGAGCTATATAGTTTTCCATTATTCTGTCTACATTTTTAAAAAGTAAAAAAAAGCCAGAAATGCTCAACATTTGCATATATTTTGAAATAAAATTAAAAGCTCCATCTTTGGATTTAAATTGAGCAAAATCGTTAGCATTTTTCCTGTTACAATGAATTAAAAAAAAAGATTATGAAAGAGTGGTTAAGATTAAAACCGTTTGAAAACTAGTTTTACAAATCAAAATATTTTAAGCTTTTGTTTTTCCTATGGTAGTCTTTGAATTTGTTTCCAAAATTAAAACATTTTTTGATGTGATAGTATTTCACCTTTGTTATAGTGTGGTATTGCCTTAGTATTCTTGTAGCACCTAGATTTTGAAAATGTTTCAACTCAATTGAAAGCAAAGAAGTAAACTTTCTAGTGGGAGTAAAAAATTCATTAGTCATATATATAATAGGATAAAGATTACTCATCCTCTCCTTCACCACAATACAGGGCTGGGCAAAAGTAGCTTTACAATTATAATGTAAATATTACAATAATTAATAAATAAAAATACGGGAATTCTGTTTTATATACCCACAACTATCAACCTACTTTTTCCCACCCTGTATTTGCTTTTGTTTAACGTACCTATTTTAAAGGAGCTGAAATACAATTATAATTGCATTAGAAATATCAAACTGGGGAGGCTATGGTGAATGCAAATTTTAGTAAGTTAGAAAAGCAGATGCAGCTTGAATAGGAAGTCTTTGAGAATGAAAGTATTCTACTGAGTCAGAAAAGGTCAAATATACTCCTTAAATAATTGAAATGTTCTGTGTACAAAAACTAAATACTTTTTAAAAAAAGATTTTATTTATTTTAAGAGAGAGGGGAAGGGAGGGAGAGAAACATCAATGTGTGAGAACTATATCAATAGATCAGTTGCCTCTCACATGCCCCCAATTGGGGACCTGGCCCACAATCCAGGCATGTGCTGACTGGGAATCAAACTGATGACCCTTTGGTTTGCAGGCGGGCACTCAATCCAATGAGCCATACCAGCCAGGGCAAAAAGTAATTACTGTTGATGTGGTTGGGTGACTCAGATGTATAAACAAAACACAGCCCCAAATCACAGAACTACAAAACAAATATAACTTTATTATGTCTTTCAAGTTAAAAGGGAAAGATTGCTATTTACAAAAATTTGAAATGTAGGGTTGTGCTATTTACACTTAAAATTGGTTGGCAATTCATAAAAGTTAAAATGATGCTGTTAAAAGCTGCTGAGTGTGTTAACGAAGTGATCTAGTTATAAGAATTATTTCTTACATTGGGTATATGCAATTCGTGATATTTCTGTGACATTTTGGTATTTCTTTAACTGTAAGTTTTATTTTTAACTTACTACATTTTTTTCCCTCAGCTTTATGGTTCCATAATGTAATTTCTGAAGAGTTTGGAGTGGCAGTGAATGTCTTTTGGAAGCACCTTCCATCTGAATGCTATGATAAAACAGATACCTATGGAAACAAAGATCCTACTGCAGCGTCAAGAGCTGCACAAATTCTGGACAGAGCCCTGAAAACACTGGCTGAATTACCAGAGGAATACAGGGACTTCTATGCACGGCGAATGGTCTTACACATTCAAGACAAAGCCTATAGCAAAAACTCTGAGTAAATAATGAAGCGAATGCAATACATATAAACTTATATAGTTAAGCTCAAATATTAGAAAAATATAAGATAATTCTTTGTTAAGAGAGGAAAATCAATTTCAGATTTACAGTCTAAGTACAAAGGGGTGTTCCTGTGGTATCTACTTAGTACAGATCATTATGGCTTAAAGAATGCTGTACTGGGACCACTCTTCAGCTTTCAGATACAAAAAAACTAAAATTTTAACTTAAAATGACGAGAAGGTATTGAATTGTAATATATGAAATCTACTGACATATTGGGCTTCAGTGTTTCTCATCCAGTGATCAGTTGTGTCGTTAAGAATCTCTGGGTTTTTTTCCTCCTGTTTTCAGCTGCAGCATTGGCAGCATCCTAAGGCGGGCTGCCTTCATGGAATGATTGCCAGTAACAGTTCAGGCCATGTGAACCTTCATTTACATGCTGTGGAGGAGTCAGGCTGGATTCCATGGCCCCTCTCTTAATATGAGAAAGGTTTCCCAAAACGTGCTACCAAATCATTGCGTCTCATTGATGTGAAGTGGCTTAGACCTGTCCATCCCTGAGCCAGTCAGTAGCAAATGGTATGAACTAACCCTTAGCCCAGTCTGGTCTACTGGAGCTGGAAGTAGAATTTTCTTCCTCTGAGGCACATGTGGGCAGAATGGGTGATTGTTCACATCAGGATTTTGGTAAGAAAGGAAAAAAGGTGGGCAACCAACGATGTCTACTACAGTAATCTTTTGAGTTTCTAAAAGTAGATGCCTAGGTCCAAACTTCATAGACTTGGGTAGATACCTGTATTTAATAGACCTTATAGGTTGTTTTAATCCATAATTAGGGGTAAGAACAGTTGGATTACCTGATGCCAATTTGGATTACTAGTTCTGTGATTTAATCTGATCCTGGTTTTTCTTGGCATCCACTGTAAGTCAAGCCTGCCCCCTCTTGCAGTTTTTAAATGTCAGAAAAATATTCAAATCAGTTTTAATTTATACCTAAGGCTAAGCTTTCCCCTAATTAAAGTTTTCCTCATTAAATGCCTTTTTACCTTTCTCCTATTTTAAAAAGAATTTTTAATACATGAGATACCCCAACAATGTTGTCATTGAAGACAATGAGCCATTGTATGTAGATCTGTGCCATTCTTTGTTTGGACCTAGTAATTTGCACTGTCATTAAAGACAAAATAGATTTACTGAACATAAATGCGCATCTAAAGCAATCTGAACGTACATAATTGGTGCATTTTGAGAAAATATTTCCTCTATTGAAAATAATTCATGTAGTCATATCCTGTGTTTATTTTTTGTTGTTTTATTAACTAAAGATCAATAGTTTACATTAGGGTTCACTCTTTGTACAGAGAACAGATTGGTGGTTGCCGGAAGTGGAGGTGGGGTGAATGGGCTTGTAATAGTGGTTTAGTGGTAACAGACTCCCTTAGCTTTTTCTTGTCTGGGAAGCTCTTTATTTCAATTTTAAATGATAGCCTTGCTGAGTAAAGTAGTCTTACAGGTCCTTGCTTTTCATCCCTTTGAATATTTCATGCCAGTCCCTTCTGGCTCACATCCTGTGTTTATAGTTGGATTAATTTCAGGCATGAAAAGAAAATTACAATAGTAAAGAAAAAATATATAAAAATTGCTCTGAACTTCCTAGAAGTCTTTGAGAAGAGATATTTAAGTTACTCAGGTCAACAAAAGTGAAGAGTCTGTCAGAAAAGGAATTGTTCTATTAGCTAGATCTAACTACTAGATTTTTGATATGTGGTTACGTTAAGCAAAGAACTTTTAAAAAGACTTTTTTCATTTGGAAGGAATAGAAGACAAAACCCCTGTTAATTTGAACAGTATTTATAGTCAGCTTTTTAATAAACCCTCCTTCATTTTGCCTTTTTTTTTTTTTTTTTTTACTGGTAAGAGAATCAGTGCAAAATATATAGCCACAAAGAAAACATGGAAGTAAAACAGATTATAATTTGTTCAATGAATATTCTAATTCAGTTTTATTTAGAATCAGAATGAATGACCTTAAGCAGGTTAATCTATGAACTTATTTTCCTCATCTTTAAAACTGAACTTAAACTTTATAGGGTTGCTACAAAAATACAAGGAGATGGTTTAAAGGTAGACATATAATTGGTGCAAGCTTGCATTATATTCCTCAGCTGAGAAATTTGAGGTGAATTTTATCTAGAAAGCTTGAGATGAACACTTTGGGAAGTTTTAAATTTATTTCCCTGGTTATAATTTTTAATGTTGATGTTTATTTTAATCTTTTTTGCCTACCTGTTTGAGACCAAATGAGATATATTTTAATGTACAGAATATCATGGTACTTGTGAGCTCTAACTTCTCAGGAATTCCAAATCTTAGAATTTTACGCTGAAAGGGATTTTAGAAATCACCTAAGCCACCCAGATTGCTTAAATGACAGTCCAGACTTACAGAGCTGGGTGGTAGAAACTGGAATTACAGTTGTGGTGACCAGATCAGTAATTGTCCATTCTTTCTCCCTTAAGTGCAGCTCATCTCAGACACTTAGGAATATATTACATAGTTATTCTTTGGCTACAGTTTGGGGGCTTGACCTGACCCACAAGGAATAGGTTTCCTCTGCCAGAAACTTTTCATTGTATTGCTTGCTACATAGACAAGGGATATAAATTAAGACGAATGATGATGGACAGGTAGACATGAGAGTGTAATAGAAAAATGGAATACTATGCAGCCAAAGAATGAGGCAGGTATTGTGTGTGTGTGTGTGTGTGTGTATTGGCAAGGAATTTTTCCAAGGTAATTAAGAAACAGGACCAAAACTGGGTGTGGTATGCTGCCATTTATGCTATAAACATACAGGGATGAGCAAAAGTAGGCTTTCATGCATTTACAGCTACAAACCTTTTGCTCACCCCATATATTTGTATATGCACAGAATCATCTCTGCAGATACTCAAGACACCAATAATAGTGACTGCTTCTGAGGTTAGACAAGTAGCTGGGAAGGCGAATCTGCAATTGTGTATTTGCATTTATTTTTGCCCTTTATTATAAATAAATAGATTTTTAAAATGTGTGTAGGTTGTAATTCCTACCTTTTCATGAACATTAACAATATTTGTCTTGGTACATAATTACACTGGAATTCTATGTATTTATTCAGTAATTAATTTGTTACTTCCATGGATCAAAACAAGGGAAACAGTCGATCAGGCTTATTCTGTATCTTTGTTCTTTTGAATTGCAGCTAACTATGTGAACATTTGGAAAGAACTTTAATAATAAGGCTTTTCTCTCACCTATCTAAAGTTGCCAACAGACATCTAAGCTGAAGTTAAGAAGTTGACAGAGAAAAAAAAAGGTGGGAAGCTGGAACGCCGGTCTGGGTGGAGTTGGAACTGCACTGCTGAGACTCCTTCTCCCAGTGCTGAAAGGCAGATGTAGTCAGGAGGAACTAACGTAGATTGGCAGTCAGCCACTTCTCTCTGGTGTTACCTTAAAGTCTCATTTCAAGCATACTGGCTATGAAGCGTTTGAATGCCTTAAATACACTTAAGCTGTATTCTATTTTTAAAAGTTCTATTAAATGATACTAAAATGACCATCTTAAAGCTACTAGCTTCTCTGCCTCTGTAAAAAATAATCTTAATCTACAGATGAGGTCTATCTACATGTGTATCTTCTAAAGCTTGTTTTTCTTAAAGGCCCTTAAAGTAGAACACAATAGCTCTTTTAAGAAGAATATTTTCTCTCTCAAGCCTTACACATTCCTGTACTCACATGCTGGAACTGTTTTGTTGGTACTATGTCCTTAGAGCTTAGACTTTCCTTGTCCTTGGTGGATGTGCAGATATTAACACAAATGAAATGGGAAGCAAAAAAGTCCCACTATATTCTAAGTAAGTCTCTTGAGAGCTAAAGGAATACAGATACCTGAGATAATTAGCACAGAAAAGGAAGAACTTACTTTCGAGAGATTTTGTTCTTTAGGAAATCCAACTGAAAAAATGAAAGTAATGCAAATTTTTGTGGAGCAATATAAGACAGAGATGTATTGTTATAAGAAAGGTTTAAAGTCACTGATTTGAAAAAAACATGGGGTTAATAAAAGCACATACAAACCCAAACTAGCAAGTGAAGAGAAAATATCTTCCTTCCAAAGGATGATCTGAAGTTTTAACAAATAACATAACGCACATCCAAACAGACTTCTGTGGATTAAATTTAATACAATTGTACATTCATGCTGTGGCAGTAACTTTCACATTATTTGTATGACTACTTTTCTCAGTTGACTCATGACACAAACACAAAGGCACAATTCAAAAGAATACACTAACATTTACAATAGTTTTAAACGTGAAGAAATAACAAATTTGAAGTATTAAAATATTTGAATATGGATAAGCTTGAATATTTTTAATTCAAGAAATTCTCTCCAACACTGTCTCATTTAGATGCTATGGTAGTTCAGGTGTCCAGTAACTTATTTTCAATATCTATTCAACATAGAACAAGCAAGCATTCACATGACTGGATAGCTAAAGAACCCAGATTTTTAAATATCTCAGGTATTTTTTTAATGAATCCTGCCGAAAGTCTTTTTCCATTTTAGTTAATCATATAAAAATAAATGCCTTTCCTTCCCCCCTTGACAGCATTCAGTAACTTAGCTATTTTACATCAGATACATACGAATTTAACCAAGGATTACAAAACATTGAAAGAAGTCAATTATGGTGCTTTTAGGTAATAAAATGCTGGAATCAGGCTGACTTGTTGCAAATTTTTGGTGTCAAAAGAAACAGGTATTTAAGTAAGGTGAAATATAAAACTACTTTGTCCTAAAAAAAAGCTAGAGATACTACTGATTTATAGAATTAAAAGATGTTATTTTAAAGCATTTGCTAATAATCCTTTATCTTAAGACTGAATATTTGGACTACATTTATAAACATTAAAATATAATTCTGGGGGAAAAACAAGAAATTAACATTTTCTATATTATTTTATAAATTTAGGTCCTCTGGGTTAAGATACTAAGTTTCAGTCATTTTTCAGTCTGAAAGCAGCATGTTACTTCTTCCCTGCTTTATTTCATGTCCTGCAAAAGCTAATTATAAATAAACAATTAAAAAGTGACCACTCACCTTTTACTTTAATCACACAGCTATGTTTCAATGTTGGTTGACATTAACTAGATCTCAGTTTCTCAAAAAGTATTTATCTAGGTCAAGAAAAACAGGCAGAAGGAAACCTCACCCAAATTATGTAGCAGTGTTAAGCAAATTCAGTTTTTGAGCCAAAATTAAATCATGTCTTTAAACTTTCCCTTATAACTTTTCTTATAGCAATGTAATTTTTGCATTCTGGCCAAAGGGAGCTGCTTTCTTTGGCAGACAAAATCATACTTCTGGAGAAACGCTGACTTAGATCTATAGAATCTGTCCCCTTGTCAACAGAGCACTAACAAATAGAATATTATATATTTATTTTACCTAAACTGATCTCAAGAGACTGATATGAAAAAATTTTTCAATCTGTAATATATTTTTACCCAATTTACATAATTATGTTCATTTTAAAACAATTTTCCCAAAAGAACTGGTTTTTGGCCAAGATTTAAGAAACTCCAAAATGTCTTAGCCAAAAGTTGTCAATTAAAAATTTAGCCACAGTGCTTAAGTGCAATGTTTTAAAAAACCAACTTTACACTATTGCATGTTCTTGGATATTTGGAAACAAATATATTTTGACTCCTGAGAAAAAACACTTGGTGGCACACTAAAGAATGATTCCATGAGTTTACAAAATATCAAGGCAGGGTACAGTTATTACAAAACAATGGAAAATGTCTGTGTGTCTTTGCTTTGTTTGAAGAGAAATGGCATGTTTTTACTGAAAAGTTTTCAGTGCCAAAATTGGTAATTAGTGTTTAATTGGTAATACTGTGCCACCAAAATTAGTTTTAAACGTCACTCAGAAAATAAACTATTTCCAACAATAACAACTTTAATTACCTTACAAGGACTGTATTGTAACTTTCATTATTAAGGGTCTTGTTATCTCCTCATTGGATTATCACAAACCACCTTTTAGATTCCAAATGAACTAACTTATCTAACCCAGTCCAAATTAAAAACAGTTCACATTCAGAAGCAAGAAGTACTATTGCACATTACATTTATATTTTAGGAATGTGTGTTCCCTCCCACCCAAAATGGATGCATTATCTGTGAGTTACATGTCATTATCTGAATTTATAAAACTCAAAAGTGCTTCTCTTTCACTGAACAAGTACATTAATATTTTTGTAGTCTCAAAATACTTCATGAACCCTGAAATGATTCTCTATGGAAGGAGCTTCTTTTGCAAAATGTATGTGGCTAGACACCTGCATACCAAAGTCTCCAAGTATCTGAACAAATTTCTTGTGCTCCTTTCCAATCCAAGATCTCATTGGATCACGTACTTGGTAAGGTGTTACATGGGTGTGAACAATAATCCCTGTTTGCGCAAATTCTTTCAAGACTTCTGGATAAGTAATCCAAGTATTGCTTCCTCCAGAATGACCGCCATCCAGCCAGTACATTGTTCTTATGCTGTTGATAAAAGCATGTATGTTCTTGTCTTTCTTAGCTTCTTTCAATTCAAAAAGCAACTGATTCAAAACAACACAACCTTTACTGAATCCAATCAAAGTAAAAGAGGCACCATTTAGTGATGGTGGATAAAAACTCATGGCAGACTCATCAAAATTTTCACAGGGGCTCTCTTTTTCTCCCTGGCAACCATTAGTAGTATAAGAACTAGATCTACAATTAGATGCTTTGGAGTCCTCATTCAAATCTTTCACATTCTTCTTTGATAGCAAACTGTTCTGACTTGAGTTAAAAGCATTAACTAATAACATATAAAGGTGCTTAAAAGCTCCAAAGTCAGTATTGTGTTCTGGAGCACCAAACATATTACTTTTCACAAAATTGTCATAGCAGCTGAATTTGTGCAAATGCATCCGGGAACACTTTATCACCCAAATATAACTATTGGGGAAACGGTGAGCTAAAATGGTGGCAACATTTTCTAGACTCCAGTTTTCCCACTGATAATTCTCAGGATGATGAGTCATAATTTCATGATAATTCTGAAAGGTAAGAAAGATGAAACAAGAATTAAATACACATTTATATAAAATTATTTCCACAAAATAGTTTCCCATTTTTATTGTGGAAGAAGATGAGATGTTATGACCTATGTATGGTTAATTTGCCATAAATGAAAATTATAAATCTGTCATTACTTTCTGGTTATAAAAGTTTGAACATATAATTTTTTCAGTTTAAGCCTCAAATCCATCAAGGTAAGATTCTAAGACATACTAGCTAGGTAGAAGAGGGTATAAGGGGGATAAATGGTAATGTTAAAAATGCTCAATAAAAAAATAAAAAGCATAATAGCTAACAGGAATTTAAATAATAAAACACTTCAGAAGGATTATAGATATTTTTAATTTTATTTAGTAAGCATACAATCTATTATTTGTAATACATTAACTGAAAATAAAAATTTGGTTTATTAGAGTTTCTGACCAACACAGTATTTTAAAATATTTTCCAATTAAACCTGCAATCCTGAACCCCTTTCCTATTTGGATTACTCTAGCAACCTGAATGCTGTATGTTTGATTTCAGTTTTTGTTTTACAAATAAAGCTGCAATAAACATTATAGAAGAATCTTTTTATACATCTGTGAATATATCCTTAAATTTCTAGGTATGGAAAATCTAGGTCAAAGAATACTTATAAGGTTGTTTATACAGACTATAATAGGGTCTTCCAGAGAGCTATGTTTAACTTGCCTTTTATCTTTGTTAAATTTCATAGGCACAGAATGATATTCTAGTTTTGATATATTCAAAATCTGAATGAAGACAAAATTCTGTTCTTTGTTAGCCATCTGAATGTCTACTCATGCAAGTTTATATCTTCTGCCCTTTTTAAATTGGACCTTATTTATTTGTAAGTATTCTATATGTATTAATAACTGTTTAGAGTCTAGGACATGCATGTAATTTTTACATACATGTAGATTCACATGTATGTAAATCTTAGTTTTCATACGTAATTTTTTAAAAAGGGAAATTAATTAAAATTTATTCATTTATTCTATAAAATTTATCGGATACCTACTGATTGGGTATGGACCAGAACAGACTAAACTCCTGCCACATGCAGTTCACATTCTAGGTACACAGACAACACAATAAACAACTCCATTAGTAAAAAGAGCAACACTGTCCAACAGAAATACAACATGAGCTACATATAAAATTTTCTAGTAACTACAATTAAAAAGTTAACAGGTGAAAATGGATCCAAATATATTTGAGCCAAATATATCCAAAGTATTACTGTTTCAACATATGACCCATATAAACAAGTACTACTGAGAGATTATTATATTTCTTTTTCTTACTAAGTCTTTGCAATGCAGTATCTATATTACGCTTACAGCATATCTCAATTTGGGTGCTAAATTTTCACTAGAAATACTTAATCTGAACTTAGATTTCATAAAACTTACAGGTGAAAAGCTAGATTCACATACCAAGTTGTTCAAATATACTTAACAATTTTCCAGGACCTGACTTATTAGTTTTTAGATTTAAAGTTAAATATAATTATAAATTTATTTCCTTGATCAGACTAACATTTCAAGTGGTCAACAGCCACAAGTAGCTAGTGGCTGGACAGCACAAAATATTAGATGGTGGTTAAGTGTAATGGAGTATTACAAAGCAGGGAAAAAAGGGAGTACAAAGTTTTGGAGGAGTACAAAGTTTTGGAGGAGTACAAAGTTTTGGAGAGAGTGCGAGATTATTCTTTGAAAAACAAGGTGATTTCCAACAAGTTGGTACCTGAGAAAGACCTGAAGGTACTGAGGGAGTGAATCATGGTACTTCAGGCACAGGAAACTGCAACTGCAAAAGTAGAAGTGTGCTTGGCGCAACCAAGAGGCCAGAGGAGCACCAGCGGAGTGAACAGAGCAAGAGTCATTGCCAAAAACCAGAGAGCTGCTCGGGAGGAGGGGCTTGCTGATCACGACTTGTAAGACATTATGACGACTTTCACTTTTGCTCTTACAGGGTTTGGAGTGGAGGGATGATATCTATATATTGAAAGTATTAGCACGTGTGAAGAGGAAACAGTTGCAGAAGCTACTTAAGTATAATCCCCATGAGAGAAGGTGGCTTGAACCACCTCTACCTAGTAAGAACTGAACTATATGTAGTAGAACTGAAGGTAGTAAGTAGTAGTTAGATTCTGAATATATTTTAAAGATAGAATCAGCAGCACTTGAATCAGCAGCACTTGCTGATGGATTGGATTTAGAATTTTTCTTTATTTTCAACAGTCATGTACTATAAACATCAGTTCAATGTACCTCCCTTTTGACTTAGTGATTGTGTTTCTAGGAATTTATCTCAATCATATACTTGTGTATTTACATAAAAAATATGTATGATATACATTTCTGCTTCAAAAGAATGGGGCAACTCTATTAATACTCATGGGTTGTAAAATATTTGAGTAAAATACCTGTGCATGCTGTGCTACCATTTGTGTTTTTTAAAACAAGTTTGCATCAGCATAGAATATCCCTGGAGGGACATATAAAGTGGTAACAGTGACAGCCTTGGGGAAAGGAAATGGAAGACTAGAGGGATGAAAGGAGACTTAACTTTTCAACGTACAACCTTAAACAGACTACATTTGTAGCAAAATGAACATTTTTCCCATTAAAAATTAAAACTAATAAAAGTCATACTTAAGAAATTCAGTCTATATACAAATGCATGAGATAGAAAACTCCTCTGTAAAATCACCAATTAAAAATAATCATTAAAATTTGGGGGTCTAGCATTCATTTTCTTTAGTATACATACATATATACAAATATGTATATAACAGAATATTCTTTAATTCTCCCTCAGCAAGCTTATACAGTTTTCACTTAAAAATATAGATATGATTCCATATCAATAAATATAGATTTGCATTATAACTTTTAGACTTCCCATCAGAAAGATTCGTATCAATTTACATTCCCATTGGAAGTATAAAAGAGTGTTCATTTTCCCGCATCCTGGCCCACAGTGGCTATTGACATTGATTTAAAAAAAAATCTTTCCTACTATGATAAAATGTCTTACTTTTGATTTAATTTGCATGCCCTGATTCCTAATCAGGTTGAATATTTTTCTATGTTTATCGGCAATTTTCATTCTTTTCCTTTGTTAATTCTCTTTTCGTGACCTTTGATCATTTTCTTAATAGGATGCTCGAAGTCCTTCATTAACAGTTTGCATCTCATTAATAGTTTGTCATATATGTTAAAAGGCTATCATTTAATTTTTTATGGATTATGCTACTGCCTTCTGCACATAAGATTTGTGATACAAGTATGATAAAAGTATCATAGGAGCTTATATCTGAAAGGGCTCATCTAAATTCTTTCTATAGCTAAGGAAACTGAGCTCCTAGAAATTATAGTTATTTGTATAGTTACTGATGCTTTTTTATGATTCTCTGTTGAGTCTCTACCATATAGGAGGTGGTAAATCTAAAAACTTGTTTGGCCCTGGCTGGTGTAGCTCAGTGGATTGAGCGCGGGCCTGCGAACCAGAGGATCGCGGTTCGATTCCCAGTCAGGGCACATGCCTGGGTTGCAGGCCAGTTCCCGGCAGGGGACACATGAGAGGCAACCATACATTGATGTTTCTCTCCCTCTCCCTCTCTCCTACCCTTCCCCTCTAAAGATAAATAAATAAATTCTTTAAAAAAAAAAAAAAGAAATTTAAAAAAAAATAAATAAAAACTTGTTTTATTTCCCCCCACGATCAGGGGAGGAAAAAGCTTATACTAAGGAACTGTGAGCATAAAATGTAAAAATGGGATTCTTACTGTTACGTTAAAGCCCAGATCGGAGAACAATGGCTAAGTACACCCCTATTGGAAAAAAGACACCTGACATTCTCATAGGACTTGCTAATAAGTAGCCAGAACTGGTTCTGCAACCCAGATAATGACTATCAATCTACAGAAAAGGCTAAAGACTGTGGAAAGAGAGGGTTTTGAGAGTTTTCATCCCAGCTAGGAATGTAATGCACTCATTCTCCCTGTAGGGGTAAAAAAACCCTGTGCTTCTCCTCATCCCCAGTGAGGCAGGGGTGGCAAGAGAACCTCTTGGAGAGATTAAGGAGTGCTTACTCCGCGGGCAGATGTTGCTAAGTTGCAAAAACTCATAGGGCCACTTCATACTGCTACTGAAGTGAAGGTACAAAGAATTTTTAGGAAAACATGACATGTGTCTCCAAGAATTTGTAGACATTCATGATAAAGATTTAAGCTAGGTGGACTAGTTGTACAGCAGAGTGAAGAGAACTAGATTGGATACAAGCTGTACTTTCATCAAAAATGGGGCAAGGGAGCATAAAGCAGATATCCTAAGTAAGCAAAACAGAAGGACCATAAGAGGATCCAGTCTAAGAAGAAGTCTGCCTGACACAGCCCTAGGGGTACATGACCAGGTGTGAAATAAGAGAGAATATATACATGGTGGGACAAAAGCAGGTTTACAATTGTGAGTATGTGAAACACAGAGTTTATTCTTGTATTATTATTTATTGTATTATTTTTCCATATGAATAATTGTGAACCTATTTTTGCCCAGACACACACACACACACACACACACACGTCTCTGCCTCTGGTTCCTGGCACAGAGTTCTTAAAACACATGGGACTCCCTGGGTGATAGGAATGTCTTTTGTTCTAATGAGGTAACTCTTGGTGAGCTCCTGGATATGATGAGCCGGTGATCAGAAGTTTGGAACTTTCAGCCCCACTACCCATTCTCCAGCAAGGGACTGGAAATGGAGTCAATGACAGAACATGACTATGAGATGAAGCCACCATAAAAATCCACAAAATAAAGATGTGGGTACCTTCTGGGTGGGTGAACATGTGGAAGTGTTGGAATGTGATGCTCTCAGCCCAAGGAAGCTCTGCACCCTTCCCATATACCTTACCCTGTGCAGCTCTCCCAGCTGACAGAAAGCAGATTGGTGACTGCCTGGGCTGAGGGGAAAGAAGACTGAAGGACATGAGACACAAGATACTTTTTTAGAGTGATGGAGATGTTGTATAACATGATTGTGGTATTGATTACTTAACTGTAATATTTGTCAAAATTCATCAAATTGTAAGCTTACTCTAAAAAAAAAAAAAAAGAGAGATGTGTAAGTCTATATCCTGAGGCTTTAAAAAGCAAGAAAATTAGAAAGTGCCTATTTAAAAGAATCCTGATCTGCCTCCAAAATCATCACTGATGGACAAGAAAAACATCAAGAGATACCTAAAGAAATATGAATTACTATGGCCTCAGCCTTCCTATAATTCAAATGATATAAGAACCAATATAAAATAAAGAGGACCCATTGTATAATACAAGATGATTTCAAAAAGAACATCAAGGAAGTAATGTAATTAGGATTTAAAATTACATGGACAAAAGAAAAAAAAAGATCACATAGACAACCAGATCCAATTAACACCAAACAATGAATCTATGTTAAGATGAGGCAGCCCTGGCTGGTGTAGCTCAGTGGATTGAGTGCGGGCCTGTGAATCAAAGGATCGCGGTTCGATTCCCAGTCAGGGCACATGCCTGGGTTGCAGGCCAGTTCCCAGCATGGGACACATAAGAGGCAACCATACATTGATATTTCTCTCCTTCTCCCTCTCTCCTACCCTTCCCCTCTAAAAATAAATAAATAAATATTTAAAAAAAAAAAAAAAAAAAAAAAAAAGATGAGGCAAAGCTTCCAATGATACCCTGCAAAGTTCCACTTGGCCCTATTCTGTTCAATACTTATCCAAGTTATGAATAAAGATATAAAAGAATGCTTACTTAATGCATATGTGATACAATCCAAAATAGTAGTTCTAAAAGGATCAATACACTAGAAAGATGGCCTGTATGTAACAGGGTAAATTTCACATGGATAAACATTAAACTCAAAAGAATCAAGTACAGAGATATGGGTAAGGACATTTGGGCCTAAAAGCATTTCATGTAATAGCCAGGACTTACCAAACACTTCATGCATTGTTCAAAGCAACATTCATTCATTCACTCACTCATTCATTCAACAAGTTATCTACTGAACTCCTACTACACACCAATCACTAAGCATCACAGACAAACTTCACTGAGGTGATGTTTTCATCAGTAAAGAAAACAGACATGAAGCTTACATGCTAGTAGTAGAAGACAGATGAAAAACAAATAACTAATACATTTATTAAACAGGATGATCAGAAAATGCTTCAGTGTGAAGGCAACTTTCAAGCAGACTTGAAACAGGTGAGGTAATGAATCCTGCATGTATCTGCACAAAGACTGTTTGTTCCTCTAGGCAGTATCTTCAAAGCTTAGGAGGTGAAGTGTGCCTATCCTGAACAATTTGGAGAAGACTGGTGTGGCTGGAGCAGAGTAAAAGAAAAAAAGGAGATAATCAGAAAATCGGCAAAGTGGAAAAGGTGAAATAGTGAAGGGCCTTATAGGCTATCAGGAGTTTTCTGGCTTTCACTCTGAGTGATATGGGGAGCTCTTGGAGCTTTGAGCAGAGAGGCGTGGCATGATTTGACTCACATTTTAAAATGATTACTGTGATCACTTTTAGATACATTAAGAAGGTGAAGCCACTTTGTTGGTGGATTAAGAGATGAGGTGAAAGAGACCAAAGTATAACTTTAAGATATCTATCCTGAGCTAAAAAGGAAGTTTCCATTAACTTAGATGAGGAAGACTGCAGGAAAAACAGGTTTAGAGGCAAAGATTCGGAGATTGTAGGTTTGAGATATCTATTAAATATCCAAAATAAAATATTGCGCATATAAATGGTAAGTCTAAAGTTTGCAGTATATGTGCATGCTAGATACACAGGTGTTGAAGGCTGCCAGAGTACAGGTAGTATGTAAGGCCACAGGACTGAGAGAGATCACTAAGGGAGGAACAGTAGACAGAGAAAAAACCCAAGAACTAGAACAAGGGCAGCCCCATAGTTAAAAAGGTCATCAGAAAGATGGGAAGGAACTGTAATTCATTGGGTATTCACATATTTAACCCTCACTGATATCCTATAAATTATTATTCCTATTTTATAGTTGAAGTAGCTGCAATTGACTGGAGAGGTAATAGCTAAAAAGTGCTGACACAAGGTTCAAACCTGGGCAATTTGGCCTAAAAGCCTTTCAATGCCTTATCCTCTATTTCTTTTCTAAAAGACCTGGATTTTTAGAGCACTTCACACTATGCATAAATCAACTGTATATTACTGTCCAAAAAGCTAATGGAATTTCAGGGTACATAAAGAAATGGATGATGTCAAAACAAAAGGAGGTATTACTCTAAGTGTAATTAGCACTTTTTAGATCTCACCTGAAGACGTGTACCATACTTTGGCTGGCACACTTAAAAAAAAAACCAGTAGGTGCTCAATAACGGTTAGGTATCATACTATCACCAACATTATTAAAGATGCACACAACAGCTGGTCCACAAACGGGAGGTCTGTCAGCAATGTTATGCTATTTTCCCAAACTGAGGAACAGGGCATTGATTAAATCAAGCTTTTCTTAAATCTTACTTTTTTTTTCCCTAGTGTTTATTTAGTCAACTAGATCAGTCAATTATTTTGAAGACAAAAGAAAAAACTATAGATATCTTAATTCTCATTTGACTTGAAGCACAAAGTTAGTAAATGTATCACTTTAAAACATCAATTTCAAAAACCATAAATTAATATTGTTTAATGGCCATATTCTAGCTTTACCTTGTCTACAGCAACACTATCCAATAGAACTTTCTGTGATGATGGAAGCATTCTTCTGTATTTGCCTTATTCATTACAACACACGCAACCCTTAGCTGCTACTGAGCATCTGAAATGCAGCTAATGAAACTGAGAAACTAGATTTTTAATTATATTTGATTAACTTAAATTCCTACATATAACTAATGGTTGCAGTATTAGACAAAACGGTTCTGGATTAAGATCTAGTCTGACACCCAACTTTCCAGGACAACATAGCCACGGTTATTTGCCTGAAGCTATAAAATTAATAATAAAGATAAAACCACACAAAAAACGTAAGTCCAGAATTTAGGTGAGCATGAAAATATTGACATGCTTAGCGAGTACCGTCCCTTTTCTCCACCCACCCTCCCTTTCTTAGGGTTATTGAGTGTCATTCCCTTGTCGTGGTGGTTTTTTGTTTGTTTGTTTGCTTTTTAATTACTGCCAGTGGAACACTACGCACTAAGCTAATTTAAAAGCCAGCTCTGTCTCCTGCCCAACACACACACACACACACACACACACACACACATCTTCGGAGAAACCTAGTCATAGAATGAGCATATATTCGGTATTATGCGTCTTATTCCTTCTGTTTCAAATTCGACTCCCTTGAAGCCTAGACTCTTCGAGGTCTTAACTCTCCAAGCACACCTTCACTCTGGGACTACAAAAAGGGGGATCAGGGATGTGGAAGGGGTGGTTTTGGATTTCGCGGAGTAACGGAGGAGCCACCACGTGTGGTAGTGTTCAGGAGACGCAAGGTACCGGACGCCAGCTACGAGGACAGAATCTGGGAAATTTGCACACACGCACAAGAGGAAGGAACAGGTGCCCTGGCAGGCCCCAGGTTACCTGCACATCCCCGGGGAAATAGAGAACGTGATGCTGGGGCGGCGGTTGCAGCTCCTCTTCCGCCCGGTCTCCAGAGAGATCCCGCCGTTCCGGTCCCTCCACCGCCGCCGACACCAGAAGGAGCAGCTCGTTGCTGCGCTGCGGATCGGCTCCCGGCACCGTGGACAGCTGCAGGCACCGGCGCCGACGCCCCTCGGCGGAGGCGGAGCATCTTGCAGAGCTGCAGCCTTCCAAGTTCATGGTTACGGCCTGAGAGCGTGAGGCGGCGATTCCGAGATGCGGCAGCAAAAGCAGCAGCGGCGGCGACCGCAGGAGCCCGAACCCCCACATGAGTCGACGCCGCAAGAACCGTTAGCGGAGGGGGGAAGGTCCTTAGGGAGGGATTTCACAGCCCGCTCAACGGTCAGTGGAGCGCCCCCGGCGGGAGTCAGCGCGGGGGCGACGACGGCGTCACAGGCAGACGTCTGCGCGCAGCGTGCGTAAGGAAGGAGGCGTGTGCGCAAAGTCGGACTCGGGTTTCCGCAGTGGGGCGATGTGGGGGGGGGGGGGAGGGGCGTGCCCTGAGGAGGGGCGTTTGTGATTGGTGAGTTCTGCCAAAGCGGGAAGTTCCAACCAAAGTCTGGGAACGAACCGGAGGACTGCAAAGAAAGAAGAAACCAAAGACACCCTGCTAGAAGGCGGGCATTTGCGGCGCAGGCGTAACAGCAGGCGTGGTCTGAAGGTTCTGAACAGGGACTTGAGTATACCATGTGCCAGTTTTGGTAGGCTTACCTTTCAATGATGGTTTTCTAGTCTTTGAGCCTTAAAAGGGGAGTAGACGTAAAGTTATAAGTGGCATAATTCTGCCCTGTCCAGAAATCTGTGGGAAGTCTTCTACATGTCCTGGGTAAAGGGAATGTCCCTCTTATATCCTGGAGTTTTCTTTGGAGGTATATGAAGATGCCTAGGTTCACAAGAATTTATGGTTAGATATGAATTCTAATGCATCTCCGATTTGTTAGGGTTGGTCGGTGACACGGGCTGTGAAAGAATTCACAAAGAGAAGAAAGTATAGAGAGTAAAAGTTTTTATTTTCACTTTTACTTTCCGAAGGGCAAGAAAGCGCTAGGTTCAGAGAAATGCACCAGCCTGAGGGGTGGGAACTTTGAGCTTTTATTAGGTGATTGGGGTGGATGTAGAGCAGGATGTTTCAGTTCGTCTTGTATAGGCTGCAGCTTGTCTCCAGGGGAGCAGGGTTCTGTCGCTGTGGTCTGGTGTGGTCTGTTGTGTAAGTTCCTGGAGCCTCTGCACCTTCAGGGCGTTTCCAGTAATCTTCAAGTCCTGGGGATAAAGGCTCATAAAACAATTAGGGTCAGTCATGCTTTATGGGGTCCAGCCAGCTCTGGGAAAGAGGGCCTAAAAAAGTGGATTTTGTCCTATAATGATTGGTAGTGGGGAGCAGAGCATATAGATTGATGGGACAGGAAGAATGGGGGCAAGACATTGCTTATTATTATACCTTTGCTGTTGTTTGCTATTTTAGAGTTTTCAAAAAACAATTTGAACTGTGGGGACATCGTAGATGGCCAACAACTATCTGTGGCTAGTTGGGTAGGAATAAGATTTGGCCAAGTGTATGCTAAAGACAGGGAAGGGAGTGGGGGGAGACCCAATATTCTAAACTCAAGGGCTCATGAGGCAAGGAACTGTAAAGAACCTTGTGGGGGAGAATATTAGTGAGAATTATAAAAATTACAGCCAATATTTATTGAGGCCTTATGATAGGCCAGGAATCAAACTAAGCACTTCATATATTAACTGTCCTGAGTCTATATGTGTGTGTTTAAGCACACATACTGTGTTCTTGGCTCCACATATCAAATATCAATAGCTTTAAGAACACAAATGAGCAAATGATACTTAGTGGCATAGAGGTATAACATGCCATCTAATCTGGTCTAAATTATTGAATTCTAGCTGACATCATATTAGTGTAATCAATAAAAAATTATTTCATTAATATTACTAAGTAAATCTGCTTTCTAAACTGGTTACAAAGAAGCAGAAGCTAGTTATATAATAATTAATATATAACCATATTCAGGAAACCAACCTTCACTCTATTTTGCAAATAACATACATATTGTTACTTTCTTTCATTAGGTAGATGATTACTAAAATCCAAAGCCCAAATTTGTACATGTACTTCAAATGCAGCTTTTGATTTTTGTGGTCTTTTTTTAGGTTGACCCTTTAAGTGCATCTATCACTATTGAAGCAAATGGAGAGTTCTTATGTTTTAGAAAGAAAATTAATTATACTAAAGATAAATACTGCAAAGGTGTCAGTATCTCTAATAATATTGAGGTTCTTGAGGAATACCAATAAAGATTTAAAGGGCAGAGTAAAGAAGCAGACTGAAGTAAGCACAAGTTTTTTCCCTGACAAGCAAGGATTTACACAACCCTACAAGAGCCACTTCCAGAAAAATTAACAGTTCTAATTCATCAGTTAATTTATGCTCAGTCACAGAAATTGTCATTTCTTCTCATAGGCCCTCTTGATACTACTGTAATATCAGTTTTTCTCTTTCCAGCTCCTCTTTCATTTTGTAAGTCAGTACTTTTCTAATATCTATAGGCACAGCATAGACAGCCCAGCATTTTCTCTCTTTATTCTCTCTTATAGTTGGACTTTCCCCACAAAAAATCTCACATATACAAAGTTACTGCAACCATTTGTTTGAGTTCACTCTTCCTTTCTAACAGACAAAGATCTCCACTGGGATTTTATTAAGCATATAGGACCCAAAAGCATATAGGACCCAAAGGCTCAACTCTGGACTCTCTACGATTCTCAAGGGATCCTGTGGGGCTCTCAGAACTCTTGTTATACTACTCAGTATAATAAATAGAAAAAGTTGCAAAATTAGAAAGATTCTAAGAAAGGCTAATTTACATGGGAAAGGGCAACATAAAAAAAGCTCACAGATTCCGATATCTATAGAGGCTAAGCCTATGTAATAAAAAGTGAAATGGGCCATATATAATCAATAAGGGCTGATAAAAACTGTAGCAAACTAGATCATGTCATATTTGAAGGAGGCAGTCATATTTACTATAAGCCAGTTACAAAATGAATGCAACATTTTGTCAAACTTCCAAATTTTTCAAGGAAAATAAGATATATAGATATTTATGTGTCATTCCTCAAATGTTGACAACTAATTGATAATGCTTTTAAAATATTTTATCAAATTAAATGGATGCATAGGCCAAATTTGGCATATGAACCGCAATTTCTCTACTAAAAAGTGAAATGAATAGATACAGGAGAAAAGAATGGGGAGAAAAGACAAGACCTTAAATGTGGATTTCTATTGAGGATTGAACAGAAAAGGAATGGGAGGGGTAAAGATTTTAAGAAGTTTTTTCATGGGATTTGGATTGGATACCATTTTATTCCAATAAATACTTTAATTTTTCAATTTTTGTCGATATCGGACAGATGTTGTTTTTTTCTATTTTATTAAGCTTTAGAGAAGAGTAGGCTTCATATGAAGTTTGCAACTGTAGCATATAATTTTGCCCCCAACATATCTGATAAAATGAGAGTAAAGACATTTGGAGATTTGAATGCTTATTTTATAACTACTTTCACTAGCTAAGTGACACCTTTTAACTTCTCTTGTGGTATATGATTTAAACATATGCTTCAGCAAAATCCATGACTCAGCAAAATACAAATTACTATGATCCAAGACCTTATAGATTATCTCTAATACTTAATCCTCAAATGCAGAGATGTTGGTGAATGTAGTTCTATACATTGTACTTTCCTCACTATTAAAAGGGTAGGAAAAATTGATTAAAATCTTAATAAATGTTCAATCAAATACTGGGAAGCCAAATCCAGCAACATACAAAAAGAATTATATACCATGACAAGTGGAATTCATCCCAGGAATGCAAGGTTGGTTTCACATCTGAAGATCAATTAACATTATATGCCCTATCAATAGAATAAAAAGCAAAAATGACATGGTAATCTTAGTAGACATAGAAAAGTCACTTGACAAAATCTAACACCCTTTCATGATAAAGAAAAATAAAATCAACAAACTGGGTATAGAAGGGACTTCCTCAGCCTAATAAAAGGCATCTGTAAAAAAGCACAGCTAACATTGTACTTAATGGTGAAAGACTGGATGTCTGCCCCCTAAGAACAGAAAGAAGATAAAGATGTCTGTTCTTGCCATTTCCAATCAACATTGTACCAAAGGATCTAGCCAGGGTGATTAGGTAAGAAAAAGAAATAAAAGACATCCAGATTGGAATGGAAGAAAATTAATCATGCAGATGATATATTGTATACAGAAAATCATAAGTAGACTGTAAAATACTATTAGAAATAATAAATGAGTTCAGCAAGGTTGCAGATCAATATACAACTGTAATTGTACACACTAGCAATGAACAATCTAAAAGTGAAATTAAAACAATTTTGTTTATGATAGCTTTAAAATGAATCAAATACATACGGAATTTAATGAGAGAAGTGAAGAACTTCTATACTGAAAGCTACAAAACATTTTTGAATGAAAGTGAATACATTCCTAAATAAATGGAAAAACATCCAATGTTTGTGGATCAGAAGACTTAATACTGTTAAGATGGTAATTCTCTCTAAATTGATTTATAAATTTTATGCAATCCCTATCACAATTCCAGCTGCATTTTTTTGCATAAAAGTATAAATGTACAAGCTGATCCTAAAATGTGTATGGAAATGCAAGGAACTGAGCATAGCCAAAACAATCTTGAAAAAAGATGATCAAAATTGGAGGACTCACAATTCCCCCATTTGAAAACTCACTGCAAAGCTACAGTAATCAAGACAGCGTTATACTGGCATAAGAGTGGATGTATAGACCAATGAAAAATAATTGAAGTCAATGAATAAATCTTAAATTTATGATCATTTCTTTTTCAACCAGGATGCCAAGATAATTTAATGGAAAAAGAAGTCTTTCAACCAGGAGTTCTAGGGCAATTGGATTGCCACATACAAAGGAATAAAGTTGGACCCCTTCCTTACACCATACATAAAAACTAACTTAAAATGGATTGTAGACCTAAATGTATGAGCTAAAACTATAAAACTTTTAGAACAAAAAATAGGAGTAAATCTTCATGACCTGCATTAGCCAAAGCTTTCTTATGTATGCATCAAAAACATGAGTCAAAAGAAAAAAATAGAAAAACTGGGCTTTATTTAAATAAAACCATACAGTGGGTTAAAGAACATGAATGGAAAGTAAAAAGCAACACACAGAATGGGAGAAAATACTTGGAAATCACGTATCTGACATGGGACTTGCATCCAAAATATATGCATATTACCATTCAACAGTAAAAGGACAAATAACCCAGTTTTTTTAAATGGGCAAAGGATCTGAGTAGATATTTCACAGAAGTGAACCACAGGGACATGAAAGATACTCAACATCATTGTTGCGGACCATTCAGCCTGGTTTCAGGAGTTGTAACCCTCACCCCATGGTGGGCTGTGTAAGAGCCCAAGGGACCCACTTCATCTGGGTCTGTTCTGTCACAAGGATGTGACCTATTAAGGAGACAAAGCTTATCTCCCTGGCAGGAGCACTGCTTCTGCCTTACCCATCTCTGGCCCCATAGCTTGGTTGGCAGTCAATGACGGGTAAGACTCCTCATGGGAGGGGCAACCTAAGCTAGACGCAACCACTTGGGAGGCCTCATGGAAGGACTCGGGGGGGGGGGTTGCAGCAAAGAGGATGTGATGGACCCTCGCCCCCCGGCTATTCTGACATAGCCCGAGTCCTCATTTCCATCTGGGAGATGTCTCCTGCTTCCTAATTGCCTTAAAGCCTGAAACTGTGGGGTGAGCGGTGCAGCCCTGTCCTGGCCTGGTCAGCTCCGTGGGTGATCCAGACATAAGAAAGAATTCCTAAAGTCCTGTGAAACCTGCTTTGCTAAGAGTGCTCTTCCTGAGGTGACAAGTGTCCCAGGAGGAAATGAGTATGTCTCCCAAAGTTTGGCAACCCCCCTTCCTGACAAACACTGGCTTGGATTAAGCCCTCAGATTTCTTTGACATGTTAAACTTGTATTCTGGTGTATTGGAACCAAATAAAAGCCTAGTGAGGATGGGGCTCTAGGTCATTCTCCTCTGAGAGTTTGACCCCTTTCCTCCCCAAGCAGAAGATGTCTTGGTAGTTTTTACTTTCATCCGTGACGGAGGGATGGGGCTCTGTGGGCGGAGCCCCCCCCCACATCTGGCACCCAGGACAGGGTCCCCCGCACATCATTAGCCGGCTATTAGGGAAATGCAGTTGAAAACCACAAAGCAATACCTCTTCACACCTACTTGGATGGCTGTAATACAGAAATACAGATAATAACTAGCATTGGTGATGATGTGGACAAATTGGAACCTTCATGCATTGCCGGTAGAAATGATGCAGCTGCCTGAGAAAACAGTCTTAACAATTTTTCAAAACATTAGACATAGATTTTTCATATGTCCTAGATATTTCACTCCTAGGTATATATCCGCATAGCAACTTGTTTACAAATGTTCATATTAGCACTGTTTGCAATATTCCAAAAGTGGAAACACTGAAATGTCCATTAACTGATGAATGAATAAATAAAATGTGGTATTTTCTAATTTTATTTTTAAATATGTTTTATTGATTATTCTATTATAGTTGTCCCATTTCTCACCCATAATTCCCCTCCACCCTGCACCCCCCACATACCCCCCTTTAGTTCATGTCCATGTGTCATAAGTTCTTTAGCTTCTACATTTCCCACACTATTCTTGCCCTCCCCCTGTCTATTTTCTACCCACCATCTATGCTACTTATTCTCTGTACCTTTTCCCCCTCTCTCCTCCTCTCACTCACCTATTGCTAACCCTCCATGTGATCTCCATTTCCGTGGTTCTGTTCCTGTTCTAGTTGTTTGCTTTTGTTTTAGGTGTGGTTGTTAATAGCTGTGAGTTTGCTGTTTTTGTACTGTCATATTTTTCATCTTCTTTCTCTTAGATAAGTCCCTTTAACATTTCATATAATAAGGGCTTGGTGATGATGAACTCTTTTAACTGGACCTTATCTGGGAAGCACTTTTTCTCCCCTTCCATTCTAAATGAAAGCTTTGCTGGATAGAGCAATCTCAGATGTAGGTCCTTGACTTTCATGACTTGGAATACCTCTTTCCAGCCCCATCTTGCCTGTAAGATCTCTTTTGAGAAATCAGCTGACAGTCTGATGGGAACTCCTTTGTAGGCGACTGTCCCCTTATCCCTTGCTGTTTCTAGAATTCTCTCCTTCATTTTCATCTTGGCTAATGCAATTATGATGTGCCTTGGCGTGTTCCTCCTTGGGTCCAACTTTTTTGGGACTCTCTGAGCTTCCTGGACTTCCTGGAAGTCTATTTTGTTTGCCAGAATGGGGAAGTTCTCCTTTATTATTTGTTCCAATAAGTTTCCCACTTGTTGCTCTTCTTCTTCCCCTTCTGGGACCCCTATAATTCGGATGTTGGGACATTTAAAGATGTCCTGGAGGTTCCTAAGCCTCTCCTCATTTTTTTGAATTCTTGTTTCTTCTTTGTTTTCTGTTTGGTTGTTTGTTTCTTCCTTCTGGTCCACTCCATTGATTTGCGTCCCAGTTTTCCTCCCATCTCTATTGGTTCCCCATGCGTTTTCCTTCATTTCACATATTGTAGCCTTCATTTTTTCATCTAATTTGTGAGCAAAATCAACCAATTCTGTGAGCATCCTTATCACAGTGCTTTGAACTGTGCATCTGATAGGTTGGCTATCTCTTCGTCGCTTAGAGGAATTGGCTCTGGGACTTTGATTTGTTCTCCAGTTTGAGCCATTTTTGTGTGTGTGTGTGTGTTGGGGGGGTCTGGTCATGGCTGTTACATAGTGAGGGGTGGAACCTTAGGTGTTCCCCAGGGCGGGGCAGCCCAGTTGCTGGGTTGTGATGCTATAGGTGGGGGCGGGGTCCGAGAGGGAAGAATGGTGCCTGTTCCGCTCTCTCCTGGACTCCAGTCCCTTCCGCCGCTTCCCCTTCACTTGGATTATCTGTGCGTGCGCTCGCGTGCTGTTACATAGTGAGGGGTGGAGCCTCAGGCGCTCCCCAATGCGGGGCAGCCCAGTCGCTGGGTTGTGACGCTGTGTGTGGGGGCGGGGTCTGAGAGGGAACAATGGCGCTTGCCTCGCTCTCTCTGGGATTCCAGTCCCTTCTGCTACTTCCCCTTTGCCTGGATTATCTGCGTGTGAATGTGGGACCACCTGGTCAGCCAGCCACCTTGTGAGGCCTCACTAGGTCTGCACAGTTGCCACCCTGCGCCTGGGGTCCACTAGCTGCCACCTGCACACCTGGGAACTGCCAGCTGCTGCCGCTGCTGCCTGCATGCCCGGGTCTGCACCTCCACTTTTTCCTGCTGCGACTCCTCCCCTCTTACTGGTCTGGATTAATGGTTGTTAGACTTCCATACAGTTCAATTTTCTATCAGTTCTGTTGTTTTCTTGTTTCTGAATATTTGTTGTCCTTAATTTTGGTTGTGAGAGGAGGCACAGTGTGTCCACCTATGCCTCCATCTTGGCCGGAAGTCAAATGTGGTATGTTTAGAGCATGAAATATTATTCAGTAATAAAAGAGAATGAAGTACTAATATATACCGCAACAGGGATTAATATTGAAAACATTATGGTAAGCAGAAAATGCTAGTCACTAAAGGCCTAATATTGTAGGAGTCCATTCATATAAATGGTGTCTGAAAGAAACAAAAAGTAGATTAATGGGCTCAGGAGGAGGGGGACTAATTAAAAACTAGTGACTAAATTCAGCCCACTCTTAAGGAGAGAATTAGCCTCTACTTCTTGAAGGGAGGAGTGTCAAAACTTGCAGACAGTCCTGATGGCTCTGGCTGAGTGGATTGGGCATCATCCAGAAAACTGAAAGGCCATAATACGATTCTCAGTCAGGGCACATGGCCCTGTGGCAGGCCAGGTCCCTGGCTGGGGGCCTTTGAGAGACAACCAATTGATGTTTCCCTCCTTCTCTATTTCCCTCCCTGCCTGCTCTCTAAAAATAAATAAATAAAAATTTTTAAAAAGTAAGACTTGTGGACATATTTTAAAACAACCACACCCAAGTTCCCCTCCAGGCACATCAGAATTCAGAGATCTTTGAGCTGAAGAACAAGGGGAATAAGAGATGAAGGAGAGTTGACTAAGATGTTATTTATAAAACAAATGTAAGATGGTTCTGAAAGGTGGGAAAAAAGAAAGCAGACAGGCCAGGGACCTTGAGACTTAAGGAACAACAGGTGGTGAATACCCTGACTTTTATTTTTTCCAGCTATAGTGCAGAATTGAAGCTAAAGAATTCAGCAACTTAGAAACTCCAATAGGTGCAGGTAACACAAGTGTCAAGGAAAGCCTGCTGTTTAGACAAAGCACCAGGAAAGGGGGAAACCTCGTAAGAGAAAACTTTTAGAAGATAATGGTTCTACTCCAGTCAAATATCACAGGAAAAAACTGTGGCCCCACCCAAAAAGCAAAGGCTGAGTGGGGAGCCTAGACATCCACCCTTAGGCTATAAGGAGGCATCCTAACACCCTTGCTAGGTGGTGTCAGAGATGGCCAAGCAGAGGGCCTGGACTTTTATCTCCATTGCCAGTAAGAAGCCTTTGCTTCCTCCTACAGTGTCAGTGGATACCATATAGAGAGTCAGGACTTTCACCACTGTCCAGCAATAATAAAAGTCACTCCTACCACAGTGTCATTACAGGCCAGGTAGAGAACCAGAACACCTTTCCACACCTAACAGTAACAAGAGCCTTCCACCTATTCAGTGTCAAAACAGGCTTCTGGACTTGTACTTCACCTGCTGGAGTGGTATCAGAGAAAGCAAATTAAACCAAAAGTTAATATAAGATAGAGAGTCATATAACATATAGTAAAATTTTTCCAGGTTTCATTTGAAAACCATTTATACCAAAAATAAGATAAATCTCAAAATGAATGAAAAAAGACAACCCATAGATATGAACAGTGAGATGTTAGAATTATCTGCCAAAGATTTTAAAGCACATATGATGAAAATGCATCAACAAGCAATTATGAACTCACTTGAAACAAATTTTAAAAATAGATAGCCTCGACGAAGAAATAGAAAACCTCAACAGTGAAATGGAAGATATAAAGAAGAAACTAAATAATAATAAAAAAATAGATAGGCTGAACAGCAGAATTTTAGGGAATAGAGGAAAGAATTGGTGAAGCTGACGATAAGTAGAAATTACCCAATCTGGATAGCAGAAAGAAAATAGACTGAAAAAAAAAATAAACAGAGCCTTAGGGGTTTGTGAGACTATCACAAAAGATCTAATATGGGTCATTAGATTTTGGGAGGAGAGTAGAAAGAGAGTAGAGCTGAAAAAGTACATAAGTAAATAATGGCTGAAAAGTTTTCAAATTTAGCAAGAAATATAACCTACAGTTATAAGAATCCGAGCAAATCCCCAAAAGATAAATCCAAAAAAACCTGCCAATACACATCATAGTTAAATGTGTGGAAACTAAAGACAAAGAAAAAACATTAAAAACATTCAGAGAAAACTTGACACCTTACCCACAAGGGAAAAACAATTTAAATGACAGCACCAGAGATACTGAGGGCGGTGAGATTACTCAGTAACAGTGGATACATGGCCTTATACTTGTGACAAAATCCAAATGTAAAACACAAAAAGTGAACCCTAATATAAACTATGAACTTTGGTTAATTATAATATAACAATATTAGCTTGTCAATCATAACAAATATACCAAACTAATAGAAGATGTTAGTAATAGGGAAGCTAGGGTAGAGAGATAGGGGAAATACAGGAACTCTCTGTACTTCCCACTCAATTTTTCTGTTAACCTAAAACTGCTCTAAAAATAAAGTTGTTAATTTAAAAATCTACTAAGCAGTCTGTATACAAACAGGCAGCTCAGAGCTTAAGGGGCTAAAATGGGGATTTCTTTTTTTTGTTTGTTTTCATTGCCTCATAGGTAGGCAGGTCTTCTTTATGTTCAGGAATAATGACATTGCCCTCTCCCTCTCCCTCCAAATGCCTAGGTTGATATCTCAGGCTGGTGGAAGTGTGGCGAATCTGGGATTCTATGTCAACAAGGAAATTATACTGAAGCTTTGAAATATGGTGACCTATGTTATAGTATAGCAAAACAACTGGCCAAACTATTGTCTGCAGTAAGAAGATAAAAATTATTCAACTGTGGATGCATTGCAGTTGTAGAAATAATAGAGATCCTCTGTACCTCCCTCTCTCTGTCCCTCCTCCTGAACCCCTGGCAACCTCTGATCTTTTTACTGTCTCCATAATTTTGCCCCTTCTGGTTGTCATATGTTGGTTTTTCAGAATGACTTCTCTCACTTAGCAATATGCTTTTAAGTTTTCGCTGTGATTTTTTTATGACATGATAGCTCATTTTGTTTTATTGCTGAATATTATTCTATCATATTGATGTAACACAATATTTTTTATCTATTCATGCATTGAAGGACATCTTGGTTGCTTCTGAGTTTCAGCAATTATGAATATAGCTACCATAAACACTTATGTACAGGTTTTTGTGTGGACATAAGTTTTTGAGTCGCTTGGGTAAATACCAAGGAGCGAAATTGCTGGAGTATTTGGGAAGAGAACAGTTAGTTTTGTAAGAAACTGCCAAGCTGTCTTTGAAAGTAGATATACCGTTTTGCATTCTCACCATCAAGGAGTGAGAATTCTGTTTCCTCCACATCCTCACCAGCATTTTATCAGTGTTTCAGATTTAGCCATTCTAACAAATGTGGAGTGGTATCTCATTGTTTTATTTTGTTTTATTCTCTGATGACATGATGTTGAATGTCTTCTCATATGCATAATTATCAACTGTATGTCTTTTTTGGTGAGGTATCTGCTCATACCTTTGGCCTATTTTTAAATTGGGTTGTTTGTTTTCTTGTTGCTGAGTTTTAAGTGTTCTGTATAGATTTTTGATACTAGTCCTTTACCAGATATGTGTCTTGCAAAATTTTCTCTCAGTCTGTAGATTGTCTTTTTATTCTCTTAACAGTGTCTTTCACAAAGCAGCTTTTAATTTTAATGAAGTTCAACTTATTAATTTTTTCTTTTATGGGTTATACATTGGTATTGTATTTATTCATCATCACCAAACTCAAGGTCACCTAGATTTTCTCATATGCTATCCTCTAGGAATGTTACAGTTTTACATTTTATATATTTATGCCTATGATAGATTTTGAGTTAATTTTTGTATAGGGTATAAGATACATGTCTAGATTTATTTTTTTGCATATGGATGTACAGTTGTTCCAGTACCATTTGTTGAAACAACTAAGATCATTTGACTATATTAGTACAGTTCTATTTTTGAGCTCTCTACAGTTCCATTGATTGTCAGTAGCCTTTTAATATTATTTTCCTTATGCGGATTTGAGTTGAATTTTTATCGGCTGCAGCTGAAATATCACTGATTAATTCAAGCACTTGGTACATGCCAAGCACTGTGCTAATCTCTTTACATAAATTCAATCACAACAATCTTTTGAAATAAATGAGGAAGCTTGGGTTTTTGAGTTGAAATAACATGTCCAAGATCATACCACTAATAAGTGATCCCGGTCTGTCTGCCTATCTATACTATACTTCCTGTCAAATATGACCTGTTCCTCCTTACTCAGATTAGTGTAGTTGCTCTAATTGTCTATCTTCTGCTAATTACTGCCTCTAATTACACTACAGTTGCCTTCTAAATTAAATACTGACTCCTCAGCCAGCATTGAAAGCCTAACTTCTCCAGCTTTCTTCAGTACTCTCTGACATGCTCGATGTGATTACTCCATGATCTGCTATTACTCCCGCTGTTTTACCTCACCAGTTTGTGACTTAGCCCATTCCTCATACGTACTGCATCTCCAGTATTGAATTTTTTTGCCAAAGTCCATCTCAAATGCCATGTTCTCCCTCGACTCTTCTCAATTTTGTACCCCCACCTCACCCTAAAACTGGAATTGAGATCTTTCTCCTTAAAATAACCAAGCATTTCATTTAAACCTCACTTGTGCCATGTCTTATGCCTTGGTTTTCAGTTCCATGAATTTGACTTGTCATTCTACTACACTGTCACCTCCTTGACATCTTGTATACCGTGTGGAACCTGGCATTCATTGAAAAATTTATATTGAATATGTAATATCTGTATCAAAAACAGCACTAAATGCTGGCGTGGCCAAGATGAAAGACATAGCCACTGCCTTTTAGAAAAAAGTTTATAGTCTAGTAGGAGAAGCCAGACCAGAATTCAATTACTTTTATATAATCTAAGTCCTAATATGAAAATAAACCTTCCAGTATTATGGGACAGAGCGCAGTGCATGGAGCACTTAATGCGCTTTGAGCGTGGGAAAGAGACGAGACTTGTCAGAGGACAGCACACAGGAGTAACGCCTGCTGAATTAACAATGGATGTGAAAGCAGAAAGGCCTGAAAGGGCATCACATGTTTCGAGTGAGAGTAGTTCGGGTTAGCTATACTACAGTATTGGAGTTGAGGAACAGCAAAGGGTGAAAAGGTAAGGAAGGGGCATATCTTAAAGAAGTTTTTGAATCTTCCAGAGGAGTTTGCATTGTTATCCTGTGGACATGAAAGTCAATGCAAGTATTTAAACAAGGAAATTTGATGATTTCACTCATGCTTCGATGGGCGTCTCCAACCAGTGACATGGATAATAGATTGGAATCAGCTGAGACTGATGACAGGAAGGAAGACCAGCTAGCAGGATGTTGCAGTAATCTAGGTTAAATAGTACTAGGATCTGAAGAGCCAAGGAGAAAAGAGGACATACTTGAGAGGTATCTAGGAGATAGAATTTGTAAGACTTGGTAACAGGGTAAAGTAATTCTTTAAGATCTCATATTCTGTACACCTGGGGATTCACCTGAAGAGTAACTTCCTCATGCCAATTTAAAGAGATACTCTTTCCTCTTCTGCTGTATAAATTACTGGGATCCACCTCCTTCCTCCTCATCACTAACAGCCACCTTGCCAAGACAGCCTTACTACCAAAGGAACTCTCCAAGGAGGTTCTACCTTACTACCAGAGACTCTGCTACTACTAGAAGATAGAAGAGCCCTGCTCACACTGCCAATATTGGAAGAGGTATACTTCTAAAATGAAAATTAGAAATCATTTTTTTCTTAGACATAATGCTAAAAGGTAGGGACTTAAGTGTATCATGTGTTGAATGGACCCCTTGTATGACCTATCCTCAGCCATAAAACTGTTTACGGCACTTTGATTACAAGTTCTCAACATGCTTCTGTTAAAAAGACTTGAAAATAAAGTCGATGGCTTCGTATATATACTTTTATAATGAGGAGTGGGGACACCTCAGCAAGAAGGAATATTTTATTGCTGACATTCTTTAGAATTGCTATCACATGATAGTGATAATAATAGAAATAAGGTGGACCTATTTTTAGTCTGTTTTAAGATCATCTTTAAATTTTCTCCTAGCTAATACACCCCTTGTTGCCTGCTGCCGGAGCTGGTGCTTCTACTCTCCCCTCCAACCCACCACTTGGTACACCACTGCTCATATAAATTAGAACTCAGAAAATGGAAATTCAGATTTACATTATGAGACAAGGAAGAATCCTGAAGGAAAAAATGCTGGGCGTGAATCCATGTTCTCCATCTTACCAATCAAATAATCTGGGGCTGCCAACAATTTCTTTGAACCTCGATTTTCCTATCATTAAAATAGAGTTAAAATATCCAGTTTGTTGTATACTAAATAATGTAATGCAATACTAATTCTGTCTGTTGTAAACGTTTTCATATTTTCTCTCTACCCAGGATGTTTTGAACATATTTGCTATGTTCAGGGGACTTCCAGTCTTACTGTAAGTGCTGCTTCCCAAGGTAAACTCTGACAAAGTAAATCTCCAGACTCTGAAAGCCAGAATGCAGACATGTGGCCTAGGCTTCAACATTTAGCACACCTGTATAAAGTTTCGATTTGGAAGTTAGTAGCTTGAGGAAGGAAAGATTCTGCTTTGAAACCAATTTGTCAATAAAGGCATCTGATGTCTTGGGGTGGCAGTGCTTGAAAGGTTACACTGCTAGAGTAGACTTGGCCTTGCTGGGCAGGGACAGTGGCCGCAGTTGCTTGTAGTCTTGTTGGGCACTGGTCAGCAGTGGCCCTGGCTTTCTCATCAGGCCAGTTCTATGGAGTAGCTGGAAGTGCTGTTCCCAGAAGCTTAGTTTCACACCTGTTCCTCCAGCCTCTGAGTTCTCCCTTCTCCTGTTAAATTTTCCTGCTTACTCAGCTTACTACTTGCAACTTCGAGCCCTGACTGATATGTTTATTCACTGGCCTGTAAGTAACAGGCCAAGAAGAATGTTAAGGAAGAGGCAGTAATAATGTAATAATTCTGGAAAGCAAATCCTAGAAAACTTTATTGAGTTATAATTGAGTAGAATTTGAGGATTATAGCTTTTCTGAGGAAATTATACACAGTATTGGCATACTTATGCCAAGTCACTCTTTCTGTTACTATTGGGACAGACTTAGAACTTAGTCTAAGTGAACTTAGACTTTCATGTTCCCCAAAGGAAATTATTTCAGAACCAGTTTATAAAAAAAAAAAAATCCCTAGATATTGATTCTGCTGCGTGGTCTCAAGCGAGTTTATCAGTTCAAATCAAGCCAGAATCAAAATAAATCAGGCATTATATGGCATATTAAATTTCTGGAGCTCAGCTCAGTTCCCTTAATCTCTGAGCTGCAGTAACAGAGCAGCAGCTCTCACTCACTGCAGTGGGGAAATAACAAAGCCAGAGTAAAACTGCTGTTGCAAAAGGAAGCACATCGCCACATCTCCAGCTCATGCATTATAGTCCATGGATCTCCCAGGAGGCAGGAAAACAGAGCGAAGTCTTTAAAAGTGAATCCAGATGTCAGCCATCACCATAGAAGTGCTTTAATTATCAAAAAACAAAGGAATAACTCCTTAGGTACATTCAAAGCAGGTGTTCCTTCACAGAAAACGGAATAGCTGAAAAAACAGCCGTGGCATTAAATCTGCTTGAAGACAAGGGAACAAAACTACAACCTAAATAACAGAGCCTACCCAGAGGGAGCACAGACAAATCACAATTATTAGAATTATGCAAGTGTTAAGCTATACAAAATAATGACTGATTAATATTAATTGCTCCATTTTACAGATGGGAAAACTGAGTGCTTTGTATGACAGCCATTTCTAAATCAAAGCCTGTCTTTGACAAGTTCGCTACATAATTTATTTTGCAAGGTCTTTTAAGTATGCCATATAGCATGCTGTGATTTTTAGAAAACATTGATATATTTTTATAAGATATACCTTTATTTTAATGCAAACAAATCTTTATCAGTTTTCCATCTGATGTACATATCAGTGTATCTTTTAAAAATTTTGTTATATATTTTTGTCTTCTTTTCTTTTTTAATTTTATTTTAATTGTTGATCTTGTACAGTTTTCTGTCTTTTACTCCCACCCCAGCCCACCACCCCAGCCCTCCCCACCTCCCTCCCATTTCCACCCCCCATAGTTTTTGTCCATATATCCTTTATACTTGTTCCTGTAAACCCTTCCCCTTTCCCCCTGAAATTCCCTCCCCTCTCCCCTCTGGTGACTGTCAGCCTGTTCTCAACAAAACAAACAAACAAGCATAATATAACCAAAGGCATTGAAATTGAAATTGAGAACATTGATATATTTTAACAGAAATAATTCATTTTCAATTTAGGAGAATTAGAAAATAAAGATAAACAAAAAAGAAAACAGTAAACCATCTTTTATAACTGCTAACTTTTTATATAAGGGGATTTAAAAACTGAGGTTATGGTTGGGTTTCAGGGCATCTGTGAATGTCTGAAACTAAGTAAAAAAATGACTGTGCATTTTTCTGGAGTGAGGGTCTAAATACCTTTCATCAAGTTCTCAAAGTGCCTATTATTCAAAAATTAAGAACTATTTCTATCCTTCTGGCCTTTGCATACATGGTTGAAAGAACAAAGACACCACCTACAAGTCACAGCCTGAGAAGGAAGGAGGCTTTGGTCCAAAATGTCAATTGGGCCAAAACAAGTAGCAATTTCTAAAATTTGGCTTGTCTTTTATGCAGTGGTCTTGCAAAATTATGATATATTAGGAAAATATTTCTTTTCTCAAGGGTTTTATTTCTGTTTTTGTTTTTTAGGTGTCTTTTTGTATGTGCCATCTGATACCTGGTAGACAAGTAGAAGAATAACAAGATGCGTTTGCCACTCACATTAGTAGTAAGATCTGGCAGAAATGATAAAATATCTACAAGAAACAGCTGAGTCAAGGTAGTGACACAGTGGATGGATAATTAAAACCTGAATAGGCTTGATAGCAGAGGGAAAATGCCAGTGAAAAAGAGAGCGAGCAGATAAATACGGAAATTGATAAAGACCCTTGGATGCATGAAAGAGCTGGGAGTAAGGGCTTTGTGACTGAACATAAAAGGAAATTGCGGGCCCATCTTCCTTTGATGTTAATGAGACAGGAAAAAGGAAAAATATTGAGACCCCTTTGGTAAAAAACACATTAGATGGATGGGTTATTTGATGCGTTATATCATCCATTCAACAAACTCTTAGTAAGAACCTACTGCATATGAAGCATTATGGATAGAAACATGCATAAGTCATCACTCTTGGCCCAAGGAATGTGCAGCATGTCTGGGGAGATATCAGTTTGGCAAAGTAGTGGAGTCACAAATGAGGAACAATAATGTTTGTGAGATCAAAGAGTGGGTAGTTGAGGAAGGCATTAAAGAATGGCACTCAAAATGGGTCTTGAAATATGAGTAAGATTTGTTGTTACTTGGCAAACAGAGAAAGGACCACTCAGAGAGAACAAGTATAAAGACACAGGATGAGAAAGCCTGACGTGGTTAGAAAATGTGATGTAAATTTGACATGGTGGGAAGACAAAGGACTCAGTGTGTATGGGTAGTAATGACCTTAGTTTCTGCAAAAGCCCAGGGAAAAGAAAATGAGATCCTCAACTAAGGATCTCAGTGACAGTGGGGAGAAGGAAGAGGGGAGTAACTAGAGGAATACTTAGAATGTAAGAGTTGCACGATTTAGTACTTTTTGGGAGACCAAGTGAACACTTGCCTCAAAGCTTTATTATCACAAACTAAGACATCGATGCTTTAAAGTTAGAGTCAAAGTCCCAACTCTCCTTTAAGGAAGTATTAGAAATAGTTCCATTATGTTTCACTTCTCTGTTTACCTCTGTTTATCTCTATTTGGGCCAAGTTTCCCATCCTCTGATTGCTCTAATTATTACTTCCAGGGCTCTCATGTTGCAAAACTCAGGGAGTATTATTCACATTGCTTCTTTGTGAATGGTATCTAGGGTACAAGGTGAATGATGATGCCCTGCCGATCCCTTCCTTAACTCCCATATTCTTTCATTGTGACCTCCCAAGTGCCCCCAGAATGTCTTGCTGTGTGAT
Organism: Glossophaga mutica; assembly: GCA_039655065.1. Taxonomy (NCBI): domain Eukaryota; kingdom Metazoa; phylum Chordata; class Mammalia; order Chiroptera; family Phyllostomidae; genus Glossophaga; species Glossophaga mutica. The sequence continues at coordinate 29,955,391 of CM077306.1, forward strand.
CAGCAACCTGCCCTACAGCCTCAACCTCTTATCTAATGGTTCGTGACATTTACTGAAAGCTGTCTCAGCTGCCATGTCCTTCTCTGACGCTGGAGGGAAGAATGCATATGGACATAGCTAAGTTTGCAAGACAGCTGGAGAGGAAATTGGGAGTTCTTTGAGAAGAAGGAAATGAGGCCATCAGTTGCAAACATGAGAGTAGAGACCTTGAGGATAATAGAAGTATATTAATAACTACTTGGAATGGTAGGTAGGTGAGAGGGAATTTTCACCAAAGGATGGTAAGAGGATTGGCAAATAGTATTAATGCTCCAGGTGAGACTGGTGTGAATCTTTGTCCCAAAACTCAGGTCTGGAGAAAATACTACACTATTTTTTAAAGCTAATTTAAATTTAACTCCAAACCTTATGTTAATAAAGCTGGAGACTAATTTATTATTGGAGCTCCCTAACCTCCTCCTTCTGAATTGTACAGCCACTGCTGCAGAGGCCTCTCAAGACGCCTGGATTGTTATTGGCTCATTCTGCTTACTACTGAAGTAACCATGGCCCCAGCCCACGACGACCAACCGTTTAGATCCAGCAACTCTGCTGCCTGCTTGGGGAATAGGAATGTTTTGCTAGTTAGTAGCTCCTGTGCCTTCAATCCAGTCTACTTGCATCCCCTCTGATTTCTTATATACCTGATGCTGACACTCTGGGATCTGGCAACCTCTAACCTTTCCCACTAAAGGCTGTAATATAAGGTTATGAAATTATGACTGGGGAGGAAGATAAAAAACAAAGTTAAAATAAAGCACTACAAGCCAGATTGGGGGTAGTGGTAGAAAATTAAATTAAATTAAATTAATAGATCATTTATTCAGAGAAGAGCTTCAACCTACGTGGGAAGTTCAGAATCTGATTTTCCCAAGCCAGGTGATTAAATTTTGAAAATGTTTACAGTGAAAATTTGGAAAATGTGAAACTTGAAAGATGCCTAGGAACATAAATTGGGAAACTAAATTCTAGAGGATCCACGTCAATAGGCTTGTCAGTTGACACAGCAAACAGACCTCAACTGTGGTGGATTAAAGATGAATGCAAATTTTTTGATACTCCTTTCATTGAAAAGTAGAGTCTAATTCTTCACTTCTTGAATCTAGACTGCACTTAGTGACTTGCTCGATTAATGGAATATGATGGAAGTGATAATCTGGAACTTCTGAGGCTACGCCATAAGAAGTCTAAGGGCTTGTGTCTGGGCCTCTTGAAACACTCTTTTTGGATCCCTGAGAAGCCATGTAAGAAGTCTGATTACTCTGCAGGACTACATAGAGAGGGGCCCACCTAAGCCTGGCCTTCTAGACATCCACATCAAGACACAGATGAGTGAGTTACACTGTCTTTGACCCTCTAGCCCAGCTCAGCCATCAGCTGAATACCACCAAATGGCTGCCTAGTTAAAGCCATATGGAGCAGGAGAATGTGCTAGCCATGAATTTATGACTTGTAAAAGTCATCAGATATAGTAAAATTATAGTTGTTTTAAGCGACTAAGTTTTGGGGGAATTTTTATGCAGCAATAGATAATATGAACATCAACAGGGCAAGCAGGAGTCCTACTGAGGTCTCCATAACTTTGGGGGAGTGATCCCAAAGTAACATTGACTGTGGTCCCAAATGCGCAGCAATGACCCCTATAGTAGTTTGGAGCCTCTGGTCTAGGCTGCCTGTGACTGTAAGTATATGGCCTCAAGTTAGATAAGTCAATTATAACCATGAACTGAATCCAACTCATAGCAATAACGAGTTAGGAATAAACTTTTGTAATAATTGCTGTTGTATTTGTTACTTTAAGTATTTGAGAAGGTAGAGAATTTGGTATATTAGCGGCTGATTTAAATCAGAAAAGTTAAGAGAATTTGGTGTTAGACTTAAGGTTTTAATTTGAAATGTATAAAAGAACCAATAAATTTGTAAATTTGTAATTAATATTGTAAATTTACCAATAAATTTGTACTTGAATTTTAAGCGAGCCCTGATTTAACACACTTGAGTTTGGTGGATGAGTTTGACTCATTAGACTTACAGTTATGATGCTTAGATTTTGCTTGTTGAATTATTAATCTGCCTTACTTGTGTAAAGTGGCTCAGATAATTAGATATCTTAAATAGTTTGAAATATTAGGTTAAAAGGCTTAATTTTTTGGTTAATAGGGAGGTTAACTTTTTAAGGAATTTTAATCTCTTGAACTTGTGAATTAATTGAAAATTCATCAAAGAATAAATGAAAATGATTTATAAAGGATTTTTTATTTTGAAACACATTGGTGATGTTGAAAAAGTTTGACTATACCAAGTGCTGGGGAGGAGGAAGGCCGCTTTGCTTGAGGGGATCTAAAGTGATGGGCCCTCTGGAACACCATTTGGCATGACTTACAACCCAGCGATTCAACTCCTGTGCAGTTTTATCTCCTAGGGACTTTATCCCAGAGCTAGTCTTGTATGGACACACTGAGAGATACGCTCAGGAGTGTCCACCGCAGCCTTGTTTGTAATAGTAAAAGAAAATAAACAGAAAACTGAAAACAACCCAAATGTCCACCAACAGAAGGATGGATATACAAATTATTATTTATTCAAATTATAAAGTATTACCCTGCAGGGAAAAAATAAGTGAACTATAACCAGATAGAATAACTTAGGTGAACCTCAGAAATAGAATGTTGAGTAAAAAAGCGAAGCGCAGACAAGCAAACATGATATAAGTTGGAAGGCATGTAAAACTAAACAATATAACTCAGGAATATGCACACTCATTTGTAGACAAAACTATTATGGGAAGCATGGGAACTGTAAATGCAATGACAGATAGTTATTCCTGGAAGAGGTGGTGGGGAAGAAGATGTGATCAGGTAGAGGTGTGAAGGGCTTGAAAGGTAATGTTCTTTACACACACACACACACACACACACACACTTACACTTACTGATTTGTGGGGGGAGAGAAAGAAAGGGAGAAACATTAATTTGTTTTCCACATATTTATGCATTCATTGGTTGATTCTTGTATGTTCCCTGACCAGGGATTGAACCTGCAACCTTGGCTATTGGAACGGAAGGATGCTCTAGTCAACTAAGCTACCTCGCCAGGGCTTATGTTTGTTCTCTCAGGCTGGGTGGTGACTACATAAATGTTTATTTTATTATTCTTTGAACTATACATGTTGTAAATGTGTATATATACATGTACATATACATACATTCATTTGTAAGCATGCAATATTTCATAATTTTAGAAGCCCACAGTAAAATTAAGTACAGTGAATTTATTAGATTTCCAACTTATGTTTTATGGCTTAAGAAAAACCAATTTCACATATACAACTTGAATAAATGTGTGCTATTAAAAGCACAGCAGTTGTTAAGTACCTCCTTACTTTTCACCCATTGAAAGCCCTTAAAACATTTTAAAACTCAGCTGGCACGGTTGACGCCTCTCCCTCTCTTTCACCCTCCCTCTCTCTTGCTCTCTTTTTAAGATTTTATTTATTTATTTTTAGAAGAGGGGAAGGGAGAGAGAAAGAGAAGGAGAGAGAGAGAAACATCAATCAGTTGCCTCTTGTATGCGACCCGATGGAACCCACACCCCAGGCATGTCCTCTGACAGGGAATCAAACTTCCGCTTTGCAGGACAGCACCAGCCAGCTTAGCCACAGCCCTTTCTGGCTGCCCTCTCTTCCCTCCCAGTGAGGTCCTTATCTTAATATCTTTGGAGAATTTTGGCTTTTACAAAAGATAGAAATAGCTTAAGTATATGCAACGTGTGCTTTTGAACCAAACCAGTTACAAAACTGCGACAAAGGGAATCCAGAACATGGTCCTGCTTGAAATAGAGGACGAGAAAGAAAGAGGAAAAGCACAAACTAGTAACTCGAATTACCTTGTTATAGATGTTTCGTTACACTTATATGATTTTTCTTTCCACATTTAATATTTTCAGGATTTCTATGACCATTTCTATGATCTTTTCCTATTAGTTTATTACAAATAACATGTTCATTTAAAAATCACAAAACATCTTTGTATCTTGTTTTAATAGCATCAATAGACAGATATTTTCCCCTTCTCACAGATATTTTTCAAGTTTACTTTAAATTGGTCTATTCCTGAAAGTCAGTCTTTCATCCTGCCATTTGTCAATGGGAGAGGCTTGAATCATCCCTAGTGACTTTATAATCAAATTCCCATCATTGAAATCCTTGTGTGGGTATTTGCTGATTTAGCAGAAAAAATCTTCCACACTACAAATTGCTGTTTAGGTTCTGAGTTCTGTGCTCTTCCCTTCAGAAATTCTGCTTAGTTCTTTTCCTTCAGCAGAAGTTTCTTTTCTTAAGGATCTTAAGGGAGTTAGCAAGATACTCCTTCCTTTTTTGTCAGTTTTTCCTCATCTGTGTTTTTGTTCCTTTTCTCCCTGTACCTTTTGCTACTATTCCTTTTAACTCCTTCCATTTTCTGAGTGTGTAATTGTTCACTCCTGAATTCCCAAAATAAACATGTGATTTAGTATTCGATTGCTAATCAGCCCCATGTCCCTACTGCATCTCGGTTTTCCTGGTCTTCAGTCCCTTTCCTTTTGTTCATATTCCACCTCCTTCCAAACATAATTTTATGCCTTTCACTAAACATATTTTATCTTGGTTTTATTCCCTTTTCAACTTTAACTCTATTTTTTTGGCCATTATTTACAAAAGTTTCACCTGGACAAAAGCAGTATATTTGATCTCTAAATTCTCATTTAGTGTTTTATGATAAAGAAGTAGTTATTCTCCACATTTTACAAATGTCTGAAGAAGGTGTAGAAAGGAAAATATCTTGCCTTAACCCATATGTTAAATCTGTTAGAAAGGCAAGCTAATCACAGAACACCTGCTCCCACCCCCGGTGCCCTGATCACCAGAAACAGTTTTTCTCAGAAGGGGATCTAAGGACTGTCTACTAGGGGTGTCCAACCCTTTGGTGTCTCTGGGCCACACTGGAAGAAGAGTTGTCTTGGGCCACACGTTAAATACATGAACACTAATTAAAATTGATGAGCAAAAAAAGGTTTTAATTTACAGTTTTGTGTTGGTCCTCATTCATAGCCATCCTGTATTGCATGCTGCCTGCGGGCTGCGGGTTGGACACCCCTGAAAGTCATTCTTGGTGCTTTTCTGCTCCAAACCCAAGGATTCATGGATTCAGGAGAGAGTCTCCATTTTTAACAACTGCCAAGGCCATTCTTAGGCACTATAAAGTTTTTTTAAAAAGCCACTTTCCCTCAGATAGTGAAGGAACTAATATTACCTCTATGTGCACATAACGTGTGTTTGATATTGTTGATTTAGTCCTATAAAAACTCATTGACATAAGATTTCTTATGTCCATTTTACAGCAGAGAAACTGAGGTTTGAGTTAGGCAACTGCCCGAGGTAACTCAGCTGGTTGGGAAGAATCTACCTCTGACTTCATAATCTGTATTATAAGAACAATGAAATGGTACATGTTTCAAATTTAGCATAAACAGCTATTAGATATAATAAATATTACCATTTATATGGGCTTAGTTTAATCTCATAGTTTATTATAATCTATAACTCACTTGTGTGTTTTTAAATTGAGATATGATTAACATACAACATTATATTAGTTTCATGTGTACAACATAATGATTTGATATTTTTATATATTTTGAAATGATTACCACCATAAGTTTAGTTAATATTCATCACCATATATAGTCACAAATTTTTTTCTTGTGATTAGAACTTTTAAGATCCACTCCCTCAGCATCTTTCAAATCCACAATACACTGTTAACTATTGTCACAGCGCTGTACATTGCATACTCAGGACTTACTTATAACTGGCAGTTTGTAGCTTTTGACTTCCTTCACCCATTTCACCCACCCCAACCCTTTGTCTCTGTTAACCATCCATCTGTTCTCTGTATCTATGAGCTTGATTTTCTAAGTTTTTAAAAATTGCATATATAAGTGAGATATTTATCTTTTTTCTGACCTACTTCACTTAGGATAATGCCCTCAAGGTCCATCCATGTTGTTGCAAATGGTGGGAGTTCCTTCTTTTCTTATAGCTGAATAATATTCCAGTGTGTGTATACATTTTCTTTATCTAGTCATCTATCAACGCATAGTTTGGTTGCTTCCATATCTTGGCTACTGTAATCAATGCTGCATTGAATATAGGGGTGCAGATATTTTTTTCAAGTTAGTGTTTTCAATTTCTTTGGATAAATACCCAGAAGTATGGAACTGGGTCATACAATAATTCTAGTTTTAGTTCTTTCAGGAATCTCTGTATTGTTTTCTATGGTGGCTGCACTAATTTATATTCCCGCCAACAGTGCACAAGGGTTCCGTCTTCTCCACATCCTCCCAACACTTGTTATTTACCTTTTTGATAATAGATGTAAGGTGATACTTCATTATTGTTTTGATTTACATTTCCCTTATGATTAGTGATGTTGAGCTCCTTTTCATGTACCCTTTGGGCATCTGTGTCTTTTTTTTAAATGTCTATGCAGATCTTCTGCCCATTTTAAAGTTGGATTGTTTGCCCATTTTATGGTCCTTTGCAAAGGACCTGAATAGACACTTGTCCAAGGAGGACATACAGATGGCCAATATATGAAAAAAAAATGCTCAACATCACTAGTAATCAGAGAGATGTAAATTAAGATCACAATGAGATGCCACCTTATACTTGCCAAAATAGCTACCATTAATAAATAAAAAAAAATGAGTGCTGGTGAGGATGTGGAGAAAAAGGAACCCTAGTTCATTGTTGGTAGGAATGCAGACTGGCGTAGCCACTGTGGAAAACAGTATGGAGTTTCCTGATAATATTAAAAATGGAACTGCCTTATGACCCAGTGATTCCAGTGCTAGGAATATATCCTAAGAACTCCAAAATGCCAATTCAAAAGAACTTATGCACCCTATATTCATAACAGTGCTATTTATAATAGTGAAGTGCTAGAAACACCCTAAGTGCCCATCGGTGGATGAGTAGATAGAAAAGCTGTGGTACAGTCACAATGGAACACTATGCAGCAGTGAAAAAGAAAGAATTCTCACTTTTGCAACAGCATGAATGGAACTGGACACTATTATGCTAAGGAAGATATGCCAGGCAATGAAATACAAATACCATATGATCTCACATATAACTGTATCCTAAGGAACAAAATAAACTAACGAGCAAAATAGAACCAGAGGCACAGAAACAAAGAACAGACTGATGACTGTAAGAGGAGAGCAGGGAGGTTGGGACTGGTGAAAAGAAGGTGAAGGGATTATACAAAGAACATATATGCATCACCCATGAACATGAACAATGGTGTGGAGATTGATGATGGAAATGGTGGGTGGGTTGGAGGGAAGAGGGCAATGGGGGAAAATTGGGACAACTGTAATAGCATCATCATCAACAACAACAACAATATAAAAAATAAAATTGGTCTGTTTGAGGAGGATTTGTTTTTGAGTTTTGTGATTTCGTTATATATTTTGGATATTAACCCCTTATCACATATATGATGTGCTATTTTCTTTCATTTAATAGGGTGCCTTTTAATTTTGTTGATTGTTTTCTTGGCTACGCAAAAGCTTTTTAGTTAAATGTAGTCCCATTTGTTTATTTTTGTTTTTGTTGCCTTTGCTTGGGGTATCAAGTTCAAAAAAATCATTGTCAAGACTGATGTTAAGGAGCTTACTGCCTATGTTTTCTTCTAGGAGTTTCATGGTTCAGGTCTTACTTTAAGGTTTTTAATCCATTCTGAGTTGATTTTTGTGTTTGGTGTAAGATAGTAGCCAAGTTTTATTTTTTTTTTGTATGTGGCTGTCCAGTTTTCCGAACACATTTATTGAAGAGATCATTTATTTCCCTATGGTATATTCTTAGTTCCTTTGTCTTAAATTAACCACATATGCATAGATTAATTTCTGGGCTCTCTATTCTGTTCCATTTATCTATGTGTCTGCTTTTTTTATGGCAGTGCCATACTGTTTTGATTACTATAGTTTTGTAATATAGTTTGAAATTAGGAAACCTGATGCCTCCAGCTTCTTTCTCAACATTTCTTTGGAAATGATTTTATCTTTTCCTGATATTATCTTTTAACATAGATAGTGTATAATCAAACATTATGTTAAAAGATAACAATGATAAAAGGATTGAAAATCATGAAGATGCTAACTATATAACAGAATCATGATCATATGCTAGTCATAAAAATTACAATGAGTTGTTCTGGGTAGACTGTGCATTTTTTTTAACCTGGACTATGAATTCAAACAGTTGGACCTAGAGTAGCCACCTTGAGTCATGAATTTGAAACTGAATATTGAGGATGGTAAGAAGAGCCTGATTCTGACGTACCCATAATACCAGTCCTGACCCACTTTCTGGAGGTTATATGAGAAAAAACAACTCTCTTTAAACACCGTTATTTATGGTTTCCCATCTCTCACAGTTGACCCTAATTGTAACAGTACTTACTCCTATTATATAACATTTTATCATGATAAATATTAATTATTGTGAGAGTTAATAAAGCTATATTTGGTACCATTTCAAAACCTTAGTCAATAATGAGAATGTCATATTTCAATGCAATTAATACATGTGTTATCATTTTATAGCTTCTAAGTTACAGTTATTGAAAGGTGTTGTTGTTTTTTTTTTTGGTTGGCAATCCAACATAAAAATTGTTTATAGCACATTTCAAATTTAAAATAAACTCAAGATGAAAATTACAGAAATCCATTGTTAAAATAATTATTTCTGATTCCATGTAACCTTTTAAAGACACCTTTGCTATGTCAGAAGTAAAATTTGAGTTTTATCAGATGAGAAATACATTGAAACAACAGAGGGACTCTCTCTTCCCAAAGTTGCCAACCAAATTTCTTGCTCTGTTGCAACACACCAAATGTCCCATATCCGTATAAAGTACTCTAGCAGATTTCGGATTGGAATGAAAAATTTATGTTGTAATATGGATGAAACTGAGGCTAATGGTAGAAAATTCGAATTTTGGAGAAAGTTCAAGTATCAACTAAATAAGTCAAGGAATTACAGTTTATCATTATGGTTAGGACTTAGAAAAATGTCTTCTAATGAGTGAAGGTGAAAATCCTGCATTTCCTATTCTAGAAGTTGACCAATTGTACCTAATTCTGTTGTAGCAGAATTTATTCCCACATTTTTGTTTCACCTTGTCCTTCTCAGAGGAACAGCATCACGTGTGCAGGTGGTGGTGTAGTTTTTAATCTATTTCCTCTGTGGGTTTAGGGGGTAGGGAGGCAAAGTAGAGTTGGATTTGGGAACCTACAGAGAATATGAAGAATCAGAATTTGATTCTAAAAAGGAAGATTTAATGTTTTATGGCCAAGGTAACAAATTTTAAGAAATTCCTCTCTTTCTTGTTAAAATTTTTGAAAGCATGATGCATTGCACAGGCCCAAGCAGGAAATTGATAGAGTACTTAATGCAGGATTAAATTCTCCATTTAGAATAGATACTACTACTATTTTCCTAAATGTTAAGGTTTAATAAAAATAACTAACTTTAATTTCACGAACTTAATGTTGTAAGTTGTATTTCCTCCTTTTTTATTTACCATAAATTCACTTGGGAATCTGTAGGCACTCTCCAAAGCTATTAAATTTAATGCAAACCATCCCCCAAGGATTCCATCTTCAGATCTCCCCTAGAGCCTTGGTCACATGGGTGGCTCAGTTGGTTGGAACATTGTCCCCTTATACCAAAAGGATTGGGGTTTGATTCCTGGTCAGGGCACACACCTAATTTGCAGGTTCAATCCCTGGTTGGGGAGCCTATGAAAGGCAACCAATCCATTTTTCTCTTTCACATTGATATTTCTCTCCCCCCTTCCCAACCACCCCCTCCACGATCCCCACCTTCCTCTTTAAAAAGCAATGAAAAAAAAATGTCCTCAGGTAAGGATTTAAAAAAAAAATTAATGAAAGGTCAATTCTAATTTCCCTCCTAGCTAATCCCTGGAGTCCAAACTGACTTTCTAGGGATTTGATACTTTAACTCAGATTTCTCACTTGATATTTGGGCCATTTCATAGTGCTTTATATACTTTTTATTACACTGCATTTCTAATCAGGGAAACATAAAACAAGATCTCTTCTTAAGCTGTTTTACTTTACCTTATAATGATCTCTATTTCCTTTCATGAGGCATTATCTTGATTAATTGCTGTTTTTAAAGATATATATTTTTTTTTTTGGCCTGGAAAATACGCAATAGATCAGGCACTGAAGTTTCTTAAATTTTGGCCACATGTTGTATAACCTCCTGCATGCTGTATTAACACTCCCACAAAATTCTGATTTTTCTCTTTGTTTCTAATTTGTATACTGACTATTTTGGCAAATTAGACTGGCTATCTTCTCCCAACAACAAAGCATACTCTTTAGCTAAACTAAGGACTAAAAAAGCATACAAAAATATTATCATACATAGAAAAATCCATAGAGTACTGAAACAGTTTTAAAAGAAAAGGAAATAAAACAATCCTGTAAGTCAGGTCACATTTCTCGAATTCAAATGTTAATTATTCCCAGTGAAAATTACCTTGGTAATTGATTTATAGAGGTGTGTTAGAATTTGAATCACTTACCTACGTTCATCCCTAGAAATCTAGGAGTAGTTTAAAGAAAACTTACATGGTAATTTGCCTGTACTTATTACACTTGGAGGAACACTTAAAAAGCACTACACATAAACAAAATACAAAGCAGGCACATCACTGTGGAGTACAAGTTCCTTAGAGTGACAATAACAATTAGTATAAAAAGAGCAGCGTTGGCTCCACTGAGGACTACCATTTCCTCAAAAGCGAAGGAGCAATTTAGAGGAAAGCTATTGGAATTAGTTACCATATCAGTGAGTTGATTGTTAAATACTGCCCTGAACTGATTTTGAAATAACACATGGGTATAGTTATGCTACTGGCAAATGGTACAAAAAATTTTTTCTAAATTCATTTACATTTATCTGACCTTCTTTTTTATCAAGTGTTTTTTTTTCAACCGCTAAGAAGTCAAGAGAACACCTGTCCCTCTGTTAATTTTTATAGTATTAGATTTATACCTCTAATAGAGGATTAAAGGGCTACTTTGTAATTATCAAGCACAAATCTCAAATTCATATTTAAAAATAAAGTTAATGTCATACCCAAAGTCATGGAAAAATTTAGAAGTGGTGTTTAAAATAGAAATTTAGACTACCGACTTGAAATCCCGAGCTCTGACCACCAGACCACATGCTTGCCCAAGGATACTTAAATTTTTTACTGAGTTATTCTTCTTTGTAATTAGATGCAGTGATTAGAGTGTCTTTTGCATTACTCTGCATTTTTCTTTTAAGTCAGGGCTGTAAGCCACATAGGGCACTGTCCCTTACAAACTAAACAAGGATATTCAGTCTTGCAATACAATCTCTTGATATTTGTTTATAGGTTTCACACATCAAAAAAACAATGAAATCTGTAATTTTTCAAATTACAATCTTTTCATTCTCTAAGTTATGTGCCTATGAGAATTTGCAAACCTTTTGAAGAGAATGTAATCTTTATGCTGACAAAATGTAGGCTTTCATATTTGGGTACAATTACAAATCAAGGCTTTTCCCCCCATAATAATCAGTTTCTCAAAGTTGTGGGTTTTCCTCATTTGAAAATAAATTAATGGGAATTTAAAAATATAATTCATCCAGTTATTAAATCTTTTCAATCTTTAAAATTAGAAAGCATTCTATCTTCCATCTCCAAGGAAGCAATGGCAGAAAATGCCTTATATTGTAGCATATTACTATTAATTTTTTGATTGAAAAAAATAAAAATAAACAACCAAAACCAGTTTAAATTTTTAAAAGAAGGAAACTTTTATGTGACTGCTTATTGTTATACTTTCTTCATGACAGGTTTATTTTCTGTGCTTATTTATTGAGTTTTTCTCTATCAAGTACCTTTGAAGAGAAAAGGTCAATTTTGGAACAGCAGAAAAATCAAAGTACCCACTACTACAAATGGTTTTCTAAAAGAATTCGAATTAGATGGTATTTAATGTTGCAAAAAGCAATGATAACCTCTATAGCTCTAAACATCAGTTTTTTAAATTAGAGATGGATATATAAAGGAACTAATTTTGCATAATTATTCTTTTTAAAATAAAACAGCATAGTTACTAAATTATACAGTAATTTTGTGTAGAGACAAATATTTTCTGAATGCTATCATGTAATTATTTAGAAATTTTATTCTCAAAACCATGAGTTTTGGACACAGGTTCCTTTTTTTTAAAATTAATACTTTATTTTGAGATGAAAATATGGTCACTCACATTTTTTCCAAACCTTCCTGGAGCAATCCACAGGGCAGGGTGTGTGGGGAGGGGGAGTGGGGTGGCAGTGGACACATGTGACACTGTTAACCCCTATTTACATAAGAGGGGAGTGAAGCAGAATCAGGAACACCAGGGCTCATACAAAGCACTGGTCTTCCCAGTAGTGGTTGCTTTTTGTCAAGGTTTTAGAAAATAAGCTTGGAGAGCAGATTCTTTGTCTAGTTCGCTCAATACTGTACCTTTGGTGTCTAGAACAGCAACTATTTATTGAATGAATGAATGGTGATTCTTTTGGGCATCTTTTAAATCAAGTTGCCAAATTAACATTAATAATCATAGGTAAACTGAAGGGGATCCCACTGATCAGTGAGTGTTAATAGGAAGTATACAGTGGAAGATAGTTGAGAGAACAGAACCGTGTTTGGGATCAGGGATTCTTGAGGGCAGATGGCCACTTGGTTAACTTGAACTTTTCCAAAGCAGACATAAGTCTTGGAAAGACCAGCGATCTATTGATGTCAAAAACCTCCTCTTAAATTTATGGATGAAATATGATAGCTGGACTTTCCTTTAAAATTATACTTTGAGGGGTAGGGTAGAGGAAACAGGAAAAATGGATGAGGTATAAATGAAATAAAATTGGCTGCATGTTGATAATTGTTGGAGCCAGGTACATGGGATCCATTATGCTCTTCTCTATGTTTGTGTTTGGAATTTTATGTAAAAGTCAGCATACACACCCCTCCTCATAAGACTGTGACATCAGAAACATTTATACTACCTGATGGGTAGCTATCAGTCTAATCTTAGATATAGCTCTTCTTGCTCTTCAACATTATATAGATAAGGAAACTTAAAAGAAATATTTGTCTTCATGACAAAAATTACTTTTAGCTCTGGATGCAACAAATTATGATAGAAATCAGTACCATATCACTGATATCAGGTTTGTTATAATGTTGGAGAAAAGCTGAGGAGGTATACCCAGACTTATCTTTCCCCCAAGTCATCCCCAGCATATCTTCACACTTACTTGGATGAGGGCTGAGGAAGTCGAGGAGATTATTGGAAAGGTAACCAAAAAAACCAAGGTAACCTTGATAACTCACCTACTCCGGGCCATCTGCAGAAAAAACTTGGAGTGGCCCTTTTATCAGGTGCTGGAATTTATTACTTTACAGTGCTTTTATATGATTTTCATTGCTTGATCACAAGATATCTTAGATGTCCAGCCTAATAACCATCTTTGTCCAAACAGCTGCTACAAAAGAATACCATAGACGGGGTAGCTTATAAATGACAGCAGGCAGGGACTCTAAGATCAGAGCGCCATAGTGCTCGGGTTCTGGTGAAGGCCCTCTTCCAGATTACAGGCTGCAGACTTCTCTCTGTACCCTTTTATAAGGGCACTAATCTCTTCATAAATGACCTCATTATCTCCAGAGGCCCTGCCTTCTAATCACCTTAGGCATTACGTTTTCAACACATGAATTTTGGGGGGATGCAAACATTTGACCACAGCAAACCCGTTAATGATTTTCCATTTCTCTTAAAGTCTAATTCCTTAACAAGGGATGCACGTATTCTGCCTCTTCAGAGGACTCTTTCAGGTGTTTTTCAGCTCAGCGACTTGTGACTTCATAAACAAACGGTCTGATATAAAGTAATTAAAGTACAATCAGTTTGAGTTCTCAATTTGTCCTTAGGAACTGCTGCAAGTGATGTGATGCATTCTAGTAAGAGTTGGTGAGAGGTGATTGATTGTTCTAGTTCAGGCCCCATGCTTTCCTACTCAAAGGGTATTTTCACTAACATTGATGTGTGAATACTTGGCATGGGAGCCTCACTAAAAAATCTATGTATTACAGGGTCCTACAGGTCAGGAACTATCTCTCCACAGTAGCTTGTTCACTTTCTCATAGCACCTAATACATATTCTGTAGCACAGTAGACCCCAGGACCTTTTCCAGCAACTATTACCATCACTGGCACCACATAGCCTGGCATGAGAATAAATGACTCCAATCTTTCATAGTGTTAATCAGAAAATTTTAAAGGCAACCTTGTTACTTAATTAAGAACTTATACAATGGCATCAGTACAAAGAGTGAAAAATCATTACTGTAACAGAATAAGGTCGAAATTAAGTGAGCTGTTCACTTCAAATTGTACCTTAAATCCAGTGTTCATACATTATATTGCAGTTCCAGCTGACCTCTCAAATCCACTTACAAGAAGAGAAGTTTATAATTCAAATATTATAGGAAGAGGAAATCTAATTTTGACCCTGAGGCAAATTGATGCTAAATAGAGTTTATGGTTTTCTTTATTTTATAAGCTGTAATTGCAAATACAGTTTTCTTCATCTAAAAAACTACCCCACCCTGAAATTTTCAAACAAAAATAGTTTGCAGAAACATTGGCAAAAGACATGTTAAAAAAAAAAACTAACTAGTTTCAATTAGAAGGAGGAGAAAAGAGATGGTAGATATTTTTAAAGGGATTATGTTTTCAATATTTTGGGCACTTGATGTCTAATTTCTACTGCTTTTCTTAAGAAAAGTATTTCTCATGTAAGATTTAGAAGTATATCAGTAATTTAAATGTACTTAATTTGTAAGATAAAAACAACATGAATGTTTACAAGATAACTTTAAGAGAAAAACACAATGTGAATATTATTCAACAGAAACAAAGTTGTCATCAGCAAATGCCATAAATTTCTAAAATATGTGAGTCCATATTATGCCATTAAAATATAGAAATTAATGAAATTAATGAAACAAAAATATTTTGAATGATTATTTAGTAGAATATTTGATAATATAACTTTGTTCACTGCCAATAAATAAATTATATTGGCTGCCCCCATGCACTGTTTGTTATGGTGTGTCTATAGGGTCAATTTAAAACAATGCTGAACTTTGAGATTAACTCACTCACCATCTTTGCCACAACAATTGCGTAGTGTTCAACCTAAGACGAGTCACGATTCTGGTTTTACAAAGTTAGTGTTCTATTTCAGTAAGTGAGAGTTTGGTGTAGGGTAAGAAGTTCACATTAAGCAGAAAGTTATCCCTTCCGACTTTTTACTGATGCAGGTTCCAGGCCCTTACACTGATCTTTTCGGTTCTTGTAAATAGGTAACTCTTGTGTGTTTGTATATATACGTGTGCATGTATGTATAAATTCTCACACCCGAGTGCTTTTGAGCCCACTGAATATTGAACATGGACTTTCATTACCATGTTTGACCACGGTAGCCCAAAGGAACCTACTAAAGTCATCTCATATGTTTTCAGTTACCTTTGAATGTGAAATGGGAGTTGCAGTAATGAAAACAGGAGAAAGCCAAATTGCTGAAAGTACCTAATTATTGGACTAAGGTAGTTCATTTATCCATTAAGTGGCCATCCTCATGTTAAAGAGCAAGGTCAGAGGTTCTTATTTGTTTCTAGGAAGAAATTAAATACAAAAAACAAAGGAACTCAAAAAGATCCAGAGAAGCATCGCACCTTCCCAGGATGGCTTCTGTGTCTGGTCAGGTTAAATGATAGGTTTAGAAAGATAAAGCTGTTTCCCGAAGTCACATCCCTCCACCTCTCCAAGAATCCTGCTAGTTTGACCAAATTAAAATCAACCAAACTAAAAAACAATCAGGAAATAAGATAAAAACTGATTTTATCATCATTAAAATTATAATGGCTGTTGTAAATATCCAAGAAGACAACACATCATGTGGTGAGATCCGAACTTACTTTGATTGTGGCACCTGGAGGAATTGATGTCCCCCGGGCCCTTTTCAGAAAAAGACTCTTTGAAGGATATATGACTGTGGTCTGTAAAATATGAAAGGTCCAGAGAATTGCAACCCGGACTTTTGAATAATAGAATTAGGAGCCATCCTCTGAAATCTGAGGGAAATATTTACAAGTAAAACAATCTTTCTGCAGAGGTAGCATATATGGAAAATAAATGGTATTAAGAAAAGCTTAAAAACTGAACATGTAGTACTTCTACTTTTGATCACTAGGAGGAGAAGTTAGAGATGATCATGTTAGATCCCTAAACTGTGCAGGAAACTCTAGCCAATCACCTCTTAGAATATGAAAAGTGAACACAAAGGTTGGGCCGTGCTCCTATCCAAGAGGATAATTCACAGAATCTTAACCTATTAGGCTGCAAAGGACATCGTAGAATACCTGGTCCAACTCCCTCGTATTACAGGTACAGGAACTGAGGTACTGAGGGCCCGAGTCATCTATCCAATATTATCCACTTGGTTAGAACAAAAATATGGTTTCTTGATCTTTGTAACAATGTTCTTTCCACTCTGCTACAGTGAGTAATCAGGGACATCTCTATATCCACTCAAAGCCAAAAATGTGTTATTCATAGCACTGATTGCTTTCTTCCAGAGACACTGTGGATTAAAGAGAGTTAAATGCAATTACAATTATTGTCATCATGGTTGTTAGGTTTCACTGCTCTGATCCACCCGCTGGGGCTCTATTTTAAGCCACACAGGTTGTAAAAGTAGTCCACTGTCCTGTCACATAAAAGAGTTACATTAGGGTCGAAACAATCATAGGATAGTTCCTGCATGAAAGTTCTCTTTTTAACAACCTTTCCTTCTCCCGTTTCCCAAAGGAATGGTACCTTATCCTAGAGAAGGACGGAGTGTTGACACCTCAGACATAGGCTGAACCTGGTTGGCAATTCTTGGTGTTTTCATTTGAAGAAATGAACTAAGGAGGTGATCCAGGAGCAAAATCTTTTAATATATGGCTGTGGGAAGTTTATCTTGTGAAGAAGAGGAGGAGATTTTGTATTGGGATGGGCAGAATGCAAAAAAAAATATAGCGCATTAAACATTTTGTCTACAAAATTAGACTTTAATTACCTCTGTTAATAGAAATGCTTTTTCCACATCGGTAATGCCACGTCGGCTCCCCACGCTGCCATTCACATTTGATGCTCCTGGTGGTTGGTGCTGAGTATCTTCTTTCAAGTCAAAACCAAAAACTCACATGTTGAAAAAGAGAAACTTCAAACTTATTATGTTTTACATCATTTCATTTACATTTTACTCTCTCTTTAGATTTAGAATAGAGGGTTATAAATATACATTTCAGCCGAATGCCGAGCAGTCTAGTATTATATGAACACCTTTCAGAGGCTGGAGCTACATTTCATCATAGAGTGAACCTCTCAGATGTGAGAAATGTGAAATATAACTGCAATTACACTTTTACAATTAAAAATCTCAGTACTTAAACATTTTAAAGTTTGATATCAGGGTCCAGAAACAAATATTCAGATTATTGTCAATCTTTCCCTATTCTCAATTTAATAACTTAAAGATTCTTATTTGTTTTTTATACAGGATCATCAGCTTTCATAGTCTCCCCTAATTATGCAACACTTTGCTCTTCTAGTACTTCCAGCATATAAGGAAATTTTAATTGTCTGCACATTCAAAGTGAATATTCAAGTATTAACCAATTCATTGGGATGGTCCTCCTTGTTGGCCTTATGTCCCTACTTGGCTAACTATGCATGATGCAGACATCATGCCGATGAAGTGTGTGTGTGACTATTAGATTTTCCAAAGACTAAAGGGGAGTCTGTAGGTGAAGCCAGATAGAAATCTTGACCATATACGGAAGTCAAAGTCAAACTTCACTAAGTTCTAATTCAGAGTGTGGTAGAACACTTAAATAAGTAAAGAATATCCTAATTTTTAATAGTTTTTATCTGTTCATTTCAGCCTTTTCTGGAAAAATAACTAGATATTTTAAACTGAAATCAGTGAATTCCACTAAAATCCACAAGATGGTGCTATGAAGTGGTGTTTGAAAATTTTTTTAAAAAAACATATGTCTTGTAGGAGCTATTTTTAGGTAGGGCCAAATAAGTACCATTTAATAACATTAACTACAGATAAATGCTATTCTTTTTTTAAAAAGCAATGTGAACCAGATTAGTTGCTATAAGGAAGGCATACCTTTACTCCTGATGTTGCTTTTTAATACTTTATCCCATAAATTATACTTCTGTTAACTCTGTTACTGATCTCAGGTTTTAAGACTATTTCCTGTGGAGACAGGATTGAACTTGGATCTCAGTAGGGTTAAGTCATAATGTAAAAAGTACTAGACTGAGACAGAGACCAGAGTTCTAATCTCTAAACTCCACACGCATTGCTGCATCCAGCTGTTCTCAACCAAGGGTGATTGATTCTGCCCCCGAGGGACATTTAGCAATGTCCGGAGACATTTTTGATTGTCACAACTAGGAGTGTGGTGGGGGAGACTGTCAATGGCATGTAGCGGGTAGAGGTCAGGGACGCCGCTGATGCACAGGCCAACCTCTACAGCAAAGAATTATCCTCCTGGAGATGTCAATAGTGCCAAGGTTAGAAACTTGACCTATTCTCCCCTTTTTTGGTTTGTTCATTTATTAATTAGTTCACACAATCATTAATTTACGCACTATCCATCCATCAGTCTATCAATGTATTCCTTCAATAGATTTTTGCAAAGTGCCCACAATGACTCAAGACTAGACTAAGCTTTAGGGATTGCAGAGAGAAAAGTTATCCTAATCTTGTTCATTCTAACCAGGGAGAGAGACATAGACATTAATGAATAATGTTACAATAATATGTGATCAGTGTTTCTGTGGTAAGTAAGATGTGATGAGAACACCAAGAGTATGATGAATTCTGAATAATGTGACAGAATTCAGGAAGTCTTCACAGAGGTGGAGTTTGTTTATTGAGTGGGTTGGGGGTGGTCAGAGAATGAAATCTTGAGCAAAGTGCACACAAAGCCAGAGACATTGAACAGTCCCCAGAGCGCTCGGCTGAGCAGTACACTGTGTGTCATGAGACTAGAGTGAGGGGGGAGGTTGGGAGAAGAAAAAATCTTTCAAAAGTAGAGTGGGGATACTCACCATAGTTAGAGACTTGGACTTCATCCTCAAGCATTTAAAATTTAAAACAGAAGAATGACGTTAGATGTATGGCAATCACTTTACCTCCTTTGGCCTGGGTTTCACACCGTTAAAGTATTTGGTGAGATACATTTTAGGTTTCCTTTTAAAACCTTTAAAACTATGTTTTGTGATCATAAAGTCAATCTATTGGATATATTAAATACTATATATTCTTTTTTTTTAATTTTTTTAATTTATTATTTATTTATCTTTTAGAGGGGAAGGGTAGGAGAGAAGGAGAGGGAGAGAAATATCAATGTACGGTTGCCTCTCGTGTGTCCCCTGCCGGGAACTGGCCTGCAACCCAGGCATGTGCCCGACTGGGAATCGAACCGCGATCCTCTGGTTCGCAGGCCCGCGCTCAATCCACTGAGCTACACCAGCCAGGGCTAAATACTATATATTCTTAATTTATATTACAACTATCAGTAAAGATCATAATATCTATAAAGAAAATATCTTTCTATACACAAAATTGTGTTATCATAGATTTATTTTCATTATAATGAATAAAATATATATTCTTATTAATATATTTGGTGTTTGTTTTAAGGCTGGGAATACTTAAGAAGATCAAGTTATTCTACAGAATATACAATGTTTCCCTTGGTTTATTCCCATTTCAATAACTACTTTAGGTTACACCCAGGATAAATTTTTGAAATATTTTTTTCAATGTTCTCTACTCTTTGTACTATTATCAATAAGTTTTAGACAATCTAATTAGATCTAGGAAGTTTAATGTATGCTTATAATTTGAATAATTAGATATTAGATTTAAAAATCTAATATCTAAATATTCAGATTTAAGAGAAAATATTAGATTTAAGAGAAAAAATGGACTTTTGTGTCTTATATTAATAAATGAAGAAAACTGAAAGATTAACAACTGTTTGGATTTTACTTGAGTAAAATTTGTTAACTATTGAGTGACTATTTGATATAATTTGTGATTTACAAAATATATTCTTATTGTATATTTTTCACTTAGTATGTTTATACTTGTGATTTAAATTCACTTTAAAATGTAGGTAGCTGAAACCACTGTTGCAGACCAGTTCCATTGTCATTCAGAATTTAAGCCCAGAGAGAAAATGGCATGGCATGAGATTTAAAAAAAATTCGGATAGGGAGGATTCATAAAAGAAAAATGGGCTCCATATCTAAATTAGAGAGCAGAAATCTATAAGAGAAAATGCCACTCTTTTGCCCCCAATAGAGAATGAACACACTGCTGTGAAAAGTGGCAGAGGCACTGGGAAGGGCGGGCTGCGTTAGGGTCCTGTGAACGGGTTAGCGGCCCCCTAACTGAGCTGCTTTCGCCCCTGCCTGTTGTCTCACTGTAATTGTCTGCTCTATTTGACTGCACCTTTTTGAACCCTTTTTTCTCTTTCCCCCAAATCTTTATCCTATGTTTTCTGTGCTATATTTCCTCAAGTATTAATTAAAGCCTTTGGTGGATTGTTTCAGACATGAATACCCGTTCATATTTATTTTCTTTTACAAAAATTGTTATTAAATCCCATCTAATAACTTAAAAAGTAGTGTGGATTTTCCACAGTGCTTCCATTTTGAGACAGCTTGGGCTTGTTTCAAGATAGAGAGTTAAGTTTTAAAAGATGATAACTTTGTACGGTGTTATAAAAAGGGCGTCAAGCCCTGGGAGAGTGGTTGAACGAGTTGGTGGTTTTCAAAGGCACCGAAGGACTCACAGAGGGGCCCCAGAAGCAGCAGTAATGAGGGTGAGGTGTAGGACGCAGGACACGGCCACCCCTGTCCCACCACCAGAATTTATCACAAACTCTGCTCCCACATCTGTTGCTTGTCTATCCCAGATCAGACGTGGTTTGAGCAAAGGTTCCAATGAGGTGCCCAATGATCTCTAAGGTCCCTTCTGATCTGAGCTTCTGTAAGTTTTTACTTCCACACTCTTTCCCAAAACATAGAACTTCAAACTAAAAAAAAGTTTGCGTAATAACTGAGAGGCACAAGGTCAGGGTAAAGAAAACATTAAAAACAACAGCACCAAAAATTAATCTTTTCACACCCCTTCATAAGAAATGAGACTTTTTTTAATTTAAATGTAACTAAACTACATTTAAAAAGGTAAATCCCTTCAAACACTGAGATACAGAGTGAAAGACAAATAAATCATCAGGAAAACCTTCACGCAGCCTACAGTTCGAATGTCCCGCAGGGACACCTTGGAGACGTGCCCAAGAGCAGGGAAAGTGGTTCTCTTTAGAAGGGCTCCTTTTCAAAGCAGGGACGGCTCTGGACACACGAGTGAATTAGGACATGCAGGTACTGCAGGAACGCATCTGTTCAGGGTCTCTGATACCCGTTTACGTGAGAGTTACCCTCTGGGTGCCAGTGAGAGTTGCCATTCACTGGCATATACATAGGACATTAAATATCAGCAATACAGAAGTGCCTACAAGTGCCCTGAGCACGACTGGATATCACTGCCCCATTACAATCTGTGTCCTTCTCCCGAATGCAGTTGGTAGTTATTCCCCACTGGTTAACATTTTCAAGTAACTATTTGTTGATAAAGACCTCATGAAATTCATGTTACTTAGGGGAAATGTTTCTAAACATTCCATTCCCAATATTTTTTTTCTGGATGTGGTAAGATACATTTTGTGAATTAAAATAGTTTTAGAAATAAACTTAATGTAGTCCTACAAGTTAAAACAAATTTTCAGCAAAGAGTCAAAGTCTGTTGTAGGAATTCCTTTCCATCTGCAATGTAATTAATAGCTATAAAAAAACCAGCTTTGGAGAGAAGCTGTAGGAGACACTTCATTCCATTCAGTGCCGAGGCCTCGTAGTGAGGGAATGCACACTGTACGGCCACATGGAAGACATAAAAAGGCGAGGGATGAATTAAGGGGTGGGTACATCATAGACTTTTAACTTTTGGCTAGTTACATGAGGTATTTCAAGGGTGAACGAATAGAATGCATAACAAGTGATCTCAATTTAAACTAATAGCTATGCTTACATTCTAAATAACTGGCGTTTCATAATAAAGAGATCAGCTGACTACAGAGGAAGAATCCAGTCTATGTTGTGTAAAGGGAAAGATATTTCCCAAATTTTAAGGTATGAAAAAGGTTAATTCTTAAAATTTTTGTGGGTGTTTTTCCTTCTTCATTAAGACTAATTGCTTAGAGATCATTTCACATAATTAAGGCAGGGATGAATGGGCAATGGAGGTATTTCTGTTAGTTGCTATAACTTTTTTCTGGACATTAAGCTCCTTTTCTTCATTTAAAATAAATGAATACCATTTCCCAACTCCAAACTAAAATGGCAGCAGTGAAACTCATTTGCTATTGTAGAAAATGACTAATAAAACACATATTTCGTAATACCACGTGATTCAAATAACTTAATACAAGTAATTAAAACCACTTCTGCACTTAACTTATGCTAAAATGACAACCAAATTCACTTCTAAACATCTTTCATTTATCAGACCACATTTACATGAAAGAAATAAAATATTTTCATGTTCCATGAGGAGGGAAGAAGTAGAATTAAATCTGACATAGTGCAAAAATATGGTGAAAGTGGAATCTTCAATGGAAAAAAATTGCATTAGGAATTAGACTTCTGTCTTTTTTGAGGGAAATTCTCTAGTCATGTTTTCCAGAACACAAGAAGATGCTAGAACAGGGAAATAGAAAATAGCCATAGCATTAATTAAAATGTTCTTTAAATATTATTTCAAAATTCCATAGCACAATAGGAAACTTTGTAGTTACCACATTCTGAAATGTATCAGATTAATAGGTAATGAAATGTTTTAGGTTAGTAGAGTTGATTATTTGCTTTTTTAAATAAGGGTTTGCGTTCTTGTAAGATAACTTGGCCAAATTGCATTTAAATGGAAGTCTAAGAAACTCTTGAACATACTATAAATTATATGTATCCACTGGCCTAGAGGCTTCTACCCTTGACATTTCAGGTTTTGTTGCCCATTTGGGGGCCCAAAGAGAGGATGCAGGCAGAGCTGAGCAGTGCGGTTTCCTCTCAGCCCTACCATCAGAAGCAGGCTGGCACGAAGGGGACCACAACTACCAGGCAGGGATCAGAAGGAGACCAGGGAGACTAAACTGGCAAGTGCAGGGTAGGGGCCTGTCTTTATTTACAATTTTGCTTTTGTGTTCACCATGGATTTCTAACTGCGCATTAACTTTGAAATTTTAAGGTATTGAATTATTGAGGTTTTTGGCGCCCACTTAAATTTTGCTCCTAAGATGAATCTCTCACTCACTCACCGTAGTCTCAGCTCTGCTCAAGCTGCACCGGGGCTCCAGTAGATCCTTGCAGCCACACTAGAACACAACCTTTCCCTTCTACCACCGCGGCTCCAGCAGGCCAGAGCAGTTTCCTACAAGAGCAATGTTCTTTCTGCTTGCAAAAATAAAATGAAGGGTATAGAAACGTGTCCTCTTTGTCTCCCGGGTCACCGATGGGACAGGCAGGAAGTGGTCGTCATTGGTAGAACCGACACTGGACTTTTTGCTGCGCTCCCTTCCAGTGCTTCTGTTTCTGGACAGGGACCATAATGAGCAAAGGGATCAATGCCCTGAACATGGACTTAGGGGGGGAAACGAGGAGTCGTCATAGCACATTCACCCAAAAAGCATGAAAAATCTCTCCAAAGCATGCTCAGTAAAATAAAAATGAGAGGCTGATGCTTATACATCATCAGCATGACCTACAGCTCTTTTAAGAGCAGGGTTACATGTGGTAGAGCTCAACTAACACCAAGGGTTCCTTTCTACTCTTGAAGGGAACAAAATAATTACTTTCCATCTTGTTGCTAAACTTCTCACCAGAGCTGCCTATATATGTCTCCTTGTCTTTTCCCAGAAGACATGCCGCCAGTCCATAGGCAGGGCCAGGCGCTGTCCCTTCATGAAGAATGCTTGCGCCCTGCTTTCTCACGGTGTGTGTTTGGTGGAGTAGAGTGGAGAACGGGACTATGGTTTACTAACTGCTGGTGTTTATGCTTTTAGAAACGTTATCTTACTTGATGCCCCTTCTGCCCCATCTGCCCTGTAAGTGGGGAAGAAGCCTTAGTTCTAGCACTGGCTACAGCTAGAACCACGAAGCCCCAAGTTGTCACACTTTTTCCTGCAGGGATATAATAATACCGGACGTAATGCTACTGCTCTTTCACTTTAGCAAGTAGTCCCACCATAGGATTGTTTGCAAAGATGGAATACAGAGTCTTCAGTTCCACCATCCTTCATGGAAGTCAACTTTGGACACTGAAGTACTTTTTGGAAATTGAAAGCTGAAGCAATAGGTAATAAAAGCTCTCAAAAGGAAAGAAGAGAAAATTAGAACATCGATCTGATTAAAAAGCCCTCAAGATTATCTGCTGACATTAGATGGTATTGGTTTTTAGGTATTAACATGACTATAAATCTATTTTTATGTTTCTATGCAGATTCAGTAGGAAAAAAACACTTAAATATATATTTAATTCCGAAGGATCCCAAAGCACTTGAGGATTTAAACTGATAAGCCAACCTCAAAGGGACTGATTCTTGCAACTAAAACACAGACACCTCTGGGGTGAAATGTGGCAACAGTTTGACAGGCATAGCAGTAGCTTAGGCCAGAAAGGATTTATCCAATTAAAATTATGGGATGAATTTTGGCTGGCAGAATGTAATTACCAGCCTTGGAATGGATCCAGGATCCTGAGGTTAACACCCCTCCTCTTGCCAACAACCCTCCTACCTGCCAACACTCTGAGATGCGGAAGGCTGGATCTGACACAATCGCACATAATACTGTTGTGACATCTAAGTACAATGATGATGATGTGAGAAGCATCATGAACTTGATTTTTTTTTAACACTCATTATGTTACTTATTTTTATGCCACATTAGGCTAGAAACCAAATGTCCACATAAATGTTAATTTCCTCAAGTCTGTGTTTAAAAAGTATAATTAGAAAATAAAAAATAGATTTAAAAATTAATTTATTCTGTCAAAGTAGTTATTTAGTGATTATTTCAGTTTCGGAACGAAATTGGATCAAAATGGTGACATTTAATCACTACATTAAAAGAAAGCAGGTCTTGATTTTTTGAAAGAGAAATGTGTTCTTGAAGTTCACTGGCCTAGAAAAAAAAGGAAATGCTTAATGCTCGGTTCATATTGGTTGTCACTTTGACTAAACAGTCATATGCGAGGACTGCTTTTGTCCTGGGGTGGGTCCAGTTCACATTTACAAGCCCCCGCGGGAGTATTTCTCAGGAGGGAGTTTACCAAAGGGGTGCGTGTGCACGTGTGCCTGTAAACCAGAGAGAAGAACCCCCTGCCGGTGTATGATCAGCTGGTAATGACCTCATCATTGGATCCTAATACCCTTTTAGAAAGTCATTGATCTACTTTCAAGGAGAAAATTGTGAAGAGCTCCAAGATTAAAGCAGAAGGGACGAGTCCACTCTACAAAGAACGTTAAACTTTCAGGGACACGAGCACGCAGGCTAGTGGTCGGTGCCAGGGTCAGGGTCACGGAGGGAGCGCTGCGGGGGAGCGCAACCGGGAGGCGGGGCTGGTGGCGTAAAACGGCGCGCAGGTCAGCCGCAGCGACTTCGGCGTGGTGTCCTCCTATCCTGCTGCCCCTGCTTGCGTACAAGTCAGTTCTCCTAAACCGTGGAGTCGCCACAGGTTCGAGTCGGGTCCCCGGCTTCATCTCTCGTAGACCGTGCTCCTGGCGGACCCCCGGGGGGTGTGGGGAGGCTGAGGAATTCTCTGGCACCCTTGCGGAGTCCCACGCATTATCTTCGGCCCACATGGCCCTGGCACTCTCCACACCGGAACCGGGGCGGGGCTGCGCAGAGGAGTCCCAGTCGCAGGTTCTAACCCAAGCACGCACTTCCAACCTAGCACGCACTTCCGACTGGTCGGCGGGTCTCTATGCGATCTAGAAGTGTTAGCTGTGGTGCGTGCGCAGGAGGCTGGTGATTTGGCAGAACCATCGTGAACTGCACCACTCCGCTCTGGCCCAGCTGGTACCTCCCGGGGTGAGGCCGGTTTTTGGTCTCTCCCCGGAAATCACCGAATGGTGCTTGAAGGGGTGGGCGATCTAGGATCCTGCTCTCCCAGAAGTGTTCGAAGGTCTTGCTCTTGGTCACTTTGTTAGAGGGAGAGAAATTCTTACCTTTTTGACTAAAGCCTTAATGCTCTCCAAAAGCCTGGTGCTGCCGCTGATTTTTTGCTGTGAAGGTAGATTTTCCTAACACCATCTTTGTATGATTTAGCTGTCCACAGGGAATCAAAATGTGGAACGAGAAGATGAAACTAATCCTTTCTTTTGCATTGTTAGGGGTTGCCATAAACACCATTTGTTAAAAAGCATAATTATGTTGGGAAAGTGCCTGATGAGACAATTAAGCTACATAAACACATCGAAAACAAATGAAAGCCAGAAGACGCCCACACCCCTTGTGTAAAGCAATTTTTTGTTTACATAAAAACCCGAGGTCTGAGCTGCTTTATTATAACAATGTTATTAATGTCTAGGAAAATCTAATGACCGTATTTTTATGAATTTTCAGTGCGGTGATGGTCACAATATGAAAACCTGAACTAACTGTGAGCCCCGTACTCCTCCCAGATTAATATAATTAGGCCAATAATCCTAGTGCATGGAAGCTAGTGGGTTTATACTTTGAGTGCACTGTTATTCGCACCCAGCACGTTTCCTTAAACTCAGAAGCTTAATGTTTGTCTCCGAGTTGGAAACCATTCACTGAAGGATCGATCCCCCACATGGAGGACATTACCTGACACAAAATGAACTTAAGTTATTTGTCGGACGAATTCACGAGGGCTACATTCATTTTTAGGTATGATATTTAAAAGGCCAAAATATGATGGCCTGATCTTGAAGATGGGAATTCTTTCAGTATTTTGAGTTAAATTTGTTCAATTCATATCATTTGAGGTAAGGAAAAATAGTTGAAGAATGCCTTTCTAGAGTATTACAGAGAAGCAAAGCAATCTCCAAAATGTGTACAATTAATTCATTTTCAATGAAACAATCAGTCACATTTTTGGCATTGAGTAGCATGCCAGATTACATGTCAGCTTTCAGTTCAAGGTACAGAGTCCTGTGAAAAGGTTTTAAACTGATTTAGAAACTTTGGAGATCAAAGTGCAAGAAGAGGAACTTAGTCAAATAGTTATCATTTAAAACCCTCAAATGAGTCCCTTTATTTCTTTTTGCTATAGGGAAGAAATGTTTTTGTAAGAATCAGCATGTTAAATAATCTCCCTCGTTCGCCCCCCCCTTTTTTTTTTTTTTTTTTTTTTGCATTTCCCCAGTAAGTCTCATTTAACAGAAGGATCATGCTTATTTGTTGCATAGAAAAGACCTGGAAACCAGAGATCAATTAAGGAAGATATGCTTTAAAGGCAATAACATTTTAATGAAAAAGTTTCACTTATACCGCAGAATTCAGTCTGAATAACTTGAAAGGTATTTTCTAGTGTCATTGCATTCGTATGTGCATGGCACATACACACAGATTCCTGATAAGTCAGTCTGAGGATTTTATCATGTAGGTGTTCCCTAGGAATGAAGAGTGACGTGTTAGTATTATGACTGATTGGTTTCCAAAGAGCTATGATTGTTTAATGGTGAATAGACGTGAAAATATGAATGAATTGTAGAGCCTGAAATGAAGATTCCTTTTTCTCCTATTCTAGAAAAAATCAGCATGTCTTCCTCCAGATTGGGGCTCCGTTTGGCTGCCTGTTTACTAAACATTTCAGAAGCCAGAAGAAAACACATTGTTGAGAACATAGCAAAAGCAGCTCTTCTTGGAAAAAATGGTAGGAACAACAGCTATGTAGTGTTTTGATAATATAGTAATTTTTATACTCTGCAGACAGTATCCATAAAACACTTCCCTGTCTTCATAGTTCACCCCTTGTTCTTGGGCTATTACAGCTTCTGCAGGACTCCTTGATACTGAGGTAGAGCAGTCATGCAGATGCGTGCAAGCGGTCTTTTCCAAATGCCTGCGTGCGCTCAGCAACACAGTTCTTGATATTGGAAAGTGATTGTCTGAAATAGCCACTGTTCAGGATATTGACAGGCTCCTAAGGAAGGTTTAGTTACATAAAGGTTAAAGATTCCCCTCATAGGCTGTTTATTTGGTCATTAATAGAATCAGCATAACTGGGCATTATGCTTTTTATTCAGCAGGTTACATAAAAAATAAGCTTGCCATACACCAACTACTTCTCAAAGCACTCCTGCCAGCAAAGCCCATGCTATCATTACAGCATTATTATTTCTACTACATTTTCTCTGTGTAAAGACTTTTAGGCAATTGCATTTAAGTGATTTGGGTTATATCACTTAGCAATTCAGAAGACTGGAACTCAAGCCTCCTTACTCCCTGGGCCAGTATTTACTATGAGGGAGAGTACTTTCCTTTTTTTCACCCTTGTTGAAATGTTCATGTAATGAAACAGTTATAGACATCATTTATTTTTACTCACATACACAAGACACAGTGTATTTACAGACTTCATATTGTTTAAATAGAAAGCCTTGATATTAAATGAAGTTTTTTTTGGCAATAGGTGAGCATTGGGACCATAGCCCCAAAGCACTTCGGACAGTGGATTTTAATTTCTGATTGTCATTTTTTATTTAGTTATTGGTTTTCATGAGAAAGAAATGTTTTCTTTAGCTAACGATTGAGCACATTCAAATTACTGTCTTGCAACTTTGCAGGAGCTAGAAATGTCTATGAAAATTCCTGATAACGCTGATAAGAAAAACCCTCTAGAGTCAGTGTACAGCTGTGCTTTTGCATTCTCTTTGTGGGAAGAGCCCATTTGGGCCCCTCATTGTTAGACACAGTACATGTAATGGGATTGGGTTACCTGTCTCTGTGATTAAATGAATGTGCAGAGACATTTGGGGAAGCCACACACTGATGGACGCCTGGGTCTCAACTCACAGTTTTTATCAGCTTATTAGTGGCAGCAGCTCAAATGGAATTATAGCTATTATACTCCATTACAAATACCAAACAATTTACTTCTGCTGAGATTCAGACTGACAGCTCCTCCTGCCAGCAGTAATTTTTTTCTATGTGCATGCTTTAGAAATTGCAGGAGAAAGTGTTTCATTCTTTCAGCATTTGCTTCAATTGGGTCATATGAAACTGAGAATAAAAGCTTTTCAGAAGAAATTTAGGATGAAAAAAAATAAAATCATCTCTTTTCTTCTAGGAGCTAGAGTATGTTGAAAAATACATTTAAAAGGAGATTGTATGATCTTGTTCTTGCTTTATTTTTTATAACTATGAAATGCAGGGAAGGTAGCACTAGTTAAGAAAATGACCTATTGTTTTACAAATACTTTAAAGGCATTTATTTTTAAGAAAGTGGAATAAAACCGCATCACCTATAATTTTTCTAATTAAGTAATGTGAAAACATTTAAATGGTCTAAAAAGTCTTAGGTAAAGAAACCCGAGTTATAAATTCTAGACCTACACCAGGGCAGGTCTATATAGATGCTCATTTGGCTATGAGCAAGTGACGTAGTTTATCCTTTCATATTATTAAAGTTAATAACAGAGGGCTGCCGTGAGCTCTGCAGTTCCTGTGTGTAACTTAGTTTTCCTCTCTTCTGAAAAGATTAATTGTGAAGCTGCCAGGGGACAGGGCGACAAAGGTATAATGGCACAGAGAAAGGTTTAATTACCGCCTGAAAACTTTTGTCCTTCACTTTGAATTAGCTTTTGCAGGCTTAAGGGGGGACTTTTAAAGGGGCTGAACCAGGCTTGTAAACTTCAAAAATAACTTTGGGGTTATGTGTGGCTGCCACATAGGGCATGGCAGCTTTCTCCTTGAGGTTACACATTCAAGTGAGTCACAAGCCACTGAAAGCTGGAAGTCATTAACATCTGAAGGCTGTTGGTGGCCCCTGAAAAGGAGATGGTGGCGTCAGAACAGTTTCTAATAGACAGGTGCATGCATTCCAGAAACCTCTGCTTCAGGCACTAATTGGCCTATCCTAGCTTTTCCAGATGTCAGATTTTCATGCAGACAGTTCGATTTCTGGGTGTGGGAAGGAAAACTTGATAAGGCCTAGTAGATGAGATTGATAAGGAAGAGAATTTAGAGTGATATGATGTGGCAATTGAAAGAAGAGGATACCATCTTGGACTGAGTTAAGAGATACCAAAGGCTACTGTCTGAGATGAACCATCTAGTTATACAGAAAGACACTGCAAGAAGCTGACATTGCTACCCATGAATTTTATGATTAGCCAATGCCACTTCAGAGGTCATGCCCCAAAATTTTTATGTTGAATTTAATATATATAATGTATATAATATATAAAATATATTAATATGTAATATATTGTATTATATATAATTCAATAGTATATAAAATATATATTATATATTCTAATAATGTATGATATATAATATATATAATTTATACATATATTATATATGTAATAAAACAGATATATATTTTTTTTACGGGGAGGAAACATCCTGAAGTATCAGTGGTCAGTATATTTCCTGATCAAGACTATAACAGATCAGTCATTACAATAGCAGCTTCTGTTGATGAATTAGGTGAGATTTCAGTTTCTTTCTCTACATAAATGTCTGTGAAGAAGAGGAGGTTTCAGATGGACCTGAATGCTCTTTAATAATCATCAATTTACTCTTCAAATTTGAATAATCCATTATATGGAGAGTCTACCTCAAAACTATATTTATCATTTTTCTGAACATACATATCTCAAACATTTCCTGTTTCCTCTTCATTAAAATGAACCTTGGGGTCCAAGAGTTAATACCATTCTTTCCCAGAATGATCAGATACCTTTGTGGTTAAGAAAAACATCTTCAAGTTTTCACCTGTGGAGTAGTAGTATTGAAGCCAGCCTTGACTTCAGCATTAAGTCGGCCCAGGGTGAAACCCGCTAAGCAGTTGTGTTTTGTGTTAGGAGCCCAAAGTCTTGCGTTGCTTCATGGGTTGAGATGAAATGGGCTCCGTGTCTCGTGTTGTAAGGTTTAGTGGGACAGCTTGAATTTGAAGGATCGTAGTTGTTTAAACAAAAACTTGTATTAATATTTCTTAGTAAATGGTTTAAAATATTTTAAAATAAACTTTATTTTAACTCAGCAGATTGTCCTTTTTTTGAAAGGTATGTTTGTTTGAAGAACAAAGAGCTGCTGCTAACTCCTAACAAACAGAAGGCAAAATGTCTTGAGTGTTAATCATGAGATGTAAAATTTGCTTCTTTGCTGTTTATCTCTCTTGTTAAAATGGTCATACTGTACTGCTAATAAAATCTGAGTAATAACATAAAACTCTGAGGTGTCTATAATATGTATTTAGATAAAACAATTTAACAAAAATCCACTGGACAATAGCAAAACTGAAATACTCATGCTTTTAAAACTTTATGGTTGTGTGTATATCTATGTATATATTTTAATATATTTTATTGATTATGCTATTACAGTTGTCCCATTTCTCGCCCATCATTCCCCTCCACCCTGCACCCCCCCACATTCCCCCCTTTAGTTCATGTCCATGTGTCATAAGTTCTTTAGCTTCTACATTTCCCACACTGTTCTTGCCCTCCCCCTATTTTCTACCCACTATCTATGCTACTTATTCTCTGTACCTTTCCCCCTCTCTCCTCCTCTCACTCACCTATTGCTAACCCTCCATGTGATCTCCATTTCTGTGGTTCTGTTCCTGTTCTAGTTGTTTGCTTTTGTTTTAGGTGTGGTTGTTAATAGCTGTGAGTTTGCTGTTTTTGTACTGTCATATTTTTCATCTTATTTCTCTTAGGTAAGTCCCTTTAACATTTCATATAATAAGGGCTTGGTGATGATGAACTCCTTTAACTTGATCTTATCTGAGAAGCACTTTTTCTGTCCTTCCATTCTAAATGAAAGCTTTGTTGGATAGAACAATCTTGGATGTAGGTCCTTGACTTTCATGACTTGGAATACCTCTTTCCAGCCCCTTCTTGCCTGTAAGGTGTCTTTTGAGAAATCAGCTGACAGTCTGATGGGAACTCCTTTGTAGGCAACTGTCCCCTTATCCCTTGCTGCTTCTAGAATTCTCTCCTTCATTTGAATCTTGGCTAATGTAATTATGATGTGCCTTGGAGTGTTCCTCCTTGGGTCCAACTTCTTTGGGACTCTCTGAGCTTCCTGGACTATTTCCTTTGCCAGATTGGGGAAGTTCTCCTTTATTATTTGTTCACATAACTTTTCCACTTGTTGTTCTTCCTCTTCCCCTTCTGGTACCCCTATAATTCGGATGTTGGGACATTTAAGGATGTCCTGGAGGTTCCTAAGCCTCTCCTCATTTTTTTGAATTCTTGTTTCTTCCTTGTTTTCTGTTTGGTTGTTTGTTTCTTCCTTCTGGTCCACTGCATTGATCTGCGTCCCAGTGTTCCTCCCATCTTTATTGGTTCCCTGTGCATTTTCCTTCATTTCACGTATTGTAGCCTTCATTTCACGTATTGTAGCCTTCATTTTTTCATCTAATTTGTGAGCAAAATCAACCAATTCTGTGAGGATCCTGATCACCAGGGCTTTGAACTGTGCATCTGATAGGTTGGCTATCTCTTGATCACTTAGATGAATTGGCTCTGGGGCTTTGATCTGTTCTCCCGTTTGAGCCATTTTTGTTCTTTTTTTCTTCTTTTTTTTTGGTCTGGTCACGGCTGTTATGTAGTGAGGGGTGGAACCTAAGGTGTTCCCCAGGGTGGGGCAGCCCAGTTGCTGGGTTGTGATGCTGTATGTGGGGGCAGGGTCCGAGAGGGAACAATGGTGCTTGCTCAGCTCTTTCTCGGATTCCAGTCCCCTCTGCTGCTTCCCCTTCACCTGGATTATCTGAGCATGAATGTGGGACTGCCTGGCCAGCCAGTCGCCTTGTGTGGCCTCACTGGGTCTGCCCGTTGCCACCCCGTGCCCGGGGTCCATTAGCTGCCACCTATGCGCCTTGGGTCTGCCAGCCGCTGGGCCAACCTCCACTTTTTCTTGCCTCGAGTCTGCCCCTCTTACTGGTCTGGATGAATGGTTGTTGGACTTCTGTACAGTTTAATTTTCTATCAGTTTTGGTTGTTTCCTTGTTTCTAAATCTTTATTGTCCTTAATTTTGGTTGTGTGAGGAGGTGCAGTGTGTCTACCTATGCCTCCATCTTGGCTGGAAGTCTGGTTGTGTATATATTTTAATATAAATTCATACACATTCTGAAAATAACAAGGAATTTTATCTAGGTAATTTGATAAAATTGAAAAGGTTTAGAGTAACCAATTGTAAAAAAATACAAAGGTGTTTAAGACTAATAAACCTTGCATAATTCCTCCACTTTGGGGAATAAAGAGCTGAAAGAAATGTGAAACTTTAGGACAGTAGGGAGGTGGGGCCGGACATTTGGGAGGTGGGACAAGGGGAAATGTTAGATTTTTTATTGTTCTTTATTATGGCTGAAAAAAAAATCTATACAGATTACAAAAGAAAAACAACCACTGGGACAATAAAATATAGCTGCTTCTTGAGCTGTGTTTGAAAGTTTAATGACTGTTTTTTACAATGTTACCTTTTTCAGGCAATTCTATTCTGGCCGCCTGCTTGGAGTCCTTCCAGTCTGTCGATATGGAGGTTCAGGAGGGAATCCATCCTTGCTTGGGAGCAGTAGCCCTGATTCCCATTTATCCTCTCGTTGATGTTGGAGTGGAAGAGTGTGGAGCTGTGGCCAGAAGTGAGAGAAAGTTGGGGGTGGTGTGTTCTCTCCTAATAGAAACCATTTCTACAGACCAGAACAGCTCGTGACAGTGCCATCCCTCCTCACCTCCCTGGGAAAGGTCGACCTTGAAGAGTTGTGTCAACGAGAAGCTTTCATGGGCTGCAGTGGCACATTGTGTCTTTGCGACTCATCCTTCCACCTCCTGACACCATGGGGTCCTAACTGCTCTGGGATGCAGCAGATCAGTCATTTTGTCCTTTATAACTGCGGGATGGGTCAGGAGGAAACAACAGTTGTTTCTAATGAGTTCTTTCAGCTCTTCAGGGCAGAACGATGGTGTATTTTGCCCATCTGTGTCTTATTTTCTTGAGCAGGGGTAATGATGAGGTTGAAAAACCACTTAAATGTTAACTTCTAACCCTTTTTCCTCTGACTTTCTCCCCCCTTTTTTCCCTATGCACGACTCTCTTTCAGATTTTCTTTAGAACTGAACTGTCACATGCTTGATTTCAGCCCAGGGGTAAGTTTAATTTGGAAAATTTGAGCTATGTCACTTGAGGTGTTTTTGA
The DNA here is from genome assembly GCA_039655065.1 of Glossophaga mutica. Taxonomy (NCBI): domain Eukaryota; kingdom Metazoa; phylum Chordata; class Mammalia; order Chiroptera; family Phyllostomidae; genus Glossophaga; species Glossophaga mutica. The sequence goes on from CM077306.1 coordinate 29,990,183, forward strand.
ATTAGGCAAATTGGGAGAAAAGAAAGACCTTTTGCCTGGACTGTCTCGCTGCACCACGGTTAATTACGACATGCAGAGGCTCATAACCTTTGGGGAAAAGTCCGCCTTAGGATAATTGCATTCTTCTCTGTATGACCTCAGAAATCCCTCTATGATGTTGCCTCGTTTTTATTTAATAGTGAATTGTCTAACATTTGGGATGGAGATTTGGACTCTGGGTGAGCTACATCAAGCTCTAGGAATAGGAAATGAGACTTGTTTCCAAAGGAGAACCTCACTGTTGTGCTGCATTTTAATATGACCTGACAATCCAAGGATTGCTTCCAAGCAGAATCTTGGCCCAACATTTGCTTCACTTTTTATCCAAGAAAGAGTTAAAATTCAACATGGGGGAAAAATATGTCTCACACAAAAATGAAGAGTTCAGAATTGTCCAGACCAGAATAATGATTTTAATTGTCTTCAAAACAATTATGTTCAATTACATTAAATCTCAAATTAGCTAGTACATGAAGTTCTTCATTACATCAGGACTAGTCCGCCCCAGATGTTCATCCTACGGAGGAGACAGTTGACGATCACAGGGTCTGGACACAGTATTTCTCCCTTCCCTTGCCCTTTTGCTTCATTGGCAGCTACTGTACCTCATGATTTAAACATGGACATTTCTAATTAAATGAGAGCTCAGCTGCATTCTTGAACTAATTTATAACATTTGATTTGAAATGTAATAGCTTCAATCTTCATCTGATTAAAAACAGTCACGTACTGTACATGGTTACTATTTTGATGCTCCAACATGCAGTTTTTATTTTTACATTCCCCTTTCTGCACAGCTGTTCATCTAATATCATCCAATTTTTTTTTTGTAACAACATGCTCAGACATTCTTATAAGGCAAAAATACTCACATTCTAGGGTCTGGCTGTTCTCCAAACAGTGAAGGGGTGACCCCTTCTCAGGGACAGCAACCTTAGTTAATGATTTAACTAACTTTCTTTGGGAAGAGGGCAATGGTGAACAGTCCAGTGACATGGAAGATAGTTGATATTGATAATTAATATTGACTATTATATTGATAACTCATATATGCTTTGTGTGAAAAAACTGAATAATATGTTTGGGAACTCTTTGATATCCGCTATAAACTTGCTTATACCTTAAGGAAAGGGCTCTTAAAGTGGGGTCTAAAATTGGTGTTCAGGGGACTTACAAATACTGTCAAAATCATTTGCAAGTTTTTATGCATATGCTTTCTTGTATACATACATAGACACATACACTCACACATAATTTTGCATATCATTTTAGTTTAAGAATTTTTAGAATAAAGGACACAGCAAGCAGAGGCTTCGAGGTGAGAGCAGCATGGGCTTCAAGACCAGCATAGGACCTGAGTGTGGCTGGCCGGAACTTGGAGACGAAGGGGATGGGAAAACCATTCCTGGGAATGTTAGGAAATGAAACTCATGAGGTAGTTAGAGGTCAGATCATGAGGTCTTATTGCCAGGAGAAGGAGTGCAAAGCCTATTACAAAGCGGTGCACACCACTGAGGAGTTTTAAGCAAGAAAGTGGTCTGATTGGCTTTGAAGTTTAGAAAGATCATTCTGCCTCCATGATAGAGAATGGACAGGATGCAGGCAGATCAGTTTGGAAAGCTGATGGTGGCCTGACATAATAGAGAATGGAGAGCCTGCTTAGAATGTTAGGGATGAGGAACAAAACAGCAGTGTATAAATGTCTCATCACTGACAAATGATGGAAGGAAGGAGATTTGGGGGGAAAGAATGAGTACTTCCTTTTTCCATGCTGCCATTTGGCAGTTGAATATACAGTTGAGAGCAAGGAGACAGATAAACCTACTTTACATTCATTTAAGTCTTACAGTTTTTTTTTTAAAGTTTTAGACTTTAGTTTATTTTCTGTAAAAACCGCATTTGATCAGTTAGGCTACCACTCATTTTTATCTCTACTATGTCTCTAATTTTTTCCTCTTCTCCCTTTTTCCCTTCCTCATTCTTTCGCTCTCTCCCTTCTTTCATCCTTCCTTTCCTATTGGTTGTTATCAAAATGATACATGCCTGTGGCTGAAAGCCAAATGCTCTGCAGGGTTCGTCCCCCAAACTTTAAGTTCCTACACAGCCCACCTTTCCCCTTCACCACACACAAACTTCAGTTTCCTTCTCCCCCAAGCCAAGTACTTCCAGCTCTTTCATTTTATTATTTAGTATCAATGCCAGATACCTAAATATCAGTGGAACTTCTTAGCTTTTGAGTTTTAGGCATTGCGTATTGACTTCCTATTGCAGAAGATGAGAACTTAGCTGTCTGTTACCCAACTCCTCATCCCCAACACAAACACACACACATTCACACTTATACACACACTCTCAATTCCCAGTTCTTCTTTCTCTCAATATATTGGGATGGCCAAAAAGTTCATTTAGTTTTTTCTGTATGATGGCTCTAGTAGTGTGTAGTTGCCTTTAACTTCATTTGAAACAATATTTTTAGATTGTATGTGACAGCTGTCATAATCAGCATGCATTTTAAAAAAACTCAAATTGGTGAATTTTTATGCAGCCATTATAATATTGAAGATGGAAGAAAATATGCAACATTTTTGGCATATTACACTTTATTACTTGAAGAAAAGTAAAAGAACTGAAACAAAAAAAAAGATTAGTGCAGTGTATGGAGAAGGTGCTGTGACTGATTGAACATGTGAAAAGTGGTTTGCGAAGTTTCTTGGTACTATTGACATTTTGGCCACATAATTCTCTGCTGTGGGGCTGTCTTATGCATTGGAAGGTGTTTGGCAGCACCTCTGGCCTCTACCCACTAGAAGCCAATAGCAGGGGATAGCCAACATACTCAAAATATCCAAATTAATAAAGTTTTTGGTGCAAATGAAAAATGTGTCTTTTATTTTATGGAAAAACTAAACGTACTTTTTGGCCAACCCGATAGTTATATCAAAATTTGGATCAATACTTAGTGGTCACATTATTATGACTATGTAAACATTATTCACAATGAATTATTAAAAATGTTATTATTATTTTACCCTTTGGGCAAATCTTTTCTTTTTTCTGGAGATGATCATTATCTTTTTGATTGATTACTTAGTTTTTTATTTACTTATCACTGGTTTAACCCCAAAGTCTATGTTAAATTTCTCCACGCATTCAGATACAACATCCCATGTGCTGAGTGTTCTATAAATTTCATCTTCTTGAAGAATATCTTCTAAAACTCTCTGAACTGTTCCAATTAGGAGTGTTTATCCACAGTTTGTTGAGCCTAACTGTCATCCTGGGATCTGCTAGGCTTTCACTTTTTCTTTCTCTGTGTTGGATTCCCTGGTTCCTGAATCTTATGATCTCTGTCTCTCTGTCTCTCTGTCTGTCTGTCTCTGTCTTAAAATTTATGCCCTGGTTTTGGTGCAGCCCATCTCCTGGTAGCTTTCAAAAAGCGGGGGGAGTACATTTTTGACACCTTGCAGGTCTAAAAAGGTCACTATTCTACCTTCACATTTAATTGTTAGCTTGGCTAGGTATAGAATTCTAGGTTAGAAATAATTTACCTTTATTTTAAAGACACTGTATCGTTGAATTCTTACTTTTATGTTGCTATTGAGACTTATGAAGCCATTATGATTCCCGATCTTTATGTGTGAACTGTCATTTTTCTCCGAAGTCTTGGAAGATCTTCACTTTGTTCCCACAGTTCTGAAACCCTGTGATGTTCCTTTATATGAGTCTGTTTTCATTCATTGTGCTGGAGTTTTGGTAGGCCCTTTGAATCCTTGAAAGTCTTGTTCTTCAGAGCTGGACAATTCTCTTGAATTATTCCACTGATGATTTCTTTCATTTGCACAGTTTTTTTCTAGAAGCCCCATTCATTTGGATATTGGAACTCTGGTACTGCTTCTCTATATTTATTTTCTCTTTTTTTACATCACCTTACATTTTTATACCACTTTCTGGTGAATTTTTTCTACGTTAAAAAGTCTCAGCATGTACTCTGTTAATGGCCCTCTTTTCATTAAGCACCCTGTCCTCAGCCGTGCCCAGTATCCCCAAGCCCGGATCCCTTGGGTTTTACCTCTTGTTCTTCTGCCCCCGTGGCCAAGGGGCCAGGGCAGTTTCCTGTCTATGTAGAGGAGAAGGGGATCCAACTGCTGCTTAAACGGACGTCCCACTAGTCTCCTTGTTTGCATCTGTGCCTTTACCTTCCCTCCCAAAGTGAGGTTGCCAGTTCTGGGGACTTTCAGGTATCTGTGGTAAAAGTCAGGTTGCTGCTGTTTCTCCTGCTGTCTGAGTCTGTGAAGTAACCACCACTCTTAATATCTGCTCTTCAAGTTCCAACACTGTGACCTCCTCTTTCTTTTCTATTTGTTTGAATTAGTCAATGCTTTGAAAAATGTATCTCTTTACCATCTTTTTTTTTCCTGGGATTTTTGGAAAAAGTGAAAGTAACATAGGGATCCACATTCTCGCCTTTATTCGGAAGTCCCTTACTTCTTTAATTCTTCCTTATGACTATTAATTACCTTGGATCCTTCCAGAACAGTGAGTTCACCTAATCTGGAATCAATGGTTAATTCATAGGGACATCATTCTTCTTTTTTTAAAGAATAGTGTGGGAAATGTAGAAGCTAAAGAACTTATGACACATGGACATGAACTAAAGGGGGGGAATGTGGGTGGGAGGGGGTGTTCAAGGTGGAGGGGAACGATGGGGGAAAATGGGACAACTGTAATAGCATAATCAATAAAATATATTTAAAAAAATAATAATTTTATTTTAATTGTTGTTCTTGTACAGTTTCCTGTCTTTTACTCCCATCCCAGCCCACCGCCCCAGCCCTCCCCACCTCCCTCCCATTCCCCACCCCCCCCAGTTTTTGTCCATGTGTCCTTTATACTTGTTCTTGTTAAACCCTTATCCTTTTCCCCTGAAATTCCCTCCCCTCTCCCCTCTGGTTACTGTCAGCCTGTTCTCAATTTCAGTGTTTTTGGTTATATTTTGCTTGTTTTGTTTGTTTTGTTGTTTAGGTTCCTGTTAAAGGTGAGATCATATGGTATTTGTCTTTCACTGCCTGGCTTATTTCGCTTAGCATAATGCTTTCCAGTTCTATCCATGCTGTTGCAAAGGGTAGGAGCTCCTTCTTTCTTTCTGCTGCATAGAATTCCATTGTGTAAATATACCATAGTTTTTTGATCCACTCATTTACTGATGGGTACCTAGGTTGCTTCCAACACTTGGCTATTGTAAATTGTGGTGCGATGAACATTGGGGTGCATTGGTTCTTTTGGATTGGTGTTTCAGGGCTCTTAGGATATAATCCTAGCAGTGGAATTGCTGGGTCAAAAGGCAGATCCATTTTTCGTTTTCTTAGAAAATTCCATACTGTTTCCCATAGTGGCTGCACCAGTCTGCAATCCCACCAACAGTGCACCAGGGTCCCCTTTTCTCCACAACCTCTCTCTCCAACACTTGTTATTTGTTGATTTGTTTATGATGGCCATTCTGACCTGTGTGAAGTAGTATCTCATTGTGGTTTAAATTCTCATCTCTCTGATAGCTAGTGATACTGAGCATCTTTTCATGTGTCTCTGGATCCTCTGTACATCCTCTTTGGAGAAGTGTCTGTTCAAGTCTTTTGCCCATTTTTTAATTGGGTTGCTTGTCTTCTTAGAATGGAGTTGTGTAAGTTCTTTATATATTTTGGAGATTAAACCCTAGTCTGAGGTATCATTGGCAAATATGTTTTCCCATATGGTTGATTCTCTTTTTATTTTAATACTGTTTTCTTTAGCCGGTCAGAAGCTTCTTATTTTGATGAGATCCCATTCGTTTATTCTTTCTTTTATATCCCTTGCTTTAGAAGACATATCAGTAAAAATATTGCTGCATGAAATATCTGAGATTTTCCTGCCTATGTTCTCCTCTAAGACTTTAATGGTGTCACGGCTTATATTTAAATCTTTTACCCACCTTGAATTTATTTTTGTGTATGGTGTAAGTTGGTGCTCAAGTTTCATTTTTTTGCACGTAGCTGTCCAGTTCTCCCAAAACCACTTGTTGAAGAAGCTATTTTTACTCCACTTTATGTTGCTGCCCCCTTTGTTGAATAATAATTGACCATAGAGACTTGGGTTTATTTCTGGGCTCTCTGTTCTGTTCTACTGGTCCATGTGCCTGTTTCTATGCCAGTACCAGGCTGTTTTGAATACAGTGGCCTTGTAATACAGTTTGGTATCAGGTATTGTGATTCCTCCTACTTTGCTCTTCTTTCTCAAAATTGCTGCAGCTATTTGGGGTCATTTATGGTTCCATATAAATTTTTGAAGTGTTTGTTCTATGTCTGTGAAATATGCCATTGGTACTTTAATAGGTATTGCATTGAATCTATAAATTGCTTTGGGTAGTATGGACATTTTGATGATGTTAATTGTTCCGATCCATGAACATGGTATATGTTTCCATTTGTTTGTGTCTTCCTTGATTTCTTTCTTCAGTGTTGTGTAGTTTTCTGCATACAGGTCTTTTACCTCCATGGTTAGGTTTTTTCCTAGGTACTTTATTTTTCTTTTTGCTATATCGAATGGGATTTATTTCCTGATTTCTGCTTCTGCTGTTTTATTGTTGGTATACAAAAATGCCTTTGATTTCTGGATATTGACTTTGTATCCGGCTGTTTGGCCAAATTCATTTATTAGGTTGAGTAGGTTTTTGGCCAAGTCTATAGGATTTTCTATGTACACTATCATGTCATCTGCAAACAGTGACAGTTTTGTTTACTCCTTTCCAATTTGGATGCCTTTTATTTCCTTTTCTTATCTAATTGCTGTAGCTGAGACTTCCAATACTATATTGAATAGAAGTGGTGAAAGTGGACAACCTTGTCTTGTTCCTGATCTTAGTGGAAAAGATTTTAGTTTTTGCCCATTGAGTATGATGTTGGCTGTAGGTCTCTCATATATGGCCTTTATTATGTGTTGTATTCAAGTAGCGAGTGAAAAGAATCTCCGAACACTGAGAGCAGTTTGATGGTAAATTTATTGGCCAAGTTTAACCTGCGCAGGGGCGTACTTCCCAAATGAGACTGTAGCCTCGCAGCTACGCAGAGCTGCCAAATGGAAGTCGCACCTGGCTTACAGGCTAAGGGGCTTATATAGGTTGCCCAGAGCAAGCAAGCAAGCATTCTCCAAAAGCAGAGTTGGCGGTTAGCGATTGGCGCATTCAGTATCTGTTATAAAATGATTGGTCCTGGGGGCTGTTATTGGGCAAATTTCATTTTTCTTGGTTCACTCGCTCTGTCTATTCTTATCTGACCTATCCTTCTGGTAACTGCTAGCTAACGCCCCTTCATCGCATAATGTCAGCGAGTGCTTTTCTACTGATTAGGCTGATTACTTTACTCCTGCTGAAACTGCATGTCATCCTGTTGCACAGTTTCAGTACTTTTCCACTTCCTTATTCCAGAATTAAGCCTGCTTCAGGCGGTTTTCTAACTAACATTCCCTCCTTCTCTTCACCATCAGTCAAACCTTTGACTCACGTTCCTCTTGTGGGAGGATCGTATAGGGTTGCGATAAGACCATGAGTTTTACCGTTTCAACTCTATCTTTGATGAAGGTTAAAAGCCTGTTTAAAATTATTGGTCCTATAGTCAGAGCTAACAAGAGGAGAATTAGAGGTCCGGCTAGAGCCGATATAAGCGTAGTCAACCAGGGTGAGGTCTTGTATAGGGAAGTATACCATGAGGAGGATTCATTTTCTTGTTCCCTTTCTTTGAGTCACCTCGTGAGTACCCTTATACTTTCTCTGATTATTCCTGAGTGATTGGCATAAAAACAACAATCCTCTCCTAGTGCTGAGCATACTCCTCCTTGCTGTAGGAATACTAGATCTAGTCCCCTCCGATTCTGGAGTGCTACCTCTGCCAGGGAGTCTACTTGACGTTCTAAATATTCTACTTGCTCCTGGAGCAGGGAGATGTCTTTGGAGAAGGTTTGTGATAATTCTCTGAGACTGTTTTCCCCATGGATTAATGCCCCTGCTCCTACAGCGACTGACCCTATGACACCAATAGTGGCGGCGATGGGTATGAGTAATGGGACTCGCTTGACTCGGGGAGGGGTTTGCAGCAGAAAGTCTGGGTTTCCCCCATACAGGTATACCTGGGGAATGATATAAGCATTAACACAAAGCTCGGGGGCAATTGGTACTAAACACTTAAAAATGCCTTGAGTACAGACAAACCATAGTCCATCTGGAGCCTTCGTAATAGTCAAGTTTCCAGGGACTCCTGGCAAGTGCTCTTGGTTGAGGCAGTAATCACGGTAGTTTGAGCTTGCAAGGGTGTAGTTCGCCAGCAAGTAACAAGTGCCCTGCCCATGGAATTCTGCTAGTGTGAGGGTACTTTCAAGCGCACACTGTTGTAAGTCTTTCATTTGGTCCCGCTCTGTAGGGAGGGGTTCCGTGACAGGGGCACTTTCTCTTCCCTGGGTGGCATTAACCCCTAGACCTACATAGAATGGGGGTCTCGGGCTGAGGCATAGCCAGCAGGATTCAGTTATGTTGGGCTGGGTACTATTGAAATACGGAAATACTTGCTCTAAAAGACTTAATTCCGATTCCCCCTGATGATGAGGTCTTCCTATTAGGGGCTCGGAATCTCGGAGGGGAGGCCTTGGGCTGTTCTCACCCTCAAATTGTGATGGAACTGGAGACTCTCCCTTCTGATGGCCTCGGCAATGGATGATAGCAACCTTTTTGGGTAACCATATGGCCTCTAGGAGAGAGAGGATCTCTCCACGGTTTTTAATGTCAGTCAGGAGACCTCTCTCTCTGTAGATGGCCCCATGAATGTGAGCGGTGGCAAACGCATAGCGGTTAAATCGGGCAGGGCTAGGGCTGGGGCTGCTACTAAGGCCTTCTTCAAGGTCAGGAATGCTTGTTTCCCTTCCTCAGTCCACGTAAAGGAGTCCTCTTTGCCCCTGGTTAAGTCATGCAGGGGCCTTGCTATGCTCGCAAAACCTAATATCCACAGCCTACAGTAGCCTACAGCTCCCAGGAATTCGCGTACCTGCCTCTTAGTGGTCGGCTCCGGAATTTGCAGAACTGTCTGAATCCGCTGGTTTGACAATGCCCTCAGCCCTCCCTTCAGGTCATACCCCAGGTAACTCACAGTTTGGGTCACGATTTGAGCCTTCTTGGCCAAGACTCGATAGCCCATCCTTTCAAGGTCCCGGAGCAGGTCACGTGTAGCTAGTTCGCATTCCTCTTGTGTCCGGGCTGCCACCAGAATGTCGTCTACATACTGGAGGAGAACTATTGAAGGATGGGTCTCCCTGAACTCCTGGAGATCCTTACTCAGGGCCTCATTGAAAATAGTTGGTGAATTCTTAAACCCTTGGGGCAGTCGGGTCCATGTAAACTGCCCCGTTAGTCCGTTATCGGGGTCATTCCATTCAAAGGCAAAAACTTCCTGACTCTGGGGGGCCAGGGGTATACAAAAGAAGGCGTCCTTCAAATCTAAAACAGAATAGTAGGTATGAGTTGGGGGCAACGAGCTCAATAAGGTATACGGGTTTGGCACAGTGGGGTGTATCGTCTCGACTCGAGCGTTCACTTCCCGCAAGTCCTGTACTGGACGGTAATCTTGGGTCCCAGGCTTTTGGACAGGGAGTAGGGGGGTGTTCCACGCAGACTGGCACTTTCTCAGAATGCCCGCCTCCAATAGGCATTGTAAGTGCCCCGCAATCCCCTGTCTGGCCCGTGCTGGGACGGGATACTGTCTGAT